>OY997266.1:98957510-100185010 GCA_963921465.1 Triticum timopheevii | reverse complement strand
TCAAACAAAGGAAAAAGACTGAATTCGATCCATCTCCTCCCTTTTCTTTAAACCAAGAGCTACTCCTCCCTTTTCTTTTTTTATGTAATTTCAATACGATTTCGTTTGTGTTCATGTTTTCAATTTAGAACCCCACGGAAGTGAATAGAAAAAAGCAAAATACCCCTGTGATACGCCTTCCTTTACCTATTTCTAGATTGATTGATGTTCAATGGAGGGAAACTTGCCATTCCTTCTTTCCTTTGAAATTGTATTTTGATTATGAACTAATTGTATCCTTTTTGTTCCCATCGAGCTTTCTTGCCTAGTGACTAAGGATTTTCACACTTGTTTTGTCTATAAAAGATTTTCTCGTAAAACACTAACAGAAGTGTTAGAGGGATTCACTTTCGATAAGAATCCAAAAGCAAGTTCCATATACTACCTTCTTTCCCTCCTCTGTTTCTGTCTTTAAGAGGCAGTGCATTCAGCAGGAATCGAACCTACTTTTTGACCCATTTTGCCTTTCTAGGTTGGTGGGCGCTTTCACCATTCAGCCTAGGATGCTTTAGCGAGTAAACTAGGTTTTTATTTGAGAGTGAACTAGGTTTTTAGTGGTATTCCTTCTCGAGCTTCTATTTCTTCCGTTAAGGGAGATTCGGGAAAAGATGGAATGGGAAGACGTGTTTCCAAAACGAACAAGATATGGGTGGAGAATGGGAAGTTAGCAAAGTTAGACAAGATTGGAATGGGCATAGGAACATGTATTGATGTACCAGATCGGCTAATGCTCCCAGGTTGATGCGATGTATTCCACCAATTGACTGGAGACTTTATTATTGGTATATCGATCAGTCCAGCACGGATTGAAATAGGAGCCGGTTCGATAGGAAGCTTTTGAAAACACAGTGCACCCAGGTAAATAAGGAACAAGATGAATACAGAAGTTAAACGAGCATCCCACACTCGAAAGGTACCCCACATAGGCCTTCCCCGAAACCCCCCAAGTCACTAACGTAAACAAAGTAGAAAAAACACCAATTTCTGTACAGGTTCTGGAAGAGCGAAGAAAAAGGGGATGTTTTGTTAATGGGAACAAGGAACTGTTTATAGTTGTCGCGATATAAATAACTATACTCATCCGAGCCACAGGAACATGTACATACGAAATACGAGAATTTCCACCTTGTTGAAGATCTGGTGGTGCTACCAGAAGACTTAAATTGTCTTTGACATAAAAAATAAGGTTGTAATAACGAAACTGACATTTTATTTTCATTGCCTTGCAAGTGGAACAAGAAATACTATATAGTTATTTTGATTCTATAAACAATCAAAGGATTTCGCATGCTTTCCATGGAATGACGGAATTCCCCTTGCTTAGTTTTCGCTCCCCTCATGCGTGGCACTCCTTGCTTGCGCAGCGGCATATCGGAAAAAGAAGGATTGACTGTCATGCCCAATATGCGACCCTATCCAAAAGGAACTCGAAGGTCCCACCAAGGATAGACCCGCATATTGAAACCCTTTTGCAAGGTGGACATCATTACATCAACATTACATAATAGATGGGGATACATACATAAGGCATACAATGCCACTCGAATACAACATCACAATACATAAGAGCATCATCCGGCTATGGATGAAACACATACAGAAACTCAAACGACATCCACCCTGCTAGCCCAGGCTGCCGACCTGGAACCTATCCCCTGATCGAAGAAGCAGAAGAAGAACTCAACGCAAGCAAGCATCGCTCTCGCGTCATGATCATCATATAACTTGTACCTGCAACTGTTGTTGTAGTAATCTGTGAGCCACGAGGACTCAGCAATCCCATTACCATGGGTATCAAGACTAGCAAAGCTTAAAGGGAAAGGAAGGGGTGATGATCAAGAAGTCGTCAACTAGTAATGATCAAGAAGTGATCATGAACTCCTACTTACGTCAAACATAACCCAGAAACCGTGTTCACTTCCCGGACTCCGCCGAGAAGAGACCATCACGGCTACACACGCGGTTGATGCGTTTTAATTCGGATCTGGTGTCAAGTTATCTACAATCGGACATTAACAAATTCCCATCTGCCTATAACCGTAGGCACGGCTTTCAAAAGATTATACCCTGTAGGGGTGTCCCAACTTAGCCCATGACAAGCTCTCGCGATCAACGAAGGAATAGACCTTCTCCCAGGAAGACCCGATCAGACTCGGAATCTTGGTTTACAAGACATTTCGACAATGGTAAAACAAGACCAGCAAAGCCGCCCGATGCGCCAACAATCCCGATAGGAGCTGCACATATCTCGTTCTTAGGGCAACATCGGGTGAGACTAGCTACGAGTAAAAACCAGCCCTCAAGTTGCCCCGAGGTGGCCCCGCAGGCAGCTCAGTTCAGACCAACACTTAGACAAGCACTAGCCCGGGGGGGCTATAATAAAGATGACCCTCGAGAGAGCGACTCCCAAGGGAAAAGTAGGTGGAGGTGAGGCAAATGGTAAAACCAAGGTTGGGCCTTGCTGGAGGAGTTTTATTCAAAGCAAACTGTCGAGGGGGTCCCATAAATCACCCGACCGCGTAAGGAATACAAAATCCGGGAACATAACACCGGTATGATGGAAACTAGAGCGGCAAGAGTGGAACAAAACACCAGGCATAAGGCCGAGTCTTCCACCCTTTACCAAGTATATAGATGCATTAATAATATAAGAGATATTGTGATATCCCAACCAAAATCCTGTCCACCATGGAGAAATCTTCAACTTCTCCTGCAACTAGCAACGCTATAAGAGGGCTGAGCAAAGCAGTAACATAGCCAAACAATGGTTTGCATAGGAAAGGTGTCAAAGGTTAGAGGTTCATGGCAATTTGGAATGGCTTGATAAATAGGTAATAGGTAGTGCAACATAGCGATAGAACGAAGCAACTAGCATAGCAATGATAGTAGTGAGATCCAGGGTAGCGGTCATCTTGCCTGAAATCCCGGTAGGAAGAAGAACGAGTCCATGAAGAAGACAAGCGGAACTAGTCGAACGAATCCTCACAACCGCAATGTTACCGGACCTGTCAAGAAGAAGCCATACCGGAAAGAAGCAAACAACATGGTAAACAACCATCACATAGACATGCCACGATGCACAACCAAGTATGATGCATGTCCGGTTAATGAGTCATGGCATGGCAAAGTGCAACAAAGAATACTACAAGTTAAGGGGAGCTCAATATGTAACGAGTTGCATATTGACGAAACACCACATCAATTATTTAGTTCACTCTCGGTTATGTACCTAGCAATATTAAATTTTATTAAACATGGCAAGGGGTGAAGCATATGAAAACTACCTATCTAGGCAAGTTTAAATGAGGCCGGAACAACAAAACAACAATTCCGAATAATCCCCATGTGCAAATTATGGATTTGATACTGTTCTTCCCTAAACACAATTTTAATGTTGTTAAACAGGAAAATAAAGTGCACCATGTTAATCTATGCATTTTTCCACCCCATTTACATCTAAAGTTTATTAAAATTGGAGCTACGGTTATTTAGTTATGAAATAAATCATTTTAACATGGCATACATGCAAATGATATGCAAACAGCATTTTAAACATTTTAAACATGGATGAAAATGGCATATTATTAATCTACACCATTTTCTGAGCATTTTTCATGTTTGAACCATTTTAATCCGATGCACGGTTAAAGAGTTATTATATGCATGATCTAGAGGGACTTTTCTGCAAAACTGTTAATTCTACGGATAATGCTAAAATCGCAGATGGGAAAAAAAACAACAACAGGCCGAATCTGGAGGGCGGACTGGGCTGCTCACCATGGGCTCTTTTCCCGGCTCGGTGGAGAGGGGCCGGCTGGGCCTGGCTGGCTTCGGCTGGGCCTGGGGCTGGCTGCGGTTGGGCCTGGGGAGACTCACGCGGGGCGCGACGGGGAGGCGAGGGCGTCGTCCTCGCCCGACGAGGACGAGCGGAGGTGGCGCCGGCGGCGAGCGCAAGGAGGAGTCCGGGGCGCGAGGAGAGGACAGGGACGGGCGGATCCGGGCGGATCCGGCCCCGGGGACCCCATTCCCGGCGGCGGCGGCATCTGCAGAGAACGGCGGCGCGAGATCCGGCAGCGAGCGCCAAGGTGTTCCTGCAGGGAGAAGAGAGAGAACGAGGTCAGAGAGAGATAGAGGAGGAAACCGGACGTGGGCGGCGGCCGCGGGTCTGGTGACCTGACCTGCACCAGCAGCTCGCCGGCCGGTGGCGGGGCTGAACGGGGAGAGGAGCTCCGGCGAAGGCCTCGGAGAGCCAAGGCGACGAGGCGACGCTCAGGCACGGGAGGCGCGCAGGCTGGCGGGGCCCGTTCGGCCCGGCGGCGGGCCGCGGATGGGCCTCACGGCGGCACGGGGAGAATAGGGGGACGTGGCCAGGCCACATGGCGGGTGCCGATTGGCCCTGGCGGAGGCTGGCGGCAGCGTTGCCCACTGGGGTGGCGCCACATGGTGGCAGCGAGGTGGAGGCGCAGGAGGAGGCTGGTGGCGCGCGGGTTTCGAGGAGGGGGGATTGGCTGCTGCCAAAAATGGAAGGGTGGCTTCCTTTTATAGGAAAAGGAGGCTAGGTGTCGGTGTACTAAAGTAGGGGTACCTTAGTATCCCGAACTTGTGCACGGGCAGTCGCAGCGTCCCGCGGCAAGGCTTGCCGGGCGTCCGCCAAGATCCTTCGCTATTCCTATTACTGCCATTCAAGAACAAAGTGTTTAACTGAGAAGACAGAATCCCGCAAGAGGAGTTTGCCAGGAAGGACGAGACCCCGGCAAGAGGAGCTTGCCGGGAAGGCCAATCAAGGCGCTTGCCGCGGCGAAGCCACCACTCTGTGCCCACCCTCCAGCACATCCGACGTCGTGTCGCCGCAGGGTCGCTCCTGGTGCACGTGGCGGGTAGCTGTGCAGCCAAGCGGTGCGAGGTGGCAAGTGAAGATGACTAGAAGACCATTGTGGCGATCGGTGGCGCTCTTAATGGTCGTTTCTTGCACTGTTTGGGCGACCGGACGGGCATTAAATGCCCTTGTCCCCTGCCGTCAGAGTTAGGTAGGGGGCACTGTTGGTAGCGGTTGTACCAACCCCTGTTTTTACTTTTTTACCCCTCTCTCTACGCTGCCACCTGTCGGTGACCCCTTTAAACTATAAAAAGGAGGCCCATGCGCACGTAGAAGGGGTTCGACTCATTCGAAACTACAACACACCTACGCTCTCGAGCAAGAACAGAATAGAAACACAAAGCAGCAGTAGGAGTTTTATCTCTCCGGAGAGCTCCGAAGCTGGGTAAAATCCCTCGCGTGCTTCGCCTCAATCTGCTCTTCGTGCGCCCTCCGCTCCCTTGCCGGACCGAAAAGGGGCCCTGCCCCATAGGTGTTCGTTTCTCACGACATCTTTGGCGCGCCAGGTAGGGGGGCGTCGAGGTTGTGCGAACCTGATCCGGCGTTCGTACGTGCTACATCAACATCTTCATCGACATGCCACCGAAGAAGAAGGCTTCGGAGGTGGCCGCTCCGTCTACGTCTATCCTACCGCCACCGGAGCAAACGGGCGGTGGGGTGGACGCCGGCGGAGGAGCGGGCGCCGGCGGGGGGACTCACATCGTCACCCGGTCCAAGGACAAGGCCCCGCAAGCTTCAGCGTCTATACATCCGCCGCACCCCCCCCCCAGGAGGTGCAGGATCGACAACACCACGGTGCTCATAGCACTGTACTCGCGCTAGAACAAGGCGAAGCTGCTGGGTCGCGGGGCGCTCAAGGCCAACATACAAGCCAACACGCTGGCACGAGCGTAGTACGGTTGCCTGGACGAGATGTTGCTCCTTCTAACACTGTTAGAAGTTTGAGCATATCCCGCACCTCGCGTCCCTCGCCACCGCCACCCAAGACTCCAGAGGAAGCGCTGGCCCGAGCCCAGCTGCTTCTAGATTACCCTCCAGCGCCAGACAAGATCGACAACTGGAGGGCCACTATTCAGAGCCTCATCGGCTTCGCCAACGGCGACAAGCCCCGGCAACCGAGCACATCGAAGCCCTGGCAAGACGCCCAGGCGCAAGCCGACGCCGACAAGACCGCTGGGGGTGCCACCACCGTGCACTCCCCGCCCCGAAGGCCAAGATCGCCGACTCGCCGGGCCAACCTCGACACCGACTCCACCGCGTCGTCGGACCCGCGAGCTCGCCGCGATCAACGCCAAGTTCTCCAAGAACGATGACACGAAGACGCTCGTACTCGCATCAAGCGCCGAAGAGAAGCGCGGCGTCAGTCAGACCAGCGCGCTGGGCCCACTGTTGATGTGCATGTGCCAGGGGAACCAGGCGACTTGCCATATGCGCTAGGTTGCCCTGCGTTCACCCTTGAGCTGCGGCAGGTCTAGTGGCCCAGTACCAAAAACTTCAAACCAGATGTACCCGAGAAGTACGATGGCAGGATACATCCGTCGGAGTTCCTCAGCGTTTACACCATCGCGGTGCAGGCAGCCGGGGGCGCGACGAGAAAATCCTCACCAACTACTTCCCGCTGGTGCTCAAGCCCAACGTCAGATCTTGGCTCATGCACTTGCCGGACAACTCCATCTCTTCGTGGGCGGACCTGTGCCATCAGTTTGTCGGCGCCTTCACAGGCGGCCACAAACCCCATGGCTAGGAGAGCGATCTTCATCTGCTCGCCCAGAAGGAAGGAGAACCCCTGCGCAAGTACATACAGAGATTCAGCCAGGTGCAGCGCAACATCCCAGATGTCCACCCTGCCGCGGTTATCAGCGCGTTCCATCAGAATGTGCGTAACCGCAGGATGAGGGAGGAGATGGCGATGTGCAAAATCAGAGATGTCAGCGAGCTATATGCTCTGGCCGACAAGTGTGCACGAGCTGAAGAGGGGAGGAAACTCCCCGGAGAGAACGCAGGAGCAGAAGGATCTGACAGTGAGGACGCCCCTCCGGCAAAGAAGAACTGGAGGCGGAATAACAGAAAGAGGAAGGCTAAGGATGTGCTAGTGGTCTAGCAGTCCGGCAACGGAGGCGGCGCCGAGAAGGCCAAAGCTGGTGACTCCGGCGAGGCTGTGGTGGCCGCCGACAAGCAGGACGGCTCCGGCAAGCAGTACTGCAAGATCCACCGCACCAAGGGCCATGACGTCCAGGCCTGCAAGAAGGTTGAGCAGCTTGTTGAGCTACAGAAAGCTGAATACGAGCGCCGCGACAAGGAGAAGCCCCAGGAAGGTGGCGGAGGATCCGGCAAGAAGCGTCCTGCCCGGGGAGGGCGCTGCGGCAAGGCCAAGCAGCGGCAAGGAGATAGGCCTCCCCGCGGCCGCGACAAAGACGAAGACGAAGATGAAGATGATGAGATGGAGGAAGATGAGGCCGACGAGCAGGAGTTTCAGAAGGCAACAGAGGTTTTGTGCATTGACGGAGGTGCTTCTCTGCACACCTCGCACCGTCAACTCAAACAGTGGGTGCGGGAAGTGAACGCAGCAGAGCCGTCCGTTGAGTCGCGCAAGCCCCTGAAGTGAGGAAGTTGGAAGAGCATTTTGACGGCCTGCAAATGGAACATGTTCCAAGAGCTCAAAATGACATTGCAGACGGCCTGTCAAAGTGCGCCGCACTCAAGTTTCCTGTGGAACCAGGGATCTTTGTGCTCAAGTTGACTCAACCATCTGTAACACCATCAACTCGACAGAGCAAGAAGAGGAAGTTGGTTTCCGGTGACTACTTTCCGGCTGAGCTCCCCGAAGCCGCCACCAAGAAGATCCCCAAGATCAACACCGACAGTGCTGAGGGGCAGTCTGCTCCGACAAGCCCTAGGGCTTGTTTCGTTGAAGAAGATGCTCCCGACAAGCTGTGTCTCGACACGCTTGCCGGGGAGCATCACGCTCCGGCTAAATCACAGATTCTTGTCGTGGAAGCAGATGTTCCCGCAGCAGCATTTGCGCCTTTAGTCCTTGTCGTTGAGCCACAAGCTCCAGCATGGGCACAACAGATCGTCCATTTCCTTCAGACAGGAGAACTTCCCGAAGAACAAGAAGAAGCGGAGAGAGTAGCCCGACAATCTAGTATGTACCAGTTTGTCGATGACATACTGTACAGAAGAAGATTCAACTGAGTGAAATTGAAGTGCATTTCCCGGGAAGATGACAGGAGCTGTTGGCAGAGATACATGGGGGCATATGTGGTCACCACATTGGTGCAAGAGCACTTGCTGGCAAAGCCTTCCGGCAAGGTTTCTTCTGGCCGACAGCCCTCCAGGATGCAACTGCACAAGTAACAAAGTGTGAAGCGTGCCAGTTCCACTCCAAGCAGATACATCAACCAGCTCAAGCTCTCCAAACAATCCCTTTATCCTGCCATTTTCCGTCTGGGGGCTCGACATCCTCGGCCCCTTTCCCCGAGCTGTCGGGGGCTTTGAGTACTTGTACATTGCAATCGACAAGTTCACAAAGTGGCCTGAAGTGGAAGCAGTGAGGAAGGTGACAGCACAGTCAGCAGTCAAGTTCTTCAGGTCAAAGTGGCCTAACAGGATCATCACCGACAATGGCACACAATTCACGAGCCGCACCTTCATGCAGTACGTCCAAGATCTTGGCGCCAAGATCTGCTTCGCTTCTGTTGCTCACCCGAGAAGCAACAGTCAAGCGGAGAGGGCAAACGCTGAAGTGCTGCGCGGGCTCAAGACCAGAGCTTTCGACAGGCTGCACAAGTGCGGAAGAAATTGGATCGAGGAGCTGCCGGTGGTTCTTTGGTCGATCAGCACGACACCAAATCGAGCCACTGGCCAGACACCTTTTGCTCTAGCATATGGAGCAGAAGCAGTTCTCCCCATAGAACTCGTATACGGATCGCCTCGAGTGCTTGCTTATGATGAGCTTGAGCAAGAGCAGCTGCGGCAAGATGACGCGCTGCTCCCCGAGGAAGATCGTCTTCAGGCTGCTGTACGAGCTGCTCGCTACCAGCAAGCTTTGCGTCGCTACCATAGCCGCAAAGTTAATGCCAGAAGCTTCGAGAAAGGCGACCTTGTTCTTCGGCGTGTTCAATCCGCCAAGAATTCCAACAAGTTGACGCCGAAGTGGGAAGGCCCTTATCGGTTGAAACGAGTCACTAGGCCTGGCGTTGTCCGCCTTGAGACCGAAGATGGCTTTCCGGTGAGCAATTCTTGGAACATAGAGCATCTTCGTAAGTTTTACCCATAAGGCGCGGTTGCCGGAACCTGTTCCGGCAACCACCTTTTGTACAAGCCTTGCCGCTGTTGCATGTAACCCTTTGTACAAAGCCGGGCGCAGATCCCATGCATAAAGTTCGTATGCTCAGCACATGCTGTCAAATTTCATGCCTTTTTCTTTTATGCATGTATTATCTGACACTTTGTGCAGCACTCGCCCCCGGTAAGCAATAACCAGCCTTAAGGCTCCATATCTTTATTTTCTCTTCTTTCTTTTGTTCAAAAAGAAGGTTCCTTTGCCCACAAGTTCACCGGGGGGGAGGAAAGGATAAAGGTATGGACCGGGCGTCGTTCAAAGAAGTATGGCCTTGCCGGGACACAGACGACAAAAAAAAGCTAAGTTGCAAAGTTTGAGCATGATCAGTTCTTAAAAATTTTAAGCTATCCTCCTTGAACGACTGTGCTTTGTATGGAAAACCTGTGCACGGAGGAACCTCCTCGTAGCTAGGTGTGCCCTTACTTTGTTTCGAGTCCGCTCAACAACTTAAGTGTGCTGCAACTAGTTGCGGCAAGGTTTCTTGCCGGAGCCGGCACCGCCAGCGAGCTGCCGATGTTCCACACTCAGCACTTGCGGCAAGCGTGCCCGTGCCGGCAAGTTCCCTAAAAGCGTAGGGTAAAAATATACAAAGAAAAGGACCAAGTAAAGGAGATAGCATAGCAAGCATTGCCCAGAATAAAGTTATATTACAAAAGTAACTTGTTGCGGCACTGACTAAATTGTTCTCATGACTTAAATAAACAGCGACAAGGAAAGGAGAAGAAGGATGGCCTAATCCATGCGCTCGCCATCAACCCTCCTGACCTCATTCACCTTGTCCACGATGGGTGCGACAATGGCTTTGAGTTCTTCAAGATCAGCACCTGCCGGCAGCTTCTTGAGGACGCGGGTGAGGTCGAGGCCCGGGTTGCGGAAGAGTATCTTCACCAACACCTTCTCCAAGACCTTGGCGCAGATTGCGTGCGACTCGTCCGCCAGCTTCTTCGGGATCCTTTCCCGGAGTTGCTGGAGGGCCGTCACCACGCCCTTGAAGAAAAGAGTAAGCTTGGTGCTGGGCTGGAGATTTTCGTCAGTGGAGTACCCGAAGCCCGCCAAGTCCAGTTCCGCTAGCTCCTCGTTGATGGATGCAGTGATGTTGACGAGGCCCTCCGTCCAGAGCTCCACCGTGACCTTGAAGGTGTTCTGAGTCTCGACAGCCCTCGTCAGCAGCTCTTCGTTGCCCTTGACCTCTTTCTTCAAGTCATCCTCTCGCCTCTTGGCGGCGTCCAGCGTCTCCGTCAAGGTGGCCAGCTTCAGCTCCAGATCAGCGCTCGAGTCCTTGGCGTCGTTCAGTTCCTTGATCTTCTCGGCGAGTTGAACTTGCAGATCGCCATGAGCAAGTGCATCCTTCTCGCGCTCGCGCTGGAGTGCGGCAAGCTCTTCATTCTTCCCTTTCATGTCCGCCTCCAGTTGCGTCACCTTCACCTCTAACTCCTTCTTGGCGGCCTCAGCAGCCGCGGCGGCATCCTTCGCCTCCTTGAGTGCCCCGCCAAGTGATTGCTCCCGGGCATCGAGCTCCTCCTCGTGGCTGTCCAGATTAACCTTCTTCTGTGTCAGTTCACCTTCCCGCCTGGACAGCTCCTCGGCGGCGAGCCTCTGCTGCTCCTCGGCTTCACCCTTTTCTAGGATGAACGCCTTCTTCGCCTCGTCGAGTTGCGCCCTTCCCTCCGCAATGGATCGGAGGGCCTCCTGGTTGCGTCTCTTGAGCTCCTCTGCATGCTTTTCTATGTCAACTCCCGCCTGCGCGACAAGTAATTCCCGGGACTCAAGCTTCGCTTGACGGGCGCGGTAGAGTGACACCAACTTCCGGAGCAACTGCTCCTCCTCGGACTCACCACTGCTGCTGTTGGGCACGTCAACCACTGCCAGCCCAGCAGAGGCGAGTACTTCCCCGTCAAACTCTTATCCTTCCACCGGCGCCCTGGAGCTCGACGCCCAGGGAAGCTTGATGTATACGCCCTCGCCGGCCTTCAAGTAGGCGCCTGGCTGGGGCTCCTCGGAGCCCGGTGCTGCATCAGCGGCGGAGGGGTCGGCGGTCGGTGCAGCACCTTGCGCTCCTGCGCCCTCCGGGTCATCAGTACGATCGCCGGAGCCCTCGCCAGCTCCTGCGCCAGCAGCCTTGGCAGCTTCTTCGTCGGCGGGTTCATCAGCGCCGGCCTCTTCTTCGTTAGTGGCGGCATCTTCAGTATTGCCACGCGCGCCTTCCTCGCCGATGGCCTCAGTCTCCATCAGGTCTGTGAGAGGGGGATCAGAAGACAGGAAGAGGAAGAAAAAGTCAAGCAAAGATCCAAAAAGAAGATCAGAAGAAAAACCCAAGGGAAGATTTCCGACAAGGAAGGTTACCTGTGCTGGGCTCTGTGACCATGGGTTCCTCCACCAAGGTCTCACTGGTTCCGTCCCTTGCCGGTGACCTCTCCCTTGCCGGGGAGCGCTCCCTTGTCGGGGAACCGCCCCTTGGCGGCGTAGTTGAAGCAGACAGCACCTCCGGGGCGGTTTCTGCTTGCTCCTGATGGGCCTGTTCTGCTACTACACAAATGAATCAACAATCAAGATGTCAGCAAAAGAAGAAACACCCATGCGCGCCCCGCAACTGGAAGTGAACCAACCACTTACGCTGGGGGCTGTGCTGGGGGCTGCTGCGAGGAGAAGGAACCGGGTAGGTCAAGGTGGTCTCGGACGTGTCTTCTGCCATCACAGCAGGATCATCCTCGATGACAACCACAGGAACCTTGGCCCTCTTCGCCGCTCTCTCGGCCAGAGTCCTGAAATAGAACAGGGATTTGGAGGGAAGCAAATCAGATACAAGACAAGCAACAACAAAGATCAAAGAAAAACAAGTACAGTGAGAAGAAAGCCTTACTCCTCCTCCTCTTCTTCCTCCTCGTCGGAGCTCAGCGCAGAGAGGTCGAAGTCTGGTACCCTTTCTGCGCGGCGAGGCGGAGGAGTAGGCTCCCTTGGACATTTGCCGGGGGCTGCGGCAGGATCGGGCGTGGCAGCCCGGGAAGACCCCGCCTCAGCTGCCGGCACGGCCTGAGATGCTCCCGCGGCAACGGTACTTGCCGCGATGGAGCGCGTCCCACGATGTTGCGGCTGTTGGCCTGCCTGCCGCCCTGCTGTATCTCCAACTCGACGGAGACGCCTTCTTGGTTGGAATTGGGGCTACGCTGGGGGCTCCGCCTGCGGCAAGCTACTCAAAGACGGCTGGCCACTCGCGCCCCCGGCGGGCTCGCTCGCTTCGGCCTCGGGCTCCCCCTCGCCAACGACCCCTCCGGCAAGGTCCTCCCGGTCGGCAAGGCTTGCCGCCTCGACCGCCTCTGCCTCCTCCAACGTGAAGCCAAACTCGCCCGCGGCGGCGGCTGCCGCCGCCTCTTCGGCCCTGGTGGCGATGTACCGCATCTCGTCGTCGGTGGTGTTGCGGGTGAGGAGCCTCTGCTCGTCGGCATTGACTGCTACCTCCGTCAAGCCATCAAAGAATTGCCGCACGATGTCATCGGCGGGCTCCATCCAAGTTGGGCTTATCCCGTGCGAGTCGCACTCTGGCATCATTGCGCAGATGCGATCGCGCTGGGAATTGTTGCACAATGGGATGATGCCCTGCGGAAGCCTGAACCACTCTGGATGGTTGGCGTCATGCTTGAACAGCTCCTTCAGCATCCCGTCAAGCTCCAGAATTGCGAAGTTGAAGTTGAGGCCTGGACGCAGCCTCATGATATCCGTCGGGCCGCCAAACAGCCAGGCGGGCCTCCCCCTCTTCTGCAGAGGGGCGATGCGACGGCGAAGGAAATCCGTGCCAACTGCCCCTACTGTGAGCCCGGCAAGCCTGAGCCGGAGGATTCGGGTGGTGGCAATCTTCAGCCTGGCGTCGTCCGGCAACAGAGCGCTCCAGTCGCCGCCGCGCACTACCCGGGTCTGGCGCAGGTTGGTGAATGGCTGCGGATTGGCGTCAATGATCCAGCACCACTCCGCCCTCCACTCATCCCACTTGCTGCGGAGCTCGCCCGCCAGATACACCTCCTTCATGCCGATTCGCGAGGTCCAGGCGATTCCGCCAGCCAATGGCTCTCCTTTCTCGGCTCGGGGGGTGAAATAGTGGCAAAAAAGTGCAACATTTGGGTGGATGCCAACGAAGTTCTCGCAGAGGTGTGCGAAAACCGCCATTGTCAGAATGGCATTGGGGGTGAAATCAAGAAGATGAAACCCATAGGTATTCATGATGTCGCAGAGGAAATCAGAAAAAGGTGGGCAGAGCCCACAATAGAAGAACACCGGAAAGAAATAGTACCCTTTTGGGCACCGCTTCAAACTGGAAGCTTCGGCGGAGAGCACCGGCGTGCGCAGATGCGCCCGCGTCTGCGTCGACCAGAAGAGGTGAAATTCCTCCCGCAGCACCTTCAGGGTGAGCTCGGGGGGGGGGGAGGGGGAAGCACTCGCTTCTTGCGCAGCGCCTCAAGCCGCAACGCCTCGGCCGACTTTGAGCTCTTGCCGGTCTTCGGAGCCATGGCGGAAGCAGCGGGGGAGCACGGAGGTGTTGAGGGCGACGGCGGCGACGGGCGGCGGAGCGCTGCTCTCTTTCGGCTTGGGAAGCGGAGGGGAGCGGCGGTGCTTTCGGAGGAAGATACTGCAAGTGGCGAAGGTGGGGGAACGGCCCTGTTTCCTCTGCTTATAAACAGGGGAGGCGAATGTTACGCCTTTCCTGATTAAAGAATTGCCCACGATCTCTCCCACGACACCGCGTTTGACGCGTGCCGTTACGGGAGGGCGCGGTGGATACGGAGTCGGATTTAGTGTGGACCCAAGCCGCATGTGCCCGTGCCCTGTTTTGGGCCTGGCCCAACGGCGCTCGTCACCGTGTATGGCACAGGCCCGGGGGCTCCTGTCGGTGTACTAAAGTAGGGGTACCTTAGTATCCTGAACTTGTGCACAGGCAGTCGCAGCGTCCCGCGGCAAGGCTTGCCGGGCGTCCGCCAAGATCCTTCGCTATTCCTATTACTGCCATTCAAGAACAAAGTGTTTAACTGAGAAGATAGAATCCCGGCAAGAGGAGTTTGCCGAGAAGGACGAGACCCCGGCAAGAGGAGCTTGCCGGGAAGGCCAATCAAGGCGCTTGCCGCGGCGAAGCCACCACTCTGCGCCCATCCTCCAGCACATCCGACGACGTGTCGCCGCAGGGTCGCTCCTGGTGCACGTGGCGGGTAGCTGTGCAGCCAAGCGGTGCGAGGTGGCAAGTGAGATGACTAGAAGACCATCGTGGCGATCGGTGGCGCTCTTAACGGTCGTTTCTTGCACTGTTTGGGCGACCGGACGGGCATTAAATGCCCTTGTCCCCTGCCGTCAGAGTTAGGTAGGGGGCACTGTTGGTAGCGGTTGTACCAACCCCTGTTTTTACTTTTTTACCCCTCTCTCTACGCTGCCACCTGTCGGTGACCCCTTTAAACTATAAAAAGGAGGCCCATGCGCACGTAGAAGGGGTTCGACTCATTCGAAACAACAACACACCTACGCTCTCGAGCAAGAACAGAATAGAAACACAAAGCAGCAGTAGGAGTTTTATCTCTCCGGAGAGCTCCGAAGCTGGGTAAAATCCCTCGCGTGCTTCGCCTTGATCTGCTCTTCGTGCGCCCTCCGCTCCCTTGCCGGACCGAAAAGGGGCCATGCCCCATAGGTGTTCGTTTCCCTCGACACTAGGGTTGGGGGTTTTGCTCCGTTTCGGAGACGTTCGATCGCCATCGGACGGTCCGGAGCGGAGGGGGGTAGGTCGGTGGGTCTAGTGGGCTGTGAAGAGGGCCTCGGCTGAGAAGAGAGGGGAAGAAGTGCGACCCGCACGGTTTCGGAGACCGAAAACATCCGACGAAGGTACCGACAGCGGTACCGCTATATGTCTAACGGTTGGGCAGTCAAACGGACTCCGAATGCGACGAAATTTGGCAGGCGGCCTGTCTACACTATAATAAGACCGCATGACAAGTTTCATCCCATTCCGAGAACATTTTTATGCCACTTATAAAATAATATTTCAGAGGTGCCGCGGGCGCGTGCGAGAGTGTCGGGGCTCGGAATGGACAAGGGAGAGAACCGGCGGAACCCGAACGGATGCAAGTTTTATGAAAATGATGCTGATGCAATGCGAATGATGACATGAGACAAGATGCATAACAAGAACAAAATGCAAAACAACAGACAAAAACCCAACCACGGAGGAAATAAAAATCACATAGCCGGAAATGCAAGAGTCGGAGTTACGAATATGGAAAGTTGTATCCGGGTTATTGCACTAACAATTATGCTGCTCTCGCCTTTTTGTAATCTTATCTTTCAAAAATGCACTACTAATTAAGGCCTCCTTAGTCACCCTATCCACTCTCGTCCTGTTTTTGGGTTCCCTTTCAGGGGATGAGGATATTTCGATGATTTCTCCCTCCGTAGGTGGAAAACGTGTGGGTGAGTAGAGTCTGTGCTTTGCTTTTGGGGGCACCGGCAAGAAGCTTCTCGGCCACCCTACTCTGACTTGATTAGCTACTAGTAACTAGGATCGTTCAAACAGTCAGTCAGCAATGCGTACTTCTTTCCTAGTTGAGTGGATCTGCGTAGCAGAGACCAATCTTCTACCACAAGCTCTGACCTGACTTGTTGTACTTGATTCACCCACGTAAATAGACAACTTGGATAATAAAAGTCATCCCATAAAAGAGAAGTGAGTCCGCATGTCGGCAAATGATTTGGAATTGAAACTGGCTACAGAGGAAACAGAAGCCCTAACTCCCCATTCTTTCTATCTTACATCGCCATCGAGCCCTGGCTGTAGAGTCACTGGTTTCTAATCGCAATGGATTTATGTTTTCTTTGGCTTTTCCATTCGCTTCGTTCAACCCTGATCTGGATAGATAGCTCGGCTTCTATTAGCTGAGAATGGTTTTGTCAAGGAAAGGTTTCGCTATACAACAACAATGAACTCACTTCTGATCAAATTGGATTGGATGAATCGGTAATCTTTCTCTGTCTTGTGAGAGAGAGTCACTTGCTGTATTGAGAGCGGGTGGGTGACATGCATTAAGCGAAATCAGTTGTTATGTTTTTGAACTTATTTGCGCAAGAAGACCCTTGACTGAGGAGACGTGTTTGGCTTGGATGATGCCGCTATGCTCCTATTCACTTTCAGAGACCGCTCTGAGTTTGCCGGTTTTGCGGCAACCCTTTCACTAAGAACATTTTAGCCATTAACGAAATGCCACTATTCCACAATGCTTCTTTGATTTATGTGTAGAAGCGGTAGTAGTGAAGAAAATGGAGGGAGAAGAAAGAAAGCCATGTGACACGAGAATAGATCACATCCGACAGCCAGCCATGCCATTAGATAGATCTGCTCTGAGTCTTCTGTAGGATGAGATCCACTTGGTCTTGTGATAGGGGCTTGAGGAGGAAGAAGAGGGGATTTCTGGAAAAAAATGAATCTCCTTATTTATAGGGGACAGGACGTGTGACTTCCTCAAACGAAACGAATGTGGCTTTCGTGATAAGGCAAATCCTTCGTTCGGTACCATCAACATATTGAATCTACGCTCGCTCGGCTCGGTGCTGAATGAACTCCTTCATTTATTCTGGGCTGCTCGTAGGGGGGCTGTGAAAGCAAGCGTAGGAGATCAAAATGTGAGTCGAGTCTGATGGGTAAAAAGGGGAAGCAGGAAAGGGTTCTGATGTGAATTCTTCTGGTTTGTATATCTATCTTAGCCCTTGCTTGAAAACCTCAAAATTGACTTGCATCTTCCCTTATCACACTACACTTTCTCTTCCTTATTCCATTTCACTGAGCTAAGCAACACTTTTTCACGTATTAACCCGAGATATTAAAGAAATTGGTCATATTGATCTATCGTCTTGTTCTCGATAGGAACTTGCTGCTGTCTTGGTTGGTTTGAGAGAAGGCACTGTCTATATATCCAAAACCGAAGGAGAGTTTGGGTTTGGATCACACACGATCGGAGATTTTGGATTGAGATGGATGGTTGTGCTTGAAGTTACGAGTCGGGTAATGCTAAGTTGAATCGCCTGATCCGTTTCATCCTCTTTCGGCAAAGGAAGTTCGACTTTAGTTAGCTAAAAAAAAGTACAAGCAGCCTGTCTGTGCCTTTTGAGTCTATAGCCGCCAAATCTAAAGATTCCTTAAGTTGTCGTACGGCTTCTTTTTCTTCTTTTGTCAATGATCGGTGACAATGAATGCTACGAATGTTCGCTTCCACTAATGTCGTATAAGAATTGTGAGGTGCCCATAGCTTCCCGGAAAGAAGAAGAGTCATTGTCGTTTCCTGACCGATACGAATGCACATATTGACCCTCGTCTCGGGTAATACCACCAGTAGAGTCTGCAGAAGGTGTCGTTCAGGACAGATGCTGGGCTCTAGATATGCGAGTGAGATACCCGCCCTCGGTCATGACCTCGGTTGAAGAAGGAATCTATGTTCTTGGAAGCAAAGAAAGAACTCCGGTATTCCGACATTATCTTTTTGCTCAAAGAACGAATCAAACCCCTTGTTGAAGCCCTTTATGATATATAACCCTAGATCGAGTCAGATTTGGGGCGGCTGAACCCACTTAAGCTGAATCCTTAGTAGATGTCGACGGAAAGGTGAGAAGAGCTGATCGAACCTACCAAGCAACGGTTAGTTGTGCGGTGTACATACAGGCTGGTTTCGCCATTAGCGATGAATTGGATTTATTAGTAAGGGAATGAATGAAGCGGACCAGAAAGAAGATGGATTTTGGAATAAAAAGAATTCCTCTTCTAGGTTTCCGCTTTAAGTAGTAAGCAAAGGATCCTACCTGCTAATGGTTGAAGACCTTGGCGGCCTCTAGTTCTTCTATCTAGTTATTTAGCCTAGCGTGAATGAATAAGCTTAAACAAATGGTTTCTTTGGCAATGGTTTTTTCTAGTTGATTTGTCCTTATATATATTAGCCGTAGTGTAGTTTAATAAACTGCTCATAGCTCTTATCATTCCTTTATCCATGCATAGACTGGGAATATATTAGCTCTTAGCTCTGGCACTTTCTTCTTCTTTATTTGCCGTTGCATTCAATAGCCTATTTTAAGTTAACAAAAGCTTTATTAGCTAGCTCTATGAAATACGTTTATCTTCTTGGCTATCTAGGCTATCTCTACAGGCTTTTTCAACCTATAAGCAGACCTTTGTATACACCCTTGTAACTGAACTAGCTATTCACAAAGAAAGGTCTATACCGTACATATACCAACTACGCACCCCTTGTATACTTCTTTTTCCTTCTCCCGTGCTTCAAGTTCTGCCCCGGCTCACTCATGTTTCCAGCAATCTATGTTGGAAGCACTCGTTCAAAGTAAGTTGAGATTCAAAGCGTTCCCGTAAGCTAGTAAGTCAATCAAAGATATAACTCTATTTCTTAGTTTCAGGAAACTAGTACATATTTCAAATAATAATAATAATATATATATTATTATTTGGTATTCACCAATTTTATACTAAGCATAAATTCATTTGGAAAGAAAAGGGAAATCCCCTGAAATAAAGGATTTTGACTACGTTACCCTCAAAAAGAAGAGGAAGACAAACTAGCCAAGAGACAGAAAAACGTAGAGACCAACCACCGAAACAAGGGAGTAAGGGCTAGGGGGATATGGGCCAAGAAAGGTCCGATGTATCGGTCAGCTATACCTAATCCTTCACTCAAAAATGCATCACACCGTTTGTAGGTTCAAGCCGAAGTCAAGCATGATCACCTACTGCAAACTCCAAATATCGTGGTCGGTGTACCTGGTCCTGAACTGCTTTTAATCTAGAATAAGTGGAATCTTCTCGGCACTCTCCTTCATCTTCTGTGGCCCCGTCGGTCGGTACGTGCCAACCCCAACAAATCGGGGTACGACAAAGGTTCCCGTAGAGTGCTTCGAAAGGTGCCATTCCGATGCTAGAGTGATAGCAATTGTTGTAAGCAAACTCGGCTAATGTATCTCTATGCCTATTTAGTAGGCCTGCTCATTGATGCTCTTCGGGCCAATTGTATGGGATGTGTTCTGGTGTGTAGTGGGAGATGCAAGGATATCGATTGAAGTTTGATTTGTTGGCCATGGAGTTGGGAGCATATGATGTAGTCCTAGGAGTAGACTGGATGAGGAAATTCCCTATTATTTCAATAAGTCTTTCCGTTGGTTGTAACTAATCACGTACCCGCTGCTGTGGAATTCCTTTTACCTAACCAGGATTGCAGTAAAGATAAACAATGTTGGGCCTGCCTACTTGTTCAGCACCACCCATTCCCATGGGAATATATGGGTTTTTCGGTCCAGTGGGAGGAGCATTTTCCTTTGAAGGTAATTCCCCCAACCAATAAGTATTGGGCTCCCAAGTAAACAAAGCGAAGGATCAAGTAACCAACATGTTGCAGAGCAGCCAAGTAAACCCAGAAATGACTCAAGTAATCCAAGGGCAGAGCAACGTAATCCAACGGAGGGGCTACGTGATCCAACAGAAGAGCTACGTAAACAAGGAACACATGAACCTCCTAAGGATCCACTCCACCTGCCAAGTGGACCAATCACAAGAGCTCGTGCCGAGAAATTCAATGAAGTAATCCATATGCTGATTTAGCAAGCCAAGCATTGCTGATTCTTGAATAACCTAGTTGTCTGAAACTCGCCAATGGGATTCTGTGTAATCCTCCGGTCTACATGGTGTCGGTAAAGGGCAAAAAAAGTCGCTAATTAGTGGCACTGAAGTATGCACCCGGCGTGTAAACTTCTTCTTTTTATTTACCAATGTCGCTATCCGACTGATCATCCTTTGAGACCACGGAGAACATCAGAGAGAAAGATACGTCACCTAAAAAAAATTGACACCCTGACTTATATGAGTCGGCTAGAAACTCAAGGCATGGCCTTTTGTGGGAGAATGTTGAGTCCTTCCCAAAATCGCCTGGATCAAAAAAAGATCTGTATAATGCTAGGTTGTGATACTGATGTCTGATTTTACTCATATACATCCGATAGTGAAGGCCGTGAAGTTTGAACAGCGTCACTTAACCCTGGTTCGGTAACCTTTCTAGTGCCCAGGTATCCATGACCTGTAGATAGAGGCCCACTTTCCAATGGATACTCCGAATAAAAGAAGAAGTAGTTACCTAATCATGGGTCTATACGTAAGATCTCCTTGCGTAGAGGTTAAGGCCAGACGGATTACTGAAATGTAGTTTGACTAACGTTTCCTCATTGACTACAAGAGTTTGTGGTGTGTGTTCTTGGACCAAAGAAACCAAACAAGCATACCTTTCCTTTAATGGAGTATCTTGGGTATGGTACTCCCTCTTTATCAGCTCGATGTTCAATCAGCATTCCTTCACGGGGATCTTGACCGGATGTAAGTCAAGATTGCTATTATCTTTTTAAAGAACATAAACTTCAAAGCTTCTAGTCTGTCCCAACTCTTTCGAGCCGCTCTCCCAGTCAACGTTCAAAGTCATCACCATACCATATAACTTTTGAGCTTGAGAAATGCTTTTCTGGCTTCTTCTCCACACCTTTCTTTAACAACTCAGTTAAAGGCCTGCTGATAGCTCCATACCCCGGTACAAACCTCCTATAATAACCCCTGCAACCCTCGGAGTTCCCTGACATTGGCTGGTTCTGGCCAAGATGTCATGCCCTCTACCTTGTTTGTATCAGTAGATACCCCAATTTCATAAATAATGTATTTCCTTTATGAAATTTGGCTCACCCACAAAAAGTTTGTTCTGCCGGAACACTTCCTCTAGCAACTTGAGATGCTCCACCATGGTAGAACTGTACACTAGAATGTCATCGAAAAAGACCAATACCCCTTTCCAACATATCTCTTTAAAAACACTATTCATGAGTTGTTGAAAGGTTGCCGGGACATCACCTTGAATTCAAAAGGCCGGTCCTTCAGGCTGTTTTGTAGATATCCTCTTCCTTTCATTCTTATTTGGTGATAACCAGCCCTCAAATCTATCTTAGTTCACACCTCATCCAAAAGTGCCAGTCTTCTATGATAGGAATGGGTTATTTGGAAAACATAGTTGCTGCATTTAGTTTTCGATAGTCGAAACACATTCTCCAGGTTCCATCTTTCTTCAACACCAGAGCTGCTTTGGGGCTTGTAGTGGGCCTGATTACGGCATTTTGCAATAGCTCCTCTACTATCCTTTCAATCTCTGTTTTCTGGGTGATAGCATTTCACCGGAATACAAATGGTGGCCCACGTTTAGAAAACTTTTTTTAGGGTATTCTATTTCAACAGAATAGATCAAACTTTTTATATATTCTATTTCATCTATATAAACTAAACGGCCCACTCAACTTTCTTAATTCATCCAGGAAGTCCTTCCAGGTGTTGGAGGTTACACGGTTTAAGGCCCGGATCGCATAGTTGACTTGATCGCGCCTTTTCCCATATAAAATAAGATATGCTTCCCGGGAGATGTCTTCATCATCATCCAGGCTAATTCCCAGGCTATTTAGAAGCTCCCTGGCTTTAGATTCCAGTATATTGTCCCTTTCTTTCGATGTCTCTATTCTATTGGTGGACGGTCGTAACTCTAATATAGGGCTTTTAAGCATAAAAATCAGCTGCAATCTAGTTTTTTCACAAAGGCTGGTTGAGGCTCAGACTCAACCATCTGTGCTTTCCAGATGATCTTTTTTTTCCAGCGGTGGTGATCTGAATTATATCCAAGAGCTTACTAGTATCATGACTCATTTTAACAGAGTGTCTGGGCTTTCAGTTAATGCCAAAAAAGTAAGATCTTCTTTAGTGGTATTTCCTTTTCTTTGAAACAAACTATTTTTGAGTGTGTCTTTAATGAAGGGATTTTACCAGTGAAATACTTATAGCCTCCATTCATTTCCTTTTCTTTCCAGGCTAGCTCCCTCTGTAGACGGTGGTTGATGTAGATGAGTATGGGAAGACAATGGTAGTTTCATTCTAGGTCCCACTAATTGTTGAATAGTTGGTTTGAGTTTTTTTTGGATCCATGCAAGCCATTTCTAGTTGAAGTCATAAGGTACCATCCTGTTCTAGCCAGGAAGACAGCTCTATCTTACAAGTTAGCTGGATCTTTTATTTAAGCCAAAGGCTAGAAAACCTATTTCAAATGAGTTTGGGCTCCGTTAAGTTATCCTCATTTCCTGAGATAAGCGCAGTTCAACAAAACTAAAAGCTAGATATATCGTTGTAAAGTAGAGCTAGACTGCATGATTGGATTGTATAGAAGGATAAGAAGGATTTTAAAATTCCTTCTTTTTTTCTTAAAACGAAAGAAGAAAGAGAGTGGGATCGGATGAAAGTAAACGCAAAGAGCTGATTCGATCAAAGAACCTCGCAGCTTTAGTGCAACAAGCCGATCGAAAGCACTCATCTTTATCGATGAAATGCTTTTTTGTCTCTTCCTCACTACATGCCCGCTTCGTGGCTCCTCCCTCTTTGCCTAGCGGTTAAGTAGATAGTAGGTCCCCCTGGCCCCGCAACCAAGAGTCACTCGTCGAAAGCTGACCAGGAAGACAATAACTGCTATTTCAAGAAAGCATGGTTGGAGCTCTTCTATTAACGAAGGGAAGAGGACGGTCTTACTTTTCAGAGATACCTGACTTATTAGTGGACTGGTCATGTCATAGCGGAAGGTCAGAGGTGGGAAACAAAGAAACAGAGGAAATGCTTACTGGGACATAGCCTTCGGTACGAGTTGAAGGGAAGAGGTTTGATTGCTAATAAAATGAGTGGGAGAGCTGCTCGGTCAAAGGCATTCTCTCAAGTAGCAAAGGCAAGAAGGAAAAGTAGGAATGAAGGTTGCTAGGTACCACTCCGTGGTAACATCTATCAATTCCGCTATTGGGAAAGTCTGGCAAGGGAAATATCTGGCTGAGGAATTAGAGGAACTTTGGTAGTACTTGGGGACGGAATCAATCAAATAACTTAAGAAATTGCCCATACTGACAGCAACTCCCGCTTTAGAAAAAACCTTATCTCATCAGGCAGGTATACCTGACCCTTTTTTAGCTAGTTTCGGGAAAGCGGTAAGTTAAGTAAGTCAAGGCCTTCTAAGCGAAGAATAGCAGAGAGAAATGGGAAATTGAAGCGTCTTTCTGTCTATAGACGGAAGAGTCTATTGGTCCTCCACAATCCGGTAATACTTTTTCTCAATTCAATGCAGAGCGATATCAATGTACTACCTTTCCTTTATCTCAATTCAAGTCAAGGCAGGCTATCTTTGTTATCAAGAAACAAAGCTGTCTCTAGTGATTGATCCGTTTGCTCTCGCCCTTCAGCTTTGTGGTCACTCAAGGTCCTTGGATTTCGTGCTCAATCTAGTTGGAGCAAAAGTCCCTGTGGATAGAACAAAAACCGATTTTATCTGGGAAGAGCGCCTTTGGAAACCCACTGCTGAAGCCGAATAGGCAGTTAAAGCTGCAATGATGGGGGGCAATCCTGCAGTATGGCTTTAGTGCGTAGATTCTCAGGCAGGCTCATCGACTGGTGGAGGAGGGACACTTTACTTATTATCAGAATAGAAAAGAGCTGTATGTATACTTTAGGAAGGGGGATCAAACTAGTTATGTTGACAGACATGAACTCCTATAGAAGCAGATGTTCGAGGTCTGGTCCAAAGATACCATGCTTGCTTAAGTCAATCCATAGGTTCAAGCGAAAGAACACTTATTCACAGCAATATCTAGACCTGATGAAGATGACTGCTAGTCAAATACCTAAATCCTTTGGAATTCATTAGTAAACTCTTTTAAGAGTCATTAAAAACGAGCAACACCACGTAGGGCAGCGTCCACACAAACTAGCCTCTTCCTTAGCAAGTCAGTGGGAGAACACCATCGGTCAAGAGAAATGGAATCCGTTGTTAAGTGGGTACCGGACCCGGTATAATTGGCATCACTTCCTTCACTCCACAGAGGACTCGGGATAAGATCGTTCCCAAGCAGAAGGAAAAGCTTTCGAACTAGGAGTCAGAACGAACTCATGAAGCTATCCTTCTTCTATTGCTACTTTCAGAGAGAGAGAATAGGTCATGCGAAAGGGGACCCACCTTGAGAAGGTTGTCCCATTGTGGAGTAGTTAAATGAGTATTTTGGTATACCACTTGTGCACCTAAACCTATGCTTAAGCTTACTAGAACTTCAACCTCAAGTTCATTAACATCAATGCGTCTCATCTTCTTGAACCTATTCTATGGATAAATGGTTACCATCTGTCTCCTAAGGGCAACTATCCATCCCTTTTTTTTCAAGAATGCGGGTACCATAGTAGCAAAGCAAGTGAAATATGCCAAAGGGAACCGCTTGGATATAGACGGCAAGGAAAAACGTCGGCTAAAGAACAGAACTATTCTATTGTATTGATGGCCCCGAAGGAAAGTGGATCTGTGAGTGGAGGCCATCCATCCGTTTCTTATGAAACCTTTGTTGCCCTAGCTTGAATTGAAGGTTTGGCTAAGGATGGGGATCCGGTGTCTTCATCTATACCATCAGAGAAGAAGGCTTGCCAAGAATGGACGAAGGTATGATTCTAGGAAATCTAGATTTGAAAGAAGGAAGCACCCGAGGAGCAATCAAACGGACATTTCTACGAGTGAACTCGCTAAAGCTGAAGATCCACCATCCAATTTAGGCATTAGGTAGAACTCTCTCAATCCAGGAACTAGCTCCTATCTCGATGATTCCATTTCTCTTTTTTAGAGTTAGCTTCTTTCCTATGGTAAATAGTACTCTTGTTTCCTAGTCGAGGGATAATCAAGTCATTTCGAAAGGGGATTTATTCGTTCCCCTAGCCATCGAGCAACTGCGAGAAACACCGTCGCTCGCCGGAGCAGCTGTGCATGGCGTTCCAATTTTTTATCTGGTGAATCTTGTCTGTTCTTTCGAAAGTGTTTGTACAAACGAGTGAGGTAAACCCATCTCGGTCCAATAATTCATATCTATAGACCATTCAGAGCCGTTCGCATTAAGTGTTGGGACTTAGTTTGTTGTCATTACCCTCAACTTCATTGCCGTCCACCTCTTGCCGTGTTATTGGCTAGAGAAAGACAACCGATTGTACTACTACAGTGTTGAGTACCCCAGTTGCTCCGCGGGTGATTATGCCCTAAATTCTCAGGAGTGGTGGAACGGATTGCTCCTATCTAGGGTTTCATAGCTTGCTTTCCTAGATTTAGCTTTATATATCTTTCCGAGATGACCAACTGCTCTTTCTTGCCAATCTACTTTACATTTATTAACACTTTCATTGCGGGACCTATCCCCGAACAACCATTGCTTTTCTTCCGCGGTTTCTTTAGTTTCTTCTTGATTTGATTGAAGTTTCGGGAATTGGATGGACTGGTGTCTTTGGATATTATCCGTCCTACTTATGATCTTCCAATTGAACACACTAGTATTTTATGGATTCTTTCCCCGGTAGTGTAGTCATCTCCAAAAGGGATGATACATATTTATCTGTCCTAGGATGCATCGTTCGTGATAAGCTTATCCGCTTCCTTTCGCCGGTAGTGTGAATCTTCTCGAAAGCGCACAGCATAGTCTAGTCAGTGTAGCCAGGGCATCATGAACGGATTCCTCAAGAGGAAGGTAGGGCCATATCTATCCAAGAAAAAAGACCTGGTAAACAATTATGCTACTTGACCAATGGATAAAGTATAGATCTCATGGCTGGCTACTATTCAACCCTGGCATTGGGGATCGGGAATGGGGTAAAGTACGGACTTTGGCTAAGGATGGGGATCTGGTTGTGCCGTGCCGGCCCCGGGAATCGGTGAACTATGCTACACAGTCAAATACCTAAGTGAATGGATAAGGGAAAGCCCACTATTATTATATATAGTAATCACCTGCCAAAAGGAAAGCCTGACCGATAATAATAATAGGTCTATGTGCCGAACAAGCCACGGTATATTAGAGATAGTAAGGAGTTGTATACACGGGGGTATGCATTCATGTCACGCTTTCTGTGTGATAAGAGGTTGCTTTCTAGCAAGTATAGAAACACGAGATATGCGTAGTTAACAGAAGCAAGGGAATATGCGTGAGTTGATTTGAGAGTTTTTTTTAGTTGCCACCGAAAAAGCAATTTCATCTCAAGGGAAAATGCATTGCATTTTCAAGGGATTGCCAAGCTAGGCTAGGGATCGTCCACGGGTATTAGGAATATCGTATTTATCTCTTCTAATCTAGATCCCACTTCCCTCCACTTTTTGCCTCACGCCCGTCTTGACTCCACATTAACGACTGTCCTTCCACCCAATTCCCCGCACCCTTGCATCACATCTCCAACCCCTGCCTCCACGCGATCTTCCACAATCGTACCCCCCACCTCTGAAGCTTGCCCCCGACGAACCTGTCTGCACCTGCGGGCCCGCGCTTACATCATTGGCATTGCATGATTAAACATCAGCACGCACACTTCCCTCCGTTTCGATGCCGACAGGGGCTGCTAGGGGGTGTAAAGTTTCGTTTCGGTCCTGTCAAACGATATGCAGGGGGGCAATGGCTGGCAACGGAATCTATAATAATTCGATACTAGGTCAACTGTACCATCGGACTTGTAAGAACATGTAAAATGTACCACAGGAGGTTGTACCAGCTGTGTGCAGTCCTCCGGCACGGGTTAAGTGTCCTGCATAGATCTTCCCCTCTCTCCCAAAGAAGAGATGTTCGCTTCATAGCCTTCTCTTCCGAGATAAACCCTACAAAGGATCCTAATCGTGCTAGCCTTTCATGGACTCTTCTTGGATTTCCTTTCAGCTGCGCCCAGCACCTCTCTAGTTTCTCTACGAGATGGAGATGGCTCATTCCCTGGTTTTCCTACGAGATATAAGTAAGTCTCTATCGTACTTTGAAGTTTAGGAAGGAGTTATTAATTAAGACGAAGAAGAACTGGGTGGGGATATGCCTTTCCCATAACAATAGAAAGAATCCAAGCCAATATACACTACACTATCACTATAGAGTTTTCGCCTACCTATGAAAAGTGAGATGAGAGCTTTGTGCTAATAATTTATTATAAAGGTGTACCTATTGACCCCAGGTAATTAATGCCCTATCCTTCTACTTAAAAAACGTTATGTTAGACTTGACCAACTGTTAATACCAATCCGGCAACAATAACTAATACTAATGCATATTCATATCCCACTAGTAGACTTAGCAGACTGTGACCTAGCCAGTCTATTTGTTGACAACAGACCAGTACTATCCATCAATGCCACAAAGACCATAGACGACCTCTATTTCGTGGAAGAACTCCTTCTCATATGATGCAGGTCAATAAGACCAACTGCCCGCCCTACCTAGTGAGAAGAAAGCTTATAAATATAAGCATAAATGAATTCCTAGCCGAGCCCTATACTTTCCTGCTTGTACGGTCAATGCCCTAGTATACATCAACTTGTTCATAAACTCCAGCCTTATCTACGCTGCTTTACCCGACCCAGGTGACCTACTTTCTCAGATGAGAGATTCGGCGGAGTAGTAGGAAGTCCCTGTGGAGAACTAGAAGACAAAACAAATATAGCGGACCAAGCAATGAATGACCTAGCCTAGGTAGTCCTATGTTTGACCAATGCTGCCTTGTATGTCTTGATCCAAGATTTCTCAGCAAAAAAAGACATGTGATTATTGATCAATTCACCATCCTCTTCATCTCAGTGTGCTTCCACTTTATCGTTTGTGGCATGTGCATTATGCAACAAGTAGATTCCTGATAAATGAACCTTCTCCACCCCTTTCCTATCCAACGCGGAGTGGCAGAACTACTCGTCTGCAAAGTGGGAAAGCTCCCTCCCTCCTACCTAGGTGTACCTCTTCATTGGAGCAAACCGTCCAGCAACTTCTTACATTTAGAATTCCCTTCTAAGCTGGCTATAACCATCCTTATTGACCAGAAAGGAATTGAGAAAGGGGATGCTATAACCAGACCATAGACAGCGTTTCCACATTCACTTTTGAACTTAGGGAAACAGTGAAAGAAGCCCTCGTTCCCGCTCTTCTTTCCCCCGACTTACCCTTAGAAGGAAAGTAGGGGCTTCGGTTTCTGCAGACACACCTACACTAGTGAATTTCTTTTTTGTAGGTGATCCTGCTCCCAATCGCAGATTTGAATAATCAAGTTGGTATGGGGCTGCTCCTTTTTGTTACTCCGAAAATCTTGGCTTCGCTTGGACATATCTTCGAGGACCTGGGCGATTTTGATCCGTTTCTCCGCGCTCGCCGTTTCAAGGTGAAGATCCGAGTAAGTAGAGCATAATAGGCGATCCGCCGGGTACCTATTTCGACATGACTTAAGAACCATTTTAATGCGTTTCCTTAAGAAATCAATAGATGGTGCTTCCGGAAAAGGGTTCGGCGGGGTGTGGCTTGTGGATGGCTCTAACCTCAACTCCTCTTTTCCATCGGCGTCTCTCCGTCCCACTTTGTTTTTTCTTGGATCATCATCTCCTGGCGTAGTGGAAGCACTCGACGAGGCCTCTACGGCAGAAGAGATTCCTGCCCGTTTCTGCCCGGACGATTCCATAAATGAAATACAAAGAAAAGTGCAGAGGAAAATGCATAACCAGAAGAAAAAGATATTGTGATGTAAAATGATCATGGGGACACATTGTTTTGAGGACCACAATTTCCTGCACTGTGCCTGTAGTGATTTCAGAATTCGGCAACTTAGCCTACTAAAAGATCAGTTACAAGAGCACAATACTTTTTGTGGCTTCCTGCTCGGCAGAGAAGCCACGCTGCCAGGGCGGCCCTGTCACCCGGAGAAGATTTATTTTCTTTGCTGATTCCTCTCAATGAAATTTGCCATGTTGCACTAAGTTACTTACGGATGTATGCATGCAGTCCGGGAACACTTTGGGGTGAACACCCATCCGAACAAGTAGGGTCAATAGTTCAGCATTTAGGCCGTAAAATTTAGCAAAAAATGAATCTGAAACCCAACAAGTGCTCTCCGAACCAAGCTAGATAGTCTCCTATCACTAGGCTCACCAACCAACCTGGACTTTGATTCTTTCTTATTATTCTAACCAGATATAAAAACCATATGGATTGTTTCCAGACGAGAGTTCCCATATGACATAAGCACTCTTGGGTGGGGTGGGCCCTCATTCGCCAGGTCTTTGAGTGCCCGTCATACCATGTGGTTGGTACACTAGGCTGATAGATACTTTACTTTAAGGATCTGGCACCTTCGCTAGACGGAGAGTAAGCGACTTCTATTAGCACCGGACCGTCGAGTCGAATTTCTCGTGTCATGTACAACGTCCATCAATGGTGGTTCATTAATGTCCATAGATTTAGACTCCTTCCCCCTTCCCTTATACGCAAAAGATCAAGAGGGGCCCGAACCCAAACCGAGAACGTAAACAGAATTCGACTCACTCTCGTATGGCTCGCCCTCGAGCCCTGGGCGAGTCGGCCGGGCCTTTCCCTCTTGTTCTATTTCCGCCATGATAAAGACGCACGGAAGAACTATGGTATGCCCAGCGCGTGGAGGATCCATTGAGAGTGTCCCTTGTCTCGGTAGGGAACAGTACCTATTGTCCTAAAAAAAGGTCAGTGCTACGGTCCCCTATTGTTTGATCCAATATTGACCGGTGCGGATCACGTTCAACTACCTCCGGTCCGTGGTTCGACCTCCCGTAGTGGTCCTTGCTTTTCTTTTTGAAAGCTCCGCAGGGCCAATTTTGCGTACTTGCTCAGCGTGCCCCCCTTTCGTCGAGTGCCCCGCCCGGTTCACAGGGCTGTTGGCCTACCAAGCAAGCACTTGCCCGCTGCTCTTGCCACCTGCCAAGTGGGCTCCGCGCTCGTTATCCTGACTGTTCTCTCTGCTGGGCCCTTTCTTATTGCTCTAACCATAAGCTATGGCAATTCCAGCTAGCACCCACTCTGGAACGCCCAGAGGGGCCTGAGTGAGCTCAATGGTCAGCCCCTGACGTTAGGGGTCTTTCACTTTTGCCAGATCCATAGAGATATTACGAGTCCTACGTCCCAGATTCCCTCGCCGCGGCCATCTGGTTCACCAGTACTACAAAAAAGTCTCATGCTTACGTTACTATGACTGATATATAAGTATGGTCTCGGACTACGAAGACCTAGTCGTGCTTATGGTTTCCATTCTCATCATCATATTGAAGGAAACTCCTCGTGCTCTGCCATAAGAACTTGGAATCCGTATCATGGTGAAGGTAAGATAACACTGTGATTCTTGCTCAAAAAACTGACCGAACACGTTTGAGTTATTGGCTCGTCCGACCCAGCAGCATTCATGAGTCGCTCGTTCAACTGTCCCTCGGAGACACGGTCCAGAAGTACCATGCATGGTCACTCGCCCGTCCTTTATTTCTCTCGGTCCCACCAGGGTGGGACCCTCTGGGGTAATAAAGAAATGGATAAAAAAAGGGGACTTCTGCTACGGGCTATGCCACCCATTACTTATGAGGGAAGTCGCATCCGTCCCATCGCAAGCACCTACAATGTCATGATCACATTGGTTTACCCTCTTTTGGTAGTTCAACGGACGGTCACCCCTCCAACAAGAAAAGGTAGAAATATGGAAACTTCTTTGCCATTTAGATAGGAGAATTTATAGAGGAAATCAGGTTTTAAATTTCCAGAAACCACACGATTATATAGCCACAGGGAATACGCCGCGCCTAAAATCATCCCAAGCGCAGCTAATGTGGCTACTAAGCTATTTCTTTGGAAAGCTCCTACTAAGATTAGAAATTCCCCGATAAAGCTGCTAGTGTCGGGTAAACTCATATGGGCTAAAGTGAAAAAGAATAAAATGGTAGAGAAATTCGGCATGGTGCTCACTAAACCTCCATAATATCAAACAAGTCGAGTCTTATGTCGGTCATATAGAACACCAACACATAGAAAAAGGGCTGAAGAAACCAGTCCATGACTTAACATAAGTAAAATGCTACCTCCAATTCCCTGTATGTTCGATAGAGCCTAATATTCCCCCAGAGTACGCGGCTTACCCCTCGAACCGTACAAGATAGTTACCACCTATCATACAGCTTTCTAACTCCACTTCTTTTTCTGGTCGTTCCGCTCTGTCTGATCGATGGTAGTCTCAGAGATCTGGTAACCTCCGACATTTTTGACAACATGCTTCCTGCTTCCGTTTTGAGTTGCGCATCTTTCTCCCCGGGGCATACTATAGTATCACATCGTAGACCCCCACACCAACTCTACCTTCCTTATCAGTGAACCGGAACATAGTGCATAGGTACTCTTCGATGCTGCGAGGACGAGACGAGATGACATACTACGATCACGCACTGAAGTTCTGCCCTTCGGCTCGGCATATGGAACATCTCAGCTGCTCCCTCGGGATAGGTAGGCCCACCCCCCCTTTCTTGAGAGGCGGTCGGGCTGTGTTTCCCCTGTGGCCACCTAGTGGCGGCAGAAAACGAAAAAGGGTGGGCTTCGCGCGGTTCACATTTTATTGTAAAAAGAGAGCTTTTCATTCTCTTATAGAAGCCCGCGCCCACGCTGGTAAAGGCCAGCGAAGCTCCAGGGAGCACTGAGCAATGGGGGGATGAGGGCGACTCCGCCCACGGGTTGGACCACACCACAGGCAAAAGTCCTTCCATGGCAAGAGAAGGGTGACCGGAACAAGAAAAGGGAGCTAGTCATTGGAGGGAAGACAAGGCTTGTTCCATGCGACTCCACAGAAGAGTACGTGCGCTAGAAAAGGCAGCCAGCTTAAAAACGCTAGCTACCTACTTTTGTAGCCTTATTTAGTTTGGTTGCCTATGCTTGCTCTCCGGCGCGCTATGACAACACCCCCTGCTTGCTTCTTTCTGTTCGACGTGGAGCTCACAGCCTCCCCACCCTTGCTTAGCGTTCCACTTGTGATCTTGGAGGATTTGGAGAAATGCGCCCGACCATGAAGAATGGATTTTGTATTTTCTTTCATGTGAACGGCCCTATCTTGTAAAGAATGGTTTTTCGTGCTATAGACCACGTTGAGAAAGACCAACCAACAACACAAATAAAGACCGTTCCATTTGGGTACCTCGAAAGGGAGGTGCTCCTTATGATGCTACGGACGGCTGTCCGAAGTGGATGCAATGACGGGCTCGTATAGGATAGGATTGTGCGTGTCGGGCCCTTCGGGTGTCCATATTTTGGCTGACCTTAGCGTATATACTATGTTATGGTTATGCGGCCGTAATATTTTGATACCTTCCACCGCTGTTACGCCAGAAACCCAAGGTTCCACACGAGCTCCTGTTTTGCGGCGTGGTGGCAGGACCGCTAGGGGATTGGCTCCGGGTGTAGGTAGGGTCAAATCCGCATGGGTCATGCACATAAATAGGCCCCTTCCCTTCTACCGAGTTATTTAGAAGGCGCTTTCCGTTCTACGGTCCCTCGGAGCGAAGTGTTAGGCAGGTAGTACGGGCCCTCTGACTTCCAGCTATGTGTTGTGTGCGACTCCCGCGAAGCGAATGAAGGGAAGCTCTTTGAGCTTTCTCCGCCAGCGGCTTATGTAGTGGTCGACATTCCTACATGCTCTGACTGATCCCCACTGGAGATTATATGAGGGGTATTGGAAACTGTCATGACGCTTTGGTGACGAAGGTCACCGGGGTGACTATGGAAGGATTCCGTGGTAGTCTCTGACTCCCTCCAACTCAATCAATATCAACAACATGTCATGAGCATGGGGTTTGGTTAGGCTTGGTTGAGTTTGTAAGAAAAGATAGTAGGTTGAGGGGCTTCATTGATTAGTAAACCTACAGTGCTGGAAAGGTCGGGACCGTGGTCGTCCGTCTCCGCTTTGCCGGCCGATAAGATCACTGAGATTCACCAGCCAGCTGGGTAGGTTTGGCTATTCCTTTCTATTGAAAAGGAGTTAGCTGTCTGCGCGAGTGACCTTCCTTAGGCTCCGAGTCACCGTCTTCTAAGCTCCGCTGGACGACATGGCATGCTCGTTCTATAGGCCGGCTGTACTTGTGATGGTTCCCCAGGATCCAATAAATCCACTTAGGTCTACGTTGCCGCGATGTTGTTCTATGGAAGTGAGTGGGCTGCTTTTTAGAAGTTCGGCCCAGTTTTTCAGTAAAAAAATTCAAAAGGGGGGGGGATTGACCTTTCTAACGCATATTCTGTCGTACCGGCATGGCCCCACTGATTTGGTTTCGATCAGAGCATCAAGCAGCGCAACCCGGTTCTACTTGAGTAAGCCCCGTGCTCGTCCATGGAGGGAGTTTGCTTTACCCAACTCCCCTTTTTGATAACAAGGCAAAAACCTCCAACCCGACATTCATGAGTTTCGAATGAATAATGAAGAATGCCCTACCCCTCTTTTTTTCCCTAAATCTTGGATTTGGAAGTTGGTAAAGACCCACCCCTTGTTTAAGTCAGAATGAGTCCCCGAGACATTGGCTTCCGCCAACAGTGAACTATTAAGGATCGCATCCCGCGCATATTCTACATTATAGCCTGCAACTAATTCAGCTTCCGCTTCTGGGAGATCAGACAGAGCTCGATTAGATTCTGCTAGACGAGGAATAAGGAACATAACCAACACGAGGAACAAGGGAATACCGGACCATATCTGCTTTTGCGCCATGACAATCTCACTCGAATTACAGGGACCTACACATATTAGTACAGTATACCGGGGTCCCCGGCCAGAACCACACATGCAAGTTTCCCTGCATGTGGCTCGTCCGTGCTTTTATCCGAGGTGCTGCCTGCGACTCTGCATGGGAGAAGAGGGTTGAACTGCAAACTTTCGTGTTCAGAGCATTGCATTGTCTAAGGGAGTAGGGTGAGTAAGCTGCGCCTACCAAGCTAAGATTTCGTCGAAAAGGCGGCATTGCTTCCTTTTCGGCGCCCACCCTTTATTTAGATGTTGGGGCAAGGCAAGCCCAAGGAAAGTTTTGGTTGGCGCTCCATCTCGACCGGCATCCTGCTCTCGAGAGGGTGTGGTCCTTGAGCGAACTAGTCATGTGCTGTGTTGCCACAACGCAGGGGCATTTGGTGAGGAGCTACAGTCCGGTGGTTGACAAGCCACTGATCGGAGGTGACTAGACTGCAGTGCTTTCATAAAATGATGCATGTGGGCTGAGCCATTCCCATCCCAAGTGGTGGCCCGATTCGGCCTGGCCTGGTCGGAAAGAGATTCTAAATCTCGAATATGCGCACCGAGAATAGATATCTATGTTAGCTAGTGGGGGCGGGCTTTCCCCTGGTAGTCCCGCTGCGTCCTCTGACAGTCCGTCTCGTCTCATCTTTCTTTGGCTATACTTGTAGCCAGCCATACTAGCTCCACATTCCACCCTTTTTGATTTCTGACGAAAAATGCAGTCATCAGTCGCCCCCTTTCCTATTTAGCTTTGCTTGGTGCCTATTATGAGAATAGGTCCCGTTTCAAGCGGCCCGCCTTTCATCATCATCTATACCAGCTTCCACGCACGATCCCATAGGAACGATTTCATCGCCCTAAGAAGCAGAACGCGCCATCACCTACAACCCTTTCCTTTGCCGGGGACTTCCATGAAATGAAAACGGGCGGCATCATCGTATGCTCGACATTAGTTGCCCTGGTGTATATCCCGGAGTACTCCTATGGCCGATCTGTCACCCATACATGAAGGCCTTGGCCCCATCCCGTGTGGAGAATGCCCCCCTTATGGGACGGCTTAGTCTGTTATTTTATTTTGTCAGAGTGGATTCGGACCGCCACTACTGTGAAAGCATGGTTCTTGCCTCCCTCTCTCCTCCCTCCTTGGAGCTCGTCCATTCGTTGGGTGATCCATTGCTCTCACGTTCGAGTATTTGCTCGTCGTTTAGGCCAGTGAATGACATTTTTGCTCATTGCAGTCGCCTCCGGGGTTCTTCGCACCTGGGTAGTACCAGGACCCTTGTGCCCCGGACTACACTGCCCGCCCTATGACCCAAAACTCAAAATGAGCCTTGCGACAAGACGCGGACATTCCTCATGCTGCGGTTACCTCCGGTCCCTTCCCGGGTTGGGTTAGGGGAAGATTCGAGCGATTGCCTTCGCGGATCCAAACGTGCTCACAAGGCACACAATAAGAATAAGACCAATATAGACTTCATAAGGGACCATTTGAGCTGCAGATTGTAATGCTCCTAGAAAGGCATATTTAGAATATAGAGGACGTTCCCAACAATCCACGAGAATATCATACCCAACTATGAACCGTACGAGCACATCATCTGTCACCCCCATCGCGCTTACGGCTCTATACCCTAACCCAACTTGCTCTGGCCCTGGGTCCTCCCGCATCTCTTCCTCGGTAAGCGGACCATGGAAGCTGGGGAGTATCCGCTTGGGACTGATAGAAAATATCATATGTTTTCCCTCCTGACCCCTATAAAAACCTAGTGGAAGTCTGGTCGCGTCGGAGACATCTTTATGTGATTTTGAGGCTTCGTCGTCCGGCTCCTCCAAAATTATGTTAGGATCGGCTGGCTCATCCTCATCATCCGAAAAGAAAACAGAGACAAAACAGATTTGTTTCAATGACATATCTAATCAGACTGAAATTGATGTCGAAGACACGATCATTCACATCAATTGAAGCAGGCAGGAAGGGCGTGGAAGCTACCGTTTAACAAATGCAATGCAATCAAGGTAGCTTGCTTACTCTCCATCTAGCGTGCGTTGGCGGCAAGGAAGGAGGCATTGGAAAGACTAGACCATACACATTAATTAGTACAAGAAAGAGGAATTCGGGAAGCGACTAGTCGCTTCTGGCGAAGCTTAACAAAGGCCGACTACTACATAGAGACAACTACTACCAGTCATGAGCGATAGTGGAGCCGTCAGAGGCAGAAGCTGTCGCTTGATGGACGAAGCCGAGACGATATGATAGGTAGGCGAAGTGAGCGAGACCAAGACGGGCCAAACGGAGTGGTGAAGGGGGCCTACTATACGTATACGTGATTAGTAAGCGGTTCAAGACATCGAACGAAAAATCAAGTGAACTAATGAACAGTGTGATTGATCAGACAAGTACCAAGGAGCAAGAAAACGTATGCGCTTTAGCAAGGGATGAGCACGAAATCAGTTGCTTGTTCTTTCGGTAGCCTTCTTTCATTTCCGAATTTGCTTGCGAACAGTCCTTGCATTAGTATGAGTTCGTTGACGGCGCAAGGGCAATCCATCTTGATGACGAATTCCACGATAACAAAAAATAGAAATTAATCGTTCGATGTCTGCTCGTTCTCCCCTCTTCAATTCCCAATGAACAACATGATCTTGAGCTATCATTTGTTCAATTTGGTCGATCTGATACTTAGTTAACTCATTCATCTTGATGTTCCCACTGATACCTAATCGATAACGAAGTTGAATGGCTTTTTTCGGTCCAATTACATCCATTTTTGTTGAGGCAATTCTTACTTGTTCATCGGGAAGTGATCTAGCTCCTGAGATATATGACATTCTTTATCCATATCCTCTCCTGGTCTTCTCGGCTGGAATCTACAATCTACACCTCTCCAAACACAAACGCAATATCTTGAGTACCCGGAACCCTGTTCAGTGCTGCAAAAACGCAGCTGTAGCCCCCTAGAATCTTTGGCTCCTCGTTTTTATTCAATTATGAAATGACTCATTTTGATGGAGATTTGTAGCATCATTCAAGTAAATACAAATTGAGATCGTAGAAAGATGAGCTTGTGATATAGCTACACCTAATTCTACACCGGTTAATGCTAGAACTATAAATAAGGGACCAAGATCTCCTATGAAATATAAAATATTATTAAGAAATAACATAGTCCAAGCAAACCCACTTAAAATCTTTACTAAACTATGACCGGACATATAGTAGCAAATAAACGTATTCCTAATCTTAATGCACGAAAACAATAAGAGATTAGCTCAAGGAGTACTAAGAAAGGTGATAACGGCAGTGGGATTCCCGCAGGTAATAAGAAGCTAAAAAAATGAAGCCCATGTCTTTGAAATCCAACGATCGTAATGCCTACAAAAATGGAAAATGAAAGAGCCAAAGTAATGAGAAAATGACTTGTCACTGTGAAGCTAAAGGGTATCATACCCTAGGGATTACGAAATAACAAAAAAGTAAAAGTGACCGAGATGCGAGGGAAAAACTTTTGTTTCACATTTCCGGAAAGACCACCTATTTGTTCGTTTACTAGGTTCAGCACGAAATCATAAATAAGCTCGACCAAGGATTGCCATGCATTTGGCACTGACTTTCCACCTCCCTTTTTCGTAACAACAAAAAAAAGAAAAACGACCAAAACGACGGTGAGCAGCATATACAAGACTTCATTTGTAAATGATAAATAAAAGTTGCCCACATGAAGATCAATTATTGGGATAATGGCAAATTGATCCAATGGGGTTTTCGGGTAGGCACCAGGCAGATTCTGGATAAAATTATCCATACCACCACCCGCCCGAATATCCTCTAATATGCCCTGCCAAGTTTTGCCATTTCGGTGGCGGGCTCCCAATACTGTTCTAGCTAAATTGACTGCTCCTTGTTCGGACTCATTTTGGCCCAAATATTCTTCTATTTGTAAAACTATTGTGACGCCGGCAATTCGCTCAGGCGTTGGCGTTATATCCAAGTTTGGCGTTATAGCAAAGTTCTGAAAGATGTTGGTTGGGAAAAAATCATGTAGATTGGGAAGACAGGAACACTTACTACGAATTGGTTGATTCGTTGTAATAGCAGCAAATAGCATATTTCTATCCTTCATATCCGTAGAAAGAAATCTCATCTCCAGGTAACTCGATCTTTTTCAGCTCTGCTCGCTCACTTTTGAAAGGAAAGGAGACTGGTCTTGACGTCGGCGTTGTTTTTTCCAACGAAAAACAAGAACATTCTTTCACGAACTTCCATAACAAAATGCTAGTTGCCTTGTAATGCATACACTGGAGCGTTTGTCCCATCGACGAATGCCACTATACGTGTTTTCTGAAGAGCAACATTCTCTTGTAAACAAACATCGCAAAGACAGAAAGGAGTATCCTGAACGTAAGGCCAATGGCTAGCAGACTTCGCTGAACACTCACGATATTCAGCTAAAGCTAGATGCATATTATATCTTGCCTTCGTAGAGCAAAACTTTGAACCCAACACAAGCAACTCTCCCGGTTTAGCGATATTGATGGGTTCCAGCCTCATTCCACTAGCCCTAAAAGCATTCTAAATATATAAAAGAGGGGGAATGGATTCTACCAGAAAAGGCGGGCAAAGGTAGTTTAGGGGTCAATTCTTGGAGCATAGCTCATTTCTAAGTCCCCAACCCATCTCGTGCTCGTGCTGTACGCGATCGAATCTTGCGGCCTGATAGAGCAATGGAATCACCGAGTCGTATGAAAAGAGGGCTCTTCTTTTTAATCTTAACACAAAGGCTAGCTCCCCTAGGGGTTGTCATATTACAATCATTTGTATTACTTTCCTACCAATCCTGAACTAGCTATGAACCTTATAGCGAGCCTCGCTTTACCGTTTCAGATAGAAACATATGGCGCTCCTAAAGTCGATTGGATACTTTCTTTTTTATTGAATTAAGCTAAGCCGTGGACTTTCTCAAGTGAAGAACTCCTTCTTATGAGCTCATGGACTTGATCAATGCTAGTTCAAGTTCACGTCATATTAGGAAATTAGTTCATTAATTCGTTTATTTGCCAACGAAGAAGCCTTGCGCTACTCGGAAAGTACTGACTAGAGGGGGCGTGTGGATCCATAGTCCTATCCATTCTCACAATAGGATAATAAAGCGAACAAAGACCATGAGAAGAGATTACAACATCCAGAACGAAGCCTGTCAAGCCAACCTTCCCTCACTGCGAAAATGCAACATCCGGCGTACTCATTGGCTTTGACCTTAGATTCATTACTTGCTAGAGAAGTAGTTTACATAACTGTCACAGCTCCAATGCGATAATCTTGTTAATCAGCAAAGTCGCTAGCCTAAATAAGGAGTTTACAATCGCTTGACTATAAAGTAAAGAGTGGCTAATGGGAGATTGCTTGAGTAGGCTCAGTAAGGGATTACCGCGGGCAGGGTGAAAGAGCTTTCATTAATAGTATGAACAGGTGGATCAGTAAGATAGCTAGAGCTCCTTAAAGGAAAGCAAAATCCAATTCTATATTATATCAAATTATAAAGCAAAGATGAGGAAGTTGCGCCTTTACTCGCTCGAATTAGAGGAAAAAGGGGATATGCAGAAGTAAAAACTTTTCTTTGAATAGTAAACAGGAAATGCGAATAAGAGAAGGGTAGAAGAAGCGATCCGCACATTTCCTTATTTCACAACGGATTTGACTCGTTAGAGAAATCATTTCTTAGGTATGCTACATTCTTTGAAGAAAGAGTAGGTTCTGCTATTTAAGACTTAGAGGAAGTGATTTCCGGGAACTAGCAGACCAAGCCAATCAACAAGGAAAGCCTGTCAAGCAAGGAAGCCACCAAGCAAACCTTTAATAAGCATCTCTAGCGCAGTCACTTCTCTATAGAAAGAAAAAACCTGCAGTCAAGACTAGTCACATTAGTGAAACAAGTGATTCGCTGACATTCAATTCAAAAAGAAAGAGTAGCCACAGCTGAAACAAGTTACTCTAAGAGGAAGGAGTTGACTTACTTTCAATTCCTAATACAGCAAGAGCGGATTTTTTTCATGTAGCATTTCTACCCCTATAGGATTTCCCATCTTAACCGAGAATGGGTGCCCACCTTGTATGTACCGAGAATGGGTGCAGCCCACCCCATCTAAAGTAGCCTGAAATTCGTTCCTCTACAATCCAGAGCAGTCCGAACATGTACCGCGATCTGGACGGACAAAGAATGACGTACACTTGAGTGACCCCCTTTTCTGTGACCACCACCAAATTCAAAAGAAGAGGTGAGATCACCCTGCAAAAATCCTTTGTAGCTCTTAAAATATGGGCCAACCTCTCCATTAATATTGATACTCACTGCACCTCCTTCTACCACTTGTTTAATCCAACCTCTCCACTTCTCACTAAAGAAAACACTTTTAAGGAAAACCTCTTGTAGAAAATCCCAATTCACCCTGTCATATGCTTTTTCAAAGTCTAGCTTTAGTATGACCCCCTCTTGTTTAGTCCTCCTAAGCTCATGAAACACCTCATGGATAGTGAGCACCCCATCTAAAATATTTCTGTTTTCATAAATGCCGTCTGACTCTTACTCACCACCTTATCTGCAACTCTCTCAAGCCTATTTGACCGTACATTAGTCACAATTTTCTAACAAACATAATATAAACATATTGGCCGATATTGCTTGATAGTTGCAGCATCCTTCGTTTTAGGAATCAGAGTAACCACCCCATAATTAAGTCTTCTAAGTTGCAACTCCTCAGCATGCGGGCTATCAAGCATTCTTTTGACCATCTCTTTAACCATCTCCCAAAAATGTTTCTAAAAGATTACTGGTAAGCCACCTGGGCCAGGAGATGTATTGGTTTTCATCTCTTTAACTACTAACTCTATTTCCTCCATATGGAAAGGCTTAGTCAACTCTTCATTGTCTAGTTCTGATAGCATGTGCTTTATTGACCAAGGGGCTTCCACCAAGAGATATGTCCCCCTGTCCTCTGAACCAAATAGTCTCTTATAGTAACTAGAAATGTGTTCTTGCAACTCTTTCTCATCTTGTATAACATTCCCTTCATGTTCCAAAGAAGCAATATTACATTTTATGTGTCTTGCATTGGCAGCACTATGGAAGAATGAAGTATTTGCATCTCCCTCAAGTAACCACTGACAAACTGACTGACAATGTGGACTGCATGAGCAATGTTAGGCCGGGTCACAGTGAGGTACACAAGGCTAACTACAAGATGACGATAGCGAGTGGTATCCCTCAAGAGGAGTACCATCACTAGGGCGCAATTGGAGATGGAGCTCCATGGGTGTAGAGGCAGTGTGTGTATCAGTAAGACCTGAGCGTGAGATCAAATCCTGAGTATAGCGATGCTGAGAGAGATAGTAACCATCATTAGTTTGATCAACCTCAATTCCCAGAAAATAACGGAGAGAAAATCAATCTGACATCTTGAATTGCTCACTCAAATTTTTATTAACAAAAGCAATATACTTCTGATCATCTCAAGTGAAGAAGCAAGGTAATACCACGATCAGATGTATGAGTGAAAAGTGCAGGGTCATGCTCACTAGAAGAGAAACCAGCAGCTTGAACCACGGAGCTGAACCACTCAAACCAAGCACGAGGTGGTTGCTTTTTTCCCATAGAGGGCCTTTCGAAGGCGACAAACATGACCATCAGGAACTTCAATACCCAGAGGTGGCTGCATATAGAAAAAACTCATGTAGATCACCATGAAGGAAAGCATTTTTGACATCCATTTGAGAGATTTGCCAAGATCGAGCTGCAGCCACAGCAATCAGAGTATGAATAGAAATTGAAACAACGCAGTTGTACTATCTATTTACGATAATTTGATTGCTGACAACACAACAACATCACGCTTCTCTTTCTTATTCTTATTTATATAACTGTCACTTTATCGGGCCGGAAAAGTGACACCGTCACGTCTCAGGGTCGTATGCCTGGAACAAGAAGGGTCGTCGTACAATTTCGGTGATTACAAAAAAGAAGGAGGCGAGCTCCCTATCCCTCTTTGTCTTTCCACTTCCCTCGTTCAGGAACAAACACTTCGCCAAATTCTTTTGGGTCCCGGCCCGGTTTTTCCCCACTAATCAATTATGTTATGACCACTGAACAAACTTGGTTGACGAACATGGTTTATGCGCCGCTAATCTAGCGGCTTGTCGAGAATTTGACAAACTCACACCATCCATTTCAAATGGGATTTGTCCCGTGTACACACGAGCAATCCAACCCATCGGATTTCCTTTTCCTCTTCCCATTTGAACTTCTGCGGGTTTCCCCGTAATAGGAAGATCTGCGAGAACTCTTACCCATGTCTGACAATTTGTTCGTAATTGTCTGCTCATAGCACGATGGAATTGTTCGATTGTAGCCCGACGCGTTGCTTCAATGGCTCGATATGAAAGACGACCAGCTCTACAACTTTTGGTGCCATATCTTCCAAAACCAAGTTGTGTACCATCCGGTTTGCGACCCCTACTACATCTGCATTTAAAATATTTACTGTATTTCGTACGTTTCGGATATAGCACGTCCCTTCTTATTTTGACTATATGAGATCCGCACTTTGACACCTGAAAATCCGTTACGAGTAGATACTCAGGAGCATAATCGATTTTCTTGTTAAATACATTACAAGATGTTTTTCCATACTTTCCGTATTCAGTTCTAGCTATTTCCGCACCCCCTAATCGACCAGAACAACAAATACGTATCCCCTCCACCCCTTTGGGCATTATTAATGGAATATCTTTCACTATTTTAGTAAAAATGGAACGAAATGAGATTGGATTGTTCCTCAGTTGAAAAGAGATGTCTTGAGCAATCAGAGAAGCACTTTGATAAACAGATTTGATCTTTACCGACTCAATTAAGGTATTAGTGTTTGTTCTATTAGACAAAAAATATCGCATTTTTTGCACTTCATTCAAATAAGAGTTGTACCCGTACGGAATTATCCTCTTTCTCAGTATGATCTCTATCATCATCTCTATTCCCTTTATCAATTTTCCTATCCTACCTAGGTCTATGAATTTCTCTATCAATTCCATTACCTTATCTTTACCCATGAGGTTCCTACATTTGATCCTAAATTGAGCTAGGAGTTGTTTCCGGGCATACTCAAAAAAGGGTTATTATACACCCCAACCCCATCCCTTGGAAAAAAGAAGGTAGCACCGAAGAAAGGAAAGAGCGATATGGTGGTTTTTGTTGTTCCCGCGAAGCGAAGATCATTCGCTTGGCGAATGAAGTGGATTAACCTCTTTTTGGCTCGGGCCAAACATTTTTTCTCGCTGGTAGAGCTTTCTAAAAAAAAGCGATGCGAGAGCGTATTCTCTTATCTAAGCTTCCTCCCTTCGCTCCCCCCGTCGTAGATGGTTCAGCCACACCCGGTGCCATGAAATGATTGAGAACTAGGACGGGGTCGAAATGCATTTTATTCTTAGTATTAAAAAAGTATTGCATGACCGAATAATTCAAGGAGGGGTGCACAGCGGGGAGGGTCTTTTTAGTAGATGACTCGTCAGGCCGTCAGAGCGGGACCTCTTTGGTAAAAATAACTTGATTCTATTCCTTTTTAGTAAGGAGGCGACATTTCCCATAAGGAAAGGTATGTCATTTACAACCCCGGCGTATTGAGGCCGCTTGAAGGCCCCGCTCACCCGAAGTGATTTATCAAAATTCTTCTTTCTCGATGGTGATCGGTCATGGTATCCATAACGTTGCATCTTTTTCGGCCAAATCCGGATTTCGTTTTGCTTCTCCCGGTTATTCGAATCGACTCTTTTCCCCGCCCCCCAGCCTCTCACTTCGTTTCATTCTTCCTCTGTACCCTCGCTTGAATGAAGACACCCGATCAGCCCGACTTTCCCAAATGTCGGCCACCAGCCCTTTTCCTGTAGTACGGGTCTTGATTTCTTGTCTTGTTTTCGTTTTAGTCGTGGTGATCGCCCTGGAAGAAAGAAATGAATGAATGTCCTTTTGGGAAAATGTAGAATAATACACCTATCGAGACGAAAGCCAAGGGCGAGTTTCATAGGTGCACGCATCGAACTAAAATAAGATCTAAGATTGACATCTTGATACAATGATTTACCATAATAATTAATAGAGTCAATGGTGACAGAGCCGTGGGAAGAGCCACTTCTTTTTTGCGGCGGGGGCTTCCATTCACCAACGCAGACTACATACACGTGCTCTCTGAACCGTGCTAGATAGTCACCCATCACACGTCTCTCAAACCCAACCTGGGGTGGATCCCGGGGAACAAAGCAAAGTCGAAGCACTTGATCCTTTGACCCATACTTTGAGATCTTCCTCCCCGCCGATCAAGCAGCAACGCAGCTCGTGATAGGCTTAGCTTAAGCTGCTAACGTTCGGTTCGGATAAGTAAAGTCCCTTATTTTCCCTAACGTTCAGAGTTGTTCTGGTTTGAGAAAGGAGCACCGCCAAGTCCACTAGGGGCGCCCTGAATGAATAAGAAATGGACAGCTGAGGTCAGGCTTGCATGGAAAAAGAAGATAATAAGTTAGATGTACACACGTGAGGTTGGTAAGAACTGAGGGACAATGCCCCCCCTCACTGGGCCCATCAGCGAAAGCAACTTCTACTTAATCGTAGGTTTGTTTTCGTGCAAGGCCCCCGCTGCTGGAACAGGCGGTTGTCATTTTCAAGTAAACGCCCCGCCCCCTTTCTTTGCCCGCCGGCCGCCTAGCTCGCTATTCTTTGAGATCTGGATAGAGTCTCCCTTCGGGGCAGGGGAAGCATGGAAGTTTGACCATATCGAGATGGTCTTCGTGACTGGTTTTCCTAAGTCCATGCGTGGAAATGATGCTATCTTCGATGTCATTGACAAGCTTACAAAAGTGGCTCATTTTCTTCCTATCAAAGAATCTATAACAGAAGCTCAGCTGGCAGAGCTATACACCTCCAGAATTGTCTCCTTGCATGGTATTCGACAATTGATATCTTCAGATCGTGGAAGCATCTTCACTTCTAAGTTCTGGGACTCCTTTCAGAAGGCCATGGGCACCAACATTCGTTTCAGCACAGCTTTCCATCCTCAAACAAGTGGCCAAGTCGACCGAGTCAATCAAATCCTTGAAGATATGCTCAGGGCTTGTGTCATCTCTTTCGGTATGAAGTGGGAAGATTGTCTTCCATATGCCGAGTTCTCCTACAACAACAGCTTCCAAGCGAGTTCGGGCAAGGCCCCATTCTAAATTCTCTATGGCAGAAAGTGTCGTACTCCTCTCAAATGGTCCGAGACAGGTGAACGCCAACTTCTTTTCAACGACTTCATCACAGAAGCCGAAGAAATGTGCAAAGTCATTCATGAGAATCTCAAAGCCGCGCAATCACGCCAGAAGAGCTATTATGATAGCAAGCAACATGACTTTTCTTTTGAAATCGGAGAGCATGTCTACCTTCACGTCTCTCCAATGAAAGGCACTTGTCGCTTCGGTACCAAATGGAAGCTTGCCCCTAGATACGTGGCTCCTTTCAAGATCATTGGCAAAAGAGGCGACCTCTCCTATCAACTTGAGCTTCCGTCCAACTTTGCAAACGTGCACGATGTGTTTCACGTGTCACAGCTTCGCAAGTGCTTTAAGACTCCTGAGCACACTATAAACTTTGAAGAGATTGACCTCCAAGAAGATCTCTCTTATCATGAGCACCCCGTTGCTATTCTTGAAGAAACCGAGCGCAAGACTTGCAACAAGTCAATCAAATTCCTGAAAGTGAAGTGGTCACACCATTCCGACCGAGAAGCCACCTGGGAGCGCTAGGATCACCTCCGTTCCGAATATCTGGAGTTCTTTCAGTCCTAAATCTCGGGACGAGATCCTCTTGTAGTGGTGGAGTGTTGTAACACCCCGGATGTAACTTTCCATCTTTGTAACTCCAACTCTTGCCATTTTCAGCTATGTGTTATGATATTCCCTCCGTGGGTTGGGTTTCATCTTTTGTTTTGCATTTTATTCATGTCATGCATCTCATATCATGTCATCATGTGCATCTCATTTGCATACGTGTTCGTCTCATGCATCCGAGCATTTTGCCCGTTGTCCGTTTTTGCATTCCGACACTCCCACATGCACCGGCACACCCCTCTTGTCTCTTTTCGAGTGCGGGTGTTGAACATTCTCGAAATGGACCGAGGCTTGCCAAGTGGCCTTGGTACACCACCGGTAGACCACCTGTCAAGTTTCGTGCCATTTGGAGGTCGATTGATACTCCAACGGTTAACCGCATAACCACAAAGGCCTCTTTTGAGTTGCAGCCCAATAACCCATCTAAGTCACTTCCATGCTCTCCGTCGTCGGATCACGATCGTGTGAGCGGAAACTACACCTCATTTGGAGCTTCCTAGCTCCTTCTACCTATAAATATAGCCTCCCCCGAAAATTCCGGACCAAATCCACCCCTAACCCTAGCCCCGCTCCTCTCCCCGCCGCCGGACGTGTCCGATTTGGGCCGGATACGTCCGCCCGCCGCCCCGGAACAACCGGGAGCCGCCACGTGGCAGCTCCGGCACCCGCCGCCGCGGCCCGGAGAGCCCGCCCCGGGACCCCAGGCCTGCGCGCGCCGCCCGCCTCATCCGCTCGCCCCGCCACCGAATCGCCGCCACCTCCCACGACGGCCTGCCGCCACTCCGCTGCCGGCCGCCGCGTGCTGCCCCGCCTCCTCGCGCCGCCCGCTCGGCCCCGCGCTGCCACGCCAGATCGCCGCGCCGCCGTGCCGGCCTCCGCCGGATCTGGCCGGCCTCGACCCCGGCAGCCTCCACGACCTCATCTCCAGCCCCTCCCGACCAGCAGCTCTGGCGAGGTTCCGGCCTGCCTTGGCTTCAGTGCAAGCCGGATCCAGATCTGAGAAAAACCTACGTTGACTTCATTTTTTTCGCTGTCTGCAGTATTTTGTTGCCATATTCTTCATGTCATAACTTTGCACCCGTGGCTCCGTTTTGGGCGTGTAGCATACCGAATTGTTCGCCTCGACGAGTACATCATTTTATCTTATTGCATCATTTTCTTTTGAGCTCATCTTGATGCCCAAAATTCTGCTGGAAGAGGGCTATGTGATGTTAGTTTCAGATTCTTATCAGAACATGCACTTTTGTCATTTTTGCTATGATTGATGTGTGAATCTTATGAACTTGAGCCCGACATGTGTTTTGAACTATGCCATGCCATATTTTACAGGGGTGTATGCCATGTATTTTTGTGATCTATGTGGTGACTAGCACAAGCATGCAAACTAGGCTTCGTGATGTTGCTGATTTTAGTCCCTGTTCTGCTATTATTTTAGTCCATGTATTTTTGTGATCTATGTGGTGACTAGTACAAGCATGTAAACTTGATGCTACAGAGAGATCCATGCATATTTTGAGATACTTCAGCAAGGATGTTTTGAACATATGGTTTTGCTATATCCATTCATGCCCCTGTTTGCAATTATGGAGTAGTCTAGCATGTCATTTTCGTGCTCTACTTTTGCTATAAAATGTTTCCTGGCAGATTGTTTACATGTTATTCAATTTTGCCAAGGTTGTTGTAGTTGATCCACTACAAGAAATATGTCAACTTGTGACCACGACTATTGGTCACTGAAAGGTCACAAATTTCCATTTACGACCTTTTTGTGACCAAAAACAGAAGGTCCAAAGCTGGCCGTCGTAAACTGACTATAGCGACCTTTCTTCTGGAATGGTCAAAGACGTTTACGACCAAAATATTCCTACTGTGGCATTTTGGTCACTAGCAACCTCCCCAAGCCACGTAGGCATCCAGCGTGGCAAGCTGATGTGGCACAAGATTCAGCCCGGTCCAATTCGGTTTTCTACATGGGCCGAGCCCATTAATTTGGCCTTTTTATTGTTTTTTTCATGTGAATTTTTGGTCGGCTACATGGGCCATGCCCTACAATTCGGCCTTTTAATTTTCTAGGCCATGGCCCTTTTGCAAACCATTTCATTAGGCCTTTTTGTAAGGTTTTACAGAAATGCACAATATTCCAGCCCACTATTATTTGGGCTGTAGCATTTTTGATCCAGTAGACCATTTGGTCTTTTTATTATTCCCTGATTTCCAGTTTACACATTTGAACAGCAAACACTCAATAATTCTCTCAATTAAATGATTAAATTCAGAAATCATTCATCCAAATACACGCAATAGCACATACAAGTCTGCCCGTCCAACCTCAACTAAAACAAGCAAAAACAGATAAACATCAACTAAAGTTGTGGTGCGCTTCCATCACAGCAGCAGCAACCTAAGCGACATTAGATCACCAAAAAGAAACAATGCCATCAACATGAGGCGGTAATCCAACTTCAACACTTTGTGAGGAGCAGCGCCACCAGGAGGATGCCGATCGCCTCTGGTACCTGGCCACAGGTCACATCAGAAATATTCAGAAATCAGTTGAACATAACTGACTACAAAAGAAATCAGAATTGAACAGAATTGTCATGCTTATCTACTTTCAAGAAAGTTAATACATATTTCCATGCTTGTCTATCAAAGAAATTGTATCAACTTAACACTTAGTCATGCATAAGTGTTTCACATCAAAAACATACAGCAGTGCAGACTCAAAATTGTATCAACTTAACACTTAGTCATGCATAAGCGTTTCACATCAAAAACATACAAAATTTGGAGTAGGAAACTAAATCTCTAAATACTCCGGCTGCAAATACTGCTAACACTAATAGGCCAGTAGCAAATACTGTATTTTTGGAGTTTTAACAAATGTTCAGTAATTTATGGAGTACAGCAGCAACATCACATTAAGAAAGTGAGCTAAATCATCACATTTTCAACTCTAAAGGTGCGGCAGGTCCTAACCCTATCATAGGCATACGCGCAAACAGGTGCATGACAGTGTTAAGTTTTATACAAGGATGTGGCTTATTGAAACTGAAAGTCCAAGTAAAAGTCGTCAAGAGCAAAAATAATGAAATGTTTAGTCCCAGGTTTGTGAACTACACAGCAATTCTTTTAAACTTGTAATACGGAGGCTGAGTTAGTATGCAGAATGTCTGTAAGCTACAACATGGCCCATCCAAGCACAGCCCAACCCGTCAGCTACAAAGAGCATGGAATAAAAACAAAATACCATACTTAATTGGAGCTTTATTTTCTTTGTTCTTACACGGGCCGCTAATAAATAAAGAGTCAGAAAAGCGTATGAATGGAATCGAGGCTCTGTTTCAGGTAGCAAAGTGGCAAGCAATCTATTTGTGCAGCAGCAATTCTAGGCTTCACTCTGCTCATGATCTACTAATGACTTCTAGCATAAAAAAACACTTCTGGCCTAGTAAGCAACTGTATAGCATGCACTTATTAAATTCTTAAGAGTAGCACATGCATTGTCTATTAAGGGAATCATCTGTTACAATTTGTGTTAAAATCTCCTAGGAGTTCAAAGGCTGGAAACAGTCTACTATGGAGAAGTGAAGGACCCCAAGTACCTTAAGAGTAGCACATGCATTGTACAACTCTTCTTTACGAGTATCTCCGAAACCATCAGCGTTACCTGTAAAAGTGGTAGTCATCACATGGAAAAATTAGCCAAGCACAGCTCTAATATGGAAAGAAGCACTTCTGTATTTCTATTATATATGCTAGAGAAACTGATTTCTAGTGTTAAAACGTGCAGCTCTGTATACATAATTTTGGTAAGCTAGGCAGAAGCTTAAATATTCAGTGTACAGAAATAGTCATGTGTATGCATATGTAAATCAATATGTCAAATTTATGGCCAACTAGAGATTCATGTATACAATTTGCTAGAGAAGAAAATAACAAGTCAGTTTGTAGCTAGCCTACCAGCAGTTTAACAACACTAATAGATTTGCATTTGATGCTGCCACTTAATTTCAAGACATGACAAGACAAAAAGCATGGCATCAACACGAGCATCAATAGAATACTAACACCTAAATTGATACTAAATTAATGGAGTCCCATCCATCCATGAGAAAAGAAAGTGCCTTTGGTTGATAAAGAGAAGAGAAGACTACCTCTTGCTGGGATCAAACCAGAGGATACTAGTGCATCCACCCATGAGCAGGTTGTGTGGCTCGAGGTCATGGTCCCGGACACCACGTTCGTGGCAGAAAGCAACGCCATTGCAGAGCTGGTACATCATGATCTACATGCACATTATCACCAAGTTCACCAACAACGAATCAGTCAACGAAGTCATTGAAGCTGTCCAGAATCACTTTCAGCTATCATGCATGCCTAGAAGATAACAATACATGTGTGTTCATCATCTACGCAACAACTCACTCTCGGAAGATGACTTTGAACGCGGCGATGGAGCCCGTCTTGGGCCTGTTGAACCCCTCCCTGCCTTTCGCGCGCACCCTCTCTTGTATCTGCACAGCAAGCACACAAAGCTCTACAATTTCAGCACAGCAAACGCACTGCACTTTGAGGCCCCAAGAATCAAGACCCCGGTAATTTATTATTACAGAAAAACGCACCCTCTTCTTCATGAGCTCCAGGTTGCCGATGTTGTCGCCAAGGATGGCGCGCATCTCCTCGTCGTCCCTGCAAGCGTTCTCCAGGACCCTAAACCACCACAGCAACAACCAGTGAGCTAGCTAGTTAACTGAGCAGAGAGGGAAGTAGTTACATAGGACATTATTATTCTTAAGTGAATTAAACAAGTCCACACATTCCAAATCCTGCAGCTATGGCTACATTTGCTAGTATTTTGCTGCTTGGTTAAACTATCTGTCGCTACTAGAGATTACATCGGGGATGCAGGAGACAATCTGATGCGTTCGATACATGGCCTTGGATGCAACTAGCAAACTAGAGTACGAAAGGCAGTGCTGTCGAGTAAAGCATAGTACTTATGTGAAATGCACTGAAGCTGAAACAAGATAGGGATATATACCTGCGGCAACACCGTGGCTGGCCGTAGATTGGCGAACACGCTGAGCCCGGCACGGATGTTGAGCAGCCCGGTCTTAGGCTTGAGATGCTTCTCACTGCTGTCCCACTTATACCTGCAAGCGTAGCATCAGCGTCCATTTACTGAAACTGAAAGTCACAGATGCACATCACAACTTCTGAACTAATTACTATTGCCAGATCGTTTCCACTCACCCTCCTATCGCGCCGAGCAGGATGGCGTCGGAGGCCCGCGCTGCCGTGAGCGTCTCGTCATGAAGCAGACGTAGTCATGGTTGTAGGAGATGTGGAACAGGTCCGCTGCAGAGGTGCAGGGGTGGTCTGCGGGGCGACGACGCGGACGAACTATAGCGGCGGCATGAGCTCGTGAAGAGGCCATCCATGGCGGGGCTGTTGTAGATGTACCTGAGAGAGAGGGAAGATGCGTGAGGGAGAGAGATAGAGACAGAGGAAAGGAGAAGGACGGGACGGGTGTAGGTCTCGTCCACGCGTCGCCGGCGGAAAGGGCCACCGCCTCCATGGCCGGTGACGGGTGTAGGTCTGCTGGGCACCGTCGAATCCTGCCTTAGGTCGCCGGGATTGGGCGCCGGAGGCGGCGGTGGGAAGTTGGATCTGGGAGTGGGAAGAGGGGAGAGGATCTGAGGTGGGGACGGGAGGTGTGGCGGAGGTGGATGGCGGCGAGGGGACTGGTCGGTGGCGAAGGTGGGTGGCGGCGAGGGGATTCGTGGAAGAGGTGGAAGGGGATCGACGGTGTTGGGCGGAATCGATGGGGGCGGCGGTGCATGGAGGATGGCGCGGCTTGGGTTTGGACGAGAGCTGCGCTGATTCGGGAGGGGGATGAGAGGGATGAGGGGTAGAGGGGGTGGGGGAAGAGGGCTGCCGTCGGATCCAGGCCTATCCAACGGTGGTCGGGCATGATCTGCGTGAGGTGCTCGTGGACAAATCAGAATGCAATAAAGGCCTTGATGATTTTATGACCATATAAATAGGTCGTAAATGATTAAAAATAAGTTCTTTTGCAGGAGAAAAGCATTTTTCGTTGTTGAAGTATAAAAAATAGTTTTGTTGGGACGAACCTACCAACTCTATGTATTAGACCAAATAGTATGTATAATTGACCAAATGATTTTATGTAAAATGCTTTTGATCCACGAAAAATTCATTTTCCATTTTTTCGAGTCCCCAAAATGAGTTTTTTTTTGAAGGACCTATCATATATTTGTTGTAAAATTAGACCTAATCAATTTTATAAAATACTAGGCCATATATAATGCACAATCGACAAAATGGTTGGGTGTCAAAAATTTTGATCCACCTCTGGTGAAAAAGACAAATTCCCGTCGATTCAGTTGGAAGCGGGTCAAATTTGAACTGCAGGTGCCTCATAGTTTGCTCTTTATTTTTTCCAAAAATCATTTCTAGGTAAATAAGTATCTATTTAATCAGAGAAACACCAAAAAAATTCCAAGATTCAACCACTAGCTAGGAACGGTCAAGCCCGTCGTTTTGACCGCATTTTGAAACAGGCATGAAAAATTCAAAAAAAATCAAAAAATTGGAAAACCTTAGCATTGTGTCATTATATGTGACCAAGTTCCCAGGAAAAATAACAAACTTGCAGTACGGTAATTATTTTAAAAAAGTGTTCTCAGAAATGAGCTATCATCTCTGAAGATTCATGGCTTTCAAGCCAAATGATCAATCTTGTGGCCACATTTGTGGCATAGTTTGTTCAAATGATCTCATATTGTGCACAAGGGTGCATATTGGAATGGCAAACAATGTTTCCTAAGGAAGTTTTCATTTTTTTTGGACGAAAAATTCATTTTTCATTTTTCGAGTGCCTCAAAGGAGGTTTTTTTGTGAAGGAACTATCAAATAATTGTTACAAAATTGGACCAAATCAATTTTCTAAAATACTAGGACATATTTAATGCATAATTGACAAAATGGTTGGGTGCAAAAAGTTTTTATCCACCTCTCGTGAAAAAGACAAATTTCCGCTGATTTAGTTGGAAGCGGGTCAAATTTGAACTGCAGCTGCCTCATAGTTTGCTATTTATTTTTTCCAAAAATCATTTCTAGGTACATAAGTATCTATTTAATCAGAGAAACACCAAAAAAATTCCAAGATTCAACCACTAGCTAGGAACGGTCAAGCCCGCCGTTTTGACCCCATTTTAAAACAGGCATAAAAAATTCAAAAAAAAATCAAAAAATTGGAAAACCTTCGCATTGTGTCATTATATGTGACCAAGTTCCCACGAAAAATAACAAACTTGCAATACGGTAATTATTTTAAAAAAGTGTTCTCAGAAATGAGCTATCATCTCTGAAGATTCATGGCTTTCAAGCCAAATGATCAATCTTGTGGCCACATTCGTGGCATAGTTTGTTCAAATGATCTCATATTGTGCACAAGGGTGCATATTGGAATGGCAAACAATGTTGCCTAAGAAAGTTTTCATTTTTTTTGGACGAAAAAACCATTTTTCATTTTTCGAGTGCCCCAAAGGAGGTTTTTTTGTGAAGGATCTATCGAATAATTGTTACAAAATTGGACCAAATCAATTTTCTAAAATACTAGGACATATTTAATGCATAATTGACAAAATGGTTGGGTGCAAAAAGTTTTTATCCACCTCTCGTGAAAAAGACAAATTTCCGCCGATTTAGTTGGAAGCGGGTCAACTTTGAACTGCAGCTGCCTCATAGTTTGCTATTTATTTTTTCAAAAAATCATTTCTAGGTACATAAGTATCTATTTAATCAGAGAAACACCAAAAAAATTCGAAGATTCAACCACTAGCTAGGAACAGTCAAGCCCGCCGTTTTGACCGCATTTTGAAACAGGCATAAAAAATTCAAAAAAATCAAAAAATTGGAAAACCTTCGTATTGTGTCATTATATGTGACCAAGTTCCCCGGAAAAATAACAAACTTGCAATACGGTAATTATTTTAAAAAAGTGTTCTCAGAAATGAGCTATCATCTCTGAAGATTCATGGCTTTCAAGCCAAATGATCAATCTTGTGGCCACATTCGTGGCATAGTTTGTTCAAATGATCTCATATTGTGCACAAGGGTGCATATTGGAATGGCAAACAATGTTTCCTAAGGAAGTTTTCATTTTTTTGGACGAAAAAACCATTTTTCATTTTTCGAGTGCCCAAAAGGAGGTTTTTTTGTGAAGGAACTACCAAATAATTGTTACAAAATTGGACCAAATCAATTTTCTAAAATACTAGGACATATTTAATGCATAATTGACAAAATGGTTGGGTGCAAAAAGTTTTTATCCACCTCTCGTGAAAAAGACAAATTTCCACCGATTCAGTTGGAAGCGGGTCAAATTTGAACTGCAGCTGCCTCATAGTTTGCTATTTATTTTTTCCAGAAATCATTTCTAGGTACATAAGTATCTATTTAGTTAGAGAAACACCAAAAAAATTCCAAGTTTCAACCACTAGCTAGGAACGGTCAAGCCCGCCGTTTTGACCACATTTTGAAACAGGCATAAAAAATTCAAAAAAATCCAAAAATTGGAAAACTTCACATTGTGTCATTATATGTGACCAAGTTCCCAGGAAAAATAAAAAACTTGCAATACGGTAATTATTTTTAAAAAGTGTTCTCCGAAATGAGCTATCATCTCTGAAGATTCGTGGCTTTCAAGCCAAATGATCAATCTTGTGGCCACATTCGTGGCATAGTTTGTTCAAATGATCTCATATTGTGCACAAGGGTGCATATTGGAATGGCAAACAATGTTGCCTAAGGAAGTTTTCATTTTTTTTGGACGAAAAAACCATTTTTCATTTTTCGAGTGCCCCAAAGGAGGTTTTTTTGTGAAGGAACTACCAAATAATTGTTACAAAATTGGACCAAATCAATTTTCTAAAATACTAGGACATATTTAATGCATAATTGACAAAATGGTTGGGTGCAAAAAGTTTTTATCCACCTCTCGTGAAAAAGACAAATTTCCGCCGATTCAGTTGGAAGCGGGTCAAATTTGAACTACAGCTGCCTCATAGTTTGCTATTTATTTTTCCAAAAATCATTTCTAGGTACATAAGTATCTATTTAATCAGAGAAACACCAAAAAAATTCGAAGATTCAACCACTAGCTAGGAACGATCAAGCCCGCCGTTTCGACCGCATTTTGAAACAGGCATAAAAAATTCAAAAAAATCAAAAAATTGGAAAACCTTCGTATTGTGTCATTATATGTGACCATGTTCCCGGGAAAAATAACAAACTTGCAATACGGTAATTATTTTAAAAAAGTGTTCTCAGAAATGAGCTATCATCTCTGAAGATTCATGGCTTTCAAGCCAAATGATCAATCTTGTGGCCACATTCGTGGCATAGTTTGTTCAAATGATCTCATATTGTGCACAAGGGTGCATATTGGAATGGCAAACAATGTTGCCTAAGGAAGTTTTCATTTTTTTTGGACGAAAAAACCATTGTTCATCTTTCGAGTGCCCCAAAGGAGGTTTTTTTGTGAAGGAACTACCAAATAATTGTTACAAAATTGGACCAAATCAATTTTATAAAATACTAGGACATATTTAATGCATAATTGACAAAATGGTTGGGTGCAAAAAGTTTTTATCCACCTCTCGTGAAAAAGACAAATTTTCGCCGATTCAGTTGGAAGCGGGTCAAATTTGAACTGCAGCTGCCTCATAGTTTGCTATTTATTTTTTCCAAAAATCATTTCTAGGTACATAAGTATCTATTTAATCAGAGAAACACCAAAAAAATTCGAAGATTCAACCACTAGCTAGGAACGGTCAAGCCCGCCGTTTTGACCGCATTTTGAAACAGGCATAAAAAATTCAAAAAAATCAAAAAATTGGAAAACCTTCACATTGTGTCATTATATGTGACCAAGTTCCCAGGAAAAATAACAAACTTGCAATACGGTAATTATTTTAAAAAAGTGTTCTCAGAAATGAGCTATCATCTCTGAAGATTCATGGCTTTCAAGCCAAATGATCAATCTTGTGGCCACATTCGTGGCATAGTTTGTTCAAATGATCTCATATTGTGCACAAGTGTGCATATTGGAATGGCAAACAATGTTGCCTAAGGAAGTTTTCATTTTTTTGGACGAAAAAACCATTTTTCATTTTTCGAGTGCCCAAAAGGAGGTTTTTTTGTGAAGGAACTACCAAATAATTGTTACAAAATTGGACCAAATCAATTTTCTAAAATACTAGGACATATTTAATGCATAATTGAGAAAATGATTGGGTGCAAAAAGTTTTTATCCACCTCTCGTGAAAAAGACAAATTTCCGCCGATTCAGTTGGAAGCGGGTCAAATTTGAACTGCAGCTGCCTCATAGTTTGCTATTTATTTTTTCCAGAAATCATTTCTAGGTACATAAGTATCTATTTAATCAGAGAAACACCAAAAAAATTCCATGTTTCAACCACTAGCTAGGAACGGTCAAGCCCGCCGTTTTGACCGCATTTTGAAACAGGCATAAAAAATTCAAAAAAAATCAAAAAATTGGAAAACCTTCGCATTGTGTCATTATATGTGACCAAGTTCCAAGGAAAAATAACAAACTTGCAATACAGTAATTATTTTAAAAAAGTGTTCTCTGAAATGAGCTATCATCTCTGAAGATTCATGGCTTTCAAGCCAAATGATCAATCTTGTGGCCACATTCGTGGCATAGTTTGTTCAAATGATCTCATATTGTGCACAAGGGTGCATATTGGAATGGCAAACAATGTTGCCTAAGGAAGTTTTCATTTCTTTTGGACGAAAAAACCATTTTTCATTTTTCGAGTGCCCCAAAGGAGGTTTTTTTGTGAAGGAACTACCAAATAATTGTTACAAAATTGGACCAAATCAATTTTCTAAAATACTAGGACATATTTAATGCATAATTGACAAAATGGTTGGGTGCAAAAAGTTTTTATCCACCTCTCGTGAAAAAGACAAATTTCCGCCGATTTAGTTGGAAGCGGGTCAAATTTGAACTGCAGCTGCCTCATAGTTTTCTATTTATTTTTTCCAAAAATCATTTCTAGGTACATAAGTATCTATTTAATCAGAGAAACACCAAAAAAATCCAAGATTCAACCACTAGCTAGGAACAGTCAAGCCCGTCGTATTGACCGCATTTTGAAACGGGCATAAAAAATTCAAAAAAAATCAAAAAAATTGGGAAACCTTCACATTGTGTCATTATATGTGGCCAAGGTCCCAAGAAAAATAACAAACTTGTAATACGGTAATTATTTTAAGAAAGTGTTCTCAGAAATGAGCTATCATCTCTGAATATTCATGGCTTTCAAGCCAAATGATCAATCTTGTGGCCACATTCGTGGCATAGTTTGTTCAAATGATCTCATATTGTGCACAAGGGTGCATATTGGAATGGCAAACAATGTTGCCTAAGGAAGTTTTCATTTTCGTTGGACGGAAAACCATTTTCCATTTTTCGAGTACCCGAAAGGAGGTTTTTTTGTGAAGGAACTACCAAATAATTGTTGCAAAATTGGACCAAATCATTTTTATAAAATACTAGGGCATATTTAATGCACAATTGACAAAATGGTCTGGTGTAAAATCTTTTGATCCACCTCTCGTGAGAAAGACAAATTTCTACCGATTCAGTTAGAAGCGGGTCAAATTTGAACTGCAGCTGCCTCATAGTTTGCTATTTATTTTTTCCAAAAATCATTTCTAGTTACATAAGGACCTATTTAATCATAAATACATGGTTTGGTTGCGATACGTCGAGGTTTGGGTGGTCGCCGAGGGCCCCAACTCTAGAGCGCATAAACTCACATGCCCGCCGCGTGGTCACCGCGTGACCGTGGCATTGCCATGTGTTCTGGGCGGCCTAGGCATGTCTAGTGGGTTGGTCCCTCCCCAGGTTGGTGCTAGGAAGAAAATTACAACATAAGATTCTCACGAGGAGACCAATCGATGCTCAAACATGAATTAGCAGCCAAGTGTTTGATTAGCGGTACGGGAAATGTACATGGCTAATGGGCGTGAGTTTTGGCTGAGGATGATCAGTTACTAAGAAGACCGTCTTCACAAATTTTCAGCTCAAAAGGAGGAGCCTAGGTGGTACTTGCTTTGCAAACCACCACACTGGACATAAATACGAATGTTGAAGCTCGGCTCAAAATAATGAATGGATTGAGCTGGCATTCGGTGGAGGATGGTTATTTGGGCATAGGAAAGCACTGTAGAAAATGGGTACCATTTGGACATGCCAAAGTGGTACTTCCTTCACAAAGTGCTGCTCTGAACAGAATAGGAAAATGAATATTTTTGAATTAGTTTTGAACTAGGCAAGGAAGGTTTTTACATATTTGACGAAGATATGACCCAAAGAATTTATGAGATTTTTTTGGGAATTTTGGGAATGACAGAAATATAGGTTGCTTCACAACGTAGGGCAAAAACAGCCACATGGACATGACACATAGGCAAAACTGATGAGGTGGCGCCTAGTCATAGCAACCCACCACAATTTACAAGGCTATGACCATCTATATTGGTCGTTAACAACTAGAAATAAGGCAGCAGACTAGCGCTGTTTGCTTTATGACCTTTTCGTGTGAGGAAATTATGACCTTTCTGACCACAATGGTCGCAATGGTTTAGGGTTTGGAGCCCCCCGAACAGCTTTTGACCAATTGGTCTGAAATGGTCATAAATTTATGACCAATTCTTCGAGGGTCACTGACAGAAGGTCATAAGTTGACATATTTCTTGTAGTGATCCTTGCATGCTATGAACTTGTTCTTGCCATGGTTAGCTTCATAAACATGTCTTCTTGCTGATGCTATGCTTACCTTGTCATGCAATGACTTCTGGTGAGTCAATCGAGCTCGCGAAGGTGCCTTCGTAATTCTGTCAATGACATGCTCTCTTTGCTGAATCTGGTAACGAAACTTGCTATGTTTACATGGGTGCCATCATAACTTCTGGTCCTTTTTGGCTCATGGTCAATAAGGGATTTTTGTTCTATGCTTTGAGTAGAATCATGCCATGTCTTGTTTTGATATTATAAGTTCCTGTAGCATGTTGATTACTTGCTCTGAACATTGCTTCCTGATGCTGTTTATGCCATATCCTAGCTGATATGTTTTGTACTTTTGCCATGCTTGTTTGAACCTGTTATGGTGTGATTTAGCCGTAGCTCAGTGTTCCTCTTTTGTCAAGCATCTTCTGTAGATCACTGACATATGCTTTTTTTATGTTGGGGTGATGTAGCATAGTTTCTTGTTGCATGCTAAGTAGCATCGTGCTGTTAATCGCAGATTTGTGTCATTCTTGTTTTGCTTGCCATTTGCAAACCGTGCATCCGTTCCCGGAGATCTTTATATCGATTTCAACCGAAATCATCTCATCTTTCCAGAGGCATACTTGGTTTGCCAATTTGATGCCTTGTTCATCATTTTCCCTTCCGGAGCCCGCATATGCATTGCATATCACATCTCGCATATCATGTCATGTATTGCATCATGTTGCTTGTGCATTGCACCGTGATTTATTGTGGTTCATTTGCTTGTGTTCTTGCTTTCGGTAGAGCTGGGAGACGAGTACGTGCACGAGGAACCTATTGAGTACGCTAACGAGGATCAAGCCATCGACAATTCTGAGAACTTTGCAGGCAAGATGACCATACCTTCCATATCACTTCTATCTTTGCTTTGCTAGTTGCTCGCTCTATCGCTATGTTAGCTCTACCTGACACTGTCTATCATGCCTCCCTATTGCCATGTCAAACCTATAACCATCCTGTCCTAGCAAACCGTTGTTTGGCTATGTCACCGCTTTTGCCTAGCCCCTCTTATAGCGTTGTTAGTTGCAGGTGAAGATGAAGTTTGTTCCTGGTCGGAACATGGATATTTTGGGTTATCACAATATCTTCTATTTAATAAATGCACCTTACATACTTGGTAAAGGGTGGAAGGCTCGGCCTTATGGCTGGTGACTTGTTCCACTCTTGCCGCCCTAGTTTCCATCATACCGGTGTTATGTTCCTTGATTTTGCGTTCCTTACACGGTTGGGTGATTTATGGGACCCCCTTGACAGTTCGCTTTGAATAAAACTCCTCCAGCAAGGCCCAACCTAGGTTTTACCATTTGCCACCTAAGCCTTTTCAACTTGGGTTTTCGCGAGCCCAAGGGTCATCTTTATTTTAACCACCCCCCCCCCCCGCGGGGCCAGTGCTCCTTCGAGTGTTGGTCCGAACTAAGTAGACTATGGGGACACCTCGGGGAAACATGAGGGCTGGTTTTACTCGTAGGATGTCTCATCCGGTGTGCCCTGAGTACAAGATACGTGCGACTCCTATCGGGATTTGTTGGCACATCAGGCGGCTTTGCTGGTCTTGTTTTACCATTGTCGAAATGTCTTGCGAACCGGGATTCCGAGACTGATCGGGTCTTCCCAGGAGAAGGTATATCCTTCGTTGACCGTGAGAGCTTGTGATGGGCTAAGTTGGGACACCCCTGCAGGGTATATTATCTTTCGAAAGCCGTGCCCGCGGTTATGAGGCAGATGGGAATTTGTTAATGTCCGGTTGTAGATTCCTTGACACTTGACTTCATTAAAATACATCAACAGCGTGTGTAGCCTTGGTGGTATCTTCTCGGCGGAGTCCGGGAAGTGAACACGGTGTGGGTTATGTATGCACGTAAGTAGTTTCAGGATCACTTCTTGATCGCTTCTAGCTTCTCGACCGATGCATTGCTTCTCTTCTCTCTCTCACTTGCGTATATTAGCCACCTTATATGCTTAGTGCTTGCTGCAGCTCCACCATATTACCCCTTTTCCTACCCATGAGCTTAAATAGTCTTGATCTCATGGGTGTGAGATTGCTGAGTCCTCCTGACTCACAGATTCTACCAAAACAGATGCAGGTGCCGAGGATACCAGCGCAGATGGCGCAACCAAGCTCAAGTGGTAGTTTGATGAGGAACTTGGTCGTTACTATGTTTCATTTCCAGATGATCAGTAGTGGAGCCCAGTCGGGACGATCGGGGATCTAGCATTTGGGGTTGTCTTCTTTTCATTTGGATTTGACCGTAGTCGGTCTATGAGTGTATTTTGAATGATGTATGATCTTAATTATGTACTTTGTGAAGTGGCGATTGTAAGCCAACTTTCTTTATCCAATTCTTGTTCATTACATGGGACTGTGTGAAGATGACCCTTCTTGCGACAAAAGCACCATGCGGTTATGCCTCTAAGTCATGCTTTGACACGTGGGAGATATAGCCGCATCGTGGGTGTTACAGATCCACCCATGAAGGGCCCATGAAGAAGCAACCTTGTCTATCCCACCATGGCCACCATCACCCACGAAGGACTTGCCTCACTAGGGTAGATCTTCAAGAAGTAGGTGATCTCCTTGCCCATACAAACTCCTTGGTTCAACTCCACAATCTTGACGAAGGCCCCCAAGTGACACCTAACCGATCTAGGAGACACCACTCTCCAAAAGGTAATAGATGGTGTGTTGATGATGAACTCCTTGCTCTTGTGCTTCAAATGATAGTCTCCCCAACACTCAACTCTCTCTCACAGATTTGGATATAGTGGAAATATGATTTGAGTGGAAAGCAACTTGGGGAAGGTTAGAGATCAAGATTCTTGTGGTTGGACTGGAATATCTTGGTCTCAACATAAGAGTAGGTGGTTCTCTCTCAGAAAATGAATGCTGGAAGTGTAGGCATGTTCTGATGGCTCTCTCCACGAATGAAGAATGGGTGGCGGGGTATATATAGCCTCCACACAAAATCTAACCGTTACACACAATTTACCAAACTCGGTGGGACCGAATAGTGAAACTTGGTCAGACCGGTTTAGTTCAAAATGTGAACGTTAGGCTTTTCGGTGGGGCCGACATGATCAACATAGTGGGACCGATGTGCTAGTGTTAGGGCATAACTTGATCTCGGTAAGACCGATCACATGAACTCGGTGAAACTGATTCCAGTAATAGGTAAATAGAGAGGTGGTCAGGCAAATTCGGTGGGACCGATCGCTCATTTTGGTTAGACCGAAATGCTACAAAGGGAAACAGAGAGTTTGCATTGCAAACTCAGTGGGACCGATCGATCTCAGTTAGACCGAAACATTACGAAAGGAAACAGAGAGTTTGCAATCCCATCTCGGTGAGACCGAGATCCCTATCGGTGAGACCAAACTGATTAGGGTTTCTGGCTATGGCTATGTCAAATGAACTTGGTGGCGCCGGATGGATCAAATCGGTGGGGCTGAGTTTGACTTTAGGTTTAGGACATATGTGGAAATGAGAAAGTGGTTGGGGCTTTTGGATCATATCACTAAGCATTTGGAGTAAGCAAGCCATTAAGCAACACCTCAGTTCAATGAGCTATATGTTGTTAAGAATTACCAAAACCACCCAGGGATTAGTTGCACTTTCAATCTCCCCCTTTTTGGTAATTGATGACATCATTTAGATCAAAGCTTCGACAAATGATAATAAGCATGAAAGACATCATCGCTTTGAGAAGTACGTAATAAGTAAGAGCTCCCCCTAAATTTATGCATTTTTTAAAATTTTCTTTTGAATGCAAATGCACAATCAATTAGGATCATGGGTTACTCTTCCATGTCACATACATCTTGGTGGAGCGCTCAAATTGATAGAATATGAAATATACGCTCATTACCAAGACAAAGTGAATGATCATACATGAGAGATGGATAATATCATCAACCAAGCATAAACAATAAAGTATGATATGATCAAACACATGACCATACAAGTATCTCACACACATAACCATAGAATATCATCCAAGAAAGAACACAAATAAGTAGCAGCAAAAGAGGCAAAAAGAAGCAAATCTCTCTCTCTCTCTCTCTCTCTCTCTCTCTCTCTCGAAGCCTATGATCTATACACTTTCTCCCCCTTTGGCAACAAGTTACCAAAAATCTTGAAAATGCATAGTGCTATGCGGATCTCTAAGCTTGATCTTCGGGAGGTGGCGTGGAGAGCAGTCCTGCAACAAATGCATCTGAAGAGGTCGTAGGAGCTGGTGAAGTGGCAACTGGAGGGGTAACTGAAGCTGTGGCTGCAAGAGCTAAAGATGTGGCTCTAGGGTCTGACACATGCACTGCTGCAGACCTTTGTCCTTTGGGCGTCCTTTGATAAGCATCAGTGGTGGTCTTGTCACTCCTTTCCTCAAGCTCTTCTTGAATCTTCTCCACTGAAGTCTGAATTTCAGTCACCTTGACATCTAGATCATGTATCTTTGTTTCAATGATCCTTTCAAGACTTTCTAGATTTTGTGATAGGTTGGCCAAACTTTCCTCAATCCTCAAGGTAGCCAGAATGAGATAGCTCAGTTGATCATGTTTAGATTTGAGAAGAACTCGTGAAGCCTCTTCAACACTTGGCATCTTGGTTGCTTTCTCTGTTTTTGCTTTGGTTCTCTTCTCCTGAGCCTCCACTGAAGTAGGATCTGTAGCATTGATGACAACTATGTTTCCCTCAAAATCAGGTCTCAAGGAAAGGTGCTCTTTGTCCAATAGATACATGCTCTTTCCCATCTTGGAGTTAATGAGCATCTGGATGTGTGCATCATACCCACAGGATCTCCTCTGATCAGCAGTTGTCCTCTTGATTGTCTCAACAATCAGTGTCATCACCTTGCATTTTTCTGGCACATCAAACATAAGCAGCAAATTGATGGAATGTCCTCTTATCATTCTTTCATCTCCAGACTTGGGCAACAATGTGTGCCTCAGAATAGTGTTCATGGTTATGAGACCTGAAAACAGATAGTGCATTGATCCATACTTGTGAGTTGCTAGAGCTGCATCCGAAATCTCTTTGTACATGTGTGCCATGGAATTGTGTCCTTTCCTTGGCTTGGCATACACATCAGTATCATCATCATGCTCTTCAGGGGCATTGATAAGCTTGGCCCACTCAGCAACAGTAGACTCGTACCTTGTACCTTCAGTCATCCATACAATTCTTCCATCTGGGTAGAATTCACCGATTGAATAAAACTACATAATAAGCTCATCATTCCACTTGGTCAATTTCTGACCCACAAAAGTGTCAACTTCATTCATTCTGAAGCTCTCATGCACTCCAGGGAAATGGTCTTCATTATTGTCAATGTACTTCCAATCAACCATTCTCATGTCACTTACTATGGGCTTCTTATCCATGAGCACAGTCTCATAGAAGTTATGTTCTTCCTTAGTGTGGAACCTTTAGTCTACAGCAGTTCTCCTTCTTGTAGCATAGGGATCTGATTATCTCCACAATCCGAGACCTGCATCCTTTCTTAATGTAACATCCCAAAATTCTAAATTTTGGAATGTTATATTAAATAAATTATTATGATTGTTTGTTTGATTGATTGACTGAAAGTGAGTGAAATTTGAAACTTTTGAAAGTTGAATGAGAGGGAATGAAATGACTTTCCCAAACTTTCATCCTTGCATTTTATCTCAACGAATTCAAATTCATTTGAACACAGAACCCTAGAGTGAATATGACATGACTTCTTCCATTTGAAATCCAAAGGGTTTTTGAAAAGATTTGAATTCCATTTGGAAATTGTCACGACCGGTTTTTCAATAAAAATATTTATTGAGAAAATCAATCTTTAAATCCCAGTATAGGAATAGTCATCCTTTCTGGTAGACAAAAGCTTGATAAGCAGAGAACCAGTAGCATCAAATATATTACAGGGTTGAGCTGAGGTTGCTCAACAATTTATTACAGACTCGCCAATATTCTACATATGGGCGGATATGACACAGGGGTTGAGTGGCATGCTACTAGCTCTAGGGAAAAGTGGTGGTGGATAACTTGACTTCTACTGGCAGTACATCGAGCGTCGAGGTGAGCCTCGATGAATTTATTCGGGGTTGCGGAAGCGGATAATACAATGACCAAGACAGGATCACACGGGACTGACTGGGACTCCTCTAGGCGTCGGACTCGCTATCAAACTCTTCATCCAAGAGATCACCTTCATCAGCATCTGGCCAAATTAACAAGCCAGGTGAGTACTTGGAAGTACTCGCAAGACAGTTCGGACAAAAGATATAATCAATGAATGCATGGATGCGTCATGAATAAAGGATGATGCTCATATAACAATGGTAACATTTGGAGGACTTGATAAATAAAATAAATAGCTGAAAGAAAACCGATCGGGTGTCTGGAGCGACGCCTCGAAAGGTAAATAAATAGAATGCATGCCGCAGTCGGGCGTCTAGCGACACCACATAAAGGGCTTAAAATAAATGCCACAGTCGGATGTCTGGGCGACATCACATAAAGGGCTTTAAAAGAAATACCACACTCGGACATCTGGGCGACATCACATAAAGGGCATTAAAAGAAATGCCACAGTCGGACGTCTGGGCGACATCACATAAAGGGCTTTAAAAGAAATACCACAGTCAGACGTCTAGGCAACATCACAGACAGGGCTTAAAAGAAATACCACAGTCGGACGTCTGGGCGACATCACAGACAAGGCTTAAAAGAAATACCACAGTCGGACGTCTGGGCGACATCACATAAAGGGCTTTAAAAGAAATGCCACAGTCGGACGTCTGGGCGACATCACATAAAGGGCTTTAAAAAGAAATATCACAGTTAGACGTCTAGGCGACATCACAGACAGGGCTTAAAAGAAATACCACAGTCAGACGTCTGGGCGACATCACAGACAGGGCTTAAAAGAAATACCACAGTCGGACGTCTGGGCGACATCACAGACAGGGCTTATAGCAAAAGTAAATAACAGGTCCGCCACCGTCGGACGTCTGAGCGACATCGCAGACAGGGCTTATAATAAAAGTAAATAACATGTTTGCCACCCTCGGACGTCTGAGCGACATCGCAGACAGGGCTTATAATAAATGTAAACAACAATTAGTACATCATCAAAAATAATCTTTTAACCGGATTTATCACACATAAATCCCACCGGAGTTTTGTCACTGAGGCTGATGCCTGACAAGATAAGATAGTTACAGTACTCGAACAAAGTACAAGATAATTGAAATATTGAGACTCTGCAGAGTTTGGAAGAACTGAACACAGCCAACGGATTTCCGTAGTCACGAAGGACTAGTTCCGCTTATGGTTTTTCGGTAGAAACACATTTAACTAGTACACACCCATTTCACCTCACGTTGCCAGGAATCACCCTGGCCAACGTCCAAGAAAAACTTTGAGACGGGGAGGCCACAACCTCGAATAGCATGGGATCAAATTTCTATACGCGCGCTCTAAGGGGTGCCCCCCTCTCGGTCCCAACCGGAAACACCCATGCCCTCTGACTGGATGACGGGCTTTAATCCAGGGCCATGGAACCCTCATCCCGGCCTCTCCACTTGGTGTGTACCAGGAAAACAATTTGCAACTTACTATGCCATATTCCTTTTGGAAAACATGTGACAGTATAGGATGGAACGAATGGGAATGTGAATCGTGTCGTGACGACACGAAAGTCGAATAATCTGGCATAAGACTGGCAGGTCACAACACTTCCATCTTACCCATCCTCATACCAACACATGGCTTTGCAAATATGTATCCAACAACATAATGCTTTCCGAAACATACTCTCCGATTATGTGCATGAGATATATTATGTAAAGTGATGTTCATAAAGATGCCATGACTGTACTAAAATGCAAACATGCAACAACACTCATCATATCAAGAGTTCAAACATGCTTGCCTGGTTCGGAGTAGTCGGAGTCTAACTGTGCGAAGTTTGCAGCTCCGTCACCTCCTTCGGTATCTACGATATAAAAAAATACGTACGCAACGTAAATACCGTGAGTGTACAGAAAAGTGTTCCAAATATTTTTCAGATAAATATGATAAAAACTAGACAAAAATCTAAAGAGAACAGAAGAAGAATCACTCAAAAATTCCCTTCTATTAAAAAGTTATAAGTGTTTTAACCCAAGGACTCATCTATAATGAAATAGAAAACTTCCAAGGGGTTCTGCGGAAAAGAACAGATAATGTTTCGTTTAAAAGAAACAGCTGTGAGGCTGACAGGCGGGCCCCACCTGTCGGGTTTGAAAGTTCAAACAGAGGGAAAAGAGCGCGACGGCGCCCGAGAGGTGCAGTGGTCGCAGGCGGCGATACACGACGAGGCAAGGTGATCGGGGTTTACCTCCATGATCAGTGCACTGTTCCGCGTCTGTGGGTGGTGGTGGTGGTCGCCGGCGAGCACTGTGTCGACGGCAGCCCTAGCTCCGGCGGACGGTGGTTCGGGCAGTCGTGGGTCTCGTCGGAGAGTGCTGCGGAGATGAAATTGAGGAGGGGGTTAGACTTGCGGTAGCATGAGGGGGTAGTTGACGTGATTAGGGCGCCGGAGATGGCCTCACCGGAGTGAATCGTGGTGGAGGCCGAGGCGGAATGGGGCGGCCGGAGTTGGGGAAGAGGACCTCCTCGAGGTCCCCCTAGTGGCTTGGTAGGGTGCTGGTGAGGTGCAAAGGGGGGTGCGTGCTCGAGGGCGAGCTCGGGAGCCCTTTATATAGGCGGTCCGAGGCGGTGGCCAAGAACGGGGTTCTCCGGCGAAGTTTGCGGCGGCACAATGCATTGGTTGGGGTGGTTTAGGGGTTGAGCGCCGTCGTGTGGGTCCACTGACTCCATTTTGGTGCTAAGCGCGTCGGGATATGGGGGTTTAGGGTGAGCTCGACGGAACGGGGCAGCGCGGGCCCGTCGGCGGCAGGGAGCGCGCTCTGCGCGTGCCGCGCCACGACGACGGTGCTGAATGCGTGCGCTGGCAAGGAGGTGGCCACGCGGAGCCACCAGGTCGCTTGGGCGGCGCCGAACGGCGTTGAGCCACCGTAATATTTCCTGTCGGCCGCTACGGCGCTACGGCCGCCGCAGGACACGCCGGCGCAGGCGGGCCAGGGCGCCACTGACGCCAGGAAGGCGCCAAGTGCGTGTGCGGGGTGCTGTACAGGGAGAAGGGCCATGCGCAACGTGCCAGAGCGTACTGTCGACGCGTGACTGAATTCTGACGAAGGAAAACAACGACACTGAATGTCTGAATTTTTCTGAATATGGCTAGAACAGTGTATGCAAGGTGTTCGACAGAATGATCCAGGTATGTAGGGATTTTTCCTTGAGCTGGTTTTTGGTGTAGGGGCCTCTCATTGCATCTAGAGGCTGCCTGAATATTTGTGCAATTTTTGGAGAGGTGTAGATATGAATTTCACCAAATTTGGCAAATCTGGTCCAAACTTGCAGTGGGTGAAATTTGAAAAATTTGAATAGGAGAAGAGTGGATCAAGATGGTTCTCGGTTGTGGGTTCAAAGGTCTATCCAGGGGTGTTGAGTTGAGGTCAAAAATCAAGAGCATTAGGGTACTTGCTTTGTAATCCACCTAGGTTCAAAAGAGAAGACAGAATTATTTTGGGAGGAGAAATAGTTGGAATAAAATCCAAAAATGGATTTTATTAGTTTGGACAGAATGTTAGGGTTGAACTATAGTGGGAGGAAAGGTTTTGCGAAAATTTCACCATAGGAAGCATGGTGAAATTTTTGAAGGGATTAAAACCAAATCAAAGTCCAAAACAAAAAAAAGGTTTTCATTTTAAAAGAAACCAAATCCAATAAAAGGATTTTTGAGAGGGCAAACTTAGAAGATGGTTTTTAGGAAGGGTTTAAATGACCTTCTTTCAAACCAAGCAAGGGTTCTTTCTGAAAACAAAAATCACAAAAATTTTGGAGTGTCACAGCACCTACCCCCTTAGGAAAAATCTCGTCCCCGAGATTTCAACTGATCCTTAAAAAGGTGTGGGTGCTCTGTCCGAAGAAAATCCTCGCTCTCCCAAGTTGCTTCATTCTCGGTGTGATTGCTCCATTGAACTCTGAAAAACATAATGGTTTTCTGTCGGGTCCTCCTCTCAGACTCTTCTAATATTTTTATCGGGTGCTCCCGGCAAGTGAGGTCTGGTTGCACGTCAATATACTCATGTGAAACTTGCTTCTCTGGGTTGGTTATGTATTTTCTCAACTGCGAGATGTGAAACACGCTACGGATACCGGATAAGTCTCCGGGCAGGTCCAACTGGTAGGCTACCTTGCCTTGTCGGGCCACTATATGAAATGGTCCGATGAATCTTGGTGCTAGTTTCCCCTTAATCTTGAATCGTTGCAGACCCTTCATAGGAGAAGCTCTCAGGTATACCAATTCTCCGGGTCCAAAACTGATTTCCCGATGCTTTCGGTCGTAATAACTCTTTGGTCGACTTTCAGCTGTTTTGAGTCATTCTCTAATCGTCTTAACTTTCTCCTCGGCCTCCTTGAGCATATCTGGGCCAAAAATATGGCTGTCTCCTGTCTCTGACCAATTTAGCGGGGTACGACATTTTCTCCCATATAGAGCTTCAAAGGGTGCCATTTGCAAGCTGGCTTGATAGCTGTTGTTGTACGCGAATTCTGCATATGGCAAACTTTCTTCCCACCTGTTCCCATAGGTGAGGACACAAGCTCTTAGCATGTCTTCTAAGATTTGGTTTACGCATTCTGTTTGTACATCAGTCTGGGGGTGGTATGCGGTACTGAAGGCTAGTTGGGTTCCCAGTGCCTGTTGTAGGTGATCCCAGAATGCAGAGACGAACTGTGTGCCTCTATCGGAGAAAATAGTCTTAGGGACTCCATGTAGGCAGACGATACGGGCAAGATAAAGTCTGGCTAGTCTCTGAGTGGTGTAAGTTGTTTTTACCGGAATAAAATGTGCCACTTTGGTTAATCTGTCGGTTATGACCCATATGGCATTGTTTCCGTGTTGTGACCGTGGCAGTCCAATGATAAAGTCCATTCCAATCTCATCCCATTTCCACTCGGGTATCTTATTTGGCTGTAACAGTCCGGCTAGTTTCTAGTGCTCGGCTTTGATACGTTGACAAGATTCAGAGCATGCAATGAACGTGGCTATATCTCCTTCATACCGTGCCACCAAAAACTTTCCTGAAGGTCTTTGTACATCTTTGTCCCTCCAGGATGGATTGAATACAGAGCTGTGTGACTTTCAGTTAATATCTGCTATTTGAGGTCCTTGATATTTGGTACGCATAGCCTTTCTCCGTACCATAATATTCCTTGCTCATCTATGTTGAATTATGAGGCTCTTCCCAGACTCACTTTTCTTTTTATGCCCTCAATGCTGGGGTGTCCGTGCTGGGCTTCCTTGATACTTTCCATCGGGGTAGGTTGTATTTCGATATTCGATACACGACCTCCGATGACCATTATGAGATTGAGTCGGGCAAATTCCTGTTGAAATTCTGGCCTCAATTTTGGCATATTGTCGTCTTTCGTGCTGGGATTTCGACTAAGTGCATCTGCCACAACATTTGCTTTTCCGGGATGATAGTGGACTCCAACATCATAATCCTTCACCAACTCTAACCAGCGTCGTTGCCGCAAATTTAACTCTGGCTGTGTGAAAATATACTTAAGACTCTTATAGTCTGTGTATATCTCGCAACGATTCCCAAGTAGGAAGTGTCTGCATTCCTTGAGTGCATGGATGACTGCTGCCAATTCCAAGTAATGAGTGGGATAATTTTCCTCATGCTTGTGTAGTTGTCTGGAGACGTACGCAACTACCTTGCCTTCTTGCATCAATACGCATCCGAGGCCTTTTCGGGATGCGTCACAATATACCTCAAAGTTCTTGTGTATATCTGGCACAATTAGTACTGGTGTCGTTGTTAATTTTCTTTTTAGCTCTTGGAAGGTTTTCTTACATGCTTCTGTCCATTCAAATTTCTTGCCTTTCTTGAGCAATTGTGTCATGGGCTTTGCTATAATGGAGAATCCTTCAATAAATCTCCGATAATAGCCTGCCATTCCTAAGAAACTCCGTATGTCCGTTACGTTAGCTGGCGGTTTCCAGCCAAGTACGGCCTTGACTTTTTCCGGATCTACTGCAATACCTTCTTGGGTTAGCACGTGGCCCAGGAAACCCACTTGCCTTAGCCAAAATTCACATTTGCTGAATTTGGCGTATAGTTGATGTTTCCTGAGTTCTCCGAGTACAATCCTGAGATGTTCAGCGTGCTCTTCTGGTGTTTTGGAATATATCAGAATATCATCAATGAACACCACAACAAACTTGTCCATATACTTCATAAATACTTTGTTCATGAGATGAACAAAATATGCGGGGGCATTGGTTAGCCCAAATGGCATTACGGTGAACTCATACAGCCCATATCTGGAGGTAAATGCGGTCTTGGGAATATCTTCTGTTCGTACTTTTAACTGGTGGTATCCCGATCTCAAATCAATTTTTGAGAAGACTTTGGCCTGTGCGAGCTGATCGAATAAATCATTTATTCGGGGCATTGGGTATTTGTTCTTGATTGTGACGATGTTGAGAGCCCGATAATCAATACACAACCTCATTGTTCCATCCTTCTTCTTGGCAAATAAAATTGGAGAACCCCAAGGTGAGGAGCTGGCTCGTATGTATCCTTTCTCCAATAATTTTTTTATTTGCTTCTTCAATTCTACCAATTCGGATGGTGCCATTCTGTAAGGTTTCTTGTAAATAGGAGTGGTTCCGGGTGCTAGCTCAATGCTGAATTCTATCTCTCAGTCTGGTGGCATGCCTGGTAGTTCTTCTGGAAATACATCTGGAAATTCACATACCACTAGAACCTTGTTCAGCTCAGAAACATCTACCTTGTTTAATCTAGGTTGCCGTGGTATTTGTCTCTCTTTGGCTGAAACTTCTATTTTCTTCCCTTGATGGTGGGTGAGAATCACGGTATGGTTGAAGCAGTCAATAAAACCTTTGTTGGTGGTCAACCAATCAATTCCTAGGATGACATCCAGTCCTTTGCTTCCCAGTACAATAAGGTTGGCGTAAAAATTCAATCCTTTAAACTCAATAATCACACCTTGATAGTAATTCTGGGTCACTTGCTTAATCCCAGGGGACTTGACTATCATTGATCTTTCCAATGGAAGCATCGAAAAATTATTTTGCAAAGCAAAACTTTCTAAAACGAATGAGTGAGAAGCTCCAGAATCAAACAAAACCATGGCAGGTATTGTGTTGACGGGGTACGTACCGAGTACGATATCTGGGGCATTCTGCGCTTCCTCTCGGGTCACATGATTCAAGTGATCTTTCCGGTGGTTGTTGTTGGGGTTAAAATTGCTTCGCTTTGGTGCTGAATTATTTCCACCATTATTGAGCTTCGGGTTTGAGTTCCTTGGCTTGGGACACTGCTTGGCATAGTGCCCTTCTTCTCCACAAGCATAACAGGTAACGCCTGGGCGATAGGTGAATTCCTTGTCCCTTGCATGGAAATTCTTGGTTGGACGTGAATTATTCACCGGGGTTTTGTGTGAATCCCCCTTCTGAAATTCCTTCTTGCTTTTGTGATTGCGAGAAAAAGTAGTCTGGTCCCTTTTCCGTTTGCAGATATCTTCCAGGCTACGTCGCTCATTTTCCAAGGTAATGGCCTTATCCACCAGTGTTTTAAAATCTGGAAAGGTGTGCACAACTAGCTGGCACTTAAGGGCGGGTGCCAGGCCTTCCAAGAATTTTTCCATCTTCTTGCTCTCGGTCATGCGTTCTTCATTGGCGTACCGAGACAGCAGTGTGAATTGGCTGTTGTATTCTGACACTGTCATGGCTCTTTGCTTGAGTTCACCAAATTCCTTCTTCTTGATTTTCATGACGCTTTTAGGAATATGTGCCCCACGAAAACCTTCTTTGAAATTTTCCCAGGTGATTTCATTTTCGTTGGGGTGCATGTGCAGAAAGTTCTCCCACCACGATGCAGCTGCACCTGTGAGATAATGGGGTGCATACAGTACTTTTTCACGGTCTAAGCACTCTGCGATAATTAATTTTCTCTCCATGTATCGAAGCCAGTCTTCAGCCTCAAGAGGCTTGTCAGTATGAGAAAATGTTGGAGGATGCGTCTTTTGTAACTCAGGTAATTTGGATTGCGGTTGATACTGACCATAGTTACTTCCCATATTGATGAATTGGTTCATCATTTCCTGGTGCTGCTGCTGACTCTGTTCATACAAATGAGAAACTTGTGTAAAAGTTGTTTCACTGTCCTGTTGACTTGTCTGACCCTGAGTGAAATTCTGGTTCTGTGGTGTGCCATAATTTTCTTCTGGCTGGGTTGGCATGGAGCGCGTCCAAGGACGAGACATCTTCACTCTGGGGATATATTTTGTGAACTCGTAAGACAAGAAGGGGAGTCGCAAAAGTCAATAAAATCACACACAAAGCACATTTTTAAAATTCCAGGGTAGTTTTGGAAACACACGATTGCGCGCGGAGAAGGACTAGTGCATATCTTACACGCGAGCATAATTATACATTACATCACTCAGGATATGCGTACATAATCCTGACATGTTATTTAAACTAGTGCACTCCTCCAGATCCTGCATGATGCGCAAACAGGATACTAATCACAACCTATGTACATAAAAAAACATAATACACAAGTGATACATCGCATGGCGTCTATGCGTACTTAGTCGGAGACGGTGAGGATCTCCCTTGGCCTGCCGAGGGTGAGACGTAGAGACGCTGGAGAATCAACCTCCTGCTCGCTAATAGGTTCTAGATGAGAAATGTTGTGCTGAGCTGATGGAGCAGGTGCCTTAGGCGGAATAACACGAATACGAGTGGGTGGAATAGGTGGGGTGAGTGGGTGTAACAAGTGGTGCAGAGCGGATGGGAGTGGGTGCAATAGCCTGGTTAAATTCCTCTGTGGTAGGCAGACGACGAGCAGTGGCGAGTATGGTAGGCGAGTGAGAGGCTGTGGATGACACAAAAGTTAGTGGTGGAGCGGTGTGCAGGAGTTCCCTCCTATTAGCAGCACAACCATGAATTGAGTCCATGCGTGCAGCTACGAGGTCATCCACCATGCAGTCGAATGCTGCCTCCAGGGCTCGGAGGTACTCAACAAGCATCTCAAAGGCTTCGTCTCGCTCTCCTCTGGGGCAAGAGAAAGAGTAGTGACAGGTGTAAGGTACATGGCATGGAAGGTAGCGGTAGTGACGGGTCTTCATTGCCGGAAGGACATCCCGAAGACGGGCTATCGTCTCGCGGGCAGCCATCTGCATAGCATGCCTTTCTGTAGGCATGGCTCTCCCCACGAATCGGAGGCGGCGTACTTCAGCATGGCCTCCCCTGAATTGCACCGCGGCCTGGTGCATAGTCAGACTGTCGTTGATCTTGTGTGGATAAAGTGTGAAGACTGGGCGCGCGAATGGCCCCATCGCGACCTGAACAATGAAGGAGAGTAGTTTGACGAACCCCTCAGGCACGTTGGCGAACATCTGAGACTCGCAGTCATTGCCGGCCATCTATAAAAGTAGGCAAAAATTTTGAGTGGTCAGATCATAATTTTTTTATGCTGACTGTCAGAAAATGACTACACTTGTAAAAACATGAATAACTCTATCCTGCTAATAACCAATTAGCGATCGCACCTAGTGGCTTCCTACAGTCAGCCTGCCTTTGGTAACCAAGTCTGTCACGACCGATTTTTCAATAAAAAAATTTATTGAGAAAACCAATCTTTAAATCCCAGTATAGGAAAAGTCATCCTTTCTGGTAGACAAAAGCTTGATAAGCAGAGAACCAGTAGCATCAAATATATTACAGGGTTGAGCTGAGGTTGCTCAACAATTTATTACAGACTCGCCAATATTCTACATATGGGCGGATATGACACAGGGGTGGAGTGGCATGCTACTAGCTCTAGGGAAAAGTGGTGGTGGATAACTTGACTTCTACTGGCAGTACATCGAGCGTCGAGGTGAGGCTCGATGAATTTATTCGGGGTTGCGGAAGCGGATAATACAATGACGAAGATAGGATCGCACGGGACTGACTGGGACTCCTCTAGGCGTCGGACTCACTATCAAACTCTTCATCCAAGAGATCGCCTTCATCAGCATCTGGCCAAATCAACAAGCCAGGTGAGTACGTGGAAGTACTCGCAAGACAGTTCAGACAAAAGATATAATCAATGAATGCATGGATGCGTCATGAATAAAGGATGATGCTCATATAACAATGGTAAGATTTGCAGGACTTGATGAATAAAATAAATAGCTGAAAGAAAACCGATCAGGTGTCTGGAGCGACGCCTCGAAAGGTAAATAAATAGAATGCATGCCGCAGTCGGGCGTCTAGCGACATCACATAAAGGGCATTAAAGGAAATACCACAGTCGGACGTCTGGGCGACATCACATAAAGGGCTTTAAAGGAAATGCCACAGTCGGATGTCTGGGCGACATCACATAAAGGGCTTTAAAAGAAATACCACAGTCGGACGTCTAGGCGACATCACATAAAGGGCTTTAAAAGAAATGCCACAATCGGACGTCTGGGCGACATCTCCTAAAGGGCTTTAAAAAGAAATACCACAGTCGGACGTCTAGGCGACATCACAGACAGGGCTTAAAAGAAATACCACAGTCGGACGTCTGGGCGACATCACAGACAAGGCTTAAAAGAAATACCACAGTCGGACGTCTGGGCGACATCACAGACAGGGCTTATAGCAAAAGTAAATAACAGGTCTGCCACCGTCGGACGTCTGGGCGACATCACAGACAAGGCTTAAAAGAAATACCACAGTCGGACGTCTGGGCGACATCACAGACAGGGCTTATAGCAAAAGTGTATAACAGGTCCGCCACCGTCGGACGTCTGAGCGACATCGCAGACAGGGCTTATGATAAAAGTAAATAACAGGTTTGCCACCGTCGGATGTCTCAGCGACATCGCAGACAGGGCTTATAATAAACGTAAACAACAATTAATCCATCCACAAAAATAATCTTTTAACCGGATTTATCACACATAAATCCCACCGGAGTTTTGTCACTGAGGCTGATGCCTGACAAGATAAGATAGTTACAGTACTCGAACAAAGTACAAGATAATTGAAAGATTGAGACTCTGCAGAGTTTGGAAGAACTGAACACAGCCAACGGATTTCCGTAGTCACGAAGGACTAGTTCCGCTTATGGTTTTTCGGTAGAAACACATTTAACTAGTACACACCCATTTCACCTCACGTTGCCAGGAATCACCCTGGCCAACATCCAAGAAAAACTTTGAGACGGGGAGGCCACAACCTCGAATAGCATGGGATCAAATTTCTATACGCGCGCTCTAAGGGGTGCCCCCCTCTCGGTCCCAACCGGAAACACCCATGCCCCCTGACCGGATGACGGGCTTTAATCCAGGGCCATGGAACCCTCATCCCGGCCTCTCCACTTGGTGTGTACCAGGAAAACGATTTGCAACTTACTATGCCATATTCCTTTCAGAAAACATGTGATAGTATAGGATGGAATGAATGGGAATGTGAATCGTGTCGTGATGACACGGAAGTCGAATAATCTAGCATAAGACTGGCATGTCACAACACTGCCATCTTACCCATCCTCATACCAACACATGGCTTTGCAAATATGTATCCAACAACATAATGCTTTCCGAAACATACTCTCCGATTATGTGCATGAGATATATCATGTAAAGTGATGTTCATAAACATGCCATGACTGTACTAAAATGCAAACATGCAACAACACTCATCATATCTTTTCAAGAGTTCAAACATGCTTGCCTGGTTCGGAGTAGTCGGAGTCTAACTGTGCGAAGTTTGCAGCTCCGTCACCTCCTTCGGTATCTACGGTATAAAAAAAATACGTACGCAACGTAAATACCGTGAGTGTACAGAAAAGTGTTCCAAATAGTTTTCAATTAAACATGATAAAAAAACTAGACAAAAATATAAAGAGAACAGAAGAAGAATCACTCAAAAATTCCCTTCTGTTAAGAAGTTATAAGTGTTTTAACCCAAGGACTCATCTGTAATGAAACAAAAAACTTCCAGGGGGTTCTGCGGAAAAGAACAGATAATGTTTCGTTTAAAAGAAACGGCTGTGAGGCTGACAGGCGGGCCCCACCTGTCGGGTTTGAAAGTTCAAACAGAGGGAAAAGAGCGCGACGGCGCCCGAGAGGTGCGGTGGTCGCCGGCGGTGATCCACGGCGAGGCAAGGTGATCGGGGTTTACCTCCGTGATCAGTGCACCGTTCCGCATCTGTGGGTGGTGGTGGTGGTCGCCGGCGAGCACTGTGTCGACGGCGGCCCTAGCTCCGGCGGACGGCGGTTCGGGCAGTCGTGGGTCTCGCCGGAGAGTGCTGCGGAGATGAAATTGAGGAGGGGGTTAGACTTGCGGTAGCATGAGGGGGTAGTTGACGTGATTAGGGCGCCGGAGATGGCCTCACCGGAGTGAATCGTGGTGGAGGCTGAGGCGGAACGGGGCGGCCGGAGCTGGGGAAGAGGACCTCCTCGAGGTCCCCCTGGTGGCCTGGCAGGGTGCTGGTGAGGTGCAAAGGGGGGTGTGTGCTCGAGGGCGAGCTCGGGAGCCCTTTATATAGGCGGTCCAAGGCGGTGGCCGAGAACGGGGTTCTCCGGCGAAGTTTACGGCGGCGCAGGGCATTGGTCGGGGTGGTTTAGGGGTTGAGCGCCGTCGTGTGGGTCCACTGACTCCATTTTGGTGCTAAGCGCGTCGGGATATGGGGGATTAGGGGGAGCTCGACGGAACGGGGCGGTGCGGGCCCGTCGGCGGCAGGGAGCGCGCTCTGCGCGTGCCGCGCCACGGCGACGGTGCTGCATGCGTGCGCTGGCAAGGAGGTGGCCACACGGAGCCACCAGGTCGCTTGGGTTGCGCCGAACGGCGTTGAGCTGCCGTTCTGTTTCCTGTCCGCCGCTACGGCGCTACGGCCGCCGCAGGAAACGCCGGCGCAGGCGGGCCAGGGCGCCACCGACACTAGGAAGGCGCCAAGTGCGCGTGCAGGGTACTGTCGATGCGTGACTGAATTCTGACGAAGGAAAACGACACTGAATGTCTGAATTTTTCTGAATATGGCTAGAACAGTGTATGCATGGTGTTCGACAGAATGATCCAGGTATGTAGGGATTTTTCCATGAGCTAGTTTTTGGTGGAGGGGCCTCTCATTGCATCTAGAGGCTGCCTGAATATTTGTGGAATTTTTGGAGAGGTGTAGATATGAATTTCAACGAATTTGGCAAATCTGGTCCAAACTTGCAGTGGGTGAAATTTGAAAAATTTGAACAGGAGAAGAGTGGATCAAGATGGTTCTGGGTTGTGGGTTCAAAGGTCTATCCAGGGGTGTTGAGTTGAGGTCAAAAATCAAGAGCATTAGGGTACTTGCTTTGTAATCCACCTAGGTTCAAAAGAGAAGACAAAATTATTTTGGGAGGAGAAATAGTTGGAATAAAATCCAAAAATGGATTTTATTAGTTTGGACAGAATGTTAGGGTTGAACTATAGTGGGAGGAAAGGTTTTGGAAAAATTTCACCATAGGAAGCATGGTGAAATTTTTGAAGGGATCAAAACCAAATCATAGTCCAAAACAAAAAAAAGGTTTTCATTTTAAAAGAAACCAAATCCAATAAAAGGATTTTTGAGAGGGCAACTTAGAAGATGGTTTTTAGGAAGGGTTTAAATGACCTTCTTTAAAACCAAGCAAGGGTTCAGAAATATTCCAAATTCTGAAACTTTATGCAACTCAATTATTTTCATGAGAGTAGATAAAATGACTTCTTCAATTATATGAAATATGAGTTGGAAGTTAAAAAGAATCAAACTGAAAAGTCATTTAAAACTATTTTGAAACTCCCTTTAAAATTTGTATTTTTTGGATTTTATTCAAATTATTTCTCTCCTAAAAATAAATAAATGGAAATAAGGGTAAAATGATTCCCTTCAATGGAAAATTAGGAGAAAATAATTTGGAAATCATTTTGGTATTTTAAAAATGATTTTTGTTGAGTTTTATGGCAACAATAGTATTGATAAAATGACTTGCTTTTTTCAAATTCTTTTTTATTTTTATTTGGACTAGAAAATATGTTCATGTTGTAGGAAATTTTTTCTGAAATTTTTGATATATTATATGCCTATATAATATTGTTATTTATTTATTTGTGTTTGTTTTATTGTCTCTGCTCCATAAAAAACCAAAAACAAACAACCGAAGCCACCGAGGCTCTTCTCTCTCTCATCCGCGACCCAGCTGGACCAGCAGCAAGGCGCCCACACCCGAAACCCCTTCGGGTCGATCGCCCGCACTCCCCATCGCTCCCGCACCCACTGACAGCGGACCCCACCATCTTCTTCCTCCCCACGCCAGAACCACCGCCGCCGTGCCGCTGGAAAATCCCGTGATCCTCGGGATCTTCTCCTCGATCCGCTCCCTCTCCCAAGTCGCCCTCCCCTATATAAATACACCCTCTCTCTCCGTTCTGCCCCTAAACACGCCTCGAACCCCTCTCCCTCATGTGCAATCCCTCGCCGGAGCTCCGCCTCCACCATCGCGCCATTGCCGCCCAGGCCACTCTCTCCGTCGTCCCCGAGCCCCACCACCTCCACCAATCGCCTCGAAACCGTCCACCGCTTCTCCCCCAGCACTCACCCAAGCGCCTGCGCCCTTGGAACATTGGCAACTCCGACCACCCGAATGGCACGGCTGCCTCGAGCTTGCCGCCGACCATGTCCGACCACCTCCACCGACGCCATGATCACCGGAGCACTGCCACCGTCGTCGCCCGATGCGCTCACCGTCAACCACCACTGGGGTGAGCTCTCTCTCCCTCCTCCGCCGTCCGATCTTTAATTTATGGCATAGATTAGATCTACGCGAACGGTTAGTTTTTTTATTTTGATCAGTTTTAGTTACGGTTTTTTTAGTGAACCGTGGGGTTTTTCTATTTTATTAGTCGATTGATGCAGTTGTGCTAGTTCTAGGTCATCCGCCCGTTTGGATATTTCGGCCACTACCGTAGGCCAACCCCGAAGTGCCATGTGGCCATTAGCCGATGCGTAGGATTTTTCCTTTTCTGTTTTATTTAGTTTTACCGACATAGGTTCTCTTTTAGATTGTTAATAACTTTTACGTTTTAGATCCAAATTTAGTGATTCTTTTTTGTATTGTGCCACAAATTTGTTGAAGTTTCGTTTTGTGTACTTAGTTTTCAAATTTGTGTAATTTAAATTTGATTTATTTCAAATATGCTTCAAACACTGTTTTGGCTCTAGTTTGAATTGTAGAATAGATTCTTGATTAATTCTTTTTGCTCCTGTTCACTAGGACCTTTGCCTATCCAGTAGTGTTGAGTATTTTTTTTAGTTTATTTTAAATTAGGTTTTTAGCAAAACAATATTGTTTTAGTTATAGTTTTGTTTTAGTCTTTTCCTTATTGTTTTTATCAGTTTTCAATTATTTCTTTTGTCACTTTTGACAAATTTAGTTTTGTTTCTCTTAGTCAAAAAAAATATTTGTTATTTTATAAATTGATTTTATTAAATTTTGTATGAAACTTGTTTAGGTCATAGTTAGTGTTTCATAAATGCTTTTTATTTGTTTATTTTTGCAAATAAATTTTTATGAAAAGTAATTTCTATTAAATTTATTATTTTACTTTTTATTTTTTTGTTAATGTATTAGTTTAGTGTTTTAATTGTTGTTAAGTTTTTACTTAGTGCAAAACTATATTAGATGTTTGTAGCAAAGTCATAGACTATCATTAGTAGTTTTTCTTTGTAGTTTTATTTGACGTTTCATTGGAATTTGTTTGAGTTTTATTATCGAGTTTCTTTGTTGTTTTGGTTGTTATTTTGATAGCTAGAGTTTGTTTGCTAGGATATTGCTTATGTGAATGCTATGTTTGACTTGTATAGATTTTCTTCAGAGTGTGACGAATAGTTCTATCAAGTTTTTTGAGAGCGTTATATCTTCATCAAGTAATACCAGAAAGTTCACTTTGACCAGGCTTGCATACCTATGTTTTTATTGCATTTAGTGGCATCTTTGCAACAACCCCCCAGTAGTGATATTGAATTCTTGTAGTTGAGTAGTATGCATGAGGTAGGAACCCATCACCCTGTTACCAAGCCCGGGACATTATTTACTTTAATGCTACGCTATAGTAGACGATGTTTGGTATGAGTGCATGAGAGTGGTGTGAAGAAGGAGGACTCTACGTCAATGACGACAACTCCATGATGACATCTCCAAGGACTGCATCTTCAAGGCCTCAAGACTTCAAGACTCGAGACAAGAATTCAATACACAGTACTGGGTCAGGATGGTTGACGGGCACCCTAGAGAAACCAGTGGATGGCCGAGATGCATGGAGAAGCGCCGTGACATCTTGCAGAAAGCTTCACCCAGACTCAAAGAGACAGAAGAATACTTCATGCCCGGAAGCTTACCTATGCAACCGGAAGTCACTATGGGCTCTGGCTTGGTTGACCTTAGTTGTGACTCTGGCTGGGACGGTGCTAGCAGATGTAGTACTTCGGTAGGACTAGATAAGCACCAGACAGTGGTCAGGAGAACTCTTCGAAAGACCATGTTTTGGTCGTCTTGTTCTCAAACACCCTGAAATGCAAGAACGTAAAAAGAGGGATCAAATCTTGCGGGTAAAGTGTACAAACCTCTGTAGAGGGTTTAAACCTAATAGATTAGCCGCATCCCCGGTTACGGACAATTTGAGCCTCTGGACTTGGATCTATCTCGGAACTCTCAACACTAGAATGATAACTTAATTGTGGGCAACTTATGATGATTTGGGCTATGAGACATCGGTTGGCGGAACCATGTCATGATAGAAAACTCCATAGTACAGACTCCAGTTATTCCTTTGATGTAGGGAAAATAAAACTAGCTTTTATGCAAAACAAAACTGAGCCACAGAGCCACAAAGCCATATTGCATATAGTATAGTTTTATCATCTATTTTTCACATGTTGTGATCTTGCCGATACATTCAGTGTACTGACCTACATGGCTGAAACGTATCATGTTGTAGATACTTTCTTCCAATAAGTAAGAGTACGGTAAAGGGTTACGGTCTACACTCAACCTGCCGATGGCATTGATGGGACTCCACACCCGATTGATTGTTTCTGCTAACACTTATAAGGTATATACCATTTTTACGTTATTCATACATGTGATTGCACTTTGATATATACACTTATGCACCGTGTGTGCCAGCATACTGATCCAGGGATGGCACAAATACACAGAGGCTTGACCATTTGAGCTCGGGTCGCTACAGATATGGATCAGAGCACATGTTGATTATACGACGTGACCCTAGAAACTGGAAAGCCCCTAGGACACGATAACTCTTAAACTTTATTATCAAAAAGATCCTTTACTTCTCATCTTTTTCTGATTTTATCAAATGGTCCCTCTTACCTCAAATAGTTAGAATACACCCCATTCTCTTTTGACCACACGGAAGATCAAATGTAGTCACTCGAAGAAGGACAAGATATCAGACAACTTAAGACCTCTACAGAGTAAAAAGGATGTCATCATGCATTAGAAGAGTTGAAGCTACAACAGTTGAAGACTCTGAAGACTTGAAGAACTTGAAGAATCTGATGAATTATTTGACCTTTAGAAGATCAAACCTCTGTTATATACTTACGTTGGATGCGACGATTTTTGAGATGTCATTTGTTTAATGTTTTTCTGACAACCACAAAATAAAACCCGTTTCTTCAAAACTATTGTTTGTATTGTGTGTATCTCCCTCTATCTTACGTATCTCATCCCAAAACCCTTGGACCCAATAGATGATGAATGAAGATGGAGTTGTATTTCCGAGATGAATGACACAGCCAGAGGTAGCACAATGGATACAGAGCATGGAAGATCACCTGAAGGAGCACCGTATTGAAGGAGAGTATGTGGTTCCATACACCTTACGGCGCATCACACAAGATGCCGCAACATGGCAAGAGATACATCAAGCTATACAAGGATGGAATGGAGCACATGCTTGGGAAGGATTCAAGACGATTCTACTGAGGTCACGTTTTATCCAGAAGCCCGGTGACAGGAAAACAAAGCAAACTTGTGCATGCAAGATATGTGGAGAAATAGAGACACACCCAGGAGGAACAAAAGGATGGATGCCCACATTGTGAGGAGAATCACCCAGCCGAAGAATGCCCGACTTGGCAAGTTACTTGTTTCCTGTGTGAAGGAAATACACACTACCCTGGTCAATCTCACATTTACCCCAATCTACAAGAATTTGCCAAGCAGCAGAAAGAAGCCCCTTGGGAAAGTTTAGAAGACGGCCTAAACAGATTTTACTCCAACGCTTGCTATTCATGTGGAGAAGAAGGACATTATTCTTAGTATTGCACGAAGGAAAACCAAGAGTATACCAAAGACTTCCCAACAGCAGAAGTGCAGTTTGACCCTCAGGAAATAGAAGCTGTGATCATTAGAGAGAAATCCAAGAAGAGAAAACAAAGGCCTCCCCAGAACAACCCAATTTCTGCAGAAAAGGACCTGAATAATATCACTTGTTACAGGTGCAAGAATTTGGGTCATTACGCTGATAAATGTCCAGAAAAGAAGCAAAAAATTTAAGGAGCGTACATAATCACAAAGAAGGCCCGAGATATGTCGGAAGTCATTTGTTTTCGCTGCAAGGAAGCAGGAAATTTTGCTAGGGAATGTTCAGATCAGAAGAAAGCTGAAGCGGAGTAGTTGAGATTTTGATATGGATAATAAGAGTGGTAGAAAGTAAATTTTTTTGAGTACAATGAGTTGAGTTATGTAATGGGTGCTCAGAGATTGTAATGAATTCAAGAAATCAATAAAGTTAATGTGTCATGATTTCATATGTTGAATTTTATGAGTTGTTACTCTATGAACAAAGATTTTGACCATTCTCTAGGATATGAGAAATATGGTCCATGGATGAAATTGTGCATTTCATTTTAAGGGTGGTAGTACCCTATAAGAACACCCGACCAATGGAAAAGCAAATGTGTCCCATAGATTGGAGTTTTGGACAAAAAAATAGTTGGAGTAGTTCTTTTGATACGATGGTTATGAAGAAATGGAGTACTATTGGATTTAAAGGAGGTGTAATATGGAACAAGAGTTACTCCAAGATGAGTTAAACTTGTACAAGTGTTGAAGTGGGCCATAACCCATAGGCCCAGGGTTTGAAAAGGAATAGACGTAACCTTGATGAAGGAAGAAATTTGGAAGAATCGGTGACTCAATCAACATACGTTTCCTAGGAGGATACACAAAAACATCAGAGTCGTGAAGAACGATAGATGTTTTGTTCAGCTTGCAGAAATAATAGAGTTACCCGAACCCAGTTCGAGGACAAGTGAAATTCCATAATGCTTCTGAGAATGACGGAGTGTTAGAAACGTGAGATTCGCTAAACCTTATACATGGTAATGATTTGGGTGAGGAATCGATTGATCACCATACCGACTTACTCGTATCATTCGCTCTTGCTATTTGGAATGGTAAATCTGAGTGACTTACCCATTGTAGAGAGACGACGATATCAAACCTTGTTTAAACCATAGAATGGCATGTTAAGAAACCTTGGTACCAGGAAGTCCTTGCCAATCGTAGGTTATACGGTGAGATTCAACCCCGACCATTTTCCAGCAGGAGAAGCCATAAACTGTTGACCACCATGAGATTTCGATAGTTGTTTAGTATTAGCGACAGACCTGTCAGCTAAAGAAGATGCAGTCAGGCGAAGAGTCCAATTCTAATGAAAGGACTCAGGATTTTCGAGAAAAGAGGTTATGCCCTTACCAAAAGAGCACCAGTGAAAGAGTTAACCCAGAGAATATGAGAAGACCGACGCCTTCAACCCATAGGGATGGAGTACATGAGTTTATGTCGGAACCATAACCATGCTTTTAGGTGTGGTAGCACCCTAGACTTCTATGGTCAATGGAATTGCTGGAGACCCCCAAACCCTAACCTTTTCTTGCTAGCCTCTTCGAATCTCGAGGACGAGATTTATTTTCAGTGCGGTAGGTTTTGTAACATCCCAAAATTCGAAATTTTGGAATGTTATATTAAATAAATTATTATGATTATTTGTTTGATTGATTGACTGAAAGTGAGTGAAATTCGAAACTTTTGAAAGTTGAATGAGAGGGAACGAAATGAATTTCCGAAACTTTTCATCCTTGCATTTTATCTCAATGAATTCAAATTCATTTCAACACAAAACCCTAGAGTGAAGATGACATGACTTCTTCCATTTGAAATCCAAAGGGTTTTTGAAATGATTTAAATTCCATTTGGAAATATTTCAGATTCTGAAACTTTATGCAAGTCAATGATTTTCATGAGAGAAGATAAAATGACTTCTTAAATTATATGAAATATGAGTTGGAAGTTAAAAAGAATCAAATTGAAAAGTCATTTGAAAGTATTTTGAAACTCCCTTTCAAATTTGGAATTATTTGGATTTTATTCAAATTATTTTTCTCCTAAAAATAAATAAATGGAAATAAGGGTAAAATGATTACCTTCAATGGAAAATTAGGAGAAAATAATTTGGAAATCATTTTGGTATTTTAAAAATGATTTTTGTTGAGTTTTATTGCAACACTAGCACTGTTTGCTTTATTTAAATTCTTGTTGCTTTTTATTTAAAATTTTGATATATTATATGCCTATATACTATGTTTATTTATTTATTTGTGTTTGTTTTATTGTCTCCGCTTTATAAAAAAACGTCTGAAGCCACCGAGGCCAATCTCTATCTCACCCACGGCCCAGCTGGCCCAGCAGCAAGTCGCCCACGCCCGAAACCCCTTCGGGTCGATCGCCCGTACTCCCCCTCTCACCCGCACCCGCTGACAGCGGACCCCACCATCTTCTTCATCCCCACGCCAGAACCACCACCGCCGCGCTGCCGGAAACTCACGTGATCATCAGGATCTTCTCCTCGATCCACCTCCTCTCCCAAGTCACCCTCCCCTCTATAAAACCCCCCCTCTCTCTCTGTTTCGCCCCTCAAGACGCCTAAACCCCTATCCCTCGCGTGCAAACCCTCGCCGGAGCTCCACCTCCACTACCGCGCCATTGCCGCCCAGGCCACTCTCTCTGTTGCCCCTGAGCCCCAACACCTCCACTAATCGCCTTGAAACCGTCCACCGCTTCTCCCCGAGCACTCGCCCAAGCTCCTGTGCCCTTGGAACATCGGCAATGCCAACCACCAAAATGCCACCGCTGCCATGAGCACGCCGCCGACCATCTCTGACCACCTCCATCGACGCCACGACCACGGTTCGACTCACCGTCACCCGCTTCATCTTCCTGGCCACCCCACCGGCGCCGAAGATCACCGGAGCGCCGCCACCGTCGTCGCCCGATGCGCTCGCCATCGGACACCACCGCGGTGAGCTCTCTCTCCCGTCACAGAATAGATTAGATCTACGCGAACGGTTAGGTTTTTTATTTAGATCGGTTTTAGTAACGTTTTTTAGTGAACCGTGGTTTTTTCTATTTGATTAGTCGACCGATGCGGTTGTGCTAGTTATAGGTCATCCGCCCATTTGCATGTTTCGGCCACTGCCGTAGGCCAACACCGAAGTTCCTTGTGGCCATTAGTCGACACTTAGGATTTTTCTTTTTCTGTTTTATTTAGTCTTATAGAAATAATTTCTGTTTTAGATTGTTTATAACTTTTATGGTTTAGATCCAAATTGAGTGATTCTTTTTGCATTGTGTCACAAATTTGTTGAGGTTTCTGTTTGTGTACTTATTTTTCAAATTTGAATAATTTAAATATGAATTATTTAAAATATGCTTCAAACACTATTTTGGCTCTAGTTTGAATTCTAGAATAGATTTTTGATTGATTCTTTTTGCTCCTGCTCACTAGGACCTTTGCCTATCTAGTAGTGTTGATTATTGTATTTTTTAGTTTATTTAAATTTAGGTTTTTAGCAAAACAAGACTATTTTAGTTATAGTTTTGTTTTAGTCTTTTCCTTATTGTTTTTATTAGTTTTAAATTATTTATTTTGTTACTTTTGATAAATTTAGTTTTTTTTCTGTTAGTTAATTTTTTATTTTTTTATTTTAAGAATTTTTTTATTTAGTTTTGTATGAAAACTTGTTTAGGTCATAGTTAGTATTTCATAAAAGCTGTTTTTTGTTTCTTTTTGCAAATAAAATTTTATGAAAAATACTTTCTGTTAACTTAATTGTTTTAGTTTTAAATTTTCTATTAATTTATTAGTTTAGTGTTTTAGTTGTTAAGTTTTTACTTAGGGCAAAACTATATTAGATGTTTGTAGCAAAGTCATAGACTATCATTAGTAGTTTTTCTTTGTAGTTTTATTTGAAGTTTCGTTAGAATTTGTTTGAGTTTTATTATCGAGTTTCTTTGTTGTTATGTTTGACTTGTATGATTTTCGTCGGAGAGTGACGAATAGTTCTATCAAGTTTTCTGAGAGCGTTATATCTTCATCAAGTAATACTAGACAAGTTCACTTTGACCATGCTTTCATACCTATGTTTTTATTGCATTTAATGGCATCTTTGGAACAACCCTCCAGTAGTGATATTGAATTATTGTAGTTGAGTAGTATGCATGAGGTAGGAACCCACCACCTTGTTACCAAACCCGGGACGTTATTTACCTTAATGCTACGCTACAGTACACGGGGTTTGGCATGAGTGCACGAGAGTGGTGTGAAGAAGGAGGGCTCTACGTCAATGACGAAAACTTAATGATGGCACCTGCAAGGACTGCATCTTCAAGGCCTCAAGACTTCAAGACTCGAGACAACAATTCAATACACACTACTGGGTGAAGGACGGTTGACGGGCACCCTGGAGAAACCATTGGATGGCCGGGATGCATGGAGAAGCGCCATGACATCTTGCGGAAAGCTTCACCCAGATTCAAAGAGATGGAAGAATACTTCATGCCCGGAAGCTTACCTATGAAACCGCATGTCACTATGGGCTCTGGCTTGGTTGACCTTAGTTGTGACTCTGGCTGGGACGGTGCTAGCAGATGTAGAACTTCGGTAGGATTGGATGAGCACCGAACAATGGTCAGGGGAACTCTTCGGAAGAGCATGTTTTAGTCGTCTTGTTCTCAAACACCCTGAAGTGCGAGAACGTAAAAAGAGGGACCGAATCTTGCGGGTAAAGTGTACAAACCTCTGCAAAGGGTTTAAACCTAATCGATTAGCTGTGTCCCCAGTTACAGACAATTTGAGCCTATGGACTTGGATCTATCTTGGAACTCTCAACAGTGGACTGATAACTTAATTGTGGGCAACTTATGATAATTTGGGCTATGAGACATCGGTTGGCGGAACCATGTCATGATAGAAAACTCCATAGTACAGACTCTAGTTATTCCTTTGATGTAGGGAAAATAAAACTAGCTTTTATGCAAAACAAAACTGAGCCACGGAGCCACAAAGCCATATTGCATATAGTATAGTTTTATCACCTGTTTTTCTCATGTTGTGATCTTGCTGGTACATTCATTGTACTGACCTACATGGCTGCAACATATCATGTTGTAGATACTTTCTTCTGACGAGTAAGAGTATGGTACAAGGTTACGGTCTACACTCAACCTGCCAATGGCGTTGATGGGACTCCACACCTGATTGATTGTTTCCGCTAAGACTTATAAGGTATATATCAGTTTTACGTTATTCATACATGTGATTGCACTTTGATATATACATTGATGTACTGTGTGTGCCAGCATACTGATCCAGGGATGGCATAGATACACAGAGGCTTGACCGTCTTAGGTCGGGTCGCTACACTTAACTTCATTGTTTTAGCCACTAGATGTGCATCATCATGATCTGGGATCTTGGGCTTCAATTTTCTGAGCACTTGGGCTTCCTCTTCTTCTTCTATGTCAGGCACTGGGGCCTTGTTCTTCTCTGCAGCATGTATGTTCCTAGTGCTTCTGTTTGGTGCAAACTTTGAAGCTTGAGTAGTGGCCTTGGGGGAAGTCTTGGGCTTTGATGGAGCAGCCCCAGATTTGATGGCATCCCCCATCAGCTTCCGAGCTTTGGGTATTGGTGTAGCATCCTCTTCTTCTTATTCCTCATCAGGATTTTCTGACATTGATGGTCTTCCATGTACTTTTGCAGTTGTGGTTCTTGCCCTTTTCTTCTTCTTGCCAGCAGCCACATCATCACCTGACTGTTCCAAAGTGAATTTCATTGGCTCGTGAGTGGGGACTCTGACTTTGGACATTGGCATTCTCCTGGCAGGAGCCTTCTTGTTCAGACCTAGTTTGTTTGAAGCTGCCATGCCAAATTCCTTCTTGACAACTTTATTCTTGGAGTTGACCTCCTCCTCAACAGCAACATAGTCTTCATCCTCAAAGTCTGAGTTTATCTTCTTCATTGTCCTTGTTCCTGCCTTGGGCAACTTGATTGGGGTGCTTCTGCTACCCTCATCATATATGCCAGAGGGACTAGTGCCCTCACTCAAGTTAACTTGCTCCTCAGATTGGTTCTGGCTGTCACTTTGATCTGACATGGCTGGCACTACAAACTGAAAGCTGGCCCTGTGAATTGATGTAGATGAGATACAGTGGATATGCATCACAAAGTGTAGAGATTTTGTAAAACAATTGATTCAAAACTTAGTTTTAGTTTTCTACATAAAGCATTTCGAAGCTACCGATTTGTTAAACTCGGTGACACCAAAGCAACTTTAGAGCCTAAACTAGTAGAATCGTTCAGACCGAGACACAGTTCGATGACTCCGAGATTGCTAGGGTTTCATTGGGAGTTGAACTCTGTCACTAAAAAAATACACTTCTGTGATGATACATGTTTGTTACAGTAGGTCACGTTTTCTGTCATGCATGTACATCCATGATAATTTTATGACAGAATCAAGATAGTCATACTTATGTTGTCGTAGAAGTGTTCCATGACATTACCAAAATTATTAGCATGGAAGTGTCCACTTCCATGACGATAAATGGCACGTCATGGAAGTGCTTTCGTCAAGAGTGACTGACACATGGAATACACCATAACGGGTCGCCGTTGAGCTATCGGGTCCGGTTTTGGATCCGATAACCCGTTAACAGCCCAGACCAATGAGGATTTTCCACGTGTAAAATTGTCATTGGCCGGAGGAAACACGTGTTGGCTCACCGTTGGGACAGATGTCATCCACTCATTGGACATGAGGCGCCTATGATACGTCGACACGTGGTACGGCCCAACAGAGGCCCATTACGGTGAAAAGGTTGGCCCGTTTGACTTCGTCAAATGGTAATGGGCTAGCCCACAAAAAGCCTGTTAACCGAATGTTCGTATATATCCCATTTATGGCCCGCTAACTCACGACCCATCACGGCCTATCCAAATTAAGGCCAGTAGCTTCATTTGGGCCATCCAATATGATTCCAGCCCGTTGTAACTTTCGGCCCATGTATGGTCCATGATGTCATTCGACCCATATGAGAGGCCATTTGTAACTCTTAGCCCATTAATAGTACGTGGTGAATCTGGCCCACAATGAATAGTGTACAACTTTATACCCATTAACGGCCCATTATTCCATTGGGCCGTTTCCAACCCGTGTTATCTTTTGACCTTCTCAGGGCCCATTTATTCTTGGGCTTATTTCCAGCATTCAGTTACTTACGGCCAATTACTGGCCTCTTTTGCTTGTGGGCCAAATTCAGTCCGTGGTTACAATCGGCCCGTTTGCGGCCCGTTAATCTGTTGGGCCATTTTCATAGCGTCATCAAATACGACCGATAAATGACGGCCTGTTATGGTCGGCCCATGAACGAACGATTCCAAATCTAGCCTATTTACGGCCCATACTGTTGTCTGTTATTGGCCCATGTTTGGCCGATCGGTCATACGGCCCATAGAAGACCCATTGATTCTACGGCCATTATAAGGCCCATTTTTACTATGACCCGTAGAAGGCCCATGGTAACTATAGTAAATATGTAGCCCATGGTTATTGTGGCCTAGTTTTAAAAAATAGGTTATTGCGGCCCCTAGCAAACCACGAAAAAAACTGCATTGACTACAAGCAAACAAATAAACAAGACAACAAGGAAATAAATAAGCAAGCAACATACACTAGGCTATCACGGCTATTACACATATTACATCCACTGGGCATCAAAGTTCGCCACCAGTGCAAATATAGGGAACAAAGCAGCATATCATATACATTGGTTGTCAAAGTTAGTGACCAGTGCAAATAAACGCCATAGCAAAAGAAGTCCAGAACTGAAACCACTTCAAAAGAGCTCAAGAAACAATATCCTAGGTACCCATAATGTTTGCAAGATGCTTAGCAAGCATATTAACTTTCTCTTGTTTGGCGCTTAAATCCTCCAGAGCTTGCTGTTGCACAAATAAGTATGCATTTGAATTCTGCAGGGACTTTCTCAGTCCTTCGGCTTCTTGCCGCAGCATAACTGACTGATGCCTTTCAGCTTGTAGCTGAGACTGAAGAAGCCGAAGTGATTCAGGCAGCAAGTTCGAAGAGCTTGTGCCAGCAATACTGGCGAGTAACTCGAACACAACATCGATGCAGGACTATGAGGTTTTCTCACTGTCTACAAGATCGTTTTATCACCTTTCCTGGAGACCAACAGGGTTGCCTCACTATCTTGATCCTTATCTGCATTACTTTCTCTACCATTGAATAGTGGGGTGCTCTTCTCGAATATTCTGTTCGCATACTACAAGAGAACCAAGCAGATACATCACATATTTAGCATGTAGTATATGAAACTCATTTTGGTAAAATGGTTTATTAGTAAGGTGGACAGGATAACTTCATGAAACAAACATATATCTATGTACTATGGTCACTGTATTGTCCATATCATTCTAGCATATGTTGCCAAATCAAGATACAGACATAGTTCAACTCATATATTTTTAAGACACAACAGCATAGAAAGAATATAAGTGTGAGAAACTACACAACATGGGCAACACCTGTAATGTGCATCACATGAGAACATATGTCGGGGAAACTGATCCACGAACACCTATGGGGCCGGCGGACCGAGCCCCTTTCGGTTCGGCGGGGGGCGGAGACTGCATGAAGAGCATATCGAGGCGAAGCACACGAGCAGTTTACCCAGCTTCGGAGCTCTCCGGAGAGATAACACTCCTACTGCTTCTTGTCTGATTGTATTGAGTTCTTGCTCGGGAGCGCTGAGTGCTACAGTACACACGAGCTGGTACCGAGACCGAGCGTGAGTGCTTTCTGGTTGCGAACCTCCGAACCCCCTCTATGTTGCGCATGGGCCTCCTTTTATATGCTCAAGGGGTCACCGACAGGTGGCAACGTAGACAAGGGTAAAAATGGAAAAGGGACTGCGGTTGGTACAACAACCTGAACAGTGTATCCTACCTAACCCTAACGGCAGGGGACAAAGGCATTAAATGCCCGTCTATGTCACCCAAATAGTGCAAAAAGGACCGTCAGGGGCGCCACCGCTTGCCATGATGGCTATCTTGTCAGCTTCGCTTGCCACTGCGCACCACTGGCTGCACAGCCTCTCGCCACGCGCGCCTGGAAAGGCCCCAGGGAGACACGTTGGTGGATGTGTTGGAGCGTGGGTACAGAGTGGCCGCTTGCCGCGGCAAGCGCCTTGCCGCGGTTGTTGCCTTGTCGCGTCCGGAAGCTTGTCGCTCACCGAGCCTTGCCGGGACGCGTGGCCTTGTCTCCTTGGCTTGAATACTTTGCTCTTGGATTGCTCCAAAGGAACCACGGAGGACCTTGGCGGCCACCCGACAAGCCTTGCCGCGGGGCGCTGCAACTGCCCGTGCACAAGTTCGGGATACTAGGGTACCCCTACTCTAGTACACCGACAGGAGCCCCCGGGCCTGGGCCACACACGATGCCGAGCGCTGTTGGGCCAGGCCGAAAACAGGGCACGGGAACGCGCGGCCTGGGTTACGCCGTATCTTACTCCGTCTCCACCGCGCCCTCCCCCAACGGCACGCGTCGAATGCGGCGTCGTGGGAGAGATCGTGGGTGGTTTATTTATTCGGAAGGGCGAAACGTCCGCCCCCTCCCTCTTTATAAGCAGGGGAAACAGGGCAGTTCGCCCATCTCGCCAGTTGTTACTCCAATTTCACAAATCTCCGCCGCTCCCCCCTTCTTCCCGAAGCTGAAAGAGAGCTGCGCTCCGCCCCCCATTGCCACCAGCACCACCAACGCCGTCGATCTCCCCCACCACCTCCGCCATGGCTCCGAAACCCGACAAGGGGATGGGCGTGAAATCGGTCGAGGCGTAGCATATCGCGGCGCTGCGAAAGGAGCGGGCCATCTTCCCCCCTCAACTTGCCGCGAAGGAGCTGAGGGAGTACTATTACCTCTTTTGGTCGACGGAGACGCGGGCACATCCGCGCACGAAGGTACTCCCGGCCGCCGCTTCGGAACTTGCTCCAAGCGGATACCCCTTCTTTGCGCTGTTCTTCTACTGCGGGCTCTGCCCGCCTTTCTCTGAATTCTTCTGTGACATCATGAACACCTACGGGTTCCGCCTCCTTGACTTCACCCCCAACGCCGTTCTGACCATGGCAGTTTTCGCACATCTGTGCGAAAACTTTGTCGGAGTCCACCCAAACGTAGCCCTCTTCCGCCACTTCTTTATGCCCCGGGTTGAGAGAGGGTAGCCTCTTGCCGGCGGGATCGCTTGGATCTCGAGAGTCGGCAAGAAGGAAGCTTATCTGGAGGGAGAGCTCCGCAGCAAGTGGGAGGAATGGAGGGCAGAGTGGTGCTGGATTGTCGAGGAGAACCCGCAACCATTTACTGCCCTGCGCCAAGCCCCAATAGTGCGTGGCAATGATTGGAGCAACGTGGCCCCGGAAGACGACAGATTGAAGATTGCCGTCACCCGGATCCTACGCCTTAGGCTTGCCGGGCTTACCGTAGGCGCTGTTGGCGCAAATTTTCTCCGCCGCCGCATCGCCCCCCTGCAGGAGAGGAGGAGATCCCCCTGGGAGTTCCAGAACTCGGTGGATATCATGAGGCTGCGCCCGGGCCTCAATTTCAACTTCACCGTCCTGGAGCTGGGGACGAAGGTGGCGTAGCTGGAAGCCGATCTCAGGGCGAGCGGCGAGGAGCTTGCCGAGCTCAGGCATGAGCGCGAGAAGGACGCTGCCGCTCATGGTGAGCTGCAGGGTCTTCTTGCTGAGAGGAGCAAGGAGCTCAGCGCCGCCAAGGATTCCAATGCAGACCTTGAGTTGAAGCTGGCCACTTTGACTCAGACGCCGGACGGCGCCAGGGAGCGGGAGGTGGCCTTGTCGGAGAAGATCAAGGCCGACGAGGGGCTGCTGGCGACTGCTGCTGCCGCCCAGGATACTTTTAGGGAGACTGTGGAGCACTGGACCGAGGGTCTCGTGAATGTTGCTGCAGCCATCGACGGGGAGCTGGCGCAGCTGGGAATGGAGGATCTCGGGTATCCCTCCGATGAGCACCTCCAACCCAGCGCCAAGCTCAGCCTGTTCTTCAAGGGCGGGGCGACGGCCCTCCAGTGGCTTCGGGAGAAGATCCCAAAGCAGCTGGCCGACGAGTCGCGCAAGATCTGCGCGGGAGTTCTTCAGAAGGTGCTGGTGAAGGTGGCCTTCCGCAACCCAGGCCTCAACCTCACCAACGTCCTCAGGTCCCTGCCGCCAGATGCTGATCTGGAAGTGCTCAAGGCCCTTGTCGCACCCATTGTGGACAAGGTGAGCGAGATCAAGACGGTCGAGGGCGATCGCATAGATTAGGCCGCCCGTTTTCTCTTTTTCTTGTCGCTGTTAGTCATGTTATAAGAACAATGTGTTAGAGCTGCGACAAGCTATCTTGTAATATAACTCTATTTTGGGTAGAGATTGTTGTGTTATTTCCTTTACTTGATTCCTTCCTTTGTATGTTTTTACCCTATGCTTTTAGGGAACTTGTCGGCGCCGGCACCTGGGCCGCGAGCGCTGAGTGCGGGACGTCAGCAGCCTGCTAGCGGTGTCGATTCCGACAAGAAACCTTGTCGCAACTAGCCGCAACTCACTTAAGTTGTTGAGCGGACTCGAAACAAAGTAAGGGCGCAACTAGCTACGAGTTGGTTCCTCCATGCACAGGTTTTCCATACAAAGCACGGTCGTTTGAGGAAGATAACTTAAAAATTTAAAAACTAATTGCTCAAACTTTGGCAACTTAGCTTTTCTCTCGCTTGCTTTTCGGTAAGGAGAAACTTCCTTGAACGATGCCTGGTCCATACCATTATCTTCTCCTTTCCCCCCGGCAAACTTGTGGGCGAGGGAACCTTCCTTTTTGAGAAAAAGAAAGAAGAAAAAATAAAGATATGGAACCTTACGGCTCGTTATTGCTTACCGGGGGTAGGTGCTGCACAAAGTGTCAGATAACGCATGCAAAGAAAAAAAAGCATGAAATTGACAAGATGTGCGGAGCACATGAGCTTTACTTATGCACGGGATCTGCGCCCGGCTTTGTACAAAGGATTACATGCAACATCGGCAAGACTTGTACAAAAGGTGGTTGCCGGAACGGGTTTCGGCAACCGCGCCCTACGGGTAAAACTTACGAAGATGCTCAATATTCCAGGAGTTGCTCACCGGAATGCCATCTTCAGTCTCAAGGCGGACAGCGCCAGGCCTGGTGACTCGTTTCACCCGGTAAGGGCCTTCCCACTTCGGCGTCAACTTGTTGGAATTCTTGGCGGACTGAACGCGCCGAAGAACAAGGTCGCCTTCCTCGAAACTTCTGGCACTAACTTTGCGACACAAAGCTTGCAGATATCGAGCAGCTCATACAGCAGCCTGAAGACGATCTTCCTCAAGGAGCAGCGCGTCATCTTGCCGCAGCTGCTCTTGCTCAAGCTCATCATAACCGAGCACTCGAGGTGACCCGTATACGAGTTCCGTGGGGAGAACTCCCTCTGCTCCATAGACTAGAGCGAAAGGCGTCTGGCCAGTGGCTCGATTTGGTGTCGTCCTGATCGACCAAAGAACCACCGGAAGCTCCTCAATCCAGTTCTTTCCGCACTTGTGCAGCCTGTCGAAAGTTCTGGTCTTGAGCCCGCGCAGCACTTCAGCATTCGCCCTCTCCGCTTGACCGTTGCTTCTCGGATGAGCAATAGAAGCAAACCAGACCTTGGCGCCAAGATCTTGGACGTATTGCATGAAGGTGCGGCTCGTGAATTGCGTGCTGTTGTCGGTGATGATCCTGTTAGGGATCCCGAAGCGGCAAACAATCGACCTGAAGAACTTGACTGCTGACTGTGCTGTCACCTTCCTCACGGCTTCCACTTCTGGCCACTTTGTGAACTTGTCGATTGCTACGTACAAGTACTCAAAGCCCCCGACAGCTCGGGGAAAGGGGCCGAGGATGTCGAGCCCCCGGACCGAAAATGGCCAGGATAAAGGGATCGTCTGGAGAGCTTGAGCTGGCTGGTGTATCTGCTTCGAATGGAACTGGCACGCTTCACACTTGGTTACTTGTGCAGTCGCATCCTGGAGGGCTGTCGGCCAAAAGAAACCTTGCCGGAATGCTTTGCCGGCAAGTGCTCTTGCACCAATGTGGTGACCACATATGCCTCCATGTATCTCTGCCAACAGCTTTTGTCCGTCTTCCCAGTGAATACACTTCAATTTCACGCCGTTGAGTCTTCTTCTGTACAGTGTGCTATCGACAAACTGGTACATACTTGACTGCCAGGCTACTTTTTCCGCTTCTTCTTGCTCTTCGGGAAGTTCTCCTGTCTGAAGAAAATGGACAATCTGCTGTGCCCATGCTGGAGCTTACGGCTCGACAACAAGGACTAAAGGCACATCTGCTGCTGCGGGAACATCCGCTTCTACGGCAAGAACCTGCGGCTCAGCCAGAGCTTAATGTTCCCCGGCAAGCTTGCCGGAGCAAAACTTGTTGGGAGCGTCTGCTTCAACGGAACATTCCCTAGGGCTTGCCGGAGCAGACTGCTCCTTAGCATCCTTGGTGTTGATTTTGATGACCTTTTTAGCGGTGGCTTCGGGGAGCTCCACCGGAAAATAGTCACCAGAAATCAACTTCCTCTTCTTGCTCTGTCCAGTTGATGGCGTTACAGATGGCTGAGTCAGCTTGAGCACAAAGATCCCTGGTTCCACATGTAACTTAAGTGCGGCGCACCTCGACAGGCCATCAGCAATGTCGTTCTGAGCTCTTGGAACATGTTCCATCTGTAGGCCGTCAAAGTGCTCTTCTAGATTTCTCACTTCATCAACGTAAGCTTCCATCAACGGACTCTGATAATTCTTGTTCACTTGGCGGATGACAAGCTGTGAGTCACCCCTGACAATGAGCTTCTTGATCCCAAGGTCTGCTGCGATCCTGAGACCGGCAAGCAAACCTTCATACTCTGCGGTATTGTTTGTTGCTAGCTCCTTGGGAAAGTGCATCTGGACTATGTACTTGAGGTACTCTCCGGTGGGTGCGACAAGTAGCACGCCCGCACCGGCGCCTTGCAGCGAGAAGCCACCATCAAAGTACATCAGCCATTCTTCGCTTGCTTCCTTGACGGGGATGCTCATTTCTAGAATTTCTTCATCTTGTGTTGGTGTCCATTCTGCTATGAACTCCGCCAATGCCCTGCTTTGGATAGTTGATGTGCTCTCAAACTTGAGGCCAAAGCTTGATAGTTCCAGTGCCCACTCGACAATCCTGCCTGTTGCCTCTGGATTTTGCAGTATCCTTTTCAGCAGAAAACAAGTGACGACTGTGATCTCATGTGCTTGGAAGTAATGGCGCAGCTTTCTCGAGGCCATGAGGAGGCCGAAAAGCAATTTCTGCACACCAGAGTACCTTGACCTAGCTCCCTGCAGAAGGGAACTGACAAAGTAAACTGGGTGCTGCACCATCCTTTTCTGCATCTTCTCACACGCCTGCGCAGATCCATCTTTGTCGGGACCAGAGCTTGCCGGTGAAGCCCCCTCCTTGTCGCTGGATGCATCTGCCGTGGTTGCTGGCTCATCATCTGCCTCCCTCTCCGCCACTAACGCAGCACTAAGCACTTGATTGGTTGCCGCTATATATAGCAGCAACTTCTCTTGTGGCCTAGGTGCGACAAGTGTTGGAGTGGAGGACAGGTATCTCTTTAAGTCCTGCAGCGCAGCCTCTGCCTCCGGAGTCCATTTCATTGGACCTGCCTTTTTCAATATTTTGAATAACGGCAGGGCGCGCTCAGCATATCTAGAGATAAACCTGCTGAGAGCAGCCACGCAAGTCGGCAAGTCTTCGTAAATCCTTGACGCGCTTCGGTGCTTCAATCTGCTCAATGGCCTTGATCTTGTCGGGATTGGCTTCAATTCCTCACTAAGACACGAAGAACCCGAGAAGCTTGCTGGAGGGGACTCCAAACACACACTTCTCGGGGGTTAAGCTTGAGGATGATCTTGCACAGATTTGCAAAGGTTTCATCTAAATCTTGAATCAGAGTCGCCTTGTCCTTGCTCTTGACCACTATATCATCCATGTAGGCTTCCACATTTCTGTGTATTTGCGGCTCAAAAGCGTGATGGACTACCCTTGCAAATGTTGAACCAGCAATCTTTAAACCAAAAGGCATCCGTACGAAACAGTATGTGCCACATGGGGTGATAAATGCGGTCTTCTCCTCATCCTCTTCTGCCATGAAGATCTGATGGTATCCTGAGTAAGCATCAAGAAATGAAAGCAAGTCGCATCCGGCCGTGGAGTCAACAATCTGGTCGATGCGCGGCAAGGGAAATGGGTCTTTGGGACAAGCTTTATTGACATCGGTAAAATCGATACAAAGCCTCCATTTCCCGTTTGCCTTGCGCACGACTACAGGATTGGCCAGCCTTGTTGGATGGAGCACTCCTCTGACAAGGCCTGCTGCTTCCAATTTCTTGATTTCTTCTGCAATGAATTCTTGGCGCTCCACTGCCTGCTTCCTGACTTTCTGCTTGACGGGCCGCGCATGAGGACAGACGGCAAGATGGTGCTCGATTACTTTCCTGGGAACACCGGGGATGTCAGACGGATGCCATGCAAACACGTCGACATTCGCCCACAGGAAAGCAATGAGTGCGCTTTCCTATTTGGGGTCGAGAGTGGCACTGATGGTAAAAGTACCACTAGTGCCATCCTCCTTGGCGGACACCTTCTTGGTCTCTGGTGGAGCTGCCATTGTCTTCTTACACTTGCCGGTGGAGCTCGATGGTGCGTCCTCGACGATAGCGCAGCACTCCGAAGAGGTGCGCTTGCCGGAGTGGGCATCAGAACTCTTGTTGGACTTGGTCTTCTTCTTCCCCCCGGGAGCTTCAGCGGCAAGTGACTTGCGATCCGTTGCGGCTACTGCTTCCCGGTAGATCTTGTCGGCGCAGATAAGAGCATCCTTCTTGTCGCCAGTGACAGAGATGACGCTTATCGGTCCTGGCATCTTCAGTATGTTGTATGCATAGTGAGAGGCTGCCATGAATTTGGCGAGTGCTGGACGACCGAGTATCCCATTATAAGGCAATAGAAAGTCAGCAACGTCAAAAGTGACCCTCTTAGTCCTGAAGTTTAACTCGCTGCCAAATGTTACCAGCAACGTGATCTTTCCCTTCGGCTTGCTCCTTCCTGGATTGATTCCTTGGAACGTGCCGGTCTCTTCGAGCTCGCTGTCAGGGATCTGGAGTTTCTGGAGTACCGCGGAGGAGATCAGGTTCAAGCCGGCCCCACCGTCAACTAGCATCTTAGTGACCTTGAGGTTGCGGATAGTTGGTGAAACCAACATCGGCAAGCACCCGACCGCAGTTATGCGATCAGGGTGGTCCTCAATATCAAAGACGATAGGCGTGCTGGACCATTTCAAAGGCTTGCATGACTCGACGGGTGGTTCTGCTGCATTAACTTCCCGCACCCACTGTTTGAGCTGGCGGTGTGAAGTATGCAGAGAAGCACCGCCGTCAACGTACAGGACCTCTGTGGCTTTCTGGAACTCCTGCTCATCAGTCTCATCATCATCCAAATCTTCATTGTCGTCGTCATCTTCATCCTTGTCGCGGCTGCGGGGAGGTCTGTCTCCTTGCCGCTGCTTAGCCTTGCCGCGGCGTCCTCCCCGGCCAGGGCGTTTCTTGCCGGATCCTCCAGCACCTTCCTGGGCCTTCTCCTTGTTGTGTCGCTCGTATTCAGCCTTTTGCTGCTCAACAAGCTCCTTAACCTTCTTGCAGCTCTGGAGATCATGGCCCTTGGTGCGGTGGATCTTGGAGTACTGCTTGTTGGTGCCGTCCTGCTTGTCGGCGACCGCCATAGCCTGGTAGTTAGTGTCTGCGGCAATCTCCTTGCCGGAGCTACCAGCTTTGGCTTTCTTGGCGCCACCTCCGTTGCCGGACTGCTCAACGACTAGCACATCTTTACCTTTCTTCTTCCCGTTGTTCCACCGCCGGTTTTTCCTTGCCGGGGCAGTTTCCTCACTATCAGATCCTCCTGCTCCTGTGGTCTCTCCAAGGAGTTTCCTCCCTTCCTCAGCACGTGCACACTTGTCGGCCAGGGCATATAGCTCACCGACGTCTCTGATCTTGCACATCGCCATCTCCTCCCGCATCCTGCGGTTTCGCATGTTCTGATGGAACGCGCTGATTACCGCGGCAGGGTGGACATCTGGGATGTTATGTTGTACACGGCTGAATCTCTGAATGTACTTGTGTAGGGGCTCTCCCTCCTTCTGGGCGAGCAGATGAAGGTCACTCTCTTGGCCATGAGGTTTGTGGCCGCCTGTAAAGGCGCCGACAAACTGATGGCATAGATCTGCCCAAGAGGATATGGAGTTGTCCGGCAAGTGCATGAGCCAGGATCTAACGTTGGGCTTGAGCACCAGCGGGAAGTAGTTGGCAAGGATCTTGTCGTCCCATCCCCCGGCAGCTTGCACCGTGATGGTGTAGATGCTGAGAAACTCTGACGGATGCGTCTTGCCATCGTACTTCTCTGGTATGTCTGGCTTGAAATTCTTCATGCTGGGCCACTGGACTTGCCGCAGCTCACGAGTGAACGCAGGGCAACCTACCGCCTACGGCAAGTCGCCTGGTTCCCCTGGCGAATGCATGTCGACAGAGGGCCCAGCGCGCTGGTCTGATTGACGCCGCGCTTCTCTTCGGCACTAGATGTGAGTACGAGCGTCTTCTTGCTGTCATTCATGAAGAACTTGGCACTGATCGCGACGAGCTCGTGGATCTGACGATGCGATGGAGTTGCTGTCGAGGTTGATCCGGCGAGTCCGCGATCTTGGCCTTTGGGATGGGGAGTGCATGGTAGTTGCACCCCCACCGGCTTCGTCGCCATCAGCTCGCGCCTGGCAGCCCTGCCGCGGGAGCGATGTACTCGGCTGCCGCGGAGTGTCACCGTTGGCGAAGCCGATGAGACTCTGAATGGTGGCCCTCCATCCGTCGATCTTGTCTGACGTTGGAGGGTAATCCAGAAGAAGTTGAGCTCGTGCCAAAGCTTCTGCTGGAGTGGTGGGTGGAAGTGGCGAACGGTGCGAGGAGCGGGATATGCTCGGACTTCTAACTATATTAGAAGGAGCAGCATCCTGTCCAGGCGACCGTGTCCCGCTCGTGCCAGTATGTTGGCGCGCATGCTGGTCTTGAGCGCCCCGAGATCCACTAGCTCGATCTTGGTCCAACAAACGTATGGTACTGCGAATACCATGACGCTGTCGGTCCTGCGCCTCCTGAGATGGGCGCGGAACATGTACGGACGCCGAGGTCTGCGCAGCCTTGTCCTTGGGCCTGGCAGCATCGTGAGCTCCCTCGTCGATGTTCGTTCTTCCGCCAGCGTCTACCCCACCACTCATTTTCTCCGGTGGTGGTTGGATCGACGTGGACGGAGTACCTGCCTCCGAAGCCTTCTTCTTCGGTGGCATGTCGATGAAGAAGATGAAGATCTACCTCGTGTGAACGCTGGATTAGGTTCACACAATCTCGACGCGCCCCCTACCTGGCGCGCCAAGGATGTCGGGGAAACTGATCCACGAACACCTATGGGGCCGGCGGACCGAGCCCCTTTCGGTTCGGCGGGGGGCGGAGACCGCACGAAGAGCAGATTGAGGCGAAGCACACGAGCAGTTTACCCAGCTTCGGAGCTCTCTGGAGAGATAACACTCCTACTGCTGCTTGTCTGATTGTATTGAGTTCTTGCTCGCGAGCGCTGAGTGCTACAGTACACACGAGCTGCTAACGAGACCGAGCGTGAGTGCTTTCTGGTTGCGAACCTCCGAACCCCCTCTATGTTGCGCATGGGCCTCCTTTTATATGCTCAAGGGGTCACCGATAGGTGGCAACACATACGAGGGTAAAAATGGAAAAGGGACTACGGTTGGTACAACAACCTGAACAGTGTATCCTACCTAACCCTAACGGCAGGGGACAAAGGCATTAAATGCCTGTCAGTGTCACCCAAATAGTGCAAAAAGGACCGTCATGGGCGCCACCGCTTGCCACGATGGCTATCTTGTCAGCGCCGCTTGCCACTGCGCACCGCTGGCTGCACAGCCTCTCGCCACGCGCGCCTGGAAAGGCCCCAGGGTGACACGTTGGTGGATGTGCTGGAGCGTGGGTACAGAGTGGCCGCTTGCCGCGGCAAGCGCCTTGCCGTGGTCGTTGCCTTGTCGCGTCTGGAAGCTTGTCTCTCACCGGGCCTTGCCGGGATGCATGGCCTTATCTCCTTGCCTTGAATACTTTGCTCTTGGATGGCTCCAAAGGAACCACGGGGGACCTTGACGGCCACCCGGCAAGCCTTGCCGCGGGGCGCTACAACTGCCCGTGCACAAGTTCGGGATACTAGGGTACCCCTACTCTAGTACACGAACCTCCGAACCCCCTCTATGTTGCACATGGGCCTCCTTTTATATGCTCAAGGGGTCACCGACAGGTGGCAACGTAGACGAGGGTAAAAATGGAAAAGGGACTGTGTTTGGTACAACAACCTGAACAGTGTATCCTACATAACCCTGACGGCAGGGGACAAAGGCATTAAATGCCCGTCTGTGTCGCCCAAATAGTGCAAAAAGGACCGTCAGGGGTGCCACCGCTTGCCACGATGGCTATCTTGTCAGTGCCGCTTGCCACTGCGCACCGCTGGCTGCACAGCCTCTCGCCACGTGCGCCTGGAAAGGCCCCATGGCGACACGTTGGTGGATGTGCTGGAGCGTGGGTACAGAGTGGTCGCTTGCCGCGGCAAGCGCCTTGCCGCGGTCGTTGCCTTGTCGCGTCCGGAAGCTTGTCGCTCACCGGGCCTTGCTGGGACGTGTGGCCTTGTCTCCTTGGCTTGAATACTTTGCTCTTGGATGGCTCCAAAGGAACCACGGAGGACCTTGGCGGCGACCCGGCAAGCCTTGCCGTGGGGCGCTGCAACTGCCCGTGCACAAGTTCGGGATAGTAGGGTACCCCTACTCTAGTACACCGAGAACATAACTGTTTATACAACTGAAACTAAAATCAACATAGAGCAAGAAGTTAGAACAACAATCCAGTTAAAGAAATAGGTTTAAAACATACCTATTGCACCATTGGAGTTTCAATTGAATCCTTCAAATTTGAAAGTAGTTGGTATGAGTACATACAGTGATGCAACAACAATGGAGTATGGACCATAGCTATGGAATCTGACCTAAGAATAGTTGCTCTTCAGCTTTAAACATGGAGTTTGGGTTCGCTGTGGTGGTCTTCGTGCTTTGGGCACTGGAGTTGCTTTACAAACTGCTCGTGTGGGGGTACTCTGTGGTGGACATGGTGCTTTGTCAACTAGAAGTGGGTTACTATCGGCTGGGGTTGGAGTTAGTTGGGTTGTAGCTGGTTCTTTGCCCAACGGTGCCAGTGTGCAATCTGGAAGAATCTCGATTATGTGTGGTGGGGCTAGTTTGTGTGGGCCAGTACAACCATGGTTCTATCTGCATCAACGGGTAGCACTGTCTTTTGTGAAGAACATGTTTTTGCTCCCTTAGATACTGCCATCACCCCTCCAATTCAAATGGCTGATAAACAAGAAAAGAGATTGAATGTACAGACATTGTATGATAGACAGATGTGGTAATGCACATATATGTTGTCTAACCAAAAATGACAGCATGACCCAATTTCACATATATGATGCCTAACTAAACAAGATAGCATGACACAGTTTTAGATACATGATGGATAATTTAATAGGATGGCATGACAAAACTATATAATGTATTTCTAAAATAGGTTGGGATGAAATAATTCACATGCATGTTGTCTAAGTATACAGGATGGCATGATATAATTGACATAATTTATTCATACGCTAAGCAACTGGCACTCGCATGTATGATCTCTAAACTAACCAGATGGAATTCAATATTGTGCATATGGTGTCTAAATTAAGCAATGCAAGACACCATATGCATGATATGAGAAATACAAACATTGCAACTTAGAGCATACACCTCAGGTGGGATATAGGACTGGTCATCTGTCTCTGAATCCTCCTCTGAGGAGCTCCCTGTAACCATCGAGATATATGCTTCAACAGGTACCATTGACTGATCTAAAGACCTTGTTTTCTCTCCTGATTTTTCCATAACCGGCTTAAATGGCTGATACACATGAAGAGTAGTTCAATATACACAAATTGTCGACAAATGGAATATGTAATGAAAAAAGATGGCATGAGATAATTCACATATATGATGCCCGGCTACATGGCAGTGCATAATTCACATATATGATAACTGGATGAAAGACATGTCATTTCATAATTCACATATCTGATATAGAAAGCAAACAAGAGGCATTCACACAAAGCATGTCTAATCTAAGCAGATGGCATGGTAATGCAAGACACCATATGCATGATATGAATAATATAACCCTGCCAAGTTAGAGCATGCACCTCGGGATGGGGGATACGATTGGTCATCTGTCTCTGAATCCTCCTCTGAGGAGCTATCTGTAACCAGCAAGAAATCTGCATCGACAGGTAGCACTGACTGCTCAGAAGACCTTGTTTTCACTCCAGATTTTCCCATGACTGACTCAAATGGCTGATGCACAAGAAGCGTAGATGAATGTATAAACATTGTTGATAAATGGAATAAATTATGAAAAAAATTATGGCACGATACAATTCACATATACGATGACTGGCTAAACAGGATGGCATTGCATGATTCACGTATATGATGCCTATCTAAAGAAGATGGCATTGCATAATTCCCATGTACTCCCTCCATTCCTAAATATTTGTCTTTTTAGAGATTTCAAATGGAATACCACATACGGATGTATATAGACATATTTTAGAGTATAGATTCACTCATTTTGCTCAGTATGTAGTCACTTGTTGAAATCTCTAAAAAGACAAATATTTAGGATCGGTGGGACTATGATATAGAAACCAAACAGGTGGCATTCACACAAAGTAAATCTAAACTAAGCTGATGACATATGAGATGTATAATGTAAGCAATGCAAGGCGCCATATGCATGATATGACCAACATCAGCATGCCAGGTTAGAGCAAACACCTTAGGTGGTAAATAGGAGTGGTCGGCTCCCTCTGAATGCCCATCTGACCAGTTATCTTGCTTTGGAATACAATCTGGAATGGCGGGAGGGGGCCATTTCTCCCACCATGGAGCGGCAGTTGCATGATATTATATTCCCACACAACGGTCTTCTCTTTTTCTCTACATGTTCAGTATGATTGTGTACAATAAATGACATGCATAATAATAAAAATAGTTAGATTTTGTAAGGCCTAAGGGGTGCATGCAGAAATCAAGACTGATGGTAGCAAATGAGTGGATAGATCCAAAACTAATGATAGCAGGTAGATTATAGCTTCAGTTTAAAAAGATAGACAATGGATCATCTACTGTTTGTTGCCCACCCAACAGGAACCACGTAGAAGACCCTAGATGAACCAGATAGTAGATAGATACTATTTGTTGTTGCCTCGATATGGGACCCACAGGCATTTTAAAACTGAAGTTTGAACGATAAAGTAGAAGGTAATAATAACCGATGTATAACGTAAGCAAACACGAAAGACTGCGACCTCTCTTCCGGAATTGTGTAGTCCTTAGGTTCATCTTCTCAGTGATGATAGTAATGTAGTTGGCGTGGCTGCCGGCAACGGGGAAGATGATCTGAGGTGGTGAAAGAAAGTCTGCAAGGGGAATCTCTATTGCAGTGAACGCTTCTGTCGATGGTGCACCTCAGGTGGGGTGGATGACAGCACGACATGAACAGGACATAACACACAGAGTTTTCTTTGATGCCTATCTGAAAATGAAGTAAATCTGTAAGGGATCCTTAGAATTGGAGGATTCTATAAACACAGGGACATGAAGAACACATGAATCACTACTGGAAACATGGAATTTGCCATCAGCCAGCTCTTTGCCATATGCCAGCTGATGGCAAAGAACGTCTTTGCCATCTGCTTATAAAAAACAGATGGCAAAGAACTGACAGACGGCAAAGAACATGGTTGCCATCAACCAATTCTTTGCCATCTGCTAGTGGATGGCAAATAATCTTTGCCATCTGCCAGCAGATGGCAAAGAGATTGGCAAATCCTATCGCCGTCAAGAGTGTAACGGCGTACCAGCCCCACCTCTTTGCCATCTGCTGGCAGATGGCAAAGAGATGGGGTTATTTTTTTCTAGGTAAAAAAAACTATGGGGTTATCCCCTCCCTCTCTCCCCACCCATCCAGGTAAAAAAACTACGTTCACATCTCATCCAGGTAAAAAAAACAACGTTCGCCCTGTCTCCGGCCGCGTCACTCCCCCGCCCCGTCGTTGGCGCTGCCCCGCCCCCTCGCCGGCCCTCCTCCGCCACCCTGTCACCGGCCGCGTCGCTCCCCCGCCCCCTCGCCGGCCCTTCCCTGCCACATCACTGGCCCTTCCCCGCCCCGTCGCCAGCCCTCCCCCTTGTCCACGGCCCGCCCTGTCGAGGTCCAGGTCCGTGACGGATCCGCCTACGCCGGCGTCTTCCACACCGCCTCCCTCGACGCCGGATACGGTGCGCGCCCCCCTCTCCTCCCTCTCTACCGTACATTCCTTTGGTCTGGTTCGGGGTTGGCATCGGGCCCCTGGGATCACGCGAATGGCACTCGGGCCGTGATCCGACTGCTGGGTGGAGATGGTGGATGACGCGTGCCTAGTGCCTAGTGACACGACTTGGTTCATCTCTATTTTTTTCTAGGAGAATGGGTTGTGATCCGCTTGTTCGTCGACAGGCCCCGGTCGTCGAGATGCCGCGTTTTGTTAGTACTAGATAATACCCCGCGCATTGCGGCGGGACTTTCTACCTTCTATATGCGTCTTCAAAGTAAAGCGCGTCTGGATGAATGAAAATGAAGTATGTCAGCTATTAAATGTCAAGTGAAATATTAATATTTACATTTTAAATATTGAACAAATACACTTTTCTACAAACATACAAAGATTTAGCTCGAACATGCAGGCATTCCTGCCCTCAGTAGTCCACTTGTCTTGTAAGAGCATCAAAATAATTAATACATTCAATTGATTGGTAGCGACTTCAAAACATTCCCTTTTTTATCTGTATGAAAATGCTCAAATTTGTTGAGCCAAGTCTTTTTTTCCAAAAGGTGTTTCAGCAATTATTAATCACAGGATAACAAAATATATGTGGATAGAATAAAAGATGGGCATAAGAAGAAAATATGGGCATTTGAGAGATGTAATGTGCACCTGAAAGCAGCCCTTGAGCAGCCAGCTAAGATGTACTCCTATGTTCTGAACTCCAAACACAGCATGAATAACATATAGCTATTATCTCTAAAAAATGATAAGGAATCACCATCGTACACAAACAGAACCAAAAAGAAATAAAATAACGACATGAGAACTATTTCTAATAGGCTTATAGCTGTAGGTCGTATCTTGACACAAAACTTTGCCTCCGCAGAAGCTTTCATCTTTTCTACTCCAAACAAAACAACAATTAGAAATTAGAATCATCAAGCGATATATATATATTTATATACATATATTGACAATTACATGAACTATTGGAGGTAGTTAATTTATAATTTCATGACAACATGCCGTTAATATTTCACGTTTAGTTACAGTGTATATCTATTTGTTACTTACACGGGTTATCCTTGGCAGCGTATAAAGAAACTGAAACTTTGAAATGACTGGAAACACTTCTTAGAGAATGGACTCTTTGTATATTGGTTCATAACCACTCCATGAAGATCCATGGATCGGTGAGCGGAGACCGCAAGATCTCCTGGTCAAACTGAGGCCTGATGGTGAGGGGGATGTGCTTAGAAAATCTGAAGGGGACTTTTAAACATGAAATATAGATATTTTCACACAGAGCTAGGAAACACAATCTGCAGTTAATTCTGTAAGGAAAATTTCCTACAGTTTCAGTCAAAATTAAAATTATGAAACTCCAACCTCCATGTACCATAACAATTAGTTTTTTGTCATTCTATATAGGAAATCAGATAGCAAGATTTAACAACAATTAATCCAGACACATATGAAGGAGAATTGTTCCAAGAAATAGGTCTTTCCAAAAAACGTTTCAAGAACCGCTCACCTCATAACATGCAATTATACAGCGGCAGTGAATCCGAGCCTCAGCAGGAACAAGAAGAGCCGGAACAAGAAGAGGTTACTGCTGTGGATGACCTGTCAATGCTTGACCAATTACATGCAGGAGGCCTTCCAGATGTTGATGAATTTATTGATGATGATGATGGTGAGCACGTCATTACTGATAGTGATGAGGATGATGCATTTATTGACCCCAAAGCGTATATAGACAATGATGATGCATTTATTAATGATGACGATGAAGATTAATATTATAGTTCATGTCAGGTATTCCATAATTATTATATACATATATATTATTAATTAGTTCAAGTTTTAACCTAGCTATCTCAAAAATGACCTATTTAACATAGGATAGCTCTAAAATGAGCTATACTTGGCATTTATTCCTCCAAAATGAATTTGTATGCTTAGCTAGCTAAAAATTGACATAACAACCTTAATTAGCTCAAAATGACCTATTTAACCTAGGATAGCTCTAAAATGGGCTATACTTAGCATTTATTCCTCTAAAATGAATTTATATACATATTATTATTCTTGTCAGGTATTCATTTTTTTTATGTTGTACTAATTTCGTTTACTCTTTGTCATTCCAGGTGTTGACAGATGGTGGGCGCGGATCGAGAGCGCTCCGGGGCTCCTATGTCGGCGCGTGGTGGGAGGGGTAGTTCCATTCCCCCCCATAGCCTCCGGAGAGCACTAGATCTCAGTTTGCAGAGTCCAACGATGGTTGCTTCTTCTTCGGCCAGGAGAGGTCGGGGGGGGGTAGAGGTGGACGTGGCAGCGGGAGAGGTAGGAAGGTTGCTACGCCTTCCTCGCCGCCACCCCCAGCTGAGTCACCCGACCACAGGGTTGCTTCGTCTGAGATCGAACCATTTGAGGTGGACCCATCTCGGACTCCACTCCACGAGCCTCGGGCCGACGAGCCTATGGCAGACGAGCCTCGGGCCGACGAGCCTCGGGCCGCTGAGCCTCGGGCCGCCGAGTCTTCGCCCCATGAGACTCCGGAGCTCAAACGGGCTCACGCTGAGTCGGAGCCGAGCCCATGGGAGAACTGGACGGAGTCGAGTGCACATGGTCGTGTTCAGGGTGGAGACTATAGTCCTGATAGCTATAGCGAGGGTGAGTGGGTTGAGGGGCGCAAAGTCTACCAGCGTGGTCATACAAAGCTCCCGCCAACCCCGGCGACCCCCGACCAGAGGTGGTTCATTGCGCCTAACGGGGAGAAGTAAGTGCATTTACTCTTTTTTAACCTTTTGCCTTGACGTTTCTTCGAATATCTAATGAGTTGGCCTTGTCATACTGCAGTTCTTGGACACACGAAGATCGCGTCCGCAGGCCCAACACTATCCTTGGTGTGGTTTGTCGCCAGTGCTTCCCGGGGTGGGTCACGTTGGCCGGTGAGGGCCGGGTTCCAGAGCTAGAAATGACCTGGGAGCACTACTTGGCTGCCCCGACCCCGCCGGAGCATAGGGTCGGCGATGTCGAGTGCGACACGGTGGCCGACATTGTGATCGCCACGTTTTGGGTAATTTCTCCTTTGCCATTTACGTTGTGTTTTCTTCTTTGATTGCATACCTTCTACATGTGTTTTCTTGTTTGATTGCAGATCTTCTAATCTGTGTTTTCTTGTTTGATTGCAGACCTTCTATAGGTGTGCTGATGGACTGGAGGAGGCCGCGGCTAGGGTTATCGACGCCGAGTGCAGGCACCTACTTGGAAACTTTTGGCACGAGGCTCGGACCCAGGCTGTTCGAGACTACTTAGCACATACTGGTATTAGGAGGAGAAAAGAGAAGTGCCGAGACAAGTATCTGAGTAAGGTGAAGTACATGAAGGTAATTACCTATTCTTAAGGCCTTGTACTTAGTTTCCTTGATTTGATTTGTGGGTGTAGAGCTCAAATTTCTCTTTCTTAACTTATGTGCCCCCAAGATGGTGTGCGGACAAGATGGACTGCTGGGAGATGTTGGTGGATGAGTGGTGCTCTCCCCAATGGCGCGTCGCCCACAACATTGCACAGGAGAAGCGTCTCAAAATGAAAGGTGTGCCACACCATCTAGGCAGCATCAACCTACATGGGTACGGGAAAAACTAGGTATGTGTGGTTTGCTTCATGATTCATGCAAATTCATTCTTTGTGCTAGCTTGAGTCCTTAATTAATACTCTGTTCCTCTCTTTTAGTGAAAACACAAGAAGGCTCCAGTGCCAGAGCTGTTCAATCTCTATGGCATGTCCAATATTGCACCGTACAAGAAGGCCAAGGCATTCTCTGAGTCTGACCTCAAAAATGCAAAGAACTTCAGCAACGAGGCCTCCCACCACAAGATGGTGCAGTACGTTAAGCAGGGGAAGGCGAGGAAAGGGCCAGACTTTAACCCGAGACGGCCTCTTGATCCAGAGCTGGTGATGATATCTGGTGGCGGGAGGTCCCATGGCTCGTTAGCCATTGGTAATGGACTGTTATGTTGTAGTAGCACTCTCCCGCATATCAATAAGTGAAAAACCAGCTCTGATCCTAAGATATCGCCTCGTTTACGACCAGTGGAAATCGAATTCCAGGATTGTTATACGGACTCAGTAGCCTTTCCTCCATTACATTGTGTTTGCGGTCGTCGATGATTACAATGCTAACGAGTGGTGTTGCAGGCTGCTATTGAGGAAGAGAGAGCGAAGACCCAGGCTGCTTTTGAGGAGAGGGACCGGCAGTTGACGGAGAGGGACCGGCAGGCGGCGGAGAGGGACAGGGAGAATGAGGAGAGGACGGCTTGACTGTTGGAGGAGGAGAGGAACCGGAATGACTCCGCTAACCGGGCCATGTACGATCTCTTCGTGGTAAGTTTCTTCTACATATTAGCTAAATCATGCACGCAATGTTTCTTTCATTAGTAACTAATATGACAGACTCATCAAAACCAAATGTGTAGTCCATGTGCGAGAAGAACGGCCAGACCCCTCCGCTGATGCCAGACATTGCTCCGGCGGGCACGGTGAGTTTCATTTGAACGGTCATTAGTTACTAGTCTTCATATTTGAGTTGCATCATGCTAACGATACATTGGAAATAATCTTTGGTGCAGCGTAACTCCCGACAAGCATCGACCGATCCTTCTCCGTCTGCCACTAGCATGACCGGTCCTACACCTGCACCTACACCTACACCTCCGTGATGACGGCAAGTTTCCCAAGTGTTTTGGTTAATAGAGTTTTGTTGTGATGCCATGTTGTATCTACACATATCATGCATAATGTGTGTATGTTTGAAATGCACTGTATGTGTGGGATTCGACACCTAGTCGTGTGCCTTTCGTAGCCTTCCATACAGGGAAATGCCTCCTAGTGCTTCCACTGAGCCATGGTAGTTCACTACTGCTCCGGAACACATGGATTGATCAGCATGTGTCCTTCTTTGCTCCTGTGTGTATCCCTACGGGGAAATGTCACGCGGTATATCACCGAAGTCCTTGTAGCTTTCTATGACTTGGTTGCACTCGCTGATGACCGACACGTGCATTGCTGGGTCATGTATGCCTGTCCGTGTACGTTTGTGCCACCTTGGTTCTATGACTAGTCATGTCGGCCCGGGTTCTCTGCCATATGGATACTAGTGACATAATCATATACTTAGCATTTTTTTCCTCCAAAATGACTCAATATGGTTAGCTAGCTCAAAAATGACATAATAAGCTTAATTAGCTCCAAAATGACATATTTAACCTAGGATAGCTCTAAAATGACATATACTTAGCATTTTTCCTCCAAAATGACTTAATATGCTTAGCTAGCTTAAAAATGACATATTTAACCTAGGATATCTCTAAAATGACCTATACTTAGCATCTTTTCCTCCAAAATGACTTAATATGCTTAGCTAGCTCTAAAATGATATAATATGCTTAAGAAATGACATATTTTAGGTCCTAAATGACTTCATCTGCTTAGCTAGCTCCAAAATGACATAATAACCTTACTTAGCTCCAAAATGACCTATATAACCTAGGCTAGCTCTAAAATGACCTATACTTAGCATTTTTTTTCCTCCAAAATGACTTAATATGCTTAGCTAGCTCAAAAATTACATAATAAGCTTAATTAGCTCCAAAATGACCTATTTAACCTAGGATAGCTCTAAAATGACCTATACTTAGCATTTTTTCACCAAAATGACTTAATATGCTTAGCTAGCTTAAAAATGACCTATTTAACCTAGGATAGCTCTAAAATGACCTATACATAGCAACTTTTCCTCCAAAATGACTTAATATGCTTAACTAGCTCTAAAATGACATAATATGCTTAGGAAATGACATAGTTTAGCACCTAAATGACTTCACATGCTTAGCTAGCTCCAAAATGACATAATAACCTTATTTAGCTCTAAAATGACCTATTTAACCTAGGATAGCTCTAAAATGACCTATACTTTCCTCCAAAATGACTCAATATGCTTAGCTATCTCAAAAATTACATAATAAGCTTAATTAGCTCCAAAATGACCTATTTAACCTAGGATAGCTCTAAAATGACCTGTACTTAGAATTTTTTCCTCCAAAATGACTTAATATGTTTAGCTAGCTTAAAAATGACTTATTTAACCTAGGATAGCTCTAAAATGACCTATACTTAGCATCTTTTCCTCCAAAATGACTTAATATGCTTAGCTAACTCTAAAATGACATAATATACTTAAGAAATGACATATTTTAGGTCCTAAATGACTTCATCTGCTTAGCTAGCTCCAAAATGACATAATAACCTTACTTATTTCCAAAATGACATATTTAACCTAGGCTAGCTCTAAAATGACCTATACTTAGCATTTTTCCTCCTAAATGACTCAATATGCTTAGCTAGCTCAAAAATGACATAATAAGCTTAATTAGCTCCAAAATGACCTATTTAACCTAGGATAGCTCTAAAATGACCTATACTTAGCATTTTTTTCCTCCAAAATGACTTAATATGCTTAGCTAGCTTAAAAATGACCTATTTAACCTAGGATAACACTAAAATGACCTATACTTAGCATCTTTACCTCCAAAAATGACTTAATATGCTTAACTAGCTCTAAAATGACATAATATGCTTAAGAAATGACATATTTTAGCTCCTAAATGACTTCATATGCTTAGCTAGCTCCAAAATGACATAATAACCTTACTTAGCTCCAAAATGACCTATTTAACCTGGGCTAGCTCTAAAATGACCTATACTTAGCATTTTTTCCTCCAAAATGACTCAATATGCTTAGCTAGCTCAAATATTACATAATAGGCTTAATGAGCTCCAAAATGACCTATTTAACCTAGGATAGCTCTAAAATGACCTATACTTAGCATTTTTTCCTCCAAAATGACTTAATATGCCTAGCTAGCTTAAAAATGACCTATTTAACGTAGGATAGCTCTAAAATGACCTATACATAGCATCTTTTCCTCCAAAATGACTTAATATGCTTAGCTAACTCTAAAATGACATAATATGCTTAAGAAATGACATATTTTAGCTCCTAAATGACTTCACATGCTTAGCTAGCTCCAAAATGACATAATAACCTTACTTAGCTCTAGAATGACCTTAGCATGTTTTACACCAAAAGGACTTAGTATGCTTAGCTAGCTCAAAAATGACATAATAACCATACTTAGCTCCAAAATGACCTATTTACAAATATAAGTTGCATCATAATAATCTTCACATTTTAGTTGCATCATAATAATCTTTTTATTCTAGTCTTGTTCTTCCAACTTTCTTCTTTCCCATTTTACAAATTTGCTTAAGATCACAGAAGCTTGGGTTGATGGATTGCTTGTATTTAGTTTTTGTTTTGACCTTGTGAAACTTGCTACCTATGGATTAAACTGTGTAATATTTATGAAACTATGTATATGTACGGATGAAACTTGCTACTATTGGTAACATGTGTTGGATATATATGTGTACATGACTATTGGTAATATGTGTTGGGTATGCTATATTGGTCATATAAATATATTTGTGTTTGATTTTCTGTGAAAATGAATTGATATAAGAAAAAACAAAATTAAATGGGGCAATATAGTCACTTTGCCATCAGCTGGCAGATGGGAAAGAGGCCACGTGTCATCTACCTTTAAAATTTGGGCTGGCCTATTTGGTCTCTTTGCCATCAGCCAGCAGATGGCAAAGCTCTTTGCCATGTGCTAGCAGATGGGAAAGCATGCAGCCTTTGCCATCAGCTGGCATACGGCAAAGAGCATGCAGCCTTTGCCATCTGCTGGCAGACGGCAAATAGCCTACAGCCTTTGCCATCTGCTGGCAGACGGCAAAGAGCCTACAACCTTTGCCATCTACTGGTAGACGGCAAAGTATGCCATTAGCCTTCTAACGGGGCTAACCCCGTTAAGAGGCTTTTCCCTCTGCCAGCTGATGGCAGAGCCACATGCTCTTTACCATCACCCAGCAGACAGCAAAGAAGCGTTTGCCGGCAGGGTTTCAGACAAACTGTTTGCCATCCGCCGACCATGCCTTTGCCATCTGCCATGGCAGATGGCAAAGTGCCATATTCCAATAGTGAATAGGATAGGAATGCATGTGCAAAACAGGGCATTTGGAAAAATAGGATTTCTATCAACCTGGGTGTTTGGGTCACATGAATTGGAAGAACACAAGAATGGAGAAACATGGTCAAATTAAATTCAAACCACGTGAAAATGAAAAAATAAGAATCTTATTATGCCAGTAATGCAATTAGTTCTATTCTTCATGCATTTTAGTTTGAGAAGGACGTCCAAGTGGATATTAAAACTGCTACATTTTTTCTTTGAACGAGACACCAAAGTAAAAAAATCCTCCAGTTTTGCTTTGCTCCACTCCTTCTAACCAAATGCACGAATAGTAGTACCATAGTAGTTCCATAGCAAAGGATCCCTGAGGGATCAACATGAATGCAGAGTAACAAAGTGATGCGACGAGTGTACAACCTCGTTGGCATAGCCTTGTCGACCTCAGCATCATTAGGTTGGATGTGGAGGATGGTGATGTTGGTGTGATTGTCGGAGGAGGGGAAGAAGATCTGAGTCCTCTGGAAACTACGCCAAGGGTACTGCTCCGTTGTGATGGACGGTTCCGTTGTTGTAGCAGCTCCGGTGAGGTGTACAACGGTGAGGCTGAAGGAGGACAAGATAGACAACGTTAATATGAAGTGGGACTCTAATATCATCTGCAGTAGATGATGTAAAATACATCACCAAAAAGTGCTATGTGTAAAATGCATCAGTCGCGCCACGGCCGCTCCGATAGATGCTGTAAATACTGTTCACTCTGAACTTAACTGAAGAAACTAATACTTACAGTCGAAACTGAATTTCACTGTCGAAACTGATTGAACTAGTAGCAAAGCATTGCAATAGATGTTTAGGGCGTTCGAGTACTAGTAGCAGAGAAGCAGTGATCTAAATCAGTAGACGCTCGAGAAGGGAATGCACTAGCAGAGAGCAAGTCGTGCAGCAGAACTCCTATAGTTGTCGGAGGTCGTGCAGCAGCAGCAGCATGAGCAAGAGCAAGAGTAGAGCAGCAACACGAACGAAAGCAAGAGCGGAGCAGCAGCATGACCGACAGCAATAGCAGAGCAGAGCAGCAGCACGAACGTAAGCAAGAGTAGTGTAGCAGCATGACCGACAGCAAGGACAAAGCTGCAGCGCGAGCGCGAGCCAGAGCAGCAGTAGCAGCAGCAGCGTGGGCGAGAGCCAGAGCAGCTGCACCTAGTGTCGGTGTGGAAGTCGTCGCCGAGGAGGCAACAACATGGGGGAGAGACGCCATGGATGAAATGGCCGGCAACGACGCAGTCGATGGAGACCCACCATGGCTGCTCGGTAGCGAGCACCGGCAGCCCCGTGAGATCAAATAAAAGATAAAATGCAGTGGTGAGTGCAGAACCTCCTTAGTGGCACCGAGTTGGCCTCGGCTTCATCGGAGGAATCAGTGAGGGTGCTGCGGTTCTGGTGGGGCAGGTCAAGACGGTGTTGTGTGGATGGAGGTGGCGCGATAGATGAGGCGAATGTTGGGGCAGCTCCTTGGAGGTGGAGGATGGGGCGGCTGATTCGGCGAGACAATGAGATAGACGATGGATCCTCATCCTGTGCGGTGGATGAGGGACGGCGAGCTGTTGCGGTGGATGACATCGTCGGGGAAGAGTCTCCGGCTGGGCTGGGGTCGGGAGGCCGATAGAGGAGCATGGGGTTTCACGGGTTTTGGCGGCCTCGGTGTACGAATGGGGGGACGAAGGGGAAGGTAGGTGGAGCCATGGCTTATGGACGTGCTTGTCCAAAATGTAGGGTAAGTTACTAGCGTACCCCCATCGGTTTTGACACCACGACGTTGAGCCGACATTTCTGACTGAGGTGTAGAAGGGGGATTTCGCGTGTCTGGGCTCTAGGACCAATTTCAGATGAGGAGGGAGTTTTCACGCTCATCGAAATTTCGGTATAACAAGGCATGGTGCGGGTTAAAGAGGCGGGAGTTTCAAACCAAATGAGACAAAAGATACTCGAGATTGAAAATTTCGGGATAACAAGGTGCGGATTCCTTGTTCGGCAGAACAAACTTAACATGTACAAAAAAATAATTCATACAAGACACAAGAGAGTCATGTCCCCTTTTACTATATTGCTATAAATGCCATTGAAAAAACTAAAAGAAAAATGTAAAAAATGGGAGAACAAGATTACCCTGTACAGTACCAAATTGATTCGCACTTCCCTCAACAACAACAAAAAACAAATCAATTCCCACCAAAAGAAAGAGTCATGTCCTTTTTATATGATTACGCCAGGATCTCAAATTTCAATTTTTGAATCCACATTATGTTGAATTCGAATATATCATTAGGTGACCTTGAGGTTTATAATGGATGTAGTCATACATTTTGATATTCCATCATATATGAACATTTTACTCCACCCTATGAACATATATATTGTCTCTACCATATGGACTAAATTTGAATCAATTTTCCTTATTTGAATATGATTGTTGTCAAGTTATACAATCATTTAAATGTTATCTTGATAACAAAAAACATGCATATAGCAGTAATCATATTTCACTATGAACTACATGTACCATAGGATATCCAATTCAAATATTTGTATCCATTTTATGCTGAATTCAAATCATAGTACATTGGTCTAGGTAGCGAGATGTTCGGGAAAATCTAAACCATGTTTTCGTATGTATAATTTTTGGCTGAATTGGGACAAGTTATGGTATAAGCTTCTTGGAAAACCAGAGATTCTCTCAACAAGCCTCGTGGTTCCGAGAGGGAACGAGTCAACTTTGTGTGTGAAATGATTATGCTGCCTCCCCTCTGATTTTCTTTACAAAGGCAACATAGAACTATATGAGTGCGCTAGTAAATTTTGGAATTATTCCTGGTTCGTTTGGCCTTATTTATACATTAATTGAGTTTCTGGACATTTAATGTGCATAATCCAAATTTGAACTGCAAGGACATGCTTCAGTGCACCAAAGTTGGTTGAAAATCACATGTGTGTCCTTGGGTGAATTTCTAGGTCCCATGCAAGAAATGGGAATGATATTTAAACATCTGGGCGTCGTGACTCGGTCGGGAACATCAAGAAACTTGGTTTCTAAATTCATGTAAATCCAAAACTCGCCTCGAAATAATGAAACTTGTCATGGTGTCATGTCATGGCTCTAACATGCTGCGGTAAAAAATTGGGCCAATTTGGAACAAGTTTTGGTAGAAGCTTCTTGCAAACCTGAGCTTCTCTCAAGAAGGCTCGTGGTTCTGAGAGGGGACGTGTCACCTTTGAGTGTGAAACAGTATATGCTGCCCCCTTGAGTTTCTTTATAGAGGCAACATAGAACTACATGAGTGCCCTGATAAATTTTGGAATTATTCTGGGCATTGTTGAGGAAATCGTTAACTCGTAGCTGCTCGGTTGGTTGGTTAGTAGGGGATTAATCGGCTAATCGGCAAGTTAATCGGCCATTTAATCAATTAATTGGATGATTTATCGGTTTATAGGCTACTCGGTGACCCTACGAGTAGGGATTAATCGGCAAGTTAACTGGTTAATCGGATGAATTCTTGAACAGGGATTCTGGGTTCGTTTGGTTACGTTAATTGAGTTTCTGGTCATTTAATGTGCATAATTCAAATTTGAACTACAAGCACATGCCCCCATGCACCAAAGTTGGTTGAAAAATCACATGTGTGTCCTCGGGTGAATTTCTAGGTCCCATGCTAGAAATGGGAATGAAATTCAAACATCTGGGCATCGTGGCTCGGCCGAGAACATTGAGAAAGTTTATTTTAAAATTCTGGTAAATCCAAAACACGCCTAAAAATCATGAAACTTGGCATGGTGTCATGTCATGGTACAACCATGCTGTGGTAAAAAAATTGGCCACATAGGAACAAGTTTTGGTATAAGCTTCTTGCAAACCGGAGCTTCTCTCAAGAAGGCTCGTGGTTTTGAGAGGGAACATGTCACCTTTGTGTGCATAATTCAAATTTGAAATACAAGAACATTCTCCAGTGCACTGGAGTTGGTTGAAAAATCACTTGTGTGTCCTTGGGTAAATTTCTAGGTCCCATGCAAGAAATGGGAATGAAATTCAAACATGTGGGCATCATGACTCAACCGAGAACATCGAGAAACTTGGTTTTTAAATTCATGTAAATCCAAAACTCGTCTGGAAATCATGAAACTTGGCATGGTGTCATGTCATTGCACTAACATGTTGTGGTAAAATATTGGGCCGATTTGGAACAAGTTTTGGTATAAGCTTCTTGCAAACCGGAGCTTCTCTCAACAAGGCTCGTGGTTCTGAGAGGGGACGTGTCACCTTTGAGTGTGAAACGATATACGCTTCCCCCCCTTGAGTTTCTTTATAGAGGCAACATAAAACTACATGAGTGCCCTGATAAATTTTGGAATTATTCCAGGTTCGTTTGGCCTTTTTTCTACATAAATTGAGTTTCTGGTCATTTAATGTGCATAATTGAAATTTGAACTACAAGCGCATGCTCCCATGCACCAAAGTTGGTTGAAAATCACATGTGTGTCTGTCGTGGTTCTAAGTCTGACAGTAGAAAGGGGGGTAGGTATGTATAGGCAAGATCTTAGCTATGGCGAAGATGTACACACGATGTTTACGAGTTCAGGCCCTTCTCGGAGGAAGTAATAGCCCTACGTATCGGTGCCCGGAGGCAATCGATTGGATTATATGTGTTGTATTAGAGGAGGTGCGAACCCTTGTGCCGGAGGAGGTGGTGGCTTATATAGAGTGTGCCAAGACCCCAGCCCCAGTCCATTACGGCGAAACTAATGTACATAAAGTATGGCGTTACTAGTAACGCCGGTATAAAGTACTCTTAATGCTCATGAAGACTAAGGAGTAAATATCCGGCCGTTATGTGCTCTCCTGACTACTGGTCTTTGATATGGTCGAGTGATCTTCCTTGTGGTCGACTGGCGATAGGTAAAGACTGTCGAGTGTTGTGACTGTCGAGTGGATTGCACTCAACATATGAGACTGGTGCTCTTCTGTTGACTCTTGGTCTTCTCATATTCCAGGGTAATGACCTTGGGTAGGTCACATGGGTCGAGCCTATGAACCTACCCCAGGTCCGTATCCTCGTCAGTAGCCCCCGAATGGATTAAGGTGTGAGAGGAAAGTAAGACAACGTCAGTCTTGTCATGTGTTCAGTATATCCGCGAATGTTTCCTGTTAGACTGAACTACTTCATTGATACCTTGGAGTCGACTCGGTTGCCTTGATCCATTCAGAAAGTCATAGACTAAACTAGTGGCCTCATGCGTCGAGTGTCATGTGAGAGCGTGAGATCTCGGGCGCGATTGCCTGTGAGGAATCCCGGATTCCGCGGGATACGAAATTTCGGAGGCACGCGCGGGTAGGAGGGCGCCAAAAAAGGGGGACCCGGATGACCCGAGACGCCTCGATTATCGTGCCGCCTTTTTTGCCATGTTCGCTGCATGCAACTGTAGCAGGATTTGATGGGATTGCCCGGCCCCACGCGTCAGTCACTCGGAAGTGAGCCTTTATAAGGCGATGGGGCTGGGGTGCTTGCACTCTGCACGCCTGCCTCTTCTTCTTCTTCCTCCGCTCCTCCGCCATACCCAGGGCCTATGCCTCTGACCCCACCACTTCCCTACCATGGTGAAGGACAAGACGGCGGTGCTAGAGCGTGCCAAGAAGGCGACAGGGGCGGCGAAGGGCAAGAAACCAAGCAGCGGATCGTCATCGCTCTCGGGGTTGCCACCGGGCTGTATCCAAGGCGATTGGATCCGGTCTTTGATTCGGTAAGAGGATCTGACTGAGCTGGTGGAGTCCGGGGTGATCGCAACGGGGGCGGCGAGGCTGCCGAATGGAGAGACGGAGCCACAGCTTCGACCGGGTGAGGGTGTTTTGCTCGCCACTCATGTCGACCGGGGCTTCTCGCTTCCTCCGCACCCTTTCTTCCGCGGGTTTTTGAACTTTTTCGGGGCACAGCTGCACCCCATTTCCCCCAATACCATCACGTACCTAGCCGCATTCGTGTCGATGTGCGAGAACTTCTTAGGGTGTCGACTGCACTGGGGTATCTTCAAACATATCTTCACCATTCGTTCCCAGTCAGTTAAGAAGGCGAATTCGAGTGACTCGAAAACCCATGTGATCCAGATGTGCGGGGGCTTAGGTATCCAAAAGAGGAATGGGAGTGCTTTCCCTGCTGTGACCCTTCCTGAATCTATCAGGGGTTGGCAGTCGTCCTGGTTCTACTGCCAGGATGTTGCGACTCCAGGTCAGTCGACTGCTCCATTGAAGGTTACCGCCGCCGAGACCATGGAGACGAGGATGTTAGTGGACCGGGTGGTCCAACTCATCAACGATGGAGTCACTGGCTTGGACTTGCTGGAGGTGTTCCTCGCTCGTCGTATCCAGCCTCTCGAGGCCCGTGACCACCCGATGTGGTTGTATTCTGGACCGGGCGACACCACTCGGGTCCATCCAGAAGAATTGCCGCTCGACACCGTGGCCTTGTGGTTGAAGGGTATCACGGGTAATCAAGATAACCCCTGAGGATCCAGGCGAGTTGTCCCTTTCGGAAGCGACAACCCACCCGACAAGTTACATTCTCCGCTCCGACTATTTTCCGTTTGTGTTCCGACTGCGCTCAGCGTTGGCTGACTCTTGTTTTGACCAATTTACTTTGCATGTATTTACTGAGATGTACTCAATGCCCAATGGCGAACAGGCCTTGGCGCAGGACTAGGAGCGGGAGGACAGTGCGGAGGAGAGTGGTGAATGGGAGTCTCCGGGAGAGGAGGAGGAAGAGAGCGAGGATTCTAATGAAGAGGAAGAGGTCGACTCGCCGCCACGCTCTGAGCGTCGATCCAAGTAGCAACACGATCCATCTGGCGGTCGTGTGAAGAGTGCGGCTCCAAACGCCACCACCCAGAAGCGCACTCGGACGTCGACTCCGGAGCCGATGGAGAAGGTGGCTAAGCAGCCAAAAGTCGCCCCCTCCAAGACCCGAAAGACGCTGTAGTGAATCAAGATGGACGTCCCCGTTGCCTCAGGGTAGGTATCTTGTTTGCATTTCTGTAAGTCGACAGAATGTTTTCTCGATCCGACAGACTAATTCTTGTGTCCTTTCAGCCTCGCCTCTGCTTCCACTGACATGGAAATTGACAAGGCACCCGAAGACGAAAAAGCCACCTCACGAGCTGGTAAGTCCTTTCAACCCAGTTCTGTTTAACTGAACGGATGGTCGATTGACTGAAAATTTGTTGCTTCTCTTCTTGTGTAGCCCCGCAAGAAATCGTCGTGCTTCCCGATGACGACGAAGAAGAAGTGCCTCAATAGGAGAGGAGGAAGAGGAGTTGAGGTTCGAGCAGGATGAGACTTGAAGTCTAAATCCCTCAGTCGACACCGGCACCTGAGACGATGACTCGGACAACGTCAAGTTTGCTGACACGTTGATGACTGATCGTCCGTCAGGGTCGACTGCACAGACGCCTGCTGCACCGGTGCAACTCCACTCGTCTGACCCGGCCGCTACTTTGGCCCCTCTGGAGGCATCTCTCTTTGCTACATATCAAACTCCGGATGACTCTCCGAGTGCCGCTAGGGAAGCACTTCGCCAGGCGAATCTTGTCATGGAGCAGGTGAAAGTGATGCATGAAGCTAGTCAGATAGCCTACAATGCCAGCACTGCTCTTCAGACCAATGTCCAGGTCAGTAAACCTCTGACTGAACTTTTGAACGTTGCTTTATATCTGATCACCCACTGGGTGTTCTCCCGTTTGAATCTCAAGAAATCTCTGATTTTGCACTTTCCGAATCAGTGGGGGCACGTTGAGTGCACCCACTAGGTGTAGTGCCCGAGACCACGGTCGGCTGCTGGTAGTCGACTGAGGTCTGATGAGTGTTGATCATTCTGTCCCTTCTCTTTTTTCTTCTTTTTTTAAACTCTTCGCTGAGTATTGATCTGATCCAGTGGGGGCACGCTAAGTGCACCCACTGGGTGTAGTCCCCGAGACTAACGTTGAATATTTGATTCAGCAGTAGTATTAGAGTAAATCTTTTCCTTCACTGTTGCTTGTATGTGTCGACTGACACGTCTGCCTTTCTGGCTACAGAGGTCTTGTGATCTTGGTGCTCATCTCACAGACTTGAAGAAGAAGCATATCAGTGTTGAACTCGACCTCGAACTTGCGAAGAAGAACCTGAAGAAAGCTCAAGAAGAAACAACCATCATGGGAGGTAATCACTTGACCACTTTGTCTGCTTTGTAGCTTCATACTTGGCGCTGGCTTTTCTTTCAGTCTCTTTGAACCAAGTTGATTCACACAAGCAGATGTGCATAGTGAAAATCACCAACTTCAGTCTCATCTAAAGATTGTTGTCTCTTGCGGACCTGGCAGAAGGATCTGGACCTGGCAGCTGCTCAAAAGGAAGCGCGTGAGAAGACGAAGCTTGCGGACGAGAAGTTGGCTTCAGTCGGCAAGTTGGAGGATGAGAACGCAGCATTGAAGACGGCTGTCTCAGACACCAATCGTGAAGTCGAGCAGCTGAGGAAAGACAAGGAGAGCTTGACCGTTGATGTTGAGGGCCTCAAGACCAAGGCTGGGAAGCTAGAGTCTCATTTGGAACAATTCGCGCAAAAGCTTGTCCTGAAGCTTGAAGGTATGTCTACTCGGTTAAATAACAGTCGTCGATTGGGATCTGCAATACTATCGACTCATTCATTGTTTGTTGTGATGAAACAGAACTCTGTCGGGACTTCGAGGCTGAAACCAGACGGGTCGAGACAGGTCTCGACCCTATCAACTGCCCCATGAAGGATGAAGTCGCGATGAACTTGCTTCGGCTGGAATCGCGCTTGGACGGTGCAGTCGACTATCTGGCTCGGCTGAAGGCGGCGATGGTCCGAGAGGATGCCGAACTCTGTCCTCAAGCGGAAATGCCTCAAGACCTCAAGTCTTTGATGACTCGGCTAAATCAGATCGCAGACCGAGTGCAAGAGTGGAAGAAATCTTCTGCCCGCTGCGGTGCTGACGCCACCTTGTCTTTGGTCCGAGTGAGCTGGAAGGAAGCAAGGGAAGACAAGCTGGCAGCTCTCAAAGTGGTGAACACCAAGAAGCACTCCTTCCAGGACTTCATGGACACCTTCCTCGAGGCAGCCACTCAAATCGCCGACAGCATCGATCTTGACAGCTTCTGCAACCCGGCCAGTCCTTCCCCCGCCGAGTGACGAAAAAACATTCTGCCACCGCTTTTATTTGCCTCGGAATGCCGAGTGGATTTGTAGTCGTTAAAACTTCTTCGGGCCTGACACCCGAGCACTTTATTTTGCTGTTAAGAAACCTCGGATTTATCACCTCACATATTGCGTCTGTCTTTGAATGAAATTCGCCTTTCTCTCGAATTATTTTTTGTTTTCTTAATGCAGCTTCTGGAGAAGAATGGCCAGTCGACCGGTCCGGTGATCCTCGAGTAGCATCGATCAGCTCATCAGTAAGGCACGCAGCAATGGTCTTGACGTTCCAGTCGACTGGCCGGGTGATCCTTGGATAGCCTTGATCAGCTCATCAGCAAGGCACTCAACAATGGTCTTGACATTCTAGTCGGCCAGCCGGGTGATCCTTCAGTAGCATTGATCAGCTCACCAGCAAGGCACTCAGCAATGGTCTTAACGTTCCAGTCGACAGGTCGGGTGATTCCTGAGTAGCATTGATCAGCTCATCAGCAAGCCACTCAGCGATGGTCTTGATGTTCCAGTCGACCTGACGAGCGATTTTTGAGTAGTACTAATCAGCTCATCAGCAAGGCACATTCTAGTCGACTGGCTGGGCAAGGTTTTCAAAACTTAGGCGAGCGCTTGGCTGCAGCTAAGGCTCCGAGTGAGAGGATTGCTCAACGCTCAGTAGGATTTTTTTCAAACTTAGGCGAGTACGAGACTGCAGCTAAGCCCCCCGAGCGGGAGGATCGCTCTCCACTCGGCAGGATTTTTTCAAACTTAGGCGAGTAGGAGACTGCAGCTAAGCCCCTGAGCGGGAGGATCGCTCTCCACTCGGTAGGATTTTTTCAAACTTAGGAGAGTATGAGACTGTAGCTAAGCCTCCGAGCGGGAGGATCGCTCTCCACTCGATAGAATTTTTCCAAACTTAGGCGAGCGCTGGGCTGCAGCTAAGCCCCCAAGTGGGAGGATCGCTCTCCATTTGGTAGGATTTTTAACACTTAAGCGAGCACTGGGCTGCAACTAAGCCCCCGAGTGAGAGGCGGACTCATCACTCGGTAGGATTTTTAACTCTTCGGCGAGCACTGAGCTGCAGTTAAGCCCCGAGTGAGAGGCAGGCTCACCACTAGGTAGGATTTTCAACACTTAGGTGAGCACTGAGCTGCAGCTAAGCCCCCGAGTGAGAGGCGGACTCACCACTCGGTAGGATTTTTAACACTTAGGCGAGCACTGAGCTGCAAGTAAGCCCCAGAGTGAGAGGCGGACTCACCACTCGGTAGGATTTTTAACACTTAGGCGAGCACTGAGCTGCAGCTAAGCCCCCGAGTGAGAGGCCGACTCACCACTCGGTAGGATTTTTAACACTTAGGCGAGCACTGAGCTGCAGCTAAGCCCCCGAGTGAGAGGCGGACTCACCACTCCGTAGGATTTTTAACACTTAGGCGAGGACTAAGCTGCAGCTAAGCCCCCGAGTGAGAGGCGGACTCACCACTCGGTAGGATTTTGAACAATTAGGCGAGCACTGAGCTGTAGCTAAGCCCCCGAGTGAGAGGCGGACTCACCACTCGGTAGGATTTTTAACACTTAGGCGGGCACTGAGCTGCAGCTAAGCCCCTGAGTGAGAGGCAGACTCACCAGTCGGTAGTATTTTTAACACTTAGGCAAGCACTGAGCTACAGCTAAGCCCCCGAGTGAGAGGCGGACTCACCATTCAGTAGGATTTTTATCGACTTGCTTCAGGAAAAACAGATTCGCGGCTAAGGTAATGTACAGAAAAGAAATGAACAACAACCATTTGGAAGGAGTAAATTATGTCTTTTGATAGTCAAGCTAAAAGGTATTCCTTATTACATCTGACCGGTCTAAAAACATTTAAGAATAGAAAGGGCGGAGCAGATCCGCATTCTAGGCGCGCGACTCATCATTGTTGTGTTCGACGTTGAAGAGGCGGTATGCTCCGTTGTGGAGTACCTTGGTGATGATGAAAGGGCCTTCCCAAACGGGGGCGATCTTGTGTGGATTTTGCTGATCCACTGGGAGGACCAAGTCCCCCTCCTGGAATGCAAGGCCCCTTACGTTCTTGGCATGGAATCGACGTAAGTCTTGCTGATAGATGGTCGACCGGATCAAGGCCATCTCTCTTTCTTCCTCCAAGAGGTCGACTGCATCTTGTCGAGCTTGCTCTGCCTCTTCTTCTGAGAAGAGTTCGACTGGGGGAGCGTTGTGGAGCAAATCGCTCGGCAAAATGGCTTCGGCTCCGTAGACTAGAAAGAATGGAGTCTGTCCAGTCGACTGATTGGGGGTTGTCCTCAGTCCCCAAAGCATCGATGGAAGTTCATCGACCCAAGCCCCTGCCACGTGCTTGAGGTCAAGCATTAATCGAGGCTTCAGTCCTTTGAGAATTAATCCATTCGCTCGTTCCGCCTGTCCAGTCGACTAGGGATGGGCGACTGAAGCGTAATCGACCGTCGTGCCTTGGGAGGCGCAAAAAGCTTTGAACTCTTTTGAATCGAAGTTTGAGCCGTTATCCATGATGATGCTGTGTGGGACGCCATATCTAAATATAAGTTCTCTGATGAATCTCACGGCTCTGCTTGTTTCAAGGCTCTTGATGGGCTTGGCTTTGATCCATTTGGTGAACTTGTCGACTGCTACCAGCACATGAGTAAATCCACTTCTGCATGTCCTCAGAGGTCCAACCATGTCCAGTCCCCAAATGGCGAAAGGCCAGATGAGAGGAATAGTCTTCAGAGCTGATGCAGGTTTGTGGGACATGTTGGAATAAAACTGACAGCCTTCACACTTGTCCACTATTTCCTTTGCCATCTCGTTGGCGTGTGGCTAGTAAAACCGGCTATGTATGCTTTGGCTACGATGGTCCGAGAGGACGCATGGTGACCACAGGTCCCCGAGTGGATATCGTTGAGGATCATTCGGCCTTCTTGTGGCGTGATGAACTTCTGGCAGGCTCCAGTTACACTTTCCCTGAACAACTGTACCTTTATCACAGTGAGGGCCTTAGACCGCCGGATTATCTGTCGAGACTCTTCTTCATCCTCTGGGAGTTCCTTCCTAAGGATGTATGCAATGTATGGCACTGTCCATTCAGGCGTGATGACCAAAACCTCCATGATTAAGTCGACCACGACTAGGACTTCGACTTCAGTCAGATCCGTGGCGCTCTTTGGCTGTGGTGGCTCTTTGGTGAAAGGGTCTTCCTGAAACGAAGGCGAATGGATATGTTCCAGAAACACGTTTCGAGGAATAGCTTCTCTCTTTGAACCTATCTTGGCCAGCTCATCTGTAGCTTGATTTTTCAGTCAGGGTACATTGTGGAGCTCCAAACCTTCAAACCTCTTCTCCAGCTTTCTCACTACATTGCAGTAACCCGTCATGGCTGGACTCCTGACATCCCATTCCTTCATCACTTGGTTAACCACCAAATCTGAGTCGCCGTAGACCATAAGGCGATGGACACCGAGTGAAATGGCCATACGCAACCCGTATAGAAGTGCTTCATATTTGGCTTCGTTATTGGAGGAATCAAAATGAATCTGGAGAATGTAACTAAGCCTGTCCCCGTGGGGGGATACCAAAACTACTCCAGCACCTGAACCATTCATCATCTTGGAGCCATAAAAAACATAGTCCAATGCTCCAAGTGAACTTGAGTCAGCAATTGCTGCTCAATCCACTCGGCCAGAAAATCTGCAATTGCTTGGGACTTGATGGCCTTCTTTGCCTCGAACTTGATATCCAAAGGGAGGAGTTCAATCGCCCATTTGGCCACTCGACCTGTTGCATCTCTATTGTTCCGGATTTCGGATAGTGGCGCATCGCTGACGATTGTAATGGAGTGGTCAGAGAAGTAATGTGCAACCTTCTTCATGGTCATGTATATTCCATAGACAAGCTTCTGATAATGCAGGTATCGTTGCGTGGACGGAGTTAAAACTTCAGAGAGATAATAGACTGGGCGTTGAACCTTGTAGGCTTTTCCTTCTTCCTCCCGTTCGACCGTGAGTACTGTACTAATAATTTGTCCAGTGGCTGCAATGTAGAGCAGTAAAGGCTCTTTGCTGATTGGCACAGCGAGCACCGGCTGGGTGGAAAGCAGGGTTTTGAGCTCTGCAAACGTTGCTTCTGCTTCATCAGTCCACTCAAATTTATCAAACTTTTACATCAATCGGTAAAGAGGCAAGGCCTTTTCACTAAGACGAGAAATGAATCGACTCAGGGCGGCCAAACAACCAGTCAGCTTCTAAACGCCATGTACTTACACGGGGCGTTTCATTCAGAGGATGGTATCAACTATCTCTGGATTGGCGTCAATCCCTCGTTCGGAAACGAGAAAACCGAGTAACTTTCCCCCTGGAACTCCGAACGTGCATTTTGACGGATTAAGCTTGATATCGTACCTTCTCAGGTTGGCAAAGGTTTCTGCAAGGTTAGTCAATAGGTCGGAACCTTTGCGAGACTTGACCACAATGTCATCCATGTATGCTTCCACATTCCGACTGATTTGAGTGAGCAGGCACTTCTGAATCATTCTCATGAATGTGGCTCCGGCATTTTTCAAACCAAAAGGCATGGTGACATAGCAAAAGCACCCGAATGGGGTGATGAAGGCTATTTTTCTTTCATCGGGACCATACAGTCAGATCTGATGGTATCCGGAATATGCATCTAAGAAAGACAAGCGCTCACATGCTGCAGTCGAGTCAACAATCTGATCGATGCGAGGGAGAGGGAAGTGATCTTTCGGGCAGGCCCGATTGATATGCTTGAAATCAATGCACATACGAAGTGAATTATCCTTCTTAGGAACCATGACTACATTGGCTAACCACTCGTAGTGGTAGATTTCACGGATGAACTCTGCTACCAACAGTCGAGCCACTTTTTCGCCAATTGCTTTCCTCTTCTGCATGGCGGAGCGCCGAAGGTGTTCTTTGATGGGTTTTATTTTGGGGTCGACACGCAAACGGTGCTCGGCCAGTCCCCTGGGCACACAAGGCATGTCAGAAGGTTTCCATGCAAAGATGTCCCAGTTCTCATGGAGGAACTGGACGAGCGCTTCTTCCTATTTGCTGTCGAGTGTTGTTGATATATGAGTCGGCGCAGCATTGGGATCCGTCGGGTGAACATGAACTGGCTTCGTCTCACCAATTGATTGGAATGCAGAATCTGAGGCAGGTTTCTTGGCTCTGAGCAAATCACTTGGATCTGCGTTCTTCTGATATTCTTGGAATTCGACTGCTGCAATTTGTTCATCGATGATCTTGGAGCCTTTCTGGAAACACTCCTTAGCCTTCTGTCGATTTCCTATAACTGTGATCACGCCTTTGGGGCCAGGCATCTTCAGTTTTAGGTACACATAGCATGGTCGAGCCATAAAGCGCGCATAGGCTGGCCTACCCAAGATGGCATGATAGGCACTTTGGAAATCCATGACTTCAAATGTCAACTTCTCCTTACGGTAATGCTTTGAATCACCGAAAACCACGTCGAGGGAGATCCGGCCGAGTGATTCAGCTTTCTTCCCAGGAATAACACCATGGAAACTCATATTACTCTCGCTAAGCTTGGACATGGGAATGCCCATCCCTTTCAAGGTCTCAGCGTAGAGGATGTTCAGACCACTGCCACCGTCCATCAGTACTTTGGTCAGTCGAGTGCCTCCAACCACGGGGTCGACTAGCAGAGATTTCCTCCCGGGGGTGGCCACGCGAGCAGGGTGATCAGACTGGTCGAACATAATGGCTGTTTGAGACCATCTAAGGTAGGTGGTCGTCGCTGCTAGAGCGACCATGTTCACCTCCCTGTTGATGACCTTCAATTGACTCTTGCTTTCAACATCAGCAAATATCATCAGAGTGGAATTGACTTTGGGATAACCATCGTCTTCCTCATCATCTTCACCTTGATCTAACTCCTTCTCCTTCTCATTGGGTTGTTTCTCTTGGAGCTGCTGGATAAGGAGTCGACACTGCCCGGTCGTATGCTTCGGGTGAATCAGATTACCTTCTTCATCTTTCTTCATGTGGATGTGGCATGGAAAATCCAGCACATCATTCCCTTCCTTATCCTTCACCTTCTTAGGGGCCCAGGGGCCCTTTCGTTTTCCCTTAAACTTTCCTTGATTTACTGCCGCAATCTCTCCGGGCTCCGCTGGCTCGGCCTTGTGCTTCTGCTTCCAACTGGAATTACCCCCACCGGCCTCTTGGCCGACTGGTTTGCTCTTCCCACTACGGAGTCGATCTTCTTCTTCTCCATTAGCGTATCGGGTGCCTATCTCCATCATTCGGTCCAGAGTCATATCTCCAGTTGGACCGAATTTCAAGACCAACTCCCTGTATTTGTCGCCTTCCTTGAAGGCGCACATAGCTTGATGCTCTGAAACATTCTCGACGGTGTGATGCAAAGTGGACCATCTCTGGATGAATTCCCACAAAGTCTCATTCGGCTTCTGCACGTAGTGCTGTAGCTCGGGCAATCCTCCGAGACGCTTGCACGTGCCCTAGAAAGTTCTCATGAACACTCGGGACAGCTCTTCCCAACTGTGAATACTGCCCGGAGCCAACTGAGTCAGCCATGCTCTGGCCGACACTTCCAGCATGAGTGAGAGATGCTTCATCGCGATCTCGGCGTTACCTCCTCTGATCTGCACAACCACTCGGTAATCTTCAAGCCAAGTTTCAGGCTTAGATTCACTAGTGAACTTACTGACCCCGGACACCAGCCTGAAGTTGGGAGGTATCACTGCTGCACTGATGGCCCTGCTGAAACACTCGGGGCCAGAAACATGCACTCGGCTACCGCTTGGACGATCTCTGCCAGGGTCTTCCCTATGTGCTCTATTCCGGTCGACCAGGCCTTGAACAAGGATAGACCTTGCGTCAAAGCCCGGTTCACTTGGGTCGACTGAATTCCTGCGCTCACAACTGTGACGGCGCCTATCATCGTTCTGCCAACACACATATGACGCGCTCCTTGGAGGAGGCGTGGGTCCTCGACGATGATTGTCACGGTCGAGTGGAAGATCATACTGCCCACGGCCTTCACGTCGCGGAGGGGATCTCGGGCTGTGGGCTGACCGAACCGTGTCCGCTGCAACGGATCTGCTGTGAATCCTATTCCGCGACTGAGATACTGATGTATTATGCTCTCCTGCTGTCCTGAGCAAGGCTCGGATCTGCATCAGCCCTCTGCCAGCTTCCGACTGGGAAGGTTGGATCGACTCTGCTATTCGGGCTGCAGCTGTGAGATTCAGAATCAGAGTGCGGTACACCTTAGGTGGGGGCAGGAAAAGCTGTCGTCGACTGGATTCATGGATCCGCTCCTGGGAGCGCTCGTCGAGAGCGTGCTGAAGGTTACCTAGTCGAGTGCGCTCAGCCAAGTTGGCTAGGCGCACCTCCTCCAAGGCCCAAGCCTTGGGGGTTTCTCCAACGATGGGCGTATGGAGTGCATCCATGTTGCGGCGACGAAGTTCTTCTCTCTGCTGCGAAGAGAGGGGCCCAGGTTACTACTCCTCATGGACGTGGGACGGATTACCGCCTCCGTCTCCGTCGCCCTCGCGATGGAACCCAGGCGGGCTATGAGGGTCATCGACCATCAGGACTTCGGCCGCAGGATCGCTGCTATCGCACTCGGATGCAGTCTCCACGGAGCCAGTCGATAGATCGAACAGGTCGTGGAGGGTTTCGTCGGGCTCGATTGCCACGACTTGATGGGTGGTCGCGCGTCGAGCCACCACGTGTTTCACCAAGTGCTGATGCCGCGATCGACCGGACAGCTTGCGACGGCGAACAACGGGTAGAGAAGACATCGTCGGAGTCGACTAATACTTGACGATGTCGAGTCATCGACAATGAAAACGAGCGCACCGAGACGGATCTCGTGGCCCTGAACCATCTCGCCGCCGGAAACCATGATGATGATTAGAAAAACATGCAACTTCAACAATAAGTCGCTAAGACACCTTCCCCAAGGTGGGCGCCAACTGTCGTGGTTCTAAGTCTGACAGTAGAAAGGGGGGTAGGTATGGAGAGGCAAGATCATAGCTATGGAGAAGATGTACACACGATGTTTACCAGTTCAGGACCTTCTCAGAGGAAGTAATATCCCTATGTCTTGGTGCCCGCATGCGTTCGATTGGATTATGTGTGTTGTATTACAGGAGGTGCGAACCCTTGTGCCGGAGGAGGGGGTGGCTTATATAGAGTGCGCCAAGACCCTAGCCCCACTCAATTACTGTGACACTCCAAAAATTTTGTGGTTTTTGTTTTCAGAAAGAGCCTTGCTTGGTTTGAAGAAGGTCATTTAAACCCTTCTTAAAAACCATCTTCTAAGTTTGCCCTCTCAAAAAAAATCTTTCTTGGATTTAGTTTCTTCTAAAAAGAAAACCTTTTTGGTTTTGGGCTTTTATTTGAGTTTGATCCATTCTTGTTTTACCATGCGTCTTATGGTAAAACTTCACCAAAGCCCCTCCTTCCAACTTGGTGCAACCCAAACATTCTGTCCAAACTAATAAAATCCATTTTTGGATTTTATTCCAATTATTTCTCTTCCCAAAATAATTCTGTCTGTTCTTTTGAGCCTAGGTGATTTGCAAAGCAAGTACCTTAATACATTTTATTTTTGACCTCAACTCAACCCTTCTGGATAGTCCTTTGTACCCACAACCTAGAACCATCTTGATCCACTCTTCTTCTTTTCAAATTTTTCAAATTTCACTCTCTGCAAGTTTGGACCAGATTTGCCAAATTTGGTGAAATTCATATCTCCACTTCTCCAAAAATTTCACCAAAATTCAGGCAACCTCTGGTTGCAATGAGAGACCCCTCCACCAAAAATCAGCTCTAGGAAAAATCCCTACATACCAGAATCTTTCTGTCGAACACCTTGCATGCACTATTACTGTTCATCTTCAGTTAAATTCAGATTTGCAGTGTCGTTCTCCATCAGAGTTTCAGTCACATGCCCACAGTGCACTTGGCACGTTGCTCACAGCCTGGCCTGCTTTTCCGGAGCTTCACACGTGTGCTTGGCGCGTTCCTGGCGTTGGTGGCACCCTGGCCCGCCTGCGCCGGCGTGTCTTGCGGCGGCCAAACCACCGTAGCGGCCGACAGGGAGAAAAACTGCGGCATAACACTGTTCGGCGCCACCCAAACCTCCTGATAGCTCCGCGTGGCCATTTCCTTGCTAGCGCACGCATGCAGCACCATCGCCGTGGCCTGGCATGCGCATAGCGCCTTCTCTGCCGCCGACGGGCCGTGCGGCCGTTCCGTCGAGGACAGGCCGTACCCACCCCTCCCGTGCTGAGTTAGACGCTGAAATGGCACCAATGCTCCACCTAGATGATGCTCAAGATCCTAAGCCGACTGTCCAGCCACAGCGCTGCTGTAATCCCTCGCCGGACTTATCCGTTCACGGCAACCGCCTCGGGCCGGCTATAAATAGCACCCCCCGAGCTTGCTCTCGCCCCCGCACAACTCCACCACCTCACTAGACCCCGCTTAGCCTCTGGAAGAGCCTCGAGGGGCCTTTCTTCCTCGACTCCGGCCACCTTCGTCCGCCTCGGGATCCGGCAACGTTCTCTTCGGTGAGAACTCCTCCGCCGCCCTGCTCTTGCCCGTAGCCTCGTACCACCACCAGGAGGCTAACCCCCACTTCAATTTGACCCCCGCAGCTGCCTCCAGCGAGATCCACGACTACCCGAACCACCGTCTGCCAGAGCAAGGGCCGCCATCGACACAGTGCTCGCCGGCGACCACCACCACCACCCACAGACGCGGAAGGGTGCACTGATCACGAAGGTAACCCCCGATCACCTTGCCTCGCCGTGGATCGCCGCCAGCGACCACCGCACCTCTTGGGCGCCGTCGCGCCCTGTTTTCCCCGTTTGAAATTTCAAACCCGACGGGTGGAGCCCGCCTATCAGTTTCTCAGCCGTTTCTTTTAAACGAAACGTTTCCTGGACTTTTCCGCAGAACCCCATGGAAACTTTCTGTTTCATTACAGATGGGTCCTTGGACCAAAACTCTTATAACTTTCAAACAGAAAATGGTTTTTGATTGATTCTTTTTCTGTCATCTTTATTTTTCTGTCTAGTTTTTTGTCATATTTATTTGAAAAATATTTGGATTACTTTCCTGTACACTCACGGTATTTACGTTACGTACGTATTTTTCTTATACCGTAGATACCGGAGGAGGTGACGGAGCTGCAAACTTCACACAGTTAAACTCCGACTACTCCAAACCAGGCAAGCATGTTTGAACTCTTGATATGATGAGTGGTTGTTGCATGTTTGCATATTAGTTTAGTCATGGCATGTTTATGAACATTTCTTTGAATGATATATTTCATACACATAAGTGGAAAGTAAGTTTCGGAAAGCATTATGTTGTGGGATACATATTTGTATGGCCATGTGATGGCATGAGGATGGGTAAGATGGCAGTGTTGTGACATGCCAGTCTTATGCCAGATTATTTGACTTCCGTGTCAATGTGAAACAAATCACATTTCCATTCATTCCTTCCCGTACTGTCACATGTTTTCCGAAAGGAATATGGCTTAGTAAGTTGCAAATCGTTTTCCTGGTACACACCAAAAAGAGAGGCCGGGATGAGGGTTCCATGGCCCTGGATTAAAGCCCGTCATCCAGTCAGGGGTCATGGGTGTTTCTGGTTTGGACCGAGAGGGGGGCACCCCTTAGAGCGCGCGTATAGAAATTTGATCCCATGCTATTCAAGGTTGTGACCTCCCCGTCTCAAAGTTTTTCTTGGACGTTGTCCAGGGTGATTCCTGGCATCATGAGGTGAAATGGGTGTGTACTAGTTAAATGTGTTTCTACTGAAATACCATAAACGGAACAAGACCATTCATGACTACAGAAATCCGTTGGCTGTGGTCAGTCAATACCAACTCTGCAGAGTCACAAATCTTTCAATCATCTTGTACATGTTCAGGTACTATATTCATCTTATCTTGTCCGGTATCAGCCTCAGTGACAAAACTCCGGTGGAATACATGTGTGATAAATCCGGTTAAAAGATTATTCTTGTGGATGGACTAATCCAGTTATTCACTTTTGTTACAAGCCCTATCTATTATGTCGCTCTGACGTACGATGGTGGCATACTTGTATTTACATTTATCGTAAGCCCTGTCTGTGATCTCGCTCAGACGTCCGACGGTGGCATAATTGTATTTACCCTTATTGTAAGCCCTGTCTGCGATGTCGCTCAGACGTCCGACTGTGGCATTTCTTTTAAAGCCCTTTATGTGATGTCGCTCAGACGTTCGACTGTGGCATTTCCTTTAAAGCCCTTTATGTGCTGTCGCTCAGACGTCCGACTATGGCATTTCTTTTAAAGCCCTTTATGTGATGTCACTCAGACGTCCGACTGTGGCATTTCTTTTAAAGCCCTTTGTGTGGTGTCGCTAAGACGCCCGACTGCGGCATTTCTTTTAAGCCCTTTATGTGGTGTCACTTAGACGCCCGACTGCGGCATGAGTTTTATTTGTTTACCTTTCGAGGCATCGCTCCAGACACCTGATCGGTTTTTATTTATTTGCTTACTTATCAAGTCATGCATAAATATTATTATTGTTGTATGAGCATCATTTTTATTCGTGACTCATCCATGCATTCATTGATTATATCTTTTGTCCGAACTGTATTGCGAGTACTTTCAAAGTACTCACCTGGCTTGTTGATTTGGCCAGATGTTGATGAAGGCGATCTCATGGATGAAGAGTTTGATAGCGAGTCCGACGCCTAGAGGAGTCCCAGTCAGTCCCGTGCGATCCTGTTTTGGTCACTGTATTATCCGCTTCCGCAACCCCAGAAATAAATTCATCGAGCCTCACCTCGACGCTCGATGAGCTGCCAGTTAGGAGTCAAGTTATCCACCACCACTTTTTACCTCGAGCTAGTAGCATGCCACCTCACCCTGTGTCATAACCGCCCCTATGTAAGATATTGGCGAGTTTGTAATAATTTGTTGAGCAGCCTCAGCTCAACCCTGTAATATATTTAATGTTACTGGTCCTCTGTTCATCAAGTATTTGTGTACCAGTAAGGATGATTTTTCCTATACTGGACTCTAAAGATCGATTTTCTCAATAATTATTTATTGAAAAACCGGTCGTGACAGACTTGGTATCAGAGCCAGGCTGACTGTAGGAAGCCACTAGGCGTGATCGCTAGTTGGTTATTAGCAGGATAGAGTTTATTCATGTTTTTACAGATGTAGTCATTTTTCTGACAGTCAGCATAAAAATTTATGATCTGATCATGCAGAATTTTTGCCTACTTTTGTAGATGGCCGGCAGCGACTGCGAATCTCAAATGTTCACCAACGTGCCTGAGGGGTTCATCAAACTCCTCTCCATCCTTTAGGTCGCGATGGGGCCATCCGTGTGCCCAGTCTTCACACTTTATCCGCACAAGATCAACGATAGTCTGACCATGCACCAGGCCGCGGTGCAATTCAGGGGAGGGCGTGTTGAGATGCGCCGCTTCCGTTTCTTGGGGATAGCCATGCCTACAGAGAGGCATGCTATGCAGATGGCAGCCCGCGAGGCGATAGCTCGTCTTCAAGATGTCCTTCCTGCAATGAAGACCCGTCGCTACCGCTACCTTCCATGCCATGTGCCTTACACCTGTCACTACTCCTTCTCTTGCCCCAGAGGAGAGCGTGACGAGGCTTTTGAGATGCTTGTCGAGTACCTCCGAGCCCTGGAGGCAGCCTTCGGCAGCATGGTGGACGACCTCGTAGCTGCCCGCATGGACTCAGTTCATGGTTGTGCTGCTAACAGGAGGGAACTCCTACACACCGCTCCACCGCTGACTTTTATCTCGTCCTCAGCTTCTCATTCACCTACCATTCTCACCACTGCACGTCGTGTGCCTACCACTGAGTAATTTAACCAAGCTATTGCACCCACTCCCATTCGCGCTACACCACTTTTTGCACCCACTCCCATATGTGCTACTCCACCTATTCCGCCCACTCTTATTCAGGGTACTCAGCCTACGGCACCTGCTGCATCAGCTAAGCACAGCGTTCCTCGTCTGGAACCTATTAGCGAGGAGGAAGTTGATTCCCCAACGTCAGTGCGTCTCACCCTCGGCAGGCCAAGGGAGATCCTCACCATCTCTGACTGAGTACGCGTAGATGCCATGCGATGTACCGACTTGTGTAATATGTTTATATGTACATAGGTTGTGAGAAGTAGCCTGTTTGAGCATCATGTAGGATCTGGAGAAGTGCACTAGTTAAATAACATGTCAGGATTATGTACGCATATCTTGAGTGATGTAATGTATAATTATGCTTGCATGTAAGATATGTAATAGACCTTCTCCACGCGAAATCATGTATTTTCAAAACTATCCTGGAGTTTTAAAAATTTGCTTTATGTGCGATTTTATTGACTTTTGCGACTCGCTTTCTTGTCTTACGAGTTTTACAAAATATATCCCCCGAGTGAAAGATGTCTCGTCCTTGGATGCGCTCATGCCAAATCAACCAGAAGAAAATTATGGCACACCGCAAAACCACAATTTCACTCAGGGACAGACAAGTCAACAGGACAGTGAATCAGCTTTTACACAAGTGTGTCGTCTGTACGAACAGAGTCAGCAACAACACCAGGAAATGATGAACCAATTCATCAATATGGGAAGTAACCGTGGTCAGTATCAACCACAATCCAAATTATCTGAGTTACAGAAGACGCGTCCTCCAACATTTTCTCATACTGACAAGCCTCTTGAGGCCGACGACTGGCTTCGAGACATTGAGAGAAAATTAATTATCGCACAGTGTTCAGACCGTGAAAAAGTATTGTATGCACCACATTATCTCACAGGAGCAGCCGCATCGTGGTGGGAAAACATCCTGCACATGCACCCCAACAAAAATGAAATAACCTGGGAGGAGTTCAAAGAAGGTTTTCGTGGGGCACACATTCCTAAGAGTGTTATGAAAATCAAGAAGAGAGAATTTGTTGACCTCAAGCAAAGGACCATGACAGTGTCAGAATACAACAGCGAATTTACTCTACTATCTCGCTACGCCAATGAAGAGTGCATGACCCAGAGCAAGAAGATGGAAAAATTCTTGGAAGGCCTGGCACCCGCCCTTAAGTGCCAGCTAGTTGTACATACCTTTCCAGATTTTAAAACACTGGTAGATAAGGCCATTACTCTGGAAAATGAGCGACGTAGCCTGGAAGATTTCCGCAAACGCAAAAGGGACCAGACTACTTTTGCTCGCAACCCCAGAAACAAGACGGAATTTCAGAAGGGTGGAATACACAAAACCCCGACGGATAATTCATGCCCAATCAAGAATTTCCACGCAAGAGACAAGGAGTTCACCTATCGCCCAGGCGTTACTTGTTACGCTTGTGGAGAAGAAGGGCACTATGCCAAGCAGTGCCCCAAGCTAAGGAACTCGACCCCGAAGCCCAATAATGGTGGCAATAATTCAGCGCCCAAGCAAAACAATTTCAACCCCAATAACAACCACCGGAAAGGTCACCTGAACCACGTGACCCGAGAGGAAGCGTAGAACGCCCCAGATATCGTACTCGCTACGTACCCCGTCAACACAATACCTGCCATGGTTTTGTTTGATTCTGGAGCTTCTCACTCATTCATCTCGAAGAGTTTTGCTTTGCAAAATAATTTTTCGATGCTTCCCTTGGAAAAATCAATGATCATCAAGTCCCCTGGAATTAAGCAAGTGACCCAGAGTTACTGTCAAGGTGTGGTTATTGAGTTTGAAGGATTGAAGTTTTACGCCAACCTTATTGTATTGGAAAGCAAAGGACTGGATGTCATCCTAGGGATGGATTGGTTAACCACCAACAAAGGTTTTATTGACTGCTTCAATCGGACCGTGATTCTCACACACCATCATGGGAAGAAAATAAAAGTTTCAGCCAAAGAGAGACAAATACCACGACAACCAAGATTAAATAAGGTGGACGTTTCTGAGCTGAACAAGGTTCCAGTAGTATGTGAATTCCCAGACGTATTTCCAGAAGAACTACCAGGCATGCCACCAGACAGAGAGATAGAATTCAGCATTGAGCTAGCACCCGGAACCGCTCCCATTTACAAGAAACCATACAGAATGGCACCATCCGAATTGGTAGAGTTGAAGAAGCAGATAAAAGAATTATTGGAGAAAGGATACATACGAGCCAATTCCTCGCCTTGGGGTTCTCCAATTTTATTTTCCAAGAAAAAGGATGGGACTTTGAGATTGTGTATTGATTATCGAGCTCTCAACATGGTCACAATCAAGAACAAATACCCAATGCCCCGAATAAATGATTTATTTGATCAGCTCGCACAGGCCAAAGTCTTCTCAAAAATTGACTCGAGATCAGGATACCACCAATTAAAAGTGCGAACAGAAGATATTCCCAAGACCGCCTTCACTTCCAGATATGGGCTGTATGAGTTCATAGTGATGCCATCCGGGCTAACCAACGCCCCCGCATATTTTTTTCACCTCATGAACAAAGTGTTTATGAAGTATATGGACAAGTTTGTTGTGGTATTCATCGATGATATTCTGATATACTCCAAAACACCAGAAGAGCACGCCGAGCATCTCAGGATTGTACTCGGAGAACTCAGGAAACAACAACTATATGCCAACTTCAGCAAGTGTGAATTTTGGCTAAGGCAGGTGGGTTTTCTGGGCCACGTGCTAACCCAAGAAGGTATTGCAGTAGACCCAGAAAAAGTCAAGGCCGTACTTGGCTGGAAACCACCAGCTAACGTAATGGACGTACGGAGTTTCTTAGGAATGGCAGGCTATTATCGGAGATTTATTGAAGGGTTCTCCACCATAGCAAAGCCCATGACACGGTTGCTCAAGAAAGGCAAGAAGTTTGAATGGACAGAAGCATGTGAGAAAAGCTTCCAAGAGCTAAAAAGAAAATTAACAATGACACTAGTATTAATTGTGCCAGATATACACAAGAATTTTGAGGTATATTGTGACGCATCCCGGAAAGGCCTCGGATGCGTATTGATGCAAGAAGGCAAGGTAGTTGCGTATGTCTCCAGACAACTTCGCAAGCATGAGGAAAATTATCCCACCCATGACTTAGAATTGGCAGCAGTCATCCATGCACTCAAGGAATGGAGACACTTTCTACTCGGACACCGTTGTGAAATATACACAGACCATAAGAGTCTTAAGTATATTTTCACACAGCCGGAACTTAATTTACGGCAATGACGCTGGTTAGAGTTGGTAAAGGATTATGATGTTGGAATCCACTATCATCCCGGAAAAGCAAATGTTGTGGAAGATGCCCTTAGTCGGAATCCCAGCACGGACAATGACAATATACCAGAGTTGAGGCTAGAATTTCAACAGGAATTTCCCAGACTCAATTTAATAATGGTTACCGAAGGCAGTGTGTCGAATCTAGAAATACAGCCTACCCTGATGGAAAATATCAAGGAAGCCCAGCACGGACACCCCAACATTGAGGGCATAAAAAGGAAAGTGATTTTGGGCAAAGCCTCAGAATTCAACATAGATGAGCAAGGAATATTGTGGTACAGAGAGAGACTTTGCGTACCAAATATCAAGGACCTCAAACAACAAATTTTAGCTGAAAGTCACACAGCTCTGTATTCAATCCATCCTGGAGGGACAATAATGTATAAAGACCTTCAGGGAAATTTTTCGTGGCACGATATGAAGAGAGATATAGCCACGTTCATTGCATGCTGTGACTCTTGTCAACGTATCAAGGCCGAGCACCAGAAACCCGCCGGGCTGTTACAGCCAAACAAGATACCCGAGTGGAAGTGGGACGAGATCGGGGTGGACTATATCGTTGGACTGCCACAGTCACGACACGGAAACGATGCCATATGGGTCATAACCGACAGATTAACCAAAGTGGCACATTTTATTCCGGTGAACACAACTTACACCACTCAGAGACTGCCCAGACTTTATCTTGCCCGTATCATCTGCCTACATGGAGTCCCAAAGACTATCATCTCTGATAGAGGCACACAGTTCATCTCTAGATTTTGGGATCACCTAAAACAGGCACTGGGAACCCAACTAGCATTCAGTACCGCATACCATCCCCAGACTGATGGGCAGACTGAACGCGTAAACCAAATCCTAGAAGACATGCTGAGAGCCTGTGTCCTCACCTACGGAACTAGTTGGGAAGAAAGTTTGCCATATGCAGAGTTCGCATACAACAACAGCTATCAAGCCAGCTTGCAAATGGCACCCTTTGAAGCTCTATATGGGAGAAGATGCCGTACCCCGCTAAATTGGTCAGAGACCGGAGACAGCCATATCTTCGGTCCAGATATGCTCAAGGAGGCCGAGGAGAAAGTTAAAACCATTAGAGATCGACTCAAAACAGCTCAAAGTCGGCAGAAGAGTTATTACGATCGAAAGCATCGGGAAATCAGTTTTGAACCCGGAGAATTGGTATACATAAGAGTTTCTCCTATGAAGGGTCTGCAGCAATTCAGGATTAAGGGAAAGCTAGCAACATGATTCATCGGACCATTTCATATAGTGGCCCAAAGAGGCACGGTAGCCTACCAGCTAGACCTACCCGGAGACTTATCCGGTATCCACAACGTGTTTCACATCTCGCAGTTGAGAAAGTACGTGAGCAATCCAGAGAAGCAAGTGTCACATGAAAATATTGACGTACAACCAGACCTCTCCTATCGGGAGCACCCAATAAAAATATTAGAAGAGTCTGAGAGGAGGACCCGACATAAAACCATCAAGTTTTACAGAGTTCAGTGGAGCAATTACACCGAGAATGAAGCAACTTCGGAGAGCAAAGATTTTCTTTGGACAGAGCACCCACACCTGTTTAAGGATCAGCTGAAATCTCGGGGACGAGATTTTTCCTAAGGGGGTAGGTACTGTGACACTCCAAAAATTTTGTGTTTTTTGTTTTCAGAAAGAGCCTTGCTTGGTTTGAAGAAGGTCATTTAAACCCTTCTTAAAAACCCTCTTCTAAGTTTGTCGTCTCAAAAAAAATCTTTCTTGGATTTAGTTTCTTCTAAAAAGAAAACCGTTTTGGTTTTGGGCTTTTATTAGAGTTTGATCCATTCTTGTTTTACCATGCCTCTTATGGTAAAACTTCCCCAAAGCCGCTCCTTCCACCTTTGTGCAACCCAAACATTCTGTCCAAACTAATAAAATCCATTTTTGGATTTTATTCCAATTATTTCTCTTCCCAAAATAATTCTGTCTTTTCTTTTGAGCCTAGGTGATTTGCAAAGCAAGTACCTTAATACATTTGATTTTTGACCTCAACTCAACCCTTCTGGATAGTCCTTTGTACCCACAACCTAGAACCATCTTGATCCACTCTTCTTCTTTTCAAATTTTTCAAATTTCACTCTCTGCAAGTTTGGACCAGATTTGCCAAATTTGGTGAAATTCATATCTCCACTTCTCCAAAAATTTCACCAAAATTCAGGCAACCTCTGGTTGCAATGAGAGACCCCTCCACCAAAAATCAGCTCAAGGAAAAATCCCTACATACCAGAATCATTCTGTCGAACACCTTGCATGCACTATTACTGTTCATCTTCAGTTAAATTCAGATTTGCAGTGTCGTTTTCCGTCAGAGTTTCAGTCACATGCCCACAGTGCACTTGGCACGTTGCTCACAGCCTGGCCTGCTTGTCCGGAGCTTCACACGCGTGCTTGGCGCGTTCCTGGTGTCGGTGGCACCCTGGCCCGCCAGCCCCGGCGTGTCTTGCGGCGGCCGAACCACCGTAGCGGCCGACAGGGGGCAAAACTGCGGCATAACGCCGTTCGGCGCCGCCCAAACCTCCTGGTAGCTCCGCGTGGCCATTTCCTTGCCAGCGCACACATGCAGCACCGTCGCCGTGGCCTGGCACGCGCAGAGCGCGTTCTCTGCCGCCGACGTGCCGTGCGGCTGTTTCGTCGAGGACAGGCCGTAACCACCCCTCCCGTGCTGAGTTGGACGCTGGAATGGCACCAATGCTCCACCTAGATGATGCTCAAGATCCTAAGCCGATTGTCCAGCCACAGCGCCGCCGTAATCCCTCGTCGGACTTATCCGTTCACGGCAACCGCCTTGGGACGGCTATAAATAGCACCCCCCGAGCTTGCTCTCGCCCCCGCACAACTCCACCACCTCACTAGACCCCGCCTAGCCTCTGGAAGAGCCTCGAGGGGCCTTTCTTCCTTGACTCCGGCCACCTCCGTCCGCCTCGGGCTCCGGCAACGTTCTCTTCGGTGAGAACTCCTCCGCCGCCATGCTCTTGCCCGTAGCCTCGTACCACCACTAGGAGGCTAACCCCAACTTCAATTTGACCCCCGCAGCTTCCTCCGGCGAGATCCACGACTGCCCGATCCGCCGTCTGCCGGAGCAAGGGACGCCGTCGACATAGTGCTTGCCAGCGACCACCACCACCACCTACAGACGCGGAAGGGTGCACTGATCACGAAGGTAAACCCCGATCACCTTGCCTTGCCGTGGATCGCCGTCGGCGACCACCGCACCACTCGGGCGGCATCGCGCCCTGTTTTCCCTGTTTGAAATTTCAAACCTGACGGGTGGAGCCCGCCTGTCAGTTTCTCAGCCGTTTCTTTTAAACGAAGCGTTTTCTGGACTTTTCCGCAGAATCCCCTGGAAACTTTCTGTTGCATTACAAATGGGTCCTTGGACCAAAACTCTTATAACTTTTAAACAGAAAACGGTTTTTGATTGATTCTTTTTCTGCCATCTTTATTTTTCTGTCTAGTTGTTTTTCATATTTATTTGAAAAATATTTGGATTACTTTCCTGTACACCCATGATATTTACATTACGTACATATTTTTCTTATACCGTAGATACCGGAGGAGGTGACGGAGCTGCAAACTTGACACAGTTAAACTCTGACTACTCCAAACCAGGCAAGCATGTTTGAACTCTTGATATGATGCGTTGTTGTTGCATGTTTGCATATTAGTTTAGTCATGGCATGTTTATGAACATTTCTTTGAATGATATATTTCATACACATAAGTGGAAAGTAAGTTTCGGAAAGCATTATGTTGTGGGATACATATTTGTATGGCCATGTGATGGCATGAGGATGGGTAAGATGGCAGTGTTGTGACATGCCAGTCTTATGCCAGATTATTTGACTTCCGTGTCAACGTGAAACAAATCACATTTCCATTCATTCCTTCCCGTACTGTCACATGTTTTCCGAAAGGAATATGGCTTAGTAAGTTGCAAATTGTTTTCCTGGTACACACCAAAAAGAGAGGCCAGGATGAGGGTTCCATGGCCCTGGATTAAAGCCCGTCATCCAGTCAGGGGGCATGGGTGTTTCCGGTTGGGACCGAGAGGGGGGCACCCCTTAGAGCGCGCGTATAGAAATTTGATCCCATGCTATTTGAGGTTGTGACCTCCCCGTCTCAAAGTTTTTCTTGGACGTTGTCCAGGGTGATTCCTGGCATCGTGAGGTGAAATGGGTGTGTACTAGTTAAATGTGTTTCTACTGAAATACCATAAACGGAACTAATCCATTCATGACTACGGAAATGCGTTGGCTGTGGTCAGTCAATACCAACTCTGCAGAGTCACAAATCTTTCAATCATCTTGTACATATTCAAGTACTATATTCATCTTATCTTGTCAGGTATCAGCCTCAGTGACAAAACTCCGGTGGAATACATGTGTGATAAATCCGGTTAAAAGATTATTCTTGTGGATGGACTAATCCTGTTATTCACTTTTGTTACAAGCCCTGTCTGTGATGTCGCTCTGACGTCCGACGGTGGCATACTTGTATTTACATTTATCGTAAGCCCTGTCTGTGATGTCTCTCAGACGTCCGACGGTGGCATAATTGTATTTACCCTTATTGTAAGCCCTGTCTGCGATGTCGCTCAGACGTCCGACTGTGGCATTTCTTTTAAAGCCCTTTTTGTGATGTCACTCAGACGCCCGACTGTGGCATTTCCTTTAAAGCCCTTTATGTGATGTCGCTCAGACGTCCGACTGTGGCATTTCTTTTAAAGCCCTTTATGTGATGTCGCTCAGACATCCGACTGTGGCATTTCTTTTAAAGCCCTTTATGTGGTGTCGCTAAGACGCCCGACTGCGGCATTACTTTTAAGCCCTTTATGTGGTGTCGCTTAGACGCCCGACTACGGCATGAGTTTTATTTGTTTACCTTTCGAGGCATCGCTCCAGACACCAGATCGATTTTTATTTATTTGCTTACTTATCAAGTCATGCATAACTATTATTATTGTTGTATGAGCATCATTTTTATTCGTGATGCATCCATGCATTCATTGATTATATCTTTTGTCCGAACTGTCTTGCGAGTACTTTCAAAGTACTCACCTGGCTTGTTGATTTGGCCAGATGTTGATGAAGGTGATCTCATGGATGAAGAGTTGGATAGCGAGTCCGACGCCTAGAGGAGTCCCAGTCAGTCCCTTGCGATTCTGTATTGGTCACTGTATTATCCGCTTCCGCAACCCCAGAAATAAGTTCATCGAGCCTCACCTCGACGCTCGATGAGCTGCCAGTTAGGAGTCAAGTTATCCACCAACACTTTTTACCTCGAGCTTGTAGCATGCCACCTCACCCTGTGTCATAACCGCCCCTATGTAAGATATTGGCGAGTTTGTAATAATTTGTTGAGCAGCCTCAGCTCAACCCTGTAATATATTTAATGCTACTGGTCCTCTGTTCATCAAGTATTTGTCTACCAGTAAGGATGACTTTTCCTATACTGGACTCTAAAGATCGATTTTCTCAATAATTATTTATTGAAAAACCGGTCGTGACAATTACGGCGGAACTAATGTACATAAAGTATGGCGTTACTGGTAACACCGGTATTAAGTACTCTTAATGCTCATGAAGACTAAGGAGTAAATATCTGGCCGTTATGTGCTCTCCTCACTACTGGTCTTCGATATGGTCGAGTAATCTTCCTTGTGGTTGACTGGCGATAGGTAAAGACTGTCGAGTGATGTGACTGTCCAGTGGATTGCACTCGACATATGAGACTGGTGCTCTTCTGTTAACTCTTGGTCTTCTCATATTCCTGGGTAGTGACCTTGGGTAGGACGCATGGGTCGAGCCTATGACCCTACCCCGGGTCCGTATCCTCGTCAGTGTCCTCAGGTGAATTTCTAGGTCCCATGCAAGAAATGGGATAAAATTCAAACATCTGGGCATCGTGGCTCGGCCGAGAACATTGAGAAACTTGGTGTTAATTTATTTGTAAATCAAAAAAACGCCTGAAAATCATGAAACTTGGCATGGTGTCATCTCATGGTACTACCATGCTCTGGTAAAAAAATTGGCTGAATTGGAACAAGTTTTTGTATAAGCTTCTTGTAATCTGGAGCTTCTCCCAATAAGGCTCATGGTTTTGAGAGGGAACGTGTCACCTTTGTGTGAATAATTCAAATTTGAAATACAAGCACATGCTATAGTGCACCAAAGTTGGTGGAAAAATCATATGTGTGTCCTCTAGTAAATTTCTAGGTCCCATGCAAGAAATGGGAATGAAATTCAAACATCTGGGCATCGTGGCTCGGCTAGAAACATTGAGAAACTTGGTTTTTTTAATTTCTATAAATCCAAAACACGCATGAAAATCATGAAACTTGGCTTGGTGTCATGACATGACACCAACATGTTGTGGTAATTTTGCTGTCCGATTTGTGAAGGCGCACACATTAACAATCAACAAAGTCATTTTCGAACAAGTGATGTCACGTTACAATCGGAAACACAAGTATTATTGAAACCTTGGGCATTCTATTTACCATTTACGTGTTGCCATGCGTCCCCTTTTTTATTAGCTAGGAGGTGCCGTGTAGGGTAGCTATTTGAGTACGGGAGGCGTGCGATTAGACCCATGCATGTGCTTATCGGGAGGAGATCCCTTTGACCTCCATCTACCGTCCACCTCTCTCCCAAGGTCTCCATTAATGGCGCCCGAGCCTCTATTTAATGGTGTAGCTATGTCTCACTCGACTGAGATTTAAGAGAGAAAAAAGAAAATCTGAAAAGAAAAATTTGCACGGATCTTGATGTAAGATCTGACAGACCTATATAGCATCTACTGCGACTTATAGCAAGACTGATGGATATATATAAGGATGACGAGAGTGGAAGATAATTGTCTTACATAGTTAGGAAGATAATTAAAAAATCCACATGCGGCTACGCCTGAAATACACAAGGGCCAAAGAAGAAGGAAGACGCATACAACGATCTGGCTTGCTGATCTCTACTTTCTTTATGCGCTGCAGGTCGCGGAGATTAGTTCTCGCTGCGAGCGGCAGTGATCTCTTTCATTAGTTTCATGTCCTCAATACGCTGCTTGGCAGCATCCATGGATTCCTCCACCAGCCTTTTGCGCTCGATGTGGAGCATGGCATTATCGTCCATAAGTTTCTTGATGATGACGGCCGTCCTCTGCAATAAGGCAGCGGTCTCCTCCGCTTGCTTTGCCCTTCCAGCGATCTTCGCCCTTAGCAAGTCGTCCTCGGTCCGGAGCTTTGCATTTCCCTCCCCTAGTTGCCGGATGACGCTTGTAGCCTCATCCTACAACCTTGCCCAGCCAGAGATCTGATCCATCTGGCTATGGACAATCGCATGCATGCGCATGTAAGAGTCCTCGCCTGCCCGTGAGAAATTTTTCCAGGCCTCTGCGGCGTGGAGGGACATATCTGCTACTTCCGTGGCGCGGCTGGAGCAGTCTGCTACATCGACGGTGCGGCGGGACCTCCTTGCTTGTTCGATGACGCTACGGGACCTCTGTGCTGCTACTGTCGCGTGGCTGGACATGTTGGCTGCTTTCGCGGCGAGGTGGGACATCTCTCATGCTTTTGCTTCCATGCTCGCCTCTCCCTGGTGGAAATCTCTCGACCCAGAACTCACGCTGGCCATTGCAGATGCAAGGGAATGATGCTGAATGACTTGATTGTTTTTTGTGGATGAAGAGTTGAGGAGGAATGTGAAATTATCTTGGCATAGTTCATAACCGAGTACTAATACACTCCTAAGTGGGAAACCGTTTAGGTTGTGATCAGTGTGAACAGGTTTGCAATTACATATAGCGTGGCAGTAATTTGGAATGTGATGAGACGCAAGCTCAAAATTTATTGACAGTTATAGTTTTGAAGTGCGACACTATTCCCGGATGGCGTAACGTGGGCACATGTTCTCGGCCGTGGTGTAGCATATGCCATGGTACTTCTTTTTCTACTTCTATGTACGTGCAATAACTGTCACCGTCGGATACATATCTTATGGTTATTGGGGTGTTTGACAGGAATAGCCTCATGGCAAACTATAGACTAGACTTTTTTTCTCAAGCATTACATCGACACATATCATCTCTCTCCCTCTTTCCCACGCACACACCTATCTCTTGGGACTTCTTGCATGCACCATCTCTAGCTCCCTAGGTCGATGCCACCCACATACACTTGTACTCTGACTGTAGTACGTTATACATGAATAGAAGAAGTTGAAAGTGCAACTATCCCTAGGTGGTTTTGGTAATTCGTAACAACATATAGCTCATTGGGCTAATACTATTCCAAGACAAATATTTCAGGAAAGCTCAATGAATGGCATGGCATGGATGAGGCAAGTGGATCCCTCAAAATACTAAGGACAAAAGGATTGGCTCAAGCTCAAAAGCTCAAGACTCTACATTTTATATTTTAGTGATCCAAGATTACATTGAGTCTATAGGAAAAGTCAATACTATCAAGAAGGGATGAGGTGTTGCTTAATGAGTTTCTTGCTCCATAGTGCTTAGTGATATGCTCCAAAAACCCTCAACTACTTTCTCATATCCACATATGACCTAAACCAAAAGTCAAACTCGGCCCCACCGATTTTTCTATCTGGCGCCACTGAGTTAAATGTCATAGCCACTGCCACAAACCCTAGGCAAATCGGTCTCACCGATAGGGATCTCGGTCTCACTGAGATGGGATTGTAATCTCTTTGTTTCCCTTCGTAACGTTTCGGTCTAACCAAAGTGAGCGATTGGTTCCACCGATATTGCAATGTAAACTCTCTATTTCCTTTTTGTAACATTTCGGTCTCACCGAAATGAGCGAACCGGTCCCATCGAGTTTACCTGACCAACTCTCTAGTTAGCTTATTAACAAAATTGGTCTCACCGAGTTTGTGTAATTGGTCTCACCAATATTACGTTATGCCCTAACCCTAACCATATCGGTCCTACCGAGTTGCATGTCGGTCCCACCGGAAACCCTAACGGTCACTAGGTTTACTAAATCGGTCCATCTGAGTTTGTTGATTCAGTCCCACCGAGATTGGTAAATTGTGTGTAACAGTTAGATTTTGTGTGGAGGCTATATATACCCCTCCACCTCCTCTTCATTCGTGGAGAGAGCCATCAGAACAAACCTACACTTCCAACTTACCGTTTCTGAGAGAGAACCACCTACTCATGTGTTGAGGCCAAGATATTCCATTCCTACCATATGAATCTTGATCTCTAGCCTTCCCCAAGTAGCTTTCCACTCAAATCTTCTTTCCACCAAATCCAAATCCTGTGAGAGAGAGTTGAGTGTTGGGGAGACTATCATTTGAAGCACAAGAGAAAGGAGTTCATCATCAACGCACCATTTTTTACTTTTTGGAGAGTGGTGTCTCCTAGATTGGCTAGGTGTCACTTGGGAGCCTCCGACAAGATTGTGGAGTTGAACCAAGGAGTTTGTAAGGGCAAGGAGATTGCCTACTTCATGAAGATCTACCGCTAGTGAGGCAAGTACTTCGTGGGCGACGGCCATAGTGGCATAAACAAGGTTGCTTCTTCGTGGACCCTTCTTGGGTGGAGCCCTCCGTGGACTCGCGCAGCCGTTACCCTTCATCGGTTGAAGTCTCCATCAACGTGGATGTACGATAGCACCACCTATCAGAACCACGACAAAAACATCCGTGTCTCCAGTTGCATTTGAATCCTCCAAACCCTTCCCTTTACATTCTTTCAAGTTGCATGCTTTACTTTCCGCTGCCCATATACTCTTTGCATGCTTTTTTGAATTGTGCGAAGACTGCTTGACTTGTGCTAGAATAGCTAAAATCTGCCAAAGACTAAAATTGGGAAAAGGTTAAGTTGTTAATTGGTCAAGTAGTCTAACCCCCCCCCTCTAGACATACTTCAAGATCCTAAAAGTGGTATCAGAGCTTTGGTCTCCATTTGCTTTGATTTCCATAGCTTTTGGTGGTCATAGCCTTGGTTTCACAACCTAGGAGAGTATAGTGTCTAGCGAGGGAAACTATCACCGTAGAGGTCCTTACTTTGATGGTACTAATTTTGCTAGTTGGAAGCATAAGATGAAAATGCATATTCTCGGACATAACCCCGCCATTTGGGCTATTGTGTGTATTGGATTGCATGGTGAATTCTTTGATGGGAGAGAACTGAACCGTGAAGATAGCATGGATGAGTTGAAGATGCTACAATACAACGCTCAAGCTTGTGATATCCTCTTCAACGGATTGTGCCCCGAAGAATTCAACAAAATCAGCCGTCTTGAGAATGCAAAGGAAATTTGGGATACTTTGATTGATATGCACGAAGGTACCGACTCCGTCAAGAAATCCAAATTGGATGTGCTCCAAAGTCAACTTGACAAGTTCAAAATGAAGGATGGTTAAGGTGTCGCTGAAATGTACTCTAGGCTTGCTCTTATCACAAATGAGATTGCGGGCTTAGGAAGTGAACGGAGGACCGACAGATTCATCATCAAGAAGATCCTAAGAGCATTGGATGGAAAATATGATACCGTGTGCACATTGATCCAAATGATGCCAAACTACAAGAATCTCAAGCCAACGGAAGTCATTGGAAGAATTGTTGCTCATGAGATGTCACTCAAGGATAAGGAGGAACTTCACAACAAGTCAAGCGGTGCTTACAAAGCCTCATGTGAAGCCCCTACATCATCAAGTGAGAAACAAACCTTCAATGAAGAATTGAGCTTAATGGTGAAGAACTTCAACAAATTCTACAAGAGTAGAAGCAAAGAGAGAAGCTCTAAGTCAAGGTCCTACAATTACAAAAGATCTTCCAGTCGAGAGCGCAATTGCTACAATTGTGGGAGACCCGGACACTATTCCAATGAGTGTACGGCACCCTATAAAAGAAGAGAAGATTCTCGCAAGAGAAGAAGTAGAAGAGAAGAATCACCACCAAGAGAGAGAAGGAGTAGAGATGATCGTTATGAACGAAGAGTATCCCGGAGAAGCAAGGATTCGGAAAGGAAGGATAAGTCATCAAGGAGCTACACAAAGCGAAGACATCAAGCTCATGTTGGTGAATGGGTATCCGGTTCTGACTCTGAACATCACTCCGAGAGAAGCTATCACTCCGACTCCGAACATACTCAAGATGAAGGTGTTGCCGGTCTGGCACTTGTGTCAACCAACTCCTACGACCTATTAGATTCACCAAATGAAGGACTTGGAAGATGCTTCATGGCTAAAGGCCCTAAGGTAACACACCCCGAGTATGTTGATTTCAATAGTGATGAAGATGACTTGTTAGGTGATGATGATTTACTTGTCGACAACTCTAGTGATGAATACTATGATGAAATGTCAATTAATCATGCTAATCAAGATAAAAAGAATGACAATGATAAGGAGAAGATTGAGCTTCTAACTAAAGAACTAAACACTCTTAAGTTAGCTCAAGAAACTATCTTATAAGATCATCGAGAACTTTTAAGGGCTCATGAGAAGTTACGCTTTGAAAAGCTCAACCTTGAGCAAGAGCATGAGTTCTTAAAGGCAATCAATGATGATCTTCGCAAGAAAAAGTTCTTCTTACATTGCCAAGCGTTTACTCTTATCTACTTACATGCCTCAAGTCATGTCCATTAACAAAAACAAGAAGGATTGTTCCTCTAGTAGTAAAAATCATCATGTTAAATCCAATATTGTTGCTTCTAGTAGTTCTCTTTATTCCACTAATGATTCTCTTAGCCAAGTTACACTTGAGCAAGAAAATAACTTATTGAAGACAATTATAGAGAAAGGTGTTTATAAGAGCCTTGCCGGGAGTAAGCAATTCAAGGAAATTGTACGCAAGCAAGGAAGGCACCGGAAGAACCAAGGTGTTGGTTTTGAATGAAAGTTCAATGCCAATGGAGTTGAGTGGGAAGAAGATCAATATCCCAAGATGAAGTTTCTTCCTCAACAAGAGAAGTATGATCCTACTTCCTTCAAAGGTACACAAGCTCAAGAAGATCTTCCACCCACTACAAGAAAAAGACACATCCGTGACATTTTGGGCCGAACGATTTTTTTTTGTCATACATATGACACTTCTGTGACGATAATTGTGACAAAACCCGGTATCATCATAGAGGTCGTGGGCTCCTACTTCTATGACAAAAAATCATGACAGAAAATGGGCTTTTCATCCTGGGCGGGCCGGAGACGCAGCTGCATGACATTCTTTGGGCCGTCCATGACGGAAAAAACCGTGGTAGAAGCGAGGGGGAGGAAAATTTTGGGGAGTTGCCGGTTACGGTGGGAGGTCGGGGGCCGAGCGATGTGCGTTTCTCTAGCACACGTACGCGCGTGTGTGCGAGGCATTGGCACTAACTGAACCCGAGCGAGGCGTTGGGCTCTAACGGAACCAGAGCGACTGCACTACAGGCTACGCGTTACTGAACTCGAGCGATCGATCGATGGCTGTTAACTGAACCCGATGGAGCGATTCCCTCGCTACTGCTGCTAACTGAAGCCGATCAATTGGATGAATAGTGAGCATTGCGGGGGCGGGGGGGGGGGGGTTGGATTAACAGTGAGCGGTGGCATTGCTTCTGGATGAACAGGACCCGTGGTGTGGAGGGCTAGATGAATAGTAGACGGTGGAGGGGTGGCCATGGAGGGGTGGTTGAACCGGACCTCGTGGTCTGGAGGGCTAGATGAACAGTAGACAGTGGAGGGCTGGATGAACAGTAGACGATGGAGGGGTGGTTGAACAGTAGCCAGTGGAGTAGCGCGCGGTGGAGGCTGGATGAACAAGAGCCCGTGGAGGCTAGAGGAGGTCGACGGCAGCCCGTGGATGCTGGAGGAGGTCGACGGTGGAGATGAACAGTATCCTGTGGAGTCCCGTTTTGCGGTACGCCACACCCCTCCCGATGAACAGGACCCCCGTTTAGACCGTGGCGCTCCAACACAAGCCCGTTTCATCCGTTTTGTGGTACACCACACCCCTCCCGATCAACAAGACCCCCGTTTCGACCGTAGGAGGTCCGTTTCGTCCGTTTTGCAGTACGCCACACCCCTCCAGATCAACAGGACCCCGTTTCGACCATAGGAGGTCTGTTTCCTCCGTTTTGCGGTACGCCACACCCCTCCCGATCAACAGGACCCCCGTTTGGACCGTAGGAGGCCCGTTTCCTCCGTTTTGCGGTACGCCAGGCCCCTCCCGATCAACAGGATCCCATTACGAACGTGGCCGGTCGAACACAGGGCCGTTTCCTTCGTTGTGCGGTATGCCATACCTCGTTTCCATCGCATGTTCCGTCCAAGCCCTCCCGATGAACACGACCACGCATTCCTTTCTGACCTAGCCGGTTGGCTCCCCATGAACACAATGACGACATTGTTTCTCCGTTCCGACCCAGCCATGTACGTATGCGCGAGTAGGCGTTTGAGACCCTGCCCGTATGTACGTACGTGGTCATAGTTTCTTTCTTGCACCCTCGCCGCTGTACGTACGTGTACATGCCACATGGGCGCCTCTACTACGATACGTGTGCGCCTCTACTATGAGACGTGCGCGCCTCTACATCGACCAGGTGGGTCCCGACTGTCAGGCACTTCCTTGCCTGCGAAGATGTAGCTGGTGGGTCCCAGCAGTCAAGGGGGGCGAATCGTTTTTTTATCGGACGCACTTCCTTCCGTGCGAAGATGTAGCTGGTGGGTCCCAGCAGTCAAGGGGGTGAATCATTTTTTTTTGCCCGGACGCACTTCCTTGCGTGCGAAGGTGTCGCTGGTGGGTCCCAGCGGTCACGGGGGCGAATCGTTTTGTTTTTTTGCCCGGACGCACTTCCTTGCGTGCGAAGATGTAGCTGGTGGGTCCCAGCAGTCAGGGGGAAACATTTTTTCGCGACATACAGTAGCCCGTCCGGTGGGTCCCAGCTGTCAGCCTCTCCGCGTACAGTCCACGTCCGATGGAAGTCGTTCCTTGACCAGGTGGACCACGCCGCACCGAGAGCACCAAGGCAGTGGACGACGGCGAGGCCTAGTAAGGGGAAGACGGGGAGCCGGGGAAGATGCGGCAGTGGAAGCCTGCGCGGAGAGGTGTACGAGGGTTCACTGGTTCGACTGTGGTGTGAGGCTGCCGTCGCTGCAGGGCCTAGCCAGCGGTGGGAATAGTAGGGACGGTGAGGCCTCCGCGGAAGCACAGCCGGCCACGGGAGGCAGGAGCATGCGGCACGACCGGCGTTGCTTTGGGCGGCTGGAGCAATTAGACCAGAGGTTGAAGAAGCACTATGGCCGTTGGATGGACATCGTATGGTCACTGGAGCTAGAATCGTTCATATTGACTAAAGTTAACAAAGGCCCACGTCCCAGTCAACTTAGTAGGCCCACAAGTCAGCATCCCACCATGGTGGGTCCCAGCTAGCAGGGGGAGTATTCATTTTTTTGTGCGTAATAAGGAGGCACTTCCGGTGGGTCCGAGCTGACAGCGTGGGGAACGTTTTTTTCACGAAACACGCTGGCCCGTCCGATGGGTCCCAGTAGTCAGGGGGAAATGTTTTTTTCGCGAAATAAGGTGGCCCGTCTGGTGGGTCCCTACTGTTAGGTGGAGCAATAATTATTTTGCGCGTAATAAGGAGGCACTTCCTTGTGGCCGCTTGGACCCTGCTGTCAGCCTCTCCACATACAGTACTCTTCCGATGGAGGTCGGTCGTTGACCACGTTGACCACGCCGCGCCGAGAGCACCACGGCGGTGGTGTGGACAACGGCGAGGCCTAGGAAGGGGACGACATGGAGCCGGGGAAGACGCAGCAGTGGTAGCCCGCGCGGAGAGGATTACGAGGGTTCACTGGTTCGGCTGCGGTGTGAGGCTGCCGTCGCCGCAGAATAACAGGGTGTGTGGGTGAGTAGAGGGATGGCCTGGCCAGCGGTGGGAGTAGTATGGGGCGGTGAGGCCTCCACGGCATCACAGCCGGCCACGGGAGGCAGGAGCACGCGACACGACTGACGTTGCTTTGGGTGGCTGGAGCAAGAAGACCAGAGGTTGAAGAAGCACTACGGACGTTGGATGGACATCGTACGATCACTGCTGCTAGAATCATGTATATTGACTAAGTTGACAAAGCCCTTGGTACGTGTCAACTTAGTAGGCCCATAGCTCGGATTTGGCAGAGAACATATAGCCCATTTGTGATTTGTAAGAATGTACAACCCATTTTTTAATTCTAATGGAATTTACTACAGCCCATTTACAGTTTGTTAAAAGTACAGCCCAACTTCTAGCTAGGACAACGATTGATAATTTCAAACAACCGCTCAAAATAGAATTCAAAAAAAATTCCCACATTTTGATGGGATCCGAAATATTTTTATCCGAAATTTCTAGTTAGGTTAAATATAATTTCAAAATAAACTTGTATCACGTTAAAATCCAACGAAATATTGCGCGCGCAACAAGTAATGAAATTAAAATTTCCAAATTCCAAAAATAATATATTTTTCACACTAATTACGTGTTTGGTGCATAGTAATTGCCCAGTTATTATAATTACATCCCATTTATTATTTCTTAAAGTCCATTTTCTTGTTAAGCCTAATGCATACCTACAAGGAAACTTTGCAGCCCAGCGGGGCCGGATAACAAGTTGACCCGGATATTGTGTACAACTGTCGGCCAGTTGCATTGCAGATGTTGAAAAAAAAGGCTTGTGTAGTACAATACAACCTAACATGGTTACTCAGCCCACATTCAGTGACGCCGAAAAGGCCCAAACAAGGCTTCTGTACAACTTTTTGAAGTCACTGACCTCAATTAATAACTTAAGAAAAAAGTTAGATTACAGTGGAACCTAATTAGAAGCTGTCACGAGCAAATAAATAATTCAACAGGTCCCACTTGTGCGTGTGCATGCGTGTGTGTGTGTGTGTGTGTGAGAGAGAGAGAGAGAACCATCAGTTGATGCTCGTAAATACATCTTTCAGCCATATGCATTGTTGATGCTCAGTAAAAACTTATATAGTTGACACAATCATATAGAACATCATAGCACACTGAACTTGCATGAAAAAATTTCACGCAGGCGCACAATCAGGATGGAAGCAGTGGATCGCTACGGGAAGGGCTATGTTGAAACCAACGAAGTCGTACATAATGATTCATCGTCTTTATAAATGATGGGGAAATATCTTGAATGTTGTGCAAAGAAAATAGGCAAACAACACAATAATTTCTCCTAGCACATTATGTTGACGTACAACCCTTTCTAAAAAAAGTTTAGGTACGAAATTAGAATAGGTCACAATCAAATGTACTGGCATATTAGTGCTTCAGATCCATAGCTCGGATTTAACTAGTACTATCTGACAGGATTCAGTTGTTACCTAAAATTAGAGCACATCCAGGCAGCCAGCCCTGCCTCTTCTCCCAAAGAAGCAGTGGCCTCCGCCGCGCGATGGAGTAGGACCTGTGCCATCCATCGTTCCGAGCAACACGGGGAAAGTCTGATGTTGACTCCTGTAATGGACGTCGTCGACGGACCCTGGCACCAGCGGCGGCGGCAGGACTTTGATTGATGGATTGATCACTTCTTCGACATGCACGAACACTCAATACAGGTACATCCCTAACGTGGTCTGCGGCGGCCTTGGTGGCGACGAATAGTACAACCCTGGTTCCTGCACCGGTATCTCAACACCAATAACCTTCGGTATGGTGGACGGCTTCTTCATCCATGCCATAACCGTCAGAGCCCAACTGTCTGGAGGAACAAACATACTTACGAGCTCACCTCCAAGGTCATTGATAAGCTCGTTCATGGACTCATTGTTCCAAGCACGTCAAGGCATGCCGTGGAAGGTAAGATTTGTTAAAAACTCAGGCTTAGAGGGCACCGAGCCTCATCCTGGGTGAGCTCACCAGCGTGCCATCGCAGAACAAACGCCGGGAAGATTCGAACACACGACTGCAGTCGAAAGTTGTCCGGAACCTGATGAAGAAATAAGCTGGTGGCGGACAGACTTCGACGAGCAAGTCACTTATTTGGATGCCGTGCACAATGCCAAGAGCTTTGACAAGGTCGTCCAGCGAGACGGGAGGCCGGTTGCCATTGATGGTTACCATCAGCACTTTGCCGGCAAACTGGTCGTCAAGCGCCGGCATGCCACTGTTGAGCGACAGCAGGCAGCGACCGAAGGTAGGACGGACTTCAAGATCTCCAGCTCGGAGATCCGCGTTGACCGACGACATGATAGTGTGCTTGAGTACAGGGAGTACAGGAGGGGGATTTGGGGGAGGGGCAGGAGACAGGGGATGAAAAGGTGGCATGAATTTAGATCACGCGCCAATATGCTCTTGGCGCGCAAGCACACAAAAACACCAGTGGCGCCCACATGTCAGCCTAAGAGTCCTTATTCTTTCTTTTTTGGAGAGCCCGGCCTTTTTTTCAGGATCTTTTGAGAGCCCGGCCCGAGAGTCATAATTGACCTGTTTGGCATTGCGTTACTACTCGGCCCATATTCAACGACACCTCACTGGCCCAAACAAGTGTACATCATCGAAAAGGCAGTGAGCTCAAATTATATAACCTGAAAAAAGGAGATATACTCTGAACACTAGAGAATGGTGATGCCCTCATTTAGCCCACCAGTAGTTCGAGACAATAAATAGTTTGAAACAACGATATATACAACATTCAAACACTGACTAGTGACTACTACTGACATAAACAGCAAGACATGATAGTTCATAAGAAGTCTTGCTACACCACCAAAACGTACCCATCTGCAGCACTCAGACTCTCGTGATCCAGACGAGAATGACATTCTAAACAAAAGCAACTATTACATAGAAAGAGTGACATAGACGAGGATGACCGAATGACAAGGAATATGCATAACAAAAGAAAGAACTACCCATCCAGAACTAGCAGCAAAGACAACAAAGTCATTCGAAGAGATGATCCAACACCATCATAATTTGCAGCCCCGCTTCAGCGACCAGTGATCCGGAGACACCAGTACTACACCCTTACGATGCAACAGCCAAATTACCTATCAACTTGAAAGCTTGAATCACATCACTGCCTGTCGTAATTGAGACATCCAAGGATCAAAGTTAATCTGGATGCCTTTGTCATTCACACCTTCTTTTGGCTGTAGGCTGTATCATTGACAATCAAGGGAGTTTGCTCCCGAACTCCTAGGGCTCGTCGTGTAGACACAGTTTTCCATAGCAAACAGAGCCTCTCTACCATCAAGGTCCTTGCCAATGGTGATCTCCTGGTTAATCGGATAATTGTGTCCGAGAAACAGAGAGTGTGAACCAAGGCTGTTTACCCGCCTCCAACTAAAAAATCCTAAAGGCCCCAACAAGTTGGTATCTTGCTCATAGACGTAATAGCCACTGTCCGGAGACTCACGTATTACACGGTTCTTGTATACAGTGGGGTTTTTGCAATATAACTTTTCCGGCTCATGTGTCCGAATGATCATCAGTCTTTTGCCGTCGTCTGATCGATCGAGGAACCAGTTGTGCTTCCCTATTATTGGCAAAGGTGGTGTAATTATAAAGGGAAGTAACTGTAGGGACACTGCATCATATCAAAAAGGACAGGCGTTGTTAATGTAAGATCAGCATTGTTCAGAGTATGAGTAGGATAATGCAAGAAACAACATTGATATGTCCCTATTGGAACTGGGATTAAAATACAGGGAAATGTATACTTGGTTCGAAAATATAGAAGTGCCATGCATGGTTATACTCATGTTATCTCGTAATCGATTCTTCACAGGAAACTACCATGTCATGCATCTTATGTAATGATGTTCTGTCCTCACAAACAAATTCTTCAAGGTAACTAACAGAACATGCATTGTTATATGCTTGTGTTCTGTGGGCAAAATTGTTGTGAGGATATTATTCTAGCCATTGATTGCTGAAGGGCGAATATAGGTATGTACACATGGTAAGCATTGCAGGATTTCACTACTTCCAAATATAGAGTTCTCCATATGCACATTTACTTCCCTAATGTATGGTTAGATGAAACCAACAGTGTGGTGCATGTTTCTACATCATGAAAATGAGGAAACTTACATGGCCATTGATACACACTCATATTTGATAGTAGTATATAGATTACTGTAAAATAAGGATAATATCAATATATTCCTAAGCGTTTGATTACTCAGGGTACAAATTGGTTGTAATGACATGGTCACAATCGCATGAATTAACTCATTGCAAATATAGCTGATTTACGGCGTCCCTAATATATTACCATAGTTCTACTCAAATTCTGCTCAAAAAGGGATATGCCAATCATCACAAAAAGTTCAAACAGTGTCATGGCGTGATCATTAACATGAGATAGAAACAACTTACATGCGCCGTCCCAGCAATACGTGGTGCCATCTGCTTTGTCGATCGCGTAGATGATGCCATTGTGTTCAATAGCATCACAGAAGTGTGTATTAGCTTTGACAATGATCCATTGCGAGCCGAGTTGTCTCCAGCTAAAAAGGCACCGGCGTAAAGATAGGCGAGTCCTCGGTCGAACAAGGCAATTAGCTTGAAGTCTGTGTAATTCGCATGTCGTGTGGGTACTTGGTAGATTACAATCTTCTGCAAAACAAGGTCCGTCCAACTGACGTAGTAATCTAGATGACTTGGACTGCGATGGTAATACTCTATATAATCCAACAGAGGAAGGATAATCTCATGGGAGATCTGGAAGTTCACGAGCACCAACCATCTACCGTCTTCTCTGAAGGCAGCCATCCAGTGGGAGTTCATGCCGACCCAGTGCATACCTGCCAAGAAGTTTCGGGCGATGGTGATCGGATAGATGTCGAGGGAAATGATGTACGACGACACACTACATACCTGCAAAGAAGTTTCAGCTAATGGAGATCGAATTGAAGTCGAGGGGCATCATGCATGCCTCTGTATCATGGTGAGCCGATCTCGCAAGACCAGATAGCAGCAAGCAGAGTGTCTTGAAAAGCTTAGGCCTCGCTTCGATGATGGTCGTGTGCATGTCCCTCGAGCATGCAGCCAGCCACAGGGCGGTCAACATATCCATACACGAACAACAGAGGTCGAGGATGTCACTGCGGAGATTGCTCAAATGGCGGCTCATATGGATGCTGCGCGGTTCGCGTTTGGCCATGGTGGAGTTTGGAAGGGGGCTTTATTTACAGGGGAGAAGGATGTCGGTGCTGGAGCGGCTAGCGAGGGAATAGTGGTACTGGGGGAGGCGAGTGAGGCGACGGTACACGGGGGCACAGTGAGATGGAGATGGAGACGGAGACGGAGAAGGAGATGGAGATGGAGTGGTGCTATGGCAGCGGAGAGGGAGACGAGGCGAGGCGCCAATGTGTTGTACAACGGCGGTGATAGACTGTACAGTGCACAGGGTGAGGCTAACTTTGGTAACCCGAACACGCCGCCTCGCCTGGACCAGTGTCAGGAGTAGGGTGTTGTCACTTCACTGTGAGGACCGAATGAATGGTATTTTGACCGTCAAGTGTACCACAGTTGTACTACTAGTACTACTAGTAGGAACATGAGTACTCCAGTATTGTATAGCGGAAATAGGTCTCCCGTGCTAGCATGCTTGTTCACTTTATCGTTCTGGTATCATCCATATTGCGAGCAAAACCAAATTCTCGTGCATGCCCAATCCACATCCTACTGCGATGCATGCAGTGGTCGTTCTGGTGCATCAAGGACGACATGCAGATCGTTCCACACTTGAGAAGAGGAAAAATGGAAAGGTAGAATGCGGCAGCAGAGGAAGAGAACGCTGGCTAACGAGGCTGGGAGGGGATCGAGAAGGAAGTTAATGCTCCACGCCTAAAGGTTTTGGGAAAACCTGATTTTCATAAGGTGACTTATACTCACCTAAACGGAAGGAGTATTCCTTAACCAGAGAATGTTGTGTCTCCCACTCACGCGCTTAAAAAAATGCTATAACACATTTTTTTATCTGTTTGCATAGGTCCCACCTATCAGGAAGGATGGGCACATACACGAACAGGTACGACTCCTTAGTCTACCCGCATAGCCTTTTCGTTTAGTCTACCTAGACGTCTAATCAACTACCTGCACGCCACTTCTCCCATTTACCTCTCCATCAGGAAACGATTCGCCTTGGCTTCTTCACCTCCCCTTCGTCTTCATTTGCATCCAAACCCCACTGCTTTCACATTGTTTTAACCTCTTTAAATAATCATCTACTACTTCAGTTAGACTAGCCATCTAATCCTAATTCTCCAAACCAAAGCCCTCCATTCCAGCGGGTCCAAATGGTGAAAGAGATCGAGATGCAGGTTTTTAGCATCCAACATGTCCTCGTCGAAGGCTTGATGCGCATAGTTGCCACCATCACCGTCAACCCAAGGGTTGTTCGGCAATGGATCAACGATGTATCCAACACCCTCGAAAAGGTAGAGATGAGTGTCATCGGTCTCGACACAGCGTACATGGAGCGTGCCCCTGGGAAGATCCAGCGCGCCTCCGTCCTTCAGTTGTGCCTCAAAGATGATGTTTTGGTGTACCACATCATACACTCGCCCTCCATACCAGGTGAGCTTCACAATTTCTTGTCTCGGGAGGACGTATACTTTTGTGGGGCAGCCATCGAAGGGGACAAACAGAAGCTAGAGCCATACAACCTTGATTTGAAAAGCATCGCTGACCTACAAACCAGTATCAAAATTCCTATAAAAGATTGTGCTAAACAAACACCATCCCTATTCGACGTAGCAAATTTTGTGCTCAGTACAAATCTTTATAAGGGTGACAAGATGATGGCATTAAGGTCGTCTGGATGGGAGAATTATCCCTGGATGTACGAGCGGATAAAATATGCTTCCCTCGATGCCCGTGTGAGTTTCGAGATAGCTGCAAGGTCAAAAGAGCTTGTTGCGAAGCCGTCTCTCATAGAGAATGAGAACAAGAACAACAACAACAAGAAGAAGAAGAAGAAGAAGAAGAAGAAGAAAACGCTGCGACAGCAGGATGTCATTCTGGATGGATGAACTATTTCCTCTCTTGTAAAAAATTTTATTCCCTCTCGGTGTATATTGATATAGATGGACTATTTCGATGGTGTGCATGTCTTTGGAACAGAGTAGTAGCGTGGGTCCGCTTGACTATAAGGAACTATTTATCCGCATATATAGCTTTCTCTGCTACTCCTTCCAGTGATCGGTATGCAATGCATGTGTCCATAGACATGACATCTTGTCCATGGAAGTTCAACTATGGCAACCATCACGTTTCATCTCATGATTCCCACGACGCCTCTCCAACCCACAGCACCACGCCCCCCGACGTGCACCTCACCCCTCTCGGCCGCACCGCCCCTCTGCCTTTGTGTGCATGACATGTGGGCTACCTAAAGTGTGGCGAGCATCAAGTTTCTACCATAGCCACCCGCGATTCCCACGATGCCGCTCGAACCCATGAAACCACACGTCCCCAGACCTACGGCTCACCCCTCTTGGCCCCACTGCCCCTCTGCCTTCGGGAGCATTACATGTGGACCAGTCACCTATCGGGTCCACATGTTATTGACTAAAAGGTAGGTGTAGTAAGGCGCTGAAGCTCAGACCCGACAGCCCTGAGAGGGAAATGTAACTCCTACGTCAGGGCTTGTCGTGCTCCCGCAGCATGAACTCGTGCAAAACTCGAGATTTGTTTCTTTACTATACATGCACGCAACGATTTAATGGACATTGTAATCTCAACATGTGATGGGCAGCTCTAAATTTGAATTTGAAACTTATAAAATGGAAAGATTCAAAACAAATAAACTGGGAGAGAGGGAGTATATCGTAGGATGTGTCCCATACAAAATAAGTCCCCTGGTTTGTCACCGCGAAGATGCGGTTAGAAAGGAGCACAATGTCGTCCTACTCGTACGGCAACAAATCGGCCGCAGACAGCATGGTCCGCCGTTGACCGCCATGTGCAAGGTTCGTGCTATCTTTTATTCAATTTCACCGTGGTTCCATCGTACCAAATCAAGTGGTGGCCCGTTGCATGGCTGATCCCAATGTTGGACAAAGGTTGTACGGGAACAGTGTCACCATTGTAAATGTTGTGCAAATTGATGTTGGTACCCTACCGTACGTATGCAAGCCAATCTCCACTCACACCGAGCCTAGCCTGTGAAACAGTGGGTAGGGGGAGAATTAGGAAATGGACATGGAAGTAGTATTTAGAATGCATTTACTATGTGATCAAACTCATCTTACCTGCTCATCGGAAGAAATCCGAGTGCCCCTCAACGTCGACATCTCAAGGGGCGTCAACTTGCAACTACGGCCACGCCACGCTAGAGAGACTCCCAAGGAAACATCCTCGTGCGTTCCACGGAACATCAAGATGCATTTGTATGAGTAGTTTATCTTGTGAGAGAAAAGGATGAATGAGGGAAGGCCTCTAGAGATAGAGATGGACACTACTACTACCAATGTGCTGGCCCGTGCGTTGCAATGGATCCAAACTAGTAGAATAATACTTGTTCACGTGCTTGAAATATAAACACTCTAGTTTTGATATACATGTGTCAGCAGACACGACAGCTTATCCATGGAAGTTGAACCACGACGACCATCACGTTTCTTGTTTCTACCACTGCCACACCCACACGCGATTCCCACGATGCCGATCCAACCCACGGCACGACGTCCCCCGACGTCGACATGGATCCTCTTACGTGGCTAGCACTGCCTTGCCCTGTCTTTCCTTCGCTGACAGAATGGTAGGATTGTTCGTGCCCCTCATCCCTCTCGGCCCCACCGCTCCTCTGCCTTTGTGTGCATGACATGCGGGCCAGCTGAACTGCGGCGACGATCAACTTTCTACCACAGACACACCCGAATGGATGCGGTTTGCCTGCTCCACTGCTGTGCTCCGATCCGTACTCCCGCACCACCGAATTTTCATCCAGCGGCTGTGACACATTTTGTCCCGGGCATCAATCCTCAGCTGGAGTACTTATGTACTACAGGTAGTACCCGCCGGTGTGGCCATCTACGCCTCGTAACGCCCCGACGCCCAGTTGTGGTACCCTCGCGACGGACATGCCACCATCGGCCGGTTCATCTCGAACAAGTGAGTCGCAAACCACGCCACCACCATGAGAATGACATGTGGGCTAGCCGCATTTAAGGTCCGCGTGTCATTGACTCATAGGCCGGGCACTAAGCCACTGAAGTTCGGTCTCGTGGGCCCAGAGAGGGAAATGTAACTCCTGCGGCAAGCCTTGTGGTGCTCCCGTAGTACGAGCTTGTGCCAAAACTGGAATTTGTTTCTTACTACTACCAAGTAGTACTAGTAAGTTTCGCGTGCACTGCACGCATGAGATTCTGGTGGTTTGTGCATTATGCTTCTACATGTGGAGTTTTCTGGATTCTAACATGTGGCAAAATCTGGTGGAATGTAAGGTTAGGCAAGTTTGATTAACTTAGGTGAGTGTTTGGTTGAAGCCACAGCTTAGGCAAGCCACACTAAGGCCCCACATGACATACACACAAAAATATGGAAAGATTACCTTAGGCTTGCCAACTTGTGGCTCTCATTTTGAAGAACTAATAACTTTGCCTAAGCTTAGTTGTGGAAAAGTTAGTCATGAATTAAATTCAACCATGGAGTCTTCTAGATTATACATGTGGCAGAATCTGGTTGATGATATCCAACGGCCAATAGTGCTCGGATTAGCCATCTTTGTACCATTGGATTGGCTTCATCCAACGACCAACTTTCAAAGTTTTTCACACACTATATAGGGTATATATATAGATGTGCAGGTCCGTTGCAATGGATCCAAAGTATATCTATTTAGTGGAGTGCACTCTAAACACATTATCTATTTATTTTTCTATAACCTTCCGTAGCCATGCAACCAAGCCACATAAGCTTCATGGGTGCCCCCTGTTGGAAATATGCCCTAGAGGCAATAATAAAAGCATTATTATTATATTTATTTGTTCATGATAATTGTCTTTATTCATGCTATAATTGTATTATCCGGAAATCGTAATACATGTGTGAATAACAGACACCAACATGTCCCTAGTGAGCCTCTAGTTGACTAGCTCGTTGATCAATAGATAGTCATGGTATCCTGGCTATGGACATTGGATGTCATTGATAACGGGATCACATCATTAGGATAATGATGTGATGGACAAGACCCAATCTTAAGCATAGCGTGAGATCGTGTAGTTTGTTTGCTAGAGCTTTTCTAATGTCAAGTATATTTTCCTTTGACCATGAGATCGTGTAACTCCAGGATACCGTAGTTGTGCTTTGGGTGTATCAAACGTCACAACGTAACTGGGTGACTATAAAGGTGCATTACAGGTATCTCCGAAAGTGTCTGTTGGGTTGACACGGATCGAGACTGGGATTTGTCACTCCGTATGACGGAGAGATATCACTGGACCCACTCGGTAATGCATCATCATAATGAGCTCAAAGTGACCAAGTGTCTGGTCACGGGATCATGCATTACGGTACGAGTAAAGTGACTTGCCGGTAACGAGATTGAACGAGGTATTGGGATACCGACGATCGAATCTCGGGCAAGTAACATATCAATTGACAAAGGGAATTGTATACGGGGTTGATTGAATCCTCGACATCGTGGTTCATCCGATGAGATCATCGTGGAGCATGTGGGAGCCATCATGGGTGTACAGATCCCGCTGTTGGTTATTGACCGGAGAGCGATCTCGGTCATGTCTACATGTCTCCCGAACCCGTAGGATCTACACACTTAAGGTTCAGTGACGCTAGGGTTGTAGGGATATGTATATGCAGTAACCCTAATGTTGTTCGGAGTCCCGGATGAGATCCCGGACGTCACGAGGAGTTCCGGAATGGTCCGTAGGTAAAGATTTATATATGAGAAGTCCTGTTTCGGGCATCGGGACAAGTTTCGGGGTTATCGGTATTGTACCGGGACCACCGGAAGGGTCCCGGGGGTCCACCGGGTGGGGCCACCTGTCCTGGGGGGCCACATGGGCTGTAGGGGGTGCGCCTTGGCCTACATGGGCCAAGGGCACCAGCCCCAAGAGGCCCATGCGCAAAGAGAAAGAAAAAAGGGGAGAGTCCTAAATGGGGAAGGCACCTCCGAGGTGCCTTGGGGAGGATGGACTCCTCCCCCCCCCTTGGCCGCACCCTTCCTTGGAGGAAGGGGAAAGAGCTGCGCCTCCCCCTCTCCCTTGGCCCTATATATAGTGGGGAAAAGGAGGACTTCACACCTTGGCCTTTGGTTGCCTCCTTCTCCCTCTCCAACATCTCCTCCTCCTCCATAGCGCTTGGCGTAGCCCTGCCGGAGTACTGCAGCTCCATCAACACCACGCCGTCGTGCTGATGCTGGTGCCATCTCCCTCAACCTCTCCTCCCCCCTTGCTGGATCAAGAAGGAGGAGACATGGCTGTTCCGTACGTGTGTTGAACGTGGAGGTGCCGTCCGTTCGGTGCTAGGATCTCCGATAATTTGGATCACGTCGTGTTCGACTACATCATCCCCGTTCTTTGAACGCTTCCGCTCGCGATCTACAAGGTACGCAGATGCATCTAATCACTCTTTGCTAGATGAACTCATAGATGGATCTTGGTGAAACCGTAGGAAATTTTTTTGTTTTCTGCAACGTTCCCCAACAGTGGCATCATGAGCTAGGTCTATGCGTAGTTCTCTTGCACGAGTAGAACACAATTTGTTGTGGGCGTAGATTTGTCAACTTTCTTGCCGCTACTAGTCTTATCTTGCTTCAGTGGTATTGTGGGATGAAGCAGCCCGGACCAACCTTACACGTACGCTTACGTGAGACCGGTTCCACCGACTAACATGCACAAGTTGCATAAGGTGGCTGGCGGGTGTCTGTCTCTCCTACTTTAGTTGAAGCGGATTCGATGAAAAGGGTCCTTATGAAGGGTAAATAGAAGTTGACAAATCACGTTGTGGCTTTCACGTAGGTAAGAAAACGTTCTTGCTAGAACCCTACTTCAGCCACGTAAAACTTGCAAACAACAATTAGAGGACGTCTAACTTGTTTTTGCAGCAAGTGCTTTGTGATATGATATGGCCAAAGTTGTGATGAATGATGAATGATCTATATGTCATGTATGAGATGTTCATGCTATTGTAATAGGAATCACGACTTGCATGTCGATGAGTATGACAACCGGCAGGAGCCATAGGAGTTGTCTTTATTTTTTGTATGACTTGCGTGTCATTGAAGAACGCCATGTAAACTACTTTACTTTATTACTAAACGCGTTAGTCATAGAAGTAGAAGTAGTCGTTGGCGTGACAACTTCATGAAGACACGATGATTGAGATCATGGTGTCATGCCGGTGACAAGATGATCATGGAGCCCCGGAGATGAAGATCAAAGGAGCTATATGATATTGGCCATATTATGTCACTAAATTATATAATTGCATGTGATGTTTATTATGTTTTATGCATCTTGTTTACTTAGGACGACGGTAGTAAATAAGATGATCCCTTACAAAATTTCAAGAAGTGTTCTCCCCTAACTGTGCACCGTTGCTACAGTTCGTTGTTTCGAAGCACCACGTGATGATCGGGTGTGATAGATTCTTACGTTCACATACAACGGGTGTAAGATAGTTTTACACAGCGAAAACACTTAGGGTTAACTTGACGAGCCTAGCATGTACAGACATGGCCTCGGAACACGGAGACCGAAAGGTCGAACGTGGAAGATACGATGAACATGAGAATGTTCACCGACGATGACTAGTCCGTCTCACGTGATGATCGGACACGGCCTAGTCGACTCGGATCGTGTAACACTTAGATGACCAAAGGGATGTCAAATCTGAGTGGGAGTTCATTATAATTTGATTAGATGAACTTAATTATCATGAACTTAGTCTAAATATTTTACAATATGTCTTGTAGATCAAATGGCCAACGTAGTCCTCAACTTCAACGCGTTCCTAGAGAAAACTAAGCTGAAAGACGATGGCAGCAACTATACGGACTGGGTCCGGAACCTGAGGATCATCCTCATAGCTGCCAAGAAAGATTATGTCCTACAAGCACCGCTGGGTGACGCACCTGTTCTCCCTGCAGAACAAGACGTTATGAATGCTTGGCAGGCACGTTCCGATGACTACTCCCTCGTTAAGTGCGGCATGCTTTACAGCTTAGAGCCGGGGCTCCAAAAGCATTTTGAGAGACATGGAGCATATGAGATGTTCGAAGAGCTGAAAATGGTTTTCCAAGCTCATGCCCGGGTCGAGAGATATGAAGTCTCCGACAAATTCTTCAGCTGTAAGATGGAGGAAAATAGTTCTGTCAGTGAGCACATACTCACTATGTCTGGGTTACATGACCGCTTGACTCAGCTAGGAGTTAATCTCCCGGATGATGCGGTCATTGACAGAATCCTCCAGTCGCTTCCACCAAGATACAAGAGCTTTGTGATGAACTTCAATATGCAGGGGATGGAAAAGACCATTCCTGAGGTATTTGCTATGCTGAAATCAGGAGAGGTAGAAGTCAAGAAGGAACATCAAGTGTTGATGGTCAATAAAACCACTAAGTTCAAGAAGGGCAAGGGTAAAAAGAACTTCAAGAAGGACGGCAAGGTAGTTGCCGCGCCCAGCAAGCAAGCTGCCGGGAAGAAGCCAAAGAATGGACCCAAGCCCGAGACTGAGTGCTTTTATTGCAAGGAAAGTGGTTACTGGAAGCGGAACTGCCCCAAACACTTAGCGGACAAGAAGGCCGGCAAAACCAAAGGTATATTTGATATACATGTAATTGATGTGTACCTTACCAGTAATCGTAGTGACTCCTGGGTATTTGATACCGGTGCCGTTGCTCATATTTGTAACACACAGCAGGAGCGATCTCGGTCATGTCTACATGTCTCCCGAACCCGTAGGGTCTACACACTTAAGGTTCAGTGACGCTAGGGTTGTAGGGATATGTATATGCAGTAACCCGAATGTTGTTCGGAGTCCCTGATGAGATCTCGGACGTCACGAGGAGTTCCGGAATGGTCCGGAGGTAAAGATTTATATATGGGAAGTCCTGTTTCGGGCATCGGGACAAGTTTCGGGGTTATCGGTATTGTACCGGGACCACCGGAAGGGTCCCGGGGGTCCACCGGGTGGGGCCACCTGTCCCGGGGGGCCACATGGGCTGTAGGGGGTGCGCCTTGGCCTACATGAGCCAAGGGCACCAGCCCCAAGAGGCCCATGCGCAAAGAGAAAGAAAAAAGGGGAGAGTCCTAAAGGGGGAAGGCACCTCCGAGGTGCCTTGGGGAGGATGGACTCCTCCCCCCCCCTTGGCCGCACCCTTCCTTGGAGGAAGGGGCAAGGGCTGCGCCTCCCCCTCTCCCTTGGCCCTATATATAGTGGGGAAAAGGAGGACTTCACACCTTGGCCTTTGGTTGCCTCCTTCTCCCTCTGCAACATCTCCTCCTCCTCCATAGCGCTTGGCGTAGCCCTGCCGGAGTACTGCAGCTCCATCAACACCACGCCGTCGTGCTGCTGCTGGTGCCATCTCCCTCAACCTCTCCTCCCCCCTTGCTGGATCAAGAAGGAGGAGACGTGGCTGTTCCATACGTGTGTTGAACGCGGAGCTGCCATCCGTTCGGTGCTAGGATCTCCGGTAATTTGGATCTCGTCGTGTTCGACTACATCATCCCCGTTCTTTGAATGCTTCCGCTCGCGATCTACAAGGTACGTAGATGCATCTAATCACTCGTTGCTAGATGAACTCATAGATGGATCTTGGTGAAACCATAGGAAAATTTTTTGTTTTCAGCTTCATGGGTGCCCCCCACATCATATTATTCATACTACGTTGATTAAAAAAAGATAAATCACCCAAAACAAGATCTTCCCGTTTTTTGTTCCTACGATGTTGTGTCATGCACGTATCTACTAGTAGTTGTATAGTGGTAGTACTAGTAATATAGTATTAGGAGTACAAACTTGGTAGTACTAGTAGGAGTAGTACTAGTACGGAATGCTCCTACTCTATCAACGAGCCCCGTCTGACACAAAATTTCTTGGCTTCCGTGCTATAGCTAGATCTTCCCCTTGTTTCTGTTTTCCAACCCGGCGGCGCGGGGGGTGTCGGTTTGCTCAATGGCGGTCCCACATGAAAGTGAAAATGCTAGGCAGGCAACATGCCTTTCCTAAGCTATGTGTCGTGCCGGACGGGCCGTGTTGTACTCCCTATTCCCGGGCGTGTGGGGGTGCGACGCGAACACGGTAGGCCTTTTCCTTTTACTAGCAATGTGCCCGTGCATTGCGACGGATCCAGAGTAGTAGAATAGTAGTATTTGTTCACAAACTTGGAAGAAATCACTATTGTTTTGATATACTCCTAATATATTACTCCCTCTGTACCTAAATATTTGTCTTTTTTGAGATTTCAAATGGACTATCACATACGGATTATATAGGCATATTCTAGTGTTTCTAGCAAGATGCCCGCGCGTTGCACGAAGTTGATGGAAAAGGTAAGCACAACTTATAAATTGACGGATGGAGTACTAGTTACAGTGATGCATATAATTAAGCAAAGGGATCGCGCATGTCGGTATTGACTGGAACGAGAATTCAACAACACAACAAGAATTAAGGCCACGATGATGCAATCGCAGTGGTGGTTACAGAAGGCAAGAAGAAAGATGGATCCACGAACGTACGACCTCCTCCTCCTCAACTTAGCGCGTCGGGCCACCGACCGGTGGCTAAGGAGCGGCGGCTTTTGTGGCGAGGTCGAGGTGCTTCTCAACAAAGGCATCCAAGGCTTCCAGCCCATTGAGGAAGGCCAATGTCGTAGCATCCTCACTGGCCTTGTAGATACCTATGTACACGATTTGCTCGTACGCGTGGATGTGTAGGTCGACGAATTCTTGCAGGGCGAGACGCCTCGCGGCGAGCGTGACCTCCAGGTGGACATTCTTCGTGGCGTCAGCGGGCATTCGCAGGGCCACTAGTGCTTGAAAGAGGTTCCGGCCATGGAGGCCGATTAGGGTGGCAGGCAATGAGGAGCCCGGGCGCGCGGACTGGAGGAGTACGGCGATGTCGTCCACGAGCTTCTTGAGGATGGTGAACTTGTTGCTGGTGGCAATGATCATATGGTCCAACTGAGATTCGTAGTTGGTGTCGACGGCGGCCATCCACCAGCCGGTCTCCAACACCGTCTGGAGACGATCCTCGGCGCCATGCCGCAGGCCGGTGTCGGGGACCATCTGGCGCAGCCGCTGGCCGCTCACGCGCATCGCCGCCATGGGTCTGGAGCGAGCTATTTTGCGCTTAGTGTAGGTGCTTAGGCAAATGCTTAGCTGCGTACGATGTTGTAGATGCATTGGATGGAGGGGCACCTTTATATGAGGGCAATGAGGGCAAACTGCATTGCATTCACATCGTGCGGCCTCTTTTCTCGGACCTCCTCCCATTACTTCCCTCATGCACTAATTGAAGGAGGATGCATTGGCCGTTCAGCATATCGGGAACCGCTACTCCCTCCCTCGTCAGCATTAAAGCCGTATCGGGAACTGCGCCGTCCGCTGTCAAATCGAATACTCCCTCCGTCTAGGTGAGTATTAAGTCATCTTACGAGAACCGAATACTAGTAAACACATAGGCGTGGTGCATTAACTCTCACGTTGTTTCTTATTTTTTGACATAAATAGAGGAATCAACCAAGAAGAGATGTGGGGCTTGTATGCTTTTAATGACTTGAGACTATCAAACATGACATGAAGTGGTCAGTTCGTTGCACGAGAACAAATACAACCCACGTCAGCAGACACGCAACTTATAGCATCACATCCAATGGCTATAAAAGATGAATGAGATCAAATTATATCTCATCTAGATGAGTTCTAGCAAAACTATATTAATAATACTTAGTACTCCTACGCCATGTATCATATATTAGGCTGGTTGTAAAGGGGAGTATCATATACTAGTATCATGCATATGATACTAGTGTATGATACTACATCCGTAATGCATGGTATCATATGTTGGGATCATATAGGACTACATTTATTGCCATGCATGACACAAAGTAGTATATGATACTCAAGCTCCTCTTTCCTCATTTAATTCAATGACACCTCATCAAAATTGCTTAGTTGGCATGCATGATGCTACCTATGATACTCCCATTACGACCAGCCTTAGTATCATGTAGTACTTTATTTATTGCCATGTAATGACACATAGTTCACGAGCGCTCTCTATATGTACCACCTTTTTTTTTAATTGCAAGTTTTTCTCCATGGCGCAATCCATCGATACTACTACTGTACAAAAGTGGAGTATATACATTTTTTAAAAGGCTAGAGGGCAGGGCAGTCTAGCTCGGTCGGTTTCACGAGAGGCGAGGGCCTTTGTGATTTGATGGCTCATTAATGTTGTCAAATCGAATAGTCTGCGCCGCCCGCTGCACGCACGGCGCCTCCATTTAAATCCCTCCGCTAAACCCGCATGCAAACCGAGAATCCTACTCCGGCCACACGTCCGTTCATGAGCGGGCCAGAATTAAACGCAACACCGGCCGAGATCCTCCTGTCTGCCCTCAGTTTAAACAAGGCTAGACACCGGCCAAGCTCCTACCGTCCGCCCTCTATTTACACGAGGCCAGACAGACAGCGGGCAAGAATCGCACCCCTCCGCCGCTCCCCCATCTCCTCCTTCACCATTTTCTCCACCCTTCCGATGTCCTTTGATGAGGCGTTCTCCGGCATATTACCCGTCTGGGTGGCTCGCCGAGCCCTCCGGATACGGGCGAGGCCGCTCGGTGCTTCACCAACCTCGGTTGGCCCGACGGAGCCAGTTGTCGCCCCAAGCAGGCGCGTGGTTTAGCAACTCGCCATTCCAGTTCAGCTCGATGAGGAGTGGCGAGTTTCTCCATGCCGACACGGTGGCGAGCACGCCGGTACGGGTGTCGTCGCTGCCGCGTCGTACCGCGCCACCAGTGTCTGCGGTGGCCGCGCCTCCCGTGCCTCCGGCAGCGCCATGCAGGCAGAGACAGAAGCCGTGGCATGGAGAGCGACGAGTCGGTGGCCAGATTCTCCGTGTCCTCCGCCATCATCGAGGAGAAGTAGAACATGGGAGGCGGCCACCACTTGGGACCCATGCACTACAAAAAAAAGACACATCCGTGACATTTTGGGCCAAACAAATTTTTTTTCTATCATACATATGACACCTCTATGACGATAATTGTGACAAAACCCGGTATCGTCATAGATGTGGTGGGCTCCTACTTCTATGACAAAAAATCATGACAGAAAACGGGCTTTTTGTCCTGGGCGGGCTGGAGACGCAACTGCATGACATTCTTTGGGTCGTCCATGAGGGAAAAAATTGTGGTAGAAGCGAGGGGGAGGAAAATTTCAGGGAGTTGCCGGTTAACCCGAGCGGTCGATCGATGGCTGTTAACTAAACTCGATGAAGCGATTCCTTCGCTACTGCTGCTAACTGAAGCCGATCGATTGGATGAACAGTGAGCGTTGCGGGGGGGGGGGGGGGGAGGGGGGTTGGATGAATAGTGAGTGGTGGTGTTGCCTCTGGATGAATAGGAACCCGTGGTGTGGAGGGCTGGATGAACAGTAGAAGGTGGAGGGGTGGCCGTGGAGGGGTGGTTGACAGGACCCCGTGGTGTGGAGGGCTGGATGAATAGTAGACGGTGGAGGGGTGCCCGTGGAGGGGTGGTTGAACAGTAGCTGGTGGAGTAGCGCGCGGTGGAGGCTGGATGAACAGGAGCCCGTGGAGGCTGGAGGAGGTCGACGGTAGCCCGTGGAGGCTGGAGGAGGTCGACGGTGGAGATGAACAGTAACCCGTGGAGTCCCGTTTTGCGGTACGCCAGACCCCTCCCCCCCGTTTTGACCGTAGCGCTCCAACACAAGTCCGTTTCGTCCGTTTTGCGGTATGCCACACCCGTCCCGATCAACAGGACCCCCGTTTCAAACGTAGCGCTCCAACACAAGTCCGTTTCATCCGTTTTGCGGTACGCCACACCCCTCCCGATCAATAGGACCCCCGTTTCGACCGTAGGAGGTCCGTTTGCTCCGTTTTGCGGTACGCCAGGCCCCTCCCGATCAACAGGACCCCGTTTCGAACGTGGCTGATCAAACACAAGGCTGTTTCCTCCGTTGTGCGGTACGCCAGGCCTCGTTTCCATCGCCTGTTCCATCCAAGCCCTCCCGATGAACACGACCACACATTCTGTTCCGACTCAGTCGGTTGGCTCCCCATGAACACGACGACGATGCTGTTTCTCCGTTCTGACCCAGCCATGTACGTATGCGCGATAGGCATTAGAGACCCTGCCCATATGTACGTACGTGGACGTATTTTCTTTCTTGCACCCTCGTCGTTGTACGTACGTGTACATGCTACGTGCGCGCCTCTAGTACGACACGTGCGCGCCTCTACATCCACCAGTATATATGTATGTACACGTTTGCGACCAGAATGACAACGCTACGTACGCTTCGACCAGGTGGGTCCCGACTGTCAGACACTTCCTTGCGTGCGACGATGTAGCTGGTGGGTCCCAGCAGTCAGGGGGGCGAATCGTTTTTTTTGGACGCACTTCCTTGCGTGCGAAGATGTAATTGGTGGGTCCCAGCAGATAGGGGAAACGTTTTTTTCGCTAAATACGGTGGCCCATCCGGTGGGTCCCCGCTGTCAGGTGGAGGAATAATTATTTTGCGCGTAATAAGGAGGCACTTCCTTGCTGCGGTCGTGGACACAGCTGTCAGCCTCTCCACGTACAGTCCACGTCCGATGGAAGCCATTCCTTGACCACATTGACCATGTCACGCCGAGAGTACCAGGGCGGTGGACAACGGCGAGAACTAGGAAGGGGACAACGCGGAGACGGGGAAGACGCGGCAGTGGATGCCCACGCGTGGAGGAGTATGAGGGTTCAGTCATTCGGCTGCAGTGTGAGGCCGCCGTCGCCGCAGAATAAGAAGGGGTGTGGGTACGTAGAGGGATGTCCTGGCCAGCGGTGGGAGTAGTAGGGGGCGGTGAGGCCTCCATGGCATCACAGCCGGCAACGGGCGGCAGGAGCAGGCGGCACGACCGGCGCTGCTTTGGGCGGCTGGAGCAAGAAGACCAGAGGTTGAAGAAGCACTACGGCCGTTGGATCGACATCGTACAGTCACCGGAGCTAGAATCGTTCATATATTGACTAAAGTCGACAAAGGCTTCCGTCCCAGTCAACTTATTAGGCCCACAAGTTAGCCTCCCACCAAGGTTGGTCCCAGCTAGCAGTGGGGTATTCATTTTTTTGTGCGTAATAAGGAGGCACTTCTGGTGGGTCTGAGCTGACAACGGGGGGAACGTTTTTTTTGCGAAATAAGGTGGCCCGTCCTGTGGGTCCCAGCAGTCAGGGGGAATTTTTTTTTTCACGAAAGACTGGTGACCTGTCTGGTGGGTCCCTGCTGTCACGTGGAGGAATAGTTATTTTCTTCGTAATAAGGAGGCACTTCCTTGCGTCTGCCGTGGACCCACCTATCAGCCTCTCCACGTACGGTACACTTCCGATGGAAGTCGGTCATTGACCACATTTACCACCCCGCGCCGAAAGCACCATAGCGGTGGACGACGGCGAGGCCTAGGAAGGGTACGACGGGGAGCCGGGGAAGACGCGGCAGTGGAAGCCCGTGCGGAGAGGAGTACGAGGGTTCATTGGTTCGACTGCGGTGTGAGGCTGCAGTTGCCGCTGGGCCTGGCCAGCGGTGGGAATAGTAGGGGGCGGTGAGGCCTCCGCGGCAGCACAGCTGGCCATGGGAGGCAGGAGCATGCGGCATGACCGGCACTGCTTTGGGCGGCTGGAGCAAGAACACCGGAGGTTGAAGAAGCACTACGGCCGTTGGATGGCCATCGTACGGTCAGTGGAGCAAGAATCGTTCATATTGACTAAAGTTGACAAAGGCCCCCGTCCCAGTCAACTTAGTAGGCCCACAAGTTAGCCTCCCACCATGGTGGGTCCCAGCTAGCAGGGTGAGTATTCATTTTTTTGTGCGTAATAAGGAGGCACTTCCGGTGGGTCCGAGCTGACAATGCGGGGAACATTTTTTTCACGAAATACGATGGCCCGTCCGGTGGGTCCCAGCAGTTAGGGGGGAAATGTTTTTTTCGTGAAATAAGGTGGCCCGTCCGGTGGGTCCCTACTGTCAGGTGGAGGAATAATTATGTTGCGCGTAATAAGGAGGCACTTCCTTGCGGCCGCCTGGACCTAGCTGTCAGCCTCTCCACGTACAATACTCTAATGATGGAAGTCAGTCGTTGACCACATTAACCAAGCCGCACCGAGAGCACCAGGGTGGTGGTCTGGACGACGGCGAGGCCTAGGAAGGGGACGACGCGGAGCGGGGGAAGACGCAATAGTGGTAGCCCGCGCAGAGAGGAGTACGAGGGTTCACTGGTTCGGCTGCCATTGCCGCAGAATAACAGGGGGTATGGGTGAGTAGAGGAATGGCCTGGCCAGCGGTGGGAGTAGTACGGGGCGGTGAGGCCTCCGCGGCATCACAGCCGGCCACGGGAGGCAGGAGCACGCGACACGACCGACGCTGGTTTGGGCGGCTGGAGCAAGAAGACTAGAGGTTAAAGAAGCACTACGGCCGTTGGATGGACATCGTACGATCACTGCAACTAGAATCGTTTATATTGACTAAGTTGACAAAGCCCTTGGTACGCGTCAACTTAGTAGGCCCACAGCTTGGATTTGGCAGAGAACATATAGCCCATTTGCTATTTGTAAGAATGTACAACCCATTTTTCAATTCTAATGGTATTTACTACAGCCCATTTACGGGTTTGTTAAAAATACAGCCCAACTTCTAGGTAGGACAACGATTAATAATTTCAGACAACCGCTCAAAACAGAATAAAAAAATCCCACATTTTGATGGGATCCGAAATATTTTTATCCAAAATTTCTAGTCAGGTGAAATATAATTTCAAAATAAAGTTGTATCACGTTAAAATCAAACGAAATATTACACGTGCAACAAGTAATGAAATTAAAAATCCAAAAATCCAAAAATAATATATTTTTCAAACCAATTACGTGTTTGGTCCATAGTAATTGCCCAGTTATTATAATTACATCCCATTTATTATTTCTCAAAGTCCATTTTCTTGTTAAGCCTAATGCATACCTCCTAGGAAACATTGCAGCCCAGTAGGGCGGATAACAAGTTGACCCGGATATTGTGTACAACTGTCGGCCCAGTTGCATTGCTGATGTTGAAAAAAAGGCATATGTAGTACAGTACAACCTAACATGGTTAGTCAACCCACATTCAGGGACGCCAGAAAGGCCCAAACAAGGCTTATGTACAACTTTTTGAAGTCACTGAGCTCAATTAATAACTTAAGAAAAAAGTTAGATTACAGTGGAACCTAATTAAAAGCTGTCACGAGCAAATAAATAATTCAACGGGTCCCACTTGTGCGTGTGCGCGTATGTGCGTGTGTGTGTGTGTGTCTGTGTGCGTGTGTGTGTGTGTGTGAGAGAGAGAGATAGAGAGAGAGACCCATCAGTCGATGCTCATAATTACATCTTTCAGCAAATGCATTGCTGAATGCTTAGTAAAAACTTATATAGTTGACACAATCATATAGAACATCATAGCACACTAAACTTGCATACAAAAATTTCACGCAGGAGGCACAATCAGGATGGAAGTAGTGGATCGCTATGGGAAGGGCTATGTTGAAACCAACGAAGTCGTACATAACGGTTATAAATGACGGGGAAATATCTTGAATGTTGTGCAAAGAAAACAGACAGACAACACAATAAGTTCTACTAGCACATTAAGATGACGTACAACCCTTTCTAACAAAAGTTCAGGTACAAAATTAGAACAGGTCACAATGAATTGTACTGTCATATCAGTGCTTCAGACCCATAGCTCGGATTTAACTACTACTCTCTCACAAGATTCAGTTGTTACCTCAAATTAGAGCACATCCAGGCATCCATCCCTGCCTCTTTTCCCAAAGAAGCAATGGCCTCCACCGCGTGATGGAGTAGGCCCTGTGCCATCCATCGTTCCGAGCAACATGGGAAAGTCTGACGTTGACTCCTGTAATGGACGTCGTCGACGGACCCTGGCACCAGCGGGGGCGGCAGGACTTCGATTGATGGATTGACCACTTCTTCGACATGCACGAACACTCGATACAGGTACATCCCTAACGTGGTCCGTAGCGTCCTTGGTGGCGACGAATAGTACAACCCCGGTTCCTGCACCGGTATCTCAACACCGATCACCTTCGGTATGGTTGACGGCTTCTTCATCCATGCCATAACCGTTAGAGCCCAGCTGTCTGGAGGAACAAACATACTTACGAGCTCACCTCCAAGGTTGTTGATAAGCTCGTTCATGGAGTCGCTGTTCGAAGCACGTCGAGGCATGCCGTGGAAGGTAAGCTTTGTTAAAAACTCAAGCTCAGAGGGCACCGAGCCCCATCCTGGGTGCCACCAATCAAAGCTCACCAGCGTGCCATCGCAGAACAAACACCGGGAAAATTCGAACACACGACTGCAGTCGAAAGTTATTCGGAACCTAACGAAGAAATCAGCTGGTGGCGGACAGACTTCGACGAGCAAGTCACTTATTTGGATGCCGTGCGCAATGCTAAGAGCTTTGACAAGGTCGTCCGGTGACACGGGAGGCCGGTCGCCGTTGATGGTTACCATCAGCACTTTGTCATCAAACTGGTTGTCAAGCGCCGCCATGCCACTGTTGAGCGACAACACGCAGCGACCAAAGGTAGGACGGACCTCAGGATCTCCGGCTCGGTGATCCGCGTTGACCGGCGACATGATAGTGCGCTTGAGTACAGGGAGTACAGGAGGGGGATTTGGGGGAACTGGAGTAGGAATCGAGATTCCAGAGGTGGGGGAGGGGCGGGGGACTGTGGATGAAAAGGTAGCATGAATTTCGAGCACGCGCCAATATGCTCTTGGCGCGCAAGCGCACAAAAACACCGGTGGCACCCACATGTCGGCCTAAGAGTCCTTATTCTTTCTTTTTTGGAGAGCCCGACCTTTTTTTTCAGGATCTTTTGAGAGCCTGGCCCGAGAGTCATAATTGACCTGTTTGGCATTGCGTTACTACTCGGCCCATATTCAACGACACCTCACAGGCCCAAGCAATTGTACATTATCGAAAAGACAGTGAGCTCAAATTATATAACTTGAAAAAAGGAGATATACTCTGAACGCTGGAGAATGGTGATGCCCTCATTTAGCCCACCAGTAGTTCGAGACAATAAATAGTTCGAAACAACGATATATACAACATTCAAACAATGACTAGTGACTACTACAGACATAAACAACAAGACATGATAGTTCATAAGAAGTCTTGCTACACCACCAAAACGTACCCATCTACAGCGCTCAAACTCTCGTGATCCAGACGAGAATGACATTCTAAATAGAAGCAACTATTACATAGAAAGAGTGACATAGACGAGGATGACCAAATGACAAGGAATATGCATAACAAAAGAAAGAACTACCCATCCAGAACCAGCAGCAAAGACAACAAAGTCATTCGAAGAGATGATCCAACACCATCATAATTTGCAGCCTCGCTTCAGCGACTAGTGATCCGGAGACACAAGTACTCCACCCTTTCGATGCAACAGCCCAATTACCTATCAACCTGAAGGCTTGAACCACATCACTACCTGTCATAATTGAGACATCCAAGGATCAAAGTTAATCCGGATGCCTTTGTCATTCTCACCTTCTTTTGGCTGGAGGCTGCATCGTTGACAATCAGGGGAATATGCTCCCGAACTCCTAGGGCTTGCCGTGTAGACATAGTTTTCCATAGCAAACAGAGCCTCTCTGTCATCAAGGTCCTTGCCAATGGTGATCTCCTGGTTAATCGGATAATTGAGTCCGAGAAACAGAGAGGGTGAACCAAAGTTGTTTACCCGCCTCCAACTAAAAAATCCTAAAGGCCACAACTAGCTGGTATCCTGCTCATAGACGTAACAACCACTGTCCGGATACTCACGTATTACACGGTGCTTGTATATAGTGGGTTTTTTGCAATATAACTTTTCCGTCTCATGTGTCCGAATGATCATCAGTCTTTTGTCGTTGTCTGATCGAGCGAGGAACCAGTTGTGCTTCCCTGTTTTTGGCAAAGGTGGTGTAATTACAAAGGGCAATAACTGTAGGGACACTGCATCATATCAAAAAGGACATGCATTGTTAATGTAAGATCAGCATTGTTCAGAGTATGAGTAGGATAATGCAAGAAACAACATTGATATGTCCCTGTTGGAACTAGGAGGAAAATACAGGGAAATGTATACTGGGTTCGAAAATATAGAAGTGCCATGCATGGTTGTACTCATGTTATCTCGCAATCGATTCTTCACAGGAAACTACCATGTCATGCATGTTATGTAATCATGTTTTGTCCTCACAAGCAAATTCTTCAAGGTAACTAATAGACCATGCATTGTTATATACTCGTGTTCCGTGGGCAAATTTTTTTTGAGGATATTATTCTAGTCATTGATTGCTGAAGGGCGAATATAGGTATGTACACATGGTAAGCATTGCAGGATTTCACTACTTCCAAATATAGAGTTCTCCATATGCACATTTACTTCCCTAATGTATGGTTAGATGAAACCAACAGTGTGGTGCATGTTTCTACATCATGAAAATGAGGAAACTAACATGGCCATTGATACACACTCATATTTAGTAGTAGTATATAGATTACTGTAAAATAAGGATAATATCCATATATTCCTGACCGTTTGATTATTCAGGGTATAAATTGGTTGTAATGACATGGTCACAATCGCATGAATTAACTCATTCCAAATATAGCTGATTTACGGTGTCTCTAATATATTGCCATAGTTCTACTCAAATTCTGCTCAAACAGGGATATGCCAGTCATCAAAAAAAGTTCAAACAGTGTCATGGCGTCATCATTAACATGAGACGGAAACAACTTACACGCGCCGTCCCAGCAATACATGGTGCCATCTGCTTTGTCGATCGTGTAGATGATGCCATTGTGTTCAGTAGAATCACAGAAGTGTGTATTAGCTTTGATGATGATCCATAGCGAGTCGAGTTGTCTCTAGCTAAAAAAGGCACCGCGTAAAGATAGGCGAGTCCACGGTCGAACAAGGCAATTAGCTTGAAGTCTGCGTAATTCTCATGTCGTGTGGATACTTGGAAGATTACAATCTTCTGCAAAACAAGGTCCGTCCAACTGACGTAGTAATCTAGATGACTTGGACCGCGATGGTAATACTCTATATAATCCAACAGAGGAAGGATAATCTCATGGGAGGTCTGGAAGTTCACGAGCACCAACTTTTTACCGTCTTCTCTGAAGGCAGCCATCCAGTGGGAGTTCATGTCGACCCAGTACATACCTGCCAAGAAGTTTCGGGCGATGGTGATCGGATCGATGTCGAGGGAAATGATGTACGGCGACACACTACATACCTGCAAAGAAGTTTCGGCTAATGGAGATCGGATTGAAGTCGAGGGGCATCATGCACGCCTCCGTATCGTGGTGAGCCTATCTTGCAAGACTAGATAGCAGCAAGCAGGGTGTCTTGAAAAGCTTAGGGCTCACTTCGATGATGGTCGTGTGCATGTCCCTCGAGCATGCAGCCAGCCGCAGGGGCGGTCAACATATCCATACACGAACAACAGAGGTCGAGGATGTCACTGGGGAGATTGCTCCAATCGCGACTCACATGGATGCTGCACGGTTCGCGTTCGGCCATGGTGGAGCTTGTAAGGGGGCTTGATTTACTGGGGAGAAGGATGTCGGTGCTGGAGCGGCTAACGAGGGAATAGTGGTATTGGGGGAGGCGACTGAGGCGACGGTACACGAGGGCACAGTGAGATGGAGACGGAGACGGAGACGGAGAACAAGATGGAGATGGAGTGGTGCTATGGGAGCGGAGAGGGAGACGAGGCGAGGCGCCAATGTGCTGTACAGCAGCGGTGACAGACTGCATAGTGCACAGGGTGAGGCTGACTTTGGTAACCCGAACATGCCGCCTCGCCTGGACTAGTGTCAGGCGCAGGGTGTTGTAACTTCACTGTGAGGACCGGATCAATAGTATTTTGACCATCAAGTGTACCACAGTTCTACTACTACTACTACTACTACTAGTAGGAACATGAGTACTCAAGTATTGTATAGCGGAAATTGGTCTCCTGTGCTAGCATGCCTGTTCACTTCATCGTTCAGGTATCATCAATATTGCAAGCAGAACCAAATTCGCGTGCGTGCCCAATCAACACCCTGCCGTGATGCATGAATTGGTCGTTCTGGTTCATCAAGGACGGCATGCAGATCGTTCCACACTTGAGAAGAGGAAAAATGGAAAGGTAGAACGCGGCTGCAGAGGAGGAGAATGCTGGATAACGAGGCTGGGAGGGGATCAAGTAGGAAGTTAATGCTCCACGCCTAAAGGTTTTGGGAAAACCTGATTTTCATAAGGTGACTTATACTCACCTAAACGGAGGGAGTATTTCTTAACGAGAGAATGTTGTGTCTCCCACTCACGGGCTAAAAAAAAGCTACGTCACATTTTTTTATCTGTTTGCATAGGTCCCACCTATCAGGAAGGATGGGCACATACACGAACAGGTACGAATCCTCAGTATACCTGCATAGCCTTTTCGTTTAGTCTACCTAGCCGTCTAATCAATTGCCTGCACGCCACTTCTCACATTTACTTGTCCATCGGAACCGATTCGCCTCGGCTTCTTCACCTCCCCTTCGTCTTCATTTGCATCCAAACCCCACTGCGTTCACATTGTTTTAACCTCTTTAAATAATCATCTACTACTTCAGTTAGACTAGCCATCTAATCCTAATTCTCCAAACCATATCCCTTCGTTCCAGCGGTTCCAAATGGCGAAAGAGATCGAGATGCAGGTTTTTAGCATCCAACATGTCCTCGTTGTAGGCTCGATGCGCATAGTTGCCACCGTGACCGTCCACCCAATGCTCATCATTCATGGATTCTATGCCAAACATTTTATAGCATTCTTCTTTTAACAATTGAGCACAATTTTCCTTCCCATCATTTTCACGAAAGACGTTATAAAGATGAGTAATATGATGCAACCTCAATTCCATTTTTTGTAGTTTTCTTTTTGTAAACCAAACTAGTGATAAAACAAGAAACTAAAAGATTCGATTGCAAGATCTAAAGATATACTTTCAAGAACTCACCTCCCCGGCAACGGCGCTAGAAAAGAGCTTCATTGCCAGAGTGTGAGTGTCGGTTTCCTAACCTCCTCGGCAACGGTGCCAGAAAAGAACTTGATGTCTACTACACCACTTCATTCTTGTAGACACGGGTTGGGCCTCCAAGCGCAGAGTTTTGTAGGATAGTAGCAATTTTCCCTCAAGTGGATGACCTAAGGTTTATCAATCCGTGAGAGGTGTAGGATGAAGATGGTCTCTCTCAAACGACCCTGAAACCAAATACAAGAAATCTCTTGTGTCCCCAACACACCCAATACAATGCCAAATTGTATAGGTGCACTAGTTCGGCGAAGAGATGGTGATAAAAGTGTAATATGGATGGTAGAAATATATTTTTATAATCTTAATAAATAAAAACAGCAAGGTATCAAATAGTAAACAGGCACAAAAACAGTTTTGCAATGCTTAAAATCGAGGCATAGGGTCCGTACTTTCGCTAGTGCAACCTCTCATCAATGCTAATATAGCTGGATCATATGATTATCCCTCAAAATGCAATAAACAATCACTCCCGAGTTCCTATTAGCGGAGAACAAAAGATATGAATTGTTTGTAGGTCAGGAAACCACCTCAAAGCTATTCTTTCCGTTCGATCTATTCAAGAGTTCATACTAAAATAACAAAAAGCTAATTTTTCCATTTGATCTATCCTAGAGTTCGTACTAGAATAACACCAAAGAAAATTCATATTCATAATACTCAATCCACACAAAGAACTATAAAGAGACCCCAAAGTTCCTGTCGGAGAAAAACATGCATCAACCCCTATGCATAGATTACCCTAATATCACCGCGGGAATCCGTGATTTGAATGCCATAACACATATCAAGTGAATCAATAAGATACCTCATTGTTACCTCAAGTATTCATATTGCAAGACATATATCATGTGTTCTCATCTCTGAATATTCAATCTGACAAGACAAAACTTTGAAGGGTAAAGATTCAATTCATCATAACAAGAGTATAGAGGGGAGAAACATCATATGATCCGACTATATTAACAAATCCCATGATATAGATCACGAGAGAGAGATCAAACACATAGCTACTGGTAAAAACTGTTAGCCCCGAGGATGGATGAGGGAGTCCTGTATTAAGGGGTCCTCGGGCATCCGGCCCATTGACATGGACCGGACTGATGGGCTGTGAAGATACAAGAACAACGGCTCTCACCTGTGTCCGGATGGGACTCTCCTTGGCGTGGAAGGTAAGCTTGGAGTCCGGATATGAAGATTCCTTTCTCTGTAACCAACTTTGTACAACCCTAGTCCCCTCTGGTGTCTATATAAACCGGAGGTCTTAGTCCATAGAGGCAATTATAATCATACAGGCTAGACTTCTAGGGTTTTAGCCATTATGATCTCGTGGTAGATCAACTCTTGTAATACTCATATTCATCAAGATCAATCAAGCAGGAAGTAGGGTATTACCTCCATAAAGGGGGCCCGAACCTGGATAAACATCGTGTCCCCCACCTCCTGTTAACATCAACCTTAGACGCATAGTTCGGGACCCCCTACTCAAGATCCGCTGGTTTTGACACCGACATTGGTGCTTTCATTGAGAGTTCCGCTGTGACATCTAAGACAGGATTGATGGCTCGCCTAGTTGTCAAGGACAGTATCACCTCCGTAGGAGGCCTGGCCCCAGGTCAAGCCCTCCGGCTGGGAGGCTTTACCATGACTGCCCGTTCAGCCGTTAAGCCAACGATGACTTCTCGGATCACCGAAAAATGCCTCCGTGTTGACTCCGAACACCTCAAACGGATGGATCCGATGGAGTTTTCATCTTTAATTAAACTCCTTGATCGCATCGCCACCCTGGGGGTCGCTATGGACTATGATTGGATTGGGCTTAAACCGGATCAGAGAGAAATCAAATCCCCACCGATCACCTATCAAGTAGCGGTAATCGAGGAGCGAAACAACAACTCTCCCTCTATATTGAGGAAGAACTATGTTCAGATTATTCCGGTCTTGAAGGGCCGGATACCCGTCTAGGGAACAGCACGCCCTACCCTCCGAACCTAGAATAGGACAACGGGCCTGAAAAATTAGTTGACATCCCGGAGCCAGAACTATTAAGTTCGGAAGTTTCTCGAACTCCGGATCCCAAATGGGGTTAGGGTTTGGACTTAAATCCAAGCACCCACCCAGATACACACAATCTTATGTACATACGACAGCAGTATCAAGAAACAGTCCATCACTTTTGGGCCAGATTCCTCCTTGTCAAAGACAAGATCAAAGATTGCCGCGACAAAGACGCGATCTCAATATTCTGCAACAATTGCACGGACGAGGGAATCCTCAATGCCATTAACTACCGTCGTGTATTACACTTCGCTGACTTGGCAACCATAGTATAGAAGTACTGCGCATTGGAAAGCACCTGGAAAACTCAGGCAGTTCCCTGGGAGCCTCCAGTTTCCACTCAACCCCTCGTCCGGGCAAAAAGGATGCACCCTCGTAGGTCGCCCGATTGAATAGTAAAGAAATCGAAGCCCATTACGGGGCGCGGAACCATTCTGGAGGGATGGCTCGATAGGCCATGCAAAATACACACAACCCCGGATACAATACCAACCCACAGCCTTAGAGCATGTTGGATACTCCAGCAAGTGGCCAAGAGCGGCGAGGATCTCCTCACCAAAAATACCGCAGAGCAACACCCCACATAAGACGACGACCTTAGAGTATTTCACGGTCTTCAAGACTTTCTCCTCAAACAATAGGCGCAAAAGGGCACTCCACAGCCTCACTGAAGTCTGCCAAGTAGCAGCAATAAACCCCTGGGACGACACTGCTATAACTTTCAAAGACTGTGACGAACCAAAATTCAGGATAGTCCGGGTACCAGCCGCCTTGGTCCTCAGTCCAATCATGGACGGCTTTCGGCTTACCCAAGTGCTCATCGACGGCGTCAGCAGACTAAACCTCATTTACGAGGAAACTCTCAACAAAATGGAAATAGACACGAGCCGTATTGAGCAAAGTAACACGACCTTCCGAGGAATCATTCCCAGTCGGGAGGCGCGATGCACGGTAAAAAATCACACTCGACGTGGTATTCGGCACGCCATAGAATTATCGGTCCGAAGAGATAACCTTCCAAGTGGACCCTTTCAAAAGTGGATATCACGCCCTATTATGGCGAGATGCATTTACACGCTTCCAAGCTATACCTCATTACGGGTACATGAAGCTCAAGATGCCTGGGCCCAATGGTATTATCACTCTGGACAGTGATCCGGACATAACACTCTGCGCCGAAAACAAAACCGCAGCCCTGGCCCTCGAGGCATTGTATGAAGCCCTCGCGGATGAAGAGTTAACCGCACTACGCTCCACGGTGGTTAGGGACGACGTGATCCTGTACAAGCGACCCAAATCCACCTCCTTTAAACCAGCAGATGAAATAGTCAAATTTCAAGTCAACCCGATGGACCCCAAGAAGACAGCATCCATCGGGGGACAACTGGACCCAACGGCTATGAGAGTTCCTAGGCGAGAACTGGGACATATTCTCCTAGCACCCTTTTCATATGCTGGGAATCCCACGCGGGTTGTCTGAACACAGCCTCAACATACTGAAGGGATATAAATCGGTCAAGAAAACACTATGACGCTTTTCCGAACCCAAATGACAAGGTATGGACGAGGAGCTAGCCATGTTCATGAAGGCCGGATTCATCAGAGAAATAAAACACCGGGACTAGCTGGCAAACCTGGTGATGCTGCAAATGAAGGATTAATCCTGGTGCCTATGCATCGATTTCAAAGACCTCAACAAGGCCTGCCCTAAGGATCCATTTCCCCTCCCTCGCATCGATCAGATTATTGATGCTACAGCCTTACACGACTCAGTATGTTTCCTCGACGCATACTCCGGATACCATTAAATCAAAATGAAGGAGTCCGACCAAACTGCAACAGCATTCGTTACCCCATATGGGCCGTTCTGCTTCAACATTATGCCCATCGGACTTAAAAACGCCGGCGCCACCTACCAATGGATGATTGAAACATGCCTGGAGAAACAGATCGGCAAGACAGTTGAAGCGTATGTTGATGGCTTCGTCATCAAAACTAGGCACGTCGAGTCATTAATAGACGATCTGTGTCTCACATTCGACAACCTCCATACATATGACATCAAGCTCAATCTGGAAAAGTGTGTTTTCGGCGTTCCCGCTAGAAAACTGTTAGGCTTCATCGTTTCCAATAGAGGAATTGAGGTGAACCTAGCTAAAATCCGAGCTTTGCCATAGTTGGCTATGCCAACAGACCTTAAACAAGTCCATAAACTAGCCGGATGTGTGGTAGCTTTAAGTCACTTTATTTCCAGACTAGGAGAAAAAGCATTGCCACTTCATCGCCTTCTCTGACACACCGATCACTTCGAGTGGCGGACGCGGCAACGGCCAAACTAGAAGAAATAAAAACTCTTTTAGCGAGCAACCCAATCTTGGCCGCACTGAACGTAGGCGAACCCATGTTATTATACATATTGGCAACGCACCAGATCATGAGTGCGGTGCTCGTCGTTGAACAAAAGGAGGACGGACACAAATTCCCGCTTAAGAAGCCGTTATACTACGTATCCACTGTCCTCACACCACGAAAATCCCAATACCCTCGTTACCGAAACATAGCATACGCGGTCTTCATGGCATCCCAGAAGCTACAACACTACTTTCAAGAGTGCTCAATCACGGTGGCCTCCAAAGTACCACTCAATGACAGGAAAAACAACCGCGATGCCACGGGCCAGATTGCCAAGTGGCCATTGAGCTCCTCCCATTCAACATAACATACAGACCGCGTCGGGCCATTAAATCCCGAGTACTGGCCGACTTCGTTGCAAAATGGACAGAGGCCGAACTCCCTAAAGAGTACGACACATATTCCAACTGGGTCATGCACTTTGACGGCTCCAAAATGTTGGCGGGCTTAGGAGCGGGCATTGTTCTAACATCCCCCACTGGAGATACAGTTCAGTACATACTCCAAATATTATACACATACTCCAACAATGCATCCGAATACGAGGCCTTATTGCATGGTCTTCGGATGGCTGTCTCCATGGGCATACAACGTGTGGAAGTGCACATGGATTCAAACCTCGCAATATCTCAAATAAATGAAGAGCGGCAACACACCGATATCATCGGGGGCTCAGCCACCGAAATAACATCGTCGGCCCATCTTATCATGGCAGTCATTGCCCCATGGACCGAACCCTTCTTGGCCTACCTTAATAGGCGTGAACTCCCTAAGGATCAGAATGAGGTGCGCCGCATTGTCCGGCGCTCGAAATCCTACAAGGTTCACAATAGAGAACTCTACAAGAAAATCGCTACCGGAGTACTTCAAAGATGTATCTCCGAGGAAGAGGGGCGGTATCTCTTGGATGAAATTCATGCCGGTCTCAGGCCCTTGTAAGCAAGGCCTTCCGTACAGGTTTCTATTGGCCGACGGCCCAAGCAGATGCACAGGACCTTGTCCAACGTTGCATCGGATGCCAGCTTTTCGCCAACCAAAGACATATGCCACCCACCGCTCTATAAGCGATCCCCATCACTTGGCCTTTCACGGTCTGGGGGCTTGATATGGTCGGACCCCTTAAAGGAGGAAGCCATAAGAAAAAATATCTATTGGTCATGGTGGATAAATTCACTAAGTGGATAGAGGCCAAACTAGTTAAAATGGCCGAAGCCGGACTAGTGATAGACTTCATATCCAGTGTTGTGCACCGTTATGGTGTTCCACACAACATCATCACTGATAACGGCTCCAATTTTGCAGCCGATGAGGTGAAAACCTGGTGTGTTAATCTGGGCATTAAGCTCGATTACGCTTCCGTCTATCACCCGCAAACAAACGGTCAAGTCAAACGAGCCAATGGTCTTATCATGAGCGGCATTAAGCCTAGACTAGTGTGGTCCTTGAAAGAATCAGACAAGCACTGGGTCGACTATCTCAACTCCATACTGTGGGGGCTGTGGACCACGCCCAATCGCACTACCGGATATACACCTTTCTTCATGGTGTACGGCGTAGAGGCTATGTTACCCTGCGACATTATTCATGAGTCTCCTCGAGTGCACATGTATGAAGAGAGAGAGGCCGAGCTTGATTGGCAGGACAGCTTAGATGCCCTGGAGGAGGAGCGCGACGTCGCAACAGCCTGTTCCGCATTTTATCAACAACAGGCTCACAGATATCAAAGCAGAGAAGTACGAGCCAAGACTTATAATGTTGGCGAACTCGTTCCACTCTTGCCGGCGAAGAAAAAGGACGAACTCAAGACCAAGTGGGAGGGTCCCTTCATCATTGAAGAAGTTCTCACTTGAGGAACGTACCGCCTGCGTGATGCATGAGACAATCGCCTAGAGTCGAACCCATGGAACGCAGCCAGACTCCGAAGATTCTATGCCTAGTGCCGAACTCTTTGTTCGTCTCCTTCTCCATTTTGTTTCCATTATTTATTTATTTTTTACCTCTCTTTTCACTTTTTCCTTTTTTAGCCTTAAAGCTCTCGTGTGGCTAAACCGTGCACCTACGATGTACACATCCTCAAATATGTATGTCCATTATACCTGGGGGCTTCTTGTACAGAAGCTTATTATTTTTCTTTTCCGAGCATTAAGCTCACCACATATGTGTCTTTTCCTCATATGTACCTTTTCTTCTCCATTATATGCATCGATAGACTTAAGTTTTGGCCAAGCTGGGTTGCCTGGCTCCTGTGCTTATGCCCTACATTCCCGTTAATTCGGCTAGGGCATAAAGGGAGCACGACTGCGATTATTACTGTCGGGTCATCCAGATGTGTACCTCAGACTGGGTGAAGCCGAAAGCTAGCGTTCTTAAGGGAATATTTGGTCGGTGGACTAAAGATATTTTTTACTTATTACACCATGGACCCCTAGGTGTTACGTATACTGCGATTTTTCAATCACAGTTCAGGCATGCACGTTAACGCATGCTCACCCAGGGAAAGGAACCATTAACGGAACTATTCTCTCTAGAAGATGTTTCTTACAATAATAATGTAATATAACATAGCTAGCCAGATACAACTTGTCTGTTCAAGCAACTATGACCCCTACGCCTAGTTTCCACGAATACCCCAGTTTATTTTGCTGCTCAGGTATTCGGAAACACTCCGCACCTTCGGGTCCAGAGGTCGAAGCGAAAAGGTCTACCATGACAATTGTTTTACAATCCGGCTAGGGACAAATATGTCAAAGAAAATAAATAGTCACTTGGACTCAAATTTTCCTCTTTTATGTCGTCCAACAGGTTGTCTAGCTTACAATCCTGTTGAGAATGTTTTGCATCTACTTTTACCTGGTCATATACAAATCTAACAGCAATTTTTTTTCCATCTGACCCTAAAGGTCCGACCCGGGCCATATGATTCGGATCAAACTTGGTATACTGTGTTTTCACCATGGCCCAGGCCTCTCGCGCACCTTCCCAACAGGCCGATATCTTCCATAATCGGAAACACTGCCGCGCTCCCTTAAATAGTTGTACAAGCTCCTCCATACTGCCTGGAGGGGAGGCAGATGGCCATAAGGCCTTGGCAACACTTCGCATCACCTGTCGAGCTTGCTCGTGCATTTGCGGCAGCTCTTGTAGCAGGTCGCCCAAAGATCCAGACATCTGCTCTTCGGGATGGCCAGTCAGCATACCTACAGACATAACTTTGTCAGTTCCTTTCCTCGCCGAATTACGCAGAGGTAAGTTTGAACACATACTAAATATGCCGCCTCGCAACCTCTTATTTTTCTTCACGGAGTCAGCCAACTGGGCCCGTACATCTTTGAATTCTTCGCCCAGCTAGGTGTTGGAATCCTGGAGTTTGTTTTTCTCCTCCTTGACCCATGTAAGTAAATGTTCGCCCGTGGCCCATTTCCTTTTGGCTTCTTGTTCACCAGCTTGTGCGACTTCTAGTGCCTCTCCCAGATGATCTGACGATCCTGCCATAAGATACACAACTGTTTTAGCATTGCTGGTATATAATTCCATTTTTCTCGATGGAGGGACACATTACCAAGCGATGCCTTCCTGGATTTCTCCAGATCAGATGTCGCAGAGGCTAGCTAGGTCCGACACTTTTCCAGCTCTTGAGAAAACATGTTATTCTTCTCCATAAGCACCTTGTTTTACGATGATCCTTAAGTCAGCTGAATGAACTGCTTCAATTCTCGGGGGCTACTGGTATATAATTATCAGGTTTATACAATGTGAGATCATCCGCATATCTTTCAAATGTTGGTATATGGCTCTGGCAAGCCCGTCTCGAGTAGCTCGGATGTATGCATCAACCGAGTTGAAGGCATTGAATGCCTCTTTGGTAAAGTCGGGGTCGCAAAGAGCGGCTGTCGGTGTCAAAACCGGCGGATCTCGGGTAGGGGGTCTCGAACTGTGCGTCTAGGCGGATGGTAACAGGAGACAAGGGACACGATGTTTTACCCAGGTTTGGGCCCTCTTGATGGAGGTAAAACCCTACGTCCTGCTTGATTAATATTGATGATGTGTGTTACAAGAGTGGATCTACCACGAGATCAAGGAGGCTAAACCCTAGAAGCTAGCCTATGGTATGATTGTTGTTCGTCCTATGGACTAAAGCCATCCGGTTTATATAGACACCGAAGAGGGCTAGGGTTACACAAAGTCGGTTACAATGGTAGGAGATCTACATATCCGTATCGCCAAGCTTGCCTTCCACGCCAAGGAAAGTCCCATCCGGACACGGGACGAAGTCTTCAATCTTGTATCTTCATAGTCTTGGAATCCGGCCGATGATGATAGTTCGGCTATCCGGACACCTCCTAGTCCGGAACTCCCTCAGTAGCCCCTGAACCAGGCTTCAATGCCGACGAGTCCGGTGCGCATGTTGTCTTCGGCATTGCAAGGCGGGTTCTTCCTCCGAATAATTTATAGAAGATTGTGAACACCAGGATAGTGTCCGGCTTTGCAAAAATAAATTCCACGTACCACCGTAGAGAAAATAATATTACACAAGTTCAATCTGCTGACGTATTTTGTGGCGTGACGTCACACCATTACCAAGCCTTTACTGAAATTGTTTTTACTGTTCCACCTCCGCGCGTTTAGCGAAGTGGTTTCCTTGGCACGTCTTGTCGAAGCAGAGATCGTGTTCCCCTTATTCCGGGATTACCATCAATACGGACGTGGGTAACCCAACCGCGCCATTGATTGTGATGCTTGGGAGATAAGCGAGTTTTACCAGGCCGGTGGGGACACATGTTTTTCTCCGCCCATATAACGGGATAAAGATACAACCCTTTTACCTGCGCCTTCTTCCTCCTTGGCTTATCCATCTCGGCGAACTCGAGCTCCAGTGCCCAAGTCCGCACTTCTCACCTCAACCTTGTCCAACCATGTCCGGAGCGGGAGGCAAGTGGATGGCCTCCTTCGTCATGGAAGGGCAGATCCAGAAGCTGCGCGACGCCAGATATTTGTCCAGCGACATCGCGCAGTGGCTCCCCGACGAGGGAGAGCTCATCCCCACCCCCAGGCCCCATGAGAGGGTAGTATTTCTTCCCCATTTCCTCCGCGGACTGGGCTTCCCACTTCATCCCTTTGTCCGGGGGATCATGTTCTACTACGGCCTAGATTTCCATGATCTGGCCCCGAATTTCATCCTCAACATCTTGGCGTTTATCGTCGTGTGCGAGGCCTTCCTCTGCATCCAGCCCCACTTCGGCTTGTGGCTCAAGACCTTCAGTGTCAAGCCGAAGGTTGTGAAGGGCAGCCAAGCAGAGTGCGGAGGTGCCACGGTGGGCAGGATGTCCCATGTTACGTGGCTGGAGAGCACTTTCGTGTAAACCATCAAGGGGTGGCAATCGGGGTGCTTCTACATCACCTAGCCGCGTGACCCTGAGTGGGCAGCGGCCCCCGAATTCAGATCTGGCATCCCTACACGGCTCACCTCCTGGAAAGAGAGTGGCCGGATCTAGGGCGATTCGGAGGAGTTGACCGGACTCGAAGCCTGTATCCAGAAGCTGGTGGACAAGAAGCTCAAGCTTGTCAATGTAGTCCAGGTCATGCTCATCCGCCGGATTCTCCCGTGCCAATGACGGGGCTTCAACATGTGGGAGTTCGATCCGGCGCAGCACCAGACCCTGAGCGGGCTCTTCGACACTACGTACGAAGATGTTTGGAAGGTGTTGTTCAAGGGCGCCGAGGCTCCCGCATCCGCTACCGAAGATCGCGGTTTCCGCTCGCAGTGTCCAGCTGACGAGGTAAGTGATTTCACCACTTGTTTTCCATAGTTTGACTCTATGCGGGATCTAAACTCCCTTTACCTTTGACAGGAATGGCTGGCGAAGGCTGAACGGACTATCTGTCCGGCCCCATTGCCAGAGGACCCAGCGAACGCCCGCCTAATGGGGCTGCTGGCTCCGGCACCCCACGTGGTGCCGGAGAAGAAGGCCAAGAAGAAGGCCATGGGGACTCGGAAGAGTTCCCGTTTTCAGGTGCTATCGGATGATGAATCCGAGGCCGACTACTCCCACCGAGGCGAGGAGGAGAAGAAGAAACACTCTCCCCCAGCGGGGGGAGGGAAGAAAAGGAAGGCCTCCCCAACAAGGGAGGCCGAAGGGTCCAAGAAGGGAAAAACTCTTCCCCTGGACTGCTCCGCCAATGCTAGTGACGACGACGAGGACTGGCCTCCAAGGGCCAAGCCCCTGGCGAGATCGTAAGTATCCAGACTCCCGAATAACTACAAGGTTTTTATTTTTCGCCACATAATGTCTTTCTAATGCCGCATACAACCCTGCAGTCCGCCTAAGGATGATCTTCCTGCTTCGTCGAGCGGGTCCTTAGGTGCGTCGGATATGGATTCTCTTCCGACGGCCTCCACCCCCCGTGATGCGGACGATGCCGAGGTGGGATCCCAGGAAGGGACCCACCAAGAGGAGAGGGCCCCGGAGGTGTCGCAGGACAACCTCCCGGACTTTGCACCGGACTCGGCCCCGGAACCCGCAGTGGCTACGGAGTCCGGCGGGTGACCCCTTCGCAAGAAGGGCAAACCGTGAAGTCGTCTGCCTCCGTCCAACCGGAGGTGCCGGATAATTTTTTGGAGGCGCTCAACGGCGCCTCCATCAAACAGGAACACCGCACTGTTATGAGTGCGGTGATTCAGAAGGTGCAGCTCGCCAAGAGCGGGCTGACCGAAGCCTGCAGCAGCCTTCTAACAGGCTTTGAGGTAAGAATTTCAATATGTATAAAATGGTACCGCATAGACAGTAGCCCCTGATGCTCGGTTCGGTGTTCGAAAAGAAAAGCCGGACTGAGGATCTAAAAAGATATACGCAGGAGTCATAAAAAATATGTCAACATGGGATTGCAGGCTGCGCTGCTGACCTCTGCCGCACTGACTGCGGAGGTCAATACTTTGAAGGAAAACCTCGAGCGGTCCGAGAACGAGCTCGGCCGTGCCAAGAAGCAGCTCGAGGACAAGGAAGGTGAGTAATACCTTATTAAAATTGTACCTTACAGAAAAGGATTTTGGTTGCAAAAAGAATGACAAGGATAACGTGGGTATTGCAGGGGCCACTAACGAGGTGGCGACCCTGAAAGAGGCGGTGGCCGCGGCCGAACGAAATGCGGCCGTAGAGCGCACCGAGCGAGAGAAACAGGAGGCGCGGGTGGCGGAGGTACAGCAAGAGCTCCAGGATCTCGTGAAAAAACATGAGAGCCTGGAGCGTGACTCGAAGACTCGAGAGTCTGAGCTTGCAACGGCTCTTGAGAGTGCCAAAGCCGCTAAGGCCGAAGCCTACAAGGCCCTCCAGGAGATTGAGGCGGTGAAAAAAACAGCAGCGGGTAAGGCATTTTTCATGCAAAGTAAGCATGTGAGTGTTAATTACCTATTGCTTACCCGAATTCGAAGCTCTCCAGGAGCGTTCGCAGATCTTCCTTGCAGCGTGTCCGATGCTGCCGCATTCTACCGGGCCGAGGAGGGGAGCTCGACGGAGAAGGTCTTCTGGTCTCAGTATGCTGAGGCCGGACATCCGGTCTCCCTTAGCGACCAGCTGAAGCAGCTGGTAAAGCTCCACAAGGCGGCCGAACAGGCCATGAAGGGCCTCATAGTTCGGTTGTGGCCTAAGGAGGCCATGCCTGGGAGCTACTTCGGCCTGGTGGGTGGTTGGTGGATGCGTGCCCTTGGGTTGAAGTCATCAAGCACTCCGCCTGTATTGAGGGTGCCCGTCGGGCCTGCGCGAAGGTGCATTGGGGCAAGATGGATGCCCAGAAGCTTGTGACGGACCCGCCACCAGAGGGCAAGGAGCATCGCACGCCCGAGATGTATTATAAGAGTGTGCTGAAGGGCGCCCGCACTATTACGGGGGAGTGCTCCAAGATGTAATTTTTGAGTAGACTCGCATTTTGTTATCCTGTGCACTGAAAACTTAGTTCATATGCGCTACGCAACGCTTGTTAATTTAAAATATTACCTTCTGTGCGGCTGTTTATCAAATCTAAGAGATGGCAAGTCGTCGGCTTCAGCCCCCATGCCACGAATGCTGGGGTGTTCGGGATAAACTTGAGCACTCTTGTTTCCATTTTGGGTCCATCTAGGGAGGCGCTCAACACAGCGAACAAGGCAACTGGACTTATAATGCTTGAACACTCTCACTTAGCCATAGAATTCTATAATTTTAAATTTCGGTGAAGCCCCTAGTCTTCGGAAGGCCGAATTTGGGGCGCTATCCACGCCTGGGCCGGACAAGGTCCGGCTCCTCGCTCTAAGTGGCATAAGTCTTTAAGGACTCGCAAAAACCTCTCGAACAGCGACCGGCTCTCGCCTCATCATGGCGGTTAGTTTTAGCTTTCTCCACTGAGGCGTTAACCCAGCTCAACTGGGGCGCAATCGCAGTGGTTCTCCTAGTGCTACCTTAGCCGATATAACGGAACGTAAGGTACCAAAACATGGGAGCCGGGCAAACCCAACTATTGACCGAAGACCTGATTCAGAGCCGATGCATATAATGCTATAAGTTTGGGGTGCCGCACTTGTGAAAGTGTTTGGACTTATCACACCATGATGCGGGAAACATAAGCCCTTGGTGTGTGTTAACCGTACCAAAGTGTACGGATGCAACATGTCGTAAATGAACATATGTATGAAAAAGAAATGCAATTATAAGCAAAAAGGTGATGCATTGTTTTATTCAATAAGTGCTGCTATGAATGCAAAACGATACAAATAGTGCGATCAGCAAAGGATGGGACTGTTAAACATGTCCCCCTCCAGGGGTAGGCTGCGGATTGGTGTATAAAAATGCTCGTAATGGAGACCACCTATATATTCGATGTAGCCTTTATCCTTCCCTGGCTGTTGCATCGTGAGTTCGGCAGGTCTGCTGCCGGACAGGGCCTCTGATGAACGGAGTCCTGTGGGTAGAAAATAAAATGTGAAAAAAAGAAAAAAAAGAACGACACACTTGAGAGCCCCTGGTGTGGTTGAGCCGCATTCTGGGCTTATTGCGGTCGTGCCCCTCCTCCCATGCCCATGGTATCTTCAGAGCGTAATGGTGACCGCGAAGGATTTGTTTTGACTTTTTGCAGGGGCTGGGGTTGGGGCCGCACTGCTACGCGTGCTCGGAACATGCCAGGTGGTCTTGTTGTAGGTTACTCCGGGCGCGCTTAGCTATGTTCGGCCGCTGAACGGCCGGACTCGAGAATTGCCTTAAGAGGCTGCATTGTACTTCTACCGCGAGAGCCGCTGTATGTTCCTCCGTTCGGAGAGAACATTCAGTGTTTCCATTGACCGTGATGACTCCTCTAGGGCCTGGCATCTTGAGCTTGAGGTATGCGTAGTGCGGTACCACGTTGAACTTTGCAAACGTGGTACGTCCGAGCAAGGCATGATAGCCACTGTGGAACAGGACTATGTCGAAGATTAACTCCTCGCTTCGGAAGTTATCCGGGGATCCAAAGACCACTTCCAGTGTAACTGAGCCTGTACAATTGGCTTCTACACCTAGTATGACGCCTTTAAAGGTCGTCTTGGTAGGTTTAATCCTTGAGGAGTCTATGCCCATTTTGCGCACTGTATCCTGATAGAGCAGGTTCAGGCTGCTGCCGCCGTCCATCAGGACTCTGGTGAGGAGAAATCCATCAATGATTGGGTCTAGGACCAATGCGGCGAATCCGCCGTGGCGGATGCTGGTGGGGTGGTCCCTTCGGTCAAAAGTGATCTGGCAAGAGGACCATGGATTGAACTTCAGGGCAACTGGCTCCATCGCGTATACATCCCTTAGCGCACACTTCCGCTCACTTTTGGGTATGTGCGTTGCGTATATCATGTTTACCGTCCGCACCTGTGGGGGGAAACCCTTCTGTCCTCTATTGTTCGGCGGTCGGGTCTCTTCCTCGTCATCGCTATGCAACCCCTTGTCATTGTTTTCGGCAATTAACTTGCCTGCCTGCTTGAATACCCAACAGTCCCTATTGGTGTGGTTAGCTGGCTTTTCGAGGGTGCCGTGTATCTGGCACAAGTTGTCGAGTATTCGGTCCAAATTGGACGGACGCGGAGCAGTTCTTTTGAATGGCTTTTTCCGCTGACCGGGTTTAGAGCCTCTGAATTCGGCATTGAGTGCCGTATCCTCGCTATTGTCGCCGTTAATGCGGCGCTTGTTTTTGTCACGATGCGACCTGCCATTTTGGTCCTTGAAATCCGGACTGCCAGAATGTTTGCTGAGGTTGTTGTTGCGTGCTAGCCAGCTATCCTCACCCGCGCAGAACCGGGTCATGAGTGATGTGAGGGCTGCCATGGATTTCGGCTTTTCCTGTCCCAGGTGCCGGGCAAGCCACTCGTCGCGGATGTAATGCTTGAAGGCTGCGAGGGCCTCCGCATCCGGACAGTCGACAATTTGGTTTTTCTTGGTTAAGAAACGTGTCCAGAATTGTCTGGCCGATTCGTCTGGCTGCTAAATTATGTGGCTTAGGTCATCTGCATCTGGTGGTCGCACATACGTGCCTTGGAAGTTATCGAGGAATGCGGCTTCCAGGTCTTCCCAACTCCCAATTGACTCTGCTGGCAAGCTGTTAAGCCAATGCCGGGCTGGTCCTTTAAGCTTGAGGGGGAGATATTTGATGGCGTGAAGATCGTCACCGCGGGCCATGTGGATGTGAAGAAGATAGTCTTCGATCCAAACCGCGGGGTCTGTTGTGCCATCGTAAGATTCGATATTCACGGGTTTAAACCCTTCGGGGATTTGATGATCCATTACTTCATCTGTGAAGCATAGTGGGTGTGCGGCACCTCTGTACTGGGCGATATCACGACGGAGCTCAAAAGAGCTTTGTCTGTTTTTTTCGGCCCGGCCAGACTTACTATGTCCGGCACGACGGCTATCGTCACGTGCCGTGGGGCGCCCACACGATCCATAGATCGATCTTGATTGTCTTGCCTTATCCTCCAATATATCTCGCAAGTCCGGAGCGTTCCCCTGTGGCCTTGTGCTTTTCGAGCGATGCCGGGGTACGGGTCTAGTGAAGGGCCTAGAGGCTTCTCTGTCGCGACCACGGGGTGGTCGGTCAGCCGTATTGTCTCCTGGTGATACGGGTTCATACGCTTCCTCCTCTAATCGGGGGAGCAGCTTGTGTTTAGGGTAGCTTTTGGAGGGGCATTCGAGCTCATGCTCTTCGGCCGCGAGGACTTCAGTCCATCTGTCGGCTAGAAGATCTTGATCAGCTCTAAGCTGTTGCTGCTTTTTCTTGAGGCTGTTTGTCATGGCCATAAGCCTGCATTTAAAACGCTCTTGTTCAACGGGATCCTCAGGCACGACGAATTCATCGTCATCGAGGCTTGCTTTGTCTCCAGAGGGAGGCATATAATCCTCTAACTCTTCTTCTGACGCTGTCTCATGAGGGCTGGCGTCTCCATCCTCCTGCGCCGGGTCTTGCTGGAGTGGGTTATCTTCGGCACTGTTTGGTGTATTATTATCTCCGGTGCCGGAATCTTCATTCTTGCTGTGGCGGGATTTAGAGCGGCGCCGCTGACGCCGGCGCTTGGGCTGTTTCTTGGAGGGGTCATCCTCCTCTGTTCCTTCGCCATTCCCATCCTTTGGGATATCCACCATGTATATGTCATATGATGAGGTGGCTTTCGAGTGCCCGGTCGGCGCTGGTTCTTGGTCGTCTCCGGCATCGTCGTCCATACCGTCGATGTCTTCGGAGTCATAGTCTATCATGTCGGTTCGATCGTCGACAGCGGCTACCAAGTGGGTGGTGGGTGGGCTTTGAATTTCTTTGTCTTCCGCATCCCAACCGTCCTAACCGCAGACCGGCCAGGGCTCTCCTGATAACGAGAGATATTTTAGCAAACTCAAGATGTCACCAAAAGGTGAGTGTTGAAAGATGTCCGCTGCGGTGAACTACATGATCGGCGCCCAATCGGATTCGATCGGAGGGGGCGCGGGAGGTTCGAAGTCCGGCAAGGAGTCCGGCACCTCGGAGTCACGAGCTTCATGAGGGACAAGGTCATCGTTCGGCTCTATCGCCGTAGAGGTTGCAGCCCCCGAGGCGGTGTCTAGCCATCCGTCCTCGATCTGCGGAGCCGGCTCCGAATTGAAGATCGGAGCGGGTTCAAGTGCGGCCTCCAAGGTACAGTTCGGCTGCAGGGCTAAATCATGCTCGCCGTGACAGTGTGGCACGCTCAGCTGTGGCTCGAATCCATCAAGGATCAAGTCCCTGCGGGTGTCAGCCGTGAAGTTCAAACTTCCAAATCTGACCTAACGGCCAGGGGCGTAGCTTTCGATCTGCTCCAGATGGCCAAGCGAATTGGCCCGCAGTGCGAAGCCGCCGAATACGAAGATCTGTCCCGGGAGAAAGGTCTCACCCTGGACTGCATCATTGATGATGGTCGAAGAATCCATCGAGCCTATCGGTGATGACACAGAGGAACTCTCAATGAAAGCACCAATGTCGGTGTCAAAACCGGCGGATCTCGGGTAGGGGGTCCTGAACTATGCGTCTAGGCGGATGGTAACAGGAGACAAGGGACACGACGTTTTACCCAGGTTCGGGCCCTCTTGATGGAGGTAAAACCCTACGTCCTGCTTGATTAATATTGATGATGTGTGTTACAAGAGTGGATCTACCACGAGATCAAGGAGGCTAAACCCTAGAAGCTAGCCTATGGTATGGTTGTTGTTCGTCCTATGGACTAAATCCATCCAGTTTATATAGACACCGGAGAGGGCTAGGGTTACACAAAGTCGGTTACAATGGTAGGAGATCTACATATCCGTATCGCCAAGCTTTCCTTCCACACCAAGGAAAGTCCCATACGAACACGGGATGAAGTCTTCAATCCTGTATCTTCATAGTCTTGGAGTCCGGCCGATGATGATAGTTCGGCTATCTGGACACCCCCTAGTCCGGAACTCCCTCAGCGGCCCTCCGGCGCCGATTGTTCATGACGCTCTCCACTTCGAAGTTTGTGACGGATACATCCTCCGATTCCCATGCCAAAGGACAATCCGGTGGCACTCCCGTATCATCCCTCCCGGCCATAGTACGGTGACCACTCTTCCTGATAAGACACGAATGGATAATGGCACAGTTGGATGTGACCGCCAAAGGGCATATTTACAAAGCCATACTGCTTTGATGATGGCTCCGACGTGTCTTCTCTTTCCTTCCTCTTTGAAAGCTTGCCTGGTGCGGGCACCCGTCTCTTTGGAGTCGCCTCTGGTGCGGTATGGCACGCTGAGCGCCTCCCCTTTGGAGCACGAGACAGTGCGGTGGGTGAGGCAGAATGAGGAAGCTCATTCAGAGGAGGTGTCTCCTGATTACTTACGTGTGACGCAGGGAGAAGACCGGGATAGTCGGCGGTGATGCCCACTTCCGTGATATCATAGCTTGCCTGGTAGAAAACCCCATCCTTGAGCGTCACGAATATGTCTGGATCCTCTTCGAATCCGGGATCAATGTAGGAGTAATTGGCCACGGGTAGCCTAACTCGAGTCCCTCAACCTTTCAAGGCAGTGCGCCGGCAGCGCCCCATGAGCCTCTAGAATGAAGCGCCGACTTCTGGTGACCGGCTGGCTCAAACGGCCCACTGCCGAAAGACGGCCAAGTACTAGAAGACGCCACCAAGATGGGCCAACTCCAAGCAGGCGGCCTCCAGAGAGGCCGGCTCCTAGCAGCCGGCTCCTGACGCCCTTAGAGTCTGCGCCCCCCATTAAGAAGACAAGACAGGGTGAGGCCTGCTCCCACGATGTGGCACTGTTGCCACTCCACCCTTGATGTCACCCCTGCTAGGTGGGGCCTGCTCCCACGACGTCTTGACTATAGGGCTTGCAGGCGGCGGGCCTTATCAGGCAGTGAGGGCCCGGAAGGTGGCATAGCTTGACCAGTCGGAACCGAGGGGATCAGGCTTCTAGTAGGCAACCGATCCCCCTCGTGGCCCGTGCGCCATTAACCAGGCGAGACGCGGAGAGGCTACAGCGATCTCCCACCAGGCGGCGGGACTGTAGCCACGCCCCTCCCCGACCAAGCATGCGTCATTCGCATTGCGTCTACAGTAATCGGCCACCGACTAGACCCGCCAGCGGCGGAGGCGGCTGTCGGTGTTCTGGGAACGGGGATCCCCAGACCTGCCTGCCTGCGGCCTGCGGCGTGGCTCAAGTAATGGCCCGGTGGGGCCCATCTTCATCGACTCAAGCTCAAGACCCTCGCGAGGGACCGAGCCTCGCGGGGCGGACAACAAGAAAGCTTCCTCAGGAGTAGCCTCGTCAGGCTAGCTCGCGAGGAGTCGGAGAGATCAAGGCGGGGGCACCTTGCGAGGTGCCTGTGACGCAAGTCATGACGATCGAGGCCAGGCGGGCGCCGGCCTGCGCAGTGTCCTTGTTTTCCCTTTGGTGCAAAAGGAGCAAGCGCAGGCCAAGGCCTCAGGCAAAGGCTACCATTTTAGGTGCAACAAGACCAAGACCAGCGGAACGGCCGAAAGGAGGTCATTGTGGAGCCCAGGACGGCGTCATCGTCAGAGTCTTTGACAGGCGAGGGCCGACTTTAGTCAGGATAAGTGTACTAGATGTTCCCCTTCAAAATGGCCAATTGTTGGCACCCTTCTCGCTCAGTATTTGGGAAGAGGACCAAGGCCTCTCACTCTATATATAGGACTAGCCACCATAGTATAGGGGCACCTCAAATCGACCCCTCCAAAAGGACAACACCACCACAAGAACACCCCTCGCGAGGTTGTTCTTACCTTGTACTGTTCATCATCAGCCCAGAGGCAATCCACCACACCACAAACTAGAGTAGGGTATTACACCACAACGGTGGCCCGAACTAGCACTACTAGATAAAAGCTTACCAGTTGCGCTTGTTTTTGTGCTACCAGTAGCGCGAGTACTAGTGCTACTGCTACGACGCTACAACTATTTTCTATCAGTAGCGTGTTTATAGACCAACGCTACTGGTAAGTTCAACTACTAGTAGCACGTTTTTAGGCCAGCGCCACTGCTAACATTTATGTTTTCTTTTTAATATTTTGGCGTTGTACATGTTTAAACAAATATATCTTTAATACAATAACAACTCATCATGAACTACTCTGTTTAAATAGCATATTCATTACCAGTAGTCATCACCACCAAACAATGTTCGTCAATGAGACATCATATATATAACAAGTTGGTCACTAGTCATAATAACAACTCCTCATCCTCCTCATCAACTCTAACACATTATAGCACATAATAACACATTCTACCTAGGACCTACTCCTCTCATAGGACCTACTCTACCCTCTATTAGGTAAAATATCATAAACAAGATAGGCATTGACTCTTCATTAAGGAAATTGAACTCTCCATAATGAAGAACGGAGATCATCCTGTCTCCAAGTCTTGGCCTACGCACAATGTTGCTTCCATGTAGGACTCTACGATGGTTGAAACATTTTTTCCAATCATTTATTATCATGGCTTCCTTGCTTTTAGAAATCCGGTATGGACAGGAGTGATGTGGATACTGTGGCTGACCTGGCTGTGGTAGCCGTAAGCTCATAACTTCAACGCGACCGCTTGGCAACATCAGATAAGGCACACAATCCATCGGGATTTTCTATTCAAAAACATGGAAATAACTTTGTAGTTAGCAATGTTCAAAGATGCACGGATGTCGTAATAGTAGAAAATCTTACCATGATATCTCCATTGATGTTACCGTAGCACACCGCGTGCACTAGTGGCACATATGGACCATCATTTTTAGGAATTCGATAATAGCTATTGTAATTCTCAAGATCAGTAAAAAAAGTGATAAGACCATCTTTCTCCTTATAAGTTAATTGTGCTTCATCATTGTAGTAGTAGGTTCTGTCTACCATCTTCCGTACATTTTTTGAAGAATGAAAATAAGCTGTCAATGGAAATAAGCTATCAAATATTTTGAAATTAACAATATAAATTACTTAGTAAATATGTTTAAGAAACTCACACAGTGATAGAACTGGAAGCATGTCAAAAAGGACCCAAATGGTCATATCATTTTTGTCGATGTCAGGATCACCAAGATCGAAGGTGAGAAGCATACCCTCATGAAAATCATACGCCTTGGAAAGGGCTTCCCTATTCGGGCAACCAAAATTGGACGAGTTCACAGAATTGTATAGTTTTACAGCAAAATCATAACCATGATGGGTCCTTAGTTGAATTATCTTTGTCTCCGTGCTTTCATGATCTTTAAAACCCATCTTCTCCAAGACATAGCGTCTTGCATGGCATGGGATAAGCTAGTCGAATTGTAAAAGACGGAAATTACACGTTGAAGAAGCAGAGAAGTCATGCAAAAATAACATAAAAAACTTGTCATCGTTGTGTACCGTATCAACATCAAAGGTCTCTTGGAGCTTGATGCTGAAGCGCCAACCTTCTACCAGGTGAGGCCTGTCGCACATACCGCGCTTATCTTCGCAGTGATCGCACATAGCGAATTCCCTTTCGTCGTCTGTCGTGGATTTGTCACGGCAGATGTCCTTAGTGTCAGGACTTAATCGCGAGGCCAATGCATCTATGCGGTAGCTAGAAGGGGTTGGTCGGAATTGAGAGACGTGAGGCGGATCAACACACTAGACAAGGATTTAGACAGTTTCGGGCCCCGGGAAACATCATCCGGTAATAACCCTACATGCTATTTGTGACTAGGTCTCATTATGATCATGAGGGAGTTGCCGGTAAACCGGCTCTTTGTGTCTAGCCCTAGAGATTGTTTCTTCTTGCTTGTCCCTCTTTGGGGAGCCCTACCCCTCCTTATATAAGTTGAAGGGGCGGCTTACATGTAGAGTCCTATTAGGATTAGAACTAACTTATTCTCTATTACAAGCCGGATACAAGCACGGGTCTTGCTTCCTCATAAAGGAAATATTCCTCATGCCTTCTATCTTAAGCCGGCCCACCATAATATGAGCCGGCCTACTAGGCCTTGGGCCTAGTCTTCTATGTGACCCGCTGTCGGGGTCATCCGTGAATCGTCTGACCGGTGAGACGCCAGACCCGTGAGTCGCCAGTCCTCCGGCGGGTCATCGATGAAGCGCCAAGTCCGGTCGGGTCATACTTCCGGCCGGGTCATACCGCGGGGTATATCCCCTACATTAGCCCCCAGTTTAATTTGGATTTATCCATGTTAAACTAATCCTGTAAAATAAACACAAGAACAACTTTGACAGATTGTGTTCCGGGTTAAAAATTCTTGTACGCCGGCACCTGATCATCCTTAACTCCAATTGTAATTTCCTTCATCTAGAAAATCCGGGTCAAATATGCTAGCTTCATACTCAATTTGCTGATGTTGGTTTCTCACAGAAAAATATTGCAAAGAATAATCTACTTAAGTCGGCTTCCAAGGCGCTGGGTTAAATAATTTTGGTCTTCAAATACTCATTTGATATTGAGTCGTCTTGAAGATGTAAAACTTGCCGGTTTATCATTACCAAAAACTGCCGGATTATAAAACAGACGATGTCGAATCATAATTGTTGTTGACACCGGTTTATGTAATTGATCCTCCTGATTTGCCCAAAATTGATAATTTGAAGATTTTTCTCCCTTATATCCATATTACCTGTAGCCCCCAAGTCTTGAGGAGAACAAAGTGATGGTTTAAGACTTGCTCCAATAAATGTTGCAACCTTGAAGAAATCCAGTTTATTCATCTCAATCATATAAACTAAATATTCCACACATTTATTGGATTGTCATGCTTGCAGCAACCTGGGACTTGTAATTGCTTTATGCTCATGAAAACTTCAACCAGTGTAGCCCCCAAGGGCCAGGTCATTATACAATAATGAGCAGGGACTTTGTAGATATAACCACGTAAATTTGAACAGCAATGTGTAGCCCCAAGGACCGTCTTAGTAAGATAATACTGAGTTGGGACTTTGTTTATAAGTGATAATAACATCCTATAATATAGTCTCCACCATGGGGCTTGAACCCACGTCCAGAAGGTTAAGAGCTTTGTACTCCACCAACTAAATAGTGGACCGTTCAATATAATGGAGTAATGCTTGTGTACCTTGAATTTTTGACAGGAGCAATTGGTAGCCCCCAAGGGCCAACTTATTTAGAATGTAATGAGTCGGGTCTTCAATAAGTTGAGCAAAAAATGACTTTGCATCAGCCCCCAAGTGCCATGGTGCATGCTGGCAGTGACATGGGACTTGCATATTTGATATAATCCCAATCTGAATAATGTAGCCCCCAAGTGCCGGGTCGTAAGCCTGTAGCGACTCAGGACTATTCCTTCCATTGTAGAATAAATCATATCCATTGATAAAAATAATAGCCGTTGCGCTTAAAGCAACTTTGAAAACCTCAATCCTAATGCTGGTTATTGATAATCACAATAGAAATCCAGCCATGTTGGCTATTCAAGATTTGAATAATATAATCCGGAGTTTAAATATCTGGCGGCTCTTGGCTGATGACGACTTAATGCGCATTCATTGTAAGCCAAAATTTTTGTAACCCGGTGGCCTACAACCCTTGAGAAAATCAATAATTGATTACCCTTTTGAGACACCAATTTCAATCTTTGATGATGGGCTTGAACTTAATCCTTTATGTAAGTCATAGATCTGTAAATCCTGCATAGAGTTTAAACAACATATGCCCTGGCGATTTAACATCAAAAGCCAGGGCGGGTAACCACCCAAATGTACCGTTTTACCGCAGGGCGGGTCATAATATCTCACATATAGCCATTAATGTGTAACAAGGAGTCACAGATAAGCCTGTTATGAATCATAACTTTGAAACATTACTACAATAATAATATCATACCTGTGATATTGAATTTTTACTGCCAGTTTATGTGACCTGTGTAGTAAGGGTGATAACCCAATCCTTGGAAGCCAATGCTTCCACATAGATGATGATTGTCATAAGCTGGCGACTTATAGTCAAAATTCAAGCCGGGTTAAGCATAAAATATTTATATACATTTGAGATATAATCCAATAAAGGTCTCAAGTCAAACCCAAAATTGTTCGCGAAAAAGAATTAAAAAATTTAAGGCTTCTGATTTGTATACGATCAGAAAACCGTTCCAAATGGGTTGAGCTAAGATTCGAATACGATCATATAGCCCCCAGTGGCTTTGGCATTGCCGATCAAGAGGGTACTGACATCTATATTCTCTTTGGTTCGAATACGACCTATGTTTGAACAGGAAGCCCCTAAATGACCTTGAGAGTTGTTTAACGATGCTGATTCGAATACAATCCACGTCAGACCCAAAAGAGGTTAAGCTATGATTCGGATATGATCAAGAAGCCCCCTAGTGAGTTTGGCAGTGTGACGATCAAGAGGGTACCGACAGCTATGTTCTCTTTGGTTCGAATACGACCTATGTTTGAACAGGAAGCCCCCAAGTGACCATAGAGGCAGGGTACCTATATGTGAGTTGTGTTTTGCAACTGACTCTCTTTGGTCCCATTAATTTTATCTGAGAACTCGAATTTTATGGGAGATAGATTTTTGAACCGGAAATTCTTATACCGGATATTGAGAGTTTCAAAGCTTTGTGAGAGATAAATTTACCTTGAACCGGATTTTAATCCAGAATTCTTCTTTTTAAGCCGGACATCTTTCTGGCGGTCTTTAAAATTTCATCGATAGAGCAGTAATCTCCCGGGCCGGGTTATTTTTCCCTCCAATGACCCAGAGTTCTTGAATGCATTGAAACCGGCCAATTCCGCCGAGTCATACCATTGTAGCCCCAGAGTCTCAAGATGACTCGAGGTGTTGGCTTGAGATTCTCCATATTTGACCATAGCAGAAGGTGTATATCATTGGCTTTGAGAGATGTGCATCCACTGAAGGTTGAGGTGACTGCGGCGGGTTTATAAATGATCCCGTATGAGCCGTGTCAGCAACTCGGCCAATAGTTCCTTCCAATTGGTTGTTTGAAGTTCAACCAAACTGTAGTGGCGGCGACTTGTGCGCCTGCCCATTGAGCTATCGGGCGGCTGATAATACATGATAATTTGCCTCTAATTTGTTGGAAGAAAACCGGGCTTCCCAAGCAGTGACTTGCTCATACTCAATAAACAGCTCATGCAGACAGGTGCGGTCCGGTGTGTTGATGTAGACCAGGCCGCGAGAGACGGACGGTAAAGACGACCACAACATCTGAGGCGGCACAGACAGATGAACCGGCCGTGGCGTTGTAAGCCGGTGCGAACGGGCAAGTTGTCCTCTTGTTGTAAGCCGGCGTGGTCACGAGAGACGGCCACGGCGTTGTAAGCCGGTGCGGGAGTCCGTTGAGTAATGACGACCACCTGTGCCAAAAGATGTTGTTGTGCCTCCATCTCCGCGGTATAATATCACTTGGTGTCATAAATAATTGCCCTTCATAAACAATATTGCAAACCAAGGAAAAGACAAACTTGTTTTTTGACAAAAACAACATGTGCTAATAAAAAAATTTGAATGGATATCACCTGATTTGTTTGGACAACGGATGACCCGTTTATCGCGACAAAGGTAACTCAGGTAGACCAGCGACTCAATATAGTTCTGGCGGCTCAGGCAGTCCGGCGACTTAATATAACCTCGGCGGCTCAATGCGGCAAGGCCGGCTCAACGCAGCTCCGGCGGGTTGACATTCTTTTTTCAAACATACGACCACTTTGACTTTTCTTTCATCTAAATCTTGCAAGCCCATCGAACGTGGCTCTGGCCATTGAGAAATAGCCATCCTAGTCTTTTGCTTGATATGACCAGTAATACCTGTTTGATTGATACGTGTCTGCTCGTACAGAAGCACTTGCAAATTGATTTACAGTCTCCTGTTGTCATGTTAGGGAATAGCAGCGGGAAGCTCACTCGAGGCACGACTTCAGCGGAGGCGGCTCAAGAGCGGAGCCAAGCAACGACGCAGGTGGCTCAAGGCCGGAACGGCTCACCACAAGGATGAGACGACGGCGGAGGCACGTTACAAAGCGGGGCGACTCGGCCGTGTGAGGAGGCGTCTGGTGTGAAGCGAGTTGGCTTCGAAGGGAGAACTGACGGCTTGAATCTTGTTCCGGTAGTTTGGCGTAAACAGGGCAGAGCTGGCGATTTGAGCAGCTCAAATGGCCGGGTAACGCCACATCGGCGGGTCAGAGCTAGCGCGGGGCGCGGCTGTGGAGTCGGGCAGCTCGGAAGCGGCGACTTGCACGCGAAGGGTACGACGGCTTAACGTGAGACGCGACCAACAGTGGAAGGTCACACGCGGGAGAAGTCACCTGGCGGATCCATCCATGGCAGCTAGCCAGCTTGTAGAAATACACATCAGCCCCGACAGCCCGACGGTGGCCGCGAGGCAGAGATACGGCGATCTGAGCAGGCACCTCAGAGCAGCGGGTCACAACTCATGCAGGGCGGCTCATTGTAATGGACAACGGCGGTGGCCGGCGACTTAACAGAGGCTGCGGCAAGGGGAGCTACGGCAAGGGGAGCGACAGCAGGGTCCGATGGCTCAGGACGTGCGCTAGGGGCGCCGGCTGCTCAAAGTACGGCAGCGGCAGGCCGCTCGAAATAAAACTGCAGTCACTGTATCTGTCTGTGAATATTCCTGGTCATGGCAAAAAAAATTCAATGGATCGATCAATCGCTTAGCGTGACTATTACCTAGAATCCTAGATAACCTTTTTACTTTCCTTTCTTTTTGTCTCGGGCTGCCACAGATACCACCTTGCCACGCCATGGCCATGTAGCCTTCACGTGATGAGCAGGAGTACTAGTTGAAAACACTTGATGGCTAGAGTTGGCTTCGGCCTTCATGTGGACTGTAGATTAATTTGACGTTTTGGAAGACCACTAGTAGATGTCCGCTGACTTTGCCGATTCATTGTGCAGTACACCGGTGAATCACCATAGAACTTGAAGCGAGGGGTACCAGCAACCTCACCGATCGACCGCATAATTAGGCGAGCACCCGTGAAGGAAACGGTTTCGATCTCCTTGAACTTTTGTCAGTCTCGGCGATATTTGTGACAGATCGCAGAACCGCGGCTGCGCTCCCAGACGTGACCCTATTTCTAGGGTTCAACCGATCTTGTTGAGCAGACGCGTTTGGCCGGTCGACGTTGAATTCACCTTTTGACTCTCGTCTGGTTTATGCAGCTGCCAAAACTTTTTCAATCTTCACTGATAAACTTCGAATTGATTTAGATCCTTCTACAACAGTTCTTCCTACCTGGAAAATCGCGAACTTCTCGATCTCTAAGACAGATCCCTCCAAGAACTCATCACCACCGTGCGCAGGCCCCACGGTGGGCGCCAACTGTCGTGGATTTGTCACGATAGATGTCCTTAGTGTCAGGACTTAGTCGCGAGGCCAACGCATCTATGCGGTAGCTTGAAGGGGTTGGTCGGAATCAAGAGACGCGAGGCGGATCAACACACTAGACAAGAATTTAGACAGCTTCGGGCCCCGGGAAACATCATCCGGTAATAACCCTACATGCTGTTTGTGGCTAGGTCTCATTATGATCATGGGGGAGTCGCCGGTAAACCGGCTCTTTATGTCTAGCCCTAGAGATTGTTTCTTCTTGCTTGTCCCTCTTTGGGGAGCCCTGCCCCTCCTTATATAAGTTGAAGGGGCGGCTTACATGTAGAGTCCTATTAGAATTAGAACTAACTTATTCTCTATTACAAGCCGGATACAAGCACGGGTCTTGCTTCCTCGTAAAGTAAATATTCCTCATGCCTTCTGTCTTAAGACGGCCCACCATAATATGAGCCGGCCTACTGGGCCTTGGGCCTAGTCTTCTATGTGACCCGCTGTCGGGGTCATCCGTGAATCGTATGACCAGTGAGCCGCCAGACCCATGAGTCGCCAGTTCTCCGGCGGGTCATCGGTGAACCGTCAAGTCCGGTCGGGTCATACTTCCGGCCGGGTCATACCGCGGGGTATATCCCCGACATCGTCAGACATTTCCTCATAGGTAATTAATAATCCATCATGAATACATATGTAGTAGTTTGTAGCACAAACCGCGCTCATCTTTTGCATTCAATAAGCAAATAACTAATAGGTAATTAATAAGCCATCATCGAATACATATATAGTAGTTTGTAGCAAAGATCATCGTATAATAAGACTAATACATCTCTAATAATAGCTCCTCTAGGTTCAGTGGGCCGCGGTGGACACCCAAAGAGAAGGAACCATCACCGGATCATAGCTCCGGTGAGATCCCCAAATAACCTACCAGGTATTGGAGAACCGACCGTTCGCCAATGCAACCAAGTAGCGCTGGATGTGCGCGTTCTCCTCTGTGACACGGTGTTGAACCACCTGCACGGGGGACTGAAGCCTCTCCACCGATGCAGGCCCATGTGACCGCCACCAAAGAAGCTCTAGGTCGACGACGGGCTGGCTCCTCACTAAGTTGCGCTCACCAGAAGGTAGCACAACGCAGTACCAGCCCGGCGGAGCCCAGTCCCGGACATGGCCCCTCGGCTCAAGCAGGAGTCCTCCGCCGAGTCGACGACAAGGATGCGGGATAGGCATCGTCGACGTCGAGAACAAAATGCTTAATTATGAAAACGAAATTAATAAACACTTAGCAAATTTTAACATGACCTTTGCTAAAAAAAGGACCAATCAAGCGCCTGAAATTTGCTAGAACGTAAACGAATCGACATTTCTGGCAAAACATATGCCACTCGGAAAAATATGACATTGTCCAAAATGTGACATGTTCAAAATATGACATGTCCACTGCAAATTTTCATAAAACAGGAAAAATTGCTTTAACTAAAAAAATACCTAGAATTTTGTTAACTACACCTAAAACAACTAAAACACTTAAAATTCTGTTAACCACACCTAAAACAACTAAACCACCTAAAATTATATTAACTACACCTAAAACAACTAAAACACCTAAAACAAATTCAACATTATTCTAAGAACACTTACATTATTCTAAGAACCTACCTTTTTAACTAAAACACCTACAAATTTAACTAAAAAACCTAAAAATTCAACTAAAACAACTACATTATTTAACTAAAACACCTACAAATTCAACTAAAACACCTAAAAATTAACTACTCTCTAATAACTATAACTAGGGAGGGAGGGAGGAGGAGGAAGGAGGGAGGAGTATACCTCTCGGTGGAGGAGGGCCGGCGCAGGGGGGCGACAGGTGGGGGAGGATGGCCGGTGCGGGGGGCGGCCGGCAGGGGAAGAGGGCTGGTGCGGTGGGGCGTCCGGCAGGGGAGGAGGGCTGGTGCAGGGGGGCGGGGGGCGCCGGCAGGGAGGAGGGCCGGTGTCGGGGAGGGCGGCCGGAGTAGGACGAGGGGACGGCAGACGGATCGGTGGACGACTGGGATTCGATCTGGTGCGTGTGAGTGTGAGCGAGGGGAGGGGTGGTGCGCGGGCCGGCACTGGGGAAAGCAGAGAGGTGGGCTTAGCGGCAACGCGGGGTAGGCGGCCCAGCACTATAGCTAAAGCTGCAACGGGGGCCCGAGAGCGTGGCCCATTAGAAGTAGCGCTGGGTGTGAAATCTAGCGCTACAGCTAACGTGCACTTGTAGCGCTTGTGATGGCCGGCGCTACTACTAAATAGCAGTAGCGATGGGTATCTAACCAACGCTACTGCTAAATGTCTACCTATAAGCATTTTCCTAGTAGTGTAGTATACACCTTGCGTCTCTTGTGTTGTTCATCGTGTAGCCTAGATCCTTTGCGAGGCGACGAGACGTGAGTTGGTAGAGGAGAGATCTTTGCGCGCACCCCAGTGTTCGAACCTCCAGGGTCTGCCGGAACCCGCAATCCCACATTTGGCGCGCTAGGTAGGGGTGCGCCGGAATCATGTCTTCCGCCGTCTTGTGTTTCATCGTCCGACGCATCCATGTATGACGGTCGTCGAGCCCGTGCCGAGCGCCGGGCTGCTCTCGCGGCCCACGTCGCCCAGACGGCCCCCGTCAGCGGGCCTGCCCGTCGTTCCCCGTTGCCTGCCGCCCACGCCGCCACCGGCCCGGCGGGGAACGGGCAGCAGGCTTCATTGCTGCATCCCTCGGTGCGGCGGGAAGGCTGCACTGCTACCCCGTCACTGACTCTAGCAGGCTCGTTGTCGCACGCTCGTCGTGCTCTCGTGGACGCGCACACCGCGTTGCTCCTGGCACGTGAGCTGCTGCACTACCGCCCTGTACGATGAGTGGCTTGCCCGCATCACCAAGCTCGTCAACGTCGCAGGGGGCTCCCCTGCGCCATCCCTCTTGCTGCCTCACCCCCCGCCCTATGCGGGCAACGCAGCTTCGGAGGCGCCTCCTCTGCCTCCCCCTCAAGAAGGCGCCTTGGCCCTAAGGCGCGCGGCCCCTGGACGGGACCCACCGTGTCCAGCGCCCATGCAGCAGGAAAAGAGCTGCCAAGAGATCTCTCGCCCTCAAGAAGCCGCTCGTGTGCTCCTGGCACTGCCACGTCATGACCGCACTCCTGCTCCAGCGTGCCAAGACCCTGCGCTGCTCCTGGCGGCAGCGCGCGGAGACCTCCAAGATCAAGCCCTTCGTCACCAAAGGCCTCCTGTGGCCACTGCAGGCTGTCGTGCCTCACCGCCGAGCTGCGCAGCGTGGCCTAGCAGGGCAAGTTGTCACACCCAATATGCGATACACTTTTGCAAGGTGGATATCATTACATCAACATTACATAATAGATGGGGATACATACAAAAGGCAAACAATGCCACATGAATACAACATCACAATACATGAGAGCAACATCCGACTATGGATGAAACACAAACAGAAACTCAAACGACATCCACCCTGCTAGCCCAGGCTGCCGACCTGGAACCTATCCCATGATCAAAGAAGAAGTAGAAGAAGAACTCCAAAAACAGGCAACATCACTCTCGCGTCATGATCATCGCATAACATGTACCTGCAACTGTTGTTGTAGTAATCTGTGAACCACGAGGACTCAGCAATCCCATTACCATGGGTATCAAGACTAGCAAAGCTTATTGGGAAAGGAAGGGGTAAAGTGGTGAGGTTGCAGCAGCGACTAAGCATGATATGGTGGCTAACATATGCAAATAAGAGCGAGAGGAGAAGGAACGGAATGGTCGTGAACCTAGCAATGATCAAGAAGGGATCCTGAACTCCTACTTACGTCAAACATAACCCAAAACCGTGTTCACTTCCCGGACTCCGCCGAAATGAGACCATCACGGCTACACACGCGGTTGATGCATTTTAATTGAGTCAAGTGTCAAGTTATCTAAAACTAGACATTAACAAATTCCCATCTGCCACATAACCACGGGCATGGCTCTCGAAAGTTTATACCCTGCAGGGGTGTCCCAACTCAGCCCATCACAAGCTCTCACGGTCAACGAAGGATATTCCTTCTCCCAGGAAGACCCGATCAGTCTCGGAATCCCGGTTTACAATACATTTCGACAATGGTAAAACAAGACCAGTAAAGCCGCCCGATGTGCCGACAAATCCCGATAGGAGCTGCACATATCTCATTGTCAGGGCAGCACCGGATGATACTATCTACGAGTAAAACTAGACCTCAAGTTTCCCCGAGGTTGCCCCGCAGGCAGCTTGGTACGGACCAGCACTTAGAGAAACACTGGCCCAGGGGGCTAAAATAAATATGACCCTCAGGCTCCGGAAACCCAAGGGAAAGAGGGCTAGGTGAGGCAAATGGTAAAACCAAGGTTAGGCCTTGCTGAAGGAGTTTTATTCAAAGCGAACTGTCAAGGGGGTCCCATAAATCACCCAACCGCGTAAGGAACGCAAAATCAAGGAACATAACACCGGTATGACGAAAACTAGGGCGGCAAGAGTGGAACAAAACACCAGGCATAAGGCCGGGTCTTCCACCCTTTACCAAGTATATAGATGCATTAATTAAATAAGAGATATTGTGTTATCCCAACATAACCCTGTCCATCATGGAGCAATCTTCAACTTCACCTGCAACTAACAACGCTATAAGAGGGGCTGAACAAAAGCGATAACATAGCCAAGCAACGGTTTGCTAGGAAGGGTGAAAAGGTTAGAGGCTGACATGGCAATTTGGGAGGCTTGATCAGCAAGAGATAGGTAGCTCGGCAAAGCGATAGAACAAAGCAAATAGCATAGCAATGATAGTAGTGAGATCTAGGGTAGCCGTCATCTTGCCTAAAATCCCGCTAGGAAGAAGAACGAGTCCATGAAGAAGACGAACGCGAGTAGTCGAACGAATCCTCACAGTCGCAACATTACCGGAACTAAGAAGCAACGTCGGAAAAAAACATGGTAAATGCACAAGCATAAACATGGCATCATGCACAAACAAGTATGATGCATGTCCGGTTTAAGGAGGCATGGCATGGCAAAGGGCAACAAACAATACTACAAGTTAAGTGGAGCTCAATATGCAACGAGTTGCATATTGACGAAACACCACATTCGAGTTATTTAGTTCTCTCTCGGTTATGTACCCAACAATATTAAATGTTGTTAAACATGGCAAGTGGTAAAGCACAAGAAAACTACCTATCTAGGCCAGTTTATATGATGCCGGAACAACAAACAACTATTCCTGAAAATCCCCATGTGCATATTTTAGATTTGGTACTGTTCTACCCTAAACCATATTTTAAGGTTGTTAAACAGGAAAATAAAGTGGTCCATGTTAAACTAGGCATTTTTCCACCCCATTTACATATAAAGTTTATTAAAATTGGAGCTACATTATTTAGTTATGAAATAAATCATTCTAGCATGGCATTTGAGCAAATTTAAACAAACAACATTTTAAACATTTTAAACATGGATGAAAGTGGCATATTATTAATCTACACAAAATTCTAAGCATTTTACATGTTTAAATAACTTTAAAATGATGCACGGTTCATGAGTTATTATATGCATGATGCTTAGGGGTTTTTCTGTAAAACAGTAATTCACCGCATAATGCTAAAATCGCTGGACAAGAAAAAAACATAACACAGGCCAAAACAGAAGGATTTGGGCTGCTCACATTGGCCCAGGCCTAGTCGGTGGAGACTGCAGGCCGGTTGGCCTGGGGCTGGGCCTTGGAGGCCGCTGGAGGCACGGTTAACGCTCGGGACGAATGGGCTCCTGCTGCTCCAACGACTAGAGGGAGAGGGGCCGTCCTCCTCTACTAGATAGGAAGCAGAGCAGCGGCGGCGTGGGATTTGGCGACGGCAGGGCAAGTCCGGTAAGGAGAAGATGGGGCGACAGCAGATCCGGGCGTGGGGAGGAAGGCATGGGCGCGCGGCGTCGGGGTGCTGCTGGTGAGGACCGGCATCGGGGATGTGCTCCTTTTAAGAAAAATAGGGAGCAAGAGAGTCAGAGAGGAGAGACAGGGAGAAAAAGCAGAACAGGAGAAGAGGAAATAGGCACGGCGACCCGGGGCGTGATGATGCTTGCTGGCGGCGAGGGAACCGAAGGGCGCCGGCGCAACACTGATCTGGGGGAGGCAGGAGCAGGGCAAGCTGGCTGCTTGGCCTTGCGACGCGGATCAGCGCGACCAGCTGGCACTGAAGGTGCGCACGAGCGAGGTCGTCGTCTTGCTGTATTGAAGCAGAGGAGGCAACACTCTCGGGTCGCAGGGGAGGCAGCAGCGGAGTCCAGCGCGGGGACGACAGAGGAGGCACGGTTCCAATCGGCGATGATGCGCGGAGGAGTCCTGGTACTCCAACGGCTTGGCTTGGCGACTTGCACGGCGGTGGCTTGACGTGGCAGCAATGCGAGAGGCACAGTCGGGAGCTTCTCTCCCGAACCAAAACGAGCATGGAGGCGGGCGAGCGATGGAGGCTACCGAGGAAGGGGAGCAGCGGCGTTCAGGTCCGGTGAAGCAGGTGCGGCGCCGGGCATCCACGAGCTCGGCTGCGTGAAGGGAGGAGGCTCGGGTCCATCTGGAGGCTTCCATGGCGCTGGTGTGCTCCTGTGATGAGAGCAAAGAGAGAGACGAGGTGAGGGGAGATCCAGAGGAAAAAAAGGGGGCGTGCAGGGAGAGAGAGAACCAGGCAGCCAGGGCTCATCTGCTGGTCCGCCGGCGGCGTGGCTGGCCGGACGAAGGCGGGGAGGAGGCTGCAGGCTCTGTGGTTGTTGGATCGAGAGGAGTGGCTGGTTTGATCAGTGGCAAAATCGAGGAGGGGAAGGTGGTGGCTTCTGATTTGGAGCGGGGGAGATCCCGAGGAAGAGGACTGGCGGCGGCGGCTGGGAGGATGGGACAAGGCTCCTAAATTTTAGGGTTAGAAGTTAGGTAGGTGGTCTATATATAGCATTGGATTTTGGTTTGGGGCTATTTCGTCCCTCCGATCGAAATTGGACGGTCGGGAAAAATAGGTTAGGGAGTCAAATAAATAAAACGAAGATGGTTTTTAGTTGTTTGGGGATGATCCGGAACCAACGGTGAAGACTGAGCGGGTCGGGTTCGGGCATTTTTTGGACGCGCACACGAGGGGGTCTGTGCACTTTACAGAGAGACTCCGGTTTAGGCAAGAGGGAAAAATGAAGAACAAGGTTGGACTCGAAACGGTCAACGAAGGCAAGGGTGACGCGGCAACTACGAGCGGATGCAAGTTTTAAGAAAACAATGCTGATGCAATGCACATGATGCTATGAGATGAAATGCATGACATGAACAAAATACAAAACAGAAGACAAAAACCCAACCACGAAGGAAATAACATAGCACATAGCCGGAAATGGCAAGAGTTGGAGTTACAATTATGGAAAGTTGTATCCGGGCGTTACAACACTGCACCACTACAAGAGGATCTCGTCCCGAGATCTAGGATGGCACTGGAGAGAAACGGAAGAGGAAGAGAAGAGGTAAAACTGAGTTGCTTCTTTGACGAACGAGTGAAAACACGAACCTTGAGAGGTTGAAAAGTTATGAATGATGAGTACAATGAACAAGAAAGAATTGGAACCACTCTGGTTGAAACAAGATAAACAAGGAACATGGAAGATCAAATTCGGACAACACTCTAGTTGAAAAGAGATGCACGACTTGATAAGATGAAAAGAACTTGAAGAGATGACACAACACTCCGGTTAAATGGATAAGCACGAAAAGAACATGATCCTCACAATTCGAGATGATGAGTGAAAATAGCAACATCACAATGCCTCCGGAAGAAAGAATAGAAGATAGATTATTGGAATAACAGAATGGAGAAGAAAATGCCAACTTCTGCCACAAATGACAAGGTGACAAGCGGCCACCGATGGAAATAGCTAATTGGATTGAGATCAGCAAGGAGATGAAAACTCTTTTTAATGAAAGAATAGGAGGAAACTTGGATTATCGATAGGCACCACAATTAGCAACATTCCTTAGGGAAGGCTTTAGGTATAACCTAGCCCAAGATAACTCCAAGGAAGAAAGTGATGGGTTTAAAATATGTCATTCTTGAAAACTTGTGAATCATGAAACACGAAGGGAATTCTCAAGAATGGCATAACACCGCCTCAACAGATATGGTAGAAAGAATTGCACTTCGAAATGCAAAAGAAGAATACTTGAACTTCTCAGAACAAAACATGTGTTGAGCACCCTGTTTAATTTTGGCAGATCATAACTCCAAGAAAAATCTTGAAGAACAATTGAAGAATGAAAAGAATCCTTGACAAACCATCATGTAGAGCCTCCATGAAGAACTCTGGTAATAAAAGGATGATAAAAAGAAAGAGAAGTGGAAAACACAAGGTGAAGCCTTGCAATGATTTAGATGGATCTTCGCGACGAGATAATGCGGAAAACCTGGAACTCCAGAAAATAAAAGATGAAGCATCTCGAACCGAGAAATGTGACATGGTGAACAACTCTGGAGAGAAGAAACTAGATCACTTGGATGAAACAATAATAAGAATTACGTTATGCATACCCTTCACCAATTTGCATTGATGACAAGCAATGGATTTGGCATACTACTTATTCTCATTGAAAAATGATTACAGATAGAGATATATCGCAAATTTGAGGTAGGTCTTCAACAACCACCGGTAGGTTTGAAACAATGAAAGAACAAATGAATTGATACGATAACAGAGGAAGAGAAATCTTGAACGAACCACCACAAGAATTGAAAATGAACGTTGCAAAGGCACAATTCACCGAGAATAATTAGACAACGAATAAAGATACTTGACATAATTTAGATACAAGAGAACAAAGAGATCATGAACTAATTAGAGGGTATTTGAATGACGCACCGGTAAGATTTGGAGAACGATGGCTACATGCTGAGAATGAAGAATTATGACATGATGGCCTTCAGAGGAAAGAAATGGAAACAACTCATGAAATGCTCCGGAGGCTAAGAAAAGAATTGTCACAATCAAAAACAATTATGAGAGGATGGCATCAACTAGAACCATGAATCTTCAAGAGAATGGACAAGATTCAAGAGAAACTCTTCTTCGGTCTTCAAAATCTGAGAATGACGACGAGAAACACCACCATGAATTGTTGAGATACTCTGGGAGAATGAAAAAAAGTGGTTGAGCCAACAATGAAAAATAATTTGAAATTGGTCTTGGAAAACATCTGACTGATGAAATTCATACTTACGTTAAACTTCCAAAAGGATTTGAGAATAACTCCAGAATAATTAGAAGAGTCAGGTAAGATCCTGGGGAAAGACCTGTGGGTTAGGGCCCACTAAAAGGAAACACTGTTGGAAACGATTACTTGAAAAGATATTGTACCGGTTGAATTAAATGACTAGAATGAGATAATAATCTCAAAATAGCTTGAACGGATTGAGAATGGAAACGCGAGTCTTCCGAGATATCTTCAGCACTCCAGAACAAATGAATAGCGAGAATGTCAGGACCCCGACTCAATGCCACATCGATCTAGCATGTAACACCTCATATCACTTTGCGGCCTCACGCACGGTATCCCCACGGGTGTCGCCTTACCTTTGCCCGGGACCGTTTGCGCCTTTTGGCACACGTATATGATAGTGTCGCTAGCATCCATATGATAAGGAGCCCGGGCTGACATGGCTAGTCGTAAACCCAAAGTGGCACAGACTTACAGGGACAGGCATCCATGACCCAGCATCGAACGTGTCGGTCATCAGCGAGTGAGTTTCGGGCTGTAGCACTGGGCTAGCAGGACTCCGGTGAACCGGGCTGTAGCGGGCTAACAGGACTCCGGTATTCATCGCGTGACATTTCCCCGAAGGGACAGACACAGGAACGAAGAAGGACACATGCCGGCCAGCCTAAGTGTTCCGGAGCAGTAGCAAGCTACCATGGCTCGGTGGAAACACTAGGAGACATTTCCCAGTAAGAGGGGCTACTAAGGATAAACAACTAGATAGTCAGATCCCACACATACCAAGCATTTCAATAACATACACACAATATGCTCGATATGTGCAAATACAACATGGCATCACAACACGACTCTACGACTCAAGTATTTATTCATTAGGCTCCGAGGAGCGAGATATTACAAACAGGGGTCTCATGACCCAACATTCAGAGCATACAAATCAAACACATGCGGAAGCTAGCATGTCTGAGTACAGACATCTACAAATGAAAAAGGCTTAGAAGCCTGACTATCTACCAGATCCTGACGAGGGCACAAGATCGTAGCTGAGGTATCAAGCTAAACGTCGAAGTCCACGCGGAACTACTAGCGAGACCGAGGTCTCTCTGCAAAAAACATAAAATAGGCAAACGTGAGTACAAATGTACCCAGCAAGACTTACATCAGAACTAACTACATATGCATCATTATCAATAAAGGGGATGGTGGGGTTTAACTGCAGCAAGCCAGCTTTGACTCGGTGGCTATCCTGAACTACGACTGCAAGTAACTCTTTTGAGGTGGCGCACACGAGTCCACATATTCACCATATCAATACACCACTATGGATCCGCTCCCGTCTCCTTACGAGAACACCATCCATAGCACTCACGCTTATCTTGCGTATTTTAGAGTATCCACTTTCACTTGTCTATGAACTGTTATAGGCGACCCAGAAGTCCTTTACCGTGGACACGGCTATTCGAATAGATAATGTTAACCCTGCAGGGGTGTACTTCTTCACACACGCTCTCACCACTTACCGCCGTTTACACGACATGTACTCGGCAACCTTCAAGCGGAAGCCCAACGAGGGTGTCGGCCACGACCTACCTAAACACTCAAGTCCCTAGTCCAGGTTTATCGCCTATTTGGGTTCCATCCATGAGGAGATCCGGCCGAAGTTTCGCTCACAGCCCCAAACGATGTGAACAGGGTTCCGTGACACCAAACGGGCGCCCGGTTTACCCGGCCACGTGCCTACCGCATCACAGCCCACCCCTACGGTCAGCGCTGCGCACGGCCTCCAGCATACTACAAACACCAGAAACTACTTCCAACTCCTGGACAGAGGACAAGGGTGATTAAGAAGCCGAGAGGGTCCATTGGTTTCGGGCCCAATGCGTGGTAGTAGCTGAATCATGGATCACAAACACAGAACTCAGTTCCTGAGGACGGCTTCAATGAGACAACCCACCATGTACTCCTACATGGCCTCCCACCGATACCTTTACCAAATCGTGTTCACACACTTAGCTCACACACAGTAGGACATGTTCACACACCTCTGATTCATCCTTGATGAATCAGACCCGACTCAACTCTAAGCATAGCAGGCATGACAAACAAGCATGAATGAGTAGGCACAACAGGGCTCAAACAACTCCTACTCATGCTAGTGGGTTTCATCTATTTACTGTGGAATGACAGGTCATGCAAAGGATAAAGGGGTTCAGCTACCACAGCAAGTAACAGATGAATTGTTGTTGTCCTAATGCAATAAAATAGAGCAGGAGCGAGAGAGTGGGATTGTATCGGAATGAACAAGGGGGTTTTGCTTGCCTGGCACTTCTGAAGATAACATTGAGTCTTCATCAGGGTCAACGATCACATCATCGGTACAGCGTCTATCAAGAGGGGACAAATACCGGCAACTGAGAAAGAACACAATCAATGCAATGCGACAATATGATGCATGATCATGACATGGCAATATGCTGTGATTTGAGCTAATGCAACTAGCAGCAAGTTAAATGGAGTTGGTTTGAACCCTAGGTTCAAATTCAAACTCCACATGTGATTATTTAAATGCCATTCATATGATTTGTGCTATACAGCAGCTATAACTTGTTCTAACATGCATGAAAATGGTACAGATGGATAGATTGGATTTTTCTGATCATTTTTCATACATAATTCATTTGATTTGGAGCTACGGTTGATTTTCTATGAATTTTTGATGTTTGTGGTATTTTCTGGAATTTCCCTGATTATTTAGAAAATAGACTAAATTCCAGAAATGGAATATTACGTCAGCATGGCGTCATCCTGAGCTCAGCAGAGTCAACAGGGCTGCCCCGGGTCAATCCTGACCAGTGGGGTCCACGGGTCAGTTACTGGGGCTGGTTAGTGTCTATGGCAGGTGGGGCCGGGTCAACAGACACGTCAGCAGGTCAGTACTGACGTGTGGGGTTGGTCAACGTCCATGTGAGCGTGGTCAAAGCTGACTGGTGGGGCCCATGTGGTTAGTTAAACTAAACAGAAAAATAAACTAAGATTAATTAAGGCGTGGGGCCCAGTGCCAGTGACACGGTGCGGTGGTTAGTGGCTAATTAAGCCAGCCACGTCAGCAAGTGACGCCGGCGACCACGGCGACGGCGAGACCTCACCGGAGTTGCTCGGGACGGCGCTACAGCCCGCGGCTGGTCGCGCTGAGGGTACCAAGAGGGAGCCAGTGCTCCCGCGCATCTAGGGGCGCACGCAGCTGGGCACAGGGAGGTCGGGGTTCGCCGGAAGCGAGCCCGTGGCGGTGGCCGGAGCTACGGTTTCGAGCGGCGCGAGGCCATAAAGGACGGAAGGGCTGGCTAAGGGGCTCACCGAGCTCCTGAAGATGCTAGGAGGAGGGTGTCATGCTCGGTTTCAAGCCTTACGGGCTGCAGTGACGGCGGCGACAAGGTCAGCGGCTGCCGGAGTTCGGCCACGACGGAGCTATGGCCTAGAGCTCGCAAACGCGAGGGGAAAAAGAGGGGTTCTGCACAGAGGCTCACAGCGAGGTCGATGAGCAGCTCGGTGGTCTCGGGGAGGCGTCGGAGGCGGCGAATCGATGACGGTGGTGGTCGGAGCCCGAGGTGGAAGACGACGGTGATGGCGACGTTCCAGGCCCTCCCGGCTTGCGTGGCTCATCAAGGACGAAGAAGACAACGTGGCGGAGCTTCTGGGCGCGTCGGTGAGGCGTGGGGTGGCCGGTGGTCACGGTGGTGACGAACGGCGGCGACGGCCTCCGTTCGGTCGCGGGAGGGAGAGAGAGTAGAGGGGGATAGGGACGGAGGGAGAAGTGGACGTGGCGCCAGGGAGGTGCGTGGCGTCTCCAGGGAGTAGCGGAGGCAAGCAGGGAGGCAGGAGGTGGCTGAGCGTGTGCCGGCGTGCGTCGGCCACGCGCGCTGCCTACTGGCGCGAGGAAGACGACAGGGGGGGGAGTGGAGATGGGCTGGGCCGGCTTCAGCAGTAGGCCGCATAGGTAGGCGCCAGGTAGCTCTCTCTCTCTTTCTATTTAATTCAGTTTTCTATTTTTATACTTCTGCAACTTTGTTGAATTTTCAAAAATACTTAAACAGCTTCAAAATTCACCAAACTGCTCCTGGTCCATAGTTGGAATATTTCCAACATGAAACATTCTAGATTGGGAATATTTGGGCATTTGAAATATTTAATAGCATTTAAATGCCCAAATGCAAATACTATATGATTTAATTCAGTGACCAAATATGTCCTGCAAAAATATAAACCATTTTTGGTAGATGCTTCCACCTCAAACCAGAAATGTTGAACATTTTTAGAGGACATTTTGAGTTCAATGAAAAAGGTTTTATTTTGACCCTAGTTGAATTCATTTGGTGCTAGGGCTTAGTCAATCCCCATTTCAAATTTCTTTGGAATTTAAACATGATGCAACACTCTAATGCATGCCCTAGGCATTGTCAGAACTAGGGATGTGACAGAGAAGTGAAAGATTAAGAGGTGCATCGGTATGAAAAAGCATTTGAGACGAGGAAAAGAATATGATCAACACTGAAAGCTTGAAATTAATCCACCGGAGAAGAATACGAGAATGAAGAATGATGAACTTGAAACTGTTGAGCATCTTCATGGGAAATCACCGGATAAGAACATTGAAAGAAAAGAATTAAGAGACTTCCCACAACTAAAAGGATACATGATTAAGAAATTTGAGTCCTTGAAGAAAAAGGGTGGGTGGGCGGGAAAACAAAGGCAACTTGGGGACGGATGAAACAAACACCGGTGAGAAAACTTAGAGTTGATCTTGCGGATGTTGAAAATTAACGGATCCACTTGAAGAGAAGCACGGCCGTTGGAAAAGAGTTGACATGACAACCTTAGTGATCAAGAAGGATTAGTACTCCCATAGAAAATATGAGAACTCCGTTTAGAAAAGGTATGGAATCAACACTTGACATTGACGCAACTCGAATACCACAAAACAAAGGATTTGGCTTGCAGAATAAGCCGGAGCAACCATATGATAGTGATTTCGTCCGAAGTTTTCATGGTGGGGCCCACACGGGCTCGATCGTACAACACCATCATGTACAAGGCAGTGCACATGACATACGAAGCATCCCCGACCCAGCATAGCCAAGGGTTCTTTAAGACACAACGACACCACTATAAAAACGACCGTGGATAGGCGGACCACTAGACGTCGAACCCCAATCTCATATCATGCATCTGTCGGAAAGATATTCTAGGAGCTACTTGAATTCCCACCTATAAAACTCCCGAAACCTTCTTGTTATGCAATCTGGTGTTGGGGATACAGGGGAAGCAATACATCTCACCCAAACTAACAATCCCTACATCCAGTTGTATCCATCCGTCAACACATAACCAAGAAAACTCCAGAAATCGTGTACCTCAACCTTCGAAAAGCATCCATTATACGAGCTATGGCAATACTCCCGAACTCCCCAGTATTGGGTGGCGTCGAGGTTATCTCACCAAAAGAGATTTTTGATGTCGGCAAAACTCAGGTATTCCAGAACTGCAACGATAAAATTGTGACGACAACACCTCGGAGCTCAACTCCCCGGGACACTACCACAACCCCTAAATGTCAGGAGGCACCAAGTACAATGTTCTCGTCACAAGAATATCGGAACGATCCTAAGATACCTGCGTGATCCTATTTTTTTTGTGAAATTTGAGGAGAGGAAAGACAAAACATCTACGTCGAGAGTCCTCACCAGAGCGACGAAGGGGAACGAGGAGTAAAAAGAATCCTACTCTCCGATATATATAATCCTAAGACTCAAAATAGTTTTCATCTAGACTCAACAACGGCCAACAATCAAGGGGGCTCCTATGGTCGGTCGAGGCTTTGATACCAACTTGTCACGCCCAATATGCGATACTATCCTAAAGAGACTCGAAGGTCCCACCAAGGATAGAACCGCATATTGATACGATTTTGTAAGGTGGATATCATTACATCAACATTACATAATAGATGGGGATACGTACAAAAGGCAAACAATGCCACATGAATACAACATCACAATACATAAGAGCAACATCCGACTACGGATGAAACACAAACAGAAACTCAAACGAGATCGACCCTGCTAGCCCAGGCTGCCGACCTGGAACCTATCCCCTGATCGAAGAAGAAGCAGAAGAAGAACTCCCAAAACAGGCAACATCGCTCTCGCGTGATGATCATCGCATAACCTGTACCTGCAACTGTTGGTGTAGTAATCTGTGAGCCACGAGGACTCAGCAATCCCATTACCATGGGTATCAAGACTAGCAAAGCTTAATGGGAAAGGAAGGGGTAAAGTGGTGAGGTTGCAGCAGTGACTAAGCATGATATGGTGGCTAACATACACAAATAAGAGCGAGAAGAGAAGCAACGGAACGGTCATGAAGCTAGCAATGATCAAGAAGAGATCCTGAACTCCTACTTATGTCAAACATAACCCAAAACCGTGTTCACTTCCCGGACTCCGCTGAAACGAGACCATCACGGCTACACACGCGGTTGATGGATTTTAATTGAGTCAAGTGTCAAGTTATCTACAACCAGACATTAACAAATTCCCATCTGCCACATAACCGCGGGCACGACTCTCGAAAGTTTATACCCTGCAGGGGTGTCCCAACTCAGCCCATCACAAGCTCTCATGGTCAACGAAGGATATTCCTTCTCCCAGGAAGACCTGATCAGTCTCGGAATCCCGGTTTACAAGACATTTCGACAATGGTAAAACAAGACCAGCAAAGCCACTCGATTTGCCGACAAATCCCGATAGGAGCTGCACATATCTCATTCTCAGGGCAACACCGGATGAGACTAGCTACGAGTAAAACTAGACCTCAAGTTTCCCCGAGGTGGCCCCGCAGGTAGCTCGGCTCGGACCAGCACTTAGAGAAGCACTGGCCTGGGGGGGGGGGCTAAAATAAAGATGACCCTCAGGCTCCGGAAACCCAAGGCAAAATGGGCTAGGTGAGGCAAATGGTAAAACCAAGGTTGGGCCTTGCTGGAGGAGTTTTATTCAAAGTGAACTGTCAAAGGGGTCCTATAAATCACCCAACCGCGTAAGGAACGCAAAATCATGGAACACAACACCGGTATGATGGAAACTAGGGAGGCAAGAGTGGAACAAAACACCAGGCATAAGGTCGAGTCTTCTACCCTTTACCAAGTATATAGATGCATTAATTAAATAAGAGATATTGTGTTATCCCAACATAACCCTGTCCATCATGGAGCAATATTCAACTTCACCTGCAACTAACAACGCTATAAGAGGGGCTGAACAAAAGCGGTAACATAGCCAAGCAATGGTTTGTTAGGAACGGTGAAAAGGTTGGAGGCTGACATGGCAATTTGGGAGGCTTGATCAACAAGAGATAGGTAGGGTGGCAAAGTGATAGAATGAAGCAACTAGCATAGCAATGATAGTTGTGAGATCCAGGGTAGCGGTCATCTTGCCTGAAATCCCGCTAGGAAGAAGAACGAGTCCATGAAGAAGACGAACGAGAGTATTAGAACAAATCCTCACAATCGCAACATTACCGGAACTAAGAAGCAACACCGAAAAAAACATGGTAAATGCACAAGCATAAACATGGCATCATGCACAAACAAGTATGATGCATGTCCGGTTTAAGGAGGCATGGCATGGCAAAGTGCAAAAAACAATACTACAAGTTAAGTGGAGCTCAATATGCAACGAGTTGCATATTGACGAAATACCACATTCGAGTTATTTAGTTCTCTCTCGGTTATGTACCCAACAATATTAAATGTTGTTAAACATGGCAAGGGGTGAAGCATAAGAAAACTACCTATCTAGGTAAGTTTTTATGAGGCCGGAACAACAAACAACAATTTAGGAAAATCCCCATGTGCATATTTTAGATTCGGTACTGTTCTGCCCTAAACTATATTTTAAGGTTGTTAAATAGGAAAATAAAGTGGACCATGTTAAACTAGGAATTTTTTTCACCCCATTTTACATATAAAGTTTATTAAAATTGGAGCTATGGTTATTTAGTTATGAAATAAATCATTCTAGCATGGCATTTGAGCAAATTTAAACAAACAACATTCTAAACATTTTAAACATGGATGAAAGTGGCATATTATTAATCTACACAAAATTCTAAGCATTTTACATGTTTAAATAACTTTAAAATGATGCACGGTTCATGAGTTATTATATGCATGATGCTTAGGGGTTTTTCTGTAAAACAGTAATTCACCGCATAATGCTAAAATCGCTGGACAAGAAAAAAACATAACACGGGCCAAAACAGAAGGATCTGGGCTGCTCACATTGGGCCAGGCCTAGTCGGTGGAGACTGCAGGCTGGCTGGCCTCGGACTGGGCCTTGGAGGCCGCTTGAGGCGCGGTCAACGCTCGGGACGAACGGCTCCTGCTTCTCGAACGACTCGAGGGAGAGGCGCTGTCCTCCTCTGCTAGACAGGAAGCAGAGCAGCGGCGGCGTGGGATTTGGCAACGGTGGGGCAACTCCGGCAAGGAGAAGATGGGGCGGCAGAAGATCCGGGCTTGGGGAGGAAGGCATGGGCGCGCGGCGTCGGGGTGCTGCTGGCGAGGACTGGCGTCGGGGATGTGCTCCTTTGAAGAAAAATAGGGAGCAAGAGAGTCAGAGAGGAGAGACAGGGAGAAAAAGCAGAATAGGAGAAGAGGAAACATGCACAGTGACCTAGGGCGTGATGATGCTCGCCGGCGGCGAGGGAATCGAAGGGCGCCGGCGCAACACTGATCTGCGGGAGGCAGGAGCAGGGCAAGCCAGCTGCTTGTCCTCGGGATGCGGATCGGCGCAGCCCAGCTGGCGCTGAAGGTGCGCACGAGCGAGGTCGTCGTCCTCCTACATTGAAGCAGAGGAGGCAACGCTCTCGGGTCGCAGGGAAGGTAGCAGCGGAGTCTAGCACGGGGGCGACAGAGGAGGCATGGTTCCAATCGGCGACGACGCGCGGGGGAGGCCTGGTACTCCAACGGCTTGCTTGGCGACTGGCACAGTGCTGGCTTGACGCAGCGGCAACGCGGGAGGCACGGTCGGGAGCTTCTCTCCCGAACCAAAACGAGCATGGAGGCGGGCGAGCGCTGGAGGCTACCGAGGAAGGGTGGCAGCAGCGTTCGGGTTTGGTGACGGAGGTGCGGCGCCGGGCATCCACGAGCTTGGGTGCGTGAAGGGAGGAGGCTGGGGTCCATCGAGAGGCTTCCATGCCGCTGGTGTGCTCCTGTGAAGAGAGCAAAGAGAGAGACGAGGTGAGGGGAGAACCAGAGGAAAAAAGGGGGGTGCTGGGAGAGAGAGAGAACCAGGCAGCGAGGCTGCAGGCTCTATGGCTGGTGGATCAAGAGGAGTGGCTAGTTGGATCGGTGGCAAAATCGAGGAGGGGAAGGTGGTGGCTGCTGATTTGGAGCGGGGGAGATCCCGAGGAAGAGGACTGGCGGTGGCGGCTGGGAGGATGGGACAAGGCTCCTAAATTTTAGGGTTAGCATGTTGGTAGGTGGTCTATATATAGCACTGGATTTTGGTTTGGGGCTATATCGTCCTTCCGATCGAAATCGGACGATAGGGAAAAATAGGTTCAGGAGTCCAATAAATAAAACGAAGATGTTTTTTAGATGTTTGGGGATGATCCGGAACCAATGGTAAAGACTGAGCGGGTCGGGTTCGGGCATGTTTCGGATGCGCACACGAGGGGGTCTGTGCACTTTACAGAGAGACTCCGGTTTAGGCAAGAGGGAAAAACGAAGAACAAGGTTGGACTCGAAACGGTCAACGAAGGCAAGGGGTGACGCAACAACTACGAGCGGTTGCAAGTTTTAAGAAAACAATGCTGATGCAATGTGCATGATGCTACGAGATGAAATGCGTGACATGAACAAAATGCAAAACAAAAGACAAAAACCCAACCACGGAGGAAATAACATAGCACGAAGCCGGAAATGGCAAGAGTTGGAGTTACAATTATGGAAAGTTGTATCCGGGGCGTTACACAAGTTCAAGCCAGATCTGCCTCCACGCTACGAGGGCACTGTAGACCTCGCAGAGTTCCTCTAGCTCTACGAGTTGGGCATCGAGGCGGCGAACGGGGATGAAAAGGTCATGGCGAACTAGTTTACCATGGCGCTCAAGGATGGTGCCCGTACATGGCTCCTCAACCTGCCTCCCAGCACGATCTCCTCTTGGTACAAGATGCGCACTCGCTTCATCGCCAACTTCCACGGCACTCGTGACTGGCCCCCGGCCATGAGTGACTTGCGCCACATCAAGCAACAGCCAGGGGAGACCCTGCAAAAGTACATCCAACGCTTCAACAACGCCCGCCTCAAGATCCCCAGGGTGACTAAGGAGGCCATCATCTCAACCTTCTCCAATGGCGTTCGAGACGTCAAGATGAAGGAAGAGCTAGCAATCCACGAGGACCTGTGCACCTCTCTGGAGCTGTTCAACTTAGCAACCAAGTGCGCCAGGGCTGAGGAAGGACGCCTCTCCCTCCTCGAGCTTCCAGTTGTTGATCCGGAAGAGAAGAAGCCCATGGTCAAGGACGTGAAGCACAAAGGAGTAGTTGTGCTCGCAGCTGAGCCAGATACGAAGCAAGGCAGGGGTCAGCCGGAGTCGTCCAAGGGCAGCCGGTACTGCATCTACCACGACCTCCACACCCACAACACCAATGAATGCCAGGAGCTCAGGGCTGTGTGAGATGAGCGTATTGGATGATGCCCCGAGCGCAACGATCGGGGCTACGGCCGAGGAGGAGGAAGAGGTGGAGGACGATGGGAAGACCGTGGCCCTCGCCAGGAGTGGCGCGACCGACCTTGCGAGGACCGCTGGCAGGCTTAGCCTCGCGAGGGAGGCTGGAGGGACCGGCCTCGCGAGGACCGCCCGCAAGGCAATGCAGGCCTCCCTCCGCTAGCGCCACCACCAAGAAGGAATGAAGACCAGCATCAGGACGAGGGGGCTGGGGGCTTCCAGGAGCCGCGCGCAATTGCTTGCATCCTAGGCGGAGCGCAAGCCCCGGCCTCTCAGCGCATCTTCAAGCAGTTTGCTCGCGAGGTGAATGCCGTCCTCCCAAAAACCGAAGCGTCACACCCTCTCCGGTGGTCCACGTGCGCCATCACGTTCAGTTCAATGGATCAACTCAAGTGTGCAGCAACAACTAGTGTCCTCCCAATGCTCTGCTCCCCAGTCATCAGCAACGTGCGGGTCACCAGAACCCTCATCGATGGTCGAGCAGGGCTCAATGTCCTGTCTGTCGAAACTTTCAACAGTCGCCAAGTGTCGTATGATCAGCTTCAGCCAACCAAGCCCTTCTCAGGAGTCACTGACGGTTCTACCACCCCGATAGGGCAGGTCCTCCTCCCTGTCACCTTCGGACAGTGCAAAAACTACCGCATTGAGCTCATCGACTTTGACGTCACCCACATTCGCCTACCCTACAACGCCATCCTTGGATATTCGGCCCTCGCCAAGTTTATGGCAGTGACTCACCATGGCTACAATGTCCTCAAGATGCCAGGGACCGGTGGAGTCATCATAGTCCCATGCAAGGATAAGGATGCAGTGTGTTCTCTCGAGCGTGCCTTCCAGGCCGCGACAATCGAAGACCCAGATCGTAGGAGCGGGAGCCTTTCCGACGCAGTCCCTAAGAAGAAGAAAACATCACCTGGTCCGAACCATCAGGAGGCAGGCACATCCAGGGGCGCCACGCCAGGATCCGCGCCCGTCCAAGGGGCGCCTCCCTCTGTCGCATAGGAAGGCGCGCCCGGCACCCTCCTCTGGCAAGGCTCGGGGGCTCTCTCCTGGAGGGCCACCGACTTTGCCAAAGTCGCGAGGGAGGCGCTCGGGCACCACTTGGAGGCGTGTTTCAAAGCATGTTTTCCTCGAGATGGTGTGAAGCAAGGAGGGCCCAACCCTCAGGAGTTCATCGCAAGAAGCACTCAGGAGCTGTAGGAGTCAAGAATCATGCGTGGCAACCGCCGCTTACCCGCCGTAGCTCCCCATCCAGGTGAGGATGGTGGGCTGCGCGTCTGCATCGACGTACCAGGACTCAACCGAGCCGCATCTCAGGAGCGCCTCTGGCCTTCGCGCGTGGGACGTTCCGAGGGTCCACCCACAGCTACGTTCGCACGCCACTCGGGCTGCCGAACGTGGTCGCCGCTCATCAGCGCCTGCTGAGGAGCATCCTGGAGGCTCAGGAGGTCAGGCATTGTGCAGTCCTGGCAGAGATGGAGATGGTCCTTGAGGAGCTGCCTTCGCCCCCGGAGCCTCCCAAGGCTCTGGGCCATGGGGGCTCGTGAGGATCGGCTTCCGCATCACGCGTCGTCAGCTGCTTCAGCATCCGTTCAACTTCAACCATATCAGGTGACATCTTTCAAAGTTCCATTTTAGCTAGGAGCTCCCAAAGGGCTGAATCATTCCCAGGTCGCGTGGGTTCGTCCCTGCGGCATGTATCCGTTTTTCTCATGTTCTTTGCTTACCTTATTGGGGGCGCCCCTCGGGCTGCATTATCCCCAAGCCGCTCGGGCCTGACCCAGTGGCGTGTATCACTCTTGCGCCTGCCTAAGCTAATCTACCCTTCCATACTTAACTTGATTGGCTTGATCGCCCGCTCGATTGGCGCCAACATTCGGAGCTGCTCTTCCTACCACGACGCCTGTGCATGGGTACGTCCCTACACGTTGACAAACCTGAGTGGTGGAGCTCTGGCCACGGCAGCCACGCAGAGTGCCACCTCACCAAGCCCTCAGTGCCCTCATCGCTCCCCCAGAGCAACTGATGGATGGCTGACGATTGTGATGGAAACTCTCGTTTTTCTCGTGATGAGTTTACAGGGTCTCTCTGAGGGACAGCGTCGGGCGAGGCCTCCGTGACATCTCTTCCTCTCACCCGCACGAATTGCTTGAATGTTATATGGGGGCACCTGAGCATCGCGACTCACGGGCTCTTACTGGCCCTCCAGCCCTCACCTCCTGGCCTTGTCCACGGCATCGCGACCTAGCGTACCAGCGACGGCTGAGCCCGCTCAAGGGCCGGGACCCGAGGACGAAGAGCGCGAAGGGGAGTACAGGGGAGAAGGAGGAGGCTCGCGAAGACCTCACTAGGCAACCTCCGAGCTGCTAACACACGGGTCAGGCGCAACACCGAGAAATGGCTTCAAGCTCCTAAGATAAGTCGCTCCCCAGAGCTACTAGCTAACGCAACACCAACTTTGTACCTAATGCAGCCCTATGCTCCTAAGATAAGTCGCTCACCGAGAGGCAACTGCTTGAGCGCTAAAGGGGACCTCCTGAGCATCGCGCCTCGGGGGCTCTTACTGGACCTTGGGCCGCTCACCTCCTGGCCCTGACCATGGCATCGCAACCTGGCATACCAGCGATGGCTGAAGCCTGCCTGGGGACCGGGACCTGTCAGCGCAGAGCACCAGGCCCTCATGAGGTTAGAAAGGAAGGACCAAGCCGAGACAGGGCGAGCATCTCATACTACTTCGCGATGAGGATCGCTTTAGCAAAAGAGACTACAGGCGCTTTACAAAGCCCCGCGGGGTATGTTCTTGGTTCCTCGCAGGGAACAAAAGACGCGCATCCTAAGGATCCCTAACTAAAGGAACCACAGTGGCAGACGCCATCATCAACAGTGGGCCACGAGGGGCCGGTGCCAACCTCAACCAGGTCGGCCGCATCGACCGCCAAGTGCACCGGCACTGCCTCGGGCGCGGCACGAGCTCGGCGGCTCGTAGCTGTCGTCGCTTGTCTCCAGAGTCAGGAGAAGTTCGGGGAGTCGCTGGACCCTCCAGCCCAGCCGCTGCTGCCTGAGGGGCTGCCGGAAAGGCGGGTGGCAGGCCTGGCCCTCGCCTCTCCGTAGCTCCGGCAGCTGCCTCCGGGACAGCACTCCAGCCGGCGTCCTTCCTCGTCGAAGACCTTGAAGAGCATCAGGGAGGCGCTAACGTACTCCAGGTGGATCACGAAGGTGCCCTCCATTCGGCAGACCCTGGCGATCTCGCCCCAGCCTTGGGTCATGAAGACCTTGCCCGGGGCGACAACTTCGACCTCCGCTTCAGTCACGGGGGTGCGGCAGTCGGCGTGCTGCATCCAAAGCTCCCGAGGCCCCCTCGGCGGAATCTCGAAGGCGAAGGAGGGAGGAAGATGAATCAAAGATCGAGGAGGCATGGTGGCGTGAAGCATGAACTCGCAGGAGGAGTTCATGGCATGGACTCCAGGAGGGACGACGCGCACCGCCGTGATCCGTCGGCGACGCCGGCGGCGCCACTCGGCACCCTCTTCTCCAGGGCCCTCGATTCGGGCGTACAAGGGCAGCGGAAACCCCGGTGGTGGCCGCTCGTACCAAGGCCTCGACGCCCCCTGCCGAGCACCCTCATCTCGGCGGCAGGGAGCTGACCGTTTCTTTGGCGGAAGTGGGTAGGGACCCTCTTAGGGGGCCTTCCCCTTCTCTTGTGCAGAAAACCGGCGGATCGGCGCCATTGTCATCAAACTGAAGGAGGAGCAAGGAGGAAGAGGTGAAGCAAGGAGAGATGGACAACGGGGGCTCTCGCCCGCCCCTACTTATAGTCCAGAGGAGGCCAACCATCGGCCTCCATGATCTCAGGTAATCATGACCCGCTTTTGCATGCAGGGACTTGTGAAGTCATGCAGTTGCCGAGGCCACAGGCTGTTGGGGCCCGCGGTGCTTCGCCCTTGCCCCTTCGCTTCTCTTCTAAGCCAAGTCCGGGCGCACCTTGGGCCCGAGGGCTACTGTCTGCGTTCTGGGTACGGGGGTTGTCGGTGTCAAAACCGGCAGATCTCGGGTAGGGGGTCCCGAACTGTGTGTCTAGGCGGATGGTAATAGGAGACAAGGGACGCGATGTTTTTACCAAGGTTCGGGCCCTCTCCATGGAGGTAAAACCCTACTCCTGCTTGATTAATATTGATGATATGGGTAGTACAAGAGTGGATCTACCACGAGATCAGAGAGGCTAAACCCTAGAAGCTAGCCTATGGTATGATTGTTGTTCGTCCTACGGACTAAAACCCTCCGGTTTATATAGGCACCGAAGAGGGTTAGGGTTACACAGAGTCGGTTACAATGGTAGGAGATCTACATATCCGTATCGCCAAGCTTGCCTTGCACGCCAAGGAAAGTCCCATCCGGACACGGGATGAAGTCTTCAATCTTGTATCTTCATAGTCCAGGAGTCCGCCCAAAGGTGATCGTTCGGCTATCCGGACACCCCCTAATCCGGGACTCCCTCAGGGGTCCCCAGACTTGCCTGCTTGCGGCCTGCGGCGTGGTTCAAGCAATGGACTGGTGCGTCCCATCTTCATCGACTCAAGCTCAAGACCCTCGCGAGGGACCGAGCCTCGTGTGGTGGACAATAGGAAAGCTTCCTCAGGAGTAGCCTCCTCAGGCTGGCTCGGGAGGAGGCGGAGAGATCAAGGCGGGGGTACCTCGCGAGGCCTGGCGGGTGCCAGGCGGGCGCCGGCCTGTGCAGCGTCCTTGTTTCCCCTTTGGTGCAAAGGGATCAAGCGCAGGCCAAGGCCTCAGGCAAAGGCTACCATTTCGGTGCAACAAGACCAAGACCAGCGGAACGGCCGAAGGAGGTCATTGTGGAGCCCAGGACGGCGTCATCGTCAGAGTCTTTGACAGGCGAGGACCGACTTTAGTCAGGATAAGTGTACTAGATGTTCCCCTTCAAAATGGCCAATTGTTGGCGCCCTTCCCGCTCAATATTTGGGAAGAGGACCAGGGCCTCTCGCTCTATATATAGGACTAGCCACCATAGTATAGGGGCACCTCGAATCGACCCCTCCAAAAGGACAACACCACCACAAGAACACCCCTCGCGAGGCTGTTCTTCCCTTGTACTGTTCATCATCAGCCCCACAGGCAGTCCACCACACCACAAACTAGAGTAGGGTATTACACCACAACTGTGGCCCGAACTAGTATAAACCTTGCGTCTCTTGTGTTGTTCATTGTGTAGCCTAGATCCTTTGCGAGGCGACGAGACGTGAGTTGGTATAGGAGAGATCTTCGCACGCACCCCATTGTTTGAACCTCAAGGGTCTGCAGGAACCCGCAATCCGATAGCGGCCTGTCGGCGCCGTTCCAGACCAATCGGCAGCGCCCACTAGGCGGTGGGCCCCAGCAGCCAGCGGAGGAGCCGGCGACCGGAGACGCTGACAGCCGGGCCCTGGGGGTAGGCCTATATAAACCCCCTAGGGCATCCATGCAAAGGGTTCCCAACCTGTTAGAACTAGACTCACACCTAGAGGGAGAGGGGAGCAAGCCTTGCCATCTTCTACCTCCAGCATACAACTCGAGGAGCACCTTTCTACTCACTAGAGCCTTAGTGATCACGCAGAGACCCCACAGAGCAGGACTAGGGGTGTTATCTCCTAGGAGAGCCCCGAACCTGGGCAAAGTGTGCCGACATTCGTGTCTACGCCTCATTCCGCTTCCAGGCGCCGACGACGTTCTACTCGCTCCCACCATGATAAGCCATCATTTGGCATATGTCACACCCAACCCCCGACATTTGGCGACCACTGTGAGGCGTGGTGCACCATCGTCCAAAGACCTGCTCTGGACGGGAACCTTGTTCCTTCCTGGCGAGCGCAGCCAGCCCGGCACGCCCGACGGCGTGAGCACAGACGCGCTACATGGCATTGAGATCACCTGCGCAGTGAGCTGCCTCGCCGATCTTGTTGGCGAGATTCACCTCTCCGACGAGCAGCATCCGACGCGAGCATAGATTGCCCCAAGAGCCGCCTCGTCATCCTCCTCGACCAGCTCCACGTCGCCAGCGAGCCTGCTGTGGACTTGGAGTCGGTTGGCTCCACCGACCCGATGCTTGTCGACTCCGACACGGAGTCGCTTGACGCATTCCCCACCAACGTGGTGGTCTACAACGAGCCACCTCCTCGCGAGCACAACAGCTCGAGCACCATCACGGAGGTGCTTGTCATTAGCCATGGCGAGCACTCGTGCGGAGGTGCTCGAGACCCACTCGATGCGGCATTGCAAGACCTGTCTGCGCCCATCCCTAAAGACGCCGACGCCGAGACACTGGAGGCACGCCGCATCCAGCACATTGAAAGCACCAACAGGCTGGCCAGCATGAGACTCCTTTCGGAGGCCTACCAGCATGAGATGGACCGTGCCATCGACGGTACGCCGGCTCCCGGTGTGCCTAGCCGCATCGCCGCGATCCGACAGCGCGGCGCGACCATTGCCAGCATGTTCGGGACAGATCGTCCCGTCTACGCCACGCCTGCGGAGAACATACGAGCTGCCCAGGCGGTAGAAGACGAGCTAGAAAAGCTCGAGGGCGACGAGCGTCGCCACATGACGGAGCACGTCCAGCAGCTCCTTGACGTGGCCGCCGAGCAGCAAGAGGCCGGCTGCCACACTGAACCGCCCAATCGGCGAAACGACGATCCGCCTCCTCGCCAGGATCATGGCGCGACATCCCTGACACCGACTGCATGTGGCGCCCGCGAGCGAAAAGACAAGGAGCCGACTGCTGGCCGCAGTCGGACTCGCCTCACCATTGAGCGTGATGCAGAAGGCTGCCCCCGAGCCATGGAGCGACGAGGCAACCTGCCTCCTCCTCCACCTCACAGGGAGAGACATCCTACCCTGCTGCCTATCATGCACTCGACACTTGGCGACCGCCTTGGCCACCGAGAAGGAGTCGGAGAGAACGACGCCCGCCATCGGATCGACCGCGTCCATTGATCCCTGGTGCTAGAAGAAGAAGACGCATTGTGTCCGCCCTGTTTTGGCCCTCGAATCCGAGATGAGCCCTTCCCTAAAGGGTTCACGCATCCAAGAGATACACCAAGGTACACTGGCTCCGTGAAACCGGAAGACTGGCTGGTCGACTACTCCACGCCCATCAGCATAGCGAATGGCAACAAGCGTGTTGCTGTGAAGTACGTCCCGCTCATACTCCAGGGCACAGCCCGGACGTGGCTCAACAGCTTGAAGCCCCGCAGCATCAATAGTTGGGTTGATTTCACCGAAGCCTTCATCTGCAACTTCACCAGCACCTACAAGCGGCCTCCCAAGCCCCGCCAAGTCTCCTTGTGTGTCCAAGGCCCCAGCGAATCAACTCGCGACTACCTCACGCGTTTGGCCGAGCTGCACCACTCTTGCGAGGGCGTGCACGAGGTGTAGGCCATCGATTACTTCACCTGCGGGTGCCGAGAGGGCACCCTATGATAACCCACAAGTATAGGGGATGGCAACAGTTTTCGAGGGTAGAGTATTCAACCCAGATTTATTGATTCGACACAAGGGGAGCCAAAGAATATCCTCAAGTATTAGCAGCTGAGTTGTCAATTCAACCACACCTGGAAACTTAGTATCTGTAGTAAAGTATTTAGTAGCAAAGTAATATGATAGTGGTGGTAACGGTAGCAAAAGTAAAGACAACAAAAGTAATGTTTTTGTTATTTTGTAGTGATTGTAACAGTAGTAACGGAAAAGTAAATAAGCGAGAACCAGTATATGGAAAACTCGTAGGCACCGGATTAGCGATGGATAATTATGTCGGATGCGGTTCATCATGTAATAGTCATAACATAGGGTGACACAGAACTAGCTCCAGTTCATCAATGTAATGTAGGCATGTATTCCGTATATAGTCATACGTGCTTATGGAAAAGAACTTGCATGACATCTTTTGTCCTACCATCCTGTGGCAGCAGAGTCCTATTGGAAACTAAGGGATATTAAGGCCTCCTTTTAATAGAGAACCGGAACAAAGCATTAGCACATAGTGAATACATGAACTCCTCAAACTATGCTCATCACCGGGAGTGGTCCCGATTATTGTCACTTCGGGGTTGCCGGATCATAACACATAGTAGGTGACTATAGACTTGCAAGATAGGATCTAGAACACACATATATTCATGAAAACATAATAGGTTCAGATCTGAAGTCATGGCACTCGGGCCCTAGTGACAAGCATTAAGCATAGCAAAGTCATAGCAACATCAATCTCAGAACATAATGGATACTGGGGATCAAACCCTAACAAAACTAACTCGATTACATCATAAATCTCATCCATCCCATCACTGTCCAGCAAGCCTACGATGCAATTACTCACGCACGGCGGTGAGCATCATGAAATTGGTGATGGAGGATGGTTGATGATGACGACGACGACGAATCCCCCTCTCCGGAGCCCCGAACGGACTCCATATCAGCCCTCCCGAGATAGATTAGGGCTTGGCGGCGGCTCCGTATCGTAAAACGTGATGATTTCTTCTCTCTGATTTTTTCTCTCCGAAAGCCAATATATGGAGTTGGAGTTGTCGTCGGAGGGGCACCAGGGGGCCCACGAGGTAGGGGGGCGCCCCCCACCCTCCACTACTAGGGAAAACGCTATACATAGAGGTATAGCAGTAGCGTTGGTGAAAACTCGGCGCTAGCGCTACTTAGTAGTAGCGCTTATTACAAAACCACGCTACAACCATTATTTTAGAAGTAGCGCATCTTCACAGAAAAGCGCTACTACTAAAATTCTCTCACTAATGCCGGTAGGCTAGGAATAGTAGCAGCGCTTCTCCCAGAAGCACGCTGCTGCTAAAAACATTGTAGCATCGCGTTTCTTCTGTAGAGCGCTACTGCTATGTAAAAGAAAATAAATAGAAAAATAAGTAGAAAAATAAGTAGAAAAGTAAATGAAAATGAAAGAAATAGAAAAAGGAGAAATGAAAAAAAGAAAATGTAAAGAAAACAAAAGACAAAGAAAAAGAAAACAGAAAGGATTAGCTGCAGCGCGTTTCTCTGGAACACGCTATAGCTATCTTAGCTATAGCGCGTTTCAGCAAAACGCGCTACTCCTAGTTTGACTCAAATCCCGGCGGCCCTAGCTCAAAATTTCGCTAAGTCCTTTCCCCCCTATCTACTCCCCCCTGTCCCCCAACTGCTCCATCGCCGCCGTTGCCCTGCCGCGCGCCTTCGACCACACCGCCACCGCCAGAGGCCGCCTTCGGCCACACCGCCGCCGCCCGCCGCCTTCGACCACACGCCGCCGCCCGATGCCGCCCCCTCGACCTCACAGCTGCCACCCGAGGCCGTAGTCGACCTCACTGTCGCCTCCCTCGAGGTCGCCACCACCGCCCTCGACCTCACCGCCGCTGCCCGAGCCAGAGCCTGCCCTCGCCGCCGACCATAAGGCTATGCCTCTCCTGTCCCTACCCTCCTATTTCTCTCTGCTAGGGCAATTATATATATGTGTTGATACTGTGTTGATGTTCATATGAACCCTAGGTGTTCATATGAACCCTAGATTTTTTTAGGGCAGTAGGCATTTTATAGCATTTAGGAAAAATGATTTGCAATTTTTTTAGGAAATTAGCTAGGGCAATTTTTATGAAAATTCCTAAACAGTAATTCCATTTAGCTTTAAACTAATAGAGACTACATAAATAATAGTAGCATTTATATTTAAATTAACAGAGGCTATAAACAAAAAACACTTAGCTATAAAAAATATTTTGACTACGGACCTGAATTTGTTCCAAATTTCATTCAAATGAAATTTAAATTATTTGGACTATGGACCTGAATATTTTTGAAGAAATTGGGTGTAGGTACTAAGGTCTTGCTGTGGAAATTCTGGTGAGGTCAAAAGGGTTAGAGAAAATGTAGTTCCTAGACTTTTAGCTTTAGACAAAAAACAAAAGTATTTAGCTATAAATAAAAAACAGTTGCTATGGCATTTAGCTATAAACAAAAAACAGAATTGTTTTTATTTTCAAAAACTTGGCCAAACAGAAGAGTAGCTATATGTCATTGATGTTCATTTGCATATTCCATTATTTTTTATTATATCTTTTCATTGAAGTGGCCATGTTATATGCAAATTCCTCAATAGTGTTTGCTCATGTTATATCTTTTCATTGAAGTTGTTCGATTATGCCCAAGTGGCTTTGTTGTTTCCAGGGAATGATGCTGAGTGGCCTATGTTTTGCCGGAATGTTGATTCATTTATGTTCCAGAAAATTTCAGGTTCTCGATTTGTCCACTTTTTAGCAAAGGTCATGCCGAAATTTTTTGTGAATTTCGGCGTGACTTGTGCTACAAACTAGGACATATCGAGTGCCCGGGATTTGCCACACCAGGAAGGAGTCAACATTCCTGTAAAACAATAGTCATTTTTTATGTCATTATTCATTTTATTAGGTCTAGAATTGATTGACTAGATTTAATCATAGGAAACATGGCTAGCAACGATGAAGGACATGGTTCTGGTGATTGCGACGACGTCTACCGGGCGGCAGACAAATATTTTAGCATTACCGACGATCAACCGATGTTCTTACTGGGCCCATCGGTGGCATCGGGGACTGAGACCGACACGCAGACCAGTGCTGAGACTGAGACCGACGCTGAGATTCAGACCGGCATCGAGACCGGCGCTGAGACCGGAGCTGCCTCGGGGAGTGGAGCCGGTGTAGGACCGAAAGCAAAGAGGCAACGGGTTCCTAACAAACTCAGGACTACTAGACTGGTGGTCACGGAGGTGGACGACGACAATTTTGAGCCAAAGGCGCCTGAGGAAGCGCGCGCGTGCTACGGCAATCAAATAGGATGCATCGTACGGACAACCGCCACCATCAATGATGAGAAACTACAGAAGATAGAAAATATGAGGAGCTCCCTCCTAAGGAAGTTTCACCAGATATTCTTGTTCCCGGGCCGGAATGATAAGGATTATGAAGATCCAGACGAGGACCCGACAATGAAGAAGATAAACAAACACGCCATGACCATGTTTAGCGACACGTTGGCCACCTGGAAAAATCGAGTGAAAGCAATCAACGACGGGGAACCCTACTCCGAGATTGTAAAGGATAATCTGACAATCACGGAAGAGCAGTTTGAAATATTCAAGGAGGCATGCAAGGCCGAAGCTGCCAAAAAAAGTCTAAGTACAAGAAGGGGCTTCAAAAGAGGAACATTGGGAGACACCACCTCGGAAGCCGTGGTTACGGCGGAAAGAGGTCCAAATGGGCCAAGGAGGACGCGGAAGCCGTGAGTCTGGGCATCACATACCCCTTGGCAGATTTCACCGTCCCGCAGGAGCGTGACGTCCTGAGGGCCCGGCACCGTTGGGACCCAGTGAAGAAGGTTTATGAGACAACACCGGTCATTACGGAGTTCATGAGACTGCTGGTAATTTTAGTTTCTGATCAATTTGACTGCACACGTTAGTCATATTTGTAAACGATCCTTGTGCCTTTTGCAGAGAGAGAGAAACACCGGATTGCGGCCGAAAGCGACTCGCCATCTGAGGCATTGGCGAGGCCCAAGTGGGACACTCCATTCAACCGGGCGTTGAACATATTGAAATGACAACCGGTGGATACTCGACCATCGTATGGACGCATGCACGGTGTCGGAGACGGCGCCACGTGGCAGAAGTACTACCGTGAGACCACGGAGGAGAGAAAGGAAAGACGGAGGTTAACTGAAGAAAACATCGACAAGAAGGTTGAGATTGCGGTTGAGAAGAAATCATCTCAGACAGTCGCAACAGCGGTAGCTGCCGCAAAACAGGTGGTTGCAGATTTGTCTACTTCCTTGATGACGGGCGTTATCACTTGGACAAGGAAATATCCAGGAAAAAATGCAGAGGACTTTCCCCTTGCTGACTTCTTGGGAGCACCTGCTCCCGCACCGGCTCCCGCACCTGCTCCCGCATCGGCTCCCGCACCGGCTCCTGCACCGGCTCCCGCACCGGACGTGCTCGGCGGTGCTTCGTCTTTGGCTGAGCTCGACGCCCTCACGGTATCTGTCACACCCGCCCCCTTCAATATAAATGTATAATCTCCCGTTTTCGTTGCCTTTCAGATGTCTCACGTCACAGACTTTTCTTTGCAAGCCGACGAAACCCCGTGCACCATATTGTACACCATCGGCGACCAGAAGGTGGACGTGGGGAAGGCGACAATAATGAAACCGAAGGAACCATTGTTCCACAGCCAGCCGATCCCCCCGAACGTCTTCAAGGTTTCCATGGCCAGTGTCGAACCGGGCCACAAGAATTTGCCTCCTCCAACACTACTAGTGGATGACGAGGAGACACTGTGGCGGCTTGGTGATTGTTGCAATGGGTGGGTCCTGTTGTGGCCAAAGAGTCTGCTTTGTGTGGAGGCTGCCGGGAGCACACCCACGAGCACGCAGCCTCAGCAAGGTATGAACATCAACACCCCACCTACCCAATTAGCGTCGGGTGTCGGGTTGGGTGATAGCGGACAGGGTAAGGAGGAGGCTCCATTAGTCGCTGATGACGTTGCCATGGATGAGGATAAGGATGACGATGGCGCTGAACAGTATGTCTATACTGGCGCCTCCTCAGGGTTTGAGCGTCATGAGTCGGTGCCTGAATTACCGTCTCAACGTATTATTGACGACCTTCCGGTAGTAAAGAAGTCTAGGAAGAGAGTGAGGAATGGCAAAAAAGCTGATTCTATGATCCAGCCGCCTCAGCAGCCTCGGCTTCAGGACCGTATGGATATCCCCGATGCGGATAAATGGCATATCCCCAGTCAACCAATCCTACCTGCAACAGCGCTATGGGCCAGATTCGGCGATCTAAGGAGACTTCATGACGATGTGCTGCGGGTAGAGAAATGCCTCATCGCCTTGAAAGATCCAGGATACCCACTCTACGTGGTTAACGTTCCGCGGCAAATGTCGTACGTCGACAGCTTCCCTGCGGATAAGTTCTTCCTCCGATTCGATTACATATTCGATATGTTTCACGTGAAGAAGCTGGATTTTACGTTTGTCCGCCTTTATGCCTTGCACATGAACTACATCATTGGGGTTGAGCAGATACGTCATATCTGTGTCGCTGACGCATACTACATGCATGAGAGCTTCTTGGGAGTTTGTGCAGAGCAGCGTGAATAAGCGAGGGATTACATCGTCAGTTTCATGCTCGCCAATAAGGACAAGGAGGCAATTCTCGTGCCTTATCATCCCGTGTAAGTCATCCATGCTGCTATCCTTCCTTCGATTTCAATAATTCATTTGCACGGTGGAGGCTAATTAATTTGAGGTGTACTTATTTTGCGCAGCGGCGGGCGCGCCGTCCTCATCATCCTCTACCCCCGATTCTCCCACGCTCTTTACTTGGACTCGTCGAAGAACATTCACAAAAAGGATTACACCCACATCAAAGATGTTCTCGACAGTGCTATGTTTTACTACCAAGGAAGGGGTGGAGAGGTTAGGGACAAGAAAAGAAGGGGCGGCAGGGCCGCCTTCAGCCATAAGACCGACTTCTGCTGCATCCAGTAACCAAACAATTCTCTTAATGATGGATTCTATGTCCTACACCACATGCTGGAGTACAGACGGGATCACCAGAACCTTCACATGTCATCTAGATCTGGCGATGCCCATATTCTGCAATGGGAAAAGGACATAGGAGATATTGAGGATCATCGACTTCGAGCTGAGTTCTATAACATCCAGCGCGAACTTACCCAAATCATCCTGAAAGAGGTCGTCAGAAAAACAGGGATGTTCTACGGAGAAGGACAAATGTCGCGGGAAGACGTCCGAACTTTCTGTATGACAAAACTCGGGGACTATCAGCGTCTCAGCGTCTCGACATGAAGCCTTTCACTAAGCTCGGGGACTATCTCCCTGACCTCGATGGATGGCCTCTCAGCGTCTCCACATGAAGCCTTTCACTAAGCTCAGGGACTATCTCCCTGACCTTGATGGATGGCACGACATGTTGGAGTGATTGTCGATATATGACAATGTGTCTGTTTAGTCCATACTTTCTATATGACAAAACTTTGAGTTATGCGCAGTGAAACTTTATTTGTGATGTAATTAAACCGTCCTCCTCCTCGACTAGCGAAGATCACTCTAGTTAGGGCATTTTGGGTACGATTAACTTTGTTATTTATGCTTATGATATGTTGTTTCTATTTTTGTCAAGTCTGTCTCTTTCTGTTGCTCAACTATATATGTTGCATATCATCGACTCATGTGACGATGCAGGTGCATAGATCATCGATGGCGAAGAAGTGCTACGCGAGGAGTATATATACAATGAGTGGCTGGAGTGTCAGGCCCAGGTGTTGCCGGTTTCCTGTTTCCGAGCGACAGGCAGTAGTTAGTTTAGGTTCACGCTAATGCGAGAGAGGTATACGAACTCATGTACTCAAAGTGATAGTTCTTCTCGCGTATACCATTGTTTAGATGGATGAAGATGTATTTGCAAGTAATCAAGGACTTGTATCACTATTTTCGAGATGATGATGAGAGACCACTTTGTGTTGGATGATGATTATGATGAGACTATTTGTATGTATATGCTATGATTACATTCGTGGTCTCGCAGGCATTTGTATGTGTATCATGATGACATTTCTATGTGCTAAAGATTCTTCTATAAAGCCTATTCAAATACAAAACAAATATGCCCAAAAAAACAAAAACCTGTTAAATTAGCAGTAGCGAGTGTATAGAAGTTAGTAGCAGCGCTGCTATAGCAGTAGCGCGTTGCTACAAAGGGCGCTAGAGCTACTAGTAGTAGCGTGCTCCCAGTAACCGCGCTGCTGCTACACTTGTGTAGCAGTAGCGCCGGTGACCACGCGCTACTGCTATATGTTAGCTGTAGCGCCTTATTTGTAGCGCCCCACCCCGCGCTACCGATACACCTAAAACCCGCGCTGCTGCTAGCATTTTCCCTAGTAGTGCTCGTGAGCAGCGTGTGGGCCCCCTGGTCTTCATCTTTTGCGAGGATTTTTAGTTATTTTTACTAAGGTGTTCCGTGGAGTTTCAGGACATTCCGAGGATTTTTATTTTCTGCACAAAAAACAACACCATGGCAGTTTTGCTGAAAACAACGTCAGTCCGGGTTAGTTCCATTCAAATCATACAAGTTAGAGTCCAAAACAAGGGCAAAAGTGTTTGGAAAAGTAGATACGATGGAGACGTATCAACTCCCAGAAGCTTAAATCCTTGCTTGTCCTCAAGCAATTTAGTTGAAAAACTGAAAGAGAAAAAGAAAAACGTTTACAAACTCTGTTTGCTCTTGTTGTTGTAAACATGAAAAGCCAACATTCAAGTTTCAGCAATTATTATGAACTAACCATACTAACAATAATACGTAGGTCTCACAATTACTTATATCAATAGCATAATCAGCTAGCGAGCTATAATAATAAAACTCGGGTGACAACACTTTCTCAAAATAATCATAACATGATATAAGAAAATGGTATCTCGCTAGCCCTTTCTGAGACTGCAAAACATAAATGCAGAGCACCTTTAAAGATCAAGGACTGACTAAACATTGTAATTCATGGTAAAAGAGATCCAGTCAAGTCATACCCAATATAAACCAATAATAATGAATGCAAACAACAGTGTGCTCTCTAGTAGGTGGTTTTTAATAAGAAGGGTGATGACTCAACATAAAAGTAAATGGATAGGCCCTTCACAGAGGGAAGCAGGGATTTGTAGAGGTGCCAGATCTTGGTTCTGAAATAGAGATAAATTATATTTTGAGCGGCATACTTTCATTGTCAACATAACAACTAAAAGACGACGATATCTTCCATGCTAAACAGATTATAGGCGGTTCCCAAACAGAATGGTAAAGTTTATACTCCCCTTCCTTCACAAGCATCAATCCATGGGTTGCTCGAAACAACGAGTGCCTCCAACATTCAACGGGTCCAAAGGGGAGTTTTATTTGCAATTATTTTGATTTAGTTTGCACGAAGCACGGGACTGGGCATGCCAAATACCAGCCATTTTCTTGTGAATGAGGAGCAGAGTCCACTCCTCTTGAGAATAACCTGCCTAACACGGAAGATAAGGGCAGCTCTAGTTGACATATGAGCTATTCGAGCATGCAAAACAGAATGTTTATTTGAAGGTTTAGAGTTTCGCACATACAAATTTACTTGGAATGGCAGGTAAATACCGCATATAGGTAGGTATAGTGGACTCATATGGAATAACTTTGGGGTTTAAGGAGTTTGGATGCACAAGCGGTATTCCCGCTTAGTACAGGTGAAGGCTAGCAAAAGACTGGGAAGCGACCAACTGAGAGAGTGACAAGAGTCGTAAACATGCATTAAAATTAATTCACACCGAGTACAAGCATGAGTAGGATATAATCCACCATGAACATAAATATCATGAAGGCTATATTGATTTGATTCAACTACATGCATGAACATGTGCCAAGTCGAGTCACTCAATACATTTAAAGGAGGATACCACCCCATCATACCACATCATAGCATGTTGGCACGCAAGGTAAACCATTATAACTCATAGCTAATCAAGCATGGCACAAGCAACTATAATATCTAAATGTCATTGCAAATATGTTTACTTCATAATAGCTAAATCAAGAACGATGAATCATCATATTTACAAAAATAAGAGAGGTCGAGTTCATACCAGCTTTTCTATTCCCAATAAGTCCATCATATATCATCATTATTGCCTTTCACTTGCATGACCGAACGATGTGTATAATAATAAGAGTGCACGTGCATTCGACTAAGCTGGAATCTGCAAGCATTCAACTCAAGATAGAAGACAAGTAATATGGGCTCTAAGTTAAATAAACAATCATGCATATAAGAGCCACTAAGCATTTTCAATATGGTCTTCTCGACCCCTAAAGAAAGGAAAAGAAATAAAAACTATTTACATGGGAAAGCTCCCAACAGGTATAAGAAGAACGGGAAATATTTTTGGGTTTTCTTTTTAATTCTACTACAAGCATGAAAAGTAAACTCACTAATTTTTTTGGTTTTTCTTAAGGTTTATCAAACACACAAGAAGAAAGTAGGAAAAAGAAATTTAAACTAGCATGGATATTACAGTGAAAAAGTATGAGAACCGACATCTAGCAATGAATGTGTGTGTGAACATAAATGTAATGTTGGTGGGAAATACGTACTCCCCCAAGCTTAGGCATTTGGCCTAAGTTGGTCTATTGCTAGGGATGGCCTGGCGGATACCCGTAGGTGTAGCTGGGGTCATACTGTGACGAAGAAGACTTGGACTGCCACTGGCTGTCAGCCTCCTTTGGATCCCAAGAATAAACAGATAGTCGTGGAGGCTCATGTTGTGGCTCCGTCTCCGGGGCTAGTGCAGGGTTCCGATAGGCTTGAACAGCCGACCACGAAACGATGTGAGGTTCTACAAACAAGTTAAACAAAGAAGGAGCAGGCAAGGTAATAGTTTCAGGGTGATGTTTATCAAAGTTTAATTTATATTTGAGCTCCCCATCGCGACTCTTAACAAGAAAATCATGCACTATCATACTCCTGTAATCCAAATAAGCATGGGGCAGCGTTGTTTCTTCTTTCTCCGCATGCCTATGTCACGCACAATATGCGACCCTATCCAAAAGAAACTCGAAGGTCCCACCAAGGATAGACCCGCATATTGAAACGTTTTTGCAAGGTGGATATCATTACATCAACATTACATAATAGATGAGGATACATACATAAGGCATACAATGCCACACGAATACAACATCACAATACAAAAGAGCATCATCCGACTACGGATGAAACACAAACAGAAACTCAAACGACATCTACCCTGCTAGCCCAGGCTGCCGACCTGGAACCTATCCCCTGATCGAAGAAGAAGCAGATGAAGAACTCCAATACAAGCAAACATCGCTCTTGCGTCATGATCCTCGCAAAACCTGTACCTGCAACTATTGTTGTAGTAATTTGTGAGCCACGAGGACTCAGCAATCCCATTACCATGGGTATCAAGAATAGCAAAGCTTAATAGGAAAGGAAGGGATAAAGTGGTGAGGCTGCAGTAGTGACTAAGCATATGTAATGGCTAACATACGCAAATAAGAGCGAGAAGAGAGCAAAAGGAACGGTCGTGAAGCTAGCAATGATCAAGAAGTGATCCTGAACTCCTACTTACGTCAAACATAACCCGAAAACCGTGTTCACTTCCCGGACTCCACCGAGAAGAGACCCTCACGGCTACACACACGGTTGATGCGTTTTAATTCGGATCTGGTGTCAAGTTATCTACAACTGGACATTAACAAATTCCCATCTGCTTATAACCACAGGCACGGCTTTCGAAAGATTATACCCTGCGGGGGTGTCCCAACTTAGCCCATGACAAGCTCTCATGATCAACGAAGGAATAGACCTTCTCCCAGGAAGACCCGATCAGACTCGGAATCCCGGTTTACAAGACATTTCGACAATGGTAAAACAAGACCAGCAAAGCCGCTCGATGCGCCGACAAATCCCGATAGGAGATGCACATATTTCATTCTCAGGGCACACCGGATGAGCGAAGCGTACAGGAACCGACATAACCCAAGTTGCCAAGGGATGGCCCCGCACGGTGCTCTAGTTCGGACCAACACTTAGACAAGCACTGGCCCGGGGGGTGGCTAAAATAAAGATGACCCTTGGGTTGGCCGACCAAAGGGAAAGGGATAGGTGGTGGTGAGGCAAATGGTAAAACCAAGGTTGGGCCTTGCTGGAGGAGTTTTATTCAAAGCGAACTGTCAAGGGGGTCCCATAAATCACCCGACCGCGTAAGGAACGCAAAATCCGGGAACATAACACCGGTATGACGGAAACTAGGGCGGCAAGAGTGGAACAAAACACTAGGCAAAAGGCCGAGCCTTCCACCCTTTACCAAGTATATAGATGCATTAATAATATTTGAGATATTATGATATCCCTACCAAAATCCTGTCCACCATGGAGAAATCTTCAACTTCACCTGCAACTAGTAACGCTATAAGAGGGGCTGAGCAAAGCGGTTACATAGACAAACAACGGTTTGCGTAGGAAAGGTGTCAAAGGTTATAGGTTCATGGCAATTTGGGATGGCTTGAAGAGCAATAGATAGGTAACGCAGCATAGCAATAGAACGAAGAAACTAGCATAGCAATAATAGTAGTGAAAACCAGGGAAGCGGTCATCTTGCCTAAAATCCTACAAGGAAGAAGAACGAGTCCATGAAGGAGACGAACGGATGAAGCCGAACCAAGCGTAGACGAACGAATCCTCACGATCGCAACGAAACAGGAACTATCGAAAAGAAGCACACAGCATAGTAAACACACCACACATGAACAAGACATGATGCACAACAAGCATGATGCATGACAAGGCCACATGAAGCTACTCATGGCAAGAGATGATGCAAACAAGAGCAACACATCAAAGCAAGTTTAAATGAGGCCAGGAACAACATATAACAATTCCGGTAAGTCCTCATATGCACATTTCGAAATTGGTCCAGATCTGAATAAACCTTATGTTCAAGTTGTTAAACCGCAAGTTAAGATGCACAAAGATGATCTACACGAGATTCTAGTCAAGTTACATATAAAGTTCATTTAGTTCGGAGCTACGGCCTAGAAGATATGAGCAAAACAAGTTAAACATGGCATTGATGTAAAATGCACCCAAACATCAAGCAAACACCTCAAAACAAGGACGCAACATGATAATATGAAACTACATGCAAAAACAAGCAATTTTCATATAGAGCACACTCAAAACGGAGCAACGGTTCAACACACACACATAAAACAAGTTATAGCAACAATCTGTCCAAAACAGCAACTAGGCATATTGCAAGCATCAAAACAACATGCTACAGCACTCCAACATGAAAACAAAAGACATGGGCATGATGTATAGGTAAATCATTGCAAAACATGAACACTGAGCTATCTCCAGAAATCACTAGAACATGCTCAAACACACAAGGTAAGATTGCAAGTTATAACAATTTCTGACTTTCCAGAGAATAACATCACGATGCAATGTTCAGAGCTACCAAACAACATGTTACAGAAACTTATAATAGCAAAACAAGACATGGCATGGTTCTACTCAAAGCATAGATCAAAAGTCCTTTACTGACCATAAGCCAAAAAGGATCAGAAAATATGATGGCACCCACGTAAACATAGCAAGTTATATTACAGATTCAAACATGGCAGAAACAGAATTATGAAGGCATGTTGGTGAGCTTGTGCAACTCACCACAGAGCAATACATGGCATGGCAAGGCACCCAACAGTAAGAAGACATATTTGTGAAGGTAACCATGGCAATAACAAGGTCATAGGGTGCGTGGAACACTAGGAAAGCACATGGCAACAACTGAACTTAACGTTAACAGGCTGACAACAGCATTATGAAGCAACTTTGAAGCAAGATATGAACAAGCTGCAGCAAGCTATAAATGCAACTAGGGCATGGATGGATAGAGAATGTGATGTAGATCAAAACATGTTTATAGAACTTCTCCAGATTATGCATAGAATGATTTGTAGAAGCATGTTTATATAGCATCACGAAATAACAAATTCAACCTACCAAACAAGCTCGATTCACTCACCACAAGTCATTGCATGACAAGATAAGCATAGCATCATCAAGAAGACATGTTTGTGAAACAAACCAAGTCAAGAACAAGTTCATAGCATGCAAGGATCAACTATAGCAACCTCGACAAAATTGAATAACATGTAAACAATCTGCCAGGAAACATTTTGAAGCAAAAGTAGAGCACGAAAATAACATGCTAGACTACTCCATAATTGCAACCAAGGGCATGAATAGATAGAAAATAACCTATTGTTCAAAACACCCTTACTTAAGTATCTCAAAATATGCATGAATCTCTCTGTAGCATCAAGTTTACATGGCATCAAAATAACAGCAAAACAGGGACTAAAATCAGCAATATCACAATGCCTAGTTTGCATGCTTGTGCTAGTCACCACATTGATCACAAAAATACATGGTAAAAACCAATGTAAATAAGACATGGCATAGATCAAAACACATGAAGACATCAACCTCATAGGATGCACACATCAATCATGCCAAAAATGACAAAAGAGCTCTTTCTCTTAACAGACAACAGAAAACATCATGAAGCACTCTTGCAACGATGATTCAGGCATCAATATGACCTCAAATTAATATGATGCAATTGAATGAAATGAAGTACTCTTCGAGGCAAACAAATTTACATATTACACGCACGAAACGGAGTTATGGATGTAGGGATACGGCATGACGAACATGGCATGAAAATTACTGCAGGTACGGGGACTTAGCAGTTTTCTCACCCCGGGGAAAAAGTCAACCGCGGCACGGAGATCGAGGATGGCCGGGATCTCGCGGGAGAGATCGTCGGAGAGGGCGAGGAAGGTGCCGGGGAGTCCGGAGAGAGCCGGGGATGGCCGGAGGGAGGCGCCGGCGGCCGAATCCGGTCGATGCCCTCCGGATGGAAGCACGTGGCGGCGCTGGGCGGCCGGCTCGGGCGGCGCGGCCGGGATGCCGAGGGGACGCCGGCGCGGGGCGGCAGGGCGGCGGCGCGAGGAGGCAGCGGGGGGACCTCCGGTGACCGGCGCAAGGCGCGGCCGGGCGGCGCGGCCACCGGGCGGGAGGCGCGAGGGACGCCAGGCGGTGGCGCAGAGCCTGGTCGGCGGCGGACGGCGACGGGCGGCAGCGGGAGCTCCGGCGAGAACGGCGGGCGACAGCGGCGCGACGCGCGCGGGGACCCGAGCGGCGGCGGCGGGGCGCTCGGGCCCGCGGCGCGCGGCAGCGAGCGGGGCGACAGGCCGCGGGGGCCGGCGCTGGGCCTGCAGGCCGGCGGCGGCGCGCAGGTGGCCGGGGTGGCCACGCGGCGGCCTCCGATTGGACGAGGGGCGCGGGGCGGACGTGTCCGGCTGCGGCTGGATGCGTCCGGCGGCGGAGAGGGAAAATCTAGGGTTTCATCTGTGAATTCGTCCGCAAATTTCGGGCGAGGGGCTAGTTTTATAGGTAGAGGGAGCTAGGAGAGTCCAAATGAGGAGCGGTTTTCTCCCACATGATCGTGATCGAACGACCGAGAGCAAGGAGGGGAGTTTGCTGGGTTTTGGGCCACATTGGAAAGGGTGTTGGGCTGCAAAGAGAAGGAGGCTTTTGGGCTAACTCGGTTAACCGTTGGAGTATCAAATGACCTCCAAATGGCACGAAACTTGACAGGTGGTCTACCGATGGTATACCAAGGCCACTTGTCAAGCCTCGGGCCATTCCGAGAAAGTTTAAAACCCACTCACAACAGGAGACGAAAAGGGGGAACGCCGGAGGGCATAGGAGCGCCGGATTGCAAAACGGACAACAGGGAAAATGCTCGGATGCATGAGACGAACACGTATGCAAAATGAAATGCACATGATGACATGAGGCAATGCAACACGCAAGAAAATGACATGGCAACAAAGACGAATAACTGGCAGACACCTGGCGCATCGAATCCGAGGCGTTACAACACTCCTCCACTAACAAGAAATCTCGTCCCGAGATCTTAGGACCGAGACGTAAGGGAAAAGGGATGAGGTGAAACAAGAAATCAAGAGAAGAAGCACAGAATTGAGAGCACTCGAGAAGAAGAGAGGAACGACAAGAATGACGAGAATCAAAAGCTGACGGAATCAGATAGACTAGAAACCACTCCGGTTAGAACGAGATAGAAAAGGAATAAGACTGAAAGGATTTAGGCAGCACTCTGACTGAACAAGGAAAGAATAGAACATGAACTTCACAAAATGGGATGGCACTAGATAAGATGAACAACGCAAAGCCTCCGGAACAATTGAAATAGAAATGAAAAGAACTTAGAAGGAAGGATTGAACGAAATTGTTGAGAAAATCAACAACGAAAGAATAAGCTTGTTGTGGACTTATGGATAACATCTTAAAAATTATGAGGTGATAACCAGCCGCAATCCGAAATGATTAAATAGCTGAGAAGAACGAAGGAATGCAAAACCCCACTTCAAAAGAAAATGAAGAATTACTTGCGCTTCGAGACGCGAGAAGAAAAGATACTTGAACTCTACCAACAAGAATCTTGATGAACTCTTGAAGAAAAGATTAAATCATGAAGAACCACCATGAAGAATTCCGGTAACAAAAAGGATGATGAGATAGAATGAAGGATGAAAGTATAAGATTAAAGTCTTGCGATGATTTAGATGGAGGTTCCGACGAGAAGGCCGAGGAAATTGAACTCCGGAAAAGAAAAGATGAAAACACTTGGAACTAGAATTTATTCATCGAGAACAAACTCCAAAGGAAAGGATTACTCACTTGGATGGAATAAGACTAAGATTTATTGTATGCTTATCCTTCATCAAATTAAATTGATGACCAACAATGGATTTTGCATACTACTTATTCTTCTTGAAAGGATTGAGAAGAGATATAGCGCGAACTTGAGAAGGTCTTCATGAACCACCGATAGGATTGGAAAAAAACGAAAGAATAAAAATGATAATCAAGGAAAAAGAATCTTGAACGAACCACCGTAAGAATTCGGAAATGACTGACGAAAGAGAAATAATCACCGGGAAGAATTAGAAGAATAAATAAGAAAGAGGGGATTAGATGCAAAATATTAAAGAGAGAACGAGCTGATTAAAGAACACTTGCACGAATCGCCGGGATAAATAGAGAATGATAACTGGAATGATGGCCTTCGGTGAAAAGAAATGGAAAAACAACTCCTGACATACTCTGGATGGATGAAAAGAATATCTGACAAATGGAATAATTCGAGACTGATAACATGAAGCTAGAACCATGAATCTTCGAGAGAACGGACAAGATTTAGAGGAAAACATCTTCTTCGATCTTCAACTGATGACGGGAAAAAACACCACCAAAAAATCTGAGATACTCCGGAAGAATGAAAACCGAAAAGGTTGAGCCAACAATGAAATGATTTGAAATCGACCTTGGAAAGGCATCTGACTGATGAAATTCATACTTATGTCACCCTTGAAAAGAATTGAGAATAACTCCGGGGGAATTAGAAGAGTCAGGTAAGATCCTGGAAAAAGACCTGTGGGTTAGGGCCCACTGAATAGAAAACACCGTTGGAAAGGATTGTTGAACAGATAAATGAAGCACCGGAACAATTGAAATATTTGAATGAGGCGACAACCTCGAATTAATTGAAAGACAGACGAATCTCCTGGGATGTCTTGCGAACTCCGGAATGATAAACTGGTGAGAGGCAAACGAGCAAGTAAAACACTTGAGCCAAGGAAAAAAATATAATCACTACCGAAAATGGAATTGAATCCGCCGGAGAAGAAAAGAGATGAAGAATGTCAAACAAAAGAGAATTCACCGGTTGAAACAATTGACGAAAGACTGAAGAACCTCCATACGAATGAAAATTGATCCTCGAAAGAGACTGAGGCTCCGGGAAGAAGAGGGTGGGAGGGCGGGAAAAACAAAGGCAACTTGGAAGGGGAAATCGACGAATATCTTGAAGAGAAAACACCGGTTGAAATCATTGAGGAAAGAAAGCAAAGACTTCGCACGAGTAGGATGGATACTCGATTACAGACTCTGGTTCTGAGAAGAAGAAGGGAGGGCGGGTGGGAAAAGAAAACAACTGAGCATGGAACTTGCAAAAATGCAGAGAGTCGAGTCGACTTGACGAGAAATGCACCAGATGAAAAGAGTTGAGGAACAACGATCGGAAAACCAGCTGCGTGATCCTAAAGAAAATTTGAAGGGAAAGAGAAGTAATTCAAAACACCTACGTCAAGATTCCTTACCAGAGCGACGAAGGGGCTAAGGAGTAAAAAGAATTCCTACTCTCCGATATAACTAGACTCTGAAAATAGTTTTCTTCTAGACTCAACAACGGCCAAACTACACGATCAATCAAGGGGGCTCCTAGGGTCTGTCGAGGCTCTGATACCAACTTGTCACGCCCGATATGTGACCCTATCCAAAAGGAACTCGAAGGTCCGACCAAGGATAGACCAGCATATTGAAATGTTTTTGCAAGGTTGATATCATTACATCAACATTACATAATAGATGGGGATACATACATAAGGCATACAATGCCACACAAATATAACATCACAATACAGAAGAGCATCATCCGACTACGGATGAAACACAAACAGAAACTCAAACGACATCCACCCTGCTAGCCCAGGCCGCCGACCTGGAACCTATCCCCTGATCAAAGAAGAAGCAGAAGAAGAACTCCAGTACAAGCAAACATTGCTCTCGCGTCATGATCATCGCAAAACCTGTACCTGCAACTGTTGTTGTATTAATCTGTGAGCCACGAGGACTCAGCAATCCCATTACCATGGGTATCAAGACTAGCAAAGCTTAATAGGAAAGGAGGGTGTAAAGTGGTGAGGCTGCAGCAGCGACTAAGCATATATGGTGGCTAACATACGCAAATAAGAGCGAGAAGAGAGCAAAAGGAATGGTCGTGAAGCTAGCAATGATCAAGAAGTGATCCTAAACTCCTACTTACGTCAAACATAACCCAAAAACTGTGTTCACTTCTTGGACTCCACCGAGAAGAGACCTTCACGGCTACACACACGGTTGATGCGTTTTAATTCGGATCTGGTGTCAAGTTATCTACAACCGGACATTAACAAATTCCCATCTGCCTATAACCGCAGGCACGGCTTTCGAAAGATTATACCCTGCAGGGGTGTCCCAACTTAGCCCATGACAAGCTCTCGCGATCAACGAAGGAATAGACCTTCTCCAAGGAGGACCCGATCAGACTCGGAATCCCGGTTTACATGACATTTCGACAATGGTAAAACAAGACCAGCAAAGCCGCCCGATGCACCGACAAATCCCGATAGGAGCTGCACATATTTCGTTCTCAGGGCACACCGGATGAGCGAAGCGTACAGGAACCGACGTAACCCAAGTTGCCAAGGGATGGCCCCGCACGGTGCTCTAGTTTGGACCAACACTTAGACAAGCACTGGCCCTGGGGGGGGGAGGGGTGGGGGGCTAAAATAAAGATGACCCTTGGGTTGGCCGACCCAAGGGAAAGGGATAGGTGGTGGTGAGGCAAATGGTAAAACCAAGGTTGGGCCTTGCTGGAGGAGTTTTATTCAAAGCGAACTGTCAAGGGGGTCCCATAAATCACCCGACCGCGTAAGGAACGCAAAATCCAGGAAAATAACACCGGTATGACGGAAACTATGGTGGCAAGAGTGGAACAAAACACTAGGCAAAAGGCCGATCCTTCCACCCTTTACCAAGTATATAGATGCATTAATAATATAAGAGATATTGTGATATCCCAACCAACATCCTGTCCACCATGGAGAAATCTTCAACTTCACCTGCAACTAGCAACGCTATAAGAGGGGCTGAGCAAAGCGGTAACATAGCCAAACAACGGTTTGCGTAGGAAAGATGTCAAAGGTTAGAGGTTCATGGCAATTTGGGATGGCTTGAAGAGCAACAAATAGGTAACGCAGAATAGCGATAGAACGAAGCAACTAGCATAGCAATGATAGTAGTGAGATCCAGGGTAGCGGTCATCTTGCCTGAAATCCCGCAAGGAAGAACAACGAGTCCATGAAGGAGACGAACGGATGAAGCCGAACCAAGCGTAGACGAGCGAATCCTCATGATCGCAACGAAACAGGAACTATCAAAAAGAAGCACACAACAAAGTAAACACACCACACATGAACAAGACATGATGCACAACGGGCATGATGCATGACAAGGCTACATGAAGCTACTCATGGCAAGAGATGATGCAAACAAGAGCAACACATCAAAGCAAGTTTAAATGAGGCCGGGAACAACATATAACAATTCCTCATGTGCAAATTTCGAAATTGGTCCAGATCTGAATATACCTTATGTTCAAGTTGTTAAACCGCAAGTTAAGATGCACAAAGATGATCTACACGATTCTAGTCAAGTTACATATAAAGTTCATTTAGTTCGGAGCTACGGCCTAGAAGATATGCGCAAAACAAGTTAAACATGGCATTGATGCAAAATGCACCCAAACATCAAGCAAACACCTCAAAACAAGGATGCAACATGATAATATGAAACTACATGCAAAAACAAGCAAGTTTCATATAGAGCACACTCAAAACGGAGCAACGGTTCAACACACACACATGAAACAAGTTATAGCAACAATATGTCCAAAACAACAACTAGGCATATTGCAAGCATCAAAACAACAAGCTACAGCACCCCAACATGAAAACAAAAGACATGGGCATGATTTACAGGTAAAGAATTACAAAACATGAACACTGAGCTATCTCCAGAAATCACTAGAACATGCTCAAACACACAAGGTAAGATTGCAAGTTATAACAATTTCAGACTTTGCAGAGAATAACATCACGATGCAATGTTCAGAGCTACCAAACAACATGTTACAGAAACTTATAATAGCAAAACAAGACATGGTATGGTTCTACTCAAAGCATAGATCGAAAGTCCTTTACTGACCATAAGCCAAAAAGGATCAGAAAATATGATGGCACCCACGTAAACATAGCATGTTATACTACAGATTCAAACATGGCAGAAACAGAATTATGAAGGCATGTTGGTGAGCTTGTGCAACTCACCACAGAGCAATACATGGCACGACAAGGCACCCAACAGTAAGAAGACATATTTGTGAAGGTAAGCATGGCAATAACAAGGTCATAGGGTGCATGGAACACTAGGAAAGCACATGGCAACAACTGAACTTAATGTTAACAGGATGACAACAGCATTATGAAGCAATTTTGAAGCAAGATATGAACAAGCTACAATAAGCTATAAATGCAACCAGGGGCATGGATGGATAGAGAATGACATGTAGATCAAAACATGTTTATAGAACTTGTAGAAACATCCAGATTATGCATAGAATGATTTGTAGAAACATGTTTATATAGCATCACGAAATAACAGATTCAGCCTAGCAAAACATCAACATCATGTACACTACTTAACAAGCTGGATTCACTCACCACAAGTCATTGCATGACAAGATAAGCATAGCATCATCAAGAAGACATGTTTGTGAAACAAACCAAGTCAAGAACAAGTTCATAGCATGCAAGGATCAACTATAGCAACCTTGGCAAAATTGAATAACATGTAAACAATCTGCCAGGAAACATTTTGAAGCAAAAGTAGAGCACGAAAATAACATGCTAGACTACTCCATAATTACAACCAAGGGCATGAATGGATATAAAATAACCTATTGTTCAAAACACCCTTACTTAAGTATCTCAAAATATGCATGGATCTCTCTGTAGAATCAAGTTTACATGGCATCAAAATAACAGCAGAACAGGGACTAAAATCAGCAATATCACAATGCCTAGTTTGCATGCTTGTGCTAGTCACCACATTGGTCACAAAAATACATGGTAAGAACCAATGTAAAGAAGACATGGCATAGATCAAAACACATGAAGACATCAACCTCATAGGATGCACACATCAATCATGGCAAAAATGACAAAAGAGCTCGTTCTGTTAACAGACAACAGAAAACATCATGAATCACTCTTACAACGATGATTCAGGCATCAATATGACCTCAAATGAATATGATGAAATGGAATGAAATGAAGTACTCTTCGAGACGAACAAATTGAAATATTACATGCATGAAACGGAGCTACGGATGCAGCGATACGGCATGACGAACATGGCATGAAAATTACTGCAGGCACGGGGACTTAGCAGTTTTCACACCCCGGGGAAAAAGTCAACCGCTGCACGGAGATCGAGGATGGCCGGGATCTCACCGGAGAGATCGTCGGAGAGGGCGAGGAAGATGCCGGGGAGTCCGGAGAGAGCCGGGGACGGCCGGAGGGAGGAGCCGGCGGCCGGATCCGGTCGATGCCCTCCGGATCGAAGCACGGGGCGGCGTTGGGTGGCCGTCTCGGGCGGCGCGGCCGGTATGCCGAGGGGATGCCCGCGCGGGGTGGCAGGGCGGCGGCGCGAGGAGGTTGTGGGGGGACCTCCGATGACCGGCGCAGGGCGCGGCCGGGCGGCGCGGCCACCGGGTGGGAGGCGCGAGGGACGCCATGCGGCGGCGCAGCGCCTGGTCGGCGGCGGACGGCGACGGGCTGCGGCAGGAGCTCCGGCGAGAGCCGCGGGCGACGGCGGCGCGACGCGCGCGGGGACCCGAGCGGCGGCGGCGGGGCGCTCGGGCCCGCGGTGCGCGGCGGCAAGCGGGGCGACGGGCCGCGGGGGCCGGCGCTGGGCCTGCGGGCCGGCGGCGGCGCGCGGGTGGCCAGGTTGGCCACGCGGCGGCCTCCGATTGGACGAGGGGCGCGGGGCGGACGTGTCCGGCTGCGGCTGGACGCGTCCGGCGGCGGAGAGGGAAAATCTAGGGTTTCCTGTGTGAATTCGTCCGCAAATTTCAGGGGAGGGGCTAGTTTTATAGGTAGAGAGAGCTAGGAGAGTCCAAATGAGGAGCGGTTTTCATCCACACGATCGTGATCGAACGACCAAGAGCAAGGAGGGGAGTTTGCTGGGTTTTGAGCCACTTTGGAAAGGGTGCTGGTCTGCAAAGAGAAGGAGGCTTTCGGGCTAACTCGGTTAACCGTTGGAGTATCAAACGACCTCCAAATGGCACGAAACTTGACAGGCGGTCTACCGGTGGTATACCAAGGCCACTTGGCAAGCCTCGGGCCATTCCGAGAAAGTTTAACACCCACTCACAACAGGAGACGAAAAGGGAGAACGCCGAAGGGCCTAGGAGCGCCGGATTGCAAAACGGACAACGGGGAAAATGCTCGGATTCATGAGACGAACACGTATGCAAAATGAAATGCACATGATGACATGACAAAATGCAACACGCAAGCAAATGACATGGCAACAAAGACGAATAACTGGCAGACACCTGGCGCATCGAATCCGGGGCGTTACAGCCTAATAGATATTTCAAAATGTTCAGCTAGGCGTGAAGCATAAATGCCTCCAAAGATGGGGCCCTTAGTACGGTTAAGACTTAACCATCTAGCGACAATTCCACCCATACTAACAGAGTTATTGCGGTATAAACCATGGAGCAAAATAATAATATCAGGAATACTAAGGTTCCCACTATTCCCGCGTCCAATGAAGCAACGACTAGCAAATAAGGCAAAGTAGCGTAAAACAGGATAATGAATGCTAGTGATCCTTGCATTAGAAACCTTCCTGGTTTCTCCCATCGTGATAGTGTTAATAAAAGCTTCTACTTCGTTATGGTGGGGTTCATCTAAGGTGCCCTCAAAGGGTATTCTGCAAACCTCGCAGAATTCAGCTAATGTCATCACTTTAACAACGTCATATAAATGAAACTCTACTATTGGAGGTGATTTCTTAGGGAAAAAGTAGAAGTTTTGCACAAAAGTATTTGTGAGTAAGAGATACTGATGACGTTGGTCGTGGAGGAAGTTTGTGAGGCCGGCGTTCTCAATCAATAAATAGAAATCCTCATCAATACCGGCTCTCCTCAAGAAGTCATCGGAGGGCCATTCACACGGCCGGACCTCCGCGGTGCGAGGCAAATTAAATTTGGGCTTATCCTCTTCTTCCTTTTGTTTTTCCTTACAGCTTCGGCTCGACGAGCCCCTCAAAAGTCTCTTCATTATTTCTGAAACAATCTGAAATTTTTAGTAACTTCAAATAAAAGTGAATCAACTTCAATAAAATTGATAGTAACAACTCCCACAAGTGCCTAGAGCCCATATAAAGCATTGGAACTACTTGGAACCATATAAACTTGACATGCAAGCTCAAGAACATGGGCACCTATGCAGGACAAATTTGCAATGAATAAAGCACTAGAACAAAAACTAATTGGACCAATGGAGGAGTCACATACCAAGGAACAATCTCCCCAAGCAGTTTTGTGAGAGGTGCTTTGAGCAAGGAGATCGAAAATAACAGCAACGCGGGCTGGAACTCGTGCTTGAGTTGGTTTTTCGTGTTTGTGTGAGGCAGAGGAAGAAGATGGATGCCGGAATAAGTGGAGGAGGTCCACCATGGGCCCACGAGGCAGGGGGGCGCGCCCAGGGGGTAGGGCGCGCCTTCCACCCTCGTGGCCAGGTGGCAGCTCCCCCCGTGGTAATTTTTGCATAGTAAATTCTTAAATATTCCCGAAAAAATCATATTAAATTGGCGTGGCATTCTGAGGACTTTTATTTTTGGGATATTTTAATATTGCACATATAAGTTAGGAAACAGACAGAAAAATACTATCTTACTTTATTTCTACTAAATAACAGAAAATATAAAGATGGTACAAAAGGTTGTGCTTCTAGTTTCATCCATCTCGTGATCATCAAAATGAACCCATTAACAAGGTTGATCAAGTCTTGTGAACAAACTCGTTCCGAATAATCACGGAACTGGAGTAATTTTGAATGACACTAAGTTACCTCAACGGGGATATGAAAATCCCCAACAATAAGAATATCATACTTTTTCGTGACAGTAGCGAGAGGAAATTCGAAATCTCCAAATATAATCGATGGAATTTTTCCAATAGATTTGATACTATAAACTTGAGGTTGTTTCCTCGAAAAATGTACCATGTGCTCATTGCCATTAACATGAAAAGTGACATTGCATTTGGTGCAATCAATAACAGCCCTTGCAGTATTAAGGAAAGGTCTTCCAGGAACAATAGACGTACTATCATCCTCGGGAATATCAAGAATAACAAAGTCCGTTAAAATAGTAACATTTGCAACCACAATAGGCACATCTCACAAATACCGACAGATCTAGTAGTTGATTTATCAGCCATTTGCAAAGATATTTCAGTAGGTGTCAACTTATTCAAGTCAAGTCTTCGATATAAAGAGAGAGGCATAACACTAACACCGGCTCCAACATCACATAAAGCAGTTTTAACTTAACTTCTTTTAATGGAGAATGGTATAGTTGGCACTCCGGGATCTCCAAGTTTCTTTGGTATTCCACCCTTAAAAGTGTAATTAGCAAGCATGGTGGAAATTTCAGCTTCAGGTGTCTTTCTTTTATTAGTAATAATATCCTTCATATACTTAGCATAAGGATTTGTTTTGAGCACATCAGTTAATCGCATACGCAAAAAGATGGGTCTAATCATTTCAGCAAAGCACTCAAAATCCTCATCATCCTTTTTCTTGGTTGGTTTCGGAGGAAAAGGCACGGGTTTTTGAACCCATGGTTCCCTTTCTTTACCGTGTTTCCTAGCAACAAAATCTCTTTTATCATAATGTTGATTCTTTGATTGTGGGTTATCAAGATCAACATCAGGTTCAAGTTCTACATCATTATTATTACTAGGTTGAGCATCAACATGAACATTATCATTAACATTATCACTAGGTTCATGTTCATCATCTGATTGTGTTTCAGCATCAGAAAGAGAGATGTCATTTGGATTCTCAGGTGGTTCAGCAATAGGTTCACTAGAAGTTTGCAAAGTCCTATCATTTTTCTTTTTCTTCATTTTAGAAGAACTAGGTACATCAATATTGTTTCTCTGAGAATCTTGCTCGATTCTCTTAGGGTGGCCTTCAGGATACAAAGGTTCCTGAGTCATTCTACCAGTTCTAGTACCACTCTAACAGCATAATCATTTTTTTACTATTCATTTCATCAAGCACTTCTGTCTGAGCTTTAAGTACTTGTTCTACTTGAGTGGTAACAAGTTTAAGTTCAACTCTAATATCAGCCATATAATCACCCAAGCGTTTAATCATAATGGTATTCTGTTTTAATTGTCTACCAAAATAAGCACTAAAGTCTTATTGCTTAAACATAAAGTCATCAAACTCATCCAAGCACTGGCTAGCAATTTTAGTAGGAGGGACTTCAGGTTTATCATATCTATAGAGAGAATTTACCTTTACTACCTGTGTCGGGATATCGGGAGGTTCTTCATTAAATAAGTAATTGAGATCATATACTTCTTCAACAGGCGGTAAATTAAGACCGTGTATTTCTTCAATTGGAGGTAAATTCTTAACATCTTCAGCTTTAATACTTTTTTCTTCCATAGATTTCTTTGACTCTTGCATATCTTCGGGACTGAGAAATAGAACACCTCTCTTCTTCGGAGTTGGTTTAGAAATAGGCTTAGTAATTGGCTCAGGAACTGGCTCAGGAGCTGGTTCAGGAGGTGCCCAATTATTTTCATTTGCCAAAATATTATTCAATATAATTTCAGCATCATCCGGTGTTCTTTCCCTGAAAAGAGAACCAACACAACTATCTAGGTAATCTCTAGAAGCATCAGTTAGTCCATTATAAAAGATATCAAATATTTCAGGTTTCTTAAGAGGATGATCAGGCAAAGCATTAAGTAACTTGTGAAGCCTCCCCCAAGCTTGTGGGAGACTCTCTTCTTCAATTTTCACAAAGCTGTATATTTCCCTCAAAGCAGCTTGTTTCTTATGAGCAGGGAAATATTTAGCAGAGAAGTAATAAATCATATCCTGGGGACTTTGCACACAACCAGGATCAAGGGAATTATACCATATCTTAGCATCACCCTTTAATGAGAACGGAAATATCGTAAGTAAATAAAGGTAGCGCGATCTCTCATTTAACTTAGTAAGATGTGCCATAACAGTTTCAGATTCATAGCCATAAAAAGGATCAGATTCAACCAAAGTAATTATATCTGGATCAACAGAAAAATCATAATAATCCTCATCAGGAACACAGATAGGTGAAGTAGCAAAAGTAGGGTCGGGTTTCATTCTACCTGTAAAAGATTCTTTACTCCATTTAACTAGCAACCTCTTAAGTTCCTGTCTATCCTGGCAAGCAAGAATAGCTGCAGAAGATTCAGCATCAAAAAGATAACCCTCAGGAATAGCAGGCATAGGTTCATCATCACTAACATCATCGTGTTCAGGTTCAATAATTTCTCTTTCTCTAGACCTAGCAATTTGCTCATCAAGAAATTCACCAAGTGGCACAGTAGTATCAATCATAGAAGTAGTTTCATCATAAGTATCATGCATAGCAGAAATGGCATCATCAATAACATGCGACATATAAGATTCAATAGCAGTAGTAGGTTTAGGTGTCGCAAATTTACTCATAACAGAAGGAGAATCTAGTGCAAGGCTATATGGCAGTCCCTTACCTCCCCTCGTAGTTGAGGGAAAAATAGTAGTTCGATCATCTATCAAGTTCTTCATAGTGTCCAGCAGATATAAATCCCAAGTGACTCAAAGAATAGAGCTATGCTCCCCGGCAACGGCGCCAGAAAATAGTCTTGATAACCCACAAGTATAGGGGATCGCAACAGTTTTTGAGGTTAGAGTATTCAAATCAAATTTATTGATTCGACACAAGGGGAGCCAAAGAATATTCTCAAGTATTAGCAGCTGAGTTGTCAATTCAACCACACCTGGAAACTTAGTATCTGCAGTAAAGTATTTAGTGGCAAAGTAATATGATAGTGGTGGTAACGGTAGGGAAAGTAAAGACAGCAAAAGTAATGTTTTTGGTATTTTGTAGTGATTGTAATAGTAGTAACGGAAAAGTAAATAAGCGAGAACCAGTATATGGAAAACTCGTAGGCACCAGATTAGCGATGGATAATTATGCTGGATGCAGTTCGTCATGTAACAGTCATAACATAGAGTGACACAGAACTAGCTCCAGTTCATCAATGTAATGTAGGCATGTATTCTGTATATAATCATACGTGCTTATGGAAAAGAACTTGCATGACATCTTTTGTCCTACCCTGAGGTGGAAGCGGGGTCCTATTGGAAACTAAGGGATATTAAGGCCACCTTTCAATAGAGAACCGGAACAAAGCATTAGCACATAGTGAATACATGAACTCCTCAAACTATAGTCATCACCGGGAGTGGTCCCGATTATTGTCTCTTCGGGGTTGCCGGATCATAACACATAGTAGGTGACTATAGACTTGCAAGATAGGATCTAGAACACACATATATTCATGAAAACATAATAGGTTCAGATCTGAAAATCATGGCACTCGGGCCCTAGTGACAAGCATTAAGCATAGCAAAGTCATAGCAACATCAATCTTAGAACATAATGGATACTACGGATTAAACCCTAACAAAACTAACTCGATTACATGATAAATCTCATCCAACCCATCACCGTCCAGCAAGCCTACAATGCAATTACTCATACACGGCGGTGAGCATCATGAAATTGGTGATGGAGGATGGTTGATGATGACGATGGCGACGGATCCCCCTCTCCAGAGCCCCGAACGGACTCCAGATCAGCCCTCCCGAGAGAGATTAGGGCTTGGCGGCGGCTCCGTATCGTAAAACACGATGATTTCTTCTCTCTGATTTTTTTTCTCCACAAAAGCCAATGTATGGAGTTGGAGTTGGCGTCGGAGGGCCACCAGGGGGCCCACGAGGTAGGGGCGCACGCCCGGGGGGGCGTCCCCCACCCTCGTGAGCAGGGTGTGGGACCCCTGGTCTTCATCTTTTGCGAGGATTTTTCTTTATTTTTTCTAAGGTGTTTCGTCGAGTTTCAGGACATTCCGAGGATTTTTATTTTCTGCACAAAAAACAACACCATGGCAGTTCTGCTGAAAACAGCGTCAGTCCGGGTTAGTTCCATTCAAATCATACAAGTTAGAGTCCAAAAAAGGGTAAAAGTGTTTGGAAAAGTAGATACGACGGAGACGTATCACCCTCCTTAAGCACTAACTTCTCTGCGACGAGCCGGCGACCCTCAACGAACTGCTAGTCATAGAAGTCAAGTACGTCATGGCTGACTCCTCCATGAAGGCGGAGATTCAAGTCGACCCGTCCGGCAAAGTGTCTCCTCAAGCTCCTCGGACTCCGGCTGGAGACACCAAGCGCAAGGCCACACAGCCAGTTTCCACCAGCCGGCAGGCGGCGACAGTCGAAGACCAACAACCGGAGGGGCAGCCTCTACCCAAGCGTCAGAAGGGCGGCAAGCCCAACTGGTTGCCCCCCTTCTCGTACGAGCAGACTCTTGATGCACCCTGCAAGTTCCACAGCGGTGCGAAGCCATCCAACCACACCACTCGAAAATGCCATTGGCTCACCAGAAACGCCAAGGGTGATGGACTCCTGCCTCCTCCGCCTGCCGGCCCACCGCCTCCTCCTCCCCAGCAGCCGGCAGTTCGGCTAGTCGGCGCCATACAAGATGAGTATCCTCAGGAGCATGGAGCTTATGTCGTGTTCACCAGCATGGCCGATGATAAGCGCAGCATACGGCAATAGCAGCAAGAAGTAAATGTAGTAGCATCAGAGACCACAGAGTTCATGCATTGGTCTGAGAAGCCTATCAGTTGGCGCAGAGCTAACCACCCGGAGGTGATGCCTTCTCCTAGTTCTTATGCCTTGGTCTTAGACGCCACCTTCACAACATAGAGGCGGGCTTCTCGTTTCTCCCGAGTCCTGATAGGTGGCGGCAGCAGCATCAACATCCTATACTGTGACACTATGGAGAAGTTGGGAATCAAGCAGAAGTAGCCTCAGCCCATCCGGATTGTATTCCATGGCATAGTTCCTGGCCTTTCCTTCTCACCAATCGGCAAGACCCAGATTGACGTTCTCTTTGGAGGTAAAGATCACTTCTGCCGAGAGCCAGTTTGGTTTGAGGTGTTGGATCTTGAGAGCCCCTATCATGCGCTACTTGGCCGGCCTGCCCTGGCCAAGTTCATGGCGGTCCCCCAGTATGCTTATCTCAAGATGAACATGCCAAGTACCAGGGGAATCCTAACCGTAGTCGGAGACTACAAGAAGTCGTCTGCCTGTGCGGCACATAGCAGCCTGCTAGCCGAGTCCCTCATGATCGCAGCAGAAAAGCGGCTCCTTGACCGGGTTGTGGCGATGGCAGGCAAGTAGCCAGAAATGTCACTGAACCCCAAGGAGTCGGAAGCCAAGGGCTCGTTCATATCGGCGAAGGAAACAAAGAAGATACCCTTGAACCCGGAGCACCCGGAGAGGCACGCTGTCATAGGTGCAAACCTTGACAACAAATAGGAAAGCGAGCTCGTCGATTTCCTCTGTGAGAATCGGGACATCTTTGCATGGTCTCCCAAGGACATGCCGAGTGTACCGATGGATTTCGCCGAGCACAAGCTACATGTCCGGCCTGACACCAAGCTGGACCAGCAGCCCTTGCGCCGCCTGTCAGAAGAGAAGAGAAGAGTCATTGTAGAAGAAATAGCCCGGCTTCTGGCTGCCGGCTTCATCATGGAAGTGTTCTTCCAGGAATGGATAGCCAACCCAGTCCTCGTGCTGAAGAAGAATAAGCAGTGGTGCATGTGTATTGATTATACCAGCCTCAAAAAAACTTTCCCCAAAGATCCATTCGCTTTGCCAAGAATTGACCAAGTGATAGACTCCACAACCGGATGCGAGAAGTGTCTCCTCAAGCAACTCGACAGAAATGCCCATGTCTACATGGATGATGTAGTGCTGAAGACGGAGAAGCGTCGCACGCTGCTAGAAGACCTCAAGGAAACCTTTGAAAACTTGCGCCGATTTCAAATCAAGCTCAACCCGTAGAAATGCGTCTTTGGAGTGCCAGCCGGCCATCTTCTTGGCTTCCTGGTCACAGAGCACGGCATAGAGTGCAATCCTGTGAAGATCACGGCCATCGAGAAGATTGTAGTGCCCACCCGACTGTTGGACGTGCAAAAATTCACCGGCTGTTTGGCATCCATCGGCCGTTTCATCAGTCAGCTGGGCGAGAAGGTTCTTCCCCTGTTCCAGGTCATGAGGAAGACCGCTTTTTTCGAGTGGAACGACAAGGCGGATGAAGCTTTTCTCCAGCTCAAGAAGATGTTGACCAATCCGCCTGTCCTGGCAGCTCCGACTGCTAAGGAGCCCATGCTTCTCTACATCGATGCTACTAGTCGGGTGGTCAGCACAGTCATAGTTGTGGAGCGCAAGGAAGTAGGTAGAGCGTTACTAGTCCAGAGGCCGGTGTATTACCTGAGTGAAGTGTTGTCCGCCTCCAAGCAGAAGTACCTGCACTATCAGAAGATGTGCTATGGCGTGCATTTTGCCGCCAAGAAGCTGAAGCCATACTTCTAGGAGCATCCAATCACTTGTGTGTGCACTGCTCCGCTTGCTGAGATGATTGGAAGCCGAGATGCGTCGGGCCAAGTGGCCAAATGGGCTATAGATTTGGCCCCCTACACCATCCACTACCAGCGCCGCACCGCCATCAAGTCACAAGCGCTGGCCGACTTCCTCGTCGACTAGGACGAGACCCAGTACCTGCTGCCAGTGCCTAGCTCCACCCATTGGCGGATGCATTTTGATGGTTCCAAGATGCGCAGCGGTTTGGGAGCCGGCATCGTCCTCACCTCTCCAAAAGGCGGCAAGCTCAAATATGTGCTGCAAGTTTACTTTGCCGCCTCCAACAACGTAGCTGAATACGAAGCACTTATACACGGGCTCCGGCTTGCCAAGGAACTCGGCATTCGCCGGATCCTGTGCTATGGTGATTCCGACTTAGTGGTCCAGCAGTCGTCGGGCGACTGGGACGCCAAGGATGCAAATATGGCAAGATACCACTTCCTCGTACAGCAACTCAGTGGATACTTTGAAGGGTGCGAGTTCCTTCATGTTCCAAGAAATGACAATGAGCAAGCAGATGCCTTGGCACGGATCGGCTCCATCCGGAAAGCAATACCAGCCTGCATCGCCCTGCAACGCCTCCTCAAACCGTCTGTCAAGCCGTCGCCAGAGTCAGACTCCATCTTCGTGCTGGACCCTCTTGAAGCAGTCGGATCCAACTTGAGAACCCCATCAGCCGGTGTGGGAACTTTGGCAGGTGGATTGGGGACTGCAGTAGTTGCACCCGGCCCGGGGACTTCAGAACCCGGCCCGGGGACTGCAATAGTCGGCCCGGGGACTTCTTCGACTCAGCAAGCGGCAGCCGATTCCAACCCACCGCCACCCGGCCCAACCGCCCTCGTGCAAGTTGCAGTTCTGGCGGTCAAAGGAATAGCAGCACCTTCATGGGCTGAGCCCATCTTCAACTTTCTGGTGAACAAAGAGCTGCCGACTGATGAGATCTCGGCCTGACAAGTGCAACATCGGGCAGTAGCATACACCATTGTCAAGAGAGAACTTGTGAGACACAGTGTCACTGGTGTGTACCGACGCTGCATAGAGCCGGACCAAGGCCAAGCATTCCTCAAAGATATCTAGCAAGGCGTGTGTGGTCAACACGCGACTTCAAGATCACTTGTTGCCAAAGCTTTCCTCCATGGTTTTTTCTGGCCGACTGCTCTAGAAGATGCCAAAGACCTAGTCCGGAAATGTAAAGGGTGTCAGAAGTTCCGTTCCAAGCCACATCTGCCGGCTTCTGCACTCAAGACCACTCCCATTGCCTGGCCCTTTGCCGTCTGGGGGCTGGACATGGTGGGACCATTCAAGACAGCCCGCGGCGGCATGACTCATCTTCTTGTCGCTGTGGACAAATTCACCAAGTGGATAGAAGAAAAGCCAATCAAGAAGTTGAATGGGCCGACTGCCGTAACTTTCATCGCGGACATCACCATTCGGTATGGCATACCGCACAACATCATCACCGACAATGGCACAAACTTTTCCAATGGCGCTTTGGCTCATTTCTACGTGACGCAGGGCATCCGATTGGACTTAGCATCCGTTGCCCATCCGCAGTCAAACGACCAAGTGGAGCGAGCAAACGGCCTCATTTTGTTCGGCATCAAGCCCCAACTGGACGAGCCTCTAGAGCGTTTGGTCGGCTACTGGCTTGATGAGCTATCGGCCGTCCTCTCGAGCCTGTGCACAACTCCAAACAAGTCAACCGGCTTCACGCCCTTCTTCCTCATTTACGGTGCCGAAGCTGTCATCCCGACGGACATAGAATTTCACTCCCCTCGAGTCACCATGTACACTGAAGAGGAGGCAAAAGAAGCACGAGAAGATGGCGTTGAACTGCTGGAAGAGAGCCGACTGTTGGTGCTCAGCCTGTCTGATATCTACCAATAGAGTCTATGCTGATACTACAATCGAAAGGTCAAGCCAAGATCCTTCCAAGAGGGAGACCTTGTGCTCTGGCTGATACAGCAAACAGCCGGCCAGCACAAGCTCTTGGCACCTTGGGAAGGCCCTTTCATCATCAGCAAAGTGTTGGGCAACGATTCCTACTACCTGATCGACGCTCAGAAGCCCAGAGCACACAACAGAGACGACTCCGGCAAGGAGACAGAGAGGCCATGGAATGCAAGCCTCCTCCAAAGATTTTACAGTTAATGCAGTATGTACGATTCTACCTTTTGTATTAATTACGAAGACTCCTGGTCCCCCGAGAAGAGCTCGGGGACTACCCTCTTTTATCTATATGATAAGTATTATGCCTATGCATGTGTTATTTCACTATTTCCGCCTGGCACCGGGCTCGACTAGTTGCCCCGGGGGCTTGCCGCCTTCTACTATGTGGCGCTTCCTGCAGTCGAACAAGTAGTGTGTTGGCACCTAAACGTTCTCCTGCCAGAAGCCGCAGCTCGCAGAGGGACTGTTCGATAGGCAGGGGTTGCAGAAAACGGTGTCCACATGAAAAATGGATAAGGAATCAAAACACGCACGTAGCCTAGGCCGGCATCCCGCCTCATCGACCGGCTGTTGAGCAGCCGGTCGACCGGCTTCTACTTACATTGCCAAAGCTCCAGTCGGCTAAGTACTTGCCCTCTTGAAAGTGCTAAGCACTTGACTCACTCGTAGTCCGTAGAGCGGTTGTTTGGCTGGCAAGAGGATAGCTAAGGGAGGGCGGCAAAGGAAAAAAGCCAAGGAGCAGAAAGCAAGAAAAGTTAGAACTTGGCAGATAACACTACTTGTGTTGAAGAGTATTTACATATCAAAAGGCCTATTGGCCAGCATTCAATAGAGTTTGAAATACACCCCACGGGTGGAATTGTGCAAATTTAACAAAGTTTGTCGAGACTGATAAGCAGGAAAAATAAAAGTCGACGGCCTAGGGAGCAACAAAGGGGTCCGGCTGGACGGCGGAGTCTGTGGTACCGGTTGGTGGAGTGGACGGCTGGTTGGTCTCCGCTTGGTCGCCTCCAGCAGCGGTCAGCGCGCTCGAGCCCGGCTCATTGTTCGAGGCACGGTCAAGTTGACGCTGGTTGTCTTCTCCGACCTCTGGCGCATCTTCTCCGCATTCCTCATCCTCTCCCTCGTCACTGGAGTCGATTACCTCGGCCGAGTCCTCGCCATCCTCCGGGTTCGGCCCGAACCACTTCGGTGGCACCTTGTCACCGTTATCAACCAGCTCCGGGATGAAGATGCTAGTGTTGGTGTAGTTGGCGATCGCCGCCGCCCATTTGACAAGATCACCCTCCACCGCCACTAGTTCTTCCTGAGCCTCTTGCCAAAACATGGTCAACTAGGATAGATCTAGACTAGGGTACCACGCCTTGACAAACTCCAAAGCCTGGAGCGCTCCAGCCCGGGCCGAGGAACCCTTCCAAGCCTCCAAAAGGCCAGCCGCCACCTCCAGCCAGTCGGCAGTCCGGCTGGGAGTGCATGGAGCTGGCATGTTTGGCCATAGGTCGGAGCTGAAGACGATGTAGCATCCGATGAGCCGGCCGAAGGCGGGTCTGAATGCTGAGAAGCTGCTCGCTAAGGGTCCGGGGGGCATCGGCAGCAATCTACGTACCTTCCACCTTCCGTTCATCGTGATAAGCCTCAATGGCCTAGTTGGCTGCACCAGAGTGGCCGAGGAAGAAGTCTGTTTAGGCAGAAAGCAAAGAAGCCAGAAGTCAGAAGCTAGGAGTCGGCCTAATCAGAGGCCAGCATCTCAAAGAAAAAAAAAGAAGCTTACCATCAACCATGTCTTCAATACTACCGAAGCCGGCAGTCAGCAGTGCCTCTTTGTCGGCCCAGGTGGAGCACGGTCTCGAACTCGGCGAGGAGATTGTACTTTTTCACCTCTGCCTCCTTCTGAGCCATCTGGAGAATCTCCTCCCACTCCGCCAGTAGCGTGGCCAGCCGGTCACGTTCCTCGGCCTGCACTCTGCCTCCTTGGCACGTAACGCGGTGTTGGCTTCGCCCAACTGCTGCTACAGGATGGCATCGGCCTCTGCAAAACTAGAAGAAGAAAAAGACGTCAACAATCAACAAGCAAAAAATACAGTTGCCGGGGAGAACCGCCCCGACTGCTTAGCAGTCGGCCCAAATCTCGGGGACTACAGCCCGCGGGTGTTCTATCGCACCCCCGGAGAGAATGGAGTGATCGACAGTCAGCAGGCAAGAAGTACAGTCGCCGGGGAGATCCGGCCCAACTACTCAGCAGTCGTCCTGAATCTCGGGGACTACAGCCCGTGGGTGCATCAGCACGCCCCCGCGGAGAAAGGAAATGAAGACTTAACCTAGCTTTCTGACAAATCGGCGGTCCGCCGGTCTAGCTCTCGGACGTTGGAGTTGAAGGTGGCCGTGCTAAGGTTATGATAATCCTGCAACAACGATATCAAACGAAGTTAGCACCCGTAGCTTGCAAATTAAAGTTTCGAGCCGCCTGCTCAGCAACTGGCCCGAAACATGGGGACTACACCCAGTGGGTGCGCTGTCGCGCCCCCACCGAAAAATACAAGGACCAAAGAGGTAGAAGCAAGAAACATACCCGAATGGCCGCTCGCAAATCCAGAAACGCTTCATTGCACCGCTCGAGAGCTTCACCTCGGCTAGGATATTGGCCTGGGCGTCAAGAATCGCCTGGTTTAAGGTTCCTGTCCCACCTCCATGCACCCAGCCGACGGTGTCTTGGATTGACGAGCTCGCGGCGCCGGTTTCCAGCGGTCGTGGCGTTGAGGCCGCCTTCGCCAGGCGACTTTGCGTGGGTGTGTGGGCCTCAGGAGTCGGGCCCGTCACCACCTCGTTTACAGCTGGTGGCGCCGGTGGGGTGGCCGGCTGCTTATCTCACGCCCCTCCAGATGGCGGTCGCGGAGGCATGACCACGTCTGGCATGATGACATCGCCGCCGTCCCTCTCCATGGCCGGGTGCTTGTCGCCGGCTCCCCCAGTCGGCGCCGGGAACTCTGGCGGGGGCGGCGCGGAGTTCAAGGGAACGACAAATAACGGCTCCTGGCGGCACGCGGCTTCTTCTAGCCGTTTCTTTGCTGCGGCGTCAGCCTTCGCCTCCGCCAACTTCTTCAACGCGACGGTCTCCGCCTTGTCAGCCACCACCTTCTGCAGGTGGGCGGTTTCCTGCTCCACGCGCTCCTCCCGTGCGTTTTGTTCCTACGCTCCCGGAGGTCGGCGGCCGGATTGATTAGTCGGGTGGTGGTGGAGGTCTCCGCCGACCTAATGACAGAGGCGGCGGTCGACTTCTCGAGGGAGAGCGGGGCCCTATGTCAAGAAAAATAAGCAAGGAACTTTAGACAAAATCAACAAGAAAGGAAAAGCACAAGCAAAGATACTTACGCCGACACCATGGGAGGCTCCTTCGGGAGCTTCTGGAATTTGGATGTCTTCGCTGCGACCTCCTTCCGCGTGGTTGCGGCAGTCGGGTTCTTGGCCTTCTTCGGCGCGCCGCCTCGAGCAGTCGGCTCTACGGAGGGGCCTTCCTTTGCTTTGCCTGTGCCTCGTGCGTGGCGCGGCTCGTCTTGCTCATTGTCGTCATCGGGCCAAGTCTCGATGCCACCCCCTTCTTCGGAGGCGCCTCCTCCGTCACCGCCTTCTTCGGGGTCGTCCACGTCACTTACCTCCCGTTTTAGATGGTAGTTTCCACCCGACCCTATGATGGCGGCCATCGCCGGAGACATGTAAATCTGCGTCCAAAAGATCGACTGTTCAAGATCAAGGCAAGTACTAAAAAAGAAAGAGCTGGAGAACTTATGGCAGGCAGCAGGCTGGCGCGGGAGTATGGCCGCTTGCTTGAGGTCGGTGATCTCATTCACTATCCGGGCCACCTCGGCAGTCGGCATGTCCCTCGTGCACATCCGGCTCGGGTCACGGTGCCTGCTCATCCGACAGATCAGATGAGGCCGGCCTTGGAGAGGGAGAACCCGGGAGTCGACAAAGGCGGCCAGCAAGTTGGACTCCACGAGACCCTCCGCCTCCGTCAGCACTCAGAGATGGTTGATGGCGGCGGCAGTGTCGGCCGACACAAGCTTTGGCTTTTAGCCCCAGTTTGCCCGAGTTTCGGCCGGAGGGCCGGCTTCACAAGGCGGCAAGTTGATGAAGTCTATTGTTGGGTCGACGTTCTCCACATAGAAATATGATTGCTGCCACAATTTCACCTACTATGACACCTTGATGACGGGGATGGCATTCTTCACCGGCGGACGGCACACAGGGACGAAGGCACCGCACTGGGGCGCCTTCTCCTTAGCGGAGGTGCCCAGCTTGGTGTACAAGAAGGCTCCCCACAACTTGATGGTGGGGAGGATGCCGAGGTAGCCCTCGCACGGCGTGATGAAGGCGGACAACAGCGTCGCGGTGTTGGGCGTCAGATGATGCGTCTCACCGGCAGGCCAAAGCCGCAGAGGAAGAGCGAGCGGAAGACAACCCGCTCGTTTCCTTGCGGCGCCGGCGAGATTTCCTTCTTCGGCGGCACATGCACCTTGACGAAGCTCGTGCTGGGCATTCTACGTGTGGCCCGGAGGAAGGAGAGGTGGTCGTCAATAACCATCGAGCCGTCCCAGTCCCCTCCCTTCTCGCGCGCCATGGAGTCCGAGCGGGGTTGAGTGGGAAGCTTGGGGCGAAGGAGCCTGACGGTGGCGAGCTGCGGCGGCGCCTCGGCAGAGCACGGAGATGCAGCGGTAGCAGGGAAAGAAGAAGGATAAGATGGCGATGAGAGGGGAGGGCGCCCGTGCTCTCCCACTCCCCTCCTCCCCTACTTATAGCCCTCGGGCTATGAAGCCGAGGGGGCGGGGCGTGGGATCATGGGATTAACTGTGCCCATGACCCCACGACCCCGCGTTTATTTCACAAAGTTACTGCCCAGTGGTGGCGGGCCCAGCCCATTGTCAAGTCCCATCGAGAGCGTGGGTTGGCAGGTTGGCTGGGCTAGCGGGCGCCGCGTGGCATATTTGCAGCGGGCGGCAGGCCTAGAGGCTTAGCAAGCACGCTACCTGGTTCCTGCCCCTTAGCGTTTTGAAATTATCAAGCGAGCCCGCCTGTGACACCCCAAAATTTTAGCCTTGTTTTATTAATTAAATTTTTTGCCTAGAAACTAAAACTTTTATTTTCTGTATTTTCCTTCTGATTTCAGGACCACTCTTTTCTTTATTATTATGGAGTTTTACCCCCTAGTGAAATCTTTTCAATCATTGTTGGACTTATTTTTTCCCTCTCAAATAAAACAATTCTTTTATCAGTGGGATTATTTGCTTAATTATTTACCCTGATGCCTTACGTCTGTAAAAATGATTTTTCTAAGCTTCAAGGCCCCTTTTACACTGCAACCCTTTGATAAATTCATTTAAAAATTCCACCAAAATTTGGAGAGGTCATGAGATGTTTACAAAACACTTTTATGCAAAAACATATTTAATTCCTTGGATATTTTGAGTTCTACCCCTAATTTTCAAATCTGGTCCAGTAGACTATTTTGAACTACAACCTATTTAAATATTTCTTTAAAACTTCTACCAAAATTTTGGGATGTCAGTAGGAGCATATTATTCCATTATATGCAAAAATCCAGGGATGTTCTTTGAAAAAAAATGAGTGTGTCAACCTCTTCTTCATTCTGGTCCAACTAGATGGATTGTACTACAGCTATATTTTAACTTGCTCCCTTTGCTGTGATTCCTTTTCCTACTTGTAGACCTCCCGGCTAGAACCTTACGTCCAATAGGTTGGACTCATTAGAGCAATTCTAGTACATGCAATCATGCCCTGTTCTTTCTGTCCAGAACTGAAGTTTTGCAAAACTTGCTCTGGCAAATTTCTTCTTTTGACAAACTAACCTCACCACCCTCTCTTGCATCTAAAGAGACCCCACTCTGGAACATTTGACCACTCCAAGAAATTCCTAGGTGCATGTGGCATTCTGTCGAGCACCCTGTAGGCATGACCAGTTTTGACATGAGTCTTAGCTTGCATTGTGATCTTGCTTCCCTTGCCTAACTACCTTGTCCAATAGACTCCTAGCTACTCATAACCTAGGTCTGCTGATTCCTAGCCTCACCCGAGACCTCTAACACGCCCTGGCATTTCATCGAGCACGTCCCGTGCGTGCTCTGGGCGCGAGTAGAGCGCGCGTTTTGCACGTGCCGCGCCCGAGCCATCACGTCGCACCCCTGGTTTTGCCCACGCCACAGAGCCGCGCCACGCACTCCCCTTCTCACCAGAACGCGCCAAGCAGCCCTGGTGCCCTGCAGCACCGCCGTCAGAGCCCTTGGTGGCACGCCGACATCCGCAGCGCGCCTCTGCCAGGTCGGTGCCGCCCAGGCCTCTCCCGCTCGCCACCTGCCCCTGGAACAGCTCATCCTCATCCTCTCGAGTGTCCTCTAGCTCTCGTCATCGCCACGACGCCCTGACGCTACAGGGAGGCGGTTCGCCGATGAACTTATCCACGGCCGCCGCAACCAACATCGTTGCGCTAAATAAGGAGGCCCTGGAATCATTCGAGCACGGAGGCAACCTTAGGCCACCCCCATGGAACCCCCTCAGCCCGCAATCGTCGGAGGGAAGCCGTCTTCCCCGACTCCGGCCGGTTCGGCCGCCGCCATGTCCCAGTCCGTCGTCGCGAGCCGAGCCCCTCTAGTCCAACCAGTGCCACAAACCTTCTCCTCTCACCCTTGCGGAGCCGTCCAGCACCTCAAACACGATCGATAGCCACCGGAGTTCAAACCCCCCAACACTCCTGAAGCCAACGGCCGCCGCGGAGCTCACCGCCGATGACTCACTCCGTCCCCGCCAGCAAGTAGACCACCAGAAGGACCGCCTTGATCTTGCGGATCCATCCCTGTCCTTGGGTCCCCGTGGGATGCCTCCGTTCACCGGCGGCAATCGCCGGAGCTCCGTCTCTATTCAGTCGAAGGAAACGGCACGCGCGTGGACTGGTCAAACCTCACTAGTGGGCCAGGCGGGCCCACCGTCAGTGACCCAGCGCCGGTACCCGCTAGATAAGTGAAGGCGTATTCCTAGAGACTTTGGAGAGAGAAAAGCAAACTTTCAAAAGTTTTGGAGTGCACCCTGCCTTTCCACACATTGAAGGCAAGCATTCTAAACCCTGGCATAGTATTTTTGCATGCATTGTTTGACACGATCATGACACCACCTCAATACGTGGAACTCGTTATTTTATGTGGTGATGTGATCGTTTGCATGAATGTTTATTGAAAATTTCCTTGCTGTTGGAAATGGACATGCTTGTGATGATGATCATCCTCGTATGCCTTTCGTGCCTACCGGAAGGAAAATGGGAAAGTCTCTGTCTTGAGTAGACCCGAGCTTGTCCCTAGTTCCTCGTCGAGACTAGTGTGTCCGGCATGGCATGAGGGGTATGATGAGTGGTGACTCTGTCTGTTGGATGAAATATATTCGTTATGCTAACCATGCAGGGAATATTTAAAACCTTCTGAGTCGACCATATATCGAGTCTTGTTCCAGTAACCCCCATACTTGTTTCGTACTACCACTCGTCTCTACATCAAGTAGAGTATGGTTCAGTAACTTGTCAACCTCTTACTAGCACACACCGTACAGAGAGGCCATGGTGGAAGATACCGGTTGTAGCTGGTAGGCAGGCCACCTGGTCCGGGGGCATGGGTGTTTCCGGTTGAGACCGAGAGGGGAGGCCACCCCTTGGAGCGCGCAATATAAATTTGATCCCATGCTACGCGAGGTTGTAGCCTCCCCACTTAAAGGTTTGCTTGACATGTGTCGTGGGTGATTCCAGACACCGGTAAGTTAAGCTGGTGTGTGCAAGTTAGGTGTGTTTTCAACAAAAAGGCCGTAGACGGAGTTAGTACCGATGGACTAAAGGAATCCGTTACTTGTGGGTAAAGAGTACACCCTCTGCAGAGATTAAACCTATTTGAATAGCCGTGTCCTTGGTTAAGGATCACAGTCTGGGATGGGTCAAGCGTCGGTCTACGGAGGAAAGAAACTGTTATACCAGAACTGTGATTACGACTTGACACTTATGATGATTACGATTATTTTTATTATGGACTAACCCCTTTATATTTTTTGAAATATTGAGTATCCCTGGGATGGTTTTAACTCCTGGATATTCACTATATTTATTTTCTTTATAAGCCCTTTATGTGGTGTCGCTCAGACGCCCGACTGTGGCATGCTGTTATTTTTTTATAAGCCCTTTATGTGGTGTCGCTCAGACGCCTGACTGTGGCATGCTGTTATTTATTTTCTTTATAATCCCTTTATGTGGTGTCGCTCAGACGCCCGACTGTGGCATGCTGTTATTTATTTTCTTTATAAGCCCTTTATGTGATGTCGCTCAGACGCCCGACTGTGCCATGTTGTTATTTATATTCTTTATAAGCCCTTTATGTGGTGTCGCTCAGACGGCCGACTGAGGCATTTCTCTTTGTTTACTAACCATTCGAGGCGTCGCTTCAGACACCCGATTGGTGCATTTTATTATTAATATGTTATTGCATATTCATAAATAACCTGCTTGCATGCATCAGAGTTTTTATCATCTTTTGTGACTGACGTCGTGAGCATAAAATATTTCAGAACATCGTTGTCATATTATACCCGTGTTCATAATGTTTGCGAGTACATTCAAAGTACTCACTGGCTTGTCCCTGGCTATTGTCTTGGCCAGATTCCTTGCGCGGAGAGGAGCAACCGTGATGACAGCCCCGGAACCTAAGCAACGGTGATAGCAGCCTCGCGAAGATAGTTGTTAACCTGGTCAACTGTTCCTGTGGGAAATGGAGTCCCATAGACACTGATGATTCACAACCCGCTTCCGCCATCAACCACTAGAAACCATTTGTTGTACTCACAGACCAGAATGGTCTTGTACTACATATTTTTTGTGTTTTGCTTAGAATTTCTATATCAAGTTGGTGCTTCATCAGCTAACAGTAATCCCGGGGCTGGTGAGCACAACAGCCATTTTCTGGAATTTTATACCCGGAAAACCGGTCGCCACAAACTTGGTATCAGAGCCAGGCTGACCATTGGCTAATCCTAACTTAGCCAGGTCGAAAAACCTAGGTAAGCCAAACCACCAGACCTTAACCAAAACCCAGCCAAGCTTCTCGTGCAAGATAGCCACACAGTGACTCCGACACTTTTGACAGTCAGTGCCAAACCTATCAACCTAGCCTGTCAATCACGCGCCAGTGACCGATGCCTATAATGTCTCATTCGCAAGCGTGCGAAGAAAGACTCCGTCCCCTTTTTCTATAAAAAGGGTATGCTAGCCTCAACCCAGCACAGCACAGCCTCTACCCCAAACCGAGCCATAATGCCTGGCCCCATCGTGCACAACGAGACCACCGCAACCAACCTTGGAGGTTTTGTGACCATACTCGCAAACCTCACCCGTCGTGCCTATGCGTTAGAAGAGCCCCTAGAATATGTTGTGTACCAAGGACGCATGGGCGGTGAAAGCCGTCAATTCTGGGCCACTGTGCACATCTACGGTAGGGGTATGTCGCCAGAACGCCCCTACAGGTTCACCGGAAGGACAACTTCCTTCGAGCCACAAGCCATCCAGCTAGCTGCTCGAGAGGCTATAGTTCAACTCCGGCACTTGTTGCCCAGACTTAACTATCACTCCTTCTACTACTACCCCAGGCGCGAAGCTTATGGTAGACCACCCCAAGTTGCCAACGGAGATAACGAGACGGATCCTGCATTATTGCACCTAGTGCGCTATGTAGGTGCACTAGGGGCACTATTTGATCAAATCACCATTGATCTGATCGTAGCTCATGGAGAGCTAGTTCGTCGAGCCCCAGTGACAGGAGAAGACGAGCCCGAAGCTGACAGCCCAGTCGTGTTGTTCGGACAACCAATCGAGACCTTGAGATCATCCCCAGCCATCAACCAAGATGCTTTGATGACCCTAGAAGTGCTTCGTCGCCTTTTGGGAGCACACTCCAACGGGATTGTGGCCAACAATCCCCGTGATGGTCATCATCGCTACCCCGATCCTGCAGTTCCTCCACCATCTCCGGCTAATCCAACGGTTAGACCCGTGGAGAAACCTCGACATCCACAAGGCACGCCCATTTGGATATAAACGAGGTAGACTAAGTCACCCGAGTAGTGCCGAGTCTCAGTGTATCCTCGCTTTGTAATCATGTGACCTTGTGAATTAACGTAGCCTGTTGTTGTGCCTCTGTTTTAGATAGTAACCTTGCATAATTATGTCAGCACGCAGTTGCATATTTTTCCAGGCACAGACAACCCCGACAACTCCCACAGTGATACGTCACTTTAGTGAGGTATGTATCTCTGACATTGACCTCGAACCTTGGAGCTAAACTGGCAAATTTATTACCTTTCACCACGGTAAAAATGACCCAGCTCCAGTGCTATAAGAGGCCACCTCGTGACCGTGCCAAGCACCCTCACCTTGTGCACCATTTCCTGCCATGCCGAGCCCTAGTATTTATCTGAGAACCCCAGATGCAACCCGGGGTAGTTTTGTCAAAATATTGTGGGACTTTACCTGCTGTACCATGGGTTCTACCCAGCCACCCCAGTACAAGCTGTTCAAGTCAAGAATCACCCCTTCCACCTCGAAATATTGGGCAACAATACACATTCCTCCCGTAGACTCCAACCAAGACCCAACGGAGGTCTCCTTCGTGGTGAAATCTATGCCAACCCCACATATAGCCATAGAAGCTACTGCTTACGAAACACTCGCTCTCCTTCTATTCGCGGTACCCTATGCCAACAGACGAGGGTATTATTACTTTCTGAGCCGTGCAGCACCTGGAGAAGTGACATATTTTCCCGGAGGACGATTTGAGAGAGACCCAGTGCTGGCCAACCTGGTCCAGTATGTCATCACTCAAGAACGTTTGACCCAGCGAGTAATGGGTTATCTCCAGAGTCTCGCGGATTTAAATCCTCAGATTGCCATCGGCAGACCACTGAGGCCCGACCAGGAGAGACAAATTCATCGGCTGATCAATCCACTTTCCCCGGTAGAAGAGGAGTGCGTCCCAGTACCAGAGACATTTTCTCGAGACCCCATCCAGTTACCGTTTGCATTGTAGACGTCGCTGTTATGTTTATTCTTGCAACTTTTACTTATGTGTTGTAACTTATGCGTGGTACCCCGAGTTTGCGCGGCGAGTAAATTATTTAGTTTCTATTAATGTGAGTAGTTCTATTGCGGTTTGACTCTTATATATATATTACTGTTTCTCTCGCGAAAAACCCTGGAGTGAGATTTATTTTTCCTTGAGTCGCCGCATCGTATACCTTCTCACGCCGTGGATTACTTTAATTCACACAGCACCACGGCAGCAGACTCACAACCGCTCGAACACATACTCTGCTTGCAAAAACACGTAACCGTGGAGTATTTGTTTTTCAAAACAGCTCTTAGCAAATCTCGAGGGCGAGATTTTTTCTTAAGGGGGGTAGTGTTGTGACAACCCAAAATTTTAGCCTTGTTTTATTAATTAAATTTTTTGCCTAGAAACTAAAACTTTTATTTTCTGTATTTTCCTTCTGATTTCAGGACCACTCTTTTCTTTATTATTATGGAGTTTTACCCCCTAGTGAAATCTTTTCAATCATTATTGGACTTATTTTTTCCCTCTCAAATAAAACAATTCTTTTATCAGTGGGATCATTTGCATAATTATTTACCCTGATGCCTTACTTCTGTAAAAATGTTTTTTCTAAGCTTCAAGGCCCGTTTTACACTGCAACCCTTTTGATAAATTCATTTAAAAATTCCACCAAAATTTGGAGAGGTCATGAGATGTTTATACAACACTTTTATGCAAAAACATATTTCATTCCTTGGATATTTTGAGTTCTACCCCTGATTTTCAAATATGGTCCAGTAGACTGTTTTGCACTACAACCTCTTTAAATATTTCTTTAAAACTTCTACCAAAATTTTGAAATGTCAGTAGGAGCATATTATTCCATTATATGCAAAAATCCAGGGATGTTATTTGAAAAAAAAATGAGTGTATCAACCACTTCTTCGTTTTGGTCCAACTAGATGGATTGTACTACAGCTATATTTTAACTTGCTCCCTTTGCTGTGATTCCTTTTCCTACTTGTAGCCCTCCCTGCTAGAACCTTAAGTCCAAGAGGTTGGACTCATTGGAGCAATTCTAGTACATGCAATCATGCCCTGTTCTTTCTGTCCAGAACTGATGTTTTGCAAAACTTGCTCTGGCAAATTTCTTCTTTTGGCAAATTAACCTCACCACCCTCTCTTGCATCTAAAGAGACCCCACTCTGGAAGATTTGACCACTCCAAGAAATGCCTAGGTGCATGTGGCATTCTATCGAGCACCCTGTAGGCATGACCAGTTTTGACATGAGTCTTAGCTTGCACTGTGATCTTGCTTCCCTTGCCTAACTACCTTGTCCAATAGACTCCTAGCTACTCATAACCTAGGTCTATTGATTCCCAGCCTCACCCGAGACCTCTAACACGCCCTGGCATTTTGTCGAGCACGTCCCATGCGTGCTCTGGGCGCGAGCAGAGCGCGCGTTTTGCATGTGCCGCGCCCGAGCCGCCATGTCACGCCCCTGGTTTTGCCCAAACCACAGAGCCGCGCCACGAACTCCCCTTCTCACCAGAACGCGCCAAGCAGCCCTGGTGCCCTGCAGCACCGCCGTTAGAGCACTTGGCGGCACGCCGGCGTCCGCAGCGCGCCTCTGCCAGGTCGGTGCCGCCCAGGCCTCTCCCGCTCGCCATCTGCCCTTGGAATAGCTCATCCTCATCCTCTCGAGTGTCCTCTAGCTCTCATCGTCGCCATGACGCCCTGACGCTACAAGGAGGCGGTTCGCCGACAAACTTATCCACGACCGCCGCAAACCGACCTCGTTGCACTATATAAGGAGAACCGGAATCATTCGAGCACGGAGGCAACCTCAGGCCACCCCCATGGCACCCCCTCAGCCCGCAATCGTCGGAGGGAAGCCGTCTTCCCCGACTCCGTCCGCTTCGGCCACCGCCATGTCCCAGTCCGATTCGTCGCGAGCCGAGCCCCTCCAGTCCAACCAGTGCCACCAACCTTCTCCTCTCACCCTTGCGGAGCCATCCAGCACCTAAAACACGATCGATAGCCACCGGAGTTCAAACCCCCCAACACTCCCGAAGCCACTGGCCGCTGCGGAGCTCACCGCCGACGACTCACTCTGTCCCCGCGAGCAAGTAGACCACCGGAAGGACTGCCTTGATCTTGCGGATCCATCCTTGTCCTTGGATCCCCATGGGATGCCTCCGTTCGCCGGCGGCGATCGCCGGAGCTCCGTCTCTGTTCGGTCGAAGGAAACGGCGCGCGCGTGGACTGGTCAAACCTGACCAGTGGGCCAGGCGGGCCCACCGTCATTGACCCAGCGCCGGTCTATGCTGGATAAGTGAAGGCGTATTCCCAGAGACTTTGGAGAGAGAAAAGCAAACTTTCAAAAGTTTTGGAGTGCACCCTGCCTTTCCACAGATTAAAGGCAAGCATTATGAACCCTGGCATAGTATTTTTGCATGCATTGTTTGACACGATCATGACACCACCTCAATACATGGAACTCATTATTTTATGTGGTACTGTGATCGTTTGCATGAATGTTTATTGAAAATTTCCTTGCTGTTGGAAATGGACATGCTTGTGATGATGATCATCCTCGTATGCCTTTCGTGCCTACCGAAAGGAAAACGGGAAAGTCTCTGTCTTTGGTAGACCCGAGCTTGTCCCAAGTTCGTCGTCGAGACTAGTGTGTCCGGCATGGCATGAGGGGTATGATGAGTGGTGACTCTGTCTGTTGGATGAAATATATTCGTTATGCTAATCATGCAGGGAATACTGAAAACCTCCTGAGTCGACCATAGATCGAGTCTTGTTCCAGTAACCCCCATACTTGTTTCGTACTACAACTCGTCTCTACAACAAGTAGAGTACGGTTCAGTAAGTTGTCAACCTCTTACTAGCACACACCATACAGAGAGGCCATGGTGGAAGATACCGGTTGTAGCTGGTAGGTAGGCCACCTGGTCCGGGGGCATGGGTGTTTCCGGTTGAGACCGAGAGGGGAGGCCACCCCTTAGAGCGCGCAATATAAATTTGATCCCATGCTACGCGAGGTTGTAGCCTCCCCACTTAAAGTTTTGCTTGACATGTGTCGTGGGTGATTCCAGACACCGGTAAGTTAAGCTGGTGTGTGCAAGTTAGGTGTGTTTTCAACTAAAAGGCCGTAGACAGAATTAGTCCCGGTGGACTAAAGGAATCCGTTACTCGTGGGTAAAGAGTACACCCTCTGCAGAGATTAAACCTATTCGAATAGCCGTGTCCATGGTTAAGGGTCACAGTCTGGGATGGGTCAAGTGTCGGTCTTAGTGTCGGTCTACGGAGGGAAGAAACTGTTATACCAGAACTGGGATCACGACTTGAGACTTATGATGATTATGATTATTTTTATTATGGACTAACCCCTTTATATTTTTTGAAATATTGAGTATCCCTGGGATGGTTTTACCTCCTGGATATTCACTATATTTATTTTCTTTATAAGCCCTTTATGTGGTGTCGCTCAAACGTTCGACTGTGGCATGCTGTTATTTTTTTATAAGCCCTTTATGTGGTGTCGCTTAGACGCCCGACTGTGGCATGCTGTTATTTATTTTCTTTATAAGCCCTTTATGTGGTGTCGCTCAGACGCCCGACTATGGCATGCTGTTATTTATTTTCTTTATAAGCCCTTTATGTGGTGTCGCTCAGACGCCCGACTGTGGCATGTTGTTATTTATTTTCTTTATAAGCCCTTTATGTGGTGTTGCTCAGTCACCCGACTGAGGAATTTCTCTTTGTTTACTAACCTTTCGAGGCATCGCTTCAGACACCCGATCGGTGCATTTTATTATTAATATGTTATTGCATATTCATAAATAACCTGCTTGCATGCACAAGAGTTTTTATCATCTTTGTGACTGACGTCGTGAGCATGAAATATTTTAGAACATCGTTGTCATATTATACCCATGTTCATAATGTTTTTGAGTACATTCAAAGTACTCACTGGCTTGTCCCTGGCTATTGTCTTTGCCAGATTCCTTGCGCAGAGAGGAGCAACCGTGATGACAGCCCCGAAACCTAAGCAACGGTGATAGCAGCCTCGCGAAGATAGGAGTTAACCTGGTCAGCTGTTCCTGTGGGAAATGGAGTCCCATAGACACTGATGATTCACAACCTGCTTCCGCCATAAACCACTACAAACCATTTGTTGTACTCACAGACCAGAATGGTCTTGTACTACATTTTTTTTTGGTTTGCTTAGAGGTTCTGTATCAAGTTGGTGCTTCATTAGCTAACAGTAATCGTGGGGCTGGTGAGCACAACGGCCATTTTCTGGAATTTTATACCCGGAAAACCGGTCGCCACACCGCCTGGTCATGTTGGGACTTGGCAGTCGGCACGCCAGGAATCGGACCAGGCATTTAGCAAAGAGCACGGCGGAGAAGGAAACTGCTGAGGCTTCTCGACTTATTAGCCGCGACGCCTCACCCGCTTCGGGGACTACTGTCGGAGTAATGGGCCACGGGTAGCCTAACCCGAGTCCCTGAACCTTTCAAGACAATGGGTCTGCAGCGCCCCACGAGCCTCCAGAATGAAGCGCCGCCTTCTGGTGGCCGGTTGGCTCAAACGGCCGGCTACCGGAAGACGGCCAAGCACCAGAAGACGACACCAAGATGGGCCGACTCCTAGCAGGCGGCCTCTAGAGAGGCCGGCTCCTAGCAGGCGGCTCATGACACCCTCAGAGTCTGCGCCCCCCATTAAGAAGACAATACAGGGTGACGCTACAGTGTAGCCAATCACCGCCGTATCCAGGGTTTGGCGTGGCCATAGTGCCCCGTACAGGCGGAGATCTCCGCATGACGCGGCACTGTTGCTACTCCACCCTTGACGTCACCCCTGCTAGGCGAGGCCTACTCCCATGACGGCTTGTCTGTATGGCTTGCAGGCGGCGGGCCCTACCAGACAGTGAGGGCCCGGAAGGCGGCATAGCTTGACCAAGCGGACCTAAGGGGATCCGGCTTCTAGCAGGCAACCGATCCCCCCTCGGGGCCCATGCGCCATTATCCAGATGAGACGGAGAGAGGCTACAGTGATCTCCCACCAAGCGGCGGGACTTTAGCCACGCCCCTCCCCGACCAAGCATGCGTCATTAGCATTGCGGCTAAAGTAATTGGCAATCGACCAGACCCGCCAGCGGCGGAGGTGTCCTGTTGGCGCCGTACCAGACCAGTAGGCGACGTCCACCAGGCACCCGGCGGAGAAGCCGGCTACCGGAGACACTGACAGCCGGGCCGTACACCTGGCCAGATTACCATTGTACCCCTAGGGGGTAGGCCTATATAAACCTCCTAGGGCACCCATGTAAAGTGTTCCCAACCTGTTAGAACTAGACTCACACATAGAGGGAGAGGGAAGCAAGCCTTGCCTTCTTCTACCTCTAGCATACAGCTCGAGGAGCACCTTTGTACTCAATAGTGCCTTAGTGATCATGCGGAGACCCCGCAGAGCAGTACTAGGGGTGTTATATCATAGGAGAGCCCCTTACCAGGGTAAATTGCGTTGGCGTTCGTGTCTATGCCTCGTCCCGCTTCCAGGCACCGGTGACATTCTACTCGCTCCCACCATGATAAGCCGTCCTATGGAATATGTCGCACCCGACCTCCAACAGTCAAGGTCCCGGTTGTGGTCCTCTGGCTGTGCGGCCGGGCTGTGGAGCCCCTTGGTGATCTTCTGGCATTCTTGTTACAAATGGACAGATTAATTTCGGGTTCCGGCAGACCCTTGAGGTTCGAACTCTAGGGTGCGCACGGAGATCACTCCCCCTACCTACTCACGTCTCGTCTCCTCGCAAGAGATCTAAGCTAGACGAAGAACAACACAAGGGACACGAGGTTTATACTAGTTCGGGCCACCATTGTGGTGTAATAACCTACTCGAATTTGCGGTGTGTGGATTGCCTCAGGGGCTGATGATGAACAATACAAGGGAAGAACAACCTTGCGAGGGGTGTTCTTGTGGTGGTGTTGTCCCTTTGGAGAGGTATATTCGAGATGCCTATCTAATCTGCAAATGCCTTCCCACTGTGGTAGCTAGTCTTATTTATAGAGCAAGGCCCTGGTCCTCTTCCCAGATATTGAGCGGGAAGGGCGCCAACAATTGCCCATTTTGACGGGGAACATCTAGTACACTTATCCTGACTAAAGTTGGTCCTCGCCTGTCAAAGGCTCTGACGATGACGCCTTCATGGGCTCCACGATGACCTCCATCCTGCCGTTCTACTAGTCTTGGTTTTGTTGCACCGAAACGGTAACCTTTGCCTGATGCCTTGGCTTGTGCTTTCCCCCTTTGCACCGAAGGGGCAACAAGGACACTGCCCAGGCCGGCGCCCGCCTAGCGCCCGCCTGGTCTCGATCGTCATGGCTTGTGTCATGGGCACCTCGTGATGTACCCTGCCTTGATCTCTCCGCCTCCTCGCGAGCCAGCCTGATGAGGCTGTTCGTAAGGAAGCTTCTTGTCGTCCGGCTCACGAGGCTTGGCCCCTCGCGAGGGTCTTGAGCTTTTGTCGATGAAGATGGGCCGCACTGGGCCCCCCTACTTGAGCCACGCCGCACGCAGGCAAGTCTGGGTACCCCCTTTCCCAGAACGCCGACAGTAGCCCCCGGGCCCAAGGCGCGCCCGAACTTGGCTTAGCGGAGAAGCGAAGGGGCAAGTGCGAAGCGCCGCGGGCCCCAACAGCCTGCGGCCTTGGGCGCCGCGTGGCATTTGATTGGATGTGGGCGTCCGTGCTTCCCCATGACACCTCGGCAACTGTGTGACTTGACAAGTCCCTGCATGCAAAAAAGGGTCAGGATTACCTGTGATCGTGGAGGCCGGTGGTTGGCCTCCTCTGGCTATAAGTACGGAACGACGCGAGCCCTTCTGGTCCGTCCTTCCCGCTACTCTCTTTCTTCTTCTTCCTCGCCCTTGCTCCACCTTACGCCAATGACACCGATCCACCGGTTTTCTACAGACGAGAAGGGAAAGGCCACCCGAGAGGGTCGTGACCCGCTTCTGCCTTAGAAACGGCCAGCCCTCTGCTGCGGAGACGGGGCTGCTTGGCAGGAGGTGTCGAGGCCCTGGTTCGAGTGGCCACCGCCTGGGTTTCCGCTGCCCTTGTACACCGGGATCTAGGGCCCTAGATGAGAAGGCGCTGAGCGACACCGCCGGAGCCGTCGTCGTCGCCGACGGATTACGGAGGTGCGCGCCGTTCCTCCTGGAGTCCACGCCGAGGGCTTCTCTCTCGAGCTTGCGCTTCATGCTGCCATGCCTCCTTGTTCTTGGATTCGCCTTCCTCCCTCCCTCGCCTTCGAGATCCCGTCGAGGTGGCCTCTTGAGCTTTGGCTGCAGCACGCTAACTGTAGTACCCCTGCGACCGAAGCAGAGGTCGAGGTCGTCGTTCCGGGCAAGGTCTACATGACCCGGGGCTGGGGCGAGATTGCCTGGGTCTGCTGATCGTAGGGGCCCCTCGTGATTCATCTTGAATACGATGGAGCCTCCTTAATGCTCTTCAAGGTCTTCGACGCGGAAGGAATCCGGCTGGAATGCTTCCCCGAGAAAGGAAGTTGGGGCATCATCGTGGCGAGGACCAGGCCCGCCAACCACTCCCCCAGCGGCTCCTCAGGCAGCAGCGGAGATGCCGGAGGGTCTGGCGACTCCGTCGAACTTTACGCGACTCCGGAGACGAGCGACGACAGCTACGAGCCCCCGAGCTCGTGCCATGCTCGAAGCATGGCACTGCATCAGGCCGTCGACGCCATTGATCCGGATGGGGTTGGCGTCGGCGCCTGCCAGCCCACTGTTGATGATGGTGTTCCCTGCGGAGGCGTGCGTAGTTAGCATCCCATAGGGTTAACATCTTATGTTCCCTACGAGAAATCGAAGTACCACCCCATGGTGGTATTGTAAGGCGCTGGCCATTTCTTTTGTGAATATATATCCTCATTATGAATTGATGCAAGATGCGAGTCCTGTCCCGGCTCGGCTCCCCCTTTCTCTCCTCACAAGGGTTTGGTGCTCTACGCTGATAGGTTTCGGTCGCCAGGCAGGCTTCAGCCGTCGCTGGTATGCTAGGTCGCGATGCCGTGGTCAAGGCCAGGAGGTGAGCGGCCCGAGGTCTAGTAAGAGCCTCTGAGTCGCGATGCTAAGGGGGGTTCCTTTAGCACTCAAGCAGCCTCTGCTGGGCAAGAGAGGTAGGCGATGTTGCCGTGACAGAGCTGCAGTAGGTGAGGGTTTAACACCGAGCCGAGTCAGTCCTAGAGTAACTTATCTTATTGATTTGGAGTAGTTTTCGGTGAAGTGTCGGGCCTGTGTGGCAGCAGCTGAGGCATTGCTGGGTCAGGTCTTTGCGGGCCCCTTCCCTCTCCCTGCACTTTCCTTTATCCTCTACGTCCTTAGGTCCCGGCCCTCGAGCGAGCTCAGCCGCCGCTGGTATGACAGGTTGCGATGCCCTGGGTCAAAGCCAGGGGGTGAGGGTTGGAGAGCCAGTAAGAGCCCGTGAATTGTGATGCTCAGGCACCCCCCCTTTTAACATGCAAGCGGATTGTGCCGGAGAGAAGGAGAGGAGGCTCGCGTCGTGACTGGCATTACTCCTGGATTAGGTCCTGCACAACAATCATGAGAGAAAGCAAGGTCTATTGCTGCGGTTGCTAGCCAACCATTGGTCGCTCCGAGGGAGTGATTGGGACACTGAGGGCCCGGTGAGGTGGCGCCTTGCGGGGCTGCTACGGCCAGAGCTCGGCCACTCAGGTTTATCAGCGTTGCAGGGACGGACTCGTGCGCAAGCGCCGTGCCAAGGCGAGCGGCTCCAGAGGTAGGTGCCAATCGAGCAGGCGAATAGGTCGAGCACGTTAAGCATGAAGGAGCAAATCCATTTAGATAGATGCAGAAAAAGGAAAATGCCGCTGGGTCAGGCCCGAGTGGCTTGGGGATGATGCAGCCCAAGGGGCGCACCCAACAAAGTAACCTAAAGACATGAACCAAAGAGATACATGCCACAGGGACGGACCCACGCGACCTGGGAATGATGCAGCCATGGGGGCGCTCCTAGCTGAAAATGAAACTCGAAGGATGTCACCTGATGTTGTTGCAGAAGAAGGAATGCTGAAGTAGCGGACGACGCGTGCTGCGGAAACCGACCCTTACGAGCCCCCAGGCCCAGGAGCCTCGGGAGGCTCCGGGGGCGCAGGTGGCTCTTCAAGGGCCATCTCCATCTCTGCCAGGACTGCGGAACGTCTGACCCCCTGATCGTCCAGAATGCTCCTCTGCAGGCGCTAGTGAGCGGCAACTGCGTTCGGCAGGCCAAAAGGCATGCGAACGTAGCTGTGAGGTGGACCCTCACAACGCCCCATGCGCAAAGGCCAGAGGCGCTCTTGAGATGCGGCTCGGTTGAGCCCTGGTACGTCAATGCAGACGCGCAGCCCACCATCCTCGCGTGGATGGGGAGCTACGGTGGGTAAGCGGCGGTTGCCACTTATGACTCTTGACTCCTGCAGCTCCTGAATGCTTCTCGCGATGAACTCCCGAGGGCTTGGCCCTCCTTGCCTTGTTCTTTCCTGAGGGGAACGTGCTTTGAAACACGCCTCCAAGTGGTGCCCGAGCGCCTCCCTCGTGACCTTGGCAAAGTCAGTGGCCCTGCAGGAGAGAGCCCCCGAGCCTTGCCCGAGGAGGGCGCCGGGCGCGCCTTCCTTTGTGACAGAAGGAGGCGCCCCTTGAACGGGCGTGGATCCTGACACAATGCCACTGGAGGGACCTGCCTCCCGAGGGTTCTGATCGGGTGATGCCTTCTTCTTCTTAGGGACTGCCTCGGGAAGTCTTCTGCTCATGTGATCTGGGTCTTCGACTGCTGCGGCTTGAAAAGCACACTCAAGAGAACACACCGCATCCCTCTCCTCACAAGGCACCGTGATGACTCCACCGTTTCCTGGCATCTTGAGGACATTGTAGCCGTGATGAGTCACTGCCATGAACTTGGCCAGAGCTGGGTACTCGAGGATGGCATTGTATGGTAGGCGAATGTGGGCGGCGTCGAAGTCAATGAACTCGGTGCGGTAGTTGTTGCGCTGCCCAAAGGTGACAGGAAGGCGAACTTACCCTATTGAACGGTGGAACCATCAGTGACTACTGAGAAAGGCTTGGTTGGCTGAAGCTGATCGTATGGCACTTGGGGATTGTTGAACGTATCGACAGACAGGATGTTGAGTCCTGCTCCGCCATCAATGATGGTCTTGGTGACTTGCACATTCCTGATGATTGGGGAGCAAAGCATCGGGAGGACTCCGGCCATAGCTGCACACTTGAGCTGATCCGCGGAGCTGAACGTGATAGCGCATGCTGACCGCCTGAGAGGGCGCGTGGCCTCAAGCTTGGGGAGGACTGCATTCACCTCGCGAGCAAACTGCTTGAGGATGGGCTGAGAGGCTGGGGCCTGAGCGCCGCCCAGGATGCAAGCGATTGCACGCGGCTCCTGGAAGCCCCCAGTCCCTTCGTCCTGATGATGGTCTTCATTCCTCCTCGGTGGAGGTGGCAGAGGAGGGAGGCCTGCGTTGCCTTGAGGGTGATTGAGGGAGTCCTGGATTAGGGGGTGTACGAATAGTCGAATTATCGCCGTTGGCCGGACTCCTGGACTATGAAGATACAAGATTGAAGACTTCGTTCCGTGTCCGGATGGGACTTTCCTTGGCGTGGAGGGCAAGCTTGGCGATACAGATATATAGATCTCCTACCATAGTAACCGACTCTATATAACCCTAACACTCTCCGGTGTCTATATAAACCGAAGGGTTTTAGTCCGTAGGACAAACGACAATCATACCATAGGCTAGCTTCTAGGGTTTAGCCTCTTCGATCTCATGGTAGATCTACTCTTGTACTACCCATATCATCAATATTAATCAAGCAGGAGTAGGGTTTTACCTCCATCGAGAGGGCTCGAACCAGGGTAAAACATCGTGTCCCTTGTCTCCTGTTACCATCCGCCTAGACGCACAATTCGGGAACCCCTACCCGAGATCCGCCGGTTTTGACACCGACATTGGTGCTTTCATTGAGACTTCCTCTATGCCGTCGCCATCAGGAAGGATGCCTCATCCCGTCATTAAAGACGACACCGTTGCTAAAGGAACTTTGGCCATCGGCCAAACTCTCCAGCTAGGTGGTTTTCTTATGACCGCCTATTCGGCCGCCGCCCCGACAATGACTTCTCGGGTCATTAAAAGCAATCTTCACGTCAACTCAGAACTCGCCGAGCAGTTAGATCCGATGGAGCTCTCCTCCATAAAAGAGCTCTTGGATCGCATCGCCGCCCTGGGAGTCGCTACAGATTATGACCAGATTGGGCCTAAAACCGATCTGAGAGAGATTAACTCTCCCCAGGCTACCCACCACGTTGCTGTGGTAGAGGAACAATACGGCGACCCTTCTTCTATCCTAAGGACTAGCTATGTCCGGATTCCTGACCCCTCCATGTCGGATTCCTGCGGAGGGGAGAACACCACTCAAGCCCTGAACTTAAAGTCAGGCAGCAGGCCAGATTCATCGGACAACGTCCAAGAACCCAAGCTTCCAAGTTCGGAAGCTTCTTGGCCCCTGAGTCTTAGATCGGACGGAGTTCAGAATTTAACCCAAATCCGGCAAGAGCCCACTGAAATAGTACATCATTACTGGGCCAGATTCCTCCTGTTCATGAATAGGATAAAGGACTACCGTGAAGAGGACGCATTTTCATTCTTCTGCATTAATTGCACGCACGAAGGAATCCTCAACGCCGTAAGTCATCGCGAAATTACACGCTTTGCTGACTTGGAAGTACCGTGCGATGGAGAGCTCCTGGAAAACCGAAATCAAATTTTGGGATAATCAGACCTTGAACACAACCCCAGTCCAAAGTAAAAGGCTGCATCATTACCAGGCAACTGGGTTAAATACCAAAAAGCAAAAACCCTTTAAAGGGCATGGAACCGTACTAGAGGGATGGCTCAATGGACCCTGCAAAATTCACAGTACAGAGGGCGCCACGCCAACTCATAGCCTTAGAGCATGTTGGATACTATGGTAGGTGGCCAAACATGGCGAAGAGCTTCTAGCTCCAGAGCACCAGCCCAGCAATACCAGTACGGTATTAACAGTCTTCGAAACTTCCGCATCAAATAATATGCGGAAACGAACACTCCGCAACCTCGCCGAAGTCCACCAGAGCAACAATAAATCTATGGAGTGACACGGCTATTACCTTTAACACCAGTGACGACGCTAAATTCCGAACAGCCCGAGCACCAGCCGCATTGGTCCTCCAATAGTGGATGGCTTTCGCCTTACCAAGGTACTCATGGATGGCGGCAGCGGATTAAACCTCATTTACGAGGAAACCCTTCGAAAAATGGAAATAGACTGGAGCCGCATTGAGCGAAGCAGTGTAACCTTTAGAGGAATAATCCCCAGTAGGGAAGCATGCTGTACAGGAAAAATCACATCGGATGTGGTGTTCGGCACGCCGGATAATTACAGGTCTGAGGAGGTCACATTTCAAGTGGCCCCATTCAGCAACGGATACCATGCTCTATTAGGGCGAGAGGCATTCACAATTTTTCAAGCTATACCCCATTACAGGTACATGAAGCTCAAAATTCCTGGACCCAATGGAATCATCACTCTCGCTAGTGACCCGTACATAGCACTGTGCGCCGAAAATAAAACAGCCGCACTTGCCCTTGAGGCACTATCCGAAGCCCTAGCGGCCGAGGAACTCACTGCGCTGCGCTCCACGGTGAACAGGGATGATGTGATACTCAATAAGAGATCCAAGTCCACCTCTTTTAAACCGGCGGACGAAATAGTCAAATTCCAAGTCCATCCAACGGACCCTACAAAAACGGCCTCCATCGGGGCACAATTAAACCCTGATGTAGACGCCGCACTACGAGAATTCCTACGCGAAAATTGGGACATCTTTGCCTGGCACCCATCAGACATGCCAGGAATCCCACGCCGGCTGGCCGAGCACAGCCTAAATATCCTAAAAGGATTCAAGCCAGTCATACAAGCTCTTCGGCGCTTTCTCCGAACCCAAGAGACAGGCCATGGGAGACGAACTAGCCAAACTATTGGAGGCCGGATTCATTAGATATATAAAACATCCAGACTGGCTAGCAAACCTGGTAAGAGTACCAAAGAAGGACAAATCCTGGCGCCTGTGTGTCGATTTCAAGGACCTTAACAAGGCTTGCCCAAAGGATCCCTTCCCCCTTCCCCGCATCGATCAAATTATCAACGCTACCGCAGGACACGATTCATTGTGCTTCCTCGACGCATACTCCGGCTACCACCAAATTTAGATGGCAGAGCCAGACCGAGCCGCAACGGGATTCATCACTCCATACGGCCCATTCTGCTTCAACACAATGCCCTTGGGGCTCAAAAACGCCGGCGCAACATATCAGCGCATGATTCAGATATGTTTGGCAAACCAGATCAGCAAAACAGTGGAGGCATACGTAGATGATGTGGTCGTCAAATCCAAGCATGTCGAAACTCTAGTAGACGACTTGAGGCTCACATTCGACAATCTCTGAGCATATGACATTAAGCTCAGCCCGGAAAAATGCGTTTTCGGCGTACCAGCCGGAAAGCTCTTGGGCTTCATTGTGTCCGGTAGAGGAATTGAAGCAAACCCAGCCAAGAACCGAGCTCTGTCACAATTGGATATCCCAAAAGACCTGATACAAATAAAAAATTGACTGGATACGTGGCGGCACTAAGCCGCTTTATATCCCGCTTAGGAGAAAAGGCATTACCCATTTATCGCCTCCTGCGGCGCACCGAACACTTCGAGTGGACGGATTCCACCACGGCCGGACTCGAAGAAATCAAAGCCATATTGGCAACAAATCCGGTCCTCGCCGCGCCCAACACGGGCGAACTAATGCTATTATACATCGCGGCAACCCAGCAAGTTGTAAGCGCGGTGCTCGTTGTCGAACAAGAAACGGACGGACACAAGTTCCCTCTCCAAAAACTAGTTTACTACGTGTCCACTGTCCTAACTCCATGCATGTCATGCTACCCACATTATCAAAAGATAGCATACGCGGTGTTCATGGCATCCCGGAAGCTCCGACACTATTTCCAAGAGTGTTCGATAACAGTAGCCTCCGAAGTACCTCTTAATGACATTATAAACAACCGCGACGCAATGGGCCGGATTGCCAAATGGGCCATTGAGCTCCTCCCATTCGACATAACTTACAAGCCACGGCGAGCTATTAAGTCGCATGTTTTGTCCGACTTCATCGCCGAATGGACTGAAGCCAAACTCCCAAAAGAGTACGGCGCATATTCCAACTGGATCATGCACTTCGACGGCTCCAAAATGTTGGCTGGCCTGGGGGCTGGCGTTGTTCTGACGTCCCCAACCAGAGATACAGTCCAATACATACTTCAGATAATGTACATGGACTCCAACAACATAACTGAATATGAGGCCCTTCTACTTGGTCTTCGGATGGCAGTCTCCATGGGCATTCAGCGCCTAGAGGTCCGCGGGGATTCAAACCTCATGATATCCCAAATAAATGGAGACTTTGATGCCAAGGATCCGAAAATGGCAGCTTATCGCAACACCGTCTTAAAAATGACAGCTCGGTTTGAGGGGCTTGAATTTCACCATATAGCCCGGGAGAACAACCAGGCAGCAGACGTGTTGGCATGCATTGGCGCAAAGCGCGATGCCGTCCCTCCCAACATCTTCCTAGAGAGGCTTTTCAAGCCATCCGTATTATGGGAGGGAGAGTCCGGAAATAACAACCCGGACCCAACCACTCTACCCCTCACCAAACACTCTGACATAGTTGGTGGCTCCACCAACGAAATAACACCGTCAGCCCACACAATAAAGGCAGTCATTGCCCTGTGGACAGAACCATTCCTAGCCTACCTAACTAGGCAGGAACTTCCTGAGGACCAAAACGAGGCCCACTGCATAGTGCGGCGATCTAAAGCCTATAAGGTCCATGAGGGAGGGCTTTATAAGAAAAGCACAACCGGATTCCTTCAAAGGTGTATCTCCGAAGAGGAAGGGTAAAATCTTCTGGCTGAAATTCATGCCGGACTCGGCGGGCACCACGCCGCAGCCCGGGCCCTTGTAGGCAAGGCCTTCCGTACATGATTTTATTGGCCGACGGCCCGGGCAGATGCTCAGGACTTGGTCCAACGATGCATAGGATGCCAGCCCTTTGCTAATCAAAGCCACATGCCACCTACCGCCCTCAAAACTATACCCATCACCTGGGCGTTCACGGTCTGGGGGCTCGATATGGTTGGACCCCTTAAAGGAGGAACCCACAAGCAAAAATACCTACTGGTCATGGTGGATAAATTCACCAAATGGATAGTGGCAAAGCCTGTTAAGACGACTGAATCCGGACCGGTGATACACTTCATATCAGGGGTAGTACACCGTTACGGTGTCCCCCATAGCATCATCACTGATAATGGCACGAACTTCATAGCCGATGAGGTCAAACTCTGGTGCAAAAACATGGGCATCAAGCTCGACTATGCTTCATTCTATCACCCTCAAACTAACGGTCAAGTCGAGCGAGCAAACGGTCTAATCATGAGCGGCATTAAACCCAGACTAGTGCGGTCCCTCAAGGAATATAATACGCACTGGGTAGAGGACCTCGACTCAGTACTATGGGGACTGTGGACCACGCCGAATCTCACTACCGGATTCACACCATTTTTTATGGTGTACGGCCCAGAGGCAGTTTTGCCCTGCGACATAATTCATGACTCACCTTGTGTGCGCATGTACGAAGAAAGAGAGGCCGAGCTCGATCGGCAGGATAGTTTGGACACCTTGGAGGAAGAGCGCGACATGGCAAAAGCCCGTTCCACATTCTATCAACAGCAGGCTCGAAGATACCAAAGCAGAGAAGTACGGGCCAAAGCTTACAATGTTGGCGAATTAGTTCTACGCCTGCCGGACAAGAAAAAGGAGAAACTCAAGCCCAAATGGGAGGGTCCCTTCATCATCGACCCAGTCCTGACCGGCGGAGCGTACCATCTGCGGAACGCATCGGATAACCGACTCGAGCCGAACCCATGGAATGCAGCCCGTCTCCGAAGATTTTACGCCTAGCGCTGAACTCGGGGTTCGTCTCCTTCCTCCATCTATATTTTATACTTTAACTGTCTTTTATTTCTCTCCTTCTCCCTCCTTTTTCTAAAGCCGTTGAAGGCTCGTTTGTGCATTCTTCAGACACACTTGATGCGTTGTCCGCGCTCAGTATACCTGGGGGCTTCTTTAACAGAAGCTTATTTCTAAGGGCTTTATGCCCAACACATGTGTCACACTTCCGCATGTACCTTTTATTCACCATTATATGCATCGATATGACTTAAGTTTTGGCCAAGCTGGGTTGCCTGGCTCCTGTGCTTACCCCTACGTTCGCGATTGTTCGGCTAGGTGGTAAAGGGAGCACCTCTGCGATTGTTACCGCCGGGTCAGCCGGACGTGTACCTCAGACCGGGTGAAGCCGAAAGCTAGCTTTCTTAAGGGAATATTCGGTCGGTGAACTAAAAGATGATTTCTTACTTATTCATTTATCTGCCCCCAGATGTTTTTCTGCTTTTTTCGCAGTCCGGACATGCACTTTAGGGCATGCCTCCCAGCGAAAGGAACCCCTAACGAAACTATTCTCCCTGGAAGATGTTTTTTACTAACCATGTAATATAACAAAACTAGTTGGGCACTTGTCTGATAGAGCACTAATGACCCCTACGCCTGGTCTCCACGCATGCCCAGGTTCTTACATAACCGCGAGGGTATTCGGACACACTCGGGACTATAGGGTCCCGAGGTTGAAACGAAAGGGTCCGCTACAACAAACGATCTACAATCCGGCTAGAAGGCATTTTACATGTCATTTTTAATTACATAGTAAAATTGACTAGTTGTATTCCTCTTCAATACCATCTAATAGGATGTCTTGTTTACAGTCCCGCTGGGAATACTTTGCGGCCAACTCTACTTGGGCATACACTAAGCTCAGAGGGATCTCCTTCCCATCAGGCCCCACAGGTCCGACCTCGGCCATGTGGTTTGGGTCAGCCTTCGTGTACCGCGTCTTCACCATGGCCCAGACGGCAGGCCGATATCTTCCATAGCCGGAAGCGCCGCCATGCTCCCTGAAGCCTCTCTACAATCTCTCCAAGGCCCTCGGCTAGGGAGATGGATGGCCACAAGGCCTGGGCGACATCTCTCATCACCTACCAAACTCGTTCGTGCAGTTGCAGCAGCTTGGGAAGTAGGTCACCCGTTGAACCGGGCATTTCCTCTGCAGGACGACATGTGAGCATACCTATAGACATATTTCTATTAGTCGACTTCCTCGCTGAACTCTTCTTTTCAAAAAAGCTCGCTCAAGCACTTACTATAAATGCCGCGATGAAGCCGCCGATTCTCCTTACTGGAGTCAGACAGCTGGGCTCGAACATCCTTTAGTTCCTCACCTAGCTGGATGTTGGCATCTTGGAGATTATTTTTCTCTTGCCTCACCCTTGTAAGCACATTCTCGCCGGCCTTTAACTGGCGCAGGAGATGTTGCTTGTCCGGATCTAGTCCGGCGCCATCTGCAATATTATAGTCAGACTTATACACACGCCGCACTTCACAAACTACTTATCTTTCGAAGTATATATTACCGGAGGGGTCTCTATGGCTCCCCCTGGGGCGGCTAGTGCGGCCTCAAGCTGGGCCTTGCACTCTTCAAGCTCCTGAGACAGTCGGGTATTCTTTTCCGTTAGATCCTGCACAACAAATGATCCTTAAATGAGTTCTCCTAACTATTTTATGTCTCGGGGGCTACTGGCATATATAACTATCAAATTTCCTCACCCGTATGTCCTTTACATACTACTCCATGGCTCTGGCTAGACCATCTTGAGTGGCACGGAGGTGCACGTCTCCCGAATTGAAGGCGTTCAATGCCTCTTGGGAGAAACATGCGTCACGAAGAACTGTCCGACGACGCCTGTGATTCAAGGCACTCTCCACCTCGGAGTTGGTGGCGGACAATCTGTCGACATCCTCTGTCGGAGGAGCATCTGACGCACGCCTCGTGTTCACCTCCGCCTCCGGACCCAGCTTTGGAGCCTGGCTCGCGGAGGCTCGATTGGCCATCTCTCCGGACACAGTCCGGCGAGCGCTCTTTTTCCTGAAAGGAGCACCAGCGTTAATATACCTTCCCGAAATCAATCCCGGGAATATGGTGACACGCCTTACCGTTGCGGCTGCATTTCAACCCAGACCGCACTTCTTTTTAGCCTACGTGGCCGCGCTGCCCCTTGTTGGCTAGCCGCTGCGGGCTCGGCTTCCCACATCGAAGGCACCCCCTGCGAAACACCATTGATATGCGGTGATAAAAAGTAAGCACGGATGAGTCACTATCAAAGTACTGGGGCTTCGGTCTCAGTTACCTGTGAGGCTGGAAGTATTCCGGGGTAATCGGCCGTAATGGCGACCAAGGCATTATCGATGCTTAGTTGGTGAAATACCCCATCAATCAGCTCCACCAATATGTCTGGATCCTCTTGGGATGCCGGATCGACGAACCGTTCCGGATCCTCGTGTTGCGGAGGCCGGCTGTTTATATCTTTTACGGCCTGACGCAGTTCCTGTGTTGAACTCACAAAATGAGATATATAACCATGGGAGTACGGATCAGATGTGCGGAAAAGGAGATGTTCGCTTACCTAGCTTCGAGGATTGTTCATAGAAAATCCGTTCAATGGAATAACGCGGAGAAAATCCTCCTCTTCCCCCTTGTACAGCGCGGACAAGATCTTCACCAGTTCGGCGACCGATCCCGGCCCCTTACGGTCATGACGGGTGGCATCGTCCTCCCCATCCCACATGGGGTGGCCCCTATATTGAAGTGGCTGCACCCCCCCCCCCGCATAATGCATGTGGCCATGACACTGATCATGGTCAGTCCGGAATGAGATAGCAACCTTATTCGGCTCATCGGGTATAGGACGTCCCTGTCGCTGTTCCTCTGGGGGCTCCGTGGACGCCAACTTAGGCGTTTCTTCAAGGGAGCATTACTGAACTCCGGGAGGCTGGTCCGAACGGGATCCGGTAGCGGGGCGTCTTCTATATAAAACCATTCTGAAGGCTAGTCTTCGGACACCTTCTTTGGGGTTCCGGATAGATATCCGGTCCCGGCGATGCACCATAGCTCGGCTTCGCCCACTTGATATATTGACCCCTCATGAGAACGGGGTACGAGGCAGAATAATCTCTTCCATAGTGCAAAATGAGCCTCGACGCCCAAAAATAGTTCGCAAAGGGCTATGAAGCCCATGATCTGCAGAATGGAGGCAGGCGTAAGGTGGTGCAGCTGGAGGCCATAGAACTCCAGGAGTCCCCGGAGAAACGGATGTATTGGAAATCCGAGTCCTCTTATCAGATAAGAGACAAAGCATACCCGATCTCCTTTGGAAGGATCAGGGACGCTCTCCGCTTGCTTTCTGCCCTTATAGGTGGTGAGTCCCGCTCGAACCAGGACCATGAAGGCTGGGGGAAGAAATCCCTTGGTTTGGAGCGCCACTAGCTTGGTATGCGAGACTGAGCACCTCTCCCAATCCCCAGGCCGGGGGCTGGGAGCACGAGAGGAGGAGCCGCGTTGACTGTCCATGATGGAATGGATTTTTGGTCAGAGGCGCTCTGATGGAAGCTTGCGAAAGGGGGATGGTGTGATTCGGATCTAGATCCTCGTCTCTTTTTATGGGCAGCTCATTTGCACAGCTAGGGGGGAAAGTGTAAAAATACCCTGGCTTTTCGCATTCGTTCGACACGTGGAAGATGGCCATTATAGGGCGTGGAAGCCAAGGAGCATAGCATTTATCAGAAGCCGGACACTATTCGACAAGTATATGGAATTTGGAGAAGAACCCGCCTCGCAATGCCGAAGACAATATACGCTCCGGACTCGTCGTCATTGAAGCCTGGTTCGGGGGCTACTCAGGGAGTCCTGGATTAGGGGGTGTCCTGATAGCCGAACTATCACTGTTGGTTGGACTCCTAGACTATGAAGATACAAGATTGAAGACTTCGTTCCGTGTCCGGATGGGAATTTCCTTGGCGTGGAGGGCAAGCTTGGCGATACGGATATATAGATCTCCTACCATAGTAACCGACTTTGTGTAACCCTAACCCTCTCCGATGTCTATATAAACCGGATGGTTTTAGTCCGTAGGACAAACAACAATCATACCATAGGCTAGCTTCTAGGGTTTAGCCTCTTCGATCTCGTGGTAGATCTACTATTGTACTACCCATATCATAAATATTAATCAAGCAGGATTAGGGTTTTACCTCCATCGAGAGGGCCCGAACCTGGGTAAAAACATCGTGTCCCTTGTCTCCTGTTACCATCCGCCTAGACGCACAGTTCGGGAACCCCTACCTGAGATCCGCCGGTTTTGACACCGAAAGTGGTCCTCACGAGGCTGATCCCTCGAGCCTCCCACGCAAGGCTGGTCCTGCCAGTGGTCCTCGCGAGATCGGTCGCGCCACCCTTGGCGAGGGCCACGGTCTTCCCATTGTCCTCCACCTCTTCCTCCTCCTCGGCCATAGCCCTGTCATTGCACCCGGGGCGTCGGCCGATACGCCCATCTCACACGGCCCTGAGCTCTTGGCATTCGTTGGTGTTGTGGGTGTGGAGGTCATGGTACACATAGTACACTACTAGGAAAAGGGCTATAGATAGGATTAATTCTAATGGGGCACCATCTAAGTAGTGCGTCGCTACTATATAGTAATGGCGCACCAGTTGGTGATGCGCCATTAGTGTGTAAGACACTAATGGCACACCAGAAACAGGGTGCCGCAAGTATTAATTTTTTTTCCATTTTTCCATACATACTAATGGCGCATCAGGTAGAAGTGCGCCATTACTTTTTTTTATTCTTTTTTTTTGCAAAACTACTAATGGCACTCGATCTCGATCCCCCTCCCTCTCGATGCTATCCCCCTCGCCAGATCCCCCTCGCCGCCGAGCACCCCCCCACCCTCCCCCCGCTCCATTGCCGCCGACAAACCCCCCGCACCCTCCCCCGCTCCACCGCCGCCGCCGACACCCCGCACCCTCCCCCGGCCCGCTCCACCACCGCCGCCGACACCCACACCCTCCCCCACTTTTTGAAGATATTTTTAAATAAGAAATTTGATGATATTTTCAAATAAGAAATTTGATGATATCTTCAAATAACAAATTTGATGATATTTTCAATTAAAAATAAAAAAACAAATTTGATGATATTTTTTTAAAAAAATTGATGATATTTGATGATATCTTCTGTTCTAGTCCTCATGAAAATAACAAATTTGATAAAAAAACAAATTATTAGATGCAACAAGAAATAATGAAAAAAAATGTTACTAATGGCGCACCAGAGTGGGGTGCGCCATTGCTATCAAAAAAAGTTACTTACGGTGCACCACGGGATGGTGCGCCATTGCTATAGCTGGATACGCCTTCGCCCGATCCCCCCTTCCCTCTCCCTCGCTAGATCCCCCTTCCCTCCCCCGCCGGCCACACCCGCTCCGACGACCCCCGGCCCGCTCCAACGACCCCCGCGCCTGCTCCACACCCGCTCCGGCTCCCCCGCGCCCGCTCTGACGACCCCCGCGGCCAGCCGTTCGAGCTCGACGACTCTACATCGTGCGGATCGAGGTCTTCTTCCACCTCCGGCCACCGCGGCCTCACCGTCGATCCCCGTCACCTCGTCAACCCCGACCCCGCACGAGCTCGCCATCATCTTCCTCTCGGTGAGCTGCACCGGTTCCCCTCCCCCCCTTCGATTTCGTCGCCCCCGTGGCCGTGCTCCCCTCGGCCCCTGGCCGCGCCCTGGCCCCGCCCAGGCGTGCTCACCGCACCGGCACCGCGCCTCCACTACGCTCGGGCCGCGCCCTGGCCCCGCCCAAGCACGCTCACAGCACCGCGACCGCGCCAATTAGTTGTGAGACTCAATTGTTTCCATGGACCATCCAAATTTGAAGAAATGGACGGTAATGCAGTTTCTAGAAACGAAAGCAGCAGATGTTTGCTATATTAGGACCTCTCCCAAGTACAGTATCCATTAGTCTAGTTCCCTTGCACTTGTAGCCACTGACTAGAATATAAAGTTGTAGAATTTGTTGTATTTTCTGCTTAAGATTGGTTAGGAAATTACTGGTGAGCAAGCTGCATGCTAGTGTGCATATTTTTGCAGCTCTGTACTAATTCTGAGAGAATCAGGCCATTTGGAGGTTGAGTAGAGACTACAGAGGATCAATCCAGCTGCTGCTAATTACTGATCAAAATCGAGTGGATCAATCCATTATTTGCTTCTTAAGCTTTGTTCTAGAATCTAGTCGGGCTGGGGCGAGCAAGTTGGAAGCACGAAATGAGCACCTACCAGTCATAACCATTTTCCTTGAAGAATCAGAATCATCTGGCGCCGATGTGTTTGAAGGTAATCCAACTGAGGTAGCACCAGCTCTTGTGTAGGACTGTCAAGGAAACATCACGGAAAAGAAATGAAGGCTCTCTCTTTGAGCTATAGGGCTCTACAGTAGCCAGTAAACTTGTACAACATTCAGTGGAAAGTTGAAACGATAGTGTTAAGGAAATTGGCTGCCATGGTTCGAAAGTGGAAATTAGCTGGCGATCACTATGTACTGAATTATCTCTTGAATAATCCTACAACGAGATCAGAATATGTAAATGGTTAATTAGTTGTGATGAAATTCATATATGCTTCTATCTTTATTGTTATTTTGTTTCAGTACTCCAATGGTTTGCCTAGATGTCCGTGTAAGAAGCAAACTAGTGTGATTTCACTGTTTTCTGTCATCTACCTACAAAATGTATATTCTCAACTTATTTCACATATCTCATTCTGCTTTGTACTAAACTTCGTCTTGAATTGTTCTATGTTGAATGTACAGTAGAAAATAAATTATCAATGACTAGTAGTGATCATGATCCAGAGATTAAAAAAATGCATAGACTATAATTTCCTGGCATGATCCATTGAATAAAAATGTAGAATAAAAAATGCCATGATCCATACACTATAATTTTCATGATGCATATAATATATTTGCCATGGCCCGGTGCAAAAGAAATTTGCCATGTTGGAAAAAGAAAAGAAATTTGCCATGGTGCATATAGTAAAAACACTGCCATGACAATTGTGTCGTGATGATTTTGCAAGTACCCCGAGAGGCCCTTGAGTTTGCCAGAATGTAGATTAACTTCCGTTCCGGCAAATTCGGGTACTCCATATGTCCTATTTTCAGCAAAGGTAATGCTGAAATTTTCCGTGAATTTTAACATGACTTTGCTAAAAATAGGACATATGGGGTACTTGCGACTAATGCTTGTTATCATGCATGTTTTATGATCTATTGTAAGGTTACTAATTGGTCTCTTCTGCTGCTTATTAGAGATGGCGGGAAGCAGCCACCGCCGATCTGCGACACCGCAGTATGAGTTGGATGCTTCCAAGTTCTTCACTATCATACTTGAGAGTTCAGTATCATCCATGACGCAGGTATATAAAACGAGAGATCTCCCCTTCACCCATCTCATTATGATATCTGTTGTTTGCTACATCACTCATTGTCCCAAACTGTAGAGGCTGCTTGACAGTTTTATAAACATGCTGATGGGTGAAGATCCCCCAAATAATGTTAAGCTGCGACAGGCCGGCAGCAGGTTTCGCAGGCAGTGGGATGTGGAGTTGGTGATCAAGAAGGGCCACATGTACTTGTCTCGTGGGTGGGAGAAGTTCTACCGTGCCTATGACCTGCGGCTGGGGTACTTCCTTCTCTTCAGGTATGACGACGATGCCACCATGCTCATCGTGAAGCTGTTCAACACGACTATGTGTCGCATGCGCTACGCTGCCGATGATGATGCTGGTGTGTTCTGCCTATTCTTATTCCTCTACATTTGGCTTTGTCTCACATCGATTGTTAACGGTCATTGTTGCAATTTGGACAGGTAATGGGAGCAGCAGCAGCGACACTGGCTACAGCCAAAGCAGCAGCGACTATAGCTGTAGCGAAAGCAGCAGCGATTCTGGCTGTAGCGAAAGCAGCAGCGATTCTGGCAGCAACATAGACAACAAGAAGGATGATCCGGACTGGAGTGCGGGAGAAGAGGAGCAGAGTGAGGATGAGGAGCTGCAGGATGACGATGGGCATCAGTTTGAGGATGACCTAGCACTGGTGGTGGCTAACCAAGGGCAAGAGATGGTGGTGGCTCACCATGGGCAAGAGTTGGAGGTGGCTGAGGATGACCTAGCGATGGTCGTGCCTGAAGGTGGCCTCGCGATGGTGGTGGTGCCTGAAAATGACCACGCACCGGTGGTGGCACCGGCGATCCCACAGCTGGGTGACATGACCACGCCAATTGTGGTAGAAAACTACATCCCACTGCCTCCACTGTCTCCACTGGCTCGCCGCTCTTGGTGCATCAGGGAGAGGAAGGAGAAGGAGAAGGAGAAGAACAATGCATGAGAACTGAGCTTTGTCAGGTATGTCAGATCTCCTATAGGTTAGTTATCCAAAATGATATATATATACTTAGTTACCTATGTTATCTCTAATATTCTTAGTTTCCTATAGGTTAGCTTCATTTTTACCTAAGTTGGCTCTAATATGCTAACTTAGAGCTTATATGCTTAGTTTCCTATAGGTTAGCTCCAAAATAACTTATGTTAGCACAAAATGTTCAAGTTTACATATTAAGCTTATATTCTTTTTCTTATTCTTCTTCTTTTCCAAAATGACATAGGTTAGCTTCATTTTACCTAAGTTGGCTCTAATATACTAACTTAGAGCTTATATGCTTAGTTTCCTATAGGTTAGCTCCAAAATAACTTATGTTAGCACAAAATGATCAAGTTTACATAATAAGCTTATAGTCTTTTTCTTATTCTTCTTCTTTTCCAAAATGACATAGGTTTGCTTCATTTTACCTAAGTTGGCTCTAATATACTAACTTAGAGCTTATATGCTTAGTTTCCTATAGGTTAGCTCCAAAATAACTTATGTTAGCACAAAATGATCAAGTTTACATAATAAGCTTATAGTCTTCTTCTTATTCTTATTCTTTTCCAAAATTCTTCTTATTCTTCTTCTAGTGTTCTTCTTCTTCTAGTATTCTTCTAGTCTTCTTCTTTTTCTTCTTCTAACTTCTTGTTTATCATTTTGCAGATTTGATTTAATTGACGGAAGCTTGCGTGGATGGAGTGCTTCTTTTCCATTTGTGTTTTTATTTTGTATCAATGTGAAACTTTTGTTAATTGATGGATAACGGTGTTGGATGAACAATGTGAAACTTTTGTAATATGTAATGATGGAACTATGTGTTGGCTATGTATGTATATATGATGGAACTTGTGTGTTGGCTATGTATGTATATATGATGGAACTTGTGTGTTGGCTATGATTGTTATATGGATGCTTGTTGTATATATATGTGTTTGATATCTCATAGGTGAAATAGTGACCTGAGATTAAGAAAAAAAATTAAAAAAATTGTTACTAATGGCGCACTACCATGTGATGCGCCATTAGTATAGAAGACACTAGTGGCACACTGTGGGCAAAACTAATGGCGCACTGCCTGGTGCGCCATTAGTATACCAGATAATAATGGCGCACTGCCTGGTGCGCCATTAGTATACCAGATACTAATGGTGCACCAGTGGTGCACCATTAGTAAAAAATACTAGTGGCATGCTACTAATGGCGCACTGGTAATGCGCCATTAGTAGGCAAAACCAGTGCGCCATTAGTAGGCTTTTTCCTAGTAGTGGTATCGGCTGCCCTTGGATGACTCAGGCTGATCCCCACCTCGCTTGGTGTCTGGCTCTGCTGCAAGCACAGCAGCCCCCTTGTGCTTCATGTCCTTGGCCTAGGGCTTCTTCTCTTCTAGATCGGCAGCCGGAAGCTCGAGGAGGGAGAGACGCACTTCCTCAGCTCTGGCGCATTTGGTCGCCAAGTTGAACAGCTCCAAGGATGTGCAAAGGTCTTCATGGATTGCTAGCTCCTCCTTCATCTTGATGTCATGCATGCCGTCAGAGAAAGATGAGATGATGGCCTCCTCAGTCACCCTGGGGATCTTGAGGCGAGTGTGGTTGAAATGCTGGATGTACTTCTGCAGGTCTCTCCTTGAGCCAGGTTGAAATCGTGCCAGGAGCCAGGTTCAGGAGCCAGGTGCGGGCACTGTCCTTGAGCGCCATGGGAAACCAGTTCGCCATGACCTTGTCGTCCCGGTTGGCGGCTACGATGCCCAGCTCGTAGAGCTAGAGGAACTCTGCAGGGTCAGTCGTGCCATCATAGCGTGGAGTCAGATCGGGCTTTAACTTGCCTGGCCAAGCTACGCTGCGCAGCTCAGCGGTGAAGGCACGGCAGCCCGCAGTGGCAATAGGAGGCCTTTGGTGACGAAGGGCTTGATCTTGGAGGTCTCCACGCATTGCCGCCAGGAGCAGCGCGGGGTCTTGGCGCGCAGGAGCAGGAGCGCGGTCATGACGTGCTGATGCAGGGAGCATGCGGGCAGCTTCTTGGGGACGAGGGATATCTTGGCAGCTCCTTTCTTGGCGCTCGGGCACCGGCCGCCGTGGGTCTCGTGCCGGAGCCGCGCGCTGTGGAGCTAGGGCGCCTTCTTGGGGAGGAGGTGGCGGAGGCACCTCATGATCCATGCCTCCTGCATAGGGTGGAGGTCGAGGCAGCGAGAGGGAGGGTGAGGGAGTTCCAGACTAGGGGGTGTCCGGATAGCCGAACTATCATCATCGGCCAGACTCCCAGACTATGAAGATCCAAGATTGAAGACTTCGTCCCGTGTCCGGATGGGACTTTCCTTGTCGTGGAAGGCAAGCTTGGCGATACAGATATGTAGATTTCCTACCATTGTAACCAACTCTGTGTAACCCTAGCCCTCTCCAGTGTCTATATAAACCGGATGGCTTTAGTCCTTAGGACGAACAACAATCATACCATAGGCTAGCTTCTAGGGTTTAGCCTCCTTGATCTCGTGGTAGATCCACTCTTGTAACACACATCATCAATATTAATCAAGCAGGACGTAGGGTTTTACCTCCATCAGGAGGGCCCGAACCTGGGTAAAACATCGTGTCCCTTGTCTCCTGTTACCATCTGCCTAGACGCACAGTTCGGGACCCCCTACCCGAGATCCGCCGGTTTTGACACCGACATTGGTGCTTTCATTGAGAGTTCCTCTGTGTCGTCACTGATAGGCTCGATGGCTTCTTCGACCATCATCAACGACACAGTCTAGGGTGAGACCTTTCTCCTCGGACAGATCTTCGTATTAGGCGGCTTTGCACTGCGAGCCAATTCGCTTGGCCATCTGGAGCAGATCGAAAGCTACGCCCCTGGCCGTCAGGTCAGATTTGGAAGTTTGAACTTCACGGCTGACATCTGCGGGGACTTGATCCTCGATGGATTCGAGCCACAGCCGAGCGTGCCGCACTGTCACGACGGGCATGATTTAGCTTTGCAGCCGGACAGTACCGTGGAGGCCGCACTTAAATCCGCTCTGATCTTCAATTCAGAGCCGGCTGCGCAGATCGAGGACGGATGGCTAGACACTGCCTCGGGAGCTGCAACCTCTACGGTGATAGAGCCGAACACTGATCTTGTCCCTCATGAACCTCATGACTCCGAGGTGCCGGACTCCTTGCCGGACTTCGAACCTCCCACGCCCCCTCCAATCGAATCCAATTGGGCGCCGATCATGGAGTTCACTGCAGCGGACATCTTTCAACACTCACCTTTTGGCGACATCTTGAGTTCGCTAAAACATCTCTCGTTATCAAGAGAGCCCAGGCCAGACTGCGGCCAGGACGGTTGGGACGCGGACGACGAAGAAATTCGAAGCCCACCCACCACCCACTTGGTAGCCGCTGTCGATAATCTAACCAACATGCTAGACTATGACTCTGAAGACATCGACGGTATGGACAACGATGCCGGAGACGAACAAGAACCAGCGCCTACCGGGCATTGGAAAGCCACCTCATCATAGGACATATACATGGTGGATATCCCAAAGGATGGGAATGGCGAAGGAACAGAGGAGGATGACCCCTCCAAGAAACAGCCCAAGCACCGGCGTCAGCGGCGCCGCTCTAAATCCCGCCACAGCAAGAATGAAGATTCCGGCACCCGAGATAACAATACACCGGACAGTGCCGAAGACAACCCACTCCAGCAAGATGTAGCGTAGGAGGACGGAGACGCCAGCCCTCATGAGAGAGCGGCAGAAGAAGAGGTAGAGGATTATATGCCTCCCTCCGGAGATGAAGCAAGCCTCGACAACGATGAATTCGTCGTTCTTGAGGATCCCGTCGAACAAGAGCGTTTTAAACGCAGGCTTATGGCCATGTCGAACAGCCTCAAGAAAAAGCAGCAACAGCTTAGAGCTGATCAAGATCTGCTAGCCGACAGATGGACTAAAGTCCTCGCGGCCGAAGAGCATGAGCTTGAACGCCCCTCCAAAAGCTACCCTAAACGCAAGCTGCTCCCCCGATTAGAGGAGGAAGCGTATGAACCCGCATCACCAGGAGACAATACGGCTGATCGACCACCCCGTGGTCGCGACAGAGAGGCCTCTAGGCCCTTCACTAGACCCGTACCCTGGCACCGCTCGAAAAGCACAAGACCATAGGGGAACGCTCCAGACTTGCGAGACATATTGGAGGATAAGGCAAGACAATCAAGATCGATCTATGGATCGCGTGGGCGCCCCACGGTACGTGACGACAACCGTCACGTCGAACACAGTAAGTCCGGCCGGGCCGAACAAAATAGACAAAGCTCTTTTGAGCTCCGTCGTGATATCGCCCAATACAGAGGCGCCGCACACCCACTATGCTTCACAGATGAAGTAATGGATCATCAAATCCCCGAAGGGTTTAAACCCGTGAATATCGAATCTTACGATGGCACAACAGACCCCGCGGTTTGGATCGAAGACTATCTTCTTCACATCCACATGGCCACGGTGATGATCTTCACGCCATCACATATCTCCCCCTCAAGCTTAAAGGACCAGCCCGGCATTGGCTTAACAGCCTGCCAGTAGAGTCAGTTGGGAGCTGGGAAGACCTGGAAGCTGCATTCCTCGATAACTTCCAAGGCACGTATGTGCGACAACCAAACGCTGACGACCTAAGCCACATAATTCAGCAGCCAGACGAATCGGCCAGACAATTCTGGACACGGTTCTTAACAAAGAAAATCCAAATCATCGACTGTCTGGATGCGGAGGCCCTTGCAGCCTTCAAGCATAACATCCGCACATGGGACAGGAAAAGCCGAAATCCATGGCAGCCCTTACATCACTCATGACCCGCTTTTGCGCGGGTGAGGACAGCTGGCTAGCACGCAGCAACAACCTCAGCAAAAATTCTGGCAGTCCGGATTTCAAGGAACGGAATGGCAGGTCGCGTCGTAACAAAAGCAAACGCCGCATCAACGGCTACAATAGTGAGGATACGACAGTCAATGCTGGATTCAGAGGCTCCAAACCCGGTCAGCAGAAAAAGCCATTCAAAAAAACTACTCCGGGTCCGTCCAATTTGGACCGAATACTCGACCACTTGTGCGAGATACACGGCAACCCCGAAAAGCCAGCTAACCACACCAATAGGGACTGTTGGGTATTCAAGCAGGCAGGCAAGTTAATTGCCGAAAACAATGACAAGGGGCTGCATAGCGATGACGAGGAAGAGACCCGACCGCCGAACAATAGAGGGCAGAAGGGTTTCCCCCCACAGGTGTGGACGGTGAACATGATATACGCAACGCACATACCCAAAAGGGAGCGGGAGCGTGCACTCAGGGATGTATACGCGACGGAGCCAGTCGCCCCGAAGTTCAATCCATGGTCCTCCTGCCCGATCACTTTTGACCGAAGGGACCACCCCACCAGCATCCGCCACGGCGGATTCGCCGCATTGGTCTTAGACCCAATCGTCGATGGATTTCACCTCACCAGAGTCCTGATGGACGGCGGCAGCAGCCTGAACCTGCTCTATCAGGATACAGATCACAAAATGGGCATAGACCCCTCAAGGATTAAACCTACCAAGACGACCTTTAAAGGCGTCATACCAGGTGCAGAAGCCAATTGTACAGGCTCGGTTACACTGGAAGTGGTCTTCGGATCCCCGGATAACTTCCGCAGCGAGGAGTTAATCTTTGACATAGTCCCGTTCCGCGGCGGCTATCATGCCTTGCTCGGACGTACCGCGTTTGCAAAGTTCAACGCGGTGCCGCACTACGCATACCTCAAGCTCAAGATGCCAGGCCCTAGAGGAGTCATCACGGTCAACGGAAACACTGAACATTCTCTCCGAACGGAGGAACATACAATGGCTCTCGCGGTAGAAGTACAATGCAGCCTCTTAAGGCAATTCTCGAGTCCGGCCGTTAAGCGGCCGGACATAGCTAAGTGCACCCATAGTAACCTACAACAAGACCACCTGGCACATTCCGAGCACGCGTAGCAATGCGGCCCCAACTCCAGCCCCTGCAAAATGTCCAAACAGGTCCTTCGCGTACACCATTACGCTCTGAAGATACCATGGGCATGGGGAGAGGGGCACGACCACAATAACCCCAGACTGCGGCTCAACCACACCAGGGGCTCTCAAGTGTGTCCTTCTTTTTTTCTTTTCACCATTTATTTTTTACCTACAGGACTCCGTTCGTCAGAGGCCCTGTCCAGCAGCAGACCTGACGAACTTATGATGCAACATCCAGGGAAGGATCAAAGGCTACAACGAATATACAGGTGGTCTCCATTACGAGCATTTTTATAAACCAGTCCGCAGCCTACCCCTGGAGGGGGACATGTTTCACAGTCCCATCCCTTGCTTATCACACTATTTGTATCGTTCTGCATTCCTAGCAGCACTTATTGAATAAAACAATGCAGCACCTTTTTGCTTATAATTGCATTTCTTTTTCATACATATGTTCATTTACGACATGTCGCATCCGTACACTTTGGTACGGTTATAACACACCAGGGGCTTATGGTTCCCGCATCATGGTGTGACAAGTCCGAACACTTTCACAAGTGCGGCACCCCGAACTTATAGCATTATATGCATCGGCTCCGAATCATGTCTTGGGTCAATAGTTGGGTTTGCCCGGCTCCCATGTTTTGGTACCTTACTTTCCGTTGTATCGGCTAAGGTAGCACTGGGAGAACCACTGCGATTGCGCCCTAGTTGAGCTGGGTTAACGCCTCAATGGAGAAAGCTAAAACTGACCGTCATGATGAGGCGAGAGCCGGTCACTGTTCGAGAGGTTTTTGCGAGTCCTTAAAGACTTATGTCGCTTAGAGCGAAGAGCCGGATCTTGTCCGGCCCAGGCGTGGATAGCGCCCCAAATTCGGCCTTTCGAAGACTAGGGACTTCGCCGAAATTTAAAATTATAGAATTCTATGGCTAAGTGAGAGTGTTCAAGCATTAAAAGTCCGGTTGCCTTGTTCGCTGTGTTGAGCGCCTCCCTAGATGGACCCAAAAATGGGAACAAGAGTGCTCAAGTTTATCCCGAACACCCCAGCACTCGTGGCATGGGGGTTGAAGCCGACGACTTGCCATCTCTCAGATTTGATAAACAGCCGCACAGAAGGTAATATTTTAAATTAACAAGCGTTGCTTAGTGCATATGAACTAAGTTTTCAGCGCACAGGATAACAAAATGCAATTCTACTCAAAAATTACATCTTTGGAGCACTCCCCCGCAATAGTGCGGGCGCCCTTCAGCACACTCTTATAATACATCTCGGGCGTGCGATGCTCCTTGCCCTCTGGTGGCGGGTCGGTCACAAGCTTCTGGGCATCCATCTTTCCCCAATGCACCTTCGCGCGGGCAAGGGCCCGACGGGCACCCTCAATACAGGCGGGGTGCTTGATGACTTCAACCCACGGGCACGCATCCACCAGCCGCCACACCAAGCCGAAGTAGCTCCCAGGCATGGGCTCCTTAGGCCACAGCCGAACTATGAGGCCCTTCATGGCCTGTTCGGCCGCCTTGTGGAGCTCGACCAGCTGCTTCAGCTGGTCGCTAAGGGGCACCGGATGTCCGGCCTCAGCATACTGAGACCAGAAGACCATCTCCGTCGAGCTCCCCTCCTCGGCTCGATAGAGTGCGGCAGCATCGGACACGCTGCAAGGAAGATCTGCGAATGCTCCAAATTCGGGTAAGCAACAGGTAACTAACACTCACATGCTTACTTTGCATGAAAAATGCCTTACCCACTGCTATTTTCTTCACCGCCTCAATCTCCTGGAGGGCCTTGTAGGATTCGGCCTTAGTGGCTTTGGCACTCTCAAGAGCCGTTGCAAGCTCAGACTCTCGAGTCTTCGAGTCACTCTCCAGGCTCTCATGTTTTCTCACGAGATCCTGGAGCTCTTGCTGTACCTCCGCCACCCGCGCCTCATGTTGCTCTTGCTCGGTGCGCTCTGCGGCCGCATTTTGTTCGGCCGCGGCCACTGCCTCTTTCAGGGTGCCACCTCGTTAGTGGCCCCTGCAATACCCGCGTTATCCTTGTCATTCTTTTTGCAACCAAAATCCTTTTCTGTAAGGTACAATTTTCATAAGGTGTTACTCACCTTCCTTGTCCTCGAGCTGCCTCTTGGCACGGCCGAGCTCGTTCTTGGACCGCTCGAGGCTTTCCTTCAAAGTACTGAGCTCCGCAGTCAGTGCGGTAGAGGACAGTAGTGCAGCCTGCAATCCCATATTGACATATTTTTTATAACTCCTACGTATATCTTTTTAGATCCTCAGTCCGGCTTTTGTTTCCGAACACCGAACCGAGCATCAGGGGCTACTGTCTATGTGGTACCATTTTATACATATTGAAATTCTTACCTCAAAGCCTGTTAGAAGGCTGCTGCAGGCTTCGGTCAGCCCGCCCTTGGCGAGCTGCACCTTCTGAATCACCGCACTCATAACAGTGCGGTGTTCCTCTTCGATGGAGGCGCCGTTGAGCGCCTCCAGCAAGTTATCCGTCACCTCCGGTTGGACAGACGCAGCTGGCGTCACGGTCTTGCCCTTCTTGCGAAGGGGTCGCCCGCCGTACTCCGGAGCCACTGTGGGTTCCGGGGCCGAGTCCGGTGCAAAGTCCGAGAGGTTGTCCTGCGACACCTCCGGGGCCCTCTCCTCCTTGTGGGTCCCTTCTTGGGATCCCACCTCGGCATCGTCCGCATCACGGGGGGTGGAGGCCGTCGGAAGGGAATCCATATCCGACGCACCTAAGGACCCGTTCGACGAGGCGGGAAGATCATCCTTAGGCGGACTGCAGGGTTGTATGCGGCATTAGAAAGACATTATGTGGGAAAAAATAAAAACCTTGAAGTTATTCGGGAGTCCGGATACTTACGATCTCGCCAGGGGCTTGGCCCTTGGAGGCCAGTCCTTGTTGTCGTCACTGTCGTTGGCGAAGCAGTCCGGGGGAAGAGTTTTTCCCTTCTTGGACCCTTCGGCCTCCCTTGTTGGGGAGGCCTTCCTTTTCTTCCCTCCCCCCGATGGGGGAGAGGCTTTCTTCTTCTCCTCCCCGCCTTGGTGGGAGGAGTCGGCCTCGGATTCATCATCAGATAGCACCTGAAAATAGGAACTCTTCCGAGTCCCCGTGGCCTTCTTCTTGGCCTTCTTTTCTGGCTCCATGTGGGGTGCCGGAGCCAGCAGCCCCGTTAGGCGGGCGTCCGCTGGGTCGTCTGGCAATGGGGCCGGACAGATAGTCCGTTCGGCCTTCGCCAGCCATTCCTATCAATGGTAAAGGGAGTTTAGATCCCGCATAGAGTCAAACTATGGAAAACAAGTGGTGAAATCACTTACCTCGTCAGCTGGACGCTGCGAGCGGAATCCGCGATCTTCTGTAGCGGATGCGGGAGCTTCGGCGCCCTTGAACAGCACCTTCCAGACATCTCCGTACGTAGTGTCGAAGAGCCCGCTCAGGGTTTCGTGCTGCGCCGGATCAAACTCCCACATGTTGAAGCCCCGTCGTTGGCACGGGAGAATCCGGCGGATGAGCATGACCTGGACTACGTTGACAAGCTTGAGCTTCTTGTCCACCAGCTTCTGGATACAGGCTTGGAGACCGGTCAGCTCCTCCGAATCCCCCCAGATCCGGCCGCTCTCTTTCTTGGAGGTGAGCCGTGTAGGGATGCCGGATCTGAATTCGGGGCCCACTGCCCAATCAGGGTCACGTGGCTCGGTGATGTAGAACCACCCCGATTGCCACACCTTGATGGTTTCCACGAAAGTGCCCACCAGCCACGTAACGTGGGACATCCTGCCCACCATGGCACCTCCGCACACCGCTTGGCTGCCCTTCACAACCTTCGGCTTGACACTGAAGGTCTTGAGCCACAAGCCGAAGTGGGGATGGATGCAGAGGAAGGCCTCGCACACGATGATAAACGCCGAGATGTTGAGGATGAAATTCGGGGCCAGATCATGGAAATCTAGGCCGTAGTAGAACATGAGCCCCCGGACAAAGGGATGAAGTGGGAAGCCCAGTTCGCGGAGGAAATGGGGAAGAAATACTACCCTCTCATGGGGCCTGGGGGTGGGGATGAGCTCTCCCTCGTCGGGGACCCGATGCGCGATGTCGCTGGACAAATATCCGGCGTCGCGTAGCTTCTGGATCTGCCCCTCCGTGACGGAGGAGGCCATCCACTTGCCTCCCGCTCCGGACATAGTTGGAGAAGGTTGAGGTGTGAAGTGCGGACTTGGGCGCTAGAGCTCGAGTTCGCGGAGATGGATAAGCCAAGGAGGAAGAAGGCGCAGGTAAAAAGGTTGGATCTTTATCCCCTTATATGGGCGGACAAAAACATGTGTCCCCACCGGCCTGGTAAAACTCGCTTATCTCCCAAGCGTCACAATCAATGGTGAGGTTGGGTTGCCCACGTCCGTATTGATGGGAATCCCGGAATAAGAGTAACACGATCTCTGCTTCGACAAGACGTGCCAAGGAAACCGCCTCGCTAAGCGCGCCGAGGTGGAACAATAAAAACAATTCGAGTAAAGGCTTGGTAATGGTGTGACGTCACGCCACAAAATACGTCAGCAGATTGAACTTGTGTAATATTATTCTCTCTACGGTAGTATGTGGAGTTTATTTTGCAGAGCTGGACACTATCCTGGTGTTCACAATCTTCTATAAGTTATTCGGAGGAAGAACCTGCCTTGCAATGCCGAACACAACATGCGTGCGGACTCGTCGTCATTGAAGCCTGGTTTAAGGGCTACTGAGGGAGTTCAAGACTAGGGGGTGTCCGGATAGCCGAACTATCATCATCGGCTGGACTCCCAGACTATGAAGATCCAAGATTCAAGACTTCGTCCCGTGTCCGGATGGGACTTTCCTTGGCGTGGAAGGCAAGCTTGGCGATACGGATATGTAGATTTCCTACCATTGTAACCGACTCTGTGTAACCCTAGCCCTCTCCGGTGTCTATATAAACCGGATGGCTTTAGTCCTTAGGACGAACAAAAATCATACCACAGGCTAGTTCTAGGGTTTAGCCTCCTTGATCTCATGGTAGATCCACTCTTGTAACACACATCATCAATATTAATCAAGCAGGACGTAGGGTTTTACCTCCATCAAGAGGGCCCGAACCTGGGTAAAACATCGTGTCCCTTGTCTCCTGTTACCATCCGCCTAGAGGCACAGTTCGGGACCCCCTACTCGAGATCCGCCGGTTTTGACACCGACAGAGGGCATAGGAGAGCCCCTTGCAGCGCTGATGAGCTCGGTGATGCGAGCGAGCTAGTCCTCGTAGAGGTCGTCGATGGGGAGGTAGTGCAGGAGCTCTCGCGCCAGGAGCAGGGCGGCATGCGCATCCACGGGGGCGCGACGGGTGTGAGACGAGGAAACCGCTGGAGTCAGTGACGGGGTGGCGGCGTGGCCCTCTCGCCGCACCGAAGGATGCAGGGATGATGCCTACTGCTTGTTCCCCGCTGGGCCGTGTCAGTGTACTAAAGTAGGGGTACCTTAGTACTCCGAACTTGGGCACGGGCCGTCGCAGCGACCCGCGGCAGGGCTTGCCGGGCGTCCGCCAAGATCCTCAACGGCTACTTCGATGCCATTCAAGAACAGAGTACCCAAGCTAAAGCCCAGGCAAGAGGAGCTTGCCGGGAAGGCCAACCAAGGCCCAAGAGGAGCTTGCCGGGAAGGCCAACCAAGGCCCCGGCAAGAGGAGCTTGCCGGGAAGGCCAACCAAGGCCCCAGTAAGAGAAGCTGGCCGAGAAGAAGACAAGACCCCATCAAGAGAATCTTGCCGGGAAGGCCACTCAAGGCATTCCAAGTAAACTTGCCGCGACGCCCCGCGCGTCCCGGCAAGGCCCGGCGAGCGGCAAGCTTGCTGGCGCAACAAGATAAGGGCCGCGGCAAGGCGCTTGCCGCGGCAAGGCTGCCACTATGCACCCGAGCTCCAGCGCATCCAACGACGTGTCACCCCAGGACTATCCCAGGAGCACGTGGCAAGGCGCTGTGCAGCCATACGGTGCGAGGTGGCAAGAGGAGCTGACAAGGAGGCCATCGTGGCGATCGGTGGCGCCTCTAGCGGTCGTTTCCTTGCACTGTTGGGGCGACTGGACGGGCAGTAAATGCCCCTGTGCCCTGCCATCAGAGTTAGGTAGGGGACACTGTTGGTAGCAGTTGTACCAACCCGCGTTTTTACCTTTCTACCCCTCTTTCTACGCTGCCAGCTGTCGATGACCCCTTTAGCCTATAAAAAGTAGGCCCATGCGCACGTAGAGGGGGTTCGGAGAATTTGGGGTTCGGAGTTTTCGTTCCGCGGCTACGCCACACCCGCTCTCGCGAGCAAGAACAGAATACAAACTCACAAAGTAGCAGTAGGAGTTTTATCTCTCCGGAGAGCTCCGAAGCTGGGTAAAACCCCCCCGCGTGCTCTCGCCTCGATCCGCTCTGCGTGCGCCCTCCGCTCCCTTGCCGAACAAGAAGGGGCCCTCCTGCCCCATAGGTGCTCGTGCTCCCAGCCACCACGATAGGCCGGTGGCGGTGTTGGCGGCAGGCGACGGGGAACGAGGGGCACATCCGCCGACGGGCGTCGTATGGGCGACGCGGGTGGCGAGGGCTACCCAGCGCTCGGCGCGGGCTCGGCGAGCGTGAGACATGGATGCGACGGACGGCCAAATGCAAGATCGCGGAAGGCGTGATTCCGGCACACCCCTACCTGGTGCGCCAAATGTCAGATTTCGGGTTCCGGTAGACCCTTGAGGTTCGAACTCTAGGGTGCGCACGGAGATCACTCCCCCTACATACTCACGTCTCGTCGCCTCGCAAGAGATCTAAGGTACACGAAGAACAACACAAGGGACACGAGGTTTATACTAGTTTGGGCCACCATTGTGGTGTAATACCCTAGTCTAGTTGGTGGTGTGTGGATTGCCTTAGGGGCTGATGATGAACAATACAAGGGAAGAACAACCTCGCGAGGGGTGTTCTTGTGGTGGTGTTGTCCCTTTGGAGAGGTATATTCGAGGTGCCTATCTGATCTCCAGATGCCGTCCCACTGTGGTAGCTAGTCCTATTTATAGAGCAAGGCCCTGATCCTCTTCCCAAATATTGAGCGGGAAGGGTGCCAACAATTGGCCATTTTGAAGGGGAATATCTAGTACACTTATCCTGACTAAAGTTGGTCCTCGCCTGCAAAAGGCTCTGACGATGATGCCTTCCTGGGCTCCACGATGACCTCCATCCTGCCATTCTGCTAGTCTTGGTCTTGTTGCACCGAAATGGTAACCATTGCCTGATGCCTTGGCATGTGCTTGCCCCCTTTGCACCGAAGGGGAAACAAGGACACTGCCTAGGCCGGCGCCCGCCTGGTCTCGATCGTCATGGCTTGCCTCATGGGCACCTTGTGAGGTACCCCGCCTTGATCTCTCCGCCTCCTCACGAGCCAGCCTGACGAGGTTGTGCCTGAGGAAGCTTCTTGTCGTCCGCCCCGAGAGGCTTGGCCCCTCGCAAGGGTCTTGAGCTTGTGTCAATGAAGATGGGCTGCACAGGGCCCCCCTACTTGAGCCACGCCGCAGGCAGGCAAGTCTGGGTACCCCCGTTCCCGAAACACCGACACGTGGGGACGAGAGGAAGAGCTGGGAGCGCTAGCCATGTTGGAATGGTTTCTCCTTGCAAGCTCTGAGGATTCCTCGCTTGGTGTGGAATGGATCTGAAGATCCCAATCTCTTTAAATCGATGCCTTTCTTACATGGTCAGGGTGATATGTGCAAAAATACCCCGCCTCTCGTATTCGCTCGACACGTGGAAGCTCAAGTCATGAAGGTGTGGAAGCCGATGGCTACGACATTAAATGGAAAGCCGAATACTACTCTTTAAGTTAGGTACTTTGAAGTAATCGGAGGAGGAACCCGCCTTGCAATGCCTAAGATAATCTGCACGCCAAACACATCGTCATTGAAAGACCGGTTTGGGGGCTACTGAGGTAGTCCTGGATTAAGGGGTCCTCAGGCGTCCGGCCTGTTGACATGGGTCGGACTAATGTGTTGTGAAGATACAAGACCGAAGACTCTCACCTGCGTCCGTATGGGACTCTCCTTGGCGTGGAAGGCAAGCTTGGTGCCCGAATAGGAAGATTCCTTTCTCTGTAACCGACATTGTACAACCCTAGTCCCCTCCGGTGTCTATATAAACCGGAGGGCTTAGTCCGTAGAGGCAATCATAATCATACAGGCTAGAGTTCTAGGGTTTTATCCTTTACAATCTTGTGGTAGATCAACTCTTGTAATACTCATATTCATCCAGATCAATCAAGAAGGAAGTAGGGTATTACCTCCATAGAGTTGGCCCGAACCTGGGTAAAGATCGTGTCCCCCGCCTCCTCTTACCATCAACCTTAGACGCACAGTTCGGGACCCCCTAGCAGAGATCCACCGGTTTTGACACCGACAGTGGACTACTCCCTCCTCATTATGGTGGCCGCCAGGATGATGAAGATGGCCACCGGAGATGATTCCCCCCTTCAGCAGGGTGCTGGAACGGGGTCTGGATTGGTTTTCACGGATACAGAGACCTTGCAGCAGCAGAACTTCTGATCTAGGGCTACCCTGAAGGGTTTCAGAATATTTGGGAAATTATAGTGCAAAGAGGGGGTGCGGGAGGCCACCGAGCTAGGCACAACACACCTGGGCACACTAGGGGGCCCTGGCGTGCCCTGGTGGGTTGTGCCCCCTCGGGGCACCCACCAGGTGCAGCTCAGGCCCATTGGGTTCCTTCTGGTCAATAAAAAATCTCCAAAAAGTTACTCGGTGTTTGGACTCCATTTGATATTGATTTCCTATGATGTAAAAAACAAGCAAAAAACAACAACTAGCACTGGGCACTATGTCAATAGGTTAGTCCCAAAAATGATATAAAATGACTATAAAATGTTGGTAAAACACCCAAGAATGATAAAATATCAGCATGAATACTTCATAAATTATAGATACGTCGGAGACGTATCAGTTGACGTCACCGAGACCATCATCGACCCTGAACACGTGGGAGGTACCTCTGAATCTAGCCTACATAACCTACGCGGCCAAGGACGCATACACATGCTATGACATGTACAAGCGGATCTTGGACATGAGGGCATATACACGGACAGCTGTAGCGTCATGATCAAGCGTGCGAAGAAGGTCTAGACGTTGTATTTTATCGTTTAAGCACCTTTATCATCTGAGTTTTTCATGCATTAGCCTATGTGTCGTAATTATCTGTTTTTTCCGATATATTTCTTCTATGAACCCATTAACATGTTTGGTTTTGAGTGGCTATTTGATTATGTATGTAACTAGTTCACTCGGCTGTAGTGCTTTGAATCTCCTTCCTCCCAACATATTCCCCTTCTCAGGTGGACCCAGCAGGTCTCGTACGCTTTATTGAACAAGTCAACCCTCATACTCCCCTCTGCCTGCGTCTTCCCCTGCCCCGGTTCATTCGGTCCGAGGTCTCGATGTCGTCCTCCGCCTTGGTGGTCTCGTCGTGCTGCCGCCGTCTGTCGTTCCCAACATGGTCAGCAAAACATGAGGAATAGAGAGACAACTTTTTTGGAGAAGAGAATCGGCAGACAACTGTTCCTCGAGAGGCTGACAGTCCCGGGCCCACCAGGTCCATGGCCTAGGTTTTTTGTTTAACATGGGCTTCCCACAACATGTTTCAACGTTTTTTGGATCCAGCAGGTATCAGGCGGCCTCTGGGCCTCCCAACCAAGCTTGTCTCTAACATCAGCAGCCCAAGTTATGTTTGTTTTTTCAAGATGACACACAACTCAGTTCTATTTTTCTACAAGAATGCAAAACTGAACCTATGTTTTCCCTTCTATAACAGTATATATATAGGACAACAATATTCTAATCACAGGATTAGAATAGTTATTTCGATCACAGCAACCCCTATAAGGGCCTGACAGGGCCCACTCGAACTTCTGAACTGCCAGCCGGCCCGACCCACGGGATCCCGAGCCTGCCCCGACAGGATCCACCTGATCCTCCCCCGATACTGATCCAAGTCGCCCCATCCCCCCTCCACGCGGCTACTACCCTCGATCCTCATCCTCCCCCCATGGTTCACCACTGTCTCTAGCTCCTCGCTGGACGGATCCGGCGCCTCCCCTCCATCTCCAGCTCCTCGCCAACTGGATCCGGCGCCACCCCTCTGTCACCACCTCCTCTCCGATAGTCAATGCGGGCGAGGGAGCGACGGCGGACGCCAACACGAGGGAGCCCGCGTCGCTTGGAGCCGGCGAAGCAGCCAGATTTCTGCGACGAACAACTGCCATGGACATCCGGAAGCCTCCTCCTCGGTCCATCCTCACTGCCCAATGGATTAGCAGAGCAGATGACGGCCTGACGCAAGCTACTGTGAATGACACGGCCAAGGAAACATCTCGGCGGCGGAGGCCGCATCGGCGGCACCTTCAAATCTACCAATGGTAGATGAACTTCCTCACCGTTCTTGCCTTATTCTTCAATCTTGCCTTGCATGACCTTCGTTCTTCGTGCAGATGAACTTCGCACAATCTGCAAGACAAGGATTGCCATGGAATTCCTCTCCTAGCTCCCCAACAAATTGCTCTCAAGGTGGCCTATCTACTGCTGGAAAAAGGTTGGCCGAACTTCTAGCCAGGGTATGGTTGAACTTCCTTCTGTCAGTTATTTTCTTACAACCATGTGAAGTTCCGGTAGTGTGAAAAGCCATGTGAAGTTCTGGTAGTGTGTGAGCCTCAGTCCAGGCTACAAGTAGTAGAAATCTGCCTATATTCACATGTGAAAAGCCATGTGAACTTCAACTAGTAAGTGTGCTAGAGTTCAGGTTAGTATGTAACTGGTTGTGTGCAAAAAATAAAAGAAAAAAAACATACATGTGATCACATGAAGGTCAGGTTGGTATGCACTAGTGGTTCAACCATTCAAACTCATGAAGGTTCAGTCTTTTTTTAACTGTAGACAGTATTTCCCCTTTGTAAACAAGAAGTACAGGGTGTTGATAGTGCTCAGTTCAGGTACATATAAGTAATAAAATAGTGTAGAATTAACAGAATGTGAGTTTCATTATGTGAAGTGTGCTCAATTCAGGTACAAAAGTATTGGCAGATCCACAACTCAGTGCAGAGTGTGATGCCTGTCCTAGGGAAAAATATGTACATGAACCGCACTTTTATATGAGAAGTTCAGGCTATGAATAATGCTCAGTCTAGATACAAAGGTATAGGCAGATGTAACTTGTGTGCGAATAAACATTTTTTCTTTTATGTCAGCAAGACGAGAGATGCATGAAGAAGCTTAGAAGTTCCCAGTAGTAAGTACACAATCCTAAGCCTGTACGCGTTGCACCACCCCCTCAACGGGTCACACCTCAAACACACCAAAAGTGTTACCAACTTGCTCCACACCAAAATTGGATGACACCCGAAATGCATGGAGACAACTTTGTGCCTCCACCTAATTAGGTGACGCCAGAAATCCCATGCAGATTCTTTGTATCCACCAGGAGACTCCCAAGCACGCCGATGGAGGAGGGGGTTAGCTCAAGTCCCGGGTGTAACTCTGGAGGTTATCCTGGTGTGCCTCGTCAATGCCAAAGGGAAGCAACTAAATCGGATCCCAAGACAAATCCAACAGGAACACACACACGGAGGAGAGTGCTCTGCACACTACCACCGTTGGATGATGATGCTGCTGCTACAACTCAGAATTGTACGGGACATAAGGTAGATAGATTGGTTCACAAAACAAGAGAGCAAAAAAACCAGGATCGCAATGCCTCCACAACCACCTTAAGCAAAAAGGACGCAAACAAGAGATAGGCCATCTTCAGCCCTCCTTCCTCCTCGCGATCCGCTCCTACATCCTGCTATGATAACTCTGCCATGCCCCAACCCAGCGGGCCAGCAGCAGATTATGGTGGAGTTGCGATCATACACACACGTGAGTGAAACAAAAATTTAGGTATTTATATACGCATTATCTGCAAATTTTCTACTCCCTCCAAGATAAAAAGTTCATAAATTGCAATCTGCCATGCCGTTTGGATTATTTTTTCTTTTTCTGTAGATGCCGGATCTCTCGGATTATCTAATACCAAGACGAAAGATGCGATTCCAGAATGTAGATAAAGCAAGGGAATTTTATAACAGATACGCTAGACACGTAGGTTTTGGAATCAGGAAGATGGGAGGGAATGACAATCACATGTATTTTGTTTGCGTGTTCCAAGGGAAACACACAACTTATGTTTCAGAGTCTGACAGGAAATGAAACAAAATATCACAGAGGACAGGCTGCAATGCAAGAATGACGGTGAAGGTGTAGGAGGATGACACATGTGTGGTAGTGGACATTGAGTACAATCATAATCACCACCTCATGCAATTTGATGACATGCTAGTTGTCGGTGTCAAAACTGGCGGATCTCGGGTAGGGGGTCCCGAACTGTGTGTCTAAGGTCGATGGTAACAGGAGACGAGGGACACGATGTTTACCCAGGTTCGGGCCCTCTCTATGGAGGTAATACCCTACTTCCTGCTTGATTTATCTTGATGAATATGAGTATTACAAGAGTTGATCTACCACGAGATCGTAGTGGCTAGAACCCTAGAAGTCTAACCTATATGATTATGATTGTGCCCTACGGAATAAACCCTCCGGTTTATATAGACACCGGGGAGAACTAGGGTTGTACAAAGTCAGTTACAGAGAAAGGAATCTTCATATCCGAATCGCCAAGCTTGCCTTCTATGCCAAGGAGAGTCCCATCCGGACATGGGAGGAAGTTTTATGTCTTGTATCTTCATAGCCCAACAGTCTGACCCATGTTAGTTGTCCAGCCGTACGAGGACCCCTTAATCCAGGACTCCCTTAGTAGCCCCTGAACCAGGCTTAAATGACGAGGTGTCCAGCGTGCAGATTGTCTTCGGCATTGCAAGGCGGGTTCCTTCTCCGAATACTCCAAAATGATATTCGAACACATAAAACGTGTCCGGCTCTGCAAAACAAATACCACACACAACCGTAGAGAGTATAATATTTCACGAGTCCAATCCGCTGACAAATTTTTGCAGCATGACATCACATCATAGCCCGACCATTATTTGAACAGTTTTTTAGCCTGTTGTTCCATATTTCAAGATGCGGCTTCATTGACACGTCTCGTCAAAGCAGAGATCGTGTCTCCTTATTGCGGGATTCTCATCAATACGGGTATGGGTAACCTAACCATGCTATCTGCACGGCCCTTGGGGAATAGGCGAGTTTTAAGGTGAGTGGGGAGGCGCTTGATATTCACTGCCTTTATAAAGAGATAAGGATTCACCTTTTTTCACCCACGCCTTCTCTTTCTCTGCCCATCCATTCTCGAGCTCCAGCATGCAAGCTCTCATCTCTTCCGCCCAAAAAGCACTCCCACCATGTCCGGATCCGGAGCGCAGGGCAAGTGGATGGCCTCCTCCGTCCAGGAGAAGGACATTACGGAGCTGCAGGAGGCCGGTACTTGGCCAAGGAAATAGCCCATCGGCTTCCGGCTAAGGGACAGATCGTTCCCACCCCGGAGCCCCATGAGAGGGTGGTGTTCATCTCCCACTTCGTCCGCGGGCTGGGATTCCCTCCCCACCCTCTAGTCCGCAGACTCATGTTCTACTATGGGCTGGACTTCCACGATCTGCCCCCCAACTCCATTCTCAACATCTCTACATTTATTGTCATGTGTGAGGCCTTCCTCCGCATCCTACCTTACTTCGGATTATGGCTGAAGACCTTCAATGTGAAGCCGAAGGTGGTGAATGGTCAACATGTGGAGTGTGGAGGCGCCATGGTCAGCAAGATGCCCAATGTCACATGGCCTGAAGTCTCTTTCATGGAGACTATCAAAGGGTGGCAGTTGAAGTGGTTTTATGTCACAGAGCCACGCGACACCAACTGGGCCGCGGCTCCCGCATTCCGGTCTGAAGCCCCGGTGCGGCTCACCTCCTGGCCAGAGAAGGGCCTAGACTGGTCTTCGACAGATGAGCTGACAGTGCTTCAGACGCGCATTCAGAACATGATAAACAAGAGGATAAAGCTCGTCAATGTGATCCAGGTCATGGTTATTTGCTGGATCCTTCCGTGCCAGCGCCGAACTTGCCATCTATGGGAGTTTGATCCGGCCAAGCACCAGACCCTACTAGAGCTCTTTGGCACTATGCACGAAGACTTCTGGAAGGTGCTCTTCAAGGCCAATGAGAAACGGCCGGCTATGACCGAAGACCGCAGGCACGACTTGGCCCATCCCGCTAGTATGGTAAGTTTTCTCATGTGTTCAAGGTGTATCCTTTAATTGCATACTCGAGGAAGATGCCTAAGCCTCCCCTACTAATTTTCTCAGGGCTGGACAAAGAAGGAGAAGCGGATTAACTGTCCGGCTCCACTATCCGAAGACCCAGAAATCCCGCTTCTAACGAAGATGCTGGTTCCAGCACCCTATCAAGCGCCGAAGAAGAAGGCCAAGGGGACCAGAGGTTGTCTCCGTTGCAAGGGCACTTTAGACGTGATGTCCTAAGATGCCGAGACTCACTCCTCTACCGTCGAGGACAACAAGGAAGAGGAGGAGGAAGAAGAAAGACATTCGCCCACTAAGGGGGGGGGGGATAAGAAAGCAGCCTCCACGTGTCTGGAGGCCAAAGCGCCCAAGAAGGGGAAAGCATCCCTTTCGAACGACTCCGCAGCGGCTACCGACAACAGCTCGGAATGGTACCCTAGAGACAAGCCCCTGTCCAAATCGTGAGTACTCGAAAACCCGGACATGTTCATATATCCGTCCTCACTACTTCATGGTATTAATATGTTGAATCATGCATTTGCAGTCCGGCTTGGTCCAACCTTGAGCGATCCCTATTTTGGAGGATTCGCTGGACCCGGAGGCGATGGACAACGGGACTCTTCCGGCAGCCTCCTCTCCCAAGACCATGGATAACACCGAGGTGTTGTCCCAAAGGATCCCGGGCCAGGGAGAGGCTCAAGAGGCCGTTAGGGTGGTGGTGGAGGGTGAAGTCTCAGCCGCCGGACACATGGAGGAGCAATTCCCCATGTAGATGGGCGATGGGGGCGACATTCAGTCCGGCCCCCAGCCGAATACAGTTCTGGAGACCCATACGGCTCAGGAATCAGGCAGGCCGCCTCTTTCCAAAGAAGCAGGTGTGCCTATTCCACCGGTGACCTCTGTCCATCTAGAGGCACCGGATAATCTGCTGGAAGCACTCCGAGGCGCTTCCATTGTTGAGGAACACCATACCCTTATGGGTACGTTGATTGAGAGGATCCAATCCACGAAGAACGGACTGGCCTAAGCCTGCACCATCCTTGTAACAGTCTTTAATGTAAGCAAAGCAATTATTTAAAAAGAATGTCATAGTATAGACAGTAGCTCCCGAGACTCTATCCGGTGTTCGGAAAGAAAATCCGGACAGAGGATCAAACATTTTTTGCAGGAGACTAACATAATATGTCTATGTTAATAAGCAGGCATCGCTGCTGGCTACGACCTCTCACACTGATGAGGTCTCCGGACTGAAGCAGAGTCTGGAGCGGGCCGAGGAGGAGCTCGAGCACATGAAAAAACAGCCGAAAGATAGTCAAGGTATGCAATAACCTTGTATATATTCAGGAAGGATGAGTGATCTGTGCTAACTAATGTGCCATTTTATTTGTTAGGAGTGGCGACCAAGGTGGAGACCCTCAAGAAGGCGTTGGACGAGGCTGAGGGGAAAGCGCCTAAGGAAAAGGCCGTCCGTGAAAAGCACGAGGCCAGGGTCAGTGAGGTCCAGCAGGAGCTCCAGGACACCATGAAGAAATGCGAGTCCTTGGAGCACAAACTTGAGGATCAAGAGTCTGAACTGGACAAGGCCCGGCAAAATGCACACGATGGCTGAGTTGAAGCCCAAGGCGCCCTCCAGGAATTCCAGGAGGCTAGAAAAATCGCGGCGGGTAAGACCTTTATTATGCCGAGAAAATATGTGAAGAAAAGGTTCCTCTTACTGACCTGGATTTGGAGTTCTCCAGGGACATTTGCGGATCTGCCACACAATGTTTTAGACGCTGCGGAATTCTTCCGAGCAAAAGAGGCGAGCTCCACGGAGAAGCTATTTTGGTCGCAGTACTTTGCGCAAGAATATCTGGTGCCCTTTAGCGATCAGCTGAAATAGCTGGTTGAACTGCATAGGGTGGTCGAACTAGCCATGAAGGATTTGATAATCCATCTATGGCCTGCCGAAGCCATGCCCAGCAGTTACTTCAGGCTCGTGAAGCAGCTGGTCAATGCTTTCCCTCGGTTTGATGCTGTCAAGCGGTCGGTCTGCATTAGAGGTGCGCGTATGGCCTTCGCCCGAGTCAAGATGCATTGGGTGAAGATGGATGTCGTGAAGGTTGTGACCGAGGGACCGCCTACGGGCAAGGAGCATCGCACGCCCGAGCTGTATTTTGACAGTGTCCTTGTCGTGGTGGCTGGGAGCACGAGCACCTATGGGGCAGGAGGGCCCCTTTTTGTCCGGCAAGGGAGCGAAGGGCGCACGCAGAGCGGATCGAGGCGAGAGAGCACGCGGGGGATTTTTACCCAGCGTCGGAGCTCTCCGGAGAGATAAAACTCCTACTGCTGCTTTGTGTCTTGTATTCTGTTCTTGCTCGAGAGAGCGGGAGTGGCGTCGAATCAGCCGAACCCCCGAACCTCCGAACCTCCGACTCTCCGAACCTCCGAACCTCTTCTACGTGCGCACGGGCCTCCTTTTTATAGGCTAAAGGGGTCACCGACAGGTGGCAGCGTAGAAAGAGGGGTAGAAAGGTAAAAACGCGGGTTGGTACAACCACTGTCTACAGTGTCCCCTACCTAACTCTGACGGCAGGGGGCATGGGCATTTAATGCCCGTCCGGTCGCCCCAACAGTGCAAGGAAGCGACCGTTAGGGGCGCCACCGATCGCCACGATGGCCTCCTTGTCAGCTTCGCTTGCCACCTCGCACCGCCATGCTGCACAGCGCCTCGCCACGTGCTCCTGGGATAGTCCTGGGATGACACGTCGTCGGGTGTGCTGGAGCGTGGGTGCAGAGTAGCAGCCTTGCTGCGGCAAGCGCCTCGCCGCGGCCTTTATCTTGTCGCACCAGCAAGCTTGCCGCTCGCCGGGCCTTGCCGGGACGCGCGGGGCGTCGCGGCAAGTTTACTTGGAATGCCTTGAGTGACCTTCCCGGCAAGCTCCTCTTGCCGGGGCCTTGGTTGGCCTTCCCGGCAAGCTTCTCTTGCCGGGGCCTTGGTTGGCCTTCCCGGCCAGCTCCTCTTGCCGGGGCCTTGGTTGGCCTTCCCGGCAAGCTCCTCTTGCCGGGGCCTTAGTTTGAGTACTTTGTTCTTGAATGGCATCAAAGTAGCCATGGAGGATCTTGGCGGACGCCCGGCAAGCCCTGCCGTGGGTCGCTGCGACTGCCCGTGCACGAGTTCGGGATACTAAGGTACCCCTACTTTAGTACACCGACAGGAGCCCCCGGGCCTGGGCCATACACGGTGCCGAGCGCTGTTGGGCCAGGCCCAAAATAGGGCACGGGCACGCGCGGCCTAGGTCACACCAAATCCGACTCTGTACCCACCACGCCCACCTCGCAACGGCACGCGTCAAACGCGGCGTCGTGGGAGACGTGGGTGGCGTGCGCGATTTCCGAGGCGTCCACCCCCACCCGTGACCACGGGGAGGGGCGAGGTCACCTCATCTGTCGCCTTGGCTCTACATCCCCGCCACGCGGCTCCCATGCACTCGGGGTCGCGGATGGGGGAGGTGGGAAACTGGGCCGCCACGGGCGGAGGCAGCGGGTCGGTCCCAATTCCCTGCTGTCCCCGTGCTCTGATTCGCCGAGCGGGGCGGCCGAGCCCCCCACCTCGCTCCTTTAAGAAGGGCGAGAGGGGAGCGCAGAAACCCGCACTTTCTCATCTCCTCCTTTCTTCAGCTTCCGTTCCCCTTTCTCCCATCCGCCATGGAGAAAGGGAACCCTGGTCCTTCATCAGTGGCGGCGAGGGTCGCCGCCAGGCAGCGCATCCCTCCCTATTCCACGCCCGTGGTGGCAGAGCCAGCCACAAGCGGAAGAGGGAGGGGGCGCGGTCGTGGACGAGGCCGAGGACGAGGTCGAGGCGCTCGGGGAAGAGGCGGTCGGGGCGACGCTGCATCTCCGCCTCCGCCGGCGGTTCCTCCCCTCACGGTGGTCCATACAGGGGACGACCCTTGCGAGTTCTTCGTCAGGCTGCGCCGGGCGCCTCGTCGTCGTCTCCGGCTCCCAGCTCCGTTTGCGAGCGCGATGGAGCCGGAACCGCCCGAGACATTGAGATTGCACATGAGGGGTTGTGGGATCAATGGCACGCGAGTCCACGTTGTATCCCCAGCCCCTAATGTGATGTATCTTGATCGGGGGTGGAAGACGTTCGCTCGCATCCACAGCTTGACGGTGGGGTTTACCCTCCATTTCAAGTTAATGGAGGGCGACCTCCTCTCTGTCAAGGTCTTCGGGGACTCCGGCATCCGGGCGAGGTGCTGCGTGGACAGCTCCTCCGATAGCGAAGACTCCCCCTCGAGCGAGAGTGATGAGGAGGAGAGCGACAGCGACGACGAGGGTAGCGGGCGGCGGAGTGGCGAGTCCGACTAGGTGTCGGGCGCCGCTCCGCGCGTCACCGGCGACCCCATCATCCGTGTCGCCGGCACCTTGAACTCCCCGGGGCCGTCTCCTTGGACGGCTGGCGTAGGGAAGCTGCGGAAGAGGAAGAGGGCTGGCGGCAAGGCCGTCAAGTCGGAGTACGAGGGCATGGCGCCCTCGACAGCGTGCTGACGTCCTGCCGCCCCGTCTTCGAGCTCTGCTTCCAGCGCCGCCATCACCATCCAGCCTTCGGACGGCCCCTTGGGTGTTCTCTTGGTGTCTTCTGGCACCCGTAGTTCACCTAGGCTCCCCTTTTGCCCTTCTCACCTCCTTGACCTACATCCTGAAAAGAGGGACAGGAAAAGGATTACGGGCATCTTATCTTTTTAATTTGTAAGCCTTCGGGCCTTAGCTGCATTTAAAACTTGTAACCCTCTCTTTCATGTTTTTCATCCTCTATGGACTGTACCCGAAAGAGATGTTTTTTAATGAAAAGGGGAAGCTTGCTATGTCCTTTACTTGATTCTTTCTTTGTATGTCCTTACCTTACGCTTTTAGGGAACTTGCCGGCACGGGCACGCTTGCCGCGAGTGCTAAGTGCGGAACATCAGCAGCTTGCTGGCGGTGCCGGAGCACGCTTGCCGCGGGCGCTGAGTGCGGGACATTAGCAGCCTGCTGGCGGTGCCGGTGCCGGCAAGAAACCTTGCCGCAACTAGTTGCAGCGCACTTAAGTTGTTGAGCGGGCTCGAGAACAACGTAAGGGCGCTTAGCAGCTCACTTAAGTTGCTGAGCGGACTCGAAGCAAAGTATGGGCGCTTAGCAGCTCACTTAAGTTGTTGAGCCGACTCGAAACGAAGTAAGGGCGCAACTAGCTACGAGGAGGTTCCTCCGTGCACAGGTTTTTCATACAAGGTACGATCGTTCAAGGACGCGGCTTCCCGTTCCCCAGTCCATAAGAGGATGCATGATGACGGACGAAAAACTTATCTGATATCGTAGCCTCCGTCAACCTTGGCTTGCCGCGGATGAAACTTGGTATTCGCGGCCCCCGGCAACTCTGGCTTGCCGGGGTCCAGGTGCCGGCACGCCCTTCTTCTTCTTCCTGGTCGCTGTCATTTTAGTTATGAGAACATCTTAGCCAGTGCCGCAACAAGTTACTTTTGCAATATAACTCTATTCTGGGCACTATCTGCTATGTTACTTCCTTTACTTGATTCCGCCCCTTGTATGTTTTCACCCTACGCTTTGAGGGAAACTTGCCGGCGCAAGCACACTTGCTGAGTGCGGGACATCAGCAGCCCGCTGGCGGTGTTGCATCTAGCAAGAAACCTTGTCGGGGCTAGTTGCAGCGCGGTTGTATTGTTGAGCGGACTCGAAACAAATCAAGGGCGCAACTTAGCCACGAGCCGGCTCCTCTGCGCACAGGTTTTACACACAAGGCACGGTCGTTCAAGGAATATAACCTTGTCCTGGGTGACGCTTGCTATGTTATATCCTTTACTCTGTCACATCCCTTGTATGTTCTCACCCTACGCTTTGAGGGAAACTTGCCGGCGCAAGCACACTTGCTGAGTGTGGAACATCAGCAGCCCGCTGGCGGTGTTGCATCTGGCAAGAAACCTTGTCGAGGCTAGTTGCAGCGCGCTTGTATTGTTGAGCGGACTCGAAACAAATCAAGGGTGCAACTTAGCCATGAGTCGATTCCTCCGTGCACAGGTTTTCCATACAAGGCACGGACATTCAAGGAATATAACTTAAAAATTTAAAACTTGATCATGCTCAAACTTTGGCAACTTATCTTTTCTGCCGTCTATGCTCTGGCGAGGCCATGCTCCTTTGAACGACACCCGGCCCACACCTCTATCCTCTCCTCCTCGAAGCTTCTGGCGTTAGCTTTGCGGCTATGGTAGCGGCGCAAAGCTTGCCGGTAGCGAGCAGCTCGTACCGCAGCCTAAAGACGATCTTCCACGAGGAGCAGCGCGTCATCTTTCCGCGGCTTCTCTCGCTCTAGCTCACCGTAAGGGAGCACTCGAGGCGATCCGTACACGAGGGGAAAGGGGTCGAGACTGTCGAGCCCCCAGCCCGAAAATGGCAAGGACAAAGGGATTGTTTGGGGATCTTGAGCTGGCTGATGAATCTGTTTGGAGTGGAACTGGCACGCTTCACACTTGGTTACTTGTGCAGTTGCATCCTAGAGGGCTGTCGGCCAGAAGAAACCTTGCTGGAAGGCTTTGCGGCAAGTGCTCTTGCGCCAATGTGGTGACCACATATGCCTCCATGTATCTCCGCCAACAGCTCCTCTCCATCTTCCCGGGAAATGCACTTCCATTTCACTCCGTTGAATCTTTTTCTGTACAGTATGTCATCGACAAACTGGTACATACTTGATTGCCGGGCTACTTTTTCCGCTTCTTCCTATTCCTCGGGAGTTCTCCTGTCTGAAGGAAATGGACGATCTGCTGTGCCCATGCCGGAGCTTGTGGCTCGACGACAAGGACTAAAGGCGCGAATGCTGCTGCGGGAACATCCGCTTCTACGGCAAGAATCTGGGATCCTGCCGGAGCGTGATGCTCCCCGGCAAGCGTGTCGGGACACAGCTTGTCGGGAGCGTCTGCTTCAATGAAACAAGCCCTGGGGCTTGTCGGAGCAGACTGCTCCTCAGCACTCTTTGCGTTGATCCTGGGGACCTTCTTGGCGGCGACTCCGGGGAGCTCTGCCAGAAAGCAATCACCATTAACCAACTTTCTTTTCTTGTTCTGTCCAGTTGATGGTGTCACCGATGGCTGAGTCAGCTTGAGCACAAAAATCCCTGGTTCCACAGGCAACTTGAGTGCGGCGCACTTTGATAGTCCATCTGCAATGTCATTCTGAGCTCTTGGAACATGTTCCATTTGCAGGCCGTCAAAATGCTCTTCTAGCTTCCTCACTTCATCAATGTAGGCTTCCATCAACGGACTCTGATAATCTTTGTTAACTTGGTGGACGACAAGTTGTGAGTCATCCCTGACAATAGGCTTCTTTATCCTAAGTTCTGCCGCGATCCTGAGTCCGGCAAGCAAGCCTTCATACTCTGCAGTATTATTTGTTGCTTGCTCGTTGGGAAAGTGCATCTGGACCACGTACTTGAGGTGCTCTCCGGTGGGCGCGACAAGTAGTACGCCCGCACCGGCACCTTGCAGCGAGAAGGCACCGTCAAAGTACATGATCCATTCCTTGCTAGCTTCCTTGATGGGGATGCTCCTCTCCGGAGTTTCTTCATCAGGCGTTGGCGTCCATTCTGCTATGAATTCTGCCAATGCTCGGCTCTGAATAGTTGAAGTACTCTCGAACTTGAGGCCAAAGCTTGACAATTCCAGTGCCCACTCGACAATCCTGCCCGTTGCCTCTGGATTCTGCAATATCCTCTTCAACGGAAAGCGAGTGACCACTGCGATCTCATGTGCTTGAAAGTAATGGCGCAGCTTCCTCGAGGCCATGAGAAGGCCAAAAAGCAACTTCTGCACACCAGAGTACCTTGACCTAGCACCCTGCAGAAGGGAACTGACAAAGTAAATTGGGCGCTGCACCATCTTTTTCTGTTTCTCTTCCTATGGCTGCGCAGACCCATCCTTGCCGGAACCGGAACTTGCCGGATCAGGGCTTGTTGGGCCAGAGCTTGTCAGAGAAGCCCCCTGCTTGTCGCTGGACTCACTTGCTGCCGTCGCTGGCTCACCTTCTGCCTCCCTCTCCGCTACTAACACAGCACTAACCACTTGATTGGTTGCCGCCAGATATAGCAGCAACTTCTCTTGCGGCTTAGGTGCGACAAGTGTTGGAGTAGAGGATAGGTATCTCTTCAGGTCCTGCAGCGCAGCCTCTGCTTCCGGAGTCCATTTCATTGGACCTGCCTTTTTCAAAATTTTGAAAAATAGCAGGGCGCGCTCAGCAGACTTAGAGATGAACCTACTAAGAGCAGCAACACAGCCGGCAAGCCTTCGCACATCCTTGACGCGCTTTGGTGCTTCGATTTGCTCAATGGCCTTAATCTTGTCGGGATTAGCTTCAATCCCCCTCTGGGACACAAAGAATCCGAGAAGCTTGCCTGAAGGAACTCCAAACACACACTTCTCGGGATTCAACTTGAGGTTGTTCCTGCGCAGATTTGCAAAAGTCTCGTCCAAGTCTTGGATCAAAGTCTCTTTGTCCTTTCTCTTGACCACTATGTCATCCATGTAAGCTTCTACATTTCTGTGCAGCTGTGGCTCAAAAGCATGACTGACTACTCTTGCAAATGTTGCACCAGCATTCTTTAGTCCGAAGGGCATTCGTACAAAGCAGTACGTGCCACATGGAGTAATGAACGATGTTTTTGCTTCATCCTCTTCTGCCATGAAGATCTGATGATATCCTGAATATGCATCAAGGAATGAAAGCAGATCACATCCTGTCGTGGAGTCGACGATCTGGTCAATGCGCGGCAAGGGAAATGGATCCTTGGGACAAGCTTTATTAACATCAGTGAAGTCAATACAAAGCCTCCACTTCCCGTTTGCTTTGCGCACGACTACTGGATTGGCTAACCACGTCGGATGGAGCACTCCTCGGACCAGGCCTGCTTCTTCCAACTTCCTGATCTCCTCTGCAATGAATTCTTGTCTCTCTACTGCTTGCTTCCTAACTCTCTGCTTGACGGGCCACGCGTGAGGACAGATGGCAAGGTGGTGCTCAATTACTTTCCTGGGAACACCGGGGATGTCAGATGGTTGCCATGCAAACACATCGACATTCGCCCGCAAGAAAGCAACGAGCGCGCTTTCCTATTTAGGATCAAGCGTGGCACTGATGGTGAAGGTGCCACCAGTGCCGTCCTCCTTGGCGGCCACTTTCTTGGTCTCTGGTGAAGCTGTCTTTGCCTTCTTGCACTTGCCGGTGGAGCTCGATGGTGCGTCCTCGACGGTAGCGCAACACTCCGAAGAGGTGCGCTTGCCGGAGTAGGCATCAGAGCTACTCTTGTCGGTCTTGGTCTTCTTCTTCCCCCCGAGAGCTTCAGCAGCAAGTGGTTTGCGTTCTGTTGCGGCTGCTGCTTCCCGGTAGATCTTGTCGGTACAGATGAGTGCATCCTTCTTGTCGCCTTGAACAGAAATGACACTTATCGGACCAGGCATCTTGAGCACATTATAGGCATAGTGAGAGGCTGCCATGAACTTAGCGAGCGCTGGACGGCCAAGTATCCCATTGTAGGGCAATGGGAGATCGGCAACGTCGAATGTGACTCTCTCTGTCCTGAAATTCAGCTCGCTGCCAAATGTCACCGGCAGTGTGATCTTCCCCTTCGGCTTGCTCCTTCCCGGGTTTATTCCTTGAAAGGTACCAGTCTCTTCGAGCTCGCTGACGGGGATCTGGAGCTTCTTGAGCACTGAGGAGGAGATCAGATTCAGGCCGGCCCACCGTCAACCAGCATCTTCGTAACCCTGAGGTTGCGGATTGTTGGCGAAACCAACATCGGCAAGCACCCGACCGCAGTGATGCGATCAGGGTGATCTTCAATGTCGAAGATGATGGGCGTGTTGGACCATTTCAGGGGCTTGCGCGACTCAATGGATGGTTCTGCTGCATTCACTTCCCGCATCCATTGTTTGAGTTGGAGGTGCGAAGTGTGCAGAGAAGCACCGCCGTCGACGCACAACACCTCTGTCGCCTTCTGGAACTCCTACTCGTCAGTCTCATCTTCCTCCATCTCATCATCCTCATCTCCGTCTTCGTCTTTGTCGCGGCCGCGGGGAGGCCTGTCTCCTTGCCGCGCCTTGGCCTTGCCGCGGCGCCCTCCCCGGGCGGGATACTTCTTGCCGGATCCTCCGCCACCTTCCCGGGCCTTCTCCTTGTCGCGACGCTCGTATTCAGCTTTCTGTAGCTCCGCCATCTGCTCAACTTTCTTGCAGGCTTGGAGGTCATGGGCCTTGGTGCGGTGGATCTTGCAATACTGCTTGCCGGAGCCATCCTGCTTGTCGGCGGCCACCACAGCCTCGCCGGAGTTACCAGCTCTAGCCTTCTCGGAACCGCTTCCGCTGCCGGATTGCTCAACAACTAGCACATCCTTAACCTTCCTCTTTCTGTTATTCTGCCTCCATTTCCCCTTTGCCGGAGGGGCGTCCTCGCTGTCAGATCCTTCTGCTCCTACATTCTCTTCGGGGAGCCTTCTCCCCTCTTCAGCCCGTGCACACTTGTCGGCCAGAGCATATAGCTCGCTGACATCTCTGATTTTGCACATCGCCATCTCCTCCCTCATCCTGCGGTTACGCACGTTCTGATGGAACGCGCTGATAACCGTGGCAGGGTGGACGTCTGGGATGTTGCGCTGCACCTGGCTGAATCTCTGTATGTACTTGCGCAGGGGTTCTCCTTCCTTCTGGGCGAGCAGGTGAAGATCACTCTCCTGGCCATGGGGTTTGTGGCCGCCTGTGAAAGCGCCAACAAACTGATGGCACAGGTCCGCCCACGAAGAGATGGAGTTGTCCGGCAAGTGCATGAGCCAAGATCTGACGTTGGGCTTGAGTACCAGCGGGAAGTAGTTGGCGAGGATCTTCTCGTCGCGCCCTCCAGCAGCCTGCACCATGATGGTGTAGACGCTGAGGAACTCTGACGGATGTATCCTACCATCGTACTTCTCGGGCACGTCTGGCTTGAAGTTCTTGGTACTGGGCCACTGGACCTGCCGCAGCTCACGGGTGAACGCAGGGCAACCTGCCGCGTACGGCAAGCCGCCTAGTTCCCCTGGCGCATGCATGTCGACAGTGGGCCCAGCGCGCCGGTCAGATTGACGTCGCGCTTCTCTTCGACGCTCGATGCGAGTGCGAGCGTCTTCGTGTCGTCGTTCTTGGAGAACTTGGCGTTGATCGCGGCGAGCTCGCGGGTCCGACGACGCGGTGGAGTCGGTGTCGAGGTTGGCCCGGCGAGTCGGCGATATTGGCCTTCGGGGCGGGGAGTGCGCAGTGGTGGCACCCCCAGCGGTCTTGTCGGCATCGGCTTGCGCCTGGGCGTCTTGCCGGGGCTTCGATGTGCTCGGTTGCCGGGGCTTGTCGCCGTTGGCGAAGCCAATGAGGCTATAAATGGCGGCCCTCCAGTCGTCGATCTTGTCCGGCGCTGGAGGGTAATCTAGAAGCAGCCGGGCTCGGGCCAGCACTTCCTCTGGAGTCTTGGGTGGCGGTGGCGAGCGACGCGAGGTGCGAGACATGCTCAAACTTCTAACGGTGTTAGAAGGAGTAACATCTCGCCCAGGTGACCGCACTAAACTCGCGCCAGCGTGTTGACATGCATGTTGGCCTTGAGCGTCGCGCGACCCACTAGCTCGGCCTTGTTCCAACGCGAGTACGGTGCTAGGAGCATCGTGGCGTTGTCGATCCTGCACCTCCTGGGAGGGGTACGGTGGATATGCAGAAGCTGAACCTTGCGGGGCCTTGTCTTTGGACCGGGTGACGATGCGCGTCCCCCCGCCAGCGCCCGCTCCTCCGCCGGCGTCCGCCCCACCGCCCGTTTGCTCTGGTGGCGGTAGGGAAGTCGCAGACGGAGCGGCCACCTCCGAAGTCTTCTTCTTTGGTGGCATGTCGACGAAGATGTTGATGTAGCGCGCGCAGACGCCGGATCAGATACGCACGACCTCAACGCCCCCCTACCTGGCGCGCCAGAGATGTCGTGGTGGCTGGGAGCACGAGCACCTACGGGGCAGGAGGGCCCCTTTTTGTCCGGCAAGGGAGCGGAGGGCGCACGCAGAGTGGATCGAGGCGAGAGAGCGCGCGGGGGATTTTTACCCAGCTTCGGAGCTCTCCGGAGAGATAAAACTCATACTGCTGCTTTGTGTCTTGTATTCTGTTCTTGCTCGAGAGAGCGGGAGTGGCTTCGAATCAGCCGAACCCTCGAACCTCCGAACCTCCGACTCTCCGAACCTCCGAACCTCTTCTACGTGCGCACGGGCCTCCTTTTTATAGGCTAAAGGGGTCACCGACAGGTGGCAACGTAGAAAGAGGGGTAGAAAGGTAAAAACGCGGGTTGGTACAACCACTATCTACAGTGTCCCCTACCTAACTCTGATGGCAGGGGGCAGGGGCATTTAATGCCCGTCCGGTCGCCCCAACAGTGCAAGGAAGCGACCGTTAGGGGCGCCGCCGATCGCCACGATGGCCTCCTTGTCAGCTTCGCTTGCCACCTCACACCGCCATGCTGCACAGCACCTCGCCACGTGCTCCTGGGATAGTCCTGGGGTGACACGTCGTCGGGTGTGCTGGAGCGTGGGTGCAGAGTGGCAGCCCTGCCGCGGCAAGCGCCTCGCCGCGGCCTTTATCTTGTCGCACCAGCAAGCTTGCCGCTCGCCGGGCCTTGCCGGGACGCGCGGGGCGTCGCGGCAAGTTTACTTGGAATGCCTTGAGTGACCTTCTCGGCAAGCTCCTCTTGCCGGGGCCTTGGTTGGCCTTCCCGGCAAGCTTCTCTTGCCGGGGCCTTGGTTGGCCTTCCCGGCCAGCTCCTCTTGCCGGGGCCTTGGTTGGCCTTCCCGGCAAGCTCCTCTTGCCGGGGCCTTAGTTTGAGTACTTTGTTCTTGAATGGCATCAAATTAGCCGTGGAGGATCTTGGCGGACGCCCGGCAAGCCCTGCCGCGGGTCGCTGCGACTGCCCGTGCACAAGTTTGGGATACTAAGGTACCCCTACTTTAGTACTCCGACAGTCCTGGACGGATCCCGCCTTATGGCCGAGCAATGTGCTAAGGATGTTATCTTTGAATGAGTACGTTCATGTTATCTTGTCCTGTACTATGAAACAATATCGTTAGGTAATATAATGCTTGTTATTTAAAAATTTAGCTCCTGTGCGGCTGTATTTTTAAATCTGAGTGTTGGCCAGTCGTCGGTTTCCGCCCCCATGTAGGTAGTACGGGGGTGTTCGGGATGAATCTAAACAATCTTTACTCCAAAGTTTGGTCCTTAAAGGATGAACCAGGCAATCGGACTATGTGGCTTTATCACCCTCACTTAGTGTCACGCCCAATATGCGATACTATCCTAAAGAGACTCGAAGGTCCCACCAAGGATAGAACCGCATATTGAAACGCTTTTGCAAGGTGGATATCATTACATCAACATTACATAATAGATGGGGATACATACAAAAGGCATACAAAGCCACACGAATACAACATCACAATACATAAGAGCATCATCCGACTACGGATGAAACACAAACAGAAACTCAAACGACATCCACCCTGCTAGCCCAGGCTTCCGACCTGGAACCTATCCCCTGATCGAAGAAGAAGTAGAAGAAGAAGAACTCCAAAACAAGCAACATCACTCTCGCATCATGATCATCGCAAAACCTGTACCTGCAACTGTTGTTGTAGTAATCTGTGAGCCATGAGGACTCAGAAATCCCATTACCATGGGTATCAAGACTAGCAAAGCTTAATGGGAAAGGAAGGGGTAAAGTGGTGAGGTTGCAGCAGCGACTAAGCATATATGGTGGCTAACATATGCAAATAAGAGCGAGAAGAGTAGCAAAGCAATGGTCGTCAACTAGTAATGATCAAGAAGTGATCCTGAACTCCTGCTTACGTCAAAGATAACCCAAAAACCGTGTTCACTTCACGGACTCCGCCGAAAATAGACCATCGCGGCTACACACGCGGTTGATGCGTTTTAATTCGGATCTGGTGTCAAGTTATCTACAACCGGACATTAACAAATTCCCATCTGCCCATAACCGCGGGCACGGCTTTCGAAAGTTTAAACCCTGCAGGGGTTTCCCAACTTAGCCCATGATAAGCTCTCGCGATCAACGAAGGATATACCTTCTCCCAGGAAGACCCTTAGACTCGGAATCCCGGTTTACAAGACATTTCGACAATGGTAAAACAAGACCAGCAAGACCGCCCGCTGTGCCGACAATCCCGATAGGAGCTGCACATATCTCGTTCTCAGGGCACACCGGATGAGCAAGACGACGGGTTGGCATAGACCCTGGTTGCCCAGGGGGCGCCGGACATCGCTCGGCTTGGACCAACACTTAGACAAGCATTGGCCCCGGGGGGGCTAAAATAAAGATGACCCTCGGGTTAATTACTCCCAAGGGAAATGTAGGTGGTGGTGAGGCAAATGGTAAAACCAATGTTGGGCCTTGCTGGAGGAGTTTTATTCAAAGCGAACTGTCAGGGGGGTCCCATAAGTCACCCAACCGCGTAAGGAACGCAAAATCCGGGAACATAACACCGGTCAGAACATAACTAGGGCGGCAAGAGTGGAACAAAACACTAGGCACAAGGTCGAGCCTTCCACCCTTTATCTAGATGCATTAATTAAATAAGAGATATTGTGATATCCCAACATAATCCTGTCCACCATGGGGCAATCTTCAACTTCACCTGCAACTAACAACGCTATAAGAGGGGCTGAGCAAAAGCGGTAACATAGCCAAGCAACTGTTTGCAAGGAAGGGTGAAAAAGGTTAGAGGTTGACATGGCAATATGGGAGGCTTGAAGTGTAAATGATAGGTAGCGCAGCATAGTGATAGAACGAAGCAACTAGCATAGCAATGATAGTAGTGAAATCCAGGGTAGCGGTCATCTTGCCTGAAATCCCGCTAGGAAGAAGAACGAGTCCATGAAGAAGACAAACGGACATAGTCGAACGAATCCTCACAACTCCGGACAAAACCGAAGCTACCGAGAGAAGCAAACCGGAAAGAAGCAAACAACATGGTAAACACACAAGTATAATCATGGCATGATGCACAATCAAGTATGATGCATGTCCGGTTTAATGAGGCATGGCATGGTAAAGTGCAACAAGCAGTACTACATGTTAAGTGGAGATCAATATGCAACGAGTTGCATATTGACAAAACACCACATTGACATATTTAGTTTAATCTCGTTTATGCTACCCAACAAAATTAAATGTTCTTAAACATGGCAAGAGGTGAAGCATAAGTAAACTAACTATTTACCCAAGTTTAAATGAGGCCGGAACAACAAACAACAATTCCGGAAAATCCTCATGTCCATATTTTAGTTTTGGTACTGTTCTACCCTAAACCATATTTTAGATTTGTTAGACATGCAAAACAATGCCACCATGTTAAACTAGGCATTTCTCCAACCCATTTACATATAAATTTTAATTAATTTGGAGCTACCGTTATTTAGATATGAAATAAATCATTTCAACATGGCATTTGAGCAAGTTTAAACAACCAGTATTTTAAATATATTTTACATGGATGAAAGTTGCATATTATTAATCTACACAAAATTCTAAGCATTTTACATATATAAATCATTTTAATCCGATGCACGGTTCATGAGATATTAAACACATGAAGTATGAGGGTTTTTCTTCAAATCTGTAAATCTAGGGATAATTAGCAAAATCGCAGGTCAGGAAATAAAATGCTATCGGGCCGAAACTGGAACTGGAGCAAGCCCAAAAGTGTACAGGGGGGCGCTGGATCTGATGCTCACCATGGGCTTGGCCCGGATCTGGAGTTGGGCTGGAAGGGGGCGCGCGGAGTTGGGCCTCCAGGCGAAGGGAGCCGGGACCGGCATGGTCGACGCAGGAGGTCAACGCACGTCTGGGACGAGCGAGCGAGGCAGAGGTTGCGGGCGTCCTCCTCTGCTCGAAGAAGAGGACGGACCAGGCGTTGACGGCGCACAGGAAGAAGACGACGAGGAGGAGCAGCATGGATGGGGCTCTGGCGACGGGATCCAAAGGGGAACGCCGGCGAATGGACGGAGGACCTCGGGCCCGGCCGAACCTAGCGGTGGCCGGCGCTTCAGAGCTCCTGGCGAAGGGGGTGGGGTACCTGAAGAAGAGGGCCAGAGAGAGTTCAGAGCGAGAGAGAGAGAGACAGGGAAAAGAGAGAAGGAAAACAGGGGAAGGAGAGGGCGACGGGGACGGGGATGGAAGAGGCACGGCGACATGACCTGCTGGTCGCCGGCGGCGGCAGGATGAGGTGGCGTCGGGGGCTCGCAGGGGGGTCGAAGAGGAGGCATCGGGCGCATCGGGGTAGCCTGAAGGTCGGGGTGGCCGGCGGGTTCGCGGGATGCAGCACGGGCACGGCGGCATCCTCCTGGACAGCTGGAATGAGGGGGCTTGGAGTCTCCGAGCTGCGCGGGCCGAGCTCGGGATGGCCATGGCGTTGGAGCTCCTGTCAATGGCAATAGGAGAGAGAGAGGATTGAGAGAGAGAACCCAGAGGAAGGAGAAGAAGGGAGAGAGGGGGCGCGGCAGGCGCTCAACTTGTTCGCTACTGGATTGGCCGACGACGGGGCTGTCGAGGCGCAGGCATGGGAGCTGCTGCTCTGACGGTGATGGACGGGAGGGGTGGCTCGGGAGGAGAGGTGGAGGTTGATTGGGTGGATCGGGCAGCGGAGATCCCGAGGGGGATTCAGCTGGCGGCGGCGCGAGACCGGAGGGATGGGACATCGCCCTAGATTTTACGGTTAGTCTAGATAAGGTATGAGGTTGGACTATAAATAGACAAAGGGGGAAAACTTGGGTCAACCGATCGGGATCGGACGGTCGAGAATGAATAGACTAGGGGAGTCCAAAAGAGAAAACGAAGATATTTTGTAGATGTTAGGGGATGATCCAGACTCATTGGTCATGACCACTCGGGTCGGGTTCGGGGGAGTTTTGGACGCGCGCGCGAGGGGGCTTCGAGCTGGCAAGAGAGGTTAGGTGGTCACGGTCAAGAGGGAAGCGAAACCCTGATTGGTCTGGAACGGCCAACAAAAGCAAGGGGGGGGGACACGGCAACTACGAGCGGATAGAAGTTTTATGAAAACGGTGCTGATGCAATGCGAATGATGACATGAGATGAGATGCATAACAAGAACAAAATGCAAAAGAACAGACAAAAACCCAACCACGGAGGAAATAATAAATCACATAGCTGGAAATGGCAAGAGTCAGAGTTACGAATATGGAAAGTTGTATCCGGGGCGTTACAACACTCCACCACTACGAGAGGATCTCGTCCCGAGATCTAGGATGGCACCGGAGAGAAACGGAAGAGGAAGAGAAGAGGTAAAACTAAGTTGCTTCTTTGACGAACGAGTGAAACCACAAACCTTGAGAGGTTGAGCAATTTAAAAGAAAGAGTACAACAGAGATGAACAAGATTGCAAACAATCTGTTGGAAAAGGGGAACAAGGAACATTACGAGAACTTGAAGGTTGCAAAGACATGAATCAAGAGTTTAATGGACAAGATAGAATTTGAAACCACTCCGGTTAAAACAAGATGAGAGAGGAAGAATTCGGGCAGCACTCTGGTTGAACATGGAAGGAATAGAACATGAACTTGGCAAAATGAAAGCACTTGGATGAGACTCCGGTTAAAAGAGGAATGATAGACACAACACTCCAGTTAAATGGATTAGCAATAAAAGAACATGATCCTCCCAATTCGAGATGATGAGTGAAAATAGCAACATCACAATGCCTCCAGAAGAAAGAATAGAAGATAGATCATTGGAATAACAGAATGAAGGAGAAAATGCCAACTTCTGCCACAAATGAGCTTGGAAAGCACCCTTCCAAGAAGGATATAACGGAGTTGTCGGAAAACCAACAACGAAAATAATAAGCTGGTAGTGGGCTTATGGAAACATCTTAACACTTGAGGTGAAATTCTGCCACTAACGAAAAACAATTGCTTGTTTGAGATCAACGAAGAGATGAAAAACCTCTTTCACCGAGAAGGATATGGAGAAAGCTTGGATCATTGATAAGCACCACAAATAGCAACATTCCCAATGGAAGGCTTTAGGTGAAATATAACCCAAGATACTCCAACAAAGAAATTGATGGGTTGAAAAGATCTCATGATCGAAGAGAAAAATGATGGTTTTCAAAATATCTCAATCTTGACAACTTGTGAATCAAAAAACTTGAAGGGAAATTATCAAGAATGACATAACACCACCTCAAAAGATAATATAGAAGGAATTGCACTTCGGAATGTAAGATGAAGAATGCTTGAACTCCCCAAAACAAAACATGTGTTTAGCACCATGTTTATTTTGGAGTGTAGCTTGGCGGATCTTAGCTTCGAGAGACACCTTGAAGAACAATTGAAGAATGAAAAGAATCCTTCACGAACCACCATGTAGAGCCTCCAAGAATAACTTCAGTGATAAAAGGATGATAAAAAAGAAAGACAAGTTGAAAACACAAGGTGAAGCCTTGTGATAATTTAGATGGAGCTTCGCGACGAGATAAGAAAACTTGGAACTCCGGAACAGAAAACATGAAGCATCTCGTACCGAGAAATGTTACATGATGAACAACTCTGGAAAGAAGAAACTAGATTACTTGGATGAAACAATAATAAGAATTACGTTATGTGTATCCTTCACCAATTTAAATTGATGACAAGCAACGAATTTGGCATACTACTTATTCTTCTAGAAAGGATTAAGAGAGATATAGCGCAAACTTGAGAAGGTATTGATGGAACCACCGGTGGGATTTGGAAACAACGAATATTTGATATGATAACGAAGGAAGTGAAATCTTGAACGAACCACCGTAAGAATTGTAAATGAAAGTATCAAGGCACAATTCACCGGGAAGAATTGGAAAACAAATGAAGATACTTGAGGGGATTTAGATACATGAGAACAAAGAGATCATGAACTGATTAGAGGGTATTTGAACGATGCACCGGTAAGATTTGGAGAATGATAGCTACACGCTGAGAAAGAAGAATTATGACATGATGGCCTTTGGAGGAAAAAAATGGAAACAACTCATGAAATGCTCCGGATGGTAAGAAAAGAATTGTCACAATCAAAACAATTATGAGGATAGCATGAAGCTAGAACCATGAATATTCAAGAGAATGGACCAAGATTTAAGAGAAATCCTTCTTCGGTCTTCAAATGTTGAGAATGATGATGAGAACCACCATGAATTGTTGAGATGCTCCGGGAGAATGAAAAACAAAGAGGTTGAGCCAACACTGAAAAATAAATTGAAATCGATCTTGGAAAAGATCTGACTGATGAGATTTATTCTTACGTCAAACTTTGAAAATAAATCGGGAAAAGCTCCGGGAAAAATTAGAAGAGTCAGGTAAGATCCTGGGAAAAGACCTGTGGGTTAGGGCCCACTCAAAATATACACCTTCGAAAAATTAATTGAAATGGAAATTGCACCGGTTGAATTAAATGACTTGAATGAGATAAAAACCTCGAAATATCTTGAACAGATTGAGAATGGAAAACACACGTCTTGTGAAATATCTTCAGCACTCTAGGACAAATGAATAGGAAGAAGTGAATGATTAAGAGGTGCATCGGCATGAGAAAGCATTAGAAATGAGGAAAGGAATATGGTGAATATCGAAAGCTTGAATTGGATCCTCCGGAGAAGAAACAACAATGAAGGATGATGAACATGAAACTGTTGAGCACCTTCATGGGAAATCACCGGATAAGAACATTGACGGAAAAGAATGGAGAGTCTTCCCATCAATAAAATGGATACCCGATTAAGAAATCTGAGTCCTTGAAGAAAAGGGTGGGAGGGCGGGGAAAACAAAGACAAGTTGGAATGGATGAAACAAACACCGGTGAGAAAACTTAGAGTTGATCTTGCGGATGTTTGGAAAAGAATTGACATGACAATCTCGATAAACAAGAAGGATTAGCACTCTCATAGAAATATGAGAACACCACTTGAAAGGTATGGAATCAACACTTGACAATGAAGCAACTCGAATACCACAACTCAAAACAAAACAAAGGATTGGCTTGCAGAAATAAGCCGGAACAAATACATATGATAGAGATTTACCCAATCCCATATCATGCATCTGTCGGAAAGATATTCTAGGAGCTACTTGAATTCCCACCTATAAACTCCCGAAACTTTCTAGTTATGCAATCTGGTGTTGGGGATACAGGGGAAGCAATATATGTCACCAAAACTAACAATCCCTACATCCAGTTGTATCCATCCGTCAACACATAACCAAGAAAACTCTGGAAATCGTGTACCTCAACCTTCGAAAAGCATCCATTATACGAGTTATGGCAATACTCCCGAACTCCCACCCCAGTACTGGGTGGCGTCGAGGTTATCTCACCAACAACTGCATAAAAGAGATTTTCGATGTCGGCAAAACTCAGGTATTCCAGAACTGCAACGATAAAATTGTGATGACAACACCTCGGAGCTCAACTCCCCGGGTCACTGCCACATAAAAGATAGGAGGCACCAAGAACAATGTTCTCGTCACAAAACGATCGGAACGATTCCAAGATACCCGCGTGATCCTAATTTTTTATAGTGAAATTATAGGAGAGGAAAATCAAAACATCTACGTCTGTAGACCTCACTAGAGCGACGAAGGGGCTGGGGAGTAAAAAGAATCCTACTCTCCGATATATATAATCCTAAGACTCAAAATAGTTTTCTTCTAGACTCAACAATGGCCAACAATCAAGGGGGCTCCTATAGTCGGTCGAGGCTCTGATTACCAACTTGTCACGCCCAATATGCGATACTATCCTAAAGAGACTCGAAGGTCCCACCAAGGATAGAACCACATATTGAAACGCTTTTGCAAGGTGGATATCATTACATCAACATTACATAATAGATGGGGATACATACAAAAGGCATACAAAGCAACACGAATACAACATCACAATACATAAGAGCATCATCCGACTATGGATGAAACACAAACAGAAACTCAAACGACATCCACCCTGCTAGCCCAGGCTGCCGACCTAGAACCTATCCCCTGATCAAAGAAGAAGCAGAAGAAGAAGAACTCCAAAACAAGCAACATCACTCTCGCGTCATGATCATCGCAAAACCTATACCTCCAACCATTGTTGTAGTAATCTATGAGCCACGAGGACTCAGCAATCCCATTACCATGGGTATCAAGACTAGCAAAGCTTAATGGGAAAGGAAGGAGTAAAGTGGTGAGGTTGCAGCAGCGACTAAGCATATATGGTGGCTAACATACGCAAAATAAGAGCGAGAAGAGTAGCAAAGGAATGGTCGTCAACTAGTAATGATCAAGAAGTGATCCGGAACTCCTGCTTACGTCAAACATAACCCAAAAACCGTGTTCACTTCCCGAACTCCGCCAAAAAGAGAGCATCACGGCTACACACATGGTTGATGAGTTTTAATTCGGATCTGGTGTCAAGTTATCTACAATCGGACATTAACAAATTCCCATCTGCCCATAACTGCGGGCACGGCTTTCGAAAGTTTAAGCCCTGCAGGGGTGTCCCAACTTAGCCCATGATAAGCTCTCGCGATCAACGAAGGATATACCTTCTTCCAGGAAGACCCGATCAGACTCGGAATCCCGGTTTACAAGACATTTTGACAATGGTAAAACAAGAACAGCAAGACCGCCCGCTGTGTCGACAATCCCGATAGGAGCTGCACATATCTCGTTCTCAGGGCACACCGGATGAGCAAGACGACGGGTTGGCATAGACCCTGGTTGCCCAGGGGGCGCTGGACATCGCTCGGTTTGGACCAACACTTAGACAAGCATTGGCCCGGGGGGGGGGGGCTAAAATAAAGATGACCCTCGGGTTAATTACTCCCAAGGGAAATGTAGGTGGTGGTGAGGCAAATGGTGAAACCAATGTTGGGCCTTGCTGGAGGAGTTTTATTCAAAGCGAAGTGTCAAGGGGGTCCCATAAATCACCCAACCGCGTAAGTAACGCAAAATCCGGGAACATAACACCGGTATGATGGAAACTATGGCGGCAAGAGTGGAACAAAACACCTGGCATAAGGCCGAGCCTTCCACCCTTTACCAAGTATATAGATGCATTAATTAAATAAGAGATATTGTGATATCCCAACATAATCCTGTCCACCATGGGGCAATCTTCAACTTCACCTGCAACTAACAATGCTATAAGAGGGGCTGAGCAAAAGCGGTAACATAGCCAAGCAACGGTTTGCGAGGAACGGTGAAAAAGGTTAGAGGCTGACATGGCAATATGGGAGGCTTGAAGAGTAAATGATAGGTAGCACAGCATAGCGATAGAACGAAGCAACTAGCATAGCAATGATAGTAGTGAGATCCAGGGTAACGGTCATCTTGCCTGAAATCCCGCTAGGAAGAAGAACGAGTCCATGAAGAAGACAAACTGACATAGTCGAATGAATCCTCACAACTCCGGAACGAAACCGAAGCTACCGAGAGAAGCAAACCGGAAAGAAGCAAACAACATGGTAAACACACAAGCATAATCATGGCATGATGCACAATCAAGTATGATGCATGTCCGGTTTAATGAGGCATGGCATGGTAAAGTGCAACAAGAAGTACTACAACTTAAGTGGAGATCAATATGCAACGAGTTGCATATTGACAAAACACCACATTGACATATTTAGTTTAATCTCGTTGATGCTACCCAACAAAATTAAATGTTGTTAAACATGGCAAGAGGTGAAGCATAATTAAACTAACTATTTAGGCAAGTTTAAATGAGGCCGGAACAACAAATAACAATTCCGGAAAATCCTCATGTCCATATTTTAGTTTCGGTACTGTTCTACCATAAACCATATTTTAGACTTGTTAGACATGCAAAACAATGCCACCATGTTAAACTAGGCATTTCTCCACCCCATTTACATATAACGTTTAATTAATTTGGAGCTACGATTATTTAGATATGAAATAAATCATTTCAACATGGCATTTGAGCAAGTTTAAACAAACAGCATTTAAAACATATTTAACACGGATGAAAGTTGCATATTATTAATCTACACAAAATTCTAAGCATTTTACATATATAAATAATTTTAATCTGTTGCACGGTTCATGAGATATTAAAAACATGAAGTATGAGGCTTTTTCTGCAAATCTGTAAATCTAGGGATAATTAGCAAAATCCCAGGTCAGGAAAAAAATGCTATCGGGCCAAAACTGGAACTGGAGCAGGCCCAATAGTGTACAGGGGGGTGCTGGATCTGATGCTCACCATGGGCTTCGCCCGGATCTGGAGTTGGGCCGGAAGGGGGCGCGCGGAGTTGGGCCTCGCAGGCGAAGGGAGCTGGGCCCGGCACGGTCGACGCGGGAGGTCAACGCACATCTGGGACGAGCGGGCGAGGCAGAGGTTGCGGGCGTCCTCCTCTGCTCGAAGAAGAGGCCAGACCAGGCGTTGTCGGCGCACAGGAAGAAGACGACGAGGAGGAGCAGCGTGGATGGGGCTCTGGCGATGGGATCCAAAGGGGAATGTCGGCGAATGGACGGAGGACCTCGGGCCCGGTCGAACCTAGCGGCGGCCGGCGCTTTAGAGCTCATGGCGAAGGGGGTGGGGTACTTGAAGAAGAGGGACAGAGAGAGTTCAGAGCGAGAGAGAGAGAGACAGGGAAAAGAGAGAAGGAAAACACGGGAAGGAGAGGGCGACGGGGACGGGGAAGGAAGAGGCACGGCGACATGACCTGCTGGTTGCCGGCGGCGGCAGGAAGAGGTGGCGTCGGGGGCTCGCAGGGGGGTCGAAGAGGAGGCATCGGGCACATCGGGGTAGCGTGAAGGTCGGGGTCGCCGACGGGTTCGCGGGATGCAGCACGGGCACGGCGGCATCCTCCTGGACTGCTGGAATGAGGGGGCTTGGAGTCTCCGAGCTGCGCGGGCGAGCTCGGGATGTCCATGGCGTTGGAGCTCCTGTCAATGGCAACAGGAGAGAGAGAGGATTGAGAGAGAGAATCCAGAGGAAGGAGAAGAAGGGAGAGAGGGTGCGCGGCAGGCGCTCAACTTGTTCGCTGTTGGATTGGCCGACGGCGGGGCTGTTGAGGCGCAGGCATGGGAGCTACTGCTCCGACGGTGATGGACGGGAGGGGTAGCTCGAGAGGAGAGGTGGAGGTTGATTGGGTGGATCGGGCAGCGGAGATCCCGAGGGGGATTCAGCTGGCGGCGGCGCGAGACCGGAGGGATGGGACATTGATGGATTCATGTACCTAGGGTAGGGTCATAGGCCTGACCTAAATGTCCTACCCAAGGACACCCTTAGAAGAGATCACCTCCCAGTCGACCAACGAGGAACCCACTCGACTGACCAGAAGGACTCGACCATGGGGACTCACTCGACCATGAAGATACACTCGACCACCAGAAGGTCAGAAGGCACTCTGCACTGCAACGGCCTGTAATTGAATAGACTTAATGATAGTTAAGGCACTTTATGTGGGGCATTACCAGTAACGCCCCAGACTTAATATACTTTAAACCCTCCATTACGTGGGCTGGCAGGGGTCCTGGCGTACTCTATATAAGCCACCCCCCTCCACAGGCAGAGGGGTTCGCACTCTTGTAACACCTATACACATAATCCACTCGACCGCCTCAGGGCTCCGAGACGTAGGGCTTTTAATTCCTCCGAGAAGGGCCTGAACTCGTACATCGCTTGTGTTTACAACCTCTCCATAGCTAGGACCTTGCCTCTCCATACCCACCTCCCACTCTACTGTCAGACTTAGAACCACGACAGTTGGCGCCCACCTTGGGGCAGGTGTTTTAGCGATTTTGTGGAGAAGTTGCGGTATTTCCGAGTACTTTCATCATGATGACTGCTGGAATTTTGGTCGAGGGGCGCGAGATCCGTCTTGGCGCTCTCACCTTTGTTGCCAACGACTCCGCGTGGCTCCAGGAGGCTCCACTCGACGTTGATGCGCTCCCCGTCCGCGGTGCAATGCATTTTCGCGCGTGTGTCCGTGGCGTTCTGCTGCGGCAACCGTCGGCCCCCTATCAGTCGACTCCTTTATCAGTCACCCGTCTGGTCTCCCACCAGTGCAGGCGCTCTGGTCGGTCGAGGCTTCAGCGGTGGGTGAAGCACGCGGTGACTCGCCAGACGGCCATTGCACAAGTTGCGGCAATCGAGCCCGACGAATCTCTCTACGGCCTGTTCGATCTGTCGACTGGCTCCGTAGAGACTGCATCCGAATGCGATAGCAGTGATCCAGCGGCGGAAATTCTCATGGTCGACGGGCCCCGCAGTCCTCCCGGCTTCGCCCATGGTGGCGGAGCGGGCGGTGGAGGTGACCCTGCACAGGACCACGAAGAGTACCAGTCCGAGACACTCGACTCTCTGCAGAGAGAAGAGCTTCGCCGTAGGAACATGGATGCCCTGCATACTCCCATTACGGGAGAAACCCCCGAGGCTCGCGCCTTGGAGGAGGCACGTTTGGCCAATGTGGCTGAACGCGCTCGTCTGGAGAACTTTCAGCGAGCACTCGACGAGCGCGCGCGGCGACGAGTTCCCGAAGCCAGTCGACGTCGACTCTTCCCGCCGACTCAGGTATACCGCATGCCAATTCAGAATTTAGCAGCTGCAACCCGTATAGCAGAGTCCATCCAGCCTTCACAGTCGGAAGCTGGGAGAGGCTTGATGCAGATTAGAGATTTCCTCCGAGCAGCAGGGGACCAGAACTCAGCTATGTCGCAGTCGCGCAACAGAATTCACAGTCGATCCGTCGCTGCGAATACGGTTCAGTCGGCTCACAGTCCCAGATCGCCTCCGCGGCGGGAAGGGCGCGACAACCAGCGAGATCAGTATGGAGACCAACACGACCGAGATGACAGGCGTCGAGTGCCCGTTTCCCCTCCGAGGGAAGGGTCCTACGCTCCTCGGTGACAGGATGACAGGCGTCAGTTCAGAACGGGGCGAAGAGTTCCAGTTGACCCCAGGGAACCAGGCTTCGACGCGCGATCCATTATCGTGCAAGGCTTGGTCGACCGGAACAGAGCCCATCGAGGTGGACCCGAGAGAGATGCACCCACGAGCAGTCGAGTGCATGTTTCTGGTCCAGAGTGTCTTAGCAGGGCTATCAGAGCCGTAGTGATTCCCCCCAATTTCAGGTTGGCGACAGGAGTCAGCAAATTCACTGGGGAGTCCAAGCCTGAAACTTGGCTTGAGGACTACCGAGTGGCTGTTCAGATTGGTGGTGGGAATGACGAGGTGGCCATGAAGCATTTGCCCCTCATGCTGGAAGGTTCAGCCAGAGCATGGTTGAATCAGTTGCCTCCTAGCAGTATTTACACATGGGAAGATTTGTTCCGAGTGTTCGTCAGAACTTTTGAAGGAACTTGCAAACGACCAGCTGGTTTGACAGAGCTGCAAGTTTGTGTGCAGAAGAACAATGAGACTCTCAGAGAGTACATTCAGAGGTGGATCACTCTGCACCATACTGTGGAGAATGTGTCTAATCACCAAGCAGTTTGCGCCTTCAAAGATGGCGTCAAGAACAGGGAATTGAGTCTGAAGTTTGGTTGAACCGGGGACATGACCCTGAGTCGAATGATGGAGATTGCTACCAAGTACGCCAATGGCGAGGAAGAGGACCGATTCCGAAGCGGCAAGTATAAGCCAAGTCAGTCGGAGAAGGGAAATTCCAGTCGGAAACAGAAGCGGAAAGCCGAGCCAGCAGCTCCTGGAGAGGCCCTGGCCGTGACTCAGGGAAAGTTCAAAGGGAAGCCAAAAGGATAAAGAAGGAAACAACGTGATGGATATGCCATGCCACATCCACACGAAGAAAGATGAAGAGGGCAACATCATTTACCCAAAGCACACCACTCGCTAGTGTCGACTCCTGATCCAGCAGTTTCAGGGAAAACAGTCTAAGGACAAGGAGAAAGAGTCAGACAAGGCCGGAGACAAAGAGGACAGTGAGGAAGAATATCCGCATATCAACTCCACTCTGATGATCTTCGCGGATGTGGAAAGCAAGAGTCGACTGAAAGTCATTAACCGTGAGGTGAATACGGTTGCCCCAGCAAAACCAAGTTATCTGAAATGGTCCCAAACACCCATCACATTCGACCAATCCGATCACCCGACTCATATTGCCACCCCTGGGAGGCAAGCTTTGGTGGTCGATCCAGTTGTCGAAGGCACTCGACTGACAAAAGTGCTGATGGACGGTGGTAGTGGGTTGAACTTGTTGTATGCAGACACACTGAAAGGAATGGGCATCCCGATGTCCCGACTGAGCACCAGCAATATGAGTTTCCACGGAGTCATACCAGGGAAGAAAGCCAACTCACTCGGCCAAATAGCTCTGGACGTAGTTTTTGGCGACTCAAAACATTTTCGCAAGGAAAAGTTGACCTTTGAGGTTGTGGATTTTCAGAGCGCGTACCACGCCATTTTGGGGAGGCCCGCCTATGCACGGTTCATGGCTCGACCATGTTACGTGTACCTCAAACTGAAAATGCCAGGTCCCAAAGGAGTGATCACTGTCACTGGCGATCGGAAAAAGGCAGAAGAGTGCTTTCAGAAGGGCTCGAAGATTGCCGATTCTCAGGTGACAGCGGTCGATTTCGAAGAATACAAGCAAAATGCAGATCCGAGTGATTTGTTGCGATCCAAGAAACCAGCCACAGAGTCTGCATTTCAGTCGTCCGGCGAGACGAAGCCTGTTCACATTCACCCGACCGACCCCAATGCAGCCCCGACCCACATCTCCACGACACTCGACCCGAAATAGGAAGAAGCGCTCATCCAGTTCCTCCGTGAGAACTGGGACATTTTTGCATGGAAGCCAGCTGACATGCCAGGTGTTCCCAGGGGACTGGCTGAGCATCGCCTCAGAGTCGACAAAATCAGCAAAATCAGTCAAAGAACATCTTCGGCGGTCCGCCGTCCAGAAGAGAAAAGCTATTGGTGAGGAAGTGGCTCGACTGTTGGCGGCAGGATTTATCCGAGAGATATACCACTCTGAGTGGCTCGCTAATGTCGTCATGGTTCCCAAGAAGGACAACTCACTCCGCATGTGCATTGACTTCAAGCACATCAATTGGGCCTGCCCAAAAGATCATTTTCCTCTTCCTCGCATAGATCAAATTGTTGACTCGACCGCGGGATGTGAGAGATTGTCTTTTCTAGACGCATATTCCGGGTATCATCAGATCCGTCTGTATGGACCCGACGAAGTAAAAACAGCTTTCATCACTCCATTCGGGTGCTTCTGCTATATCACCATGCCATTCGGCCTCAAGAATGCCGGAGCCACATTTATGCGTATGATTCAGAAGTGTCTTCTCACTCAAATCAGTCGGAATGTGGAAGCGTATATGGATGATATCGTTGTTAAGTCGCGAAAAGGTTCCGACCTGCTTGCTGACCTCGCCGAAACATTTGCCAACCTCAGAAGGTATGATATCAAGCTCAATCCATCGAAGTGCACATTTGGAGTTCCTGGTGGAAAGTTACTCGGTTTTCTCGTTTCCGAGCGAGGGATCGACGCTAATCCAGAGAAGATCGGCACTATTCTTCGAATGAAACGCCCTGTGCGAGTGCACGATGTCCAGAAGCTTACTGGATGCTTGGCCGCATTAAGTCGATTCATCTCACGACTCCGTGAAAAGGCATTGCCTCTTTACCGACTGATGAAGAAGGCAGACAAGTTCGAGTGGACTACAGAAGCTGATGCAGCATTTGCCGAGCTAAAAGCTCTGCTCTCCACCTAGCTGGTGCTTGCTGCTCCAATCAGCAAAGAGCCTCTGTTGCTTTATATTGCAGCCACAGGACAAGTCGTCAGTACAATACTTACGGTCGAGCGGGAAGAAGAAGGAAAAGCCTTCAAAGTTCAGCGCCCGGTGTATTATTTGTCTGAAGTCTTGACTCCATCCAAGCAGAGATATCCTCATTATCAGAAGCTTGTGTATGGAATATACATGACCACGAAGAAGGTTGCTCATTATTTCTCTGATCATTCTATCACAGTCGTCAGCGACGCCCCACTATCAGAGATTCTCCACAACAGAGATGCAACTGGTCGAGTGGCGAAATGGGCGATTGAACTTCTTCCCCTTGATATCAAGTTTGAGGCAAAGAAAGCCATTAAGTCCCAGGCAATAGCAGATTTCCTCGCCGAGTGGATTGAACAACAGCAGCCGACTGAAGTTCACTCGGAGCATTGGACCATGTTCTTCGATGGCTCTAAAATGCTGAATGGTTCTGGTACTGGGGTTGTTCTGGTTTCCCCCAGAGGAGATAAGCTTAGGTATGTGCTCCAGATTCGCTTTGATTCCTCCAACAATGAGGCAGAGTATGAGGCCCTTTTATACGGATTGCGCATGGCCATCTCACTCGGCGTCCGTCGCCTGATGGTTTATGGCGGTTCAGATTTAGTGGTCAACCAGGTGATGAAGGAGTGGGACGTGAGAAGCCCAGCCATGACTGGATACTGCAATGCAGTGAGGAAGCTGGAAAAGAAGTTCGAGGGGTTGGAGCTCCATCACATCCCCCGACTGAAAAATCAAGCAGCAGATGATCTGGCAAAGATAGGTTCCCAAAGAGAAGCCATTCCGAGTGGTGTGTTTTTGGAACATATACACACTCCGTCAGTTAAAGAGGATCCCTTCACAGAGGAAGCTCCACAGCCCAAGAGTGCCACAGATCCGACTGAGGTTGAGGTCCCAGCAGTGGTCGACTTGGTCATGGAGGTTTTAGTGGTCACTCCCGACTGGACAATTCCCTATATCGCATATATCCTAAGAAAAGAGCTCCCAGAGGATGAGGAAGAGGCTCGGCAGATCGTCCGTCGATCCAAAGCCTTTACCGTTATCAAAGGACAGCTGTATAGAGAAAGCCCGACTGGGGTTAGTCAAAAATGCATAACGCCAGAAGAAGGTCGAATCATTCTCAATGATATCCACTCGGGAACCTGTGGTCACCATGCGTCCTCTCGGACCATTGTAGCTAAAGCATACCGAGCTGGATTTTACTGGCCAAGGGTGAATGAGATGGCAAAGGAAATAGTGGACAAGTGCGAAGGATGTCAGTTCTACTCCAATATGTCACACAAGCCCGCGTCAGCCCTGAAGACCATTCCACTCGTCTGGCCGTTCATAGTATGGGGGTTGGACATGGTCGGTCCCTTGAGAACAGGTCGAAGTGGTTTCACGCATGTACTGGTCGCAGTCGACAAGTTCACGAAGTGGATTGAGGCTAAACCAATCAAGAATCTTGACGCCGGTACTGTGGTTACGTTCATCAGGGAGCTGACGCTCAGATATGGAGTCCCGCACACCATCATTACGGATAATGGGTCGAACTTTGACTCGGAAGAATTCAAGGATTTTTGCAACGCTCAAGGCACACGAGTCGACTACGATTCAGTCGCTCATCCCCAGTCGAATGGACAAGCAGAGCGAGCCAATGGCTTAATCCTCAAGGGTTTAAAACCTCGACTGATGCGTGATCTCAAGCACGCGGCTGGAGCATGGGTCGACGAACTTCCTTCGGTGCTTTGGGGTTTGCGGACCACACCCAATCGGTCGACTGGAAGAACTCCATTCTTTTTGGTCTATGGAGCTGAAGCAGTCTTGCCGAGTGATCTTCTTCACAATGCTCCTCGAGTTGAACTCTACAACGAAGCAGAAGCTGAGCAAGCGCGTCAGGACACAGTCAACCTTCTAGAGGAAGAAAGGGAGATGGCTCTGATCCGATCGACCATCTATCAGCAGGACTTGCGTCGCTTTCATGCCAGGAATGTGAGGGGTCGAGCCTTCCAAGAAGAAGATCTAGTTCTCCGAGTGGATCAGCAGAAACAGCATAAGCTCGCTCCTTCTTGGGAAGGACCCTTCATCGTCACCAAAGTTCTCCACAACGGGGCATACCGTCTCTACAACGTCGAACACAATATCGAAGAGCCCCGAGCTTGGAATGCGGATCTGCTCCGCCCGTTTTACACTTAAAAGTTTTCCACTCGGATGAGTCGTAATAAAATACTTCTGTAGTTCATGGATCTCGAAATAATAGTGCCATAATTCCTTCATAATTTTTGTCACTTTTTCCCCGAGTGGGTGGCTTAGCCGCGAATCCGTTGCGCCTAAGTTTGTACAAATCCTACCGAGTGGTAAGCCAGACTTCCACTCGGAGGCTTAGCCGCGAATCCGTTTCGCCTAAGTTATAAAAATCCTACCGAGTGGGAAGCCAGACTTCCACTCGGGGGCTTAGCTGCAGCCCAGTGCTCGCCTAAGTTATAAAAAATCCTACCGAGTGGTAAGCCAGACTTCCACTCGGGGGCTTAGCTGCAGTCCAAGTACTCGCCTAAGTTATAAAAAATCCTACCGAGTGGTAAGCCAGACTTCCACTCGGGGGCTTAGCTGCAGTCCAAGTACTCGCCTAAGTTATAAAAAATCCTACCGAGTGGTAAGCCGGACTTCCACTCGGAGGCTTAGCTGCAGCCCAGTGCTCGCCTAAGTACAACATACGCTTGCAAAGAGGACGAGGTGCAGGTCGACTGCGACCCTCTCCTCTGAGCTACGCCATAAGTATAATGTGGGCTCGCAAGGAGGACGAAGTGCAGATAGACTGCGACTCTCTCCTCCGAGCTTCGCCACAAATACAATGTGAAAATCCTACCAAGTGAAGAGCAAACCTCTCACTCGGAGGCTTAGCTGCAGCCCAGCGCTCGCCTAAGTTATAAAAAATCCTACCGAGTGAAGAGCAAACCTCTCACTCGGAGGCTTAGCTGCAGCCCAGCGCTCGCCTAAGTTATAAAAAATCCTACCGATTGAAGAGCAAACCTCTCACTCGGAGGCTTAGCTGCAGCCCAGCGCTCGCCTAAGTTATAAAAAATCCTACCGAGTGAAGAGCAAACCTCTCACTCGGAGGCTTAGCTGCAGCCCAGCGCTCGCCTAAGTTATAAAAAATCCTACCGAGTGAAGAGCAAACCTCTCACTAGGAGGCTTAGCTGCAGCCCAGCGCTCGCCTAAGGTATAAAAAATCCTATCGAGTGAAGAGCAAACCTCTCACTCGGAGGCTTAGCTACAGCCCAGCGCTCGCCTAAGTTATAAAAAATCCTACCGAGTGAAGAGCAAACCTCTCACTCGGAGGCTTAGCTGCAGCCCAGCGCTCGCCTAAGTTATAAAAAAATCCTACCGAGTGAAGAGCAAACCTCTCACTCGGGGGCTTAGCTGCAGCCCAGCGCTCGCCTAAGTTATAAAAATCCTACCGAGTGAAGAGCAAACCTCTCACTCGGGGGCTTAACTGCAGCCCAGTGCTCGCCTAAGGAATAAGTCGACTACAGTGGGCATCTTGCCGTGAACCTGCAAAGGGACAATTCGAGCCAAGAGCAATCATATTCAAACATCAAATCCAAGTTTAGGTCGATACCTAAAAGAACCGAGAGTGCTCAGGCACTAAGCCTGTTAAGGTTTATCGGTTACAACTCCACTCGGCATACCGAGGCAAATTTAAAAGTGTCGGGCTTAAAGAAAGTTTTTTACCCCTCCTGTGGAGGGCTGGAAGGAGCAACGAACTCGTCGAGGTCGATCCCGTCTGCGGTCCGGGTAGCAGCAGCGATGAAAGTCTCCATGAAGGACCTGAAGTCGTGTTTCTTGGTGTTGGCCACTCGGAGAGCCGCCAGCTTCTCTTCTCGCGCGTCCTTGCAGTGGACTCGGGCCAGACACAGGGCAACATCTGCGCCACACCGAGCCGAGGACTTCTTCCACTCTTGCACACGGTCGGGGACCGCGTTTAGTCGAACCATCAACGACTCGAGGTCATTCTGAAGTGTCGCCCCGGGCCAAAGCGTCGAGTCGATGCGAGAAGTGGCGGCCTTCAGCCTTGCAAGGTAGTCCACGACAGCTGCAACGCGGGACTCCAGTCGGAAGACATTCATGGCAACTTCATCATTCACCGGAGAATTGACAGGGTCAAGGTTCGGCTCCAACTGGCTAGTCTCTTCTTCAAAGTTTCGACAGAATTCTGCGAGGGCAAAACGCCGAATCAAGACAATGGTTGAATGGAAGCATCACAGTTGAAAATGTTGGTCGAGTGTAAAGGATTACCTTCGAGCATAAGGAACAATTTCTTGGCAAGACCACCCAGGAAGCCTTCCAGATCATTCTTCTTCCCAGCCAACTAGTTGATCTTCTCGGTCAAGGTAGTTTTGTCAGCTTTCAGTCGGTCGACATCCTTGGCGGCAATCGCCAGAGCAGCTTTCAGATTGGTATTTTCCTTTTCAAGCTTGGTAACTGAAGCTAACTTCTCGGCAGCAAGCTTGGTCTTCTCAGCTAGCTCAAGGTCCTTCTTCTTCTGGGCCTCCCTCACCTTGCCTGCAAGTTACAGCAAAGTCAGATTTTGAAACAAATGGAAGGAAAAAGGAGTCGTCGAGGTCTCACCAAACATACCTTTGGTCTCCTCCTTCGCCTTCGTCAGATTCTCCTGCACCAGCTTCAGATCCAGCTCGAGTTGAATGTGCTTCTGCTCCAGTTCTGTATAGCGAGCCGCAAGGTCACAGGATTTCTACGAAGAACCAATCGACAAAATATCAAAGATGATTCACTTCTGAGTGGATAGGGAAAAATCATACATTTCTAAGACTACAGTCGAATGCAAGCATTCGACCGTAGTCTCGGGGACTACACCCAGTGGGTGCACTCAGCATGCCCCCACTAATTCTGTTCAAGACAGAGTCGACCAGTCGACCAAAAAAAATCTTCTTCAGACTGTAATCAACTGCCAGCAGTCGACCACAGTCTCGGGGACTACACCCAGTGGGTGCACTCAGCGTGCCCCCACTGGTTTCGGAAACTCATTCGCCCCAAGTCGAATGATGAACAACCTTTACTTCTAAAGCCTAAGGCCGACTGCTAGCAGTCGACCTTAGCCTTGGGGACTACACCCAGCGGGTGCACTCAGTGTGCCCCCGCTAACACGGAGTTTTTTATCGACACACCCACTGGGTGATTACTATGGATTTCAGACAGAAAAAGTTTTGATAGCATATCCTAACAGAACAGGCGGTTTTCGACTGACCTGAACATTGCTTTGAAGGGCGGAGCTAGCGTCGTAAGCTGCTTGGCTTGCATCCCGGACGATCTTCACCTGCTCCATCATGATCCCCGCTTGGCGTATCGCCTCCTTAGCAGCACTGGCTTGGTCCTCTGGGACGTGATGTGTTGTGAAGAGCGAAGGTTGTGCAGCACTCGACGAAGTGGGATGAGCACTCGTCAACGGCACCACGAAAGACACGGTGTGTCGAGTGGGGTTCTCCCCCTCCGTGACCACAGTCTCGGGCGCTGTCGCATCCTGGGTAGCCGTACCAGTAGACGCCTTCCTCCTCATCCTGTGCCTCAGCGGTTCTTCATCCTCATCATCATCATCCTCAGGAAGGGTGATAATGTCATGGGGTGGAGCTTCAGAAAAGGAATCAAAGTTAGAAATCATGAGTCAGTCGACTAAGGACATAATTGAGAGTATAGTACCAGGATTTGAGGTTGCTGCGTCCTCCATCTCATGGTCGTCAGCCTTGCCTGAGGTCTCAGAAGTTGCAGCACTGAAGTTCCAAAGAATCAGTCGACTAACTCAAGTATCAACCAAAGATAGAGCTTATACAAAACAAGAGAACTCAAGTAACATGTTTACCCGGATATGGTGGGGATGGACACCTTCATCTTCGGCAGGAGCTTGGTGGGTTTCGGCGGAGCCACCTTCGACTGCTTCGGAGCCCTTTCACTCGGCACCGGAGAAGCGGTCCGAGGGCGTTTGGTCGACTGCGAGGCAGTCGCCACCCCCTTACCGCGTTCAGTCGCGGGGTCATGGACAAGCTTCGACCGCCTTTCCGAGCGCGGTGGTGCAACCTCCTCCTCCTCCTCCTCTTCGTCCTCATCATCGTCGTCGTCATCATCGTCATCTTCGGCAGCGTCTGAATCCCACTCCTCCTGGCTCTCGCCCCCGCTGGCTTCTCCCTCCTCAGTCGGAGCCTGAGCTCCATTAGGCATCGAATACAGCTCGGTAAGGGCCTGGAAGACGTCAAGACAGAGATCAGTCGACCAAGTTGCAGAACATACAGAAACAAATTCGACAAATATACAATGGAAGGCAGAGAAAATATACCTTATCTGGAACGCTGTGATGGTCGAGTGGAGGAATCCTCCTGGATCCACGGGGATTATCCTTGTTCCCAGTGACCACGGCCATCCATCTTTCCACCGTGGCGTCGTCGACTACTTCCGGGTGGACTCGGGTCTCGTCTTCAGTCCCGCAGTACAACCACATGCCATGGCTCCGGAACTGAAGAGGTTGGATACGCCGCCGAAGGAAAACCTCCAGAAGGTCCATGCCAGTCACGCCGTCCCGAACCAACTGCACCACGCGATCCATCAACATCTTCACATCAGCTCTCTCCTCCGGAACCACCTTCGGAGAGGAGGGCTTGTTCACTCGGCTCATGGTGAATGGAGGGAGTCCACTCGACTGCCCCGGCGTCAGCTCATTCTGGCAGTAGAACCAAGTCGACTGCCAGCCCCTGACCGACTCGGGAAACGTCATAGCTGGGAAGGTGCTCTTGTTCCTCACTTGAATTCCCAGACCCCCGCACATTTGGACAGCTTGGGTTTTCTCATCGCCTGGACTCGCCTTCTTCACGGTCTGAGAACGACACGTGAAGATGTGCTTGAACAAGCCCAGTGCGGTCGACAACCTAGGAAGCTCTCGCACATGGATACGAACGCAGCAAGATACGCGATGGAGTTCGGAGTAAAGTGGTGGAGTTGGGCTCCAAAGAAGTTCAAAAAACCACGAAAGAAAATGCTCGGTGGCAGAGAAAATCCTCGATCAATATGAGTGGCCAGGAGCACACACTCACCCTCTTCTGGCTGAGGTTGCCACTCTTTTCCTAGAAGTCTTGTGGCGCCATGGGGGATCAGCCCGTCGTCGGCCATGTCGAGGAGATCCTTCTCCCTGATGGTCGACTGGATCCAATCTCCCTAGACCCAGCCCTTCAGCAGGCGGGATCTCGACGAAGACCCGCTGCAGCTGGTGGATCTCCCCTTCGCCTTCTCCGCCACCGGCACCTTCTCCGCCGCCGACGCCTTCTTTGCGCGCTCCAGCTCCGCCATCTTCTCCTTGACCATGGCTGTCGGCGAGGTACGCGAAGAAGAGCTTTTGCGGAGGCGAAAGCAGGTGCGTTGGTCGGAGACGAGGAGAGCAGAGGAGAAAGAATGGAGCACTGTTCAGAAACCCTCGTTAGTCGCATTTATAACATCCCTTCCGAGTGGATGACAGGTGGACCCAGGCAACCTAATCATATCCCGAAACAGTTGCATCGACACGATACGTGGCGGAAAAAGCGGCGCGGAGATCGAGGCGTCTATGTCCCGTCCCGTCCGAGCGCCGCGGTTCGTTCCGCTTCACGCGCTTCCCCAAATTTTGTATCCCGTGGAATCCGCGAGCGGCAGATCGGTCTGTCAGACGCGGGATTTCCTGCGATTCGTCGCTCGGGAACCGGCAAAGTCTAAAAGATCACTCGACTAAAGACAAGAATGGATCGAGTCGACTGAAGAAAAGTTGCTTGTTATCAACAAAGAAGATCTTGGTCAGGAACGACGCATAGCCAGTATGCAAAAATCAATCGGAAACAGCATCAACTCCTTCCTCATTCAAGCCTCAATCCATTCGGGGGCTAATGATGGATTCATGTACCTAGGGTAGGGTCATAGGCCTGACCTAAATGTCCTACCCAAGGACACCCTTAGAAGAGATCACCTCCCAGTCGACCAACGAGGAACCCACTCGACTGACCAGAAGGACTCGACCATGGGGACTCACTCGACCATGAAGATACACTCGACCACCAGAAGGTCAGAAGGCACTCTGCACTGCAACGGCCTGTAATTGAATAGACTTAATGATAGTTAAGGCACTTTATGTGGGGCATTACCAGTAACGCCCCAGACTTAATATACTTTAAACCCTCCATTACGTGGGCTGGCAGGGGTCCTGGCGTACTCTATATAAGCCACCCCCCTCCACAGGCAGAGGGGTTCGCACTCCTGTAACACCTATACACATAATCCACTCGACCGCCTCAGGGCTCCGAGACGTAGGGCTTTTACTTCCTCCGAGAAGGGCTTGAACTCGTACATCGCTTGTGTTTACAACCTCTCCATAGCTAGGACCTTGCCTCTCCATACCCACCTCCCACTCTACTGTCAGACTTAGAACCACGACAGACATCTCCCTAGATTTTAGGGTTAGTCTAGATAAGGTATGAGGTTGGACTATAAGTAGACAAAGGGGGAAAATTTGGGTCAACCGATCGGGATCGGACGGTCGAGAAAGAATAGACTAGGGGAGTCCAAAAGAGAAAACGAAGATTATGTTAGGGGATGATCGGAACTCATTGGTCATGACCGCTCGGGTCGGGTTCGGGGGAGTTTTCGACGCGCGCGCAAGGGGGCTGCGAGCTGGCAAGAGAGGTTAGGTGGTCACGATCAAGAAGGAAGCGAAACCCTGATTGGTCTGGAACGGCCAACAAAAGCAAGGGGGGACACAGCAACTATGAGCGGATACAAGTTTTATGAAAAGGATGTCGATGCAATGCGAATGATGACATGAGACGAGATGCATAACAAGAACAAAATGCAAAACAACAAACAAAAACCCAACCACGGAGGAAATAATAAATCACATAGCCGGAAATGGCAAGAGTCGGAGTTACGAATATGGAAAGTTGTATCCGGGGCGTTACACTTAGCCAAAGGAGTCTGACAATAAAAATTTAGGCGGAACCCCTGGTATTACTAAGTCCGAACTTGGGATGCTGCAAACACCTGATCGGATAAAAACCGATTCATTGCATAATGCAGAAAAAATCGCTAAAAATTTGTAACCTTTCGAACAGCTGACCGTCTCACGCCGCATAATGACATTTAGTTTTCGGCTTTCTCTACTGAGGTGCTCATCCGGGTGAACTAGGGCACAATCGCAGTAGCTCTCCCATTACTACCCTAGCCGATATAGCGGAACTTAAGGTAGTAACCACAGTAGCCGGGCAACCCAACTATTGACCAAAGACATGATTCAGAGCCGTTGCATATAATGCTATAAGTTCAGGGTGCCGAACTATACTATAAAAAAGTGTCGGCGTTCTGGGAACGGCGGTCCCTAGACTTGCCTGCCTGTGGTCTGCGGCGTGGATCCACCAGTGGCCCAGTACGGCCCGTCTTCATCAACCAACACTCAAGACCCTCATGAGGGGCCAAGCCTCGTGGGGCAGTCGACACAAGGATATCTCAGGAGTGGCCTCACCAGGCAGGCTTACGACGGGGCAGAGAGATCAAGGCTAAGGGTACATCGCAAATTCCCATGACGCAGGCCATGACAATCAAGACCAGGCAGGCGCTAGGCGGGCGTCAGCCCGGGCAGTGTCCTCGTTTACCCTTTGGTGCTAAGGGGGCAAGCGCAGGCACGAAGTACCAAGGCATCAGGCAAGGGTTTCCATATCGGTGCAACAAGACCAAGACCAGTAGGACGGTAGGACGGAGGTCACCGTGGAGCCCAAGACAGCGTCATCACCAGGCCTTTGGCAGGCGAAGACCACCTTTAGTCAGGATAGCCTGTACTAGTTGTCCCCTTTCAAAATAGCCGTTGTTAGATCCCTTCCGGCTCAATATTTGGGAAGAGGACCAGGGCCTCTATAAATAGGGCTAGCCACCATAGTAGAGGAAGTGGAGCTCATCTACACACCCCACCAGCTCAAGAACACCTCTCCTAGCGAGGTTGTTCTTCCCTTGAACTGTTCATCATCTTCCCAAGAGACAATCCACCACCACCACATAGGAGTAGGATATTACACCACAACGGTGGCCCGAACCTCTATAAATCTTGTGTCTCTTGTGCTATGAGTTTATCGATCTAGCTTAGTGATTGCGGCAAGGCTGAGAGTGAGATTCGGTAGGGGGAAATCTTCGTGCGCACCCTAGTGTCCGAACCTTAAGGGTTTTGCCAGAATCCTATATCCGACATTTGGCGTGCCAGGTAGGGGTGCGCCGGAGTCTTCCTATGCTGATTTGTGTCCCGTCGCTTCGTCGCATCCATGTTTGAAGCCCGCCGAGCCCGCGCCGAGCGCCGTGCCGCTCTCGCTGCTTGCGTCGCCCAGACGGCCCCTGTCGGCGGGCCTCCCCGTTGTTCCCCGTCGCCTGCAGCCAACGCCGCCACCGGCCTGGTGGGGAACAAGCAGCAAGCGCCCTTGCTACACCCTCCCCCCCCCCCCCCCCGGTGCCGCGGGAAGGCCGCACCGCCACTCCATCGCTGACCCTAGCTGGTTCGTCATCCCACGCTCGTCGCGCCCCCACGGACATGCATGCCGGGTTGCTCCTAGCACGTGAGCTCCTGCATTACCGCCCCGTTGATGACCTCTATGAAGAATGGCTCGCTCACATCACCGAGCTCGTCAGTGCCACAGGGGGCTCTCCCGCACCGTCCCGCTCGCTGCCTTGCCCTCGCCCAGGTACGGGCGACGCGGCTCATGGAGCGCCTCCACCACCTCTCCCCCAAGACGACGCCCTGGCTCTGAGGCGCACGGCCCCTGGACGTGACCCACCGCATCTAGCGTCCGCGCGATAAGAAAGAAGCTGTCAAGAAATCCCTCGACCTCAAGAAGGCACCCCCATGCTTCCTGCACCAGCGCGACAAGACCGTGTCCGTGCACCGGCGCAACAAGACTGCGTGCTGCCCGTGGCAGCGGTGCGCGGGTACCATCAAGAGCAAGCTCTGCATCAGCAAAGGGCGTCGGTGACCACTGCAGGTTGTCGCACCTTCACCCCCGAGTTGCGTAGTGTCGCCTCGCCGGGCAAGTTCAAGCCGGACCTGCCTCCTTGCTACGACGGCACCCCCAACCCTGCGGAGTTCTTGCAGCTCTATGGGCTGAGCAATGAGGAGGCCAACAGCGACGAGAAGGTCATGGCGAACTGGTTTCCCATGGCGCTCAAGGACGGTGCCCACTCATGGCTCCTAAACCTGCCTCCCGGCTCAATCACCTCCTGGGACGAGATGCGCAGCCGCTTCATCGCCAAGTTCCATGGCAAGCAGCCCCCTGGCCGCGGGTGACGCCGGCGTTCTGGAAACGGTGGACACCAGACTTGCCTGCCTGCGGCCTATGGCATAGCTCAAGCGGAGGCCCAGTGCAGCCTAGCTTCATCAGCTCAACCTCAAGACCCTCACGAGGGGCCAAGCCTCGCGGGGTGGACAATAGGAAGCTTCCTTAGGAGCAGCTTCATAAGGCGGGCTCATGAGGTGGCGGAGAGATCAAGGCAGGGTACCTCGCGAGGTGCCCGTGACACAAGCCATGATGATCGAGACCAGGCGGGCACAAAGGGGGCAATCACAGGCCAAGGCTTCATGCAAAGGTTACCGTTTTGGTGCAACAAGGCCAAGACCGGTGGAACGACATGATGGAGGACAGCATCGAGCCCAGGACGGCGTCACCGTCAGATTCTTTGGCAGTCAAATACCAACTTTAGTCAGGATAAGTGTACTAGATATTCCCCTTCAAAATGGCCAATTGTTGGCACCCTTCCCGCTCATTATTTGGGGAAGAGGCCCATGTCCTCTATAAATAGAGCTAGCCACCACAGAGTAGGCATCCAGATTTGGGGTAGAAAAGAGAGAGAGATGCGACTGAACTCACCCAAGCAGTTCATCGCACCAGCTCAAGAACACCTCTCGCGAGGCTGTTCTTCCTTTGTATTGTTCATCATCTGCCCCTGAGGCAATCGACCACACCACACACTGGAGTAGGGTATTACACCACAATGGTGGCCTGAACCAGTATAAAACTCGTGTCCCTTGTGTGTTCTTCTCTCTAGCTTAGATTCCTTGCGAGGCTTCGAGACGTGAGTTGGTAGGGGAGAGATCTTCGTGCGCACCCCAGAGTTCGAACCTCAAGGGTCTGCCGGAACCAGAAATGCGACATTTGGAGCGCCAGGTAGGGGCGCGCCGGAATGCTTCTTCCACCGCCTCGCGTTTCGTCGTCCGTCGCGCCCATGTCTGACACTCACTGAGCCCGCGCGGAGCATCGGGCTGCTCTCACGGCCCATGTCACCCAGACGGCCCCCGTCAGCGGGCCTCCCTGCTTTTCACCGTCGCCTGCCGCCCATGACGCCACCGGCCCGGCGGGGAACGAGCAGCAGGCGTCGTCACCTCACCCCTCGGTGCGGTGGGAAGGCCGCACCGCTACTCCGTCGCTGACTCCAGCAGGTTCATCATCGCAAGCCCGCCGCATTCCCGCGGATGCGCACGCCGCGTTTCTCCTGGCACCTGAGCTCCTGCACTACCGCCCCGTCGACAACCTCTATGATGAGTGGCTCACTCGCATCACTGAGCTCGCCAGCGCCGCAGGGGGATCATCTACGCTATCCCTCTCGCGGCATTGCCCTCCGCCCTGCGCGGGCAACGCAGCTCCGGAGGCACCTCCGCCGCCTCCTCCTCAAGAAGGCGCCCTGGCCCCAAGGCGCACGGCCCCTGGATGAGACCCACCGCGTCCAGCGCCCGCGCAGCAAGAAAAGAGCTGCCAAGAGGTCCCTCACCCTCAAGAAGTTTCTCGCGTCCTCCCACCGCCAGCACGCCATGACCGCGTTCCTGCTCCAGCGTGCCAAGACCCCGCGTTGCTGCTGGCGCAGCGCAGGGAGACCTCCAAGACCAAGCCCTTCGTCACCAAAGGCCCCATGTAGCCTTCACCGCTGAGCTACGCAGCGTGGCCTGGCCGGGCAAATTCAAGCCAGATCTGCCTCCTCGCTATGATTGTACTGCCGACCCCGCGGAGTTCCTTCAGCTCTGCGAGCTGGGCATTGAGGCGGCCAACGGGGACAAAAAGGTCGTGGCGAACTGGTTTCCCATGGCGCTCAAGGATGGCACCCGCACCTGGCTCCTAAACTTGCCTCCCGGCACGATCTCCTCTTGGGACGAGATGCGCACTTGCTTCATCGCCAACTTCCAAGGCACTCGCGACCGGCCCCCGGCCATGAGTGACATGTGCCGCATGAAGCAACAGCCGGGAGAGACCCTGCAAAAGTACATCCAGCGCTTCAACAACGCCCGCCTCAGGATCCCCAGGGTGACTAAGGAAGCCATCATCTCAGCCTTCTCCGATGGCGTGCGTGACATCAAGATGAAAGAGGAACTGGCGATCCATGAAGACCTATGCATATCTCTGGAGCTATTCAACTTGGCGACCAAGTGCGCCAGGGCTGAGGAAGGGCGCCTCTCCCTCCTCGAGTTTCCAGCTACTGATCCAGAAGAAAAGAAGCCCAAGGTCAAGGACATGAAGCGCAAAGAAGTTTATGTGCTCGCAGCGGAGCCAGACACCAAGCGAGGCAGGGATCAGCCGAAGTCATCCAAGAGCAGCCGATACTGCGTGTACCACGACCTCCACACCCACAACACCAACGAATGCCAAGAGCTCAGGGCTGAGCGAGATGGACGTATCGTCCAACGCCCCGAGTGCAATGATCGGGGCATGGCCGAGGAGGAGGAATAGGTGGATGATGATGGGAAGACCGTGGCCCTCGCCAAAGGTGGCGTGACCGACCTCACGAGGACCGCTGGCAGGACCAGCCTCGCGAGGGAGGTTGGAGGGATCAGCCTCGGGAGGATCGCCCACAGGGCAACGCAGGCCTCCCTCCTCTGCCACCACCGCCAAGGAGAAATGAAGACCAGCATCAGGACGAGGGTGCTGGGAGCTTCCAGGAGCAGCGAGCAGTCGCTTGCATCCTGGGAGGCGCCCAGGCCCCAGCCTCACAGCACATCTTCAAGCAGTTTGCTCGCGAGGTGAATGCAGTCCTCCCCAAGCTTGAGGCCACGCGCCCTCTTAGTTGGTCTGCGTGCGCTATCACGTTCATCTCAGTGGATTAGCTCAAGTGTGCGGCAACGGTCGGAGTCCTCCCCATGCTTTGTTCCCTAGTCATCACCAATGTGCAAGTCACCAGGACCCTCATCGATGGTGGAGCAGGACTCAACGTCCTGTCCGTGGAGACGTTCAACAATCTCCAAGTTCCATATGATCAGCTTCAGCCGACCAAGCCTTTATCAGGAGTTACTGATGGTTCCACCGTTCTGATATGGCAGGTTCGCCTTCCTATCACCTTTGGGCAGCCCAACAACTACCGCACCGAGCTCATTGACTTCGACGTCGCCCACATTCGCCTGCCATACAATGCCATCCTCTGGTACCCAGCCCTGGCTAAGTTCATGGCAGTGACTCACCATGGCTACAATGTCATCAAGATGCCAGGAAGCGGTGGAGTCATCACAGTCCCCTGTGAGGAAAAGGATGCAGTGTGTTCTCTTGAGCATGACTTCCAAGGCGCGGCAAGCGAAGACCCAAATCACAGGAGCGGGAGCCTTCCCGAGGCAGTCCCTAAGAAGAAGAAGACTTCACCTGGCCCAAACCATCAGGAGGCAGGCACCTCCAGAGGCGTTGCATCAGGATCCATGCCCGTTCAAGGGGCGCCACCCTCTATCGCATAGGAAGGCGTGCCCGGTGCCCTCCTCGGGCAGGGCTTGGGGGCTCTTTCCTGGAGGGCCACCGACTTTGCCAAGGTCACAAGGGAGGCGCTCGGGCACCACTTGTAGGCGTGCTTCAAAGCATGTTTCCCTCAGGAAGGTATGAGGCAAGGAGGGCCAAACCCTCAGGAGTACATCGCGAGAAACACTCAGGAGCTGCAGGAGTCAAGAGTCATGTGCGGCAGCCGCCGCTTACCCGCCATGGACCCCCATCTAGGCGAGGATGGTGGGCTGTGTGTCTGCATCGACGTACAAGGGCTCAACCGAGCCATGTCTCTAGCCTTCGCACGTGGGGCATTGCGAGGGTCCACCTCACTGCTACATCCGTGTGCCTCTCTGCCTACCGAAAGCGGCCGCTGCTCATCAGCGCCTGCTGAGGAGCATTCTGGAGGCTTAGGAGGTCAGGCATTGCGCGGTCCTGGCAGAGATGGAGGTGGTCCTCGAGGATCCGCCTACGCCCCCGGAGCCTCTCGGGGCTCCTGGTCCCGGGAGATCGTGAGGGTCGGCTTCCTCACCGCGCGCCGTCCGCTACTTCAGCATCCCTTCATCTTCAACGGTATCAGATGACATCTTTCAAAGTTCCATTTTCAGTTGGGAGCGCCCATAGGGCTGCATCATTCAGAGGTCGCGTGGGTCCGTCCCTGCGATATGTATTCGTTTTGCTTATGTTCTTTGCCTACCTTGTTGGGGGCGCCCCTCGGGCTGCATTATCCCCGAGCTTCTCGGGCCTGACCCAGTGGCGTTTCCTTTTTCCGCATCTATCTAAATGGGTTTGCTCCTCCATGCTTAATCTAATTCCCATGATTATCGCCTGCTCGATTGACACCTACCTTTGGAGCTGCTCGCTCTGGCATGACGCTTGCGTATGGGCCCTTCGCTGCAACACCGACAAATCTGAGTGGCCGAGCTCTGGCCACGACGGCCCCGCATAGCACCACCTGACCAGGCCCTCAGTGCCCAATCACTCCCTCGGAGCAACCAATGGTTGGTTGACAACCGTAACGGCAGCCCTTGTTTTCCCACGTGATTGGTATGTAGGACCCGCTCCAGGAGTAACGCTGGGGATGTCGCGAGCTATCTCTCCCTCTCTCCGGAACGATCCGCTCGCGCGTTAAAGGGGGGGGCGCCTGAGCATCACGACTCGTGGGCTCTTACTGGCTCTCCAGCCCTCACCCCCTGGCCTTGACCCATGGCATCGTGACCTGTCATACCAGTGGCGACTGAGCTCGCTCGAGGACCGGGACCTGAGGACGTAGAGCATGAAGGAAAGTGCGGGGAAGAGGGAAGAGGCTCACGAGGACCTAACCCAGCAACACCCCAGTTGCCGCTACGCAGGACCGACACCTCACCAAGAAACTACTCCAAACCGATGAGATAAGTCACGCAAAAGCTAAATCGACTCAAAGCTAAACCCTCGCCCACTGCAGCTCTGTCACGGCAACGTTGCCTGCCTTTCTCGCCCAGCGGAGGCTGCTTGAGCACTAAAGGGGACCTCCGAAGCATCGCGACTCAGGGGCTCTTACTGGACCTTGGGCCGCTCACCTCCTGGCCTTGACCACGGCATCGCAACCTAGCATACCAGTGATGGCTGAAGCATGCCTGGGGACCGGGACCTGTCGGCATAGAGCACCAAGCCCTCGTGAGGAAAGAAAGGGGGAGCTGAGCCGGGGCCGAACACGCCTCTTCCATCGTTTCATGATAAGGATGTACAATTCACAAAAAGACATGGCAGACACCTTACATACCCCCATGGGGTGTCATTTCGATTCCTCGCAGAGAACAAAAGGTGCTAGGGAGCGATAACTACGCGCGCCTCCGCAAGAGACGCCATCATCAACAGTGGGTCATCAGGTGCCGGCGCCAACCCCATACAGATCATCAGCGCCGACGGCCTGATGCAGCCGCCGTGCTCCGGGTGCGACGCGAGCTCGGGGGCTCATAGCTGTCATCCCTTGTCTCCGGAGTCGCGTGAAGCTCAGCGGAGTCATTGGACCCTCCGACTCCTCCGCTGCTGCCTGAGGAGCTACTGGGGAAGCGGTCGGCAGGCCTGGTCCTCGCCACTTTGATGCCCTGGCCACCTTCCTTTGGGCAGCACTCCAGCTGGCGTCCTTCCGCGTCGAAGACCTTGAAGAACATTCAGGAGGCGCCATCGTATTCGAGATGAATTACGAGGGCACCCCCTGTTCGGCAGACCCTGGCGATCTCGCCCCAGCCACGGGTCAGGAAGACCTTGCCCGGGGCGACAACCTCGAACTCCGCCTCGGTCGCGGGGGTGTTGCAGTCGGCGTGCTATAGCCAGAGCTCCCGAGGCCCCCTCGGCGGAATCTCGAAGGCGAAGGAGGGAGGAAGGCGAATGCAAGATTGAGGAGGCATGGCGGCATGAAGAACGAGCTCATGAGAAGAGCCCTCGGCATGGACTCCAGGGGGGATGACGCGAACTGCCGTGACTCTCCGGCGTCGCCTGCTGCATCGGCAACGTCGCTCGGCAGCTTCTTCTCTAGGGCCCTCGATTCGGGCGCACAAGGGCAGCAGAAACCCAGGCGGCGGCCGCTCGTACCAAGGCCTCAACGCCTCCTGCCAAGCACCCTCGTCTCGGCGGCAGGGGACTGGCCGCTTCTTCGGTGGAAGCGGGTCGGGACCCTCTCGGGGGGTCTTTCCCTTCTCTTCTGCAGAAAACCGGCAGATCGGCGCCATTGGCGTAAGGTGGAGCAAGAGCGAGGAAGAAGAAGAAATGGAGTAGCAAGAAGGAATGGACAACGGGGGCTCTCGCCCGGCCGTACTTATAGTCCGGAGGAGGCCAACCGTCGGCCACCATGATCTCAGGTAATCATGACCCGTTTTTGCATGCAGGGACTTGTCAAGTCATACAGTTGCCGAGCGTCATGGGGGAGCGGAGATTCCCACGTCCAATCAATCGCCACACGGCGCCCAAGGCCGCAGGCTATTGGGGCCCGCGGCGCTTCGTACTTGCCCCTTCGCTTCTCTGCTAAGCCAAGTCCGGGCGCGCCTTGGGCTCGGGGGCTACTATCGGCGTTCTGGGAACGGGGGTCCCCAGACTTACCTGCCTACAGCCTGCAGCGTGGCTCAAGCGGAGACCCAGTGCATCCCAGCTTCATCAGCTCAAGCTGAAGACCCTTGCGAGGGGCCAAGCCTCGTGGCGCGGACGACAGGAAGCTTCCTCAGGAGCAGCTTCATCAGGCGGTCTCGCGAGGAGGCGGAGAGATCAAGCCAGGGTACCTCGCAAGGTGCAAGTGATGCAAGCCATGATGATCAAGACCAGGCGGGCGCCGGCCTACGCAGTGTCCTTGTTTCCCCTTCGTGGAAAGGGGGCAAGCACAGGCCAAGGCATCAGGCAAAGGTTACCGTTCCGGTGCAACAAGACCAAGACCGGTGGAACGGCAGGATGGAGGTCATCGTGGAGCCCAGGACGGCGTCACCATCTGAGTCTTTGGCAGTTGAAGACCAGCTTTAGTCAGGATAAGTGTACTAGATGTTCCCCTTAAAAATGGCCAATTGTTGGCGCCCTTCCCGCTCATTATTTGGGGAAGAGGCCCAGGGCCTCTATAAATAGAGCTAGCCACCATAGAGTAGGCATCCAAATTTGGGGTAGACAAGAGAGAGAGGCGACTGAACTCACCCAAGTAGTTCATCGCACCATCTCAAGAACAACTCTCGCAAGGTTGTTCTTCCTTTGTATTGTTCATCATCAGCCCCTGAGGCAATCCACCATACCACACACTAGAGTAGGGTATTAAACTACAATGGTGGCCTGAACCAGTATAAACCTCGTGTCCCTTGCATGTTCTTTTTTCTAGCTTAGATTCCTTGCGAGGCTTCGAGACATGAGTTGGTAAGGGAGAGATCTTCGCCCGCACCCCAGAGTTTGAACCTCAAGGGTCTGCCGGAACCCTAAATCCCATAGTGACCTGCACCGCATCAAGCAACAGCCCGGGGAGACTCTGCAGAAATACATCCAGCGCTTCAACAGCGTCCGCCTCAAGATCCCTAAGGTGACGAACGAGGCCATCATCTCGGCGTTCTCTGATGGCATCCGCGACGTCAAGATGAAGGAGGAGCTCGCCATCCACGAGGAGTTGTGCACATCCCTGGAGTTGTTCAACCTAGCGACCACGTGCGCAAGAGCGGAGGAGGGACGCCTCTCCCTCCTCGAGCTTCTAGCGGTTGACCCGGAAGAAAAGAAGACCAAGGCCAAGGACGTGAAGCGCAAGGGAGAGGCCGTGCTCGTAGCAGAACCAGACACGAAGCATGGCAGGGACCAAACAGAGTCGTCCAAGGGCAGCCGGACATTCTGTGCCTACCACAACCTCCACACCCACAACACCAACGAGTGCCAGGAACTCAGGGCCGTTCGAGAAGGACGCTTCGGTCGACGCCCCGAGCGCAACGACCGGGGCTACGGCCGAGGAGGAGGACTTGGCGGAGGACGATGGGACGACCGTGGCCCTTGCCAGGAGTGGCGTGACCGACCTCACGAGGATCTTTTGCAGGACAAGCCTCACGAGGGCGCCTAGAGGGATCAGCCTCGCGAGGACCGCCCGCAAGGCAACACGGGCCTTCCTCCTCAGCCGACACCGCCAAGAAGGAGTGACGACCATCACCAGGGCAAGGCGGCTGGGGGCTTCCAAGAGCCACGTGCTATCGCTTGCATCTTGGGCAGAGCTCAGGCCCCAGCCTCTCAGCGCATCTTCAAGCAGTTCACTCGCGAGGTGAACGCAGTCCTTCCCAAGCTTGAGGCCACGCGCCCGCTCAAGTGGTCCAAGTGCGCCATCACCTTCAGCTCAGCAAATCAACTCAAGTGCGCAGCTACCACTGGCGTCCTCTAGATGCTCTGTTCACCAGTCATCAGCAACTTACAAGTCACCAGGACCCTCATTGATGGCGGCGCAGAGCTTAACATCCTGTCTGTCGAGATGTTCGACAACCTTCAAGTGCCATATGGCTATATCCAGCCTACCAAGCCTTTCTCAGGAGTCACTGACAGCTCCACCACCCCGATAGGGTAGGTCTGCCTCCCTGTCACCTTCGGCAAGCGCGACAACTACTGCACCGAGCTCATAAACTTCGACGTCGCCCACATCCACCTGTCGTACAATGCCATCCTCTGGTATCCAGCCCTGGCCAAGTTCATGGCAGTGACCCACCATGGCTACAACGTCCTCAAGATGCTAGGAAGCGGCGGAATCATCACGGTCCCCTGCGAAGAGAGAGATGCAGTGTGCTCCCTCGAGCGCGCCTTCCAAGCTGGATCAATGAAGGACCCAGACAGCAAGGGCGAGAACCCTCCTGAGGTAGTCCCCAAGAAGAAGAAGCAACCGCTCCTCTCAAGGCCTCAGGAGGTTGGCATCTTAGGAGGTGCCACGTCAAGATCAGCGCCCGTGCAAGGGGCGCCTCCTTCCATCGCATAGGAAGGCATGCCTGGTGCCTTCCTTGGGCAGGGCTCGAGGGCTCTCTTCTGGACGGCCTCAGACTTGGCCAACATCACGAGGGAGGCGCTCGGGCAACACTTGGAGGTGTGCTTCATGGCACATTTCCCTCAGGAAGGCGCAGGGCATGGAAAGCCCAACGTTTAGGAGTTCATCACCAAGACCACAATGGAGCTTCAGGATGCAAGGGCCATGCACGGTGACCGGTGTTTGCCTGGCATGGCCCCCCATCCAGGCAAGGATGGTGGGCTGCGTGTCTCCATCGACGTCCTAGGGATCAGCCAGGCCGCATCTCAGGAGCGCCTCTGGCCTTCATGCATGGGACAATGCGAGGGTCCGCTGCACAGCTACGTTCGTATGCCTTTCGTCCTGCCGAACGCGGCTATCACCTACCAGCGTCACCTGCGGAGCCTTTTGGCGGCTTAGGAGGCCAGCCATCATGCGGTCCTAGCGGAGATGGAGGCGGTCCTCAAGGAGCCACCTGGACCCCCAGAGCCTCCAGAAGCTCAGGGCCACGGCGGCTCGTGAGGGTCGGCCTCTTCACCGCGCATCTTCAGCTGCTCGAACACCTCCTCGACAACGGTACCAGGTGACCTCTTCCAAGGTCATTTTAGCTGGGAGCGCCTTCATGCTGCATCATTCCCAGGCGGCATGGGTCCATCCCTGCGGCATGTATCCCATTTTCTTATGTCTTTAGCTTACTTGCTAGGGGCACCCCTCGAGCTGCATCATCCCCAAGCCGCTCGGGCCTGACCCAGTGGCATGTATCCATTCTGCGTTTACCTAAGCTGATTTTCCCTTCATGCCTAACCTACCTATGATTATCGCCTGCTCGATTGACGTCTACCATGGGTGCCGCCCACGCTGGCACGGTGCTTGCGCACGGGTCCTTCCCTACAACGCCGACAAATCTGAGAGGTCGAGCTCTGGCCCACGGCACCCCCGCGCGCGTCACCTCACCAGGCCCTCAGTGCCCTCACCTCTCTCTCAGAGCAGCCAATGGCCAGCCTGCCATCCTAATGGCAACCCGTGCTTTTCCAGTGCTGATTTGCAGGAGCCTCCTTAGGACCGCAGCGGGCGGCACCACGAGCTCCCTCTCTTTTCCACACAATCCGCATGCGCGTTAAAAGGGGGGCTCCTGAGCATCGCGAGTCAGGAGCTCTTACTGGCTCTCCAGCCCTCACCCCCTGGCTTTGACCACGGCATCATGACCTAGCATACCAGCGGCGGCTGAGCTCGCACGAGAAGGAAGGGGAAACTCGCACGGGCCTAACCTAGCTACGCCACGACCGCCGGCGCGCAAGTCTTGCGCAATGCGAGGGAATGACTCCATTACCGAGATAAGTTTCACGCCTGGAGCAACCAATCGCTGCGATGCAAAATTCTCACGCACTGCGGCTATGTGATGGCAACATTGCCTTCCTTTCTCACCTCACGGCGGCTACCTGCATGCTAAAGGGGAGCTCCTGACAATTGCGCCTCAAGGGCTCTCACTGGAACTTCGGCCGCTCACCTCCTGTCCTTGACCACGACATCACGACCTGGCATACCAGCGACGGCTGCAGCCTGCCTGGGGACCGGGACATGTCAGCGTAGAGCGCCAAGTCGTCGCGAGGTTAGAAAGGGGGAACCAAGCCAAGATAGGATAAGCACACACACAATTTCATAATAGGGATAATATCAACAAAAGACATCGCAGACCCTTTACACGCCCCCGTGGGGTGTTTTCTTGATTCCTCGCAGGGAACAAAAGACGAGAACTCTGAGGAACCCTAACTACACGTGCCTTCGTGGCCGACGCCATCATCAAAAGTGAGCCACAGGAGACCGGCGCCAACCCCACCCAGATCAGTGGTGGCGACGCCCGATGCTGCTGCCTTGCCTCGAGCACGGCGCGAGCTCGGGGGCACGTAGCTGTCGTCGCTTGTCTCCGGAGTCTCGAAGAGTTCAGGAGATTCATTGGACTCCCAAGCATCGATGCTGCTGCTGGAGGTGCCGTTGGGGGAGCACACGACAGGCCCATCTCTAGCCGCGTCGATCTCCTGACTGCCCCCTCCAGGGCAGCACTCCAGGCGGCGGCCTTCCGCGGTGAAGACCTTGATGAACAACATGGATGCGCTATCATACTCGAAATGGATCATGAGGGCGCCTCCAGTTCAGCAGACCCAGGCGACCTTGCCCCAGCCTCGAGTCATGAAGATCTTGCCCGGGGCAACGACTTCAACCTCCGCTCCGGTCGCCGGAGTGCCACACTCAGCATGCTGCAGCCAAAGCTCGAGAGGCCCCCTCAGCGGCATCTCGTTGGAGAAGAACGAAGGGAAGCGGATCCAGGTGCTTGGAGGCATCGCCGCATGCAGCACGAGCTCACGAGAGGAGTCCACGGCGTGGACTCTAGGAAAGACAACGCGCACCACTATGGCTCGTCGACCTCGCGTGCGGCGCGGGTGGTGTCGCTCGCCGTCCCTTTATCCGGAGCCCTCGTCTTGGGCGTATAGGGGTAGCGGGAACCCAGGAGGTGGCCGCTCGCACCAAGGCCTCGTCATGTCCAGCCCCACGACTTCACCACGGCGGTGGGCCGGCCTCTTCTTCGGCGGAAGCGGGTCAGGTCCCACCCGGGAGACATTCCCCTTCTCTTCGGGCGAGAATCTGCGGATCGGTGCCATTGGCGTCAAGAATGGAGATGGAGCAAGGGAGAAGAAGCAGGCAGAGCAAGAAGGGATGGGCGACGAGGGCTATCGCCCTCCTCATTTATAGCCCAAGGGAGGCCAACCGTCGACCTCCACGATCGCAAGTAATGATGACTCTTTTTGCATGGAGCAGGGACTCGTCAAATAGGGCAGTTGCTGAGGCAGCATGGGGAAGTGGAGACACCCACGTCCAGTCAGTCGCCATGCGTCAACCAAGACCGCATGCTATTGGGGCCCGCGGCACTCCGCACTTGCCCTTTGGCTTTGCCGCTAAGCCAAGTCAGAGCGTGCCTTGGGCCCGGGGGCTACCGTCGGTGTTCCGGGAACGGGGGTCCCCAGACTTGCCTGCCTGCGGCCTGCGGCGTGGCTCCACCAGTGGCCCAGTACGGCCCGTCTTCATCAACCAACACTTAAGACCCTCATGAGGGGCCAAGCCTCGCTGGGCGGTTGACACAAGGCTTCCTCATGAGCGGCCTCAGCAGGCAGGCTCGTGAGGGGGCAGAGAGATCAAGGCTAAGGGTACCTCACAACGTTCCCATGACGTAAGCCATGACGATCAAGACCAGGTGGGTGCCAGGCGGGCATCAGCCCGTGTAGTGTCCTCGTTTCCCGTTTGGTGCTAAGGGGGCACGCGCAGGCGCGGAGTACCGAGGCATCCGGCAAAGGTTTCCATATCGGTGCAACAAGACCAAGACCAGTAGGATGGCAGGACGAAGGTCACCGTGGAGCCCAAGACGGCGTCATCACCAGCGCCTTTGGCATGTGAAGACCACCTTTAGTCAGGATAGCTTGTACTAGCTATCCCCTTTCAAAATGGCCGTTGTTGGATCCCTTCCCGCTCAATATTTGGGAAGAGAACCAGGGCCTCTATAAATAGGGCTAGCCACCACAGTAGAGGAAGTTGAGTTCATCTATACACCACACCAGCTCAAGAACACCTCTCCTCGCGAGATTGTTCTTCCCTTGTACTTCTCATCATCTGCCCAAGAGGCAATCCACCACCACCACACAGGAGCAGGGTATTACACCACAATGGTGGCCTGAACCTGTATAAATCTTGTGTCTCTTGTGCTGTGAGTTTATCGATCTAGCTTAGGGATCGTGGCGAGGCTGACACCGATATTCGGTAGGGGGAAATCTTCGTGCGCACCCCAGTGTTCGAACCTTAATGGTTTTGCTGGAACCCGATATCCGACAAAAATTGTTCGGATTTTGTTGCCGTATTATGGGGCGTAATGAAGCCCCTGGCCAATTATGGCGTACCACAGTGTACGGGTGCGTTTTATAAGAATATCAAAAAAGAAAAATGAATAATAGGCTAATGCCGAAGAAATTGGGCCACAACTATTTTCCATTATAGTTTGATTAATACGTCAAAGCGTACTTATACAAGTAGTGTGATAAGCAAGAGGGCTATTTAACACGCAACAATCAAGGGAGAGCTACGTGCGGGTCTTCAATAATAGGTATAATGATCGTTTAAAGAGACCGCCTGAAAATTCTCTTATACGTCAATGCTTCTCGCCATCTTGGTGTATCCGTCCCTCAATGGGTTCGACAGTCAGGCCTGGAAAAAAGAAAGAAACCGGAAAAGAAAAAGGAAAAGGTGAAAGTATGCGGGTCCAGGACGGGTTGAGCCATATTGTGGACCATGATCTAGTTGTGCCTCCGTCTACGCCCATGGTATTTTGAGTGCGTAGTCATGTGCGCGCGGTACGAATGCCGTAGTTTGGTAGGGACTGGGACGGGGCCGAATTGCTAGTCAATCTCTTGACGAGCCGGACTGTCCTGCTGTAGAGTAGTTCGGACTCATTTTACATTGTCCGGGAGCTTGGCCGCCGAATTAAAGTTCGACCTAAAAAGGGCGCTCTATGCTTCTCCTGCGAGGGCAGCAGTGTGCTCCTCGGTAAGGAGGGAGTGTTCTGTGTTGCCATTGACTGTAATGACACCGTGTTGTCCGGGCATCTTGAGCTTGAGATAAGCGTAGTGTGGCACCGCATTGAATCGAGCGAATGTGGTTCGTCCGACCAGTGCGTGATAGGCACTACGGAAGGGGATGATGTCGAAGATCAACTCTTCACTTTGGAAGTTATCCGGAGATTCGAAGACCACCTCCAATGTGATTGAGCCTGTACAGCGGTCCTCTACACCTGGTATGACACCTTTAAAGGTGGTTTTTGTGGGCTTGATCCTTGAGGGATCAATACCCATTTTGTGCATTGTATCTTGGTAAACCAGGTTCAGGCTGCTGCCGCCGTCCATGAGGACTCGCGTGAGATGGAATCCATCAATGATTGGGTCGAGGACTAAGGGAGTCCTGGATTAACGGTTCCTCGGATAGCCGGTCTATATACATGGGCTAGACTGTTGGGCTATGAAGATACAAGATAGAAGACTTCTTCCCGTGTCCGGATGGGACTCTCCTTTGCCTGGAAGGAAAGCTTGATGATTCAGATATGTAGATTCCTTTCTCTGTAACCGACTTTGTGTAACCCTAGACCCCTCTGGTTTCTATATAAACTGGAGGGTTTAGTCCGTAGAGACAACAACAATCATAATCTCATAGGCTAGGCCTCTAGGGTTTAGCCATTACACTCTCATGGTAGATCAACTCTTGTAATACTCATATTCATCAAGATCAATCAAGAAGGAAGTAGGGTATTACGTCCATAGAGAGGGCCCGAACCTGGGTAAACATTGTGTCCCCTGTATCCTGTTACCATCAACCTTAGACGCATAGTTCGGGACCCCCTACCCGCGTTCCGCCGGTTTTGACACCGACATTGGTGCTTTCATTGAGAGTTCCGCTGCGAAGTCACCAGAAGGCATGATGGTTCCCCCAATCATCTACAACAATGCATTCTAGGGGGAGATCATCCTCCCCGAGCAGATCTTCTTATTTGGCGGCTTCGCACTGCGGGCCAACTCGCTTGGCCATCTAGGCGAGATCGATAGCTACACCCCTGGCCATCAGGTCAGATTTGGAAGCTTGAATTTTGTTGCTGATATCTGCGGAGACTTGATCTTTGATGGATTCGAGCCCATGATGGCTATCCCCTGCCACCACAATGAATACTACCTAACTCTGTCATCTGGCCGCGCTCAGGAGATAGCGCCCATAACCGCTCTGGCCCTAGATCTAGAGCGGACCACGCCGTCCGAGGACGGAAATGTCTATCCCACCACGGAAGCCATAGACTCACTGGCGTTCGAGCCTCACACGGACCCAACATAAAGCAGGGCTTGTATTACCGAAACCTCGGATTTGTCTCCGGCCATAGGTTCTGGACCGTGTGCATCCGCATCCATCGAACATGATTGGGCACCGATCTTGGAGTTCACCTCCGCAGACATCTTCCAGCACTCACCTCTAGGTGATGTGTTAAACTCGTTGAAATCCCTCTCCTTGTCAGGGACTCTCGGTTGAACTATGTCTGGCTCGAATGGGAAGCGGACGACAAATAACTTCGTTTCCCACCCACCACCCACTTTATAGCCACTGTCTACGACTTAACCGACATGCTTGACTACGACTCCGAAGACATCGACGGTATGTACGATGATGCTAGAGAGGAGCAGGAACCACCGCCTATAGGGTGTTGGATAACCACCTCCTCGTACGACATATCCATGGTGGATACACCCAAAGAAAACAACGACGACAATGAAAATCCAGTCAAGGATAAACCTCCAGAGATACAGCCAAAGCGTCGACGTCAGCGGCGCCGCTCTAAGCCACGCCGTAGTAAAAACAGCAACACCCTCACAAGAGAAAATAACACTTTGGATGATGCTGAAGGCAATGAAGACCCCGTTGAGCCAACCTCCGAACAGGATGAACGGGAGGATGGGCGAGTCAGCCCTGACAAATAGGCCTTGAATGAAGACTCGGAGGATAGCAACTACCTTCCGCTCTCCAAGGACAAGGTGAGCCTTGGTGACGAAGAATTTATCATGCCTGAGGAGCCCGACGAACGAGAACGCTTTAAGAGCCGGCTAATTGCCACTCCAAGGAGCCTAAAAAAGAAGCAGCAATAGCTTCAAGCTGATCAAGATCTGCTCGCTGACAGATGGACTGATGTCCTGGCAGCCGAGGAATACGGCCTCAAACACCCAACCAAAAGTTAGCCGAAGCGCAAACTATTACCACAGTTCGATGTCGAGGCGCTGGAGCCCGTCCTACCAGCGTATAATGCGGCAGACCGGCCACCACGCGGCTGGGACAAAGCGGCACCTCGAGCCGAACACCAGCACGCACTACCTCGCCATAAAAACAGAAATATGACAGCTCGGTGACGCACATATGACCTACGATATGACATGGAGAACTGAGCATGTCAGACCAGATCTATCTATAGATTGCGGGGGCGTGCCCTGATGCACGATGGCGGCCATCCGGCTGGACGCAACAAACATAACCACGTCCGGGCAAAAAACCGCAGACGAACTCCATCCAAGCTATGTCACGATTTAGCCCGATATAGAGGTGCCGCACACCCCCTTTGCTTCACTGGCGAAGTAATGCAACATGATTTCCCAGAAGGGTTTAAACCCATGAACATCAAATCATATGATAGCACAACATACCCCGCGGTATGGATCGAGGATTTTATTCTCCATATTCATATGGCCCATGGTGATGATCTTCACGCCATCAAATACCTCCCGCTCAAACTCAAGGGACCAGCTAGGTACTGGTTGAACAGCCTGCCCGAAAACTCCATTGGCAGCTGGGAGGATGATGTATACTACACACCTTTCTTCTTGTAGACGTTGTTGGGCCTCCAAGTGCAGAGCTTTGTAGGACAGTAGCAAATTTCCCTCAAGTGGATGACCTATATGGAGTATCAAACTTAGTATTCAGTGCACTCTATATGAAAGTTTTTATTATACCTATATTGGATGCTGCCACGACCGGTTTTTCAATAAAATACTTATTGAGAAATCGATCTCTTGATTCCAGTATAGGACGAGTTATCCTTACTGGTAGACAAATACTTCAATACAGAAGGCCAGTAGCATCAAATATATTACAGGGTTGAGCTGAGGCTGCTCAACAATTTATTACAAACTCGCCAATATTGTACATAAGGGCGGTTATGACACAGGGGTGTGGTGACATGCTACTAACTCGAGATAAAAGTGGTGGTGGATAACATGACTCCTAAACTGGCAGCTCATCGAGCGTCGGGGTGACCAAATGAAGGATCGCACGGGACTGACTGGGACTCTTCTAGGCGTCAGACTCGCTATCGAACTCTTCATCCATGAGATTTCCTTCATCAACATCTGGCCAAATCAACAAGCCAGGTGAATGCATGAAGACAGTTTGGACAAAAGATATAAAAAATGCATGCATGAATGCGTCATGAGCAAAAATAATAATGCTCATTCAAATAATGAATATTTGCACGACATGATAAGAAAAAGGAAGTCGGGCGGTAGTCCTCCCGAAATTCAATAAACAACTTTAGACCGATCGGGTGTCTGGAGTGACGCCTCGAAAGGCAAACCAATAAATAATCATGCCGCAGTCGGGCGTCTAAGCGACACCACATAAAGGGCTTATATTCGAAAGTAAATGACAAGCGTGCCATAGTCGGACATCTGAGCGACATCACAGAAAGGGCTTATATCAAAAGTAAATAACCAGTGTGCCACAGTCGGACGTCTGAGCGACATCACAGAAAGGTCTCATAACAAAAGTAAATAACAGGTATGCCACAATCGGACGTCTGAGCGACATCGCAGAAAGGGCTTATATCAAAAGTAAATAACAAGTGTGCCACAGTCAGACGTCTGAGCGACATCACAGAAAGGGCTTATACTTCATTCTTCATATCTGATAAACTCACAAAAATATAATACTCATAGACAATATTCAACACATAAAATAAACGGGTTAGCCCATCCACGGGAATAAACTTTTAACCGGACTTAAAACTCATGTGGTTCACCGGAGTTTTGTCACTGAGACTAACATTTGACAAGATAAGATGAACACAGTACTTGTACATGTACAAGATGATTCAAAGGATTTTTTACTCTGCAGAGTTTATACTAATTGCCCACAGCCAACGGATATCCGTAGTCACGAAGGACTAGTTCCGTTTACGGTATTTCGGTAGAAACACATCTAACCAGTACACACCCATTCCACCTCACGATGCCAGGAATCACCCTAGACAACGTCCAAGAAAAAGTTTGAGACGGGGAGGTCACAACCTCGAATAGCATGGGATCAAATTTCTATACGCGCGCTCTAAGGGGTGCCCCCCTCTCGGTCCCAAGCGGAAACACCCATGCCCCCTGACCGGATGACGGGCTTTAATCCAGTGCCATGGAACCCTCATCGTGGCCTCTCTATTTGGTGTGTACCAGGAAAGCGGTTTGCAACTTACTAAGCCATATTCCTTGCGGAAAACATGTGGTAGTACAGGAAGGAAAACGAATGAGAACATGACTTGATTCATGTTGATACTGAAGTCAAATGGTCTGGCATAAGACTGGCATGCTACAACACTGCCATCTTACCCATTCTCATGCCATCACATGGCCATGCATACTTATATCCAACAACATATGGATTTCCGAAACTCACTTGCCTCATCTTTGCATGAAATATAACATTTAACGAAATGCTCATAAACATGCCATGAAACTACTAAATGCAACCATGCAACAACCACTCATCATATCAAAAGTTCAAACATGCTTGCCTTGTTCGGAGTAGTCGGAGTCTAACTTGGCAAAGTCCGCGGCTCCATCACCTCCTCCGGTATCTATGGTATAAGAAAAATACGTACTTATCGTAAATACCATGAGTGCATAGAAAATTGTTCGAATATTTTTCAACTAAATCTTATAAAAAACTAGACAAAATTTTAAAGAGGATAGAAAAAGAATCAATCAAAAATCGTTTTCTGTTTAAAAGTTATAAGGGTTTTAATCCAGGGACCTCTCTGTAATGAAACAGAAACTTCCCAGGGGACTGAACAGAAAAGGCCAGAAAAACTCTTCAGACTGAAGCGTATTGGCCCGAATACGTTTTCAGAAAACGGTTCGTTTAAAAGAAAAGAGAGGCTGACAGGCGGGTCCCACCCGTCAGGTTTAAAAATTTAAATGGGGAAGAACAGAGCCCGCCGGCGCCCGAGAGCTGCGGTAGTCGCCGGCGGCGATCCACGGCGAGGCAGGGGGATCGGGCGGTACCTAGGTGTTCAGCGTGTCCCGCCGCATCGGTGGGTGGTCGTGGTGGTCGCCGGCGAGCACCACGTCGACGGCGGTCCTTGCTCTGGCGGACGGCGGCTCGGGTGGAGTCGGATCTCGTCGGGGAGGTCTGCGGTGGTCAAATTGAAGCCAGGGTTAAGTCACTGGGTTCCCGAGGAGACTACTGACGAGGTTAGGGCGGCGAGGGTGGAGGCGGATCGGGGCGGCCGGAGTTAGGGGAGGAGACCTCCTCGAGGTCCTCCTAGTGGCTTGGCGGGGTGTTGGTCGGGTGCAGAGGTGGTGCTTGCTCGAGACCGAGCTCGGGGCCCCTTTTTATAGGCGATCCGAGGCGGTGGCCGTGAATGGGGATCTCCGGCGATGGTTACGACGGTGCAGTGCTTGGTCGGGGGTTTTAGGGAGTTGGGCGTCAACGTGGAGGTTCACCGGTTCCAATTAGGTGCTAACCAAGTTTGGATTAGGCTCCCTGGGTGGCTGCGACGGAACGGGGCGGCGCAGGACCGTCAGCGGCAGAGGGCGCGCCCTGTGCTTGCCGAGCCACGGCGACGGTGCTGCGGGGGTGCGGTGGATGCATGAGGCCACGCGGAGGGCTAGGGGGCGTTGGGCGGCGCAGAACGGCGTAACGAGACGGTGCTGGCTCCGTTGGCCGCCACGGGTGGCTTTGCCACCGCAGAAGCTATCGGCGTCGGTGATGCTCGCGGCCACCGACACCTGCGTCCGTCCAAGAGGGTGTGCGGTACTTTGGCCAGGGAGAAGGGGCCGTGCGCAACGCGCCAGGGCGCACGGGTGATCGGTGACAACTCTCCGACGAAAAACGACACTGCAAACTCTGAGTTTTCTGAACTTTCTGAAAGTGCACAGGAACAGTGCCGGCCAAGTGTTCGACAAAATGATTTTGGCATGTGGGGAATTTTCCTTGAGATGATTTTTGGTGGGGTGGCCTCTCATTGCATCTGGGGGCTGCCTGAATTTTGGTAGAATTTTTGGGGAACAGGAGATATGAATTTCACCAAATTTGACAAATCTGGTCCAAACTTGCAGAGGATGAAACTTGAAAATTTTGAAAAGAGGAATAGTGGATCTAGATGGATCTAGGTTGGGGGTGCTAAAGACTATCCAGAGGAGTTGGTTTGAGATCAAAACTCAAAGGGAATTAGTTACTTGCTTTGCAAATCACCTAGGCTTAAAATAAATGACAGAATTGTTTTGGGAAATAAAATAAATGAAATAAAATCCAAAAATGGGTTGGACTTGTTGGAACAGAAAGTTTAGATTGCTCCAAAGAGGAAGGAGGGGTTTTGGGAGGTTTTACCACATGAAGCATGGTAAAACCATGGGTGGTTTCAAAATGAAAGAAGCCCCAAAACTCACAGGGTTTCTTTTTAAAGGAAAATAATTTCCAAGAAAAATAATAAAAATATTTGAGGAGGGAACAATCAGAAGGAAGGTTCTCACTAACCAAACACCAGGGTTGAGGAAGTTACAAAAAAAAATCCTTGCCAAGGGAAAAAGTTTTGGGAGAGAAGTTTTTGGAAGAATTTAAAAGACCTTCTTCAAATCCAACAAAGTTTTTGTTGAAAACCAAATAAAATTTTTTGAGTGTCACAGATGCCCGTCATATTAGGACTAATTTTATAACCAAAGCAAATTACCATGCTGTTCTAAAAGACTCTCAAAATAATATAAGTGAAGCATGAGAGATTAATAATTTCTACAAAATAAAACCACCACCATGCTCTAAAAAGGTATAAGTGAAGCACTAGAGCAAAATTATCTAGCTCAAAAGATATAAGTGAAGCATATAGAGTATTCTAATAAATTCCGATTCATGTGTGTCTCTCCCAAAAGGTGTGTACAACAAGGATGATTGTGGTAAACTAAAAAGCAAAGACTCAAATCATACAAGACGCTCCAAGCAAAACACATATCATGTGGTGAATAAAAATATAGCATCAAGTAAAGTTACTGATAGACGAAGATGAAAAAGGGGATGCCTTGGGCATCCCCAAGATTAGGCTCTTGCCACTCCTTATTCCATAGTCCATCAAATCTTTACCCAAAACTTGAAAACTTCACAACACAAAACTCAACATAAAACTTGTATGCTCCGTTAGTATAAGAAAATAAATCACCACTTAGGTACTGTTATGAACTCATTATAAATTCATATTGGTGTAATATCTACTGTATTCCAACTTCTGTATGGTATTTACCTTCCGATACTACTCATAGATTCATCAAAATAAGAAAACAGAATATGTCAAAAACAGAACAGTCTGTAGTAATCTGTATCATTTGAATACTTCAGTAACTCCAAAAATTCTGAAATAAATTGGTGGACGTGGGGAATTTGTCTATTAAACATATGCAAAAATAATCAACCTGAAAGCACTCTCCAATAAGAAATTCTCATGAGCGCAAAAGTTTCTTGTTTTTGCAGCAAGATCGCATAGACTTCACCCAAGTCCTCCCAAAGGTCCTACTTGTCACAAACACTAATTAAAACAAAAAACCACATCTAAATAGAGGCTAAATGAACTATTCATGACTAAACAGGAGCAAAATCAAAGGACAAAAGTAAAATTGGGTTCCCTCCCAACAAGCGCTATCGTTTAATGCCCCTAGCTAGGCATGATGATTTCAATGATGCTCACATAAACGATAGGAATTGAAACATAACAGGAGCATCATGAAGAATATGACTAGAACATTTAAGTCTAACCCACTTCCTATGCATAGGGTTTTGTGATCAAACAACTTATGGGAACAATAATCAACTAGCATAGGAAGACAAAACAAGCATAACTCTGAAACTTTAAGCACATAGAGAGGAAACTTGATATTATTGCAATTCCTACAAGCATATATTCCTCCCTCATAATAATTTTCAGTAGCATCATGAATGAATTAAACAATATAACTATCACATAAAGCATTCTTTTCATGATCTACAAGCATAGAAATTTTATTACCCTCCACATAAGCAAAATTCTTCTTATTCGGAATAGTGGGAGTATCATAAGAGACTCGAATACTACAAATTGTTTCCACATTAAAAGAGTAACGTTCAGAAAAAGTGTAATCATAATCATGACAAGTTTTATAAATATAATCATTACAACTTTTTATAGCATAAGTGTCATCACAATAATCATCATAAGTAGGAGGCATGATATCATCATATTAAATTTGCTCATCAAAACTTGGGAGGCTAAAAATATCATCTTCATTAAACATAGCATCCCCAAGCTTGGGACAAACATGAATTGCGTCAAATAAATTCTCAAACATGTCATTCTCATCCAACATAGCATTCCCAAGCTTGGCCTTTTTCATATCATAAGCATAATCACTCTCATCATTAATAGTATGGATAGCACTAATAGTATAGAAATTATCATCATCACAATGAGTAATAGGAGCAACATCATTTGGGAGGGATACCTTTCTACCTTTGCTTCTCCGTATTTTCTTTTCTTCTTCACATCATGTGTGGTTTCTGCTTTGGGTCTTAAGTGAATGAAAGGGTGGGTTAAAAAACCATGGCCAGCCCCCCTCAAGAAATCTCGCCCGTATAACCCTCTTTTTTGAGCTCCTTATTAATGAGATTGATTGAATAGAAAGCTCCTCGTTACCTGATTGATCATAAGAAATAATAGGAGGATATTGGGAAGTCTCTTCCCTTTCATTAGTATTCTCTTCATCTTCTATTTGTTTTCTTTTCTTTATGTAATTGGCAATATAAGGATTTTCAGTGCAATTCACCGCACAATACATAAAAATTTCTTCTAGATCAAAATCAAGAACTTTATCAAGGACACATTCTGGGATATCCTTAGTGATATGTTTCGTTTCTTCATAACCCAAAAGCAAACTAAGTTCATTATGATGTGCAAGGGAAATCAAGTCATCACAATTTTTGGACACGATTTTATGATGAAACAATTTGCATTGGATATTTAAATGGCCACGTTCATTGCAAAGTTCACAAGGATGGCTAAGAAAATTTTAATTTTCAGCTCAAACATCTGGCCTTTCTTGCAACCTTTAGTTTCTAAATAATTATGCCTCTTGCAAAATCTATCTTCCCTATTTGGTGTGTACTTGCAAACTCTATGCACTCCACAAAAGTTGACATGCTTATAAGAGACATTTTCATCATGACTAGTGCAATCATCATTAGTACTATGGATATTCAAAGAGTTCATACTAATAACATTGCAATAATGCTCATCATTCAAAGATTTAGTGCCAAACATTCTAATGCATTCTTCTTCTAGCACTTGAGCACAATTATCGGAATCCTTATTTTCACAAAAGATATTAAAAAGATGAAGCATATGAGTCATCGTCAATTCCATTTTTTTGTAGTTTTCTTTTATAGACTAACTAGTGATAAAACAAGAAACAAAAAGATTCGATTGCAAGATCTAAAGATATACCTTCAAGCACTCACCTCCCCGGAAACAGTGCTACAAAAGAGCTTAATGTCTACTACACAACCTTCTTCTTGTAGACGTTGTTGGGACTCCAAGTGCAGTGGTTTGTAGGACAGTAGCAAATTTCCCTCAAGTGGATGACCTAAGGTTTATCAATCCATGGGAGGCGTAGGTTGAAGATGGTCTCTCTCAAACACCCCTGCATCCAAATAACAAAGAGTCTCTTGTGTTCCCAACACACCGAATACAATCGCAAATTGTATAGGTGCACTAGTTTGGCGAAGAGATGGTGATACAAGTGCAATATGGATGGTAAATATGAGTATTTGTAATCTGAAAATATAAAAACAGCAAGGTAACAAGTGGTAAAAGTGAGCATAAATGGTATTGCAATGCTAGGAAACAAGGCCTAGGGTTCATACTTTCACTAGTGCAAGTTTCTCAACAATAATAACATAATTGGATCATATAACTATCCCTCAACATGCAACAAAGATTCACTCCAAAGTCACTAATAGCGGAGAACAAATGAAGATATTATTGTAGGGTACGAAACCACCTCAAAGTTATCCTTTCTGATCGATCTATTCAAGAGTCCGTAGTAAAATAACGTGAAGCTATTCTTTCTGTTCAATCTATCATAGAGTTCGTACTAGAATAATACCTTAACACACCAATAAACCAAAAAGCTAATTTCACCTAGATACTCCAATGTCACCACAAGTATCCGTGGGCATGATTATACGATATGCATCACATAATCTCAGATTCATCTATTCAACCAACACAAAGTACTTCAAAGAGTGCCCCAAAGTTTCTACCGAAGAGTCAAGCCGAAAACGTGTGCGAACCCATATGAATAAGTTCACAAGGTGAACCCGCAAGTTGATCACCAAAACATACATCAAGTATATCACGCGATATCCCATTGTCACCACAGATAAGCACATGCAAGACATACATTAAGTGTTCTCAAATCCTTAAACACTCAATCCGATAAGATAACTTCAAAGGGAAAACTCAATTCATTACAGGAGAGTAGAGGGGGAGAAACATCATAAGATCCTACTATAATAGCAAAACTCGCAGTACATCAAGATCGCGCCATATCAAGAACACGAGAGAGATTGAGAGAGAGAGAGAGGGAGAGATCAAACACATAGCTACTAGTAAATACCCTTAGCCCCGAGGGTGAACTACTCCCTCCTCGTCATGGAGACCGTCAGGATGATGAAGATGGCCACTGGTGATGGATCCCCCTCCGGCAGGGTGCCGGAACAGGGTCCCGATTGGTTCTTGGTGGCTACAGAGGCTTGCGGCGGTGGTACTCTCGATCTATGGTGCTCTCGCATGTTTTCAGGGTACGTATATGACTATATATAGGCGAAAGAAGTCGGTCAGGGGAGCCACGAGGGGCCCACGAGGGTGGGGGGTGCACCTACCCCCCTAGGCGCGCCCTCCTACCATATGGCCGCCTCGTTGCTTCCTTGACCTCCACTCCAAGTCTCCTGGATTGCCTTTGGTCCAAAAACGATTCTCCCGAAGGTTTCATTCCGTTTGGACTCCGTTCGATATACCTTTCTGTGAGACAGTGAAATAGGCAAAAAACAGCAATTTGCACTGGGCCTCCGGTTAATAGGTGAAACCCAAAAATAATATAAAAGTGCATAATAAAGCCCATCAAACATCCAAAACAGGTAATATAATAGCGTGGAACAATAAAAAATTCTTGATACGTTGGAGACGTATCAGAGGACTTTCAGGATGCCTTCCTCGACAATTTCCAAGGCACATATGTCCGACCCCCGGATGCTGATGACTTAAGTCACATAGTTCAACAGCCCAGAGAGTCAGCCGGGAAATTTTGGACTAGGTTCTTAACTAAAAAAACCAGAGAGTCAACTATCCGGACGCTGAAGCCCTAGCGGCCTTTAAACACAACATCCGTGATGAATGGATTGCCCGACACCTCGGCCAAGAAAAGCCAAAGTCCAGGGCAGCCCTCATGGCACTCATGACCCGCTTTTGCGGGCGAAGATAGCTGGCTATCCCATAGCAATAAGAACACAGGCGAACCTGGCACTCCCGAAGCCAGAAACAACAACGACAAGCCCCGACGCAAAAGACATAAGCGTCGAAACAAAGGCGACAATGCCTAAGACACGACAGTCAATGCCGGATTCATTGGCTCTAAATCCGTCAGCGGAAGAAGCCGTATAAAATAAATAATCCAGGCCCGTCCAGTCTGGACCGCATGTTAGATCGACCATGCCAAATCCATGGCACTCCTGATAAACTAGCAAATCATACCAACAGAGAGTGTTGGGTTTTGAAACAGGTCGGCAAGTTAAACACCGGGAACAAGGAGAAGGGGTCGCAAAGCAAGGATGATGACGAGGAACCCCGGCCACCGAACACAGGGGCAGAAGAAATTTTCCCCCCAAGTCAAAACGGTGAACATGATATACGCTACCCATATCCCCGAGAGGGGACACAAGCACGCACCCAGGGATGTCTACGCGATAGAACAAGTCACCCCAAAGTTCAACCCATGGTCATCCTGCCCTATCACTTTTGATCACAGAGACCATCCGACTAGTATCCATCACGGTAGTTCAGCCGCACTGGTCCTCAACCTAATCGTTGATGGATTCCACCTTACGTGAGTCCTCATGGATGGTGGCAGCAGCCTGAACCTGCTTTATCAGGATACAATGCGCAAAATGGGTATCGATCCCTCAAGGATCAAACCCACCAAAACCACCTTTTAAGGTGTCATACCTGGTGTAGAGGCCTTCTGTATAGGCTCAATCACACTGGAAGTGGTCTTCGAATCCCCGGATAATTTCCGAAGCGAAGAATTGATCTTCAATATCGTCCCCTTCCGTAGTGGCTATCACGCACTGCTCGGACGAACCACATTTGCTCGATTCAATGCGGTTCCATACTATGCTTACCTCAAGCTCAAGATGCCCGGGCCACGCAGTGTTATAACAGTCAATGGAAACATGGATTGCTCCCTCCACACCGAGGAGCACACCGCGGCCCTTGCAGCAGAAGTACAGAGCGGCCTTTTTAGGCATAACCGCAATTCTGCGGCCAAGCTCCGAAACTCTGTCAAATGAGTTCGAACTACTCCACAACAGGACGGTCCAGTTCGTCAAGAGCTTGACTAGCAATTCGTCCTCTCTCCGAGTCCCATGCAAATAGTGGCATTTGTGCCACGCGTACATAACTTCGCACTTAAAATATCATGGGCATGGACGGAGGCACAGCTAGATCATGGTCCATAATGCGGCTCAACCACTCCTGGAACCGCATACCTTCACTTTTTCTTTCTCATTTCAGGTTTTTCTCTTCCTGAGGCCTTTCCTGTCGACCTGATCATCGAACCTATCAAGGGGCGGATATACCAAGAAGGCAAGAAGCTTTGACGTGCAAGGGAATCCCCAGGTGGTCTCTGCTAACGATTGTTATACCTGTTTTAAAACCTGCACGCAGCTCACCCTTGGTCATGGCATGTCAAATAGCCCTATTTTCTTATCACATTACTTGTACAAATACTCCTTGACATATTAATCAAATTACAATGGAAGAATAATTTGCGGCTCAATGTTTCTGGCGTCAGCATATTACTTGATTTTTTTCCCTTTTCTTTATATTCTTATCAATTGCACCCGTACACTCTGTTCGCCTTAATTCACCAGGGGCTTCATCATACCCCACAATACGGCAATAAAGTCCAAACACTTTTACAGTACAGTTCAACACCCCGAACTTATAGCGTTATATGCATCGGCTCGGAATCATGTCTTTGGTCAATAGTTGGGTTGCCCGGCTCCTGTGCTTACTACCTTACGTTCCGCTATATTGGCTAGGGTAGTAAACGGAGAACTACTGCAGTTGTGTCCTGGTTCTTTCGGATGAGCACCTTAGTAGAGAAAGCCGAAAACTTACTGTCATGATGCGTCAAGAGCAGGTCAGCTGTTCGAGAGGTTGCAAATCTTTAGCGATTTTTTCCGCATTATGCAATGAATTGGTTTTTATCCGATCAGGCGTGTATAGCGCCCCAAGTTCGGACTTCCGAACACCAGGGGCTGTGCCTATATTTTTCCTGTCAAACTCCTATGGCTAAATGAGTGTAATAAAGTTGCATAGTCCGATTGCCTGGTTCGTTGCGCTAAACACTTCCTTGAAGGACCAAAACCTTGGATAAATAGTGTTTAGATTTATCCTGAACACCCCCATACTACCTACATGGGCGCAGAAGCCGATGACTGGCCAACTCTCGGATTTAACAAAACGGCCGCACAGGAGGTAAAATTTTAAATAGCAGACATTCTATTACATAATGGATCTGTTTCATATTACAGGACAGGATAACATGAGTGTATTCATGGGAATATGATATCCTTAGCACATTGCTCCGCCAGAAGGCGCGGGATCCCTCCAGGACACCGCCAAAATATAGTTGGGGTGTGCGGTGCTCCTTGCCCGCGGTCGGTCGCTCGGTCATCATCTTTGCGGTGTCCATCTTCGCTCAGTGCATCTAGGCGTGGGCAAAGGCCATTCGCGCGCCTTCAATACAGACCGACCGCTTGATGGCATCAAGCCGAGGGTAGGCACTGACAAGCCGCTTCACGATTCTGAAGTAGCTGCTGGGAATGGCTTCGGCAGGCCATAACCGGATTATTAAATCCTTAATGGCTAGTTCGGCCGCCCTATGCAGCTCGACCAGCTATTTCAGCTGATCGCTAAAGGGCACTAGATGTTCTGGCGCAAGGTATTGCGACTAGAACAGCTTCTCTGGAGAGCTCCGCTCTTCGGCTCAGTAGAATTCCGCAGCATCTGACACGCTACGTGGCAGATCCGCAAACGCCCCTGGAGAACTCCCAATCCGGGTTAGTAAGAGGAACCTTTCCTTCACATATTTGCTCTGCATAATAAAAGCCTTACCCGACGCGATTTTCTTGGCTGCGTGGATTTCCTGGAGGGTGCCTGGGCTTCAGCTCGGGCATCATGTGCGCTCTGCCGGGCCTTGGCAAGTTCAGACTCTTGCTCCTTAAAGTCGCGCTCCAAGGACTCGCACTTCTTGACGGTGTCCTGGAGCTCTTGCTGGACCTCACTGACCTGGGCCTCATGCTTCTCCCGTGCGGCCTGTTCCTTGGCTGCTTTGTCCTTGGCCTTGGCCAATGCCTTCTTAAGGGCCTCTACTTCGGTCGTTGCCCCTAATAAAAATCATGGCATTTTAGTCAACACGAATCATTCATCCTTCTTGAATATATACAAGGTTACTGCATACCTTGACTGTCCTCCAGCTGCTTCTTCACGCAGCCGACCTCTTCCTCAGCCTGCTCCAGACTCTGCTTCAGTCCGGAGACTTCCGCAGTACGAGAGGTCGCAGCCAGCAGCGACGCCTGCTTATTCACATAGACATTTTTAGATTAGACTCCTGCGAAAATTATTTGATCCTTTGTTTGGCTTTTATTTTCGAACACCGGACAGAGTATCAGGGGCTACTGTCTGCACTGTGACATTATTTTTATAAAATTACATTACTTACCTCAAAGCCTGTTAGAAGGCTATTGCAGGATTCGGTTAGTCTGCTTTTTGTGGATTGGACCTTGTCAGTGACCGTACCCATAAGGGTACATTTTTCCTCGACAATGGAAGCGCCTCGCATTGCTTCTAGTAAGGTATCTGGCGCCTCTGGATGGACAGAGGTCACCGGCGGAATAGGCACGCACCCTTCCTTCCAAAAGGTGTGCTCGCCTGATTCCGGAGCCGTATGGGTCTCCGGAATTATATTCGGTTAGTGGCCGAGTTAGATATGGCCCCCATCATCAGTATCCACGGAGGTTTGCTTCTCCATGTGTCCGGCGGCCGAGGCTTCACTCTCCGACGCCTCCCTGATGGCCTCCGGATTCTCTCCTGAGCCGCGGATCCTTCGGGATGATGCCTCGGCAACATCCAGGTCCCGGGGAGAGGTGGCTGATGGAAGGGTCGGATATATGAATGCATAATTTAGCACATTAAAACAATGAAGTAAAGTGGCCGGATATATGAATGTGTCTGGACACTTATGATTTGGCCAGGGGCTTCTCCCTGGGCTCCCACTCCCAGCTGCTGTCGATGGCCGATGCGGAGCTATCCAGAAGGGAAGCTTTCCCCTTCTTGGACGCCTCGGCCTCCAGATGCGTGGAAGTTGTCCTCTTCTTTCTCCCCCCTGTAGGGGGGTAATGGATTTCTTCCTCTTCCTCCTCTTCCTCATCGTCTTCGGCGGCGGAGGAGTGAGCCTCGGCGTCTTCGGACATTGTGTCTGAATTGCCCTTGCGACGGAGACCACCTCGGGTCCCCTTGGCCTTCTAATTGGCCTTCTTCTCCGGCACCTGATAAGGCACCGGAACCAGCATCTTCGTTAGAAGTGGGATTTCTGGGCCTTTGGGCAGCGGAGCCGGACAGTTAATCCGCTCCGCCATCTCTATCCAGGCCTGAAAAAGTTGATAGGGAAGATTAGATGCCTTCCTCAAATATGCAAGTAAAGAGTATACCTTGAAAACATGGAATAACTTACAGGATTAGCAGGGTGAGTTAAGTCATGCCCACGATCCTCGGTTGTAGGCGGCGGCGCCTCATTGGCCTTGAAGAGCACCTTTGAGATGTCTTCTTGCGTCATGTCGAAGGGCTCCAATAGGGTCCGGTGCTTGGCCGGATCGAACTCCCATAAGTGGCAAGTCCGGCATTGACACGAAAGGATCCGGCGAACAAGCATCACCTGGATCATGTCGACGAGCTTGATTCTCTTGTTTATCATGTTCTGGACATGCGTCTAGAGCGCCATCAGCTTGTCCGGGGAAGACCAGGTCAGGCCTCTCGCTAGGATGTAAGCCGCATTGGAACTCTGGACCGGAATGCGGGAGCCGCGGCCCAGTTGGTGAGGAACTGGCTCGTATGTATCCTTTGTCCAACAATTCTTTTATTTGCTTCTTCAATTCTACCAACTCGGATGGTGCCATTCTGTATGGTTTCTTGTAAATGGGAACGGTTCCAGGTGCTAGCTCAATGCTGAATTCTATCTCTCCGTCTGGTGGCATGCCTGGTAGTTCTTCTGGAAATACGTCTGGAAATTCACACACTACTGGAACCTTGCTTAACTCAGAAACGTCCACCTTGTTTAACCTCGGTTGCCGAGATATTTGTCTTTCTGTGGCTGAAACCTTTATTGTCTTCCCGTGATGGTGTGTGAGAATTACGGTCCAGTTGAAGCAGTCAATAAAACCTTTGTTGGTGGTTAACCAATCCATCCCTAAGATGACATCCAGTCCTTTATTCTCCAACACAATAAGCTTGGCGTGGAACTTCAATCCTTCAAATTCAATAACCACACCTTGGCAGTAACTCTGAGTCACTTGCTTAATCCCAGGGGACTTGATGATCATGGATTTTTCCAAGGGAAGCATCGATAAATTATTTTGCAAAGCAAAACTCTTCACAATGAATGAGTGAGAAGCTCCAGAATCAAACAAAACCATGGCAGGTATTGTGTTGACAGGGAACATACCGAGTACGATATCTGGGGCGTTTTGTGCTTCCTCTTTGGTCACGTGGTTCAGATGACCCTTCCTGTAGTTGTTATTGGGGTTGAAATTGTTCCACTTGGGTGCTGAATTATTGCCGCCGTTGTTCGGTTTTGGGGTCGAGTTCCTTGGCTTGGGGCACTGTTTGGCATAGTGGCCTTCTTCTCCACAAGCGTAGCAAGTAACGCCTGGGCGATATGTGAACTCCTTGTCCCTTGCATGGAAATTCTTGATTGGGTGTGAAACGTTTGTCATGGGTTTGTGTGTCCCACCTTTCTGAAACTCCGTCTTGCTTCGGTGGTTTTGAGCCTGAGTAGTCTGGTCCCTTTTGCGTTTGCGGAAATCTTCCATGCTGCGTCGCTCATTTTCCAAGGTAATAGCCTTATCCACCAGTGTTTTGAAATCTGGGAAGGTGTGTACAACCAGCTGGCATCTAAGTGCGGGTGCCAGGCCTTCCAAGAATTTTTCCATCTTCTTTCTTTCAGTCATACGCTCTTCGTTGGCGTAGCGAGATAGCTTAGTAAACTGGCTGTTGTATTCTGACACCGTCATGGTCCTTTGTTTTAGGTCATCAAATTCTCCCTTCTTGATCTTCATAACACTTTTAGGAATGTGTGCCCCACGAAAACCTTCTTTGAATTCCTCCCAGGTTATTTCATTTTTGTTGGGGTGCATGTGTAGGAAATTTTCCCACAATGATGCAGCTGGTCCAGTGAGATAGTGCGGTGCATATAGTACTTTCTCACGGTCTGAACACTATGCAATAATTAATTTTCTTTCCATATCTCGAAGCCAGTCGTCGGCCTCAAGAGGTTTGTCAGTATGAGAAAATGTTGGGGGACACGTCTTCTGTAGCTCAGACAACTTGGATTGCTGCTGGTACTATCCATGGTGATTTCCCATATTCATGACTTGGTTCATCATTTCCTGATGTTGTTGCTAACTCTGTTCGTAAAGGCGGCATACTTGGGTAAATGTTGTTTCACTGTCCTCTTGGCTTGACTTCCCCTGTGTGAAATTGTTGTTTGGTGGTGTGCCATAATTTTCCTCTGGCTGATTTGGCATGGAGCGTGTCCAAGGACGAGACACTTTTCACTCTGGGGATATATTTGTAAAACTCATAAGAGAAGAAATTGAGTCGCAAAAGTCAATAAATTCATAAATACGGGAAATATTAAATGCTCCAAGATTTTTCAAGAGAATAAACATTTGCGCACGGAGAAGGACTGCTCATTACATATCTTACACGCAAGCAGTAATTATACAATACATCACTTAGGATATGCGTACATATTCCTGACATGTTATTTAGGCTAGTGCACTTCTCCCAGTTCCTACATGATGCACAAACAAGCTACTTCTCACAACCTATGTACATATAAACATATCATACAAGTCGGTACATCGCATGGCGGCTAAGCGTACTCAGTCAGAGATGGTAAGGATCTCCCTTGGCCTGCCGAGGGTGAGGCGCAGTGAGGCGGGGGACTCAACTTCCTCCTCGCTAATAGGCTCCAGATGTGAAGCGTTGCGCTAAGCTGGTGGAGTGGGTGCCATAGGCGGAGTAACACGAATAGGAGTGGGCGCAATAGGTGGTGCAGAACGAACTGGAGTGGGTGCAATGACTTGGTTGAACTCCTCGGTGGTAGGCAGGCGACATGCAGTGGCGAGAATGGTAGGTGAATAAGATGCTGAGGACGAGACGAAAGTCAACGGTGGTGCGGTGTGCAGGAGCTCCCTCCTGTTGGCGGCACAGCCATGGACTGAGTCCATGCGGGCAGCCACATGGTCGTCCACCAGGCTGTCGAAGGCTGCCTCCAGGGCTCGGAGATACTCGACAAGCATCTCAAAAGCCTCGTCTCGCTCTCCTCTGGGGCAAGCGAATGAGTAGTGACAGGTGTATGGCACGTGGCATGGAAGGTAGCGGTAAAGACGAGTCTTCATAGAAGGAAGAGCATCCCGGAGACGAGCTATCGCCTCACGGGCAGCCATCTGCATAGCATGCCTCTCCGTAGGCATGGCTCTCCCCAAGAACCGGAAGTGGCGTAACTCAACACGCCCTCCCTTGAATTGCACCACGGCCTGGTGCATGGTCAGACTGTCGTTGATCTTGTGCGGGTAGAGTGTGAAGAGTGGGCGCACTGATGGCCCCATCACGACCTGGACGATGAAGGAGAGGAGTTTGACGAACCCCTCAGGCACGTTGGCGAACACCTGTGACTCACAGTCGTTGCCAGCCATCTACAAAAGTAGGCAAAAATTCTGACTGGTCAGATCATAAATTTATGCTGACTGTCAGAAAAAAATGACTACATTTGCAAAAATATGAATAAACTCTATTATGCTAATAACCGATTAGCGATCGCACCTAGTGGCTTCCTACAGTCAGCCTGGCTCTGGTACCAAGCTTGTCACGACCGGTTTTTCAATAAAATACTTATTGATAAATCGATCTCTTGATTCCAGTATAGGAAGAGTTATCCTTACTGGTAGACAAATACTTGAATACAGAAGGCCAGTAGCATCAAATATATTATAGGGTTGAGCTGAGGCTGCTCAACAATTTATTACAAACTCGCAAATATTGTACATCAGGGCGGTTATGACACAGGGGTGTGGTGACATGCTACTAACTCGAGATAAAAGTGGTGGTGGATAACTTGACTCCTAAACTGGCAGCTCATTGAGCGTCGGGGTGAGGCTCGATGAATTTATTTCTGGGGTAGCGGAAGCGGATATAATACAGTGACCAAATCTAGGATCGCACGGGACTAACTGGGACTCCTCTAGGCGTCGGACTCGCTATCGAACTCTGCATCCATGAGATCTCCTTCATCAACATCTGGCCGAATCAACAAGCCAGGTGAGTACTTTGAAAGTACTCGCAAGACAATTCGGACAAAAGATATAACAAATGCATGCATGAATGCGTCATGAGCAAAAATAATAATGCTCATTCAAATAATGAATATTTGCACGACATGATAAGAAAAAGGAAGTCGGGCGGTAGTCCTCCCGAAATTCAATAAACAACTGCAGACCGATCAGGTGTCTGGAGCGACGCCTCGAAAGGCAAACAAATAAATAATCATGCCGCAATCAGGCGTCTAAGCGACACCACACAAAGGGCTTATATTGGAAAGTAAATGACAAGTGTGCCACAGTCGGGCATCTGAGCGACATCACAGAAAGGGCTTATATCAAAAGTAAATAACCAGTGTGCCACAGTCGGACGTCTGAGCGACATCACAAAAAGGGCTTATAACAAAAGTAAAATACAGGTATGCCACAGTCGGACGTCTGAGCGACATCGCAAAAAGGGCTTATATGAAAAGTAAATAACCAGTGTGCTACAGTCGGACGTCTGAGCGACATCACAGAAAGGGCTTATCTCAAAAGTAAATAACAAGTGTGTCTCAGTCGGACGTCTGAGCGACATCACAGAAAGGGCTTATCTCAAAAGTAAATAACAAGTGTGCCACAGTCGGACGTCTGAGCAACATCACAGAAAGGGCTTATACTTCATTCTTCATATCTGATAAATTCACAAAAATATAATACTCATAGACAATATTCAACACATAAAATAAACGGGTTAGCCTATCCACAGGAATAAACTTTTAACCGGACTTAACACTCATGTGGTTCACCGGAGTTTTGTCACTGAGACTGACGTTTGACAAGATAAGATGAACACAATACTTGGACATGTACAAGATGATTAAAAGGATTTTTGACTCTGCAGACTTTGTACTAATTGCCCACAGCCAACGGATTTCCGTAGTCACGAAGGACTAGTTCCGTTTACGGTATTTCGGTAGAAACACATCTAACCAGTACACACCCATTCCACCTCACGATGCCAGGAATCATCCTAGACAACATCCAAGAAAAACTTTGAGATTGGGAGGTCACAACCTCGAATAGCATGGGATCAAATTTCTATACACGCGCTCTAAGGGGTGCCCCCCTCTCGGTCCCAACCGGAAACACCCATGCCCACAAACTGGATGACGGGCTTTAATCCAGGGCCATGGAACCCTCATCACGGCCTCTCTATTTGTTGTGTACCAGCAAAGCGGTTTGCAACTTACTAAGCCATATTCCTTGCGGAAAACATGTGGTAGTACAGGAAGGAAAACGAATGAGAACGTGACTTGATTCACGTTGATACTGAAGTCAAATGGTCTGGCATAAGACTGGCATGCTACAACACTGCCATCTTACCCATTCTCATGCCATCACATGGCCATGCAAACTTATATCCAACAACATATGGATTTCCGAAACTCACTTGCCTCATCTTTGCATGAAATATAACATTTAACGAAATGCTCATAAACATGCGAAGTTCGCGGCTCCGTCACCTCCTCCGGTATCTATAGGATAAGAAAAATACGTACTTATCGTAAATACCGTGAGTGCACAGAAAAATGTTCCAATTTTTTTTCAAATAAATCTGATAAAAAGCTAGACAAAATTTTAAATAGGACAGAAAAAGAATCAATCAAAAATCCTTTTCTGTTTAAAAGTTACAAGGGTTTTAATCCAGGGACCTCTCTATAATGAAACAGAAACTTCCCAGGGGGCTGAACAGAAAAGGCGAGAAAAACGCTTCAGACTGAAAGCGTATTTGCCCGAATACGTTTTCAGAAAACGGTTCATTTAAAAGAAAAGAGAGGCTGACAGGCGGTCCCACCCGTCAAGTTTAAAAATTTAAACGGGGAAGAACAGAGCCCGCCGGCGCCCGAGAGTTGCGGTGGTCGCTGGTGGTGATCCACGGCGAGGCAGGGGATCGGGTGGTACCTATGTGTTCAGCGTGTCCTGCCGCATCGGTGGGTGGTGGTGGTGGTCACCAGCAAGCACCACGTCGATGGCAGTCCTTGCTCTGGCGGATGGCGGCTCGGGTGGAGTTGGATCTCGTCGGGGAGGGCTGCGGAGGTCAAATGGAAGCCGGGGTTAAGTCACTGGGTTCCCGAGGAGACTACTGATGAGGTTAGGGCGGCGAGGGTGGCCTCACCGGAGTGGGTCTAGATGGTGGCCGAGGCGGATCGGGGCGGCCGGAGTTGGGGGAGGAGACCTCCTCGAGGTCCTCCTAGTGGCTTGGCGGGGTGTTGGTGGGGTGCGGTGAAGGTGCGTGCTCGAGAGCGAGCTCGGGGCCCCTTTTTATAGGCGATCCGAGGCGGTGTCCATGAACGGGGATCTCCGGCGATGGTTACGACGGTGCAGTGCTTGGTCGGGGGTTTTAGGGAGTTGGGCGTCAACGTGGAGGTTCACCGGTTCCAATTAGGTGCTAACCAAGTTTGGATTAGGCTCCCCGGGTGGCTGCGACGGAACGGGGCGGCGCGGGACCGTCAGCGGTAGAGGGCGCGCCCTGTGCTTGCCGGGCCACGGCGACGGTGCTGCGGGGGTGCGCTGGATGCATGAGGCCACGCGGAGGGCTAGGGGGCGTTGGGCGGTGCAGAACGGCGTAACGAGCCGGTGCTGGCTCCGTTGGCCGCCACGGGTGGCTTTGCCACCGCAGAAGCTGTCAGCGTCGGTGATGCTCGTGGCCACCGACACCTGCGTCCGTCCAAGAGGGTGTGCGGTACTTTGGCCAGGGAGAAGGGGCTGTGCGCAACGCGCCAGGGCGCACGGGTGATCGGTGACAACTCTCCGACGAAAAACGACACTGCAAACACTGAGTTTTGTGAACTTTCTGAAAGTGCACAGGAACAGTGCCGGCCAAGTGTTCGACAAAATGATTTTGGCATGGGGGGAATTTTCCTTGAGCTGATTTTTGGTGGGGTGGCCTCTCATTGCATCTGGGGGCTGCCTGAATTTTGGTAGAATTTTTGGGGAACAGGAGATATGAATTTCACCAAATTTGACAAATCTGGTCCAAACTTGCAGAGGATGGAACTTGAAAATTTTGAAAAGAGGAATAGTGGATCTAGATGGATCTAGGTTGGGGGTGCTAAAGACTATCCAGAGGAGTTGGTTTGAGATCAAAACTCAAAGGGAATTAGTTACTTGCTTTGCAAATCACCTAGGCTTAAAATAAATGACAGAATTGTTTTGGGAAATAAAATAAATGAAATAAAATCCAAAAATGGGTTGGACTTGTTGGAACAGAAAGTTTAGATTGCTCCAAAGAGGAAGGAGGGGTTTTGGGAGGTTTTACCACATGAGGCATGGTAAAACCATGGGTGGTTTCAAAATGAAAGAAGCCTCAAAACTCATAGGGTTTCTTCTTAAAGGAAAATAATTTCCAAGAAAAATAAATAAAAAATTTGAGGAGGGAACAATCAGAAGGAAGGTTCTCACTAACCAAACACCAGGGTTGAGGAAGTTACAAAAAAAATCCTTGCCAAAGGAAAAAGTTTTGGGAGAGAAGTTTTTGGAAGAATTTAAAAGACCTTCTTCAAATCCAACAAAGTTTTTGTTGAAAACCAAATAAAAAAATTTGAGTGTCACAGATGCCCGTCATATTAGGACTAATTTTATAACCAAAGCAAATTACCATGCTGTTCTAAAAGACTCTCAAAATAATATAAGTGAAGCATGAGAGATCAATAATTTCTATAAAATAAAACCACCACCATGCTCTAAAAAGGTATAAGTGAAGCACTAGAGCAAAATTATCTAGCTCAAAAGATATAAGTGGAGCACATAGAGTATTCTAATAAATTCCAATTCATGTGTGTCTCTCCCAAAAGGTGTGTACAACAAGGATGATTGTGGTAAACTATAAAGCAAAGACTCAAATCATACAAGACGCTCCAAGCAAAACACATATCATGTGGTGAATAAAAATATAGCATCAAGTAAAGTTACAGATAGACGAAGATGAAAAAGGGGATGCCTTGGGCATCCCCAAGCTTATGCTGTTGCCACTCGTTATTCCATAGTCCATCGAATCTTTACCCAAAACTTGAAAACTTCACAACACAAAACTCAACATAAAACTTGTATGCTCCGTTAGTATAAGAAAATAAATCACCACTTAGGTACTGTTATGAACTCATTCTAAATTCATATTGGTGTAATATCTACTGTATTCCAACTTCTGTATGGTATTTACCTTCCGATACTACTCATAGATTCATCAAAATAAGCAAACAACACATAGAAAACAGAATATGTCAAAAACAGAACAGTCCAGAGTAATCTGTATCATTTGAATACTTCAGTAACTCCAAAAATTCTGAAGTAAATTGGTGGACGTGGGGAATTTGTCTATTAAACATATGCAAAAATAATCAACCTGAAAGAACTCTCCAATAAGAAATGAGAGCTAATCTCATGAGCGCAAAAGTTTCTTGTTTTTGCAGCAAGATCGCATAGACTTCACCCAAGTCCTCCCAAAGGTCCTACTTGTCACAAACACTAATTAAAACAAAAAACCAAATCTAAATAGAGGCTAAATGAACTATTCATGACTAAACAGGAGCAAAATCAAAGGACAAAAGTAAAATTGGGTTCCCTCCCAACAAGCGCTATCGTTTAATGCCCCTAGCTAGGCATGATGATTTCAATGATGCTCACATAAACGATAGGAATTGAAACATAACAGGAGCATCATGAAGAATATGACTAGCACATTTAAGTCTAACCCACTTCCTATGCATAGGGTTTTGTGATCAAACAACTTATGGGAACAATAATCAACTAGCATAGGAAGACAAAACAAGCATAACTCTGAAACTTTAAGCACATAGAGAGGAAACTTGATATTATTGCAATTCCTACAAGCATATATTCCTCCCTCATAATAATTTTCAGTAGCATCATGAATGAATTAAACAATATAACTATCACGTAAAGCATTCTTTTCATGATCTACAAGCATAGAAATTTTATTACCCTCCACATAAGCAAAATTCTTCTTATTCGGAATAGTGGGAGTATCATAAGAGACTCGAATACTACAAATTGTTTCCACATTAAAAGAGTAATGTTCAGAAAAAGTGTAATCATAATCATGACAAGTTTTATAAATATAATCATTACAACTTTTTATAGCATAAGTGTCATCAAAATAATCATCATAAGTAGGAGGCATGCTATCATCATAATAAATTTGCTCATCAAAACTTGGGAGGCTAAAAATATCATCTTCATTAAACATAGCATCCCCAAGCTTGAGACAAACATGAATTGCATCAAATAAATTCTCAAACATGTCATTCTCATCAAACATAGCATCCCCAAGCTTGGCTTTTTTCATATCATAAGCATAATCACTCTCATCATTAATAGTATGGATAGCACTAATAGTATAGAAATTATCATCATCACAATGAGTAATAGGAGCAACATCATTTGGGAGGGACACCTTTCTACCTTTGCTTCTCCATATTTTCTTTTCTTCTTCACATCATGTGTGGTTTCTGCTTTGGGTCTTAAGTGAATGAAAGGGTGGGTTAAAAAAACCATGGCCAGCCCCCCTCAAGAAATCTCGCCCGTATAACCCTCTTTTTTGAGCTCCTTATTAATGAGATTGGTTGAATAGAAAGCTCCTCGTTACCTGATTGATCATAAGAAATAATAGGAGGATATTGGGAAGTCTCTTCCCTTTCATTAGTATTCTCTTCATCTTCTATTTGTTTTCTTTTCTTTATGTAATTGGCAATATAAGGATTTTCAATGCAATTCACCGCACAATACATAAAAATTTCTTCTAGATCAAAATCAAGAACTTTATCAAGGACACATTCTGGGATATCCTTAGTTATATGTTTCGTTTCTTCATAACCCAAAAGCAAACTAAGTTCATTATGATGTGCCAGGGAAATGAAGTCATCACAATTTTTGGACACGATTTTATGATGAAACAATTTGCATTGGATATTTAAATGGCCACGTTCATTGCAAAGTTCACAAGGATGGCTAAGAAAATTTTAATTTTCAGCTCAAACATCTGGCCTTTCTTGCAACCATTTAGTTTCTAAATAATTATGCCTCTTGCAAAATCTATCTTCCCTATTTGGTGTGTACTTGCAAACTCTATGCACTCCACAAAAGTTGACATGCTTATAAGAGACATTTTCATCATGACTAGTGCAATCATCATTAGTACTATGGATATTCAAAGAGTTCATACTAATAACATTGCAATAATGCTCATCATTCAAAGATTTAGTGCCAAACATTCTAATGCATTCTTCTTCTAGCACTGGAGCACAATTATCGGAATCCTTATTTTCACGAAAGATATTAAAAAGATGAAGTTTTCGTCAATTCCATTTTTTTGTAGTTTTCTTTTATAGACTAACTAGTGATAAAACAAGAAACAAAAAGATTCGATTGCAAGATCTAAAGATATACCTTCAAGCAGTCACCTCCCCGGCAACAGTGCTACAAAAGAGCTTAATGTCTACTACACAACCTTCATCTTGTAGACGTTGTTGGGACTCCAAGTGCAGAGGTTTGTAGGACAGTAGCAAATTTCCCTCAAGTGGATGACCTAAGGTTTATCAATCCATGGGAGGCGTAGGTTGAAGATGGTCTCTCTCAAACACCCCTGCATCCAAATAACAAAGAGTCTCTTGTGTTCCCAACACACTGAATACAATGGCAAATTGTATAGGTGCACTAGTTTGGCGAAGAGATGGTGATACAAGTGCAATATGGATGGTAAATATGAGTATTTGTAATCTGAAAATATAAAAACAGCAAGGTAACAAGTGGTAAAAGTGAGCATAAATGGTATTGCAATGCTAGGAAACAAGGCCTAGGGTTCATACTTTCACTAGTGCAAGTTTCTCAACAATAATAACATAATTGGATCATATAACTATCCCTCAACATGCAACAAAGATTCACTCCAAAGTCACTAATAGCGGAGAACAAATGAAGATATTATTGTAGGGTACGAAACCACCTCAAAGTTATCCTTTCTGATCGATCTATTCACGAGTCCGTAGTAAAATAACGCGAAGCTATTCTGTCTGTTCAATCTATCATAGAGTTCGTACTAGAATAATACCTTAACACACCAATCAACCAAAAAGCTAATTTCACCTAGATACTCCAATGTCACCACAAGTATCCGAGGGCATGATTATACGATATGCATCACATAATCTCAGATTCATCTATTCAACCAACACAAATTACTTGAAAGAGTGCCCCAAAGTTTCTACCGAAGAGTCAAGCCGAAAACGTGTGCGAACCCATATGAATAAGTTCACAAGGTGAACCCGCAAGTTGATCACCAAAACATACATCAATTATATCACGCGATATCCCATTGTCACCACAGATAAGCACATGCAAGACATACATTAAGTGTTCTCAAATCCTTAAACACTCAATCCGATAAGATAACTTCAAAGGGAAAACTCAATCCATTACAGGAGAGTAGAGGGGGAGAAACATCATAAGATCCTACTATAATAGGAAAACTCGCAGTACATCAAGATCGTGCCATATCAAGAACACGAGAGAGAGAGAGAGAGAAAGAGAGAGAGAGAGAGAGAGAGAGATCAAACACATAGCTACTGGTAAATACCCTCAGCCCTGAGGGTGAACTACTCCCTCCTCGTCATGGAGAGCGTCGGGATGATGAAGATGGCCACTGGTGATGGATCCCCCTCCGACAGGGTGCCAGAACAGGGTCCCGATTGGTTCTTGGTGGCTACAGAGGCTTGCGGCGGTGGAACTCTCGATCTATGGTGCTCTCGCATGTTTTCAGGGTACGTATATGACTATATATAGGCGAAAGAAGTCGGTCAGGGGAGCCACGAGGGGCCCACGAGGGTGGGGGGCGCGCCTACCCCCCTAGGCGCGCCCTCCTACCTTATGGCCGCCTCGTTGCTTCCTTGACCTCCACTCCAAGTCTCCTGGATTACCTTTGGTCCAAAAACGATTCTCCCGAAGGTTTCATTCCGTTTGGATTCCGTTCGATATTCCTTTTCTGTGAGACAGTGAAATAGGCAAAAAACAGCAATTTGCACTGGGCCTCCGGTTAATAGGTGAAACCCAAAAATAATATAAAAGTGCATAATAAAGCCCATCAAACATCCAAAACAGATAATATAATAGCGTGGAACAATAAAAAATTCTTGATACATTGGAGACGTATCAGAGGACTTTCAGGATGCCTTCCTCGACAATTTCCAAGGCACATATGTCCGACCCCCGTATGTTGATGACTTAAGTCACATAGTTCAACAGCCCAGAGAGTCAGCCGGGAAATTTTGGACTAGGTTCTTAACTAAAAAAACCAGAGAGTCAACTATCCGGACGCTGAAGCCCTAGCGGCCTTTAAACACAACATCCGTGATGAATGGATCGCCCGACACCTCGGCCAAGAAAAGCCAAAGTCCAGGGCAGCCCTCATGGCACTCATGACCCGCTTTTGCGGGCGAAGATAGCTGGCTATCCCATAGCAATAAGAACACAGGCGAACCTGGCACTCCCGAAGCCAGAAACAACAACGACAAGCCCCGACGCAAAAGACATAAGCGTCGAAACAAAGGCGACAATGCCTAAGACACGACAGTCAATGCCGGATTCATTGGCTCTAAATCCATCAGCAGAAGAAGCCGTATAAAATAAATAATCCAGGCCTGTCTAGTCTGGACCGCATATTAGATCGACCATGCCAAATCCATGGCACTCCTGATAAACTAGCAAATCATACCAACAGAGAGTGTTGGGTTTTGAAACAGGTCGGCAAGTTAAACACCGAGAACAAGGAGAAGGGGTCGCAAAGCAAGGATGATGACGAGGAACCCCGGCCACCGAACACAGGGGCAGAAGAAATTTCCCCCCCAAGTCAAAACGGTGAACATGATATACGCTACCCATATCCCCGAGAGGGGGCACAAGCACGCACCCAGGGATGTCTACGCAATAGAACAAGTCGCCCCAAAGTTCAACCCATGGTCATCCTGCCCTATCACTTTTGATCACAGAGACCATCCGACTAGTATCCATCACGGTAGTTCAGCCGCACTGGTCCTCAACCCAATCGTTGATGGATTCCACCTTACGTGAGTCCTCATGGATAGTGGCAGCAGCCTGAACCTGCTTTATCAGGATACAATGCGCAAAATGGGTATCGATCGCTCAAGGATCAAACCCACCAAAACCACCTTTAAAGGTGTCATACCTGGTGTAGAGGCCTTCTGTATAGGCTCAATCACACTGGAAGTGGTCTTCGAATCCCCGGATAATTTCCGAAGCGAAGAATTGATCTTCAATATCGTCCCCTTCCGTAGTGGCTATCACGCACTGCTCGGACGAACCACATTTGCTCGATTCAATGCGGTTCCATACTATGCTTACCTCAAGCTCAAGATGCCCGGGCCACGCGGTGTTATAACAGTCAATGGAAACATGGATTGCTCCCTCCACACCGAGGAGCACACCGCGGCCCTTGCAGCAGAAGTACAGAGCGGCCTTTTTAGGCATAACCGCAATTCTGCGGCCAAGCTCCCAGACTCTGTCAAATGAGTCCGAACTACTCCACAACAGGACGGTCCAGTTCGTCAAGAGCTTGACTAGCAATTCGTCCTCCGTCCGAGTCCCATGCAAATAGTGGCATTTGTGCCACGCGTACATAACTTCGCACTTAAAATATCATGGGCATGGACGGAGGCACAGCTAGATCATGGTCCATAATGCGGCTCAACCACTCCTGGAACCGCATACCTTCACTTTTTCTTTCTCATTTCAGGTTTTTCTCTTCCTGAGGCCTTTCCTGTCGACCTGATCATCGAACCTATCAAGGGGTGGATATACCAAGAAGGCAAGAAGCTTTGACGTACAAGGGAATCCCCAGGTGGTCTCTGCTAACGATTGTTATACCTGCTTTAAAACCTGCACGCAGCTCACCCTTGGTCATGGCATGTCAAATAGCCCTATTTTCTTATCACATTACTTGTACAAATACTCCTTGACATATTAATCAAATTACAATGGAAAATAATTTGCGGCTCAATGTTTCTGGCGCCAGCATATTACTTGATTTTTTCCCTTTTCTTTATATTCTTATCAATTGCACCCGTACACTCTGTTCGCCTTAATTCACCAGGGGCTTCATCATACCCCACAATACGGCAATAAAGTCCGAACACTTTTACAGTACAGTTCAACACCCCGAACTTATAGCGTTATATGCATCGGCTCGGAATCATGTCTTTGGTCAATAGTTGGGTTGCGCGGCTCCTGTTCTTACTACCTTACGTTTCGCTATATTGGCTAGGGTAGTAAACGGAGAACTACTGCAGTTGTGTCCTGGTTCTTTCGGATGAGCACCTTAGTAGAGAAAGCCAAAAACTTACTGTCATGATGCGTCGAGAGCAGGTCAGCTGTTCGAGAGGTTGCAAATCTTTAGCGATTTTTTCCGCATTATGCGATGAATTGGTTTTTATCCGATCAGGTGTGTATAGCGCCCCAAGTTTGGACTTCCGAACACCAGGGGCTGCGCCTATATTTTTCCTGTCAAACTCCTATGGCTAAATGAGTGTAATAAAGTTGCATAGTCCGATTGCCTGGTTCGTTGCGCTAAGCACTTCCTTGAAGGACCAAAACCTTGGATAAATAGTGTTTAGATTTATCCTGAACACTCCCATACTACCTACATGGGGGCAGAAGCCGATGACTGGCCAACTCTCGGATTTAACAAAACGGCCGCACAGGAGGTAAAATTTTAAATAGCAGACATTCTATTACATAATGGATCTGTTTCATATTACAGGACATGATAACATGAGTGTATTCATGGGAATATGATATCCTTAGCACATTGCTCCGCCACAAGGCGCGGGATCCCTCCAGGACACCGCCAAAATATAGTTGGGGTGTGCGGTGCTCCTTGCCCGCGGTCGGTCGCTCGTTCATCATCTTTGTGGTGTCCATCTTTGCTTAGTGCATCTTGGCGTGGGCAAAGGCCATTCGCGCGCCTTCAATACAGACCGACCGCTTGATGGCATCAAGCCGAGGGTAGGCACTGACAAGCCGCTTCACGATTCTGAGGTAGCTGTTGGGAATGGCTTCGGCAGGCCATAACCGGATTATTAAATCCTTAATGGCTACTTCGGCCGCCCTATGTAGCTCGACCAGCTATTTCAGCTGATCGCTAAAGGGCACTGGATGTTCTGGCACAAGGTATTGCAACTAGAACAGCTTCTCTGGAGAGCTCCGCTCTTCGGCTCAGTAGAATTCCGCAGCATCTGACACGCTACGTGGCAGATCCGCAAACGCCCCTGGAGAACTCCCAATCCGGGTTAGTAAGAGGAACCTTTCCTTCACATATTTGCTCTGCATAATAAAAGCCTTACCCGACGCGATTTTCTTGGCTGCCTGGATTTCCTGGAGGGTGCCTGGGCTTCAGCTCGGGCATCGCGTGCGCTCTGCCGGGCCTTGGCAAGTTCGGACTCTTGCTCCATAAAGTCGCGCTCCAAGGACTCGCACTTCTTGACGGTGTCCTGGAGCTCTTGCTGGACCTCACTGACCCGGGCCTCATGCTTCTCCCGTGCGGCCCGTTCCTTGGCTGCTTTGCCCTTGGCCTTGGCCAATGCCTTCTTAAGGGCCTCTACTTCGGTCGTTGCCCCTAATAACAATCATGGCATTTTAGTCAACACGAATCATTCATCCTTCTTGAATATATACAAGGTTACTGCATACCTTGACTATCCTCCAGCTGCTTCTTCACGCAGCCGACCTCTTCCTCGGCCTGCTCCAGACTCTGCTTCAGTCCGGAGACTTCCACAGTACGAGAGGTAGCAGCCATCGTCAGTATCCACGGGGGTTTGCTTCTCCATGTGTCCGGCGGCCGAGGCTTCACCCTCCGGCGCCTCCCTGATGGCCTCCGGATTCTCTCCTGGGCCGCGGATCCTTCGGGATGATGCCTCGGCAACATCCAGGTCCCGAGGAGAGGTGGCTGATGGAAGGGTCGGATATATGAATGCATAATTTAGCACATTAAAATAATGAAGTAAAGTGGCCAGATATATGAATGTGTCAGGACACTTATGATTTGGACAGGGGCTTCTCCCTGGGCTCCCACTCCCAGCTGCTGTCGATGGCCGATGCGGAGCTATCCAGAAGGGAAGCTTTCCCCTTCTTGGACGCCTCGGCCTCCAGATGCGTGGAAGTTGTCCTCTTCTTTCTCCCCCTGTAGTCAAGGTACGCCGGCGCCTCCCTGTAGGGGGGTAATGGATTTCTTCTTCTTCCTCCTCTTCCTCATCGTCTTCGGCGGCGGAGGAGTGAGCCTCGGCGTCTTCGGACATTGCGTCTGAATTGCCCTTGCGACGGAGACCACCTCGGGTCCCCTTGGCCTTCTTCTTGGCCTTCTTCTCCGGCACCTGATAAGGCACCGGAACCAGCATCTTCATTAGAAGTGGGATCTCTGGGCCTTTGGGCAGCGGAGCCGGACAGTTAATCCGCTCCGCCATCTCTATCCAGGCCTGAAAAAGTTGATAGGGAAGATTAGATGCCTTCCTCAAATATGCAAGTAAAGGGTATACCTTGAAAACATGGAATAACTTACAGGATTAGCAGGGTGAGTTAAGTCATGCCCATGATCCTCGGTCGTAGGCGGCGGCGCCTCATTGGCCTTGAAGAGCACCTTTGAGATGTCTTCTTGCGTCATGTCGAAGGGTTCCAATAGGGTCCGGTGCTTGGCCGGATCGAACTCCCATAAGTGGCAAGTCCGGCGTTGGCACGAAAGGATCCGGCGAACAAGCATCACCTGGATCATGTCGACGAGCTTGATTCTCTTGTTTATCATGTTCTGAACGTGCGTCTGGAGCACCATCAGCTCATCCGGGGAAGACCAGGTCAGGCCTCTCGCCAGGATGTAAGCCGCATTGGAACTCTGGACCGGAATGCGGGAGCCACGGCCCAGTTGGTGCCGCACGGCTCGGTGATGGAGAACCACCCCGACTGACACCCTTTGATAGTCTCCACAAAGGAGCCTTTGGGCCACGTGACATTGGGCATCTTACCCACCATGGTGCATCCACTATGCTTGTTGACCACTCACCCCCTTCGGATTCATATTGAAGGTCTTCAACCATAGCCCGAAGTGAGGTGGGATGCGAAGGAAGACCTCACACACGACAATAAATGCTGAGATGTTGAGGATAGAGTTGGGGGCCAGATCATGGAAGTCTAACCCATAGTAGAACATTAGTCCCCCGACGAACGGGTGGAGAGGGAATCCCAGCCCGCGGATGAAGTGTGAGAGGAACACCACCCTCTCCTGGGGATCCGGTGTGGGGATGATCTATCCCTTGACCGGAAGTCAGTGAGCGATTTCTGTGGCCAAGTACCCGACCTCCCAGAGCTTCATGATATCCTTCTCCTTGATGGAGGAGGCCATCCACTTGCCTCCTACTCCAGATCCGGACATGGTTGGAGTACTTTTTGGGTCGAAAAGGTGAGAGTTTGGGCGCTGGAGCTCAAGAATGGATGGGCAGAGGAAGGACAAGACATGGGTGAAAAAGGAAGAATCCTTATCCCTTTACAAAGGAAGTGAATATTATGCGCCTCCCCGCTCGCCTTAAAACTCGCCTATTCCCCCAAGGGTTGTGCAGATGGCACAGTTGGGTTACCCATGCTCGTATTGATGAGAAGCTCATGATAAGGGGACACGATCTCTATTTTTACAAGACGTGCCAACAAAACCGCACCTTGAAATACGGAGCGGCAGGCTAAAAAATGGTTCGAATAATAACCCGGCAGCGACTTGATGTCACGTTGTAAAAAGTTGTCAGCAGATTGGACTCGTGAAATATTATACTCTCTACGGTTGTGTGTGGAACTTGTTTTGCATAGGCAGACACGATTCTTGTGTTCGAAATCTACTTTGAAGTATTTAGAGAAGGAACCTGCCTTGCAATGTCGAAGACAATATGCGCCCCGGACTCATCGTCATTGAAGCCTGGTTCAGGGGCTACTGAGGGAGTCCTGGATTAAGGTGTCCTCGGACAGTCGGACTATATACATGGGCCGTACTGTTGGGCTATGAAGATACAAGATAGAAGAATTCTTCCCATGTCCGGATGGGACTCTCCTTTGTGTCGAAGGAAAGCTTGGCGATTTGGATATGTAGATTCCTTTCTCCATAACCGACTTTGTGTAACCCTAGCCCCCTCCGATGTCTATATAAACCGGAGGGTTTAGTCCGTAGAGACAACAACAATCATAATATCATAGGCTAGGCTTGTAGGGTTTAGCCATTACGATCTCGTGGTAGATCAACTCTTGTAATACTCATACTCATCAAGATCAATCAAGCAGGAAGTAGGGTATTACCTCCATAGAGAGGGCCCGAACCTGGGTAAACATCCACTAGTAGAAAAACACCTATTAGACCCGGTTCGTAAGGTCCTTTAGTCCTGGTTCATGAACCGGGACTAATGCGTCGTTACTAATACCTCCACCCAATAGTCCCGTTTCAAACACGAACCGGGACAGATGTGCCTCCACATGGCCGGTCCGCCGAGCCCAGTCAGGTGGGCCTTTGGTCCCGGCTGGTGGCACCAACCGGGACCAAAAGTCCATGTTTTCTTAGAAAAGTGGCTGCTTTAGGGGTTTTGGGGGTTATTTTTAGGTTGTTATTATAGCTTGCTAATAGAGAGAAGTGTCATCTCTTATATCTTCGTCCTTGGTTTACCCGTTGATATAATAACTCATGCATGCTCGCATCATACATCATCATATAATAACAAGTCCAACTAATCATGCATCATCATACAACTTCTACTTGTTATTAATAATAAGTCATACGATCATCATCCTCATAGTTATCGAACCCAACCCTACATAATTGTTCTTAGCACATGATCATCAGTATAAGGTAGGACCTAAACACCCTTAAGGTAAAATAGCATAAAACAATATAGACCCTGACTCTCCATTATGAAGAATAGCGATCATCATGTCTACAATTCTTGCCCTTCGCTGCTTTTTGCTTCCAAGAAGCTCCTTACGACTGTCCATACATTTTTTCCATTCTTTGATTGTCATGTCTCCACTTCTTCTAGAAACCCGGTATGGACAGTTGAGATTCGTAGGAAGACCTGGTTGTATGTTCAAAACATGAAGGGTACTGTGCGTATACATCAGATGAGGCACACAATCATTCGGGATTATCTGTTGACAAACATAGTAATAACTTCATAGTTAGCAATGATGTACTAGTTTTAGAAGTGTGCAAAAAGATGCACGGATGTCGTAATAGTAAACAATCTTACCAGGGTATCTCCATGGTAGTTACCATAGTTCAACACGTGCACTAGTGGTACGTATTGACCATAATGTTGAGGAGTTTGATTGTAGATATTGTAATTCTCAAGATCAGTACAAAATGCGACCAGATGATTTTTCTCCTGATAAGTTAATTCGGAGCCTTCGGTGTAGTAGGTTCTGTCTACCATCTTCCGCACAATATTTGAAGAATGAAAATAAGATGTCAATGGAAATAAGTTGTCAACTAGTTTCAAATAAACAATATAAATTACTTAATAACTATGTTAAGCTCACATGGGGGAAGAATTGGAGGTGTATCCACAAGGACCCAAATCGAAGGTCTCTCTTGCTTGATTGTAGGATCACCAAGATCCATGGTGACAACCATACCCTCATCAAAACCATACATCTTGCAAAGTGCTTCCCAATTTTTGCAACCAAAATGGGTTACACTCTGAGCATTGTACAACTTTACTTGAAAATCCACACCATGATGGGTACTTAGGATAATTTTTTTGGTTTCCATACTTTCATGGTCTTCAAAACCCATCCTCTCCAAGACATAGCGTCTTGCAAAGCATGGGATAAGCTAGTCGAATTGGAAAAGATGAAAAATACACGTTAAAATAGTTGAAGTCGTGCTTAATTACGAAAAAAACTATTGTCATTGTTGCGTACCGTATGAACATCGCAGGTCTCCTCGAGCTTAATGCTGAAGCGACGATCTTCGTCCAACTCAATGAACCTATCGCACATACCTCGCCATCGTGGCACCAGTCGCACTCCCCCGGGCGGTTTTCGTCGTCCGATGAGTAAGACATTTCCGGCCTATGTTCATAATTCAAATATTAAACTAGATCATTATTATTAATCACGTGCTGACTATCGGTGATGTAGGTAGCTCCTCCTTTCATTCCCGAGTGCATTATTATACCAAATTGTCTCGCACACGGGAATGAAGGAGAACTTATCCAATATGAGCATTCAATAAGCAAAACCAAATCATAAAATAAGCAAAACCAAATCATAAAATAACGTAGTATTCAAATTAGCATGCATTCAATAATTATAAGCAAAAGTACATCATCTCTTGGTGTCCGTACATCGTCGAATATTATCACTAATACAACTAGAACCGTAGCGCCCGACGGGTATCGACACGGGCGGTGGACACCCAAGGATAAGGAACCATCACAGGATCATAGCTCCAGTGAGATCCCTGAAGAACCTGCCAGGTATTGTCGAACCTGCCCTCCAATGCAACCATGTAGCGACGGACGTGCTCGTCCTCCTCGCTGACACGGTGACGTACCACCTCCTCGGTGTCCGGAAGCCTCAGCACTATCACTGGCCCACGCGACCGCCACCAAACAAGGATCAGGTCAACAACGGGCTGCCTCTTCACCAACCTACGTCCCCCGGAAGGTAGCACCTCCCAATACTAGCCCGGCGGAGCCCAGTCCTGAACATGGCCCTGATCAAGCAGGCCTCCACCGCCGAGTCGACGACGACGAGGATGCGGGATAGGCATCGCCGACGTCGATGCGAGAATTACTTCTATATATAGTAAAATAAAGTAGTTTTATTAATTAAATCAGCTATCTAGTTCAACTACTAAGCACTTACTATAAATAAATAAATTAGTACTTACTAAAAACAAACTAGTTCTATATATAGTAAAATAAATTAGTTATTTAAATCAACTAGCTAGTTCAACTATATATAAACTACTTCTTATTTTTTTCCTTTTTCTAAATACTATGAACAAAAAAATATTAAAATTCTATGAACAAAATTAATTACACAATCTAAATATCACCAAAAAAATCTATTAACAATAATATCACCAAACATGCATATTCAACAGTAATATCACCAAAAAAATCTATTAACAGAAAAAAAATCAAACATAATATGAACAAATTAATTACACAATCTAAATTACACAATATGAACTACATATCTAAATTACTACACATCTAATCTAACAAAAAGATCTATTAACAATAATATCACCAAACATGCATATTCTACAATAATATCACCAAAAAAATCTATTAAACGAAAAAAAAATCTAACATAATATGAACAAATTAATTACACAATCTAAATTACACAATATGAACTACATATCTAAATTACTACACATCTAATCTAACAAAAAAAATCTATGAACTACAAAAAAATCTAACAAAAATAGAAAAAAGTTGCTCACGGCTGGCGACGGCGACGGCAAGGTGCGGCCCGGGGCGGCGACGGAGTCGAGGCGGCGCGGGCCGGGGCGGCGACGTCGGGGCGGCATGGCGGGCAGCGACAGCGCGCGGGGCGGGGCGGGGCGGCGATGGTGTTGGGGCGGGGCGGGGCTGGGCGGCGACGGTGTCGGGGCGGGGCGGCGACAGCGAGGTGGCGGCAGGGGACGGCATGCGGCGACGGGAGAGGAGGAGGAGCGATCAAAGTCGGAAGAGGAGGATGGCGCGCTAAGTGTTGTATATATAGCAAAGGCTTTGGTCCCGGTTCGTGAAATCAACCGGGACTAATGCCCCTCTTTAGTCTCGGTTGGGGCCGCCACCCGGGACCAAAGGCCTCTTTTCAGCAACCCAAAGGGCGGGAAAACAAAGACCTTTGGTCCCGGTTGGTGCCGCCAACCAGTACCAATGGACCCGTCTAATTACTATATAAAAAACCACTCAGAAATAAATAGAAGAAAAAAATAGTTTTGATTAACTTTACTAAAAAAATGAGCATAGATGCTTATTTTTAATGACTTTTTACAACTCAGAAATAAAAAGAAAAAAATAAATGTAGCAGAAAAGAAAAAAAAACTATATAAAAAACCACTCAGAAATAAATAGAAGAAAAAATAGTTTTGATTAACTTTACTAAAAAATTAGCATAGATGCTTATTTTTAATGACTTATTAAAACTCAGAAATAAAAAGAAAAAAATAAATATAGCAGAAAAGAAAAAAACTATATAAAAAACTACTTAGAAATAAATAGAAGAAAAAATAGTTGTGATTAACTTTACTAAAAAAATGAGCATAGATGCTTCTTTTTAATGACTTATTACAACTCAGAAATAAAAAGAAAAAAATAAATATAGCAGAAAAAAAACTATATAAAAAACTACTCAGAAATAAATAGAAGAAAAAATAGTTGTGATTAACTTTACTAAAAAATGAGCATAGATGCTTATTTTTAATGACTTATTACAACTCAGAAATAAAAAGAAAAAATAAATATAGTAGAAAAGAAAAAAAAACTATATAAAAAACTACTCAGAAATAAATAGAAGAAAAAATAGTTGTGATTAACTTTACTAAAAAAAATAAGCATAGATGTGCTTATAGAGAAAATTCGACCTAAATTCATAATAAATTTCTACTAATTTCAGAGAAATTCAGTATGAATTTAGGTCAAATTCCCTATATAAGGGCATCTATTTTCATTTTGAGAGGAGCTCAACTCGGCAGAGAGGGAGGGGCTTATAAACCGGTGTGAACCCCCTTCGGTTGGCGAGGTGGGACTAAACTCTGGCCGCAATGAGGACAAATCCTTTAGTCCCGGTTGGTGGCCTGAACCGGGACTAAAGGGCAGCCTTTGGTCCCAGTTCATGCCTCCAACCGGGACCAATAGTGGTGGGCCAGGAGCGAGGACCATTGGTCCCGGTTCGTCCCACCAACCGGGACCAAAAGGTCCAGACGAACCGGGACCAATGGCCCACGTGGCCCGGGCGGCCACCGGGGCTCACGAACCGGGTCCAGTGCCCTCATTTGTCCCGGTTCTGGACTGAACCGGGACTAATGGGCTGGCCCTGCCTGGACCATTGCCCCCTTTTCTACTAGTGATTGTGTCCCCTGTCTCCTGTTACCATCAATCTTAGAAGCACAATTCGGGACCCCCTAACTGAGATCCGCCGGTTTTGACATTCACAAGGACTAATGCGGCTGAACTGTCATGACGGATACTGGTCGGGTGGTCCCTGCGATCGAAAGTGATCGGGCAGGACAACCATGGGTTGAACTTTGGGGCGACTGGCTCCATCGTGTAGACGTCACTGAGCGCGCGCTTGCGCTCCGTCTTGGGGATATGGGTAGCGTATATCATGTTCACCGTCTTAACCTGGGGGGAAACTTCTTCTGTCCCCTTGTGTTTGGTGGCCAGGACTCCTCGTCATCGTCCTTGCTTTGCGACTGCTTCTCCTTTTTCTCAGCATTTAACTTGTCGGCCTGTTTAAAACCCCAACACTCTCTGTTGTTATGATTGGCTAATTTATCAGGAGTGTCGTGGATTTGACATGGACGATCGAGTATGCTGTCCAAATTGGACGGGCCCGGATTGTTTCTTTTGTATGGCTTCTTCCGCTGACCGGACTTAGAGCCACAGAATCTGGCATTGACCGCCGTGTCTTCGGTGTTGTCACCATTGTTTCAACGCTTGTGTCTGTTGCGTCGGGGCTTGCCATTGTTGTTTCTGGCTTCAGAAGTGCGAGGTGCATTTGTATTGTTATTGCTACGGGCTAGCCAGCTATCTTTGCCCGCACAGAAGCGGGTCATGGGTGCCGTGAGGGCTGCCATGGACTTCGGCTTTTCTTGGCCGAGGTGTGGGCGAGCCATTCATCATGGATGCTGTGTTTAAAGGCTGCTAAGGCTTCGGCATCCGGACAATCGACGATCTGGTTCTTTTTAGTTAAGAACCTAGTCTAGAATTTTCTGGCTGACTCTCCGGGCTTTTGAACTATGTGACTTAAGTCATTGGCATCCGGACGTCGGACATATGTACCTTGGAAGTTGTTGAGAAAGGCATTTTCCAAGTCCTCCCAGCTGCCGATGAAGTTTTCGGGCGGTTTGTTCAACCAATGCCAAGCTGGTCCCTTGAGCTTTAGCGGGAGGTATTTGATGGCCTGAAGATCATCACCGCGAGCCATATAAATATGGAGAAGAAAAACCTTGATCCATACCATGGGGTCTGTTGTCCCATTATATGATTCGATGTTCATGGGTTCAAACCCTTTCGAGAATCCATGTTCCATTACTTCATCAGTGAAGCAGAGGGGGTGTGCGGCTCCTCTGTATTGGGCCGAATCGTGACGTAGCTCGGATGGAGTTCGTCTTCGGTTTTCGGCCCGGACATGGTTATATTTGTCCCATCCGGCCAGTGGCCATCATCGTGCATCAGGGCACGTCCCCGCGATCCATAGATCGATCTGGTCAGCCCCGCTCTATTTTCCACGTCACGCCGTAGGTCATATGTGTATCCCTGAGATGTTGTGTTTCTGTTTTTACAGCGAGGTAGTGCGGGCACGTGTTCGGCATGAGTTGACGCTTTGTCACGGCCACGTGGTGGTCGGTCATCCGCATTATGCGCTGGTAGGACGGGCTCCAGCGCCTCGTCATTGAATTGGGGCAGCAGTTTGCGCTTCGGGTAATTTTTGGTTGGGCGCTCGAGGCCGTACTCCTCGGCTGCTAGGACATCATTCCATCTATCGTTGAGCAGATCTTGATAAGCTTGAAGCTGCTATTGCTTCTTTTTCAGGCTCCTTGCAGTGACTATTAGCTGGCACTTTAAGCGTTCCTGCTCAAGAGGTTCCTCAAGCAAGATAAAATCCTCATTGCTGAGGCTCACCTCGTCCTCGAAAAGCGGAAAGTAGTTACTGTCCTCCTAGTCTTCATTGCTAGTCTGTTCATCAGGGTTAGCTTGCCCATCCTCCCGTTCTTCCTATTTAGATGTTTGCTCAACGGGGTCTTCATTGTCTTCGGCATCGTCCGGAGTGTTATTCTCTCCTGTTCCGGTGTTGCTGCTTTTTGCACGGCGTGGTTTAGAGTGGCGGCGCTAACGTCGGCGCCTGGGCTATACTTTAGGAGGCTTATACTCGACTGATTCCTTTTCATTATCCACGACGAGCATGGCCCAAACCTAAGGACAGAGGGGTGGACCCCGCCCCGCAGGCCGCATACTCATCGACGGTGGAGCCGAACACAGGCATCACCTCTGTGGAGGCCTGTAACCCCGGGCCCCTGGACTCGTATCCGGTTGTTGGTTCCAATCCGGACACCCTCCAGCCAGCCGAGCCTGGTTGGGCTCCGGTAATGGATTTTACCGCTGCTGACATCTTCCAGCACTCGCCCTTTGGTGACATGCTGAACTCATTAAAGTCTCTCTCTTTGTCAGGAGGCTCTGGGCCAAACTATGTCCGGTTTGAGTGGGAAGCAGGTGACGAAGGAATTCGTTGCCCACCCACCACCCACTTCATTGCCACGATCGATGATTTAACCGACGTTCTTGACTTCGACTCGGAAGACATCGACGGTATGCACGAGATGCAGGAGAAGCTTCAGAATCTCTGGGGCGTGGGACCAGTACCTCGTCACACAATATATACATGGTGGATATGCCCAAGAAGGATGACGGTGATAAGCCGGAAGATAAAACACCCGGGCAAAAGCCAAAATGGCGGCACAGACGCCGCTCAAAGTCCAACAATAGTAAAAATAGCGACAAGAGTGCAAGAAGGATCGACATACCAGTAAACCCCGAAGGCAATAACGACCACATGGACCCAGCGATGGAGCAAGACAAGCTAGGTCAGGCCAAACCGAGTTCTGAGCAGATGCCCGATCACAATGATCCGGAGGGACGAGCTCATCAAACCGCCCCGGGACAGGAACACAGTCCGGACGATGATGCATTCATCATTCCGGAAGAATGCGTGGAACGAGACAACCTCCACCGAAAGCTTATGGCCACAGCTAGAAGTCAAAAGAAGCAGAAGCAACAGCTCAAATCCACACAGGAAACGCTCAGTCGCAGATGGAATAAAGTGCTAGACACTGAAGAAAGATATGGCGATGATCGCCATATAAAAAGCTATCCAAGACGCAAACTACTGCCAAAATTCGACGACGAGGCCGTTCCACCAAAGAATAATACGACCAGGAGACCAGATGTGCCGCTTCACAACCACAACAGAACGGCTACTGACGCCGCGCACGATCTACGTGAGCATCTGGATAAGAAAGCTGGTACAGCCAGGCCCATCTACGGATCTAAAGGACACACCCCAGCGAGGGACTATGGTCGCCAAAATGATCATACGAGCAAAATACCAGTTCAGAATAAACACCAGACACAACGACAGCCGATTGTATGCCACGGCGTGCCCAGATACAAAGGGGCTATGCACCCCTATGCTTCACCGAAGAAGTACTGGACCATGAATTGCCACAAGGCTTTAAACCTGTGAACATAGATGGATACAACGGAACTACAGACCCAGGGGTCTGAATCAAGGATTTTATCCTGCATATTCACATGGCTCATGGGAATGACCTCCACGCCATCAAATACCTTCCACTCAAGCTGAAGGGACTAGCTCGACACTGGTTGAAAAGCCTCCCCGAAAATTCAATCGGGAGTTGGGAGGAACTCGAGGACGCTTTCAGGGCCAACTATCAAGGGACTTATGTCCGGCCTCCGGATGCAGACGATCTAAGTGACATAATCCAACAGCCCGGAGAGTCCGCTCGCAAGCTTTAGAACAGATTCCTCACTAAGAAGAATCAAATTGTCGATTGTCCGGACGCCGAAGCCTTAGCAGCATTCAAACACAGCATCCGCGACGAGTGGCTCGCCTGGCACCTCGGGCAAGAAAAGCCAAGGACAATGGCAGCCTTAACAGGCCTTATGACCCGCTTTTGCGCGGGTGAAGATAGCTGGCTAGCCTGTAAAGGCACCAGCAACCCCAACACATCCGAAATAAGGGATGGCAACGGGAAGCCACGGCATAATAAACACGAACGCCAAAACAAGGAAGAGAGCCCGGACAACACAATAGTCAATGCCGGATTCAGGAGATCTCGACCTGATCAGCAAAGGTAGCCATTTAAAGGCAGTAAAGAGGGACCATTCGGTCTGAACAGAGTCCTGGCCAGACTATGCCAAATTCATGGCACCCCCAAGAAACCTGTGAACCACACGCATAGAGAATGCTGGGTCTTCAAGCAGGCCGGCAAATTAAATGCCGAACAAAAGGGGAGGGACACACCAAGCGAAGACGAGGATGAACCTCGCCAGCCGAACACTGGGGGGACAGAAAAAAATCCTGCCAGAGGTTAAAACAGCAAACATGATCTACGCGACTCACACACTCACGAGAAGGCATGAAAGCGCACGATGTAGAGCCCATCGTACGCACATCTGACTACTGGATGTCTCATCTGATCACTTTTGATCACATAGACAGCCAAACTAATATTCGGCGCGGAGGATCAGAGGCCTTGGTGCTTGACCCAATAATCGACGGATACCGTCTCACCCGTGTCCTCAAGGACGGCGGCAGTAGTCTCAATCTAATATACAAGGACACTGTCCGCGGAATGGGGATAAACCCATCCAGAATTAGCCAAAGCAACACCACCTTTGAAGGGGTGATACTAGGCGTTGAAGCCTACGGCAGGGGCTCCGTCGTGCTAGAAGTAACATTCAGCTCCCCAGGCAACTCCATAAGCGAAGAACTACTCTTCACCATCGCACCCTTCCAAAGCGGCTATCATGCATTGCTTGGAAGAACGGCCTTCGCCCGCTTCAACGCACTGCCGCACTATGGCTACCTTACACTCAAGATGCCCGGTCCACATGGCGTCAACACCGTTAGCAGAATCACAGAGTGCTCTTCATGCATAGAGGAACACGCGACGGCCCTGGCAGCCGGACTGTAAGCGGCCTCCAATATCAAAAAAACATGACTGGTCATTACTATAACGCCCCGGATTCAATGCGCCAGGTGTCTGCCAGTTATTCGCCGTCGTTGCCATGTCATTAGCTTGCGTGTTGCATTTTATCATGTCATCATTTGCATTGCATTCCATACGTGTTCGTCTCTTGCATCCGAGCATTTTCCCCGTTGTCCGTTTTGCGATCCGGCACTCCTATGCCCTCCGGCGTTCCCCTTTTTGTCTCTCGTTGTGAGCGGGTGTTAAACGTTCTCGGAATGGCCCGAGTCTTGCCAAGTGGCCTTGGTATAGCACCGGTAGACCGCCTGTCAAGTTTCGTGCCATTTGGAGGTCGTTTGATACTCCAACGGTTAACCGCGTAGCCCGAAACCCCCCTTTCTCTTTGCAGCCCAACACCCTTCCAAACTGGCCCAAAACCCATCGAACTCCCCTCCATGCTCTCAGTCATTCGATCACGATCGCGTGGCCGAAAACCGTGCTTCCTCCCCCTCCGAAATTCACGGTGCAAACCCTAGTCCTCTTCCTCCCGCCGCCACGCAGCCGGACATGTTCGCCCGCGCCCGCAACCAATCCGCCCCTGCCACGTGGCCTCCGCCGCCAGCCCCACGCCGCTGGCCCGCGGAGCCCATCGTGGGCCCGCGCAGGCCCGCCTGCGCCTCCCACGCGTGTTGCCCGTGACCGCCGCCGAAGCCCGCGCCCCGCCGCCGCCGAAGCCCGCGCCTCCTCCGGATCCCGGCACCTCCTGCCGCTCGCCGACCACCGCCAGGATCCGCCTCCTCACCGCCGTCCCGCCCCACGCCCGGCGCCGCCCCGTCCCCGCGCTCGCCGGCTGGAGTCGCGCCGCCCCTGACTCAGATCCGCGCGCCGGCATGCCGCGCTAAGCCGCCGCCCCTCCACCATCCGTGCCGCCCGCACCTCCCCGCCGCCAAGCCAAGCCGCTGCCTCCACCTCGTCGGCGCCCGCACCTCCCCTCGCTGGAATCCGTCTCCTCGCCGGAGCTCGCCGGCCGGATCCGGTGGATCGGGATGAGATCCACCGGGATCTCAACCAAACGGCCGTCCCTACCATGGATCTCCTAGTCCAGCTCGCCTCCGTCCCACGTTGACTTTTCGCGGAGGTTATTTTGCCTAAGTCCCCGAATGTGTGACATTATCATGCCATATTCATCGCATCATATCTCTGCATCCGTAGCTCCGTTTCGTGCGTGTAATATGTCAAATTGTTCGTCTCAACGAGTACTTCACTTCATTCCATTGCATCATGTTCATTTGAGCTCCTCTTGATGCCTGAGTCATCGTTTCAAGAGTGCTTCATAATGATGTTTGCTGTCTGTTAACAGAACATGCACTTTTGTCATTTTTGCCATGATTGATGTGTGCATCCTGTGAGGTTGAGGTCTTCATGTGTTTTGAACTATGCCATGTCTTATTTATAGTGGTGTATGCCATGTATTTTTGTGATCTCTGGGGTGACTAGCACAAGCATGCAAACTAGGCATCGTGATATTGCTGATTTCAGTCCCTGTTCTGCTGTTATTTTGATGCCATGTAAACTTGGTGCTAGAGAGAGATCCATACATATTTTGAGATACTTCAGTAAGGATGTTTTGAACATATGGTTATTCTCTATCCATTCATGCCCCTGGTTGCAATTATGGAGTAGTGTAGCATGTCATTTTCATGCTCTACTTTTGCTTCAAAATGTTTCCTGGCAGATTGTTTACATGTTATTCAATTTTGCCAAGGTTGTTGTAGTTGATCCTTGCATGCTATGAACTTGTTCTTGCCTTGGTTTGTTTCACAAACATGTCTTGATGCTATGATTATCTTGTCATGCAATGACTTGTGGTGAGTGAATCGAGCTTGTTAAGTAGGGTACTTGCTGTTGCTGTTTTGCTATGCTGAATCTGTTATTTCGTGATGCTATGTAAACCTGCTTCTACAAATCATTCTATGCATAATCTGGAGATGTTCACTAAATATCTTTTCTTCTACATGTCATGCTCTATCCATCCATTCCCCTGGTTGCAATTATGGCTTGCTTTACCTTGTTCATATCTTGCTTGAAAGTTGCTAAAATAATATTGTTGTCAGCCTGCTAACATCAAGTTCAGTTGTTGCCATGATTGTTGCTAGTGTTCCATGCACCCTATGGACTTGCTATTGCCATGCTTGGCTTCACAAACATGCCTTCTTACGTTTGGTTGCCTTGCCATGCCATATATTGCTCTGTGGTGAGTGGTACAAGCTCATCTACATGCCTACTTATCATTGTTTCTGCCATGTATGAATCTGTAATATAACTTGCTATGTTTACATGGGTGCCATCATATTTTCTGATCCTTTTTAGCTTATGGTCAGTAAGGGACTCTTGTTCTATGCAATTAGTAGATTCATGCCATGCCTTTGTTTGCCATGATAAGTTCCTGTAACATGTTGTTTGATAGCTCTAAACATTGCAACCTGATGTTATTTTCTGCAAAGTCTGAACTGTTATTGTTTGCAATCTTGCCATGTGTGTTTGAGCATGTTCTAGTGATTTCTGGATATAGCTCAGTGTTCATGTTTTGTTGTGCTTTACCTGTACATCATGTCCATGACTTTTGTTTTCTTGTTGAGGTCATGTAGCATGTTGATTTGATGCTTGCAATATGCCTAGTTGTTGTTTTGGACAGATTGTTGCTATAACTTGTTTAGTGTGTGTGTGTTGAACCGTTGCTCCGTTTTGAGTGTGCTTTATATGAAACTTGCTTAGAATTGCATGTAGCTTCATATTATCATGTTGCATCCTTGTTTTGAGGTGTTTGCTTCATGTTTGGGTGCATTTTGCACCAATGCCATGTTTAACTTGTGTTGCTCATATCTTCTAGGCCGTAGCTCCGAATTAAATGAACTTTATATGTAACTTGACTAGAATCTCGTGTAGATCATCTTGATGCATCGTAACTTGCTGATTAACAACTTGAACATAAGGTTTATTCAGATCTGGACCAATTTCGAAATATGCATATGAGGACTTACCAGAATTGTTATATGTTGTTCCCGGATTCATTTAAACTTGCCTTGATGTGTTGCTCTTGTTTGCATCATCTCTTGCCATGAGTAGCCTCATCTAGATTTGTAATGCATCATGCTTGTTGTGCATCATGTCATGTTCATGTGTGGTGTGTTTACCTTGTTGTGTGCTTCTTCTTGATAGTTCCTGTTTCGTTGCGATCGTGAGGAGTCGTTCGTCTACGCTTGGTTCGTCTTCGTGGCTTCATCTTCTTCATGGACTCGTTCTTCTTCCTTGCGGGATTTCAGGCAAGATGACCGCTACCCTGGATCTCACTACTATCATTGCTATGCTAGTTGCTTCGTTCTATCACTTTGCTACGCTACCTATCACCTGTTTATCAAACCTCCCATATTGCCATGAACCTCTAACTTTGACACCTTTCCTATGCAAACCGTTGTTTGGCTATGTTACCGCTTTTGCTCAGCCCCTCTTATAGCGTTGCTAGTTGCAGGTGAAGTTGAAGATTACTCCATGGTGGACAGGATTTTGGTTGGGATATCACAATATCTCTTATTTAATTAATGCATCTATATACTTGGTAAAGGGTGGAAGACTAGGCCTTATGCCTGGTGTTTTGTTCCACTCTTGCCGCCCTAGTTTCCGTCATACTGGTGTTATGTTCCCGGATTTTGCGTTCCTTACGCGGTCGGGTGATTTATGGGACCCCCTTGACAGTTCACTTTGAATAAAACTCCTCCAGCAAGGCCCAACCTTGGTTTTACCATTTGCCTCACCACCACCTATACCTTTCCCTTGGGTCGGCCAACCCAAGGGTCATCTTTATTTTAGCCCCCCCCCCCCGGGCCAATGCCTGTCTAACTGTTGGTCCAAACCGAGCGATGTCCGGCGTCCCCTGGGCAACCAGGGTCTATGCCAACCCGACGTCTGGCTCATCCGGTGTGCCCTGAGAAGGAGATATGTGCAGCTCCTATCGGGATTTGTCGGCACAGCGGGTGGCTTTGCTGGTCTTGTTTTACCATTGTCGAAATGTCTTGTAAACCGGGATTCCGAGTCTGATCGGGTCTTCCTGGGAGAAGGTATATCCTTCGTTGATCGCGAGAGCTTATCATGGGCTAAGTTGGGACACCCCTGCAGGGTATAATCTTTCGAAAGCTGTGCCTGCGGTTATAGGCAGATGGGAATTTGTTAATGTCCGGTTGTAGATAACTTGACACTTGATTCAAATTAAAACACATCAACCGCGTGTGTAGCCGTGATGGTCTCTTTTCGGCGGAGTCCGGGAAGTGAACATGGTTTTAGGTTATGCTTGACGTAAGTAGGAGTTCAGGATCACTTCTTGATCATTGCTAGCTTCACGACCATTCCGCTTGCTCTCTTCTCGCTCTTATTTGCGTATGTTAGCCACCATATATGCTTAGTCGCTGCTGCAGCCTCACCACTTTACCCCTTCCTTTCCCTTTAAGCTTTGCTAGTCTTGATACCCATGGTAATGGGATTGCTGAGTCCTCGTGGCTCACAGATTACTACAACAACAGTTGCAGGTACAGGTTGTGCGATGTTCATGACGCAAGAGCGATGTTTGCTTGTTTTGGAGTTCTTCTTCCGCTTCTTCTTCGATCAGGGGATAGGTTCCAGGTCGGCAGCCTGGGCTAGCAGGGTGGATGTCGTTTGAGTTTCTGTTTGTGTTTCATCCGTAGTCAGATGGTGCTTTTATGTATTGTGATGTTGTACTTATGTGGCTTTGTATGCCTCTTGTATGTATCCCCATCTATTATGTAATGTTGATGTAATGATATTCACCTTGCAAAAGCGTTTCAATATGCGGGTCTATCCTTGCTGGGACCTTCGAGTTCCTTTTGGATAGGGTCGCATATTGGGCGTGAAAATTACGACCACAAACATGGTTAGACGAGTCCGGTAGCCCGGATAAAACTGAACTACGGCACCGTATATGTAATCCCATAGTGGACACCAGGGGCTATAAACATTTAATGCAGCCCCACACTTGGCTCAACCTTACTGGAAGGCCAACATCTTCCACTTTTATTATCCATCGCATACTTACGTTGTACTCTCATACAAGTTCTATTTTTTCCACCGACAATGTTCGCGCGATACCCTTCCAAGATACAGCACAATGGAGACATAGGCGCAGACGTGCATTAGTGCCCCATTCAACAGGTTTCTTTTTAGATTAAGCCCCTATGTAAACCTTTTCTACTCCCTCTTGTTGTTTAACCATCCCATGGGTTCCATACCCACAGAGGATACTGCCGTAGTTGGCATTTTGCCACGACAGATTAAGCACACGTACCTGGAAATTTAGGGTTTATAATAGGTGTCGGTGTCAAAACCGGCGGATCTCGGGTAGGGGTTCCTGAACTGTGCGTCTAGGCGGATGGTAACAGGAGACAAGGGACACGATGTTTTTACGTAGCTTCGGGCCCTCTCGACGGAGGTAAAACCGTACTCCTGCTTGATTAATATTGATGATATGGGTAGTACAAGAGTAGATCTACCACGAAATCGAAGAGGCTAAACCCTAGAAGCTAGCCTATGGTATGATTGTTGTTTGTCCTACGGACTAAAACTCTCCAGTTTATATAGACACCGGAGAGGGTTAGGGTCACACAGAGTCGGTTACTATGGTAGGAGATCTATATATCCGTATCGCCAAGCTTGCCCTCCACGCCAAGGGAAGTCCCATCCGGACACGGAACGAAGTCTTCAATCTTGTATCTTCATAGTCGAGGAGTCCGGCCAACGATGATAGTTCGGCTATACGGACACCCCCTAATCCAGGACTCCCTCAGTAGCCCCCGAACCAGGCTTCAATGACGACGAGTCCGGCGCGTAGATTGTCTTCGGCATTGCGAGGCGGGTTCTTCTCCAAATTCCTTATACTTGTCGAATAGTGTCCGGCTTCTGATAAATGCTGCGCTCCTTGGCTTCCACGCCCAATAATGGCCATCTTCCACGTGTGGAACGAATGCGAAAAGCAAAGGTAGTTTTACACTTCCCCCCCTAGCTGCGCAAATGAGCTGCCCATAAAAAGAGATGAGGATCTAGATACGAATCACACCATTCCCCTTTTGCAAGCTTTCATTAGAGCGCCTCTGACCAAAAATCCATTCCATCATGGACAGTCAACGCGGCTCCTCCTCTCGCGCTCCCAGCCCCCGGCCTGGGGATTGGGAGAGGTGCTCAGTCTCGCATAGCAATCTAGTGACGCTCCAAACCAAGGGATTTCTTCCCCCAGCCTTCATGGTTCCGGTTCGAGCCAGACTCACCACCTATAAGGGCGGAAAGCAAGCGGAGAGCGTCCCCGATCCTTCCAAAGGAGAGAGTGTATGCTTTATCTCTTATCTGATAAGAGGACTCGGATTTCCAATACATCCGTTTCTCCGGGGACTCCTGGAGTTCTATGGCCTCCAGCTGCAACACCTTACGCCTTCCTCCATTTTGCACATCGCGGGCTTCGTAGCCCTTTGCAAACTGTTTTTGGGCGTCGAAGCTCATTTTGCACCGTGGAAGAGATTATTCTGCCTCGTACCCCGTTCTCATGAGGGGTCAATATATCAAGTGGGGGGAGCCGAGCTATGGCGCATCGCCGGGACCGGATATCTATCCGGAACCCCGAAGAAGGCGTCTGAAGACTGGCCTTTGGAATGGTTTTATATAGAAGACGCCCCGCTACCAGATCCCGTTTGGACCGGCATCCCGGAGTTCATTAATGCTCCCTTGAAGAAACGCCTAAGTTGGCGTCCACGGAGCCCCCAGAGGAACAGCGACAGGGACGTCCTATACCTGATGAGCCGAATAAGGTTGCTAGCTCATTCCGGACTGACCATGATCAGTGTCTTGGCCACATGCATTATGCGGGGGGTGCAGCCACATCAATATAGGGGCCACCTCATGTGGCATTTCAACGGGGAGGACGATGCCACCCGTCATGGCCGTAAGGGGCCGGGATCGGTCACCGAACTGGTGAAGATCTTTTTCGCGCTGTACACATCTGATCCGTACTCCCATGGTTATATATCTCATTTTGTGAGTTCGACACAGGAACTGCGTCAGGCCGTAAAAGATATAAACAGCCCGCCTGCGCACCTCGAGGATCCAGAACGGTTCCTCGATCCGGCCTCCCAAGAGGATCCGGACATATTGGTGGAGCTGATTGATGGGGTATTTCACCAACTAAGCATCGATAATGCCTTGGTCGCCATTACAGCCGATTACCCCGGAGTACTTCCAGCCTCACAAGTAACTGAGACCGAAGCCCCAGTACTTTGATAGTGACTCATCCATGCTTATTTTTGATCACTGCATATCAATGGTGTTTCGCAGGGGGTGCCTTCGAGGCGGGAAGCTGAGCACGCAGCGGCTAGCAAACAAGGGGCAGCGCGGCCACGCAGGCTACAAAGAAGTGCGGTCCGGGTTGAAACGCAGCCGCAACGGTAAGGCGTGTCACCATATTCCCGGGATTGATTTCGGGAAGGTATATTAACACTGGTGCTCCTTTCAGGAAAAAGAGCGCTCGCCGGACTGTGTCCGGAGAGATGGCCAATCGAGCCTCCGCCAGCCAGGCTCCAACGCCGGGTCCGAAGGCGGAGGTGAACACGAGGCATGCGCCGGATGCTCCTCCGATAGAGGATGTCGACAGATTGTCCGCCACCAACTCCGAGGTGGTGAGTGCCATGAATCACAGGTGCCGCCGGACAGTTCTTCGTGATGCATGTTTCTCCCAAGAGGCATTGAACACCTTCAATTCGGGAGACGCGCACCTCCATGCCGCTCAAGATGGTCTAGCCAGAGCCACAAAGCAGTATGTAAAGGACATACGAGTGAGGAAATTTGACAGTTATATATGCCAGTAGCCCCCGAGACTTAAAATAGTTAGGAGAACTGATTTAAGGATCATTTTTTGTGCAGGATCTTACGAAAAAGAATACCCGACTGTCTCAGGAGCTTGAAGAGTTCAAGGCCCAGCTTGAGGCTGCACTAGCCGCCCCAGGGGGAGCCACAGAGACCCCCTCCGGTAATATATACTTCTAAAGATAAGTAGTTTGTGAAGTGCGGCGTGTGTATAAGTCTGACAATAATATTGCAGATGGCGCCGGACTAGATCCGGACAAGCAACATCTCTTGCGCCAGTTAAAGGCCGGCGAGAATGTGCTTACAAGGGTGGGGCAAGAGAAAAATAATCTCCAAGATGCCAACACCCAGCTTGGTGAGGAACTAAAGGATGTTCGATCCCAGCTGTCTGACTCCGTTAAGGAGAATCGGCGGCTTCGTCGCGGCATTTATAGGAAGTGTTTGAGCAAGATTTTTTGAAAAGAAAGTTCCGTAAGGAAGTCGACTAACATAAATATGTCTATAGGTATGCTCATAGGTCATCCTGTAGAGGAAATGGCCGGTTCAATGGGTGACCTACTTCTCGAGCTGCTGCAACTGCACGAACGAGTTCGGCAGGTGATGAGAGACGTCGCCCAGGCCTTGTGGCCATCCATCTCCCTACCCGAAGGCCTTGGAGAGATTGCAGAGAGGCTTCAGGGAGCACGGCGGCGCTTCCAGCTATGGAAGATTTCGGCCTGCTGTCAAGGCAGCAGGGAGGCCTGGGCCATGGTGAAGACGCGGTACACGAAGGCTGACCCAAACCACAAGGCTGAGGTCGGACCTATGGGGCCCGATGGGAAGGAGATCCCTGTGAGCTTAGTGTACGACCAAGTAGAGTTGGCCGCAAAGTATTCCCAGCGGGACTGTAAACTAGACAGCCTATTAGATGGTATTGAAGAGGAATACAATCAGTCAATTTGACATGTAAAATGCCTTCTAGCCGGATTGTAGATCGTTTGTCGTAGCGGACTCTTTCGCTTCAACCTCGGGACCCTATAGTCCGGAGTGTGTCTGAATACCCTCGTGGTTATGTAAGAACCAGGGCATGCGTGGAGACCAGGCGTAGGTGTCATTAGTGCTCTATCAGACAAGTGCCCAACTCGTTATGTTATATTACATGGTTAGTAAGAAACATCTTCCAGTGAGAATAGTTTCGTTAGGGGTTCCTTTCCCTGGGAGGCATGCCCTAAAGTGCATGTCCGGACTGCGAAAAAAGCAGAAAAACATCTGGGGGCAGTTAAATGAATAAGTAAGAAATCGTCTTTTAGTTCACCAACCGAATATTCCCTTAAGAACGCTAGCTTTCGGCTTCACCCAGTCTGAGGTACACGTCCGGCTGACCCGGCGGTAACAATCGTAGAGGTGCTCCCTTTACCACCTAGCCGAACAATCGGGAACGTAGGGGTAAGCACAGGAGCCAGGCAACCCAGCTTGGCCAAAACTTAAGTCATATCAATGCATATAATGGTGAATAAAAGGTACATGCGGAAGTGTGACACATGTGTCGGGCATAAAGCCCATAGAAATAAGCTTCTATTAAAGAAGCCCCCATGTATACTGAGCGCAGACAATGTGTCAAGTGTGTGCGAACAATGCGCAAACGAGCCTTCAACGGCTTCAGAAAAAGGAGGGACAAGGAGAGAAATAAAAGACAGTTAAAGTATAAAATATAGACGGAGGAAGGAGACGAACCCCGAGTCCGGCGCTAGGCGTAAAATCTTCAGAGACGGGCTGCATTCAATGGGTTCGGGTCCAGTCGGTTATCCGATGCGTTCCGCAGACGGTATGCTCCGCTGGTCAGGACTTGGTCGATGATGAAGGGACCCTCCCATTTGGGCTTGAGTTTGTCCTTTTTCTTTTCCAGCAGGCGTAGAACTAATTCGCCAACATTGTAAGCTTTGGCCCGTACTTCTCTGCTTTGGTATCTTCTAGCCTGCTATTGATAGAATGCGAAACGGGCTTTTGCCACCTCGCGCTCCTCCAAGGCGTCCAAACTGTCCTGTCAATCGAGCTCGGCCTCTCTTTCTTCGTACATGCACACGCGAGGTGAGTCATGAATTATGTCGCAGGGCAAAACTGCCTCTGCGCTGTACACCATAAAAAATGGTGTGAATCCGGTAGTGCGATTCGGCGTGGTCCGCAGTCCCCATAGTACGGAGTACAACTCCTCTACCTAGTGCGTATTAGATTCCTTGAGGGACCGCACTAGTCTGGGTTTAATGCCGCTCATGATTAGACCGTTTGCTCGCTCGACTTGACCGTTAGTTTGAGGGTGATAGACTGAAGTGTAGTCGAGCTTGATGCCCATGTTTTTGCACCAGAGTTTGACCTCGTCGGCCGTGAAGTTTGTGCCATTATCAGTGATGATGCTATGTGGGACGCCGTAACGGTGTACTACCCCTGATATGAAGTCTATCACCGGTCCGGATTCGGCCGTCTTAACAGGCTTTGCCTCTATCCATATGGTGAATTTATCCACAATGACCAGTAGGTATTTTTGCTTGTGGGTTCCTCCTTTAAGGGGTCCAACTATATCGAGCCCCCAGACCGCGAACGGCCAGGTGATGGGTATAGTTTTGAGGGCGGTAGGTGGCATGTGTCTTTGATTAGCAAAGAGCTGGCATCCTACGCATCGTTGGACCAAGTCCTGAGCACCTGCCCGGGCCGTCGGCTAATAAAATCTTGTATGGAAGGCCTTGCCTACAAGGGCCCGGGCTGCGGCGTGGTGCCCGCCGAGTCCGGCATGAATTTCAGCAAGAAGATTTCGCCCTTCCTCTTCGGAGATACACCTTTGAAGGACTCCGGTTGTGCTTTGCTTATAAAGCTCTCCCTCATGGACCTTATTGGCTTTAGATCACCGAACTATGCAGCGGGCCTCGTTTTGGTCCTCGGGAAGTTCCTGCCTAGTTACGTTGGCTAGGAATGGTTCTGTCCATGGGACAATGACTGCCATTATTGTGTGGGCTGACGGTGTTATTTCGTTGGCGGAGCCACCAACTATGTCAGAGTGTTCGGTGAGGGGTAGTGTGGTTGGGTCCGGGTTGTTATTTCTGGACTATCCCTCCCATAATACGGATGGCTTGAAAAGCCTCTCTAGGAAGATGTTGGGAGGGACGGCATCGCGCTTTGCACCAATGCGTGCCAACACGTCTGCTGCCTGGTTGTTCTCCCGGGCTATATGGTGAAATTCGAGCCCCTCAAACCGAGCTGACAATTTTAGGACCGCGTTGCGATAAGCTGCTATTTTCGGATCCTTGGCATCAAAGTCTCCATTTATTTGGGATATCTTGAGGTTTGAATCCCCGCGGACCTCTAGGCGCTGAATGCCCATGGAGACTGCCATCCAGAGACCATGTAGAAGGGCCTCATATTCAGCTACGTAGTTGGAGTTCGTGTACATTATCTGAAGTACGTATTGGACTGTATCTCCGGTTGGGGACGTCAGAACGACGCCAGCCTCCAGGACAGCCAACATTTTGGAGCCGTTGAAGTGCATGATCCAGTTGGAATATGCACCGTACTCTTTAGGGAGTTCGGCTTCAGTCCATTCGGTGATGAAGTCGGCCAAAACCTGTGACTTAATAGCTCGTCGTGGCTTGTAAGTTATGTCGAACGGGAGGAGCTCGATGGCCCATTTGGCAATCCGACCCATTGCGTCGCGGTTGTTTATAATGTCATTAAGAGGTACTTTGGAGGCTACTATTATCTAACACTCTTGGAAATAGTGTCGCAGCTTCCGGGATGCCATGAACACCGCGTATGCTATCTTTTTATAATGCGGGTACCGTGACTTGCATGGAGTTAGGATAGTGGACACGTAGTAAACTGGTTTTGGAGAGGGAACTTGTGTCCGTCCATTTCTCGTTCGACAACGAGCACCGCGCTTACAACTTGATGGGTTGCCGCGATGTATAATAGCATTGGTTCGCCCGTGTTGGGCGCCGCCAGGACCGGATTTGTTGCCAATATAGCTTTGATTTCTTCGAGTCCGGCCATGGCGGCATCCGTCCACTCGAAGTGTTCGGTGCGCCGCAGGAGGCGATAAAGGGGTAATGCCTTTTCTCCTAAGCGGGAGATAAAGCGGCTTAGAGCCGCCACACATCCAGTCAATTTTTGTATTTGTTTGAGGTCTTTTGGGATATCCGATTGTGATAGAGCTCGGATCTTGGCTGGGTTTGCTTCAATTCCTCTACTGGATACGATGAAGCCCAAGAGCTTTCCGGCCGGTACGCCAAAAACGCATTTTTTCGGGTTGAGCTTAATGTCATATGCTCAGAGATTGTCGAATGTGAGCCTCAAGTCATCTACTAGAGTTTCGACATGCTTGGATTTGACGACCACATCATCTACATATGCCTCCACTGTTTTGCTGATAAGGTTTGCCAGACATGTCTGAATCATGCGCTGGTATGTTGCGCCGGCGTTTTTGAGCCCGAAGGGCATTGTGTTGAAGCAGAATGGGCCGTATGGAGTGATTAATGCCGTTGCAGCTTGGTCTGGCTCTGCCATCTTAATTTGGTGGTAGGCGGAGTGTCCATTGAGGAAGCACAATGAATCGTGTCCTGCGGTAGTGTCAATAATTTGATCGATGCGGGGAAGGGGGGAGGGATCCTTTGGGCAAGCCTTGTTAAGGTCCTTGAAATCGACACACGTGCGCCAGGATTTGTCCTTCTTTGGTACCATTACCAGGTTTGCTAGCCAGTCCGGATGTTTTATATCTCTAATGAATCCGGCCTCCAATAGTTTGGCTAGTTCCTCTCCCATGGCCTGTCTCTTGGGTTCGGAGAAGCGCGGAAGAGCTTGTTTGACTGGCTTGAATCCTTTTAGGATATTTAAGCTGTGCTCGGCCAGCCGGTGTGGGATTCCTGGCATGTCTGAAGGGTGCCAGGCAAAGATGTCCCAATTTTCACGTAGGAATTCTCTTAGTGTGGCGTCTACATCAGGGTTTAATTTTGCCCCGATGGAGGCCATTTTTGTAGGGTCCGTTGGATGGACTTGGAATTTGACTATTTCGTCCGCCGGTTTAAAAGAGGTGGACTTGGATCTCTTATCGAGTATCACATCGTCCCTGTTCACTATGGAGCGTAGCACAGTGAGTTCCTCTGCCGCTAGGGCTTCGGATAGTGCCGCAAGAGCAAGTGCGGCTGTTTTATTTTCGGCGTGGAGTGCTATGTCTGGGTCACTAGCGAGAGTGCTGATTCCATTGGGTCCGGGCATTTTGAGCTTCATGTACCCGTAATGGGGTATAGCTTGAAAAATTGTGAATGCCTCTCGCCCTAATATAGCGTGGTATCCGCTGCTGAATGGGGGCCACTTGAAATGTGACCTCCTCAGACCTGTAATTATCCGGCGTGCCGAATACCACATCCAGTGTGATTTTTCCTATACATCATGCTTCCCTACCGGGGATTATTCCTCTAAAGGTTACGCTGCTTCGCTCAATGCGGCTCCATTCTATTTCCTTTTTTCGAAGGGTTTTCTCGTAAATGAGGTTTAATCCGCTGCCGCCATCCATGAGTACCTTGGTAAGGCGAAAGCCGTCCACTATTGGACTGAGGACCAATGCGGCTGGTGCTCGGGCTGTTCGGAATTTAGGTTCGTCACTGGCGTTAAAGGTAATAGCCGTGTCACTCCATGGATTTATTGTTGATACCTGGTGGACTTCGGCGAGGTTGCAGAGTGTTTGTTTCCGCATATTATTTGATGCGAAAGTTTCGAAGACTGTTAATACCATACTGGTATTGCTGGGCTGGTGCTCTGGAGCTAGAAGCTCTTCGCCACTTTTAGCCACCTGCCGTAGTATCCAACATGCTCTAAGGCTACGAGTTGGCGTGGCGCCCTCTGTACTATGAATTTTGTAGGGTCCATTGACCCATCCCTCCAGTACGGTTCAATGCCCTTTAAAGGGTTTTTGCTTTTTGGTATTTAACCCAGTTACCTGGTAATGATGCACCCTTTTACTTTGGACTGGGATTGTTTTCAATGCCGGATTATCCCAAAATTTGATTTCACTTTTCCAGGCGCTCTCCATCGCATAGTACTTTCGTACTATGGACACCAAGTTAGCAAAGCGTTTAATTTCGCGACGACTTACGGCGTTGAGGATTCCTTCGTCAGTGCAATTAATGCAGAAGAATGAAATTGCGTCCTCTTCACGGCAGTCCTTTATCCTGTTCATGACTAGGAGGAATCTGGCCCAGTAATGATGTACTGTTTCAGTGCGCTCTTGCTGGATTTGGGATAGATTGGTTATGTTTGGGTGGGCAGGTGGAGTTAAATTCCAAACTCCGTCTGATCTAAGACTCAGGGGCCAAGAAGCTTTCGAACTTGGAAGCTTGGGTTCTTGGACGTTGTCCGATGAATCTGGCCCACTGCCTGACTTTAAGTTCAGGGCTTGAGTTTTGTTCTCCCATCCGCGGTAATCCGGCATGGAGGGGTCAGGAATCCGGACATAGCTAGTCCTTAGGATAGAAGAAGGGTTGCCGTATTGTTCCTCTACCATAGCAACGTGGTGGGTAGCCTGGGGAGAGTTAATCTCTCTCAGATCGGCTTTAGGCCCAATCTGGTCGTAATCTGTAGCGACTCCCAGGGCGGCGATGCGTTCCAAGAGCTCGTTTAAGGAGGAGAGCTCCATCAGATCTAACTGCTCGGCGAGTTCCGAGTTGACGTGAAGATTGCTTTTGATGACCCGAGAAGTCATCGTCGGAGCGGCGGCCGAACAGGCGGTCATAAGAAAACCACCTAGCCAGAGAGTTTGGTCGATGGCCAAAGCTCCTTTAGCAACGGTGCCATCTTTAAAGACGGGATGAGGCATCCTTCCTGATGGCGACGACACAGAGGAACTCTCAATGAAAGCACCAATGTCGGTGTCAAAACCGGCGGATCTCGGGTAGGGGTTCCCGAACTGTGCGTCTAGGCGGATGGTAACAAGAGACAAGGGACACGATGTTTTTACGCAGGTTCGGGCCCTCTTGATGGAGGTAAAACCCTACCCCTGCTTGATTAATATTGATGATATGGGTAGTACAAGAGTAGATCTACCATGAGATCGAAGAGGCTAAACCCTAGAAGCTAGCCTATGGTATGATTGTTGTTCGTCCTATGGACTAAAACCCTCCGGTTTATATAGACACCGGAGAGGGTTAGGGTTACACAGAGTCGGTTACTATGGTAGGAGATCTATATATCCGTATCGCCAAGCTTGCCCTCCACGCCAAGGAAAGTCCCATCCAGACACGGAACGAAGTCTTCAATCTTGTATCTTCATAGTCTAGGAGTGCGGCCAACAGTGATAGTTCGGCTATCCAGACACCCCCTAATCCAGGACTCCCTCAATAGGCTTCCGGCATCACGAGTTTGGCCTTATATGCATCAGCTCCGAATCATGTCCTTGGTCAAATGTTGGGTTTGCCCGGCTCCTAGGTTTGCCGCCTTACGTTCCGTTATTATCTGCTAAGGCGGCCAAAGGAGAACTACTGCGATTGTGCCCTGGTTATTCCGGATGAGCATCTCAGTAGAGAAAGCTGAAAACTTATTGGCATGATACAACGAGAGACTGTTCAACCACTCGAAGACTAATTGGAATCTTTAGGATTCCTCCGCATTAAGGAAGGGTCATTTCCCGGACATGTACATACGCGCCCATATTCGGATGCACGCGAAGGTACCAGGGGATACATAGTAGCACCACCGTTAGACCCCCATGGCTCAGCGAATGTGTTACAACTATATAGTCCGGTTGCCAAGTTTGACGTGCGATCACCTCCTTAATGGACCAAAACGTTGGATCAAGTGTGAGTAAGCACATTTTTCGCGAACACCCCCGCATTGTATGCGTGGGGGCTGAAGCCAACGACTGATAACTTTCGGATTACTCATATTTATATAAAAAAAGGCCGCAAAGGGACACAATCATACTTCCGGGCAAAAAGTATAAATATAGCCTCATAATCAAAATAAACATTGTATTTATAATGATTCGACTTATCACTCGAACACGACATTCTTCGAGCACTGCGCCTCTATTAGGCGGGCACCTTCTGTGACCTGCGCCAAGTAGTGCTTGGCCGGATATTGGCCTCCCGCCGGATCCTGGGTCGCTATAATGGTGGCCTCCATATCCGTCCAATAGGCTTTAAAGAGGGCAAGAGCCATTCGTGAACCCTCTATGCACACCGACCTCCTCATGGCGTCAATCCGACACACAACCCCAAGGAATTGCTGCACCAGACCAAATTAACTGTCCGGCTTAGGCCCCTTCGGCCAAAGATGGTATATTACAGACTGCATTGCAAGCTCGGACAGCCTGTGAAGCTCCGCCACAGCAGCCACCTTCTCATTTAGAGGCAGCGGGCGAGTGGGATTATTGAATTGCGACCAGAAAAGCTTCTCCACTTCCTTATCACCTTCACCCTCGAAGAACTTGACAGCGTCAGCTGTACTATTCGCCAAGTCCGCATATGCATCTACAAGACTCCAGCGCCCATCCAGGGGAGCATACTTCGGATCCAAAAACTTCATTCGCAGTAAGTAGGAGCCACCAGCCACGATTTTGTCGGCCTATTGGAGCTCCTCCCGCATACCGGTCGGCGGCATTTTTCAACTCCCCAGCCATTTCGGCTATCTTTTCCTCGCTTCGGTGATGAGCAGCCTGTTCGGCTCTCAATTCTTCGGCCGCCTTTAGGGCAGCCACATTGCTAGCCCGAGCTTGTTCCTTGGCCTGAGAAAGTTCTGCCCTCAGGGCCTCCACGACAGCAGCACCATCTACAGTACAAACGCATTGCATTAATATTATGCCCCTCTCGCATTTTCCTATACAATATAATAAGGGAAGCAGGGCAAATACCCTGTGACTCTTCCAGCCGTTTGTTCACCAGCATGATATCGACATCGATAGATCCGATCTGCCTCCTTAGTTCGGCAATTTCAATAGACTGGTCAGCTACCGGATCCTTAGATACCTGCGCACATATAGGCGCAACCATTACTATGTGATCCCCTGTTTGCCGCCTATGACAGGCAACCAGAGTCTCAAGAGCTACTATCCATAGGGAGTACACCTAGCGTGTCGGAGTAATTGGACAAGGATACCCCGAAGACGGTGAGATGATATTTCAAGACATCGAGGCTAGCAAAGCCCCTCAGTCCGACTGCCCGACCGCTTCTGTCGGCTCTCCGTCTGACTGCTCTACCCAGCTCGCTACTGACTGCAACGACCGGCCAGCTGCCGACTGCAGCCCGAAGCGACACTGACAAGACACCGATGAGACGGTCGTACCCAAGCACTATTCACGTGTTATCTCAGCCATCATATATAGTGTCACTTGTCCCCGGGCACTATTTATGAAGTGACCCAGGGGACAAGCATGACATGCACCATGCCTTACCCATGCCACTACCTAGATTACATCCTAAGCTACCTCACACTATAAAAGGAGGCACACATCCATCCATCCAAGGGATGGACTCCCATGGACACTCACGCATACACACAAGCAAGCTAGCAACAAGAGAGCTAGCTAGCCAGCCACACACTCACGCATGCATACTCTGGCACATGTGGCCATACACACATATACGAGGCCAGATGCCTATGGCACTGACCTCAGATACAGCTCCAAGAGCACTCTGTCCCAGATATACCAGATACACTCAGACATGCAGCAGTAGGAGTATTATCTCTCCGGAGAGCTCCGAAGCTGGGTAAACCACCGCGTGCTACTCGCATACCCGCTCTCGGGCCTATCAACAGCAGTCTTACCCTCACACTAAGCCCTTGTGGCATCTGTCGACTCGCAAGCCCCCCGTGAGAATACCACGACAGTTGGCGCCCACCGTGAGTCGGTACTATGCTATCGTGCTGCTGCTGGTTTCGCTGTCCGGGCGGGACAATTTTTTCTTCATCGCCTCTGCCGCGGCGTCGCGCCGTCTCTCCGGTAGCGCTCGGGGGCTCGACATCGACCCGCCCCCGGAGCGGCCGCGAGGGTGGCGCGTCCTCGCCATCAGCTTCTTCGTCACCACCACAGCGACGCCGGTCGTCCGTCCGCACGCGTGCCGCGCGCGGGGCCTCGCTTCAGTCGGCCGTGTCCATCCACGCGCCGGTCGTGCCTACTACCCTCCGTGTTGCGCCTTGCTCTGGCCGAAACACGCTTTCGCTCCTCTGTACATCATCTATGCAAGCTAGCTCCTCCGTACATCATCTATGCAAGCTAGCTAGTTGCAAGTCATACGATGGTCAAACCATAGCCATACACATCCAGATAATAATCAGACACTTCCTATACAAACTAGCTAGATGCTAGTAAAACCGTGGTCAAACACTACCGGGATACTACATGTGCAATAGCTTCGCTTGTTGCTAGTACGCTGTGTTGTGCCTCGTGCGCCTTCGCCGCCTTGCTTCGCCCCGCTACCTCTCCAGCTCCTGCAACCCCGAGCCACCATGGCCTACGCTCGCTGTAGAGCCTGGCTCCGGCCATCTTCCCTGCCCCCTTGCTCCCCCGCGGCTCGCATCAGCTCCGTTCTGCCCACGCGAGCGTGCAGCTGAGCTGGCTCGCCTCCGCTCTACTCTGCCCGGGCTTGCGCGCGGTTGCTCCGCTCCTCTGCTCCATCCGACCTACACCCAGCAGTCTCCGCGTCTAGTCCGCACACGCCCGCGCCGTCATGCTAGCCCGGCTCCGTGCTGCTCCGCCTCGGCGGACCCGGCCGTCTCTGGCTGGCCGACCCGCTGCCGCGCTCCTCCGCCGCCGGCTCACCTCCCAGCGCGGTCCGGCCGGCTCCTCCGCGCCCTCACCAGCTTCCGCACGCCGTTGCTGGCCTCCGGCTCTTGCCCCGTACCTGCGCTGGCCGGCTCCCAGCCGACCCCAAGCTCCGCGCCCCGCCGTCCGGCTTGTGGCTCCCCAGCTTCGTCCCGCTCGGGCCATGCCTCCCTCGCTCGCGCGTTCGCGCCGCCTGCTCGCGCTCCCACGCCGCACATCGGCTCCGCCCGGCCGTTCCCCGCACCTCAGCTCCGCCTTCGCGAGCTGCTCCAAACCCGGCCCCGCACCCTGCGGCCTCTGCCTCCTCTGAACCTGGCCTGCCGGCTCCGCGCCCGGCCTGCCGGCTGCGCGGCCCAGCCGCCTGCTGGCTCCGCGCCGGCTTCGAGCCCGGCCTGCTGACTGTGTGACCCGGCCTCCTGCTGGCTCCACGCCGGCTTGTGCCCGCCACCTGACCGGTCCAGTCGCCGGCTCCCGCGCCTTGCCGCCTTCTGCTCCGCTCCAGGCACCCCCGCAGCTGGATCCGCACGCCTGCATGACGGCCCTGCCGGCTCTCTGTTCCGTTTGTTTGTGAATAAAAGAGGTCGACTGCTCGGGCAAGAAAAGTCAAGGGCTGTGCCCAGCCGGCTGCCCGAGAAAGAGAAGAATTAAAGAAAAAAGAGAAGAAAAAAGCGGGGGCCGGCTGACCGCGTGGAGCCGGCCAGAAAAGTCAGTGGCCGGGTGTTTAAAAAAAGAGAGAGATAGGATACGAGCTGGCTGCTCATTTCCAGAAGTCTGACTACCCAAACGGATGGAAAAGAAATGTGCGCCCGACCGCTGGCTGCCTGGCCGGTTGCAAAGAGCCCGACTGCTGTGTCGGGGTCCGCCGGCCCAGCCGGCGGAAGGAGAAAAAGAAGAAGACAAAGTAGTCGTCGGGACATCCGGCTCGACAGCTCAGCAGTCAGCCCGAATCTTGGGGGCTACACCCAGCGTGTGCGCTGACGCGCCCCCGCGAGAGAGAAGATAAAGTAGTTTTCGGGAGATCCGGCCCGACTGCTCAACAGTCGGCCCGAATCTCGGGGGCTACACCCAGTGGGTGCGCTAGCGCGCCCCCACGAAAGATTGCAAGAGACAAGAGAAGAGTTTTGTCCGGCTGCCAACAGCCGGCAGAAGAGAAAAAAAAAGAAAAGGATGCCGCAAGATGCCTCGCCGCCTGACCGGTCCAGCCTAACCGGCCGGGACCCCCCTTCGGGCACCCGGGGACTTGAAGGCTACACCCAGTGGGTGCGCCGGCGTGCTCCGCGAGCGCCGAGCCGCGCCGGCTGTCTTCGGCAAACTCCGCCTCAGCTACACAAAAATCAATGTGAGCTCCTCACCTGCATATCTTTTGCATCACGCAAGCACGGATAACCTCGAGCGATGCTCAGGAGGCCATCTCCTCATTTTATTATAGTTGCACCACTGTTCACCCCGGCGCCAGCCAGAGTTGGCCCGGGGGCTGGCCGCTTGGCCTGAGACGTTAGTTCCCACAGACAGCTTAGTAGCGTAGGCGGTACCAAAGACCACTCTCAGTCACAGACGCTAGAGCGGCTGTCCGGCTGGCAAGAGTGAACGCTAGAGGCCACCCATGCGAAAAATGTCCTGCAAGAAAAATGCTTCGGGCAATCCGACCATTTCCTTTATGAGTATCTACTCGGTTAAATTCGCTCCCAGAGTCTGAGTATTATACACTCTACTCTGTGGCCCACTCTCAGCCATAGATCTCAAAGCGGCTGTCCGGCTAGCGAGAGCACAAGCCAAAGAGCGGAGGGGACAGGAAAAAGATAGAAGGGGGCTCGGACGAAACCTAGTCAGCACGGTCCGCATAAAACTTGCAATGCTAAAAGCAAACATTTGATATATCTGCATGGACTAACTTTGTCTTTTTTTCATGATCATTTCCATGAACACTCGCCAAAAAACCTCTGCCCAACTTTGCCAAGTTGCCCGGAGGCTTGGGGGCTAATGTCAGAGTAATTGAACACTGATACCCCGAAGACGGTGAGACGATATTTCAAGACATCGAGGCTAGCAAAGCCCCTCAGTCCGACTGCCCGGCCGCTTCTGCCGGCTCTCCGTCTGACTGCTCTACCCTGCCGGCTGCTGACTACAACGACCGGCCGCCTGCCGACTGCAGCCCGAACCGACACCAACAAGACACCGACGAGACGGTCGTACCCATCATGTATAGTGTCACTTGTCATCTCAGCCATCATGTATAATGTCACTTGTCCCCTGGCACTATTTATGAAGCGACCCAGGGGACAAGCATGACATGCACCATGCCTTACGCATCCCAGTACCTAGCTTACATCCTAAGCTACCTCACACTATAAAAGGAGGGACACACCCATCCATCCAAGGGATGGACTCCCATGGACACTCACCATACACACAAGCAAGCTAGCTAGCAAGAGAGCTAGCTAGCCAGCCACATACTCACTCATGCATACTCAGGCACATGCAGCCATACAGACATATACGAGGCCAGATGCCTATGGCACTGACCTCAGATATAGCTCCAAGAGCACTCTGTACCAGATATACCAGATACACCCAGACATGCAGCAGTAGGAGTATTATCTCTCCAGAGAGCTCCGAAGCTGGGTAAACCACCGCCTGCTACTCGCATACCCGCTCCTGGGCCTATCAGCAGCAGTCTTACCCTCACACTAAGCCCTTGTGGCATCTGTCGACTTGCAAGCCCCTCGTGACAATACCACGACATAGTGCGTGCTTCACAACCAAAAAATAGTGCATTTTTTCACTACATACATCAAAGCCTTTGTGCAGCCTTGTAAATGCCTCATTCAAACCGCTCGTAGCGGATGAAATCTTCATTAGCACCGTGCTCATTAATGAGCGGTGCTCCTCCGAGAGCGCAGCTCCCTCCAGAAGGCCTGTCAGTAAGTCCGGCCGGACATCGAACTGCACCGTACCCTTCTCATCGCCCTCCGTGGGAGCCAAACGCTCCGGGCTCAGGGCGACTGACATATTAGCTTCCGACTTCGGCAGATCCGGACTCCTCCGTGACGACACCTCAATGTCGCCCTCTTCATGAGGCGGAGAGGTGGGTGGGGTCTCACTCTCCATCATCTCCGAAGGAAGATCCTCCGAAGACGAACTCTGTTGAGAAGAGCTGCTCGCCGGACTGCAAAAGATGAAGTCCCGGTTATGGATCTCGGAGATACACCATACCTTCGAATTAATGATTAACTTACAGCTCGGTGGAGGGCTAGCCCGTTTGTGGGCACGACGTGGTGAGGATGCCCGTTGCGGCAGAGCCCCCTGGGGATACCTTCTTCCCTTGCATGGGCATCTCCGCCTCCAAGTCTTCGGAGGCGGCCCTCTTCCTCCCGCGCGGGGAGGAGGCTTTAGCCTCCCCTCCCCAACTATCCTCCTCAGGGGAGGTAACTAGACCCCTAGTTTGGATGCGTAGTGTGTGAAGTTCGGCTTCACTGCCCTTTCCTTCACCTTTCCCTGAGGGGATTTTGCTGAGCACCCGGCCAAGCATCTTGGCAATGGTTGGACCAGGCAAGCCTTCAAGAAGTGGCGCCGGACACCTGATTCTCTCCGCCTTGGTGAGCCATTCCTGGCCACTGAGGGTTTTTCAGAATAATGGTTATGATAAATATAAACAAAGTGTCCGGCTTTAAGGTTACTTACTTGGGCATCTAGGCGATTGCAGCTTAGGCCCGCATCCTCGGTGATGTCCGGACACTTTACTTGTGGTCCAAAGAATAATTTACACATCCCTTCGTGCTTCAGGCCGAAGAAGTGCTTAATAGTCTGTGGACCCTCCGTATCAAACTCCCACATCCGGAGCGGCCGACGTTTGCATGGCAACATCCGTCGGATTAACATCACTTGAATTATGCTGACAAGATTTATGTCCCACTCAATAAGCTCCAGGATGCAATTCTGCAGTACTGGTACATCACCAGCGGGCCCCCAATTCCGTCCTACGTCGGTCCAAGACACCAACTGTGATTGAGGGCCCGAGCGGAACTCGGTGCGGCTACCCAGTTTGTGCCCCTGGGAGCTGTAACATAAAACCACCTCCGTTGCCATACATCGGGTACTTCCGGGATAGAACCCTCTGTCCATGGGGCATCGGCGTTCCTGCTTATTATGGCACCTCCGCACTCCGCATGTCGCCCGTCGATCATCTTCGGCTTCACATTGAAGGTCTTGAGCCATAAGCCGAAGTGTGGGGTGACGTGGAGAAAAGCCTCGCACACGATAATGAACGACGAGATATGGAGGATAGCATCTGGAGCCAGATTATGAAAATCCAACCCATAGTAGAACATGAGCCCCCTCACAAAGGGGTCGAGGGTGAGGCCCAGGCCTTAGGGGAAGTGAGGGACAAACACAACGCTCTCGTTGGGCTCCGGCGTAGGGATAACTTGCCCTGGAGCAGGAAGCCTGTGCTGGATGTCGGCGGTCAGGTATCCGACCTCCCTAAGCTTCGTAATGTCCTCCTCTTGGATCGAGGAGGCCACCCACCGGCCTTTTGCGTTGGATCCGGACATATTGGAGGATCTGAGGTGTTGGAGCTTGGGCCTTGGGTATTAGAACTCGATGTGCGAGAAGGAGAAAAGGAGGTGGAAAAGAGGCATAGGCCTCGACCTCTTTATAAAGGGGATGAATATCAAAAGTCCTTAGCGTGACCGCTTGGGACTTATCCAAAAATACACGGAGTCATACCAATGGTCGTCGTGGGGTCACATACGCCCATATTGATGGAAGATCCCGTAATAGGAGGAGCACGATCTCTGCTTTGGAGGACGTGCCAGTAAGACCGCCTCGCAACACGAGTCGAGGTGGGGCAAGAAACGCCGATCCATGTTGGACCAGGACACGATGAAAGGACACGAGTACAAAGATTGTCAGCGGGACGGATTTATGCTATGTTCCCTACAATGGCATGTGAAGATCATCTTGCAGGGCTGGACACTATTCGTCGTAGCAGATACATTGGGGTATTCGGAGATGGAACTCGCCTTGCAATGTCGAAGACAAGACTGCACGCCGGACTCACCGTCATTGAAGCCTAGTTCAGGGGCTAATGAGGGAGTCCTGGATTAGGGGTATCCGGACAGCCGGACTATATACATCGTCTGGACTATTGAAGCATGAAGATACAAGACTCAAGACTCCGGCTCGTGTCCGGGTGGGACTCTCCTTTGCGTGGAAGACAAGCTTGGCAATCTGGATATTGTATTTCCTTCCTTGTAACTGATTCCGTGTAAACCCTAGCCCTCCCCGATGTCTATATAAACTGGAGAGGATGGTCTTTAGAAGGTCGATCACAATTACAATCATACCATAATAGGCTAGCCCAAGGGTTTAGCCTCTACGATCTCGTGGTAGATCTACTCTTGTACTACTCATATATTCAATATTAATCAAGCAGGAAGTAGGGTTTTACCTCCATAGAGAGGGCCCGAACCTGGGTAAACACTGTGTCCCTTGCTGCCTGTTACCATGAGCCTAAGATGCACAGATCAGGAGCCCCTACCCGAGATCCGCCGGTTTTGATACTGACAGGGGAGACTAGGGTTGTACAAAGTTGGTTACAGAGAAAGGAATCTTCATATCCGAGTCACCAAGCTTGCCTTCCACACCAAGGAGAGTCTCATCCGGAAACGGGAGGAAGTCTTCTGTCTTGAATCTTAATAGCCCAATAGTCCGGCCCGTGTTAATAGTCCAGCCGTCCGAGGACCCCTTAATCCAGAACTCCCTCACTAGCATTCTTGCACTCACACAATAATTATGACCCCACTATTCTGGAGTACGTAAAGCTCCTGCAGTACCATGATGTCAAGCATACAACAATCATGTCCATGCTATCTGAAAATGAAGATGGAAACTACTTCCTAAGCATGACTGGACGAGACATACTAAACCAGTAAGTATTCAAAAATGCACATACTACAATGTACATAGCATCCTAAATCACAACCCTTTGCTAGCAAAGATAACAAATGCATGTTTGCATATAATTTGCAGGAAAGGTATGAATTCAAGGAAAGATCATTTGGATGATGTATTGAAACTTGTATCTTTCTTGAAAGACATGAAGGCAATCAATGATGAGTTTTTCTATGGCATACAAGTAGACAACGACAAAATAGTTAAAAACATTTTCTGGTCCAATGAAATCTGTCGAGGAGCATATCAAGACTTTGTCGATTGCATAACATTCGACACAACTTACAAGACCAACATATTTCATATGCCTCTGGGAGTGTTTGTTGGAACAAACCATCACTTGCTGTCAGCGATATTTGTTGTTGCCCTGATTAGAGACGAATATGCAAAGTCATTCAAGTGGTTGTTCGATACATTTGTATGGTGCATGAAAAACAAACACCAAACTTGTTGTCGAATATCGGGTTCCGGCAAAACCCTTAAGGTTCGAACACTTGGGTGCACATGAAGATTTCCTCCTACCGAATCTCGCTCTCAGCATTGTCGTGATCCCTAAGTTAGATCTATGAATTCACAGCACAAGAGACACAAGATTTATACAGGTTCGGGCCACCATTGTTGTGTAATACCTACTCCTGTGTGTGGTGGTGGATTGCCTCTTGGGATGATGATGAACAGTACAGGGGAAGATCAGCCTCGCGAGGAGAGGTGTTCTTGAGCTAGTGCGGTGTTCTGCTTCGGAAGGGTCCCCCCATTTCTACTGTGGTGGCTAGCTCTATTTATAGAGGCCCTGGTCCTCTTCCCAAATATTGATTGGGAAGGGATCTAACAACGGCCATTTTGAAAGGGGACAACTAGTACAAGCTATCCTGACTAAACGTGGTCTTCACCTACCAATGGCGCTGGCGATGATGCCGTCTTGGGCTCCACGGTGACCTCCGTCCTGCCGTCTTGCTGGTCTTGGTCTTGTTGCATTGATATGGAAACCTTTGCCTGATGCCTCGGTACTCCGCGGTTGCACTTTCCCCTTTAGCACCAAAGAGGAAACGAGGAAACTGCGTGGGCTGGCGCCCGCCTAGCGCCCGCCTGGTGTTGATCGTCATGGCTTGCGTCACGGGAACCTCGCAAGGTATCCCTTGCCTTGATCTCTCCGCCTCCTCGTGAGCCTGCCTGGTGAGGCCACTCCTGAGGAGGCCTTGTGTCGTCTGCCCCGCGAGGATTCGCCCCTCGCGAGGGTCTTGAGCGTTGGTTGATGAAGACGGGCTGTACTGGGCCACAAGTTGAGCCACGCAGCAGGCCGTAGGCAGGCAAGTCTGGGGACCCCCGTTCCCCTAACGCCGATAGTAGCCCCCGGGCCCAAGGCGCGCTTGGACTTGGCTTAGCAGCGAGGCCAAAGGGAAAGTATGGAGCGCCGCGGGCCCCAACAGCCCGCGGCCGTGGTTGACGCGTGGTGACTAATTGGAGGTGGGCGTCTCCGCTTCCCCATGCTGCCTCGGCAACTGCCTGATTTGACGAGTCCTTGCTGCATGCAAAAAAAAGAGTCATCATTACCTGTGATCTTGGAAGCCGATGGTTGGCCTTCCTGGGACTATAAATGAGGAGGGGCAAGAGCCCCCGTTGCCCATCTCTTCTTGCTCCACCTGCTTCTCCCTTGCTCCATCTCCATTCTTGACGCCAATGGCACTGATCCGCAGATTCTCGGGCAAAGAGAAGGGGAAGGCTCCCCGGGAGGGACCTGACGCGGTTGTCGGAGGTGAAGACTGATACGTCTCCAAAGTATCTATAATTTTTGATTGTTCCATGCTATTATATTACCCGTTTTCGATGTTTATGGGCTTTACCCTACACTTTTGTATCATTTTTTGGGACTAACCTACTAACCGAAGGCCCAGCCCAAATTGTTTTTTTTGCCAATTTCAGTGTTTCGAAGGAAAGGAATATCAAATGGAATCCAAACGGAATGAAACCTTCGGGAGTGAACTTTTTGGAACAAATGCAATCCAGGAGACTTGGAGTGGACATCTAGAAGCGAACGAGGCGGCCACGAGGGTGACCGACGCGCCCCTAGGGGTGGGCGCGCCCCCACCCTCGTGGGCCCCTCGAGCGTCAACCGACCTACTTCTTCCTCCTATATATATCCGCATACCCCGAAAACATCCGAGAGCACCACGAAAAACTATTTCCACCGCCGAACCTTCTATATCCGCGAGATCCCATCTTGGAGCCTTCGCCGGCGCTCCGCCGGAAGGGGAATCGACCATGGAGGGCCTCTATATCATCTCCAAGGCCTCTTTGATGAGTTGTGAGTAGTTTACCACAGACATTCAGATCCATAGTTATTAGCTAGATGGCTTCTTCTCTCTCTTTGAACCTCAATACCATGTTCTCCTCGATCTCCTTGGAGGTCTATTCGATGTAACTCTTTTTGCGGTGTGTTTGTTGAGATCCGATGAATTGTGGGTTTATGATCAAGTTTCTTTATGAGAAATATTTGAATCTCCTCTGAATTCTTTTATGTGTGATTAAGTTATCCTTGCAAGGCTCATCAAATTATCAGTTTGGTTTGGCCTACTAGATTGATCTTTCTTGCAATGGGAGAAGTGCTTAGCTTTGAGTTCAATCTTGCGGTGTCCTTTCCTAGTGACAGCAGGGGCAGCAAGGCACGTATTGTATTGTTGCCATCGAGGATAAAAAGATGTGGTTTATATCATATTGCATGACTTTATCCCTCTACATCATGTCATCTTTCTTAATGCGTTACTCTATTCTTCATGAACCTAATACTCTAGATGCAGTTAGGAGTCGGTCGATGTGTGGAGTAATAGTAGTAGATGCAGAATCATTTCGATCTACTTATCACGGACGTGATGCCTCTATACATGATCATGCCTAGATAATATCATAACTATGCACTATTCTATCAATTGCTCGATAGTAATTTGTTCACCCACCGTAATACTTATACTAGGGAAACCTACGGCCCCCGGGTCTATCTTTTATCATATAAATTTTCCATCTACTTTTAATTGCATCTTTTATTTTCCAATCTATATCATAAAATACCAAAAAATATTTATCTTATCATATTATCTCTATCAGATCTCACTTTCGCAAGTGGCCGTGAAGGGATTGACAACCCCTTTAGTGCGTTGGTTGCCATGTTCTTGTTTGTTTTTGTAGGTGTGTGGGACTTTTGAGGAGCCTCATACTAGATTGATACCTTGGTTCTCAAAAACTGAGGGAAATACTTATGCTACTTTGCTGCATCACCCTTTCCTCTTCAAGGAAAACCAACGCAGTGCTCAAGAGGTAGCACAGACCACTGAGCGCGGCCGGCTCGAGACGCTGCAGCAGAAGTTGAGGGCGGAGAGGGCCGAGCTGGACGCCAAGGCGAAGGTCCTCATCGAGGACCGCGTGGCTTTTGCACTCCTCGAGGAGAGGTCTCACGCGGCACTGAAGACGCTCTATGAGAAGGGATTGGAGAAGCCGCTTGCTGGCACCAAGGACGGCCCTGCCCAGCTGCTTCCCTTCTTGGTCGAGGCGCTTGAGGAAGTCGTGAACGGCGTCGGCCCCATGGACGAGGTACAAGATCGCGTCCTTTCTTCTGTGGCGATGACGTGCTTCTTCAGCCACCTCCATCTTCGCGACGCTGACGCCAATCTTGACGAGTTGCTGGAGCCCGTGGACGGCGAGCGCTTCGCCGCCGCTGCTGAAGCTGTGAAGAGCCAGGTGGAAGCCTTGCTGGGGAAGTTTCGCGGCTTTGCTCCTGCGCCCACAGCAGGCGGTGTTGCTGATCCTGCGGCCGTGAGTGGCACCATGATGGGGGTGGAGTCTCTGGCGGGCGACGGCGATGTCTAGGGGTGACGGCTTATTTCCTGCTTAATTCCTGCAACATGCACCATGCCTCGTGGAGGCGCTTAAACTTGTGTTTCATACTGTGAAGACAATTATGGTTTGTAATATTTGCTCCGGGATTTGCTTCGAGATTTTGCCGTTTCCTTCCTATTTTCTTTATGTTTTACATCGGCAGAGCCCGGCCACGCGCATACCTCAACTGCCATTGGCCCCGACCGGATCACTAGGACGGGACCAAGGAGTGAGGGGCTACGTGGAAAGTTAGGCTCCTGAGTCGCGATGCTCAGGAGTCCCCCTTGACGCGCAAACAACAAATAGGGAGGGAACGTAGGAGTAGATCTAGCATTCTATGTTGGTAGAGCCCGGCCCCGTGCATACCTCAACCGCCATTAGCCCCAACTAGATCACCAGGATGGGACCAAGTTGTGAGGGGCTACGTGACCAGTTAGGCTCCTGAGTCGCGATGCTCAGGAGTCCCCCTTGATATTCAAACGACCTTCATACCTTGGCTCCGCTCGGGGAGGGGCGCACGACGACCAGGTCTGGAGGGCCTGGGTGGGTGGCGTACGTCGGTCGTGACCCACGCGCAGCCCCCTTGCCCAGCCCGCTCGCGCGACGCTCCCGAGGGGAGGTGTTGCGATGGGGCCAGACACTGAGCTCTGGGGCTCCCTGAGGTTGATACGGCCGTGGGCCACCCTCAGTTATTTATCACTAGCGCGGAGCATAGCGCTTCCTTGTGTGTACGGGCATAGCCGCTCCTCAGCAGTGTCGTCAGCCAGCGCGGAGCATGGTGCTTCCACTGGTACGTGGGAGGGGGGGCCCTGTCGGTGTCAAAACCGGTGGATCTCTGGTAAGGGATCCCGAGCTGTGTGTCTAAGGCTAATGGTAACAGGAGGAGGGGGAAACAATGTTTACCCAGGTTTGGGCCCTCTCTATGGAGGTAATACCCTACTTCTTGCTTGATTGATCTTGATGATATGAGTATTACAAGAGTTGATCTACCATTAGATCGTAGAGGCTAAACCCTAGAAGCTAGCCTATGATTATGATTTTTCTTGTCCTATGGACTAAACCCTCTGGTTTATATAGACACCGGAGGGGATTACGGTTACACTGAGTCGGTTACAGAGAAGGAAATCTACATATCCGAATTGCCAAGCTTGCCTTCCACGCAAAGGAGAGTCCCACCCGGACACGGGACGAAGTATTCAATCTTGTATCTTCATAGTCCAACAGTCCGTCATAAGCATATAGTCCGACTGTCCGAGGACCCCCTAATACTGGACTCCCTCAGTAGCCCCTGAACTAGGCTTCAATGACGATGAGTCTGGCACGCAGATTGTCATCAGAATTTCAAGGTGGGTGCCTTCTGCGAATACTCCAAGGTAGATCTTGGACACAAGAACCGTGTCCGGCTCTGCAAAACAAATTCCACATGCCACCTTAGAGGGCACAATATTCCACGAATCTAACCTGCTGACAACTTTTTCCATAGCGTGACATCACGCCACGACCCGGTTTTTATTCAAACCGTTTTTCCCAACCTGGCACAACACGTCTTGCGAGGCGGTTTTATTGGCACGTCTTGTCTAAGCAGAGATCGTGTCCCCCTTATCACGGGATTCTCATCAATACGGGCGTGGGTAACACAACCACTCCATTAGTACGACTCCTATGTTTGGGCAAGTTCCAAACGGCCGCGCGGCGGACGCTTGACATTCTTCCTCTATATAAAGAGGCCAAGACCTGTCCTTTTCTTTCCACGCATTATCCTTCCCTTCCCTCCCCTCGACTTCCAACACCCTAGGTTTAGTCCAAGCGCTCCGGACCTCCAATCATGTCCAGATCCAACCTTCAAGGTCAGTGGATGGCCTATTCTATTACAGTGGAGGACATCAAGATGCTTAGGGAGGCTAGGTATCTGACCGCAGAAATACTTCACAGGCTTCCTGCTCAAGGGCAGGTCATTCCTACTCCCAAACCCAATGAGACCGTCGTATTCATTTCCCGCTTCCTCCGAGGGCTAGGCTTCGGTCTTCATCCCTTTGTTAGGGGGCTCATGTTCTATTATGGTCTAGATTTTCATGATCTAGGTCCAGATTCCTTCCTTCACATCTCAGCGTTCATCGTTGTGTGTGGCCTTCCTCCGCATTACCCCACACTTCGGCTTATGGCTCAAGACCTTCAATGTGAAGCCTAAGATGATCGATGGGCGACATGCGGAGTGCGGAGGTGCTATAATAAGCAAGGGCGTCGATGCTTTATGGCCAAAGGGTTCTTTCCCGGAAGTTTCAGACCTATGGCAACGGGAGTGGTTTTACATCATAGCACCTCGAGGGAGGAAGTTGGCGGCCACTCCGGCCTTCCGCTCTGCCCCTCCGCCATAACTTGCATCATGGGTCAACAAGGGGCCGGACTAGGGATCGGTTGATGATGTGCGGACATTGCAAAGCCACATTCGGGATATCCTCAAGAAGGACATCAATCTTGTCAAAGTAATTCAAGTAATGCTAGTTCGTCGTGCCTTGTCGTGTCAACGTCGATCTCTCCGTACGTGGGAGTTCAACCCGGAAGGACCGCGTACTATTCAGCACTTCTTCGGCAGGACGCCCGAAGGAATGTATCAGTTATTCTTCAGATCACGAATAAAGTGTCCAGTCACCACCAAGGATGTGGGCCTCATCTGCAACCGTCCATTTACCCAGGTAAGTAATTCCGTGACCGAACATGCTATCATTATACTTGTCACAACATTACTCTGAAAAACCACCCTCGGCCAGGACTGGATAAGAAAGGCGGAGAGGATCAGGAGTTCGGCCCCTCTTCCTGAAGATTCGCCGAATCCTGTACTAACCAGGATGCTGGCTCGTGCACCTTATCAAGTGCCATCATGGGAGGAAAAGGAGAGGAATGGGGAAGCCAAAAGTGGACTTCATGCTGGAGGTATGTCACACATCCCAACTGGGGAAATTAATACCCCCGTGTCAGAGGATGAACGGGGAGGAGGATCTAGCGTCCCCTCTCCCCATGGGAAGAAAAGGACCGCCCCTGAAGACTTGGAAGCAGAGGTCTCCAAACGAGGAAGGAAACCTTCATCAGGGGGGCCTGCCCCGGAGGGCAACATTGCAGCACAACGCCCACAGGGGGGCCAGGCATTAACCGAGCCGTAAGTGAACAAATGGACTTAGTAAGCATACCCCATTCTATTCCTGAGAATAACGATCGGGACATATATGTTTGCATTTCGGCTCATAGCATCCCTCCACAATGTTCGTCCTCGGGGGATCATCTTCCGAAGATGATGGAGAGAGAAACGCCTCCTCACACTTCTCCGCCTCATGGGGCGGACGACCCTGAGGTGTCGTCTCGGAGGATCTCTCCTGATCCGCAAGGACCAGAAGGTAACTCTTCAGCCGTCTGAAGTCCGGGCTTTTTGGCTCCTGGAGAGACCAATAGAAAAAGCCCTGAACTGTCCGATATACAACCGGACACATTGACGGGTCTTCTGCAGCAAGCGGCTATCTCAGAGGCGCATTGTACCTTAATGGGTACGGTGGTTGACAAGATATCATCTGCAAAACATGGGTTGAATGAGGCTTTTACGAGCCTGCTAAGAGGCTTTGAGGTACGCAAAGTGATATTCTATGATTGTACCATAAGTGCAAGGCGCACTTTTTATAGGTAGTAGCCCCTGAGACTCTGGTTGCCATCCGGATGATGCGAGCAGAGGATCATAGTCTCTAGTAATGATGGTGCCAATTTTGTGTGCAGGCGGCTACAGCCCCGGCGGCTGACCAGACTGCTGAATTTGCCAAACTGAAGCGACAACTTGACGTGGCAGATGCGGACATCACGCTTGTGAACAAGCAACTTGACGAGGTGATACGTCTTCAACGTATCTATAATTTTTGATTGTTCCATGCTATTATATTACCCCTTTTGTATGTTTATGGGCTTTATTTTACACATTTATATCATTTTTGGGACTAACCTACTAACCGGAGGCCCAGCCCGTGTTGCTGTTTTTTTGCCTATTTCAGGGTTTCGAAGAAAAGGAATATCAAAACGAGTCCAAACGGAATGAAACCTTCGGGAGCGTGATTTTTGGAATGAACGTGATCTAGAGGACTTGGGGTGCAAGTCAAGAATCAATCGAGGCGGCCAGGAGATAGGAGGGCACACCCACCCCTCCTGGGCACGCCCCTGTCTCCTGGGCCCCTCGAGCGGCCACCAACGTACTTCTTCCTCCTATATATACCTACGTACCCCGAAAACATCAAGGGAGCCAACGAAAAACAATTTCCACCGCCATAACCTTCTGTATCCATGATATCCCATCTTGGAGCCTTCATCGGCGCTCCACCGGAGTGGGAATCGACCATGGAGGGCTTCTACATCAACACCATAGCCCCTCCGATGAGTTGCGAGTAGTTTACCACAGACCTTCAGGTCCATAGTTATTAGCTAGATGGCTTCTTCTCTCTTTTTGGATCTCAATACAATGTTCTACCCCTCTCTTGTGGAGATCTATTCGATGAAATTATTTTTGCGGTGTGTTTGTCGAGATCCGATGAATTGTGGGTTTATGATCAAGTTTATCTATGAGAAATATTTGAATCTTCTCTGAATTATTTTATGTATGATTGAGTTGTCTTTGCAAGTCTCTTCGAATTATTAGTTTGGTTTGGCCTACTAGATTGATCTTTCTTGCCATGGGAGAAAGTGCATATCTTTGGGTTCAATCATGCGGTGTCCTTACCCAGTGACAGAAAGGGTTGCAAGGCACGTATTGTATTGTTGCCATCGAGGATAAAAAGATGGTGTTTATATCATATTGCTTGAGTTTATCCCTCTACATCATGTCATCTTTCTTAATGTGTTACTCTATTCTTATGAACTTAATACTCTAGATGCATGCTGGATAGCGGTCGATGTGTGGAGTAATAGTAGTAGATGCAGGCAGGAGTCGGTCTACTTGTCACGGACGTGATGCCTATATACATGATCATTCCTAGATAATCTCATAATTATTCTCTTTTCTATCAATTGCTCGATAGTAATTTGTTCACCCACCGTAATACTTATGCTATCTTGAGAGAAGCCACTAGTGAAACCTATGGCCCCCGGGTCTATCTTTTATCATGTAAGCTTTCAATCTACTTTTATTTGCATCTTTACTTTTTGCATCTATATTATAAAATACCAAAAATATATTTATCTTATCATACTATCTCTATCATATCTCACTTTCACAAGTGGCCGTGAAGGGATTGACAACCCCTTTATTGCGTTGGTTGCGAGTTCTTTGTTTGTTTGTGCAGGTGCGTGGGAATTTTGAGGAGCCTCCTACTAGATTGATACCTTGCTTCTCAGAAACTGAGGGAAATACTTACGCTACTATTGCTGCATCACCCTTTCCTCTTCAAGGAAAACCAACCAAGCTCAAGACGTAGCAAGAAGGATTTCTGGCGCCATTGCCGGGGAGGTCTTCGGTAAAGTCAAGACATACCAAGTACCCATCACAAACTCATCTCCATCGCATTTACATTATTTGCCATTTGCCTCTCGTTTTCCTCTTCACCCTTGCCGTTTTATTCGCCCTCTCTTTCCCAACTTCTCCTCTCTTTTTCGCTTGGCTTTTTCTGTTTGCTTGTGTGTTGGATTACTTGTTGCCATGGCACAAGATAATACCAAATTGTGTGATTTCTCCAATATCAATAATAATGATTTCCTTAGTACTCCAATTGCTCCTCTTAATGATGTTGAGTCTTGTGAAATCAATACTGCTTTGCTGAATCTTGTTATGAAAGATCAATTCGCCGGCCTTCCTAGTGAAGATGCCGCTACTCATCTAAACGACTTTGTTGATTTGTGTGATATGCAAAAGAAGAAAGATACGGATAATGATATTGTTAAACTGAAGTTATTTCCGTTTTCACTTAGAGATCATGCTAAAGTTTGGTTTTCGTATTTTCCTAAAAATAGTATTGATTCTTGGCACAAGTGCAAAGATGCTTTTTTCTCTAAGTATTTTTCTCCTCCTAAGATTATCACTCTTAGGAACGATATTATGAATTTTAAACAACTTGATCATGAGCATGTTGCCCAATCTTGGGAAAGAATGAAATTGATGATTCACAATTGCCCTACTCATGGTTTGAATTTATGGATGATCATACAAAAATTTTATGTTGGTTTGAACTTTGCTTCTAGAAACCTTTTAGACTCGTCCACGGGAGGTACGTTTATGTAAATCACGTTAGGAGATGCTACAAAACTTCTTGATAATATTATGGCTAATTATTCTCAATGGCACACTGAAAGATCTTCTAGTAAAAAAGTGCATGCTATAGAAGAAATCAATGTTTTGAGTGGAAAGATGGATGAACTTATGAAGTTGTTTGCTACTGAAAATACTCCTCTTGATCCCAATGATATGCCTTTGTCTACTTTGAGTGAGAATAATAATGAATCTATGGATGTGAATTTTGTTGGTCGGAATAGTTTTGGAAACAATGCTTATAGAGGAAACTTTAATTCTAGATCGTTCCCTAGTAATTCCTCTAATAGTTATGGAAATTCCTACAACAATTCTTATGGTAATTTTAATAAGATGCCCTCTGATTTTGAGAATAGTGTGAAATAATTTATGATTTCTCAAAAGAATTTTAATGCCCTGCTTGAAGAAAAATTGCTCAAAGTTGATGATTTGGGTAGGAACGTTGATAGACTTTCGCTTGATGTTGATTCTCTTAAACTTAGATATATTCCTCTTAAGCATGATATCAATGAGTCTCTCAAATAAATTAGAATTTCCATTGATGAGTGCAAGGAAAGAACTGCTAGATTGCATGCTAAGAAAGATTGCTTTGTAAAGGCGTGTTCTTCTAGTTTCCATGAAAATAATGATGAAGAGCTTAAAGTTATTGATGTGTATCCTATTAGATCTTTGTTTTGCAATATGAATCTTGATAATAATGGGACTAGAGATGAGTCAACTTTATTTAGAAGGCGTCCCAAGAATTCGGAGTTTTTAGATCTTGATGCTAAATTTGGTAAAAGTGGGATTGGAGAGGTCATGACTTTAAATAGTATTGAACCCACTATCTTGGATTTCAAGGAATTTGATTATGATAATTGTTCTTTAGAAGGTTGTATTTCCTTGTTGCAATCCGTTGTTAATTCTCCTCATGCTTATAGTCAAAATAAAGCTTTTACCAAACATATTGTTGATGCCTTGATGCAATCTTATGATGAAAAATTTAATTTGGAAGTTTCTATACCTAGAAAACTTAATGATGAGTGGGAACCTACTATAAAGATTAAAATTAAAGATCATGAGTGTTTTTCTTCGTGTGATTTGTGTGCTAGTGTTTCCACGATTCCGAAAACTTCATGTGACATTCTAGGTTTCCATGATCTTGATGATTGCTCTTTAAATTTGCACCTTGCGGATTCCACCATTAAAAAGCCAATGGGAAGGATCAATGATGTTCTCATTGTTGCAAATAGAAATTTGGTGCCTGTAGATTTTATCGTTCTTGATATAGATTGCAATCTTTCTTGCCCTATTATTCTTGGTAGACCTTTCCTTAGAATGATTGGTGCAATTATTGATATGAAGGAAGGGAATATTAGATTCCAATTTCCATTAAGGAAAGGCATGGAGCACTTTCCAAGAAAGAAAGTCAAATTACCTTATTAATCTATCATGCGAGCTACTTATGAATTGAGTGCCAAAGATGGCACTACTTAGATCTACCTTCGCTTTTATGCCTAGCTAGGGGCGTTAAACGATAACGCTAGTTGGGAGGCAACCTAATTTTATTTGTGTCTTTTTTGTTTATGTTTAGTAATAAATTTTTGCATCTAAATTATGTTTAGATGTGTTTTTATGTGTTAATTATTGTTTGTGCCAAGTAGAACCTATAGGATAACCTATGGCGATAGTTAATTTGATTCTGCTGAAAAACAGAAACTTTGCGCGCACGAATTTAGTTTTGTTAAATCACAGGAACGTGATTTTGCGTTGATTCTTTTTTCTTATGATCAATAGACAAATTGTGTAGGACTTCCTATTTTGGTAGGATTTGTAGAGTTCCAGAAGTTTGCATTAGTTACAGATTTCAACAGACTGTTCTGTTTTTGACGGATTCTGTTTTTCGTGTGTTGTTTGCTTATTGATGCATCTATGGCTAGTATTAAGTGGTATGAACCATAGAGAACTTGGAATACAGTAGGTTTAACACCAAAATAACTAATTAATGAGTTCATTACAGTACCTTATGTGGTGGTTTTGTTTTCTTTCACTGACGGAGCTTATAAGATTTCCTGTTGAGTTTTGTGTAGTGAAGTTTCCAAGTTTTGGGTAAAGCTTTGATGGACTATGGAATAAGGAGTGGCAAACGCCTAAGCTTGGGGATGACCCTGGCACCCCAAGATATGCAAGAATAGCCAAAAGCCTAAGCTTGGGGATGCCCCGGGAAGGCATCCCCTCTTTTGTCTTCGTTCATTGGTAACTTTACTTGGAGCCATATTTTTATTCGCCACATGATATGTGTTTTGCTTGGGGCGCCGTGTATGATATTAGTCTTTTCTTTTTAGTTTACCACAATCATCCTTGCTGTACACACCTTTTGGGAGAAGCCCACTTGATTTGAATTTGCTAGAATACTCTATGTGCTTCACTTATATCTTTTGAGCTTCATTTTGCTCTAGTACTTCAGTTATATCTTTTAGAGCACGGCGGTGGCTTAATTTTAAAGAAATTGTTAGTCTCTCATGATTCACTTATATTATTTTGAGAGTCTTTTAGAACATCATGGTATTTTTTATGGTTACAAATTGGTCCTAGAATGGTGAGCATTCAAGTTGGGTACAATAAAAACTATCATAGAAAGTGCATAAAACACTAGGATCAATTTGATGCTTGATAATTGTTTTGAGATATAGAGATAGTAATGTTAGAGTCATGCTAGTGGGTAATTATGAAATTGAGAAATACTTGTGTTGAAGTTGGCAAGTCCCGTAGCATGCATGTATGGTAAAAGTTGTGTGACAAATTTGTTGCATGAGGTGCTCTTTTAATTTCCTTCCTTATGAGTGGAGGTCGGTATCGCATGATGGTTAACTCCTACCAACCCTTCCCCTAGGAGCATGCGCAGTAGTACTTTGCTTCGAGGGCAAGTAGACTTTTGCAATAAGTATATGAGTTCTTTATGACTAATGTGAGTCCATGTATATATGCACACTCATCCTTCCACTTTGCTAGTCTCTATTATACCGCGCAACTTTCGCCGGTATCATGCACCTATTATTTACCTTCCTCAAAACAGCCACCATACCTACCTATTATGGCATTTCCATAGCCATTACGAGATATATTGCCATGCAACTTTCCACCGTTTCGTTTATTATGACACACTTCATCATTGTCATATTGCTCTTTGCATGATCATGTAGTTGACATCGTATTTGTGGCTAATCCACCTTTCATAATTTTCGTACATGTCGCTCTTGATTCATTGCATATCCAGGTACACCGCCGGAGGCATTCATATAGAGTCATATCTTGTTCTAGTTTTGAGTTGTAATTCTTGAGTTGTAAATCAATAAAACTGTGATGATCTTCATTATTAGAGCATTGTCCCAGTGAGGAAAGGATGATGAAGACTATGATTCCCCCACAAGTCGGGATGAGACTTAGGACTTTAAAAAGAAAAATAAAAAAAAGGAGGAAGGCTAAAGAAATAAAAGAAAGAAAGAAAAAAAGGAAAAAAATAATGAGAGAAAAAAAGATAAGGGACAATGCTACTATCTCTTTTTCCACACTTGTGCTTCAAAGTAGCACCATGATCTTCATGATAGAGAGTCTCCTATGTTGTCACTTTCATATACTAAGTGGGAATTTTTCATTATTGAACTTGGCTTGTATATTCCAATGATGGGCGTCCTCAAAATGCCCTAGGTCTTCGTGAGCAAGCAAGTTGGATGCACACCCACTTAGTTTCTTTTGTCGAACTTTCATATATTTATAGCTCCAGTGCATCCATTGCATGGCAATCCCTACTCGCTCACATTGATATCTATTGATGGGCATCTCCATAGCGTATTAATAAGCCTAGCTGATGTGAGACTATCTTCTCCCTTTTTGTCCTCACAACCACCACCATATACCACCATAGTGCTATGTCCATGGCTTGCGCTCATGTATTGCATAAGAGTTGAAAAGGCTGAAGCGCGTTAAAAAGTATGAACCAATTGCTTGGCTAAAACCGGGGTTGTGCATGATGGGAGTATTTTGTGTAATGAAAATGAAGCGTGGCCTAACTATATGATTTTGTAGGGATAAGCTTCCTTTGGCTATGCTATTTGTTAGTATGCTTCGAAGCATTATTATTTTTATGTTTTATAATATTTTATCTTGAATCATTTGGATCTAGACAATCATGCCACAATAAAGAAAATTACATTGAGAATTATGCTAGGTAGCATTCCACATAAAAAATTCTGTTTTTATCATTTATCTACTCGAGGACGAGCAGGAATTAAGCTTGGGGATGCTTGATACGTCTCCAATGTATCTATAATTTTTGATTGTTTCATGCTATTATATTACCCCTTTTGGATGTTTATGGGCTTTAGTTTACACATTTATATCATTTTTGGGACTAACCTACTAACCAGAGGCCCAGCCCGTATTGCTGTTTTTTTGCCTATTTCAGTATTTCGAAGAAAAGGAATATCAAACAGAGTACAAACAGAATGAAACCTTCGGGAGCGTGGTTTTTGGAACGAACATGATCCAGAGGACTTGGAGTGCAAGTCAAGAAGCAATCGAGGAGGCCAGGAGATAGGATGGCGCGCCCACCCCTCCTGGGTGCGCCCCTGTCTCCTGGGCCCCTTGAGCGGCCACCGACGTACTTGTTCCTCCAATATATACCTACGTACTCCGAAAACATCCAGGGAGCCAACGAAAAACATCTTCCACCGCCGTAACATTCTGTATCTGCGAGATCCCATCTTGGAGCCTTCGCCAGCGCTCCGCCGGAGGGGGAATCGACCATGGAGGGCTTCTACATCAACACCATAGCCCCTCCAATGAGTTGTCAGTAGTTACCACAGACCTTTGGGTCCATAGTTATTAGCTAGATGGCTTCTTCTCTCTTTTTGGATCTCAATACAATGTTCTCCCCCTCTCTTGTGGATATCTATTCAATGTAATTCTTTTTGCGGTGTGTTTATCGAGATCCGATGAATTGTGGGTTTATGATCAAGTTAATCTATGAGAAATATTTGAATCTTCTCTGAATTCTTTTATGTATGATTGAGTTATCTTTGCAAGTCTCTTTGAATTATCAGTTTGGTTTGGCCTACTAGATTGATCTTTCTTGCCATGGGAGACGTGCTTAGCTTTGGGTTCAATCTTGCGGTGTCCTTACCTAGTGACAGAAAGGGTTGCAATGCATGTATTGTATTGTTGCCATCGAGGATAAAAAGATGGGGTTTATATCATATTGCTTGAGTTTATCCCTCTACATCATGCCATCTTTCTTAATGCGTTACTCTGTTCTTATGAACTTAATTCTCTAGATGCATGCTGGATAGAGGTCGATGTGTGGAGTTATATGTCACGCCCAATATGTGACCCTATCCAAAAGGAACTCGAAGGTCCCACCAAGGATAGACCCGCATATTGAAACGCTTTTGCAAGGTGGATATCATTACATCAACATTACATAATAGATGGGGATACATACATAAGGCATACAATGCCACTCGAATACAGAATCACAATACATAAGAGCATCATCCGACTACGGATGAAACACAAACAGAAACTCAAACGACATCCACCCTGCTAGCCCAGGCTGCCGACCTGGAACCTATCCCCTGATCGAAGAAGAAGCAGAAGAAGAAGAAGTCCAAAACAAGCAAACATCGCTCTCGCGTCATGATCATCGCATAACCTGTACCTGCAACTGTTGTTGTAGTAATCTGTGAGCCACGAGGACTCAGCAATCCCATTACCATGGGTATCAAGACTAGCAAATCTTAAAGGGAAAGGAAGGGGTAAAGTGGTGAGGCTGCAGCGGCGACTAAGCATATATGGTGGCTAACATACGCAAATAAGAGCGAGAAGAGGGCAAAAGGAACGGTCGTGAAGCTAGCAATGATCAAGAAGTGATCCTGAACTCCTACTTACGTCAAACATAACACAAAACCGTGTTCACTTCCCGTACTTCGCCAAGAAGAGACCATCACGGCTACACACGCGGTTGATGCGTTTTAATTCGGATCTGGTGTCAAGTTATCTACAACCGGACATTAACAAATTCCCATCTGCCTATAACCGCAGGCACGACTTTCGAAAGTTTATACCCTGCAGGGGTGTCCCAACTTAACCCATGATAATCTCTCGCAATCAACGAAGGATATGCCTTCTCCCAGGAAGACCCGATCAGACTCGGAATCCCGGTTTACAAGACATTTCGACAATGGTAAAACAAGACCCGCAAAGCCTCCCGCTGTGCCGACAAATCCCGATAGGAGCTGCACATATCTCGTTCTCAGGGCACACCGGATGAGCAAGACGTCGGGTTGGCATAGACCCTGATTGCCCAGGGGGCGCCGGACATCGCTCGGTTTGGACCAACACTTAGACAAGCATTGGCCCGGGGGGGGGGGGGGCTAAAATAAAGATGACCCTCGAGAGGGCGACTCCCATGGGAAAAAAGGGCTAGGTGAGGCAAATGGTAAAACCAAGGTTGGGCCTTGCTGGAGGAGTTTTATTCAAAGCGAACTGTCAAGGGGGTCCCATAAATCACCCAACCGCGTAAGGAACGCAAAATCCGGGAACATAACACCGGTATGACGGAAACTAGGGCGGCAAGAGTGGAACAAAACACCAGGCAAAAGGCCGAGTCTTCCACCCTTTACCAAGTATATAGATGCATTAATAATATAAGAGATATTGTGATATCCCAACATAATCCTGTCCAGCATGGAGAAATCTTCAACTTCACCTGCAACTAGCAACGCTATAATAGGGATGAGCAAAGCTGTAACATAGCCAAGCAACGGTTTGCTAGGAAGGGTGTCAAAGGTTAGAGGTTCATGGCAATTTGGGAGGCTTGATGAGCAAAAGATAGGCAACGCAGCATAGCGATAGAACGAAGCAACTAGCATAGCAATGATAGTAGTGAGATCCAGAGTAGCGATCATCTTGCCTGAAATCCCGCAAGGAAGAAGAAGGAGTCCATGAAGAAGATGAAGCCACGAAGACGAGCCAAGCGTAGACGAACGAGTCCTCATGATCGCAACGAAACGGGAACTATCAAGAGAAGCACACAACATAGTAAACACACCACACATGAACAAGGCATGATGCACAAACAAGTATGATGCAAGACAAGACTACAAGAAGCTACTCATGGCAAGAGATAATGCAAACAAGGGCAACACATCAAGGCAAGTTTAAATGAGGCCGGATATAACATATAACAATTCCGGTAAGTCCTCATATGCAAATTTTGAAAATTGGTCCAGATCTGAATAAAAATTATGTTCAAGTTGTTAAACAGCAAGTTAAGATGCACCAAGATGATCTACACGAGATTCTAGTCAAGTTACATATAAAGTTCATTTAGTTCGGAGCTACGGCCTAGAAGATATGAGCAAAACAAGTTAAACATGGCATTGATGCAAAATGCACCCAAACATCAAGAAAACACCTCAAAACACGGATGCAACATGATAATATGAAGCTACACACAAAAAAAGCAAGTTTCATATAGAGCACACTCAAAACGGAGCAATGGTTCAACACACAAACACTACAAGTTATAGCAACAATCTGTCCAAAACAGCAACTAGGCATCTTGAAAACACCAAAACAACATGCTACGACAGCTCAACATGATAACAAAAGGCATGGGCATGATGTACAGGTAAAGCATAACAAAACATGAACACTGAGCTATCTCCATAAATCACTAGAACATGCTCAAACACACATGGCAAAATAGCAAATAATAACAGTTCAGACTTTGCAGAAAATAACATCAGGTTGCAATGTTTAGAGCTTTCAAACAACATGTTACAGGAACTTATCATGGCAAACAAAGGCCTGGCATGATACTACTAAATGCATAGAACAAAAGTCCCTTACTGACCATGAGCCGAAAAGGATCAGAAGATATGATGGCACCCATGTAAACATAGCAAGTTATAATACAGATTCATACATGGCAGGAACAACAATAAGTAGGCATGTTGGTGAGCTTGTACCACACACCACAGGGAAATAAATGGCATGGAAAGGCAACCAACAGTAAGAAGGCATGTTTATGAAGCTAAGCATGGCAAGAGCAAGTTCATAGGGCGCATGGATCACTAACAACAATCATGGCAACAACTGAACTTAATGTTAACAGGCTGACAACAACATTATTTAGCAACTTTGGAGCAAAATTACAACAAGCTACAGCAGGCTATAATTGCAACCAGGGGCATGGATGGATAGAGCATAACATGTAGAACAAAACACCCTTATTGGACCTCTCCAGATTATGCATAGAATGACTTGTAGCAGTAGGTTTACATAGCATCACGAAATAACGGATTCAGCCTAGCAAAACAGCAACAGCAAGTACACTACTTAACAAGCTTGGTTCACTCACCACAAGTCATTGCATGACAAGATAAGCATAGCATCAGCAAGAAGACATGTTTATGAAACAAACCAAGGCAAGAACAAGTTCATAGCATGCAAGGATCAACTACAACATCTTGGCAAAATTGAATAACATGTAACCAATCTGCCAGGAAACATTTTGTAGCAAAAGTAGAGCACAAAAATGACATGCTAGACTACTCCATAATTGCAACCAGGGGCATGAATGGATAGACTATAACCATATGTCCAAAACATCCTTACTGAAGTATCTCAAAATATGCATGGATCTCTCTCTAGCATCAAGTTTACATGGCATAAAAATAACAGCAGAACAGGGACTGAAATCAGCAATATCACGAAGCCTAGTTTGCATGCTTGTGCTAGTCACCAAAGAGATCACAAAAGTACATGGCATACACCACTGTAAAGATGGCATGGAATAGATCAAAACACATGTAGACATCAACCTCATAAGATGCACACATCAAACATGGCAAAAATGACAAATGAGCAAGTTCTGTTAACAGACAGCAGACAACATCATATAGCACTCTTGCAATGATGTTTCAGGCATCAAAATGAGCTCAAATGAACATGATGCAATAGAAAGAAATGAAGTACTCATTGAGATGAACAATTTGAAATATTACACGCACGAAACGGAGCTACGGATGCAGAGTTATCATGCGATGAACATGGCATGATAATGTCAAAATAACAGGGACTTCGAGGCACGAAAAAACGGGGGTCAACCCCGAGCTGGATTGGGCACGGACTTTGAGGACGACCGGAGACTCGTCGGAGTTGGTGGGGATGGTGGAGACGGGCGGATCCGGGCCGGATCTCGCCGGATCCGGCCGGCTCCTGGCGAGGACGGTGGCTAGGCGACGGCTAGGCGACGGGGAGAGGCGGCAGAGCTCGGCCCCGAACTCGGGCGGCCATGGCGGGGGTCGCCGGCGAGGAGGCGGGGCCGCGCCGGAGCGACGGCGCGCGGGGGCGCTCGCCGGAGGCGCGACGGCGGCGGGGTCAGGGAAGCGGGCCACGACAGCGGGATGCCTGCGGGCGCGCGACGGCGGCGGCCGGGCCGGGAGGCGGCGCGGACAGGCGACGGCGGGCGCGGAGGCCGGCGGCGGGGCTCGGACGCGGGGGCGCCGGCGCGGGGCGGCGCCGGCGCGGGGCGGCGCGGGCGCACGCGGGCCGGGGCGGGCCTGCCCTGGGCCCCGCGGGCCGGTGGCGCGAGGACGGCAGCAGGACAGGTGGTGGCGTCTGATTGGGCGGGCGGCAGAGGCGGACATGTCCGGCTGTGGCGGACGTGTCCGGTAGCAGCGGGGAGGAATAGGCTAGGCTTAGACCTGCGGAAATTTTGGGGGAGGGCACCTATTTATAGATAGAGGGAGCTAGGAGAGTCCAAATGAGGAGCAGTTTTCAGCCACGCGATCATGATCAAACGACTGAGAGCATGGAGGCCAGTTAGATGGGTTTTGGGCTAGTTTGGAAGGGCGTTGGGCAGCAAAGAGAAAGGGAAGTTTCGGGCTACGCGGTTAATTGTTGGAGTATCAAACGACCTTCAAATGGCACGAAACTTGACAGGCGGTCTACCGGCGCTATACCAAGGCTGCTAGGCAAACCTCGGGCCATTCCGAGAAATTTAACACCCGCACACGAAAACAAGGTCTGAGAGGGGCGACGGGCGCACGCGACAGGTCTGGACTCCGAACGGACAACGGAGAGAACCGGGAGAACACGAACGGATGCAAGTTTTGAAAAACATGCAGATGAAATGCAGATGATGACATGGAAAAATGCAACACGCAAGCAAAAGACATGTCAACGACGGCGAATAACTGGCAGACACATGGCGCATCAGATCTGGGGCGTTACATAATAGTAGTTGATGCAGGTAGGAGTCAGTCAACTTGTCCCGGACGTGTTGCCTATATACATGATCATGCCTACATAATCTCATAATTATTCACTTTTCTATCAATTGCTTGACAGTAATTTGTTCACCCACCGTAATACTTATGCTATCTTGAGAGAAGCCACTAGTGAAACCTATGGCCCCCGGGTCTATCTTTTATCATATAAGCGTTCAATCTACTTTTATTTGCATCTTTACGTTTTGCATCTATATTATAAAATACCAAAAATATATTTATCTTATCATACTATCTCTATCAGATCTCACTTCGCAAGTGGTCGTGAAGGGATTGACAACCCCTTTATTGCGCTGGTTGCGAGTTCTTTGTTTGTTTGTGTAGGTGCGTGGGACTTTTGAGGTGCCTCGTACTGTATTGATACCTTGGTCCTCAAAAACTGAGGGAAATACTTACGCTACTATTGCTGCCTCACCCTTTTCTCTTCAAGGAAAACCAACGCAAGCTCAAGACGTAGCACGAGGCACACGGTATGTATATTTGGGTGGTCAGCAAGTATTAATAGGAGCATGATACTAAGATTTATAATATGCTTTGACTACAGATGGTGCTGCCGCCATGGAGACCCTTCGGGCAGAGCTAGCCCGGGCTAAGGAGCAAGTCAGGAGAAGCAATGTAGCCGCCGTGAAGGCAGGTGATGCATTAAAATCCGAAGAGGCTGCTCACTGCCGAAGTGAGGATAAAATAACCAACATGGCTCTTGAGCTACAAAATGCCGCCAACCGATATGAACTTCTCAAAAGGGAAAACCAAACGAAAATGGTTGACCTAGAGAAGGCCTTACAAGCAGCAAAGGAAACTCGCTCTGAGATTAGAGCGGCGCGGGAGGAGCTACGGCAAGCCGATGATATCACGGATGGGAAGCCCTTTTTATTGCGAACGAAATTCGGTGATCGGAAGTATGCCCCTCTTGATCAATTGTGGAGTTCTTTAGAAGCATACTTGGATTTGGCAAAGCGTGCTGCCGATATGATGCGGTATTTCAGAGATCGAGAAGATCATGTGGTGGAAAGATTGTTTTGGTCGTAGTTCAGTACTCCAAGGCTTCCGCTGTTATTGAATGAGCAATTGGCTGAATGGGCCGAGCTCCACAGGTTATCCTCGCTTGCCATGAAGGCCATCGTGGATCACCTGTGGCCGAAGGAACCAAGTATGGATAGTTATTTTGGCTTGGTGCAACGATTTATTCGTGATGTGCCGCATAGCGACGCTGTTAAGAGGTCGGCGTGCATAGAGGGTGCGCGGATGGCCCTTTCCCATGGTAAGACATATTGGGCAAAGATGGAGGCCGCCGATATTGAAGAAGTCTAAGAAGGTGCCCGTTTAATAGAGGCTCGGTGCTCAAAGAATACCATGTTCAAGTGACATGTATCTTGATTGTAAAAACAATGCTTTTGGTAATAAAGGATATATTAATACTTTTGCCCGTAAAGTATTGTACTGCCTCCTGTGCGGCCGCTTATGTATATATTTATATAACCTGAAAGTTTACAGTCGTCGGCTTCCGCCCCCTCGCATATAATGCGGGGGTGTTCGGTAAAGCCGTAATCACACTTGATCCAATGTCTTGGTCCGTTAAGGAGGCGGTAGCATGCCGAACGAGGCAATCATACTATATAGCTTTAACACTTTCACTCAACCGTAGGAGTTTGACGGTGGGACTACTATATAGCCCCTGGTATGTCCGCATTTATCCAAATATGGTGCGTTTACATACGTGCCCAGGAAACCGGTCCTTCGTTAATGCAGAGGAATCCCGAAGATTCCGCTGAGTCATCGAGTGGTTGACCAGTCTCTTCCTTTATAATGATAGTCAGTTTTTGGCTTTCTCTAATATGGTGCTCATCCAGATGAACCAGGGCACAATCGCAGTAGTTCTCCCTGTGCCACCTTAGCCGATATTAGCGGAACGTAAGGCAGCAAAACATGGGAGCTGGGCAAACCCAACTATTGACCAAAGACATGATTCGGAGCTGATGCATATAAGGCCAAACTCGCGATGCCAAACACTCTCGAAGGTATTCAGACTTTTCAACATATACTGGGCTGAGTAACGCCCTCGATAATGAACCCATAATTTTAAGGTACGTGCATCAGTCCGGCGTGACGAAAGAGCGCCTGTGATGAGAGCATAGATCTCGAAAACACCTGGTTGCAGTTTCTTAATCTAAAAGATGACTTTTGGACGGGGTCATTTTAAGTGCCAAGAGGGGGTGAGACAACAATAGAAAATAAAAAAGGTTTACATAGGGTCTTAATCTAAAAAGAAACTTTTGGACGGGGCCTTGCTGCATGTCTGCGCCTTTGTCTCCGTTGTGCCGTATCTTTGAAGGGAGTAGCACGATGGTCACCTGTTAAAAAAAGAAAAACCCAGGTGAAAGACTCTGGTGTGATTGTGCGTAAAGTCGGTTAAACTTAATGAACCGTGAAAATTCAATTTCTTGAGTGTAAATAGGATCGAGCCGAACTATGGACCCTTTACATGCAGGCAGCCCCCAGCATCTCATATGGGGGCATGGCCATTAATCAAGCTCAGGTTTATCTGGGATGCTACAACTGGTGGTGCGCCGAACACGTCTAGCCGTGTCCGTGGTCTTGAAGACCGATCAATTACTCGGGTTGGAGAGGCCGTTCGGTGGTTCTGCTACTAGAGCCGCCACGTAGTCTTCCGCGCGAAGAGAGCGTTCTGTGTTGCCGCCGATAGTGATGACGCCGCGTGGACCCGGCATCTTAAGTTTAAGATAAGCGTAATGCGGTACTGCATTGAAATGAGCAAAGTCCGTTCTTCCGAGTAGTGCATGATAGCCGCTTCGGAATGGAGCGATGTTGAAGATTAGTTCTTCGCTTTGAAAGTTGTCGGGAGAACCGAATACAACCTCTAATGTTAAAGAACCCGCGCAGTGGGCTTCTATGCCTGGTATTACTCCTTTAAAGGTAGTACTTCTTTGGTTGATCCTTGACGGGTCTATCCCCATCTTGCAGATAGTGTCCTGATATATCAGATTAAGACTACTGCCACCGTCCATGAGGACTCGTGTTTGATGGTATCCATCGATTATTGGGTCGAGCACTAAGGCAGCCGAGCCTCCGTGCCGGATATTGGTCGGATGATCCCTGCGATCGAAAGTGATTGGGCAGGCCGAGCATGGGTTGAATTTGGGGCGACAGGCTCTACAGCATATACGTCTTGGAGTGCGCGTTTGCGCTTCCTCTTTGGTATGTGAGTGGCTAAATCATGCTCGCTGTTTTGACCTCCGGTGGGAAATTTTTCTGTCCCCCGGTGTTCGGCTAGCGAGGCTCGTCCTCATCTTCACTTGGCGGCTCCCTCCCTTTGTGTTCGGCGTTTAGCTTGCCGGCCTGCTTGAAGATCCAGCATTCTCTATTGGTTTGATTTGCGGGTTTCTCGGGGGTGCCATGAATCTGAGAGCACCTGTCTAGAATTTATTTAGGCTGGACGGACCATCTCTATTGCCTTTGAATGGCTTTTTCCGTTGACCGGGTCTAGAGCCCCTGAATCCGGCGTTTACTGCTGTATTTTCTGGACTGTCTTGGTTATTTTGACGCTTGTTTTTATTGCGTCGCGGCTTTCCATTGCCATCCCTGATTTCGGATGTGCTTCGGTCACTGGTTCCACTACGGGCCAACCAACTATCCTCGCCCGCGCAAAAGCAGGTCATGAGAGTTGTTAGGGCTGCCATTGTCCTCGGCTTTTCCTGTCCGAGGTGTCTTGCAAGCCATTCGTCCCGTACGTTGTGTTTGAATGCTGCTAGGGCTTCAGCATCCGGACAGTCGACGATTTGGTTCTTCTTAGTGAGAAATCAGTTCCAAAGCTTATGGGCTGACTCTCCGGGTTGTTGGATTATGTGACTTAAATCGTCTGCATCTAGAGGTCGGACATAGGTCCCATGAAAATTAGTCATGAAAGCGTCCTCGAGTTCCTCCCAACTTCCAATTGAATTTGCGGGGAGGCTTTTCAACCAGTGTCGAGCTGGTCCTTTCAACTTGAGGGGTAGGTATTTGATGGCGTGGAGATCATCTCCGCGAGCCATATGAATGTGAAGGATGAAGTCCTTAATCCAGACTGCAGGGTCTATCATTCCGTCGTATGCCTCGATGTTTACGTGTTTAAACCCCTCAGAATTAATGATCCTGCACCTCATCGGTGAAGCACAGGGGGTGTGCGACACCCCTATACTTAGATGTGTCGTGGCATGCATCCGACAGCTGTAGTGTTCGGTATTGATTCCGAGATGGTAGTCGATCAGTATAGTCGGTTTGGTGGCCATGATCTTGCGTAGGAACACGTTTCCTAGATCCATAGATGGATCTGGCCATACCAGCTCTTTTGTGCAGGTGCTCACGTAGATCGTGTGCTAACTTGTGTGCGATGTTATTGACCGCATTGTCTCGGCCACGAGGTGGTCTATCCGGCATATCGGTCGTATTGTTTTTCAGCGGAATGGGCGCTATAGCCTCATCGTCGAATTAGGGCAGCAGCTTGCGTTTTGGGTAGCTCTTTGTGTGGCGATCACCGCCGTATATTTCGTTAGTGTCGAGCACTTTGTTCCATTTGTGGTTGAGCGTATCTTCCGCTGCTTTAAGTCGTTGCTTATTCTTCTTCAAGCTCCTCGCAGTGGCAATAAGCCTTTTGTGGAGGTTCTCTTGTTCCAAATGCCTTCCCAGGATGGTGTGTGCATCGTCACCCAGACTGTTCTCCTCTATGGAGATAGGTTTATAACTTTTGTCTTCAGCATCATTGTGATCGAGCAGCGGCCCGGGATTGTGTTCTTCGTCCCCTTGCTGGGCCTGCTCCACCACTGGGTCCATGGGGTCGTCGTTTCTTTTATCATCGTCCGGCGTGTTATTGCTTCTCATGTCGTTATCACTGTTTTTGTTATGGCGGGATTTAGAGCGGCGCCGCTGACATTGGCGCTTTGGTTGATTCTTAAGAGGATTATCCTCTGTTGCATCCTTTTTATCATCGCCATTTTTTTCTTTGGGTGTGTCCACCATATATATGTCATATGATGAGGTGGCCGTCCAGCGCCCTGTGGGCGGTGGTTCCTGTTCTTCTCCGGTATCGCTGTTCATACCGTCGATGTCTACGGAGTCGAAATCAAGCATGTCGGTTAATTCATCGATAGTGGCTATTAGGTGGGTGGTGGGTGGGAAACAAATTCCTTCGTCGTCCGCTTCCCGCTCAAGCTTGACATAGTTCGGCCAAAAGTTTCCTGACAAGGAGAGAGGTTTTAACGAGTTTAGCACGTCACCCAAGGATGAGTGCTGCAAGATATCCGCGGAGCTAAACTCCATGATAGGTGCCCCATTAGATCCGATGGGCACGGATGCACGCGGTTCGGAGCCTATGGCCGGAGATGAGTCCGAAGGTCTGATGACACAGACCTCCTTAAAAGTGAAATTTGTGTTCAGCTCAATCCCCGCTGAGAGTCCGGCCTCCGTGGCGGGTGAGGGAGTCCTGGGACCATCTCTATTGCCTTTGAATGGCTTTTTCCGTTGACCGGGTCTAGAGCCCCTGAATCCGGCGTTTACTGCTGTATTTTCTGGACTGTCTTGGTTATTTTGACGCTTGTTTTTATTGCGTCGCGGCTTTCCATTGCCATCCCTGATTTCGGATGTGCTTCGGTCACTGGTTCCACTACGGGCCAACCAACTATCCTCGCCCGCGCAAAAGCAGGTCATGAGAGTTGTTAGGGCTGCCATTGTCCTCGGCTTTTCCTGTCCGAGGTGTCTTGCAAGCCATTCGTCCCGTACGTTGTGTTTGAATGCTGCTAGGGCTTCAGCATCCGGACAGTCGACGATTTGGTTCTTCTTAGTGAGAAATCAGTTCCAAAGCTTATGGGCTGACTCTCCGGGTTGTTGGATTATGTGACTTAAATCGTCTGCATCTAGAGGTCGGACATAGGTCCCATGAAAATTAGTCATGAAAGCGTCCTCGAGTTCCTCCCAACTTCCAATTGAATTTGCGGGGAGGCTTTTCAACCAGTGTCGAGCTGGTCCTTTCAACTTGAGGGGTAGGTATTTGATGGCGTGGAGATCATCTCCGCGAGCCATATGAATGTGAAGGATGAAGTCCTTAATCCAGACTGCAGGGTCTATCATTCCGTCGTATGCCTCGATGTTTACGTGTTTAAACCCCTCAGAATTAATGATCCTGCACCTCATCGGTGAAGCACAGGGGGTGTGCGACACCCCTATACTTAGATGTGTCGTGGCATGCATCCGACAGCTGTAGTGTTCGGTATTGATTCCGAGATGGTAGTCGATCAGTATAGTCGGTTTGGTGGCCATGATCTTGCGTAGGAACACGTTTCCTAGATCCATAGATGGATCTGGCCATACCAGCTCTTTTGTGCAGGTGCTCACGTAGATCGTGTGCTAACTTGTGTGCGATGTTATTGACCGCATTGTCTCGGCCACGAGGTGGTCTATCCGGCATATCGGTCGTATTGTTTTTCAGCGGAATGGGCGCTATAGCCTCATCGTCGAATTAGGGCAGCAGCTTGCGTTTTGGGTAGCTCTTTGTGTGGCGATCACCGCCGTATATTTCGTTAGTGTCGAGCACTTTGTTCCATTTGTGGTTGAGCGTATCTTCCGCTGCTTTAAGTCGTTGCTTATTCTTCTTCAAGCTCCTCGCAGTGGCAATAAGCCTTTTGTGGAGGTTCTCTTGTTCCAAATGCCTTCCCAGGATGGTGTGTGCATCGTCACCCAGACTGTTCTCCTCTATGGAGATAGGTTTATAACTTTTGTCTTCAGCATCATTGTGATCGAGCAGCGGCCCGGGATTGTGTTCTTCGTCCCCTTGCTGGGCCTGCTCCACCACTGGGTCCACGGGGTCGTCGTTTCTTTTATCATCGTCCGGCGTGTTATTGCTTCTCATGTCGTTATCACTGTTTTTGTTATGGCGGGATTTAGAGCGGCGCCGCTGACATTGGCGCTTTGGTTGATTCTTAAGAGGATTATCCTCTGTTGCATCCTTTTTATCATCGCCATTTTTTTCTTTGGGTGTGTCCACCATATATATGTCATATGATGAGGTGGCCGTCCAGCGCCCTGTGGGCGGTGGTTCCTGTTCTTCTCCGGTATCGCTGTTCATACCGTCGATGTCTACGGAGTCGAAATCAAGCATGTCGGTTAATTCATCGATAGTGGCTATTAGGTGGGTGGTGGGTGGGAAACAAATTCCTTCGTCGTCCGCTTCCCGCTCAAGCTTGACATAGTTCGGCCAAAAGTTTCCTGACAAGGAGAGAGGTTTTAACGAGTTTAGCACGTCACCCAAGGATGAGTGCTGCAAGATATCCGCGGAGCTAAACTCCATGATAGGTGCCCCATTAGATCCGATGGGCACGGATGCACGCGGTTCGGAGCCTATGGCCGGAGATGAGTCCGAAGGTCTGATGACACAGACCTCCTTAAAAGTGAAATTTGTGTTCAGCTCAATCCCCGCTGAGAGTCCGGCCTCCGTGGCGGGTGAGGGAGTCCTGGATTAGGGGGTGTCCGGATAGCTGAACTACCACCGTTGACCGGACTCCTGGACTATGAAGATACAAGATTGAAGACTTCGTCCCGTGTCCGGATGGGACTTTCCTTGGCGTGGAAGGCAAGCTTGGAGATATGGATATGTAGATCTCCTACCATTGTAACTAACTCTATGTAACTCTAGCCCTCTCCGGTGTCTATATAAACCGGAGGATTTTAGTCCGTAGGATGAACAACAATCATACCATAGGCTAGCTTCTAGGGTTTAGCCTCTCTTATCTCGTGGTAGATCTACTCTTGTACTACCCATATCATCAATAGTAATCAAGCAGGATTAGGTGTCGGTGTCAAAACCGGCGGATCTCGGGTAGGGGGTCCCGAACTGTGCGTCTAGGCGGATGGTAACAGGAGACGAGGGACACAATGTTTTACCCAGGTTCGGGCCCTCTCGATGGAGGTAAAACCCTACGTCCTGCTTGATTAATATTGATGATATGGGTAGTACAAGAGTAGATCTACCACGAGCTCAAGGAGGCTAAACCCTAGAAGCTAGCCTATGGTATGATTGTTGTAATGTATTTTGTCCTACGGACTAAAGCCCTCCGGTTTATATAGACACCGGAGAGGGCTAGGGTTACACAGAGTCGGTTACAATGGTAGGGGATCTACATATCCGTATTGCCAAGCTTGCCTTCCATGCCAAGGAAAGTCCCATCCGGACACGGGACGGAGTCTTCAATCTTGTATCTTCGTAGTCTTGGAGTCCGGCGGATAATGATAGTCAGGCTGTCCGGACACCCCCTAGTCCAGGACTCCCTCAGTAGCCCCCGAACCAGGTTTCAATGACGATAAGTCCAGTGCGTTTATAGTCTTCGGTGTTGCAAGGCGGGTTCTCCCTTCAATTTCCATGTACCCACCGAACAGTGTCTGGCTTCATCTTGAATACTATGTTCCTCGGCTTCTACACCAAATAATGGCCCTCTTCCACGCATCGCATGAATGCGAAAAGCCAGGGTGTATCTTGCATTTCACCCCCCAATTGTGCGAGTCGCCCGCCTATAAAAGAGGCAAGAATCCAGATCTAAACCACACCGTCTTCCTCCCGCGAATACTCCATCGAAGCGCCTTTGACCCAGAAGTCCATTCCACCATGGATCGTCAACGCGGCTCTTCTTCACGCGCTCCCAGCCCACCGCCGGGGAATTGGAGGAGGTGCTCTATTTCGCACAACGAGCTTGTGAAGCTCCAAACGGGGGGATTCCTCCCTCCGGCCTTCATGATCCCAGTCCGGGACGGACTGGTTACCTATCAAGGTGGGAGACAGGCGGAGGACACTCCAAGCCCCAATAAGGGGGAGCGAGTATGTTTTGTCCCTTATCTGACAAGGGGACTCGGATTTCCAATACATCCGTTCCTCCGCGGGCTCCTGAAGTTCTACGGACTCCAGCTCCACCACCTCACGCCCGCCTCTGTCCTGCATATCGCGGGCTACGTAGCTCTTTGCGAGCTATTCCTGGGCATCGAGCCCCATTTCGCATTGTGGAAGAGGCTGTTTTGCCTCGTACCTCGTTCTTACCAGGGGTCCATATATCAAGTGGGTGGCGCCAAAATATGGCGCATCGCCGGGACTGGATACCTATCCGGCACTCCCAAGAAGGCGTCCGAAGACTGGCCCTCGGAGTGGTTTTATATAGGAGACGCTCCGCTACCAGACCCAGTTCGGATCGGCCTCCCGGAGTTTAGTGCTGCTCCCTTGAAGAAACGCCTCAGCTGGCGCCCACGGAGCCCCCGATTGGAGGAAGACAAGAGCGTCCACTACTTGATGGGCCGGATAAGATTAATGGCTCATTCCGGCTTGACAATAATCGGAGTCATGGCGACATGCATCAAGCGAGGGGTACAGCCACTGCAATACAGAGGCCGCCCCATGTGGGATTTCAACGGGGAAGACGATGCTACCCGGCACGGCCGCAAAGGGCCGGATTCGACCGAGGATCTGGCGAAGATCCTGTCCAGCCTGTACAAGGGGGAGAAGGAGGATTTCCTTTGAACGAACCCTTTGAATGGGTTTTCCATGATCAACCCCAGAGGATGGGTAAGTGAACGCCTTGAAGGGCCCAAGCCATGCTTTCGAAGTTTAAGCTTCTTACATTATGTCTTCGGCGCAGGATCTACGCCGGACTGTGGAGGACATGGTAAGTCCAGCTCTGCAACCCGAGGATCCAGAAGGATCCCCGGATCCGGCCTCCGAAGAGGACCCGGATATCGAGGTGGAGCTGATCGACGGGGTGTATCACCAGCTCAGCATAGACAATGCTTTGGTCGCCATTACGGCGGACTACCCCGGGCTAAATCCGGCTTCCCAGGTGACCGCGACCAAAGTCCGGACACCATTATCTCATCCCTGCCCATTTTTGACCTTCATGAACGATGGTATTTTGCAGGAAGTGCCTTTACGGCAGGAAGCCGAGCCCGCGGCGGCCGACCAACAGAGGTCAGTCCGAACGAGCAGGCGGAGAAGGAGCGCAGTGCGGACGGAAACGTCGCCGCAAAGGTATAGCTCATATTTGAATTTTTAGAGCAACGTTCCGAGGAAACGTCTGAGTGCTCATGATCTTTGTAGGAGAAAAAGCGCTCGCCGGACTGCGAGCGCAGGAATTGCCAATCCGACCAACACCGGTCAGGCTCCAGCGCCCGTCCTGGAGGGGGAGACAAGCGCAAGACGCGAGCCGGATCCTTCTCCAACGGAGGATACCGACAGACTGTCCGCCACCAAGTCTGAGGTGGAGAGCGCCATGAACCATAGGCGCCACCGGACAGTATTTCAAGAAGCGTGCTTTTCCCTTGAGGCATTGGATGCTTTTAACGCAGGGGATGCGCATCTCCGTTCTGCTCAAAATGTTTTTACCAGAGCCACGGAGCAGTATGTGAAAGACATACGGGTAAGGGAATTTTAATGGTTGTATATACCAGTAGCCCCCGAGACTTAAAGTAGTTATGCTAACTGATTTAAGGATCATTAGAAATTTCAGGCACTTAACGAGAAGAACGCCCAGCTGTCCCGGGAGCTGCAAGAATGCAAGGCCCAACTTGAGGACGCACTTGCTGCCGCAGGAGGGGACGGAAAGACCCCTCCTGGTAACACATTTTTATTAATAAATATTAGCGCTGTGCGGCATGCGCGCGAGTCTAATAATGACATTTGCAGGTACCGCCGGACAAGATCCGGACAGGAAAGCATTGCTACGCCAGCTAAAGGCCGGCGAGAGTGTGCTGAATAGGGTTCAGCAGGAAAGGAACAAGCTCCAGGATGCCAATGCCAAGCTCGGAGAAGAGCTGAAAGGCGCTCAGGCCGAGCTGTCTGGCTCCGTTAAGGAGAATCAGCGGCTTCGTCGCGGCATTTATAGTAAGTGCTTGAGCGAACTCTTTTGAAAAGAAGAGTTCGGCGAGGAAGTATTTTGACATGATATGTCTTGTAGGTATACTCACGGGTCGTCATGCAGAGGAGATGCCCATATCAATGGGTGATCAACTTCGCGAACTGTTGCAGCTACTCGAACGAGTTCGGCAGGCAATGAGCAGCGTCGTTCAGCCTTTATGGCCAGCCCTCACCCTACCCGAGGGCCTCGGGGAGCTTGCGGAGAAGCTGCAGGGAGTGCGGCAGTGCTTCCGTTTGTGGAAGATTTCGGCTTGCCGTCAAGGTGCCAGGGAGGCTTGGGCCATGGTGAAGACGCGGTACAAGAAGGCGGATCCCAACCATATGGCCGAAGTTGGACCGATGGGGCCCGATGGGAAGGAGATCCCTGTGAGTTTAGTGTATAGCCAAGTAGAGTTGGCTGCTAAATTTTCCCAACAGGACTGCAAACTAGACAGCCTGTTAGACGGGATTGAGGAGGAATACAATCAATAAATTTGACAATGTATGTTATCCTTTAAAGTGACATGTGAAATGCCTTCTAGCCGGATTGTAGATCGTTTGTCTTTGCCGACCTTTTCGCTTCGACCTCGGGACCCTAGAGTCCGGAGTGTGTCCGAATACCTTTTTGGGTAAGAAACAACCGTGGTATGCATGGAGACCAGGTGTAGGGGTCATTAGTGCTTTATCAGACAAGTGCCCAACTAGTTATGTTATATTACATGGTTAGTAAGAAACATCTTCCAGGGAGAATAGTTCCGTTAAGGGTTCCTTTCCCTGGGAGGCATGCCCTAAAGTGCATGTCCGGACTGCAAAGAAAGCAGTAAAACATCTGGGGGCAAATAGATAAATAGGTAAAAAAGTCATCTTTTAAGTCACCGACCGAATATTCCCTTAAGAACGCTAGCTTTCGGCTTCACCCAGTCTGAGGTACACATCCGGCTGAGCCGGCAGTAACAATCGCAGAGGTGTTCCCTTTACCTCCTAGCCGAACAATCAGGAACGTAGGTGTAAGCACAGGAGCCAGGCAACCCAGCTTGGCCAAAACTTAAGTCATATCGATGCATATAATGGCGAGTAAAAGGTACATGTGGAAGCTTGACACATGCGCTGGGTATAAAACCCGTATAATTGAGCTTCTGTAAAAGAAGCCCCCAGGAATAATGAGTGCGGATGGCACATCATGCGTATGCAAAGAATGCAAAAGTAGGCCCGGAAGGGCTTTTAAGTGAAAAGGATAAAAAGAGAAACAAAAGACAGCCGAAGTGTAAAAGTTTGGACGGGGGAAGGGGACGGACTCTTAGTCCGGCGCTAGGCATAGAATCGTCGGAGGCGGGCTGCGTTCCATGGGTTCGGCTCGAGTCGGTGATCCGACGCATTTCGTAGACGGTACGCTCCGCCGGTCAGTACTTGATCGATGATGAAGGGGCCCTCCCATTTGGGCTTGAGCTTGTCCTTTTTCTTGTCCGGCAGGCGTAGAACTAGTTCACCAACGTTGTAAGTCTTGGCCCGTACTTCTCTGCTTTGATATCTTCGGGCCTGCTACTGATAGAATGCGGAACGAGCCTTCACGACGTCACGTTCTTCCTCCAATGTGTCCAAGTTGTCCTGCCGATCAAGCTCGGCCTCTCTTTCCTCATACATGCGCACTTGAGGTGAGTCATGAATAATGTCACAGGGCAAGACTGCCTCTGCGCCGTATACCATAAAAAATGGTGTGAATCCGGTAGTACGGTTAGGCGTTGTCCGCAGCCCCCAGAGTACGGAGTCGAGCTCCTCGACCCATTGTGTGTCGGATCTAGTGAGTGACCTCACTAGTCTGGGTTTAATGCCGCTCATTATTAGACCATTTGCTCTTTCCACTTGACCGTTGGTTTGAGGGTGATAGACTGACGCATAGTCGAGCTTGATGCCCATATTTTTGCACCATGACTTAACCTCGTCGGCTGTGAAGTTCATGCCGTTGTCGATGATGATGCTGTGGGGGACTCCGCAACGGTGTACTACCCCTGATATAAAGTCTATCACTGGTCCGGACTCTGCCGTTTTGACCGGTTTGGCCTCTATCCATTTGGTGAACTTATCCACCATGACCAATAGCTACTTTTTCTTCTGGGTTCCCCCTTTAAGGGGTCCAACCATGTCAAGCCCCCAGACCGCGAACGGCTAGGTAATGGGTATGGTTTTGAGGGCGGTGGGTGGCATATGGCTCTGATTAGCGAAGAGCTGACAACCAAAGCATCGCTGGACCAAGTCCTGTGCGTCTGCCCGAGCCGTCGGCCAATAAAATCCTATATGGAATGCCTTTCCTACAAGGGCCCGGGCTGCTGCGTGGTGTCCGCCTAGTCCGGCATGAATTTCAGCCAGGAGGTTTCGCCCTTCTTCTTCGGAGATACACCTTTGAAGGACTCCGGTGGTACTTTTCTTATAAAGTTCTCCCTCATGGACCTTGTAGGCCTTCGATCGCCGGACTATGCAGCGGGCCTCATTTTGGTCTTCGGGAAGTTCCTGCCTAAGTAAGTAGGCTAGGAAAGGTTCTGTCCACGCGGCGATTACTGCCATTATGACATGGGCGGAGGGTGTTATGTCGTCTGCCGAATCACCGGTTGGTGCGGTTTTCTCCGGTTTGTCGCTACCGGGCTCCTCTTCCCATAGTACGGATGGCTTGAAGAGCCGTTCCAGGTAGATATTTGGAGGGACAGCATCACGTTTCGCACCGATGCGTGCCAGGACGTCGGCCGCTTGGTTATTATCTCGGGCTATGTGATGGAATTCTAGTCCTTCAAACCGAGCTGACATTTTTAGGACAACGTTGCGATATGCTGCCATTTTCGGATCCTTGGCGTCGAAGTCTCCGTTTATTTGGGATATTGCAAGGTTTGAGTCCCCGCGCACCTCTAGGCGTTGAATGCCCATGGAGACCGCCATCCGGAGACCATGTAACAGGGCCTCGTATTCGGCTGCATTGTTGGAGTCCGTGTACATTATTTGAAGTACATACTGGACTGTATCTCCGGTGGGGGACGTCAGTACGACGCCAGCCCCCAGTCCGGGCAACATTTTGGAACCGTCGAAATGCATAGTCCAATTGGAGTATGCGCCGTACTCTTTAGGGAGTTCGGCTTCAGTCCATTCGGCGACGAAGTCAGCCAAAACTTGTGACTTTATAGCTCGTCGAGGTTTGTAAGTGATGTCGAATGGTAAGAGCTCAATGGCCCATTTTGCTATCCTGCCCGTTGCGTCGCGGTTATTTATAATGTCATTGAGTGGTACTTGAGATGCCACTGTTATCGAGCACTCTTGAAAGTAGTGCCGGAGCTTTCGAGACGCCATGAACACCGCATATGCTATCTTCTGATAGTGCGGGTAACGGGATTTGCAGGGGGTTAACACAGTGGATACATAATACACTGGTTTTTGAAGAGGGAGTTTATGCCCTACCGTCGCTCGTTCGACGACGAGGACTGCGCTTACAACTTGATGTGTTGCTGCGATGTATAACAACATTGGTTCGCCCAGAGTGGGCGCAGCCAGGACCGGATTTGTTGCCAGTATGGCCTTTATTTCTTCGAGTCCGGCAGTGGCGGCATCCGTCCACTCGAAGTGTTCAGTGCGCCTGAGGAGGCGATAGAGGGGCAACGCCTTTTCTCCTAAAGGGGAGATAAAGCGGCTTAAGGCTGCCACGCATCCTGTTAATTTTTGTATTTGTTTGAGGTCTTTTGGAATATCCAACTGTGACAGAGATCGGATTTTGGCCGGATTTGCTTCAATTCCTCTACCGGATACGATGAAGCCCAGCAGCTTTCCGGCTGGTACGCCGAAAACGCATTTTTCCGGATTCAGCTTGATGTCATATGCTCTGAGGTTGTCGAATGTGAGCCTCAAATCGTCTACTAAAGTTTCGACGTGTTTTGTTTTGACGACTACGTTGTCTACGTATGCCTCGACTGTTTTGCCGATCTGGGTGGCCAGACACGTTTGAATCATGCGCTGATATGTTGCGCCGGCGTTTTTGAGTCCGAAGGGCATCGTGTTGAAGCAGAATGGTCCATATGGAGTGATAAATGTCGTTGCGGCTTGGTCTGCTTCCGCCATCTTGATTTGATGATAGCCAGAGTATGCGTCCAGGAAGCACAACGAATCGTGCCCTGCTGTGGCATCGATAATTTGATCGATGCGGGGGAGAGGGAAGGGATCCTTTGGGCAAGCTTTATTGAGGTCTTTAAAATCGACACAGAGGCGACAGGATTTATCCTTCTTTGGTACCATCACCAAATTTGCTAGCCAGTCCGGATGTTTGATATCTCTAATGAATCCGGCTTCCAATAGTTTGGCTAGCTCTTCTCCCATTGCCTGTCTCTTGGGCTCGGAAAATCGTCGAAGAGCCTGTTTGACTGGCTTGAACCCTTTTAGGATGTTTAGGCTGTGTTCTGCCAACCTGCGAGGGATTCTGGGCATGTCCGAAGGATGCCAGGCGAAGATATCCCAATTTTCCCGAAGGAATTCGCGCAGTGCGGCGTCTACTTCAGGGTTCAACTGTGCCCCAATGGAGGCCGTATTTGCTGGGTCCGTTGGATGGACCTGGAATTTTATTATCTCGTCTGCTGGTTTGAAGGAGGTGGACTTGGATCTTTTATCGAGTATCACATCGTCCCTGTTCACCGTAGAGCGCAGCGCTGTGAGTTCCTCTGCCGCTACGGCTTCGGATAGTGCCTCGAGGGCTAGTGCGGCTGTCTTGTTTTCGGCGCGGAGTGCTATGTCCGGATCACTAGCGAGAGTGATTATTCCGCTGGGCCCAGGCATTTTGAGCTTCATGTACCCGTAATGAGGTATTGCTTGAAAAATTGTGAATGCATGTCGTCCTAATATGGCGTGATACCCACTGCTGAACGAGGCCACCTGGAACGTGACTTCTTCTGATCTGTAATTGTCCGGAGAGCCGAACACCACATCGAGTGTGATTTTTCCGGTGCAGCGCACTTCCCAGCTAGGGATTATTCCTCTAAAGGTTGTGCTGCTTCGCTCAATACGGCTCCAATCGATTTCCATTTTTCGCAGGGTTTCCTCATAAATGAGGTTTAGTCCGCTGCCGTCGTCCATGTGGACTTTTGTAAGTCGAAAGCCATCCACTATGGGACTAAGTACCAGTGCGGCTGGGGCTCTGGTTGTTCAGAATATGGGCTCATCGCTGCCATTGAAGGTAATAGCTGTGTCGCTCCATGGATTTGCTGTTGCTACTTGGTAGACTTCGGCGAGTTCGCGGATGGATCGTTTTCGCATATTATTTGATGCGAAAGTCTCGAAGACTGTTGATACCGTGCTGGTATTGTTGGAGTGGCTTCACGGAGCTAGAAGCTCTTCGCCACTTTTGGCCACCTGCCGTAATATCCAACATGCTCGAAGGCTATGTGTTGGGACGGCTCCCTCTCTATTATGAAGCTTACAGGGTCCATTGAGCCATCCCTCCAGTACGGTTCCATTTCACTCATTGGGTTTTTGCTTTTTCTTTTTTGCATCTGGGGCCTGAGTGTAAGGCACCCTTTTACTGCGGACCGGGTTTGGGGCCGGATTATCCCAAAATTGATTTTCCGTTCTCCGAAAACCCTCCATCGCACAGTACTTTCGTACAATGGATGCCAGATCGGTGAAGCGCGTAATTTTGCGACGATCAATGGCGTTTAGTATTCCCTTGTCCGTGCAGTTATTGCGGAAGATTGATATTGCGTTTTCCTCTCGGCAGTCCTTTATCCTGTCCATAACCAGGAGGAATCTGGCCCAGTAGTGATGTACTGTTTCTGTAGGCTCTTGCCGTATTAGAGATAGATCGCATATGTCTGGGCGGGTGGGTGGAACAAAATCCGGATCCCTGCCCATCTTGAGGCTCAAAGGCCAAGGGGTTTCCGAATTCGGAAGTGTTGTTTGCTGGGGACAATCCAGCGAGTCCGGGGCGATGCATGATTTTAAGTTCAATGCTCGATCGAAGTCCGTCCCCCCGCGGGAATCTGGCATGGAGGGTTCGGGAATCCGGACATGAATTGTTTTCAACACTGGCAAAGAGTTGCCGTATTGCTCCTCTACCACTGCAACATGGTGGGTGGCCTGGGGAGAGTTAATCTCTCTCAGATCGGTTTTAAGCCCAATCTGGTTGTAGTCCGCAGTGACTCCCAGGGCGGCGATGCGATCCAAGAGCTCATTAACAGACGAGAGCTCTAATGGATCTAACTGTTCGACAGCTTTAGGGCTGACGCGAAGATCGCTTTCGACGACTTGAGAAGTCATTGCCGAAGCGGCGGCCGGATAGGCGGTCATGAGAAAACCACCAAGCCGGATAGTTTGGCCGGCGGCCAAGGCCCCTCCGGCGAAAACACCATCTTTGAAGATGGGTGGAGGCATCCGCTCTATCGGTGACGACACAGAGGCTAAACCCTAGAAGCTAGCCTATGGTATGATTGTTGTAATGTATGTTGTCCTACGGACTAAAGCCCTCCGGTTTATATAGACACTGGAGAGGGCTAGGGTTACACAGAGTCGGTTACAATGGTAGGGGATCTACATATCCATATTGCCAAGCTTGCCTTCCACACAAAGGAAAGTCCCATCCGGACACGGGACGGAGTCTTCAATCTTGTATCTTCGTAGTCTTGGAGTTCGACGGATAATGATAGTCCGGCTGTCCGGACACCCCCTAGTCCAGGACTCCCTCAGGAGGGTTTTACCTCCATCAAGAGGGCCTGAACCTGGGTAAAAACATCGTGTCGCTTGTCTCCTGTTACCATCCGCCTAGACGCATAGTTCAGGACCCCCTACCCGAGATCCGCCGGTTTTGACACTGACATTGGTGCTTTCATTGAGAGTTCCTCTATGTCGTCATCTTTAGGCCCGATGGCTCCTCCGATCATCAACAACAATGCTGTCCAGGGTGAGACTTTTCTCCCCGGACAGATCCTCGTATTTGGCGGCTTTGCACTGCGGGCCAATTCTCTTGGCCATCTGGAGCTGATCGAAAGCTACGCCCCTGGCCATCAGGTCAGATTTGGAAGTTTGAACTATACATCCGACGTCCACGGAGAATTGATCTTCGTCGGGTTCGAGCCACAGTCAACCGCGCCGCACTGTCACGATGGGCATGATCTAGCTCTGCCGCCGGACAGTTACTTGGAGGCCGCACAAGTGTCCGCTCCGTCCCTTAGTTCAGAACCGACTGCGCCGAACGAGGACGGGTGGTTGGACACCGCCTCGGGGGCTGCTATCTCTGTGGCGATTGAGCCAAATACCATCCCTATCCTTTGCAAGGCTCATAACTCCAAGGTATCGGACTCCTCTTCAGACTCCGGACCTTCCGCGCCCCTGCCAATCCGAATCCGATTGGGCGCCGGTCATGGAGTTCACCGCCGCGGACATCTTTCAGCACTCGCCCTTTGGCGACATCCTGAATTCACTAAAGTCCCTGTCTTTATCAGGAGAGCCCTGGCCGGACTATGGTCAGGAAGGCTGGGATGCGGACGACGAAGAAATTCAAAGCCCACCCACCACCCACTTCATAGTCATTGTCAATGATTTAACCGACATGCTCGACTTCGACCCCGAAGACATCGACGGTATGGACGACGATGCAGGAGACGACCAAGAACTAACGCCTACAGGGCACTGGAGGGCCACCTCTTCCTACGACATTTACATGGTGGACATCCCAAAAGATGGGAACGACGATGGAACAACGGAGGATGACCCCTCCAAGAAACAGCCTAAGCGCCAGCGTCAGCGGCGCCGCTTAAATCCCGCCACAGCAAAAACGGTGATTCCGGCACGGGAGACAATAACACCCCGGAAAGTGCCGAAGACAACGCCCTCCAGCAGGATTCAGCACAGGAGGAGGGAGAAGCCAGCCCTCATGAGAAAGCGGCACACAGAGAGGTAGAGGACGATAATTACATGCCTCCCTTCGAAGACGAGGCAAGCCTCAACGACGACGAAATTGTCGTGCCTGAGGATCCCGTCGAACAGGAGCATTTCAAACGCAGGCTTATGGCCACAACAAGCAGCCTCAAGAAAAAATAGCAACAACTTAGAGCTGATCAGGATTTGCTAGCTGAAGATGGACTGACGTCCTTGCGGCCGAAGAGTACGAACTCGAACGCCCTCCAAGAGCTACCCAAGACGTAGGCTGCTACCCCAATTAGAAGAGGAAGCACTCAAACCTACATCACCAGCGCAGGATGCGGTCGACCGGCCACCTCGTGGCCGCGACAGAGAGGCCTCCCGGCCCTCCACTCAAGCCACACTACACATGGGCGCCTCACTACACATGACGATAACCGTCATGCCAGATACAGCAAATCCTTCCGAGCCGAACACAGAAGACAAAGCTCATTTGAGCTACGTCGTGATATAGCCCAGTACAGGGGCACCGCACACCCACTATGCTTCACAGACGAAGTAATGGATCATCAAATCCCTGAGGGTTTCAAACCCGTAAACATTGAATCTTATGATGGCACAACAGATCCTGCGGTCTGGATCGAGGACTATCTCCTTCATATCCACATGGCCCGTGGTGATGATCTACACGCCATCAAATACCTCCCACTCAAGCTCAAAGGACCAGCTCGGCATTGGCTTAACAGCCTGCCAGCAGAGTCAATTGGTAGTTGGGAAGACCTGGAAGCCACATTCCTCGACAATTTCCAGGGCACCTATGTGTGACCACCAGACGCCGATGACCTAAGCCACATAATTCAGCAGCCAGAAGAATCGGCCAGACAATTCTGGACACGATTCCTAACCAAGAAAAATCAAATCGTCGACTGTCCGGATGCAGAGGCCCTTGCAGCCTTCAAACATAACATCCGCGGCGAGTGGCTTGCCCGGCACCTAGGACAGGAAAAGCCGAAATCCATGGCAGCCCTCACAACACTCACGACCGGCTTTTGCGCGGGAGAAGACAGCTGGCTAGCTCGTAGTAACAACATGACCAAAAGCCCTGGTAATTCGGATACCAAGGACAGCAATGGCAGGTCACATCGCAACAAGCACAAGCGCCGCATTAACGGCGATAATGCTGAGGATACGGCAGTCAACGCCGGATTCAGAGGCTCTAAAACTGGTCAGCAGAAAAAGCCATTCAAAAGAAATACTCTGGGCCCGTCCAATTTGGACCGAATACTCAATCGCTCGTGCCAGATACACGGCACCCCCGAAAAACCAGCCAACCACACCAACAGGGATTGTTGGGTGTTCAAGCAGGCAGGCAAGTTACATGCCGAAATCAATGACAAGAGGTTGCATAGCTATGACGAGGAGGAACCCCGGCAGCCGAACAATAGAGGACAGAAGGGCTTCCCCCTACAAGTTCGGATGGTGAACATGATATACGCAACCCACATACCCAAAAGGGAGCGGAAGCGTGCACTAAGGGACGTGTATGCGATGGAGCCAGTCGCCCCAAAGTTCAACCCGTGGTCCTCTTGCCCGTTCACTTTTGATCGATGGGACCACCCCACTAGCATCCGCCACGGCGGGTTCACTGCATTGGTTCTAGACCCAATCATTGACGGATTTCACCTCACTAGAGTCCGAATGGATGGCAGTAGCAGCCTTAACCTGCTTTATCAGGATACAGTGCACAAAATGGGCATAGACCCCTCAAGGATTAAACCCACAAAGACGACCTTTAAAGGCGTCATACCAGGTGTAGAGGCCAACTGTACAGGCTCAGTTACACTTGAAGTGGTCTTCGGATCTCCGGATAACTTCCGAAGCGAGGAGTTAATCTTCGACATAGTCCCGTTCCGCAGCGGCTGTCGAGCACAGCTTGGACGAACCGCATTTGCAAAGTTCAATGCGGTGCCGCACTACTCATATCTCAAGCTCAAGATGCCAGGCCCTCGAGGAGTCATTACGGTCAACGGAAACACTGAACGCTCTCTCCGAACGGAGGAGCACATGGCGGCTCTCGCGGCGGCAGTACAAAGCAGCCTCTTACGACAATTCTCGAGTCCGTCTATTAAACATCCGGACACCGCCAAGCGCGCCCGGAGTAACTTACAACATGACCGCCCGACACATTCCGAGCACGCATAGCAATGCGGCCCCAACCCCAGCCCTAGCGACATTGTGAAACCAGTACTACGAGTACATAATTACGCTCTAGAAATACCATGGTTATAGGGGGAGGGGCACGACCATGGCCGGCCCAGAATTTGGGTCAACCGCACCAGGGGCTCCCGATTGTGTAATTTTTTTTCTTACTTTTAGGACTCCTTTACCGAGAAGCCCTGCCCGGCAGTAGAATCGCCGAACACACGATGGAACAGCCAGGGAAGCAGAAAGCTACGTCGAGTGTCCAGGTGGTCTCCATAAAGAGCAGTATACCTGTTTTACATATCATCCCACAGCTTGCTTCTGGAGGAGGACATGTCAAATAGTCCCATCCTTGCTTATCGCACTATTTGTATCGTTTTGCTTTTACCGCAACCTTTTTATATAAACAATGCATAGCTCTTGTCTATTATTGCATTCTTTGTTTTACCTATATATGTTCATTTATGACATGTTACATCCGTACGCATTCGTACGTCCAAATACACCAGGGGCTTAAGTACCCCAAGATATGGTGTGATATGTCCGAACACTTTCACAAGTGCGGCACCCCGAACTTATAGCATTATATGCATCGGCTCCTGTCACATCCCTTGCTTCTGGCAATGCACTAGTGCTGGTCTTTGGTGATGCATCATGTTTACTTTTACAGGAAGTTGAAATGGGGATTGTCCAAACCCTAGCATTAAAGGAATTCATTAGGTTCACCTAAAATATTTTCAGTAAGTCCAAATGGCTTTCAAAAATGTTCATCATTTTTGGAAAATGCTGGAAACAGCAACTAGAGGTGATGCACATTTTTGCATGACATTTTGGATTGTTGAATTAACACATATTGTATTTTGAATTGGAGCAAATAAATACTATAAATAATTTATTGCTCCAATAATTCTGATTTTTGTTGAGGGGCTTTGGAATAATCCTTTTTAGTCCCAGCAAAATTTATCAGAAGCAACAAAATTAGTTTGGTTCAAAAACCAAATTAAAACAAATGTCAGAAATAGAAAAACAGAAATAAGAGAGAAAGAGAGCTTACCTGTAACTTACCTGGACCTACTGCTATGCAGCCCACTTGGCAGCCCAGCCAACTGGCCCAGCCCACCAGAAGCCCCACCGTCTTCAACCTCTGCCAGTAGGCAGAGGCGTGTTGATGCACGCGCGCGTCGATGCCACCTCCTGCTTCACGCTGGAGGCTCATCCTCCTTCCTGTCCCCGCGCCTGGAGACGCCTCGACCCCCTCTGTCCTTCCCTCCTCTTTCCCGCCTCTCTCCCTCCCCCTCGCTTTCCTGCAGCCATGGCCAAATGCCACCATAGCCACCAACGCCGTTTGCCACGGCCACCGAGCTCCCCTCGCCTTCACGCGCTGTCCATGGTCTCCGCCATTCTCCGCCGCTCCGCCCCACCCTGGCCATGAGCGCTGGGAGGGCCTGCAACGCCGGCTGCTTCATCTTCTTCCTCCTCGGTCGCCGGAAGCCGCACGCGCCGATTCGCCGTCTCCGACGCGTCCTCGAGCCCGCTGAACCTCTCTCCGGCCTCCCTGTGAGCTACCGCATCTCCCCCTTCTCATCCTTTTGCTGTTTGCGCACTCTAGCTAGCCCCCACCACCTTGCCCGAGAATCCCTCGCTGCCGGCCATGGCGCCGTCGCGGCCACGTCCATCGCCGCTTGCATATGAGCCCGCAAATGCGCTCAGTGCGTCCCAAGGAGCTCAAAGCACCCAACTACTGCTCCTCCCGTTCTCTGTAGCGTGGTTTCGGTCGAGCCCGAACTCCGGCGGCCGCCCGACTCGTCGCCGCCGCTGCTACACACACTCCCTGCACACCACACGGCCACCACAGGATGCGCCGCACTGCCAGCAACTCATAGCCACGAACCATGCTCGAAACCATCCCCTGTAGCGCCTTCCCGTAGAGTCTGCGTCGTTGGTTTTGGTCGCCGCCGGCCGAACTCCGGCGATGTCGACGTGGCCCATCATTAGCCACTAATGACACTGCTAATTATCCCTAGAGCCACTTACAGACGGGCCGCACTGCCTAATTAACCCGGGTTTGTTCCTGTTTAAATAAAACTAACCCCCACAGGCCCCACAGGTAAGTTTGACCTGGCCCCGTCACACTTTGAACGACCCCACCCGTCAGCATTGACTCCGCTGACGTGGCCGTTGACCAGTCCCACCTGTCAGCCACACAAACCAGCCTGAGACACTGACATATGGGTCCCATAGGTCAGGTTTGACCTGGACCATCTTCGTTGACTGCTGACATCACATTGATGCAGTGGTGATGCAGTAAATCATTTTCTGGATTAAACAAACACAGGAAGTTCCAGAAAATGTTATAAACTTCCAAAAATCATATAAATTCAACAGTAACTCAGAATGAGATAAATTATATATGAAAAATTATCAGAAAAATCCAATATATCCATCTGTACCATTTTCGTGCATGTTAGAACAACTTATAGCTGTTGTTTAGCACAAATCATATAAAGGGCATTTAAACCTTCACATATGGAGTTTGAATTTGAACCTTGGGTTCAAACCAACTTCATTTAACCTTGGTGCTAGTTGCATTAGCCCAATCAACAGCATATTGCCATGTCATGATCATGCATCATATTGTGAATTGCATTGATTGTGTTCTTCCTTGTTTGCCGGTGTTTGTCCCCTCCCGATAGACGTGGTTTCGATGATGAGATCGATGACACCGATGAAGAACTATACTATCTTCAGAAGTGCCAGGCAAGCAAAACCCCCTTGTTCATTCCGATACAATCCCACTCTCTCGCTCCTGCTCTACTTTATTGCATTAGGACAACAACGATACAACTGTTACTTGATGTGGTAGTTGAACCCCTTTATCCTCTGCATGACCTGTCATTGCCACAGTAAATAGATGAAACCCACTAGCATGAGTAGGAATTGTTTGAGCCCTGATGTGCCTACTCAGTCATGCTTGTTTGTCATGCCTGCTACTGCTTAGAGTTGAGTGAGGTCTGATTCATCGGGGATGAATTTTAGATGTGTAAACATGTCCTACTATGTGTGAGCTAAGTGTGTTAACACGATTTGGTAAAGTTAGCGGTGAGAGGCCATGTAGGAGTACATGGTGGGTTGTCTCATTGAAACCGTCCTCAGGAACTGAGTTCTGTGTTTGTGATTCATGAATAGTTACTACCACACATTGGGTTCCGGTAACTCAACCCCTCTCGACTTATTAATCAACATGATCTCTGTCGAGGAGTTGCAACTAGTTTTTGGTGTTTGTAGGTAGTGTTAATAGTCTACCAAGTGGCACCCGGTACAGGTGGGATTGGGACAGACTAGGCACAGTGGCCCGGTGTACCAAGTGGCACCCGGATGGTGGACTTGGGAACCCTGCACACATCGTTTGGGGTCGTGAGCGACACCCCGGCCGGATCTCCTTGTGGATGGAACCCGAATAGGAGATAAACCTGGACTAGAGACTTGTGTGGTTAGTCAGGTCGTGGCCGACACCCTCGCCAGGCTTTCACTTGAAGGTTGCCGAGATACATGACGTGTACATGGCGGTAAGTGGCGAGAGCGTGTGTGAAGAAGTACACCCCTGTAGGGTTAATATGATCTATTCGAATAGCCGTGTCCGCGGTAAAGGACTTCTGGGTTGCCTGTACAGTTCATAGACAAGTTAAAGTGGATATTCTAAAATATGCAAGATAAGCGTGAGTGCTATGGATGGCGTTCTCGTAGGGAGACGGGAGCAGATCCATAGTAGTGTATTGTTATGGTGAATATGTGGACTCATGTGCGCCACCTCAAAAGAGTTACTTGCAGTCATAGTTTAGGATAGCCACCGAGTCAAAGCTGGCTAGCTGCAGTTAAACCCCACCATCCCCTTGTTGATAATGATGCATATGTAGTTAGATCTGATGTAAGTCTTGCTGGGTACATTTGTACTCACGTTGCTTAATTTATGTTTTTGCAGAGAGACTTAAGTCTCGCTAGTAGTACCGCGTGGACTTCGCCGTTTAGCTTGTTACCTCAGCTACGATCTTGTGCCCACGGCAGGATCTGGTAGATAGTCAGGCTTCTCAGCCTTTTTCATTTGTAGATGTCTGTACTCAGACATGTTAAGCTTCCGCTTGTGCTTTGACTTGTATGGTCTGAGTGTTGGGTCATGAGACCCATGTTTGTAATATCTCGCTCCTCGTAGCCTATTGAATAAATACTTGAGTTGTAGGGTCATGTTGTGATGCCATGTTGTATTTGCACATATCGAGCATATTGTGTGTATGTTATTGAAATGCTTGGTATGTGTGGGATCTGACTATCTAGTTGTTTATCCTTAGTAGCCTCTCTTACTGGGAAATGTCTCCTAGTGCTTCCACTGAGCCATGGTAGCTTGCTACTGCTCCGGAACTCTTAGGCTGGCCGGCATGTGTCCTTCTTCGTTCCTATGTCTGTCCCTTCATGGAAATGTCACGCGATGAATACTGGAGTCCTGTTAGCCCGCTATAGCCTGGTTCACCGGAGTCCTGTTAGCCCAGTACTACAGCCTGGATTCACTCGCTGATGACCGACACGTTCGATGCTGGGTCATGGATGCCTGTCCCTGTAAGTTTGTGCCACTTTGGGTTTACGACTAGCCAAGTCAGCCCGAGCTCCTTATCATATGGATGCTAGCGACACTGTCATATACGTGTGCCAAAAGGCGCAAACGGTCCTGGGCAAAGGTAAGGCGACACCCGTGGGAGTACCATGCATGAGGCCGCAATGTGATATGAGGTGTTACATGCTAGATCGATGTGGCATTGAGTCGGGGTCCTAACAGCTTTGGTATCAGAGCCTAACTGCCTGTAGGATTACCAAGCCAAACTGGTCGAAGTTGAGTCTAGAAAATCTTTAGTTATATAAGGGAATTGATTGTGGGATGGAACGTAAGGCTCTTTTTACTCCTTATACCTTATGCCCTTCTGATCCGAGTCATCTTATCTTTCCTACGGGGTTAAGGACTAGGCTTTCTCTGCTGTCTATTAGGATCACGTGTTACTAATCCGTAGACTTATAGGATTGATGGATTTCAAGCCTCAGTTCAGTCTCCTCTACTTCTGTGTGTTCATAGTTGGTCTCAGAACCTTCATTTTGTGACGATCGAGTGATTATGCCACCATTTTGCAAGATGTCTCAAATCATTTTGAGCATTTACAGCCGTTATGCTGCCCGAGTCGTCCCAGGTTTCTAAACAATCTGATGCATTTGCAAAATCCTTTTCTTCTGGTTTTGATGTTCATTCAGGCCAGGTTAATCACACTAATTGCTGAGTTGAGGTAATCTGTTGCCTCAACATCTATGTTGGAGCTATTATTATGACCCTAGCTGTCTAGAGTATCACCTAGTAACTTAGCCATGTTTTGTGTTCCCAGTGTGATGATACTGGCCATCATTCTCGAAAGCATCCCGTGATGCCACTTAGTTAGTAGGAATTCTATTCCTGGGTTCTTAACCCAAGATCCACCCTACTTACTTCATGTTGATAGTGTTTGCTCGTTCCTTTAGGATACTAGTAACCTTTGCGTTAGTCCTTGAGGTCTGTGGTATTTCCTTCTTCCAAATACTATGAACCGCTTATGGCAGATGGTCCTTGAACCAAGAGATCACAACAAGAATGCTCTCGATGAGTTCTCCATTCTATGTTGATACTCTACTAGTCCTACCTCTCTGCATGGATTACCCGGAAGAAACTTGTTGAACTTGGTTCAACATACTAATCTATGCATCCACAACTCAGAAAATAGTATGTTCCTTTGAGTTGTCCCTCTTTAGTGGTCTTCTGACCCTCGTCTATCAATTGATAGTCAAGAGTATGTGTGCATTCGTTCATCGATACTATTACTCTTGTGGTTCGTCAAGCCATTCTATTCTGGAATGACTAGGAGAAACAAACTCCAGTACCTTATCCATTTCCAGGATTGGGTCAAAGCAATCGTACTCTGCAGATCAAGTTGCTAATCCATCTTTTGTTCTGTTCTACCTTGGGGTATTACCATCTTTATATTAAGAATATCATGGGAATTGCACACCATCCTATGAACTCTTGATATAGTGATACTCTCTCCATCATTATTCATTTCTCGGTTCCCGCGTTGTTGCAACCGGAATGTCGACAAGTGAATCGTGATGTGTGAAATCAATACTCCTAGCAACCTTGTTGCTTGGTAGTTAAAGGACAAGAATTTCATTCTTAGCGTGTTGGTTCTTGAATCATCATTCTAAGACTGATCGTGCTACCTAGTCCTTATTTTCGGTGCACCCTTCGATCAATGAGTTGGGGCTATGCCAATCCCTTGCTTATTTGATCATCTCGTCTTGCCTTGAAAAGCAAGATTGTTCTCGAGCTTAATAGCATATCGGTGGTTCATGATTTTTCGATTATCTTCTCGGAAGTATCACTAGGTTGTCACCTAACTACTATGTTGAGCTTGTGACCAAGATGGTTTTCGAAACCACCCTTTCTCCAAGAATGCGTGTTGGATACCCCTGAGCTAGTTGGTTAAGCTAAACGACAACTTGGAGAGTTGGAAGATAAAAGCTTACGTAACTTAGTTCGTTTCAAAGGGATATCTTGGTGTTGGTGTGTTTTGAAGAAAGATGATATCTTCATTGGTTGATCCTCATGGTCAATTGTTGGACCTATTATCTTATCCAATCTTTGATTTGAGTATGGGCCATCGTCAAATCAAATCAGAACCAACGATATTCGTAATGTTGTCTTACTCGTGGGTTTTCCTTGAGCATACACCATTATATTTTTTGGTCTGACCAATGCTATCACCGTGTTCACTTAACTATGGAATTCCTTTTATATGGAAACCTGGATGAATTGTTGTTGAGCCCATCGATGACATCCTTATCTCCTCCATGATTTTGTTGAACATTAAGCTAGTGTTGGAAACTTGTGTAAGCATTTTCTTCATGCCCTGTTCATGAAGTATATGTTGGATGAAAGAAGTGACGTCCTTTGATTCACGTCCATTTGATGTAAGTTGCCACCGTGAATTCGAGAAAGTTTGTTTTTTCTCCTCTGGAATCATCCCAAGTCAGTCATGCATGTGTGAAGTATTCTATGGTCTGGTAGACTAATCATCTTCATTCCATATGTATCCCCTAGCACACCAAGCCACTGATTGACTTGTTCTAGGTAAAGAAGTTTAATTTAAGTGCACAAGACTTCGATATCCTCGATGATGGTTCCCCACCCGAACTCGGTAGTGTTTCGTTGTAAGACTACTATGTGGTGATGCTTTTCTTGGATAGCGTGTTCACATGTGTGTAGCAGAACCAGCTCATGTTTTGGAGCTTACTACCGTAGTCCATTCGTCGAGAACCTCGCAGCGCCATCTCGTCGATTTGTGTTGCAAACTTTAATTTTTCTTTCTAGACTTGATGAGTCTGGAATATCCTAACACCAACCAGATCTGAATCTCAGGCAGATATGATGGTTGGAACATCTCCCAAGAACTATAGTATTGGTCCCTCGATAACCGGTAAAGTGGATGTCATGGCCAACACACCCAGCCGGAAGACCTATTATTGTAGTATCTTGATTGAGGAAGTTGGCCACCGCCCCATAAGGATTTCGTAGGAGCTACTCCCTAGTTGTTCCTTATGGATTTTTGTGCTCCCGAAGTCTGACCTTTACTTGATGTTCTACGTATCAAACCATTTTAATAAATGGGTTGCACTAGCACATCAAGGAGAACATTAAAAGCGGAGTGCTAAATGTCGCTCGGTCGATCATTCAGATTTCGTCCCTTGGCCTCGCTAAGTTGAAATCCGAGAAGGTTATCTTCCTTTGCATCTGCATCGTCCATCGCTGTTCATCATGGTAGTATGTTGTGTTGCTAGGATCCTTGACACGAATATTGGTAAAACCTTGATGAATATGGAAATGCTCAAGTTCTTGAGAGCATGCGCAAACGCTAGGTGTTATCATTGCCACTAACTGGGATCACTCTCAGTTTCCTCGGTTATGCTATAACTTTTCAAACAAGTGGACTCACTCTCTACTGTTGAGCTTCTCCCCAATTACTAAAATCATCCCTTGTGTTGTTTTCAACAAGGTAATCCACATCATCCATTCTAATCCGGGTATGCCATTCTACCAAAACCCTCCAAACGATCGCTCGAGATTTTCCCTAGGCTGGTATAGAGAGTCTCAATGATCTCTATATCAAAGGTAATTCTTTTTGCCACTTAAGGGGATATTTCTACGAGCCACCTTTCCCTAAGGTGCCCCGTTATGGTATCATGGCAATTATTTCATCGCTATCTTGAAACCATTCACCATCTCCTCAAGCGTGGAATTGTCGCCTACCAAATCGAACCTTCGTCATCTGTTCCACTCAATCCTTTTGATGAATGCTTCGTATCTCAGCTCGAGAGATGTTCTTACCTCTCACTCCATGGGTTGATCCTGAGTTGTTCGATCTTCGAGAAGATCGATCTTTCTAGAGTTTTTCCTTCCCTCTCTTTGTCATGTTGGTTAAAGTTCTCAGAGCAAGGCATCGAGACAATGATGATAATCAAATCAACGTTCATTTGAAGTGCACCCTAGATCATGAAGATTGTGTTAGTTTGCGTTTCCCCTTCATCTTACCCTACGTTTGAATCTCGAGACGAGATTCTTGCTTAGTGGGGGTGAGTTGTCACATCCCTAGCTTCTGGCAATGCACTAGTGCTAGTCTTTGGTGATGCATCATGTTTACTTTTACAGAAAGTTGAAATGGGGATTGTCCAAACCCTGGCATTAAAGGAATTCATTAGGTTCACCTAAAATATTTTCAGTAAGTCCAAATGGCTTTCAAAAATGTTCATTATTTTTGGAAAATGCTGGAAACAGCAACCAGAGGTGATGCACATTTTGCATGACATTTTGGATTGTTGAATTAACACATATTGTATTTTGAATTGGAGCAAATAAATACTATAAATAATTTATTGCTCCAATAATTCTGATTTTTGTTGAGGGGCTTTGGAATAATCCTTTTTAGTCCCTGCAAAATTTATCTGAAGCAATAAAATTAGCTTGGTTCAAAAACCAACTGGCCCAGCCCACCAGAAGCCCCACCGTCTTCAACCTCTGCCAGTAGGCAGAGGCGTGTCGACGCACGCGCGCGTCGATGCCACCTCCTGCTTCACGCTGGAGGCTCATCCTCCTTTCTGTCCCCGCGCCTGGAGACGCCTCGACCCCCTCTGTTCTTCCCCCCTCTTTCCTGGCTCTCTCCCTCCCCCTCGCTTGCCCGCAGCCATGGCCGAACGCTACCATCGCCACCGACGTCATTTGCCACGGCCACCGAGCTCCCCTCACCTTACCGCGCTGTCCACGGTCTCTGCCATCATCCGCCGCTCCGCCCCACCCTGGCCCCGAGCGCTGGGACAACCTGCATCGCCGGCTGCTTCATCTTCTTCCTCCTCAGTCGCTGGAAGCCACATGCGCTGATTTGCCGTCTCCGACGCATCCCCGAGCCCGCTGAACCACTCTCCGGCATCCCTGTGAGCTACCGCATCTCCCCCTTCTCATCCTTTTGCTGTTTGCGCACTCTAGCTAGCCCCCACCACCTTGCCCGAGAATCCCTCACCGCCGGCCATGGCACCGTCGCGGCCACAGCCGTCGCCGCTTGCATATGAGCCCGCCAACGCGCTCAGTGCGTCCCAAGGAGCTCAAAGCACCCAACTGCTGCTCCTCCCGTGCTTTGTGGCGTGGTTTCGGTCGAGCCCGAACTCCGACGGCCACCCGGCTCATCGCCGCCGCTTCTACACACACTCCCAGCACACCACACAGCCACCACAGGATGCGCCACACTGCCAGCAACTCATAGCCGCGGACCATGCTCGAAACCGTCCCATGTAGCGCCTTCCCGCAATGTCTCCATCGTCGGTTTTGGTCGCCGCCGGCCGTACTCCGGCGATGTCGACGTGGCCCATCATTAGCCACTAATGACACTACTAATTAACCCTAGAGCCACTTACAGACAGGCCCCACTGCCTAATTAACCCGGGTTTGTTCCTGTTTAAATAAAACTAACCCCCACGGGCCCCACATGTTAGTTTGACCTGGCCCCGTCACACTTTGACCGACCCCACCCGTCAGCATTGACTCCGCTGACGTGGCCGTTGACCAGTCCCACCTGTCAGCCACACAAACCAGCCTGAGACACTGACATATGGGTCCCACAGGTCAGGTTTGACCTGGACCGTCTCTGTTGACTGTTGATGTCACATTGACGCAGTGCTGACGCAGTAAATCATTTTCTGGATTAAACAAACTCAGGAAATTCTAGAAAATGTTATAAACTTCCAAAAATCATATAAATTCAACCGTAACTCAGAATGAGATAAATTATATATGAAAAATGATCAGAAAAATCCAATATATCCATCTGTACCATTTTCATGCATGTTAGAACTACTTGTAGCTTCTGTTTAGCACAAATCATATAAAGGGCATTTAAACCTTCACATATGGAGTTTGAATTTGAACCTTGGGTTCAAACCAACTTCATTTAACCTTGGTGCTGGTTGCATTAGCCCAATCAACAGCATATTGCCATGTCATGATCATGCATCATATTGTGCATTGCATTGATTGTGTTCTTCCTTGTTTGCCGATGTTTGTCCCCTCCCAATAGACGTGGTTTCGACGATGAGATCGATGACACCGATGAAGAACTATACTATCTTCAGAAGTGCCAGGCAAGCAAAACCCCCCTTGTTCATTCCGATACAATCCCACTCTCTCGCTCCTGCTCTACTTTATTGCATTAGGACAACAACGATACAACTGTTACTTGCTGCGGTAGTTGAACCCCTTTATCCTCTACCTGTCATTGCCACAGTAAATAGATGAAACCCACTAGCATGAGTAGGAATTGTTTGAGCCCTGATGTGCCTACTCATTCATGCTTGTTTGTCATGCCTGGTACTGCTTAGAGTTGAGTCAAGTCTGATTCATCGGGGATGAATCGGAGATGTGTAAACATGTCCTACTATGTGTGAGCTAAGTGTGTGAACAGGATTTGGTAAAGGTAGCGGTGAGAGGCCATGTAGGAGTACATGGTGGGTTGTCTCATTGAAACCGTCCTCAAGAACTGAGTTCTGTGTTTTTGATCCATGAACAATTACTACCACAGATTGGGTTCTGGTAACTCGACCCCTCTCGACTTATTAATCAACATGATCTCTGTCCAGGAGTTGCAACTAGTTTCTAGTGTTTGTAGGTAGTGTTAGTAGTCTACCAAGTGGCACCCGGTATAGGTGAGCTTGGGATAGACTAGGCACAGTTGCCTGGTGTACCAAGTGGGACCCGGATGGTGGACTTGGGAACCCTGCACACATCGTTTGGGGCCGTGAGCGACACCCCGGCCGGATCTCCTTACGGATGGAACCCGAATAGGCTATAAACCTGGACAAGCGACTTGTGTGGTTAGTCAGGTCGTGGCCGACACCCTCGCCAGGCTTCCGCTTGAAGGTTGCCGAGATACATGACGTGGACATGGCGGTACGTGGCGAGAGCGTGTGTGAAGAAGTACATCCCTGCAGGGTTAATATTATCTATTCGAATAGCCTTGTCCGCGGTAAAGGACTTCTGGGTTGCCTGTACAGTTCATAGACAAGTGAAAGTGGATACTCTAAAATACGCAAGATAAGCGTGAGTGCTATGGATGGCGTTCTCGTAGGGAGACGGGAGCGGATCCATAGTGGTGTATTGTTATGGTGAATATGTGGACTCGTGTGCGCCACCACAAAAGAGTTACTTGCAGTCGTAGTTTAGGATAGCCACCGAGTCAAAGCTGGCTTGCTGCAGTTAAACCCCACAATCCCCTTGTTGATAATGATGCATATGTAGCTAGATCTGATGTAAGTCTTGATGGGTACATTTGTACTCACGTTGCTTAATTTATGTTTTTGCAGAGAGACATCAGTCTCGCTAGTAGTACCGCGTGGACTTCGATGTTTAGCTTGTTACCTCAGCTATGATCTTGTGCCCTCGGCAGGATCTGGTAGATAGTCAGGCTTCTCAGCCTTTTTCATTTGTAGATGTCTGTACTCAGACATGTTAAGCTTCCACTTGTGCTTTGACTTGTATGCTCTGAGTGTTGGGTCATGAGACCCATGTTTGTAATATCTCGCTCCTCGGAGCCTATTGAATAAATACTTGAGTTGTAGGGTCATGTTGTGATGCCATGTTGTATTTTCACATATCGAGCATATTGTGTGTATGTTATTGAAATGCTTGGTATGTGTGGGATCTGACTATCTAGTTGTTTATCCTTAGTAGCCTCTCTTATCGGGAAATGTCTCCTAGTGCTTCCACTAAGACATGGTAGCTTGCTACTGCTCCGGAACACTTAGGCTGGCCGGCATGTGTCCTTCTTCATTCTTGTGTCTGTCCCTTCATGGAGATGTCACACGATGAATACCGGAGTCCTTATAGCCCGCTACAGCCCGGTTCACCGGAGTCCTGTTAGCCCAGTGCTACAGCCTGGATTCACTCGCTGATGACCGACACGTTCGATGCTGGGTCATGGATGCCTGTCCCTGTAAGTTTGTGCCACTTTGGTTTTATGACTAGCCATGTCAGCCCGGGCTCCTTATCATATGTATTCTAGCCACACTATCATATACGTGTGCCAAAAGGCGCAAACGGTCCCGGGCAAATGTAAGGCGACACCCGTGGGAGTACCATGCGTGAGGCCGCAAAGTGATATGAGGTGTTACATGCTAGATCGATGTGGCATTGAGTCGGGGTCCTGACAGCTCCGAACCATGTCTTGGGTCAATAGTTGGGTTTGCCCGGCTCCCATGTTTTGGTACCTTACGTTCCGTTATATCGGATAAGGTAGCGCTGGGAGAACCACTGTGATTGTTCGCCGGTTGAGATGGGTTGAGCACCTCAGTGGAGAAAGCTAAAACTGACCGTCATAATAGGGTGAGAGCCGGTCGCTGTTCGAGAGGTTCTTCGAGTCCCTAAAGACTTATGCCGCTTAGAGCGAGAAGCCGGCTTTGTCCGGCCAAGGCGTGGATAGCACCCCGAAATAGATCTTCCGAATACTAGGGGCTTCGCCGAAATTTAAAATTATAGAATTCTATGGCTAAGTGAGAGTGTTCAAGCATTATAGTCCGGTTGCCTTGTTCGTTGCGTTGAGCGCCTCCCTCGAAGGACCCAAGAATGGGAACAAGAGCGCTCAAATTTATCCCGAACACCCCAGCACTCGCGGCATGGGGGCAGAAGCCGACAACTCGCCATCTCTCAAATTTAATAAACGGCCGCACAAAAGGTAATATTTTAAATTCACAAGCGTTGCTTAGCGCATATGAACAAGTTTTCAAGCGTACAGGATAACAAATGCGAGTTTACTCAAAAATTACATCTTTGGAGCATTCACCCGCTATAAGGAGGCCACCCTTCAAGACGGCCGTATAATACATATCGGGCGTGCGATACTCCTTGCCCTGTGGTGGAGCATCCGTTACAAGCTTCTCAACGTCCATATTGCCCCAGTGCACTTTAGCACGGGCAAGGGCCCTACGGGCACCTTCGATACGGACGGAGCGCTTGACGACTTCAATCCACGGACAGACATCCACCAGCCGCCGCACCAGCCCGAAGTAGCTCCCAGGCATGGCTTGCTTGGGCCATAGCCGACCTATTAGGCCCATCATGGCCTGTTCGGCCACCTTATGGAGCTCGACCAGCTGCTTCAGTTGGTCGCTCAAGGGCATAGGGTGTCCGGCCTCATCGTACTGAGACCAGGACACCTTCTCCGTCGAGCTCCCCTCCTCAGCCCGGTAGAATGCGGCAGCGTCGGACACACTGCAGGGCAGATCTGCGAACGCTCCTGGAGAGCTCCAGATTCGGGTACGTAACAAATAATTCACCTTCACGTGTTTGCTTTGCATGAAAAATGCCTTACCCACCGCTATTTTCTTCATCGCCTCAATTTCCTGGAGGGCTTTTTGGGCTTCGGCCTTAGCGGCTCTGGCGCTCTCAAGAGCCGAGGCGAGCTCGGACTCTCGAGTCTTTGAGTCACGCTCCAAACTCTCGTGTTTTTGCACGAGAGCCTGGAGCTCTTTGCGCACCTCCGCCACCCGCGCCTCCTGCTTCTCTCACTCGGTGCACTCCGCGGCTGCATTGCTTTCAGCCTTGGACACCGCTTCCTTCAGGGTCGCCACCTTGTTTGTGGCCCCTGCAATTTTCACGTTATTCCGCAAGGTATTTCTTACCTTCCTTGTCCTCGAGCTGCTTTTTGGCATGGCCGAGCTCATTCTCGGACCGCTCGAGGCTCTGCTTCAATGCATTAACCTCCGCAGTCAGTGCGGCAGAGGTCGGCAGCGCAGCCTGCATTCCTCATATTGACATGTTTATGTTAGACTCCTGCGTACATCTTTTTAGATCCTCAGTTCGACTTTTCTTTCCGAACACCAAATTGAGCATCAAGGGCTACTGTCTATGTGGTAATATTTTTACATACCTTAAATACATACCTCAAAGCCTGTTAGAAGGCTGGCACAGGCTTAGGTCAGCCTGCTCTTGGCGGACTGAACTTTCTGGACCACCGCACTCATAACAGTATGGTGCTCCTCCTTGATGGAGGCGCCGTTAAGCACCTCCAGTAAATTATCTGGTGCCTCCGGTTGGACTGGTGTCGCAGTCTCGTCCTTCTTATGAAGGGGTCGCCTGACGGACTCTAGAACCACTGAAGGTTCCGGTGTGGAGTACGGCCCAGTGCCCGACTTAGAGCCCTTTAGGGTTTGATCACCCTTACGCCCGGAGTCCGGGAGGTTGCCTTGCGGCACCTCCGGGACCTCCTCCTCCTGGCTGGGCCCCTTTTGGGACCCCACCTCAGCGTCGTCCATAGCGCGAGGAGAGGAGGCGGCCGGAAGTGAAGTACTATTCACGTCCGACGGAGCGAGAGAGCCACTCGTTCAAGTGTTCAGCCTGTCCTTGGGTGGGCTGCAGGGTTGTATTCAGCGTTAGGACACTCTATACGACAAACGAAGCCATGAGTTATTCTGGTATCCGGATACTTACGATGTCCTCGGGGGCTTATCCTTCGGCGGCCACTCCTCTTCGCTGTCGTCGGTGTTGGTGGAGTAGTCCGGAGGAAGGGTCCTTCCCTTCTTGGACCCTCCGGCCTCCCCAGTTGGGGCGGCCTTCCTTTTCTTCTCTCCCTCCGCTGGGGGAGAGGCCTCTTCTTCCTCCTCCTCGCCTTTGCGGGGGGAGTGCGCTTCAGTGTCATCAGTGGAACCAGCAGCCCCATCAATCGGGCATCCACTAGGTCTTCTGGCAAAGGAGTCGGACATTTGATCTGTCCGGACCTCTTCTGCCAGTCCTGTCAAAGGAACGGGAGCTTAGATCCTGCATAGAGTCAAACTATGAGAAACGAATATTCTGTGATGTGCAGAAGGAGCTTACCGTGCTGGCTTGACGCTTCATGCAGAATCCACGATCCTTAGTAGTGGGAGGGTGAACCTCGGAGCCCTTGAATAGCACGTTCCAGGCGTCTTCATGCGTTGTGTCGAAAAGCCTGGACAACGTTTGGTGCTGGGCCGGGTCGAATTCCCATAGGTTAAAGGCCCGTTGTTGACACGGGAGGATGCGGCGGAAGAGCATGACCTGGACTACGGTGACGAGTTTAACCTTCTTGTCCATCAGCTTTTCGGACGCACGTTTGGAGTCCGGTCACCTCTTCTTAATTACCCCATGACAGGCCCATCTCTTTCCAAGAAGTGAGTCGTGTGGGGATGCCAGATCGGAATTCGGGGGCCGCTGCCCATTCAGGGTCGCGCGGCTCGGTGATGTAGAACCACCCCGATTGCCACCCCTTGATGGTTTCCACAAAGGAACCCTCGAGCCATGTAACATTGGGCATTTTGCCCACCATGGCGCCTCCGCACTCCGCTTGGCGGCCGCCCACTACCTTCGGCTTGACATTGAAGGTCTTCAGCCATAAGCCGAAGTGGGGCTAGATGCGGAGGAAGGCCTCGCACACGACGATAAACACCGAGATGTTGAGGATGAAATTCGGGACCAGATCGTGGAAATCCAGGCCGTAGTAGAACATGAACCCCCGGACAAATGGGTCAAGTGGAAAACCTAGTCCACGGAGGAAGTGGGTGAGGAACACCACCCTCTCATGGGGCCTAGGGGTGGGGATGAGCTGCCCCTCATCTTGGAGCTCGAGTGCGCGGAGATGGATAAGCAAAGGAGGAAGAAGGCATAAATGGAAAGGGTGGATCCTTATCCCCTTATATGGGCGGACGAAGCTATGCGTACCCACCAGCTTGGTAAAACCCGCTTATCTCCCAAGCACCGTAATCAATGGCGCGGTTGGGTTACCCACGCTCGTATTGATGAGAATCCTGGAACAAGGGGACACGATCTCTGCTTTGACAAGACTTGCCAAGGAATCAGCCTCACTAAACACGCTGAGGTGGTACAATAAAACGATTCGAATAAAAGCTTGGCCGCGGTGTGATGTCACGCCATGGAATGCGTTAGCAGATTGAATTTGTGTGAATTATATTCTCTCTATGGTGGTATGTGGAACTTATTTTGCAGAGCCGGACACTATCCTTGTGTTCAAAATCTTCTATGAAGTATTCGGAGGAGGAACCCGCCTTGCAATGCCGAAGACAATATGCGCGTCGGACTCGTCATCATTGAAGCCTGGTTCAGGGGCTACGGAGGGAGTCCTGGATTAGGGGGTGTCCGGATAGCCGAACTATCACCGTTGGCTAGACTCCTGGACTATGAAGATACAAGATTGAAGACTTCGCCCCATGTCCGGATGGGACTTTCCTTGGTGTGGAAGGCAAGCTTGGCGATACGGATATGTAGATCTCGTACCATTGTAACCGACTCTGTGTAACACTAGCCTTCTCCGGTGTCTATATAAACCAGAGGGTTTTAGTCCGTAGGACGAACAACAATCATACCATATGCTAGCTTCTAGGGTTTAGCCTCTCTTATCTCGTGGTAGATCTACACTTGTACTACCGATATCATCAATATTAATCAAGCAGGAGTAGGGTTTTACCTCCATCAAGAGGGCCCGAACCAGGATAAAAACATCGTGTCCCTTGTCTCTTGTTACCATCCGCCGGTTTTGACACCGACATTGGTGTCAGGACCCCGATCCTAAGTCACACCGATCTAGCATGTAACACATCATATCACTTTGCGGCCTCACGCACGGTATTCCCACGGGTGCCACCTTACCTGGCCCGGGACCGTTTGCGCCTTTTGGCTCATGTATATGATAGTGCCGCTAGCATCCATATGACAAAGAACCCGGGCTGACATGGCTAGTCGTCAACCCAAAGTGGCACTAACTTACAGGGACAGGCATACATGACCCAACAACGAACGTGTCGGTCATCAGCGAGTGAATCTGGGTTGTAGCAACTGGGCTAGCAGGACTCCAGTAAACCGGGCTGTAGCAGGCTAACAGGACTCCGGTAGACACCGCGTGACATTTCCCCGAAGGGACAGACACAGGAACGAAGAAGGACACATGCAGGCCAGCCTAAGTGTTTTGGAGCAGTAGCAAGCTGTTAGGGCTCAGTGGAAGCACTAGGAGACATTTCCCGGTAAGAGAGGCTACCAAGGACAAACAACTAGATAGTCAGATCCCACACAAACCAAGCATTTCAATAACAGACACACAATATGCTCGATATGTGCAAATACAACATGGCATCACAACATGACTCTACGACTCAAGTATTTATTCAATAGGCTCCGAGGAGCGAGATATTACAAACATGGGTCTCACGACCCAACATTCAGAGCATACAAGTCAAAGCACAAGCAGAAGCTTAACATGTCTGAGTACAGACATCTACAAATGAAAAAGGCTGAGAAGCCAGAGTATTTACCATATCCTGCCGACGGCACAAGATCGTAGCTGAGGTAACAAGCTAAACGTCAAAGTCCACGTGGAACTACTAGCGAGACTGAAGTCTCTATGCAAAAACATAAATTAAGCAACGTGAGTACAAATGTACCCAGTAAGACTTACATCAGAACTAACTACATATGCATTAGTATCAACAAATGGGATGGTGGGGTTTAACTGCAGCAAGCCAGCTTTGACTCAGTGGCTAACCTGAACTACTACTGTAAGTAACTCTTTTGAGGTGGCGCACACGAGTCCACATATTCACCATATCAATACACCACTATGGATCCGCTCCCGTCTCCCTACGAGAACGCCATCCATAGCACTCACGCTTATCTTGTGTATTTTAGAGTATCCACTTTCACTTGTCTATGAACTGTACAGGCAACCCAGAAGTCCTTTACCGCGGACACGTCTATTCAAATAGATAATGTTAACCCTGTAGGGGTGTACTTCTTTACACACGCTCTCACCACTTACCGCCATTTACACGACATGTACTCGGCAACCTTCAAGCGGAAGCCCAACGAGGGTGTCGGTCATGACCTGACTAACCACACAAGTCTCTCATCCAGGTTTATCGCCTATTCGGGTTCCATCCGCAAGGAGATCCGGCCGGGGTGTCGCTCACGGCCCCAAACGATGTGTGCAGGGTTCCCAAGTCCACCATCCGGGTGCCACTTGGTACACCGGGCCACTGTGCCTAGTCTGTCAGAAGCCCACCTGTACCGGGTGCCACTTGGTAGACTACTAACACTACCTACAAACACCACAAACTAGTTGCAACTCCTGGATAGAGATCATGTTGATTAATAAGTTGAGAGGGGTCGAGTTACCGGAACCCAATGTGTGGTAGTAACTGTTCATGGATCACAAACACAGAACTTGGTTCCTAAGGACGGCTTCAATGAGAAACCCACCATGTACTCCTACATGGCCTCTCACCGCTACCTTTACCAAATCATGTTCACACACTTAGATCACACACAGTAGGACATGTTCACACACCTCCAATTCATCCCCGATGAATCAGACCGGACTCAACTCTAAGCAGTAGCAGGCATGACAAACAAGCATGAATGAGTAGGAACAACAGGGCTCAAACAACTCCTACTCATGCTAGTGGGTTTCATCTATTTACTGTGGCAATGATAGGTCATGCAGAGGATAAAGGGGTTCAGCTACCGCAGCAAGTAACAGATGAATCGTTGTTGTCCTAATGCAGTTAAAGAGAGTAGGAGCGAGAGAGTGGGATTGTAACGGAATGAACAAGGGGGTTTTGCTTGCCTGGCAGTTCTGAAGATACCATTGAGTCTTCATCAGTGTCAACGATCACAACGTCAGAATATTGTCTACCGAGAGGGGACAAATACCGGCAAACAAGGAAGAACACAATCAATTCAATGCACAATATGATGCATGATCATGACATGACAATATGCTGTGGTTTGAGCTAATGCAACTAGCAACAAGTTAAATGAAGTTGGTTTGAATCCAAAATTCAAATCCAAACTCCATATGTGAAGGTTTAAATGCCATTGATATAATTTGTACTAAACAACAGCTATAAGTTGTTCTAAGATGCATGCAAGTATTACAGATGGATAGATTGTATTTTTCTGATCATTTTTCATATATAAATTATTTGATTTGGAGGTACGGTTGAATTTCTCTGAATTTTAGAAGTTTTAGCTATTTTCTGGAATTTTCTGTATAAGAATAAATCCAGTAAATGATTTATTGCGTCAGCATCACGTCATGGTGACGTCAGTAGTCAACAGACCGGGTCTAGGTCAAACCTGAGGGTGGGCCCCACATGTCAGTGTCCTAGATAATTAACAGAGGCTGTTAGTGCTAATTTTGTCCTAACTAAAAAGTGTCAGTGAGGCATGGGCCCACATGTAATTGACCTAGAGGGTCATTAGATTAGTGCCTAATGGCGTTCTCGCCGGAGTTAGGCCGCCGGCGAGGAGCCGCGGCGGCAGGCGCTTTGGAAAACCGCTGTGCTGCACCGTTTGAGGCGGGGCTTGCTCCTACGTGTTCCTGGGAGCGAGCTGCGTCGACCAGTGGTGGTGGCCGGAGCTGCGGTGGCTAGGATCAATGGCGGCGACCAAAACGGCGGCGGCCGGAGTTTCTGCGTCCGTGCAACTACGGCCCAAAGGACGCGGAGAGGCCAGGGAAGAGGGGAAGTCGAAGCGGGTGCTCACAGGGAGGCGGCAGGGTAGCTTAGGGGCTCGGGGACGCTCTAGTTGCTGCGGATCGACGGCGATGGTCGGCGTTGCCGAAGCTTGAAGACGAGGAAGATGCCGGTGATGCAGGGCGTCCGGAGATGCTTGGCTTGGTGAGGAGGTCGAGGATGGAGTGACGAAGCTCATGGTCGGCTCAGAAGGTCGAGGGGGAGGCAGTGGCTGTGGTGGTGGCGAGCGGCGGCGCGGCCATGGCGGCCTCGGCCATGGGGTGGGGAGCGAGGGAGAGAGGGGAAAAGGTGAGCAGAGGAAGAGGAATAAAGTCCAGGGTGTCCAGGCGTTTCCATGATGCAAGACGAGGACGCAGGAGGCGTCGACAGCGCGAAGCAGGAGGTGGAGCTCAGGCGCGCGCGCGTCGACATGCCGGCGTCCTTCTGGCGCAGGGAGGAGGGTGACTGGCACGGGCCAGGTGGGCCGGCCCAGCCAGGTAAGTGGCCTCCTGGCCTTTCTCTCTCTCTCTCTCTCTCTCTCTCTCTCTCTCTCTCTCTTTTCATTTAGTTTGCTTTTCTATTTTTCTGTAAATGTTGGGCTTTATTTAAAATACTAAAACGTTTCCAAAAATCCTGCAAATAATTTTGGGCTCTGTTGGGATTATTCCTAATAGCCCACACTTAAGTTCAGAATTAATTGAGCACATAAAATAATATATAGCATTTAAATGCCCAATTGCAAATACTAAATGATTTAATTCAGTGACCAAATATGTCATGGAAAAATGTGCAACACCTTTGGTTATGGTTTCTAGCATTATCTAGAAATGATGAACATTTCTGAAAGCCATTTGGACTTACTGAAAATATTTAGGTGAACCTAGTGAATTCCTTTAATGCTAGGGTTTGGACAATCCCCATTTCAAGTTCATTTGAAAAGTTAAACATGATGCACGCATGAAGGGCTAGCCTACTTCATACCAGGACCAGGGATGTGACAAATCGCCCCCACTAAACAAGAATGTCGTCCCGAGATTCAAGCATAGGGTAGAATGAAGGGGAAACACAACTAACGCAATCTTCATTACCCAGGTTGCACTTCAAATGAACGTTGATTCAATCACCATCTTGTATCGTCGTCTTGCTCTGAGAACTCCAACTAACATGACAATGAGAGGGAAAAGAAAAATCTAGAGGGATCGATCTTATCGAAGGTTGAACAACTCATGATCAACTCACGAAGTGGGACATTAAAACATCTCTCGAGCTGAGAAGTTCAAACACACTTCGAGAGGAATGGAAGAACAGATGACGGGGGTTCGATTTGGTAGGCAACAATTCCATGCTTGAGGAGATGGTGAATGGTTTCGAGATAGCGACAAATAATTGCCATGACACCATAACGGGGCACCTTAGGGAAGGTGATGACTTGGTGATACTACCGAGAAGATATTCGGAAATCACAAACCACCGATATGTTACTAAACTCGAGAACAATCGTGCTTTTCAAGGCAAGATGATATGATCGAATAAGCAAGGATTGACACTATCCTAACTCATTGATCGAAGAGCGCACCGGAAATAAGGACTAGGTAGCACAATCAGTCTTAGAATGATGATTCAAGAACCAACACACTAAGAAAGAAATTATTGTCCATTAACTACCAAGCAACACAGTTGCTAGGAGTATTGATTTCACACATCATAGTTCACCTGTCGGCATTCCGGTTGCAACAACACGGAGACCGTAGAATGAACGATGATGGCGAGAAGTATCACTGCACCAAGAATTCATAAGATGGTGTGCAAGTCCTATGACTTTCTTGACATAAAGAGGGTAATACTTCAGGGTAGAACAGAACAAAAACTGGATTAGTATTTTGGTCTGCGGAGTATGACTACTTTGACCCAATCCTAGATATGGATGAGGTACTGGAGTTCATTTCTCCTAGTCATTCTGGGATAGAATGGCTTGACGGAACACAAGAATAATAGGCATCGATGAACGAAGACACACATACTCGTGACTATCAATTGATAAACGAGGCCTAGAAAACAACTCAAGAGGGACAACTCAAGGAATATGTAACTTTCTGAGTTGTGGATGCATAGATTAGTATGTCGAACCAAGTTCAATAGGTTTCTTCCGGATAATCCATGCAAAAAGGTTGAGCTGGCAGAGTCACAATATAAAATGAAGAACTCATCGAGAGCACTCCTGTTACGATCTTTTGATCCAACAAACTTCTGCCTTAAGTTGTTCATAGTATTTGGAAGAAGGAAATACCACGGACCTTGAGGACTATCGCAAAGGTTACTAGTATCCTAAAGGAACTAGCAAACACTATCAATATGAAGTAAGTAGGGTGAATCTTGGGTTCAAAACCCAGAAGTGGAATGCCTACTAACTAAGTGGCATCACGGGATGCTTTCGGGAATGATGGCCAGAGTCATCACACTGTGATCACAAAACATGGCTAGACTACTAGATGATCCCTTGAGACACCTAGGTTCATAATAATAACTCCAACATAAATGTTGAGGCAATAGAGTACCTCAACTCACCGTCTAGTGTGGTTAACCTGGTCAGAGAGGACATCGGGAATGGAAAGAAGGAATTTGCAAATGCATCAGAATATTGTAGAAACATGGGATGACTCGGACAGCATAATGACTGTAAATGCTCGAAAAGGTTTGAGACATCTACAAAATGGTGGCATAACCACTCGATCATCATAATATCAAGGTTCTGAAATCAACTATGAACATATAGAAGATAGTAGGAACTGAACTCAAGCTTAGAACCATCAATCCTATAAGTCTACGGATTAGTAACACGTGATCCCGATAGAAAGAAGAGATAGCCTAGTTCCTTAACCCCGTAGGAAAGATATGATGACTCGGATCAGAAGGCATATGGTATAAGGAGTAAAAAGAGCCTTACATTCCATCCCACAATCAATTCCCTTATATAACTAAAGAATTTCTAGACTCAACTTCGACCAATTTGGCTTGGTAATCCTACAGGCAGTCAAGCTCTGATACCAAAGCTGTCAGGACCCTGATCCTAAGTCACACCGATCTAGCATGTAACACATCACATCACTTTGCGGCCGCACGCACGGTATTCCCACGGGTGCCACCTTACCTAGCCCGGGACCGTTTGCGCCTTTTGGCTCACATATATGATAGTGCCGCTAGCATCCATATGACAAAGAACCCGGGCTGACATGGCTAGTCGTGAACCCAAAGTGGCACTAACTTACAGGGACAGCCATACATGACCCAACAACGAACGTGTCGGTCATTAGCGAGTGAATCCGGGCTGTAGCAACTGGGCTAGCAGGACTCCGGTAAACCGGGCTGTAGCAGGCTAACAGGACTCCGGTAGACACCGCGTGACATTTCCCCGAAGGGACAGACACATGAACGAAGAAGGACACATGCCAGCCAGCCTAAGTGTTCCGGAGCAGTAGCAAGCTACCAGGGATCAGTGGAAGCACTAGGAGACATTTCCCGGTAACAGAGGCTACCAAGGACAAACAACTAGATAGTCAGATCCCACACATACCAAGCATTTCAATAATAGACACACAATATGCTCGATATGTGCAAATACAACATGGCATCACAACATGACTCTACGACTCAAGTATTTATTCAATAGGCTTCGAGGAGAGAGATATTACAAACATGGGTCTCATGACCCAACATTCAGAGAATACAAGTCAAAGCACAAGCGGAAGCTTACCATGTCTGAGTACAGACATCTACAAATGAAAAATGCTGAGAAGCCTGACTATCTACCAGATCCTGCCGAGGGCACAAGATCGTAGCTGAGGTAACAAGCTAAATGTCGAAGTCCACGTGGAACTACTAGCGAGACTGAAGTCTCTCTGCAAAAACATAAATTAAGCAACGTGAGTACAAATGTACCCAGCAAGACTTACGTCAGAACTAGCTACATATGCATCAGTATCAACAAAGGGGATGGTGGGGTTTAACTGCAGCAAGCCAGCTTTGACTCAGTGGCTAACCTGAACTACGACTGTAAGTAACACTTTTGAGGTGGCGCACAAGAGTCCACATATTCACCATATCAATACACCACTATGGATCCGCTCCCGTCTCCCTACGAGAACGCCATCCATAGCACTCACGCTTGTCTTGCGTATTTTAGAGTATCCACTTTCACTTGTCTATGAACTGTACAGGCAGCCCAGAAGTCCTTTACCGTGGACACGGCTATTCGAATAGATAATGTTAACCCTGCAGGGGTGTACTTCTTCACACACACTCTCACCACTTACCGCCGTTTACACGACATGTACTCAGCAACCTTCAAGCGGAAGCCCAGCGAGGGTGTCGGCCACGACCTGACTAACCACACAAGTCTCTCATCCAGGTTTATCGCCAATTCGGGTTCCATCCGCAAGGAGATCCGGGCGGGGTGTCGCTCACGGCCCCAAACGATGTGTGCAGGGTTCCCAAGTCCACCATCCGGGTGCCACTTGGTACACCGGGCCACTGTGCCTAGTCTGTCCCATGCCCACCTGTACCGGGTGCCACTTGGTAGACTACTAACACTAACTACAAACACCAGAAACTAGTTGCAACTCCTGGATAGAGATGATGTTGATTAATAAGTCGAGAGGGGTTGAGTTACCGGAACCCAATGTGTGGTAGTAACTGTTCATGGATCACAAACACAGAACTCAGTTCCTAAGGACAGCTTCAATGAGACAACCCACCATGTACTCCTACATGGCCTCTCACTGCTACCTTTACCAAATCGTGTTCACACACTTAGCTCACACACAGTAGGACATGTTCACACACCTCCAATTCATCCCCGATGAATCAGACCGGACTCAACTCTAAGCAGTAGCAGGCATGACAAACAAGCATGAAAGAGTAGGCACAACAGGGCTCAAACAACTACTACTCATGCTAGTGGGTTTCATCTATTTACTGTGGCAATGACAGGTCATGCAGAGGATAAAGGGGTTCAGCTACTGCAGCAAGTAACAGATGAATCGTTGTTGTCCTAATGCAGTAAAAGAGAGCAGGAGCGAGAGAGTGGGATTGTATCGGAATGAACAAGGGGGTTTTGCTTGCCTGGCACTTCTGAAGATAGCATTGAGTCTTCATCAGTGTCAACGATCGCAACGTCGGAACATCGTCTACCGAGAGGGGACAAATACCGGCAAACAAGGAAGAACACAATCAATGCAATGCACAATATGATGCATGATCATTACATGACAATATGCTGTGGTTTGAGATAATGCAACTAGCAACAAGTTAAATGAAGTTGGTTTGAATCCAAAATTCAAATCCAAACTCCATATGTGAAGGTTTAAATGCCATTGATATAATTTGTACTAAACAGCAGCTATAATTTGTTCTAACATGCATGCAAGTGATACAGATGGATAGATTGTATTTTTCTGATCATTTTTCATTTATAAATTATTTGATTTGGAGCTACGGTTGAATTTCTATGAATTTTAGAAGTTTTAGCGATTTTCTAGAATTTTCCGTATAAGAATAAATCCAGTAAATGATTTATTGCGTCAGCAACGCGTCATGGTGACGTCAGCAGTCAATAGACCGGGTCCAGGTCAAACCTGAGGGTGGGCCCCACATGTCATTATCCTAGATAATTAACAGAGGCTGTTAGTGCTAATTTTGTCCTATCTAAAAAGTGTCAGTGAGGCATGGGCCCACATGTAAGTGACCCAGAGGGTCATTAGATTAGTGCCTAATGGCGTTCTTGCCGGAGTTAGGCCGCCGGCGAGGAGCCGCGGCGGCAGGCGATTCGAAAAACCGTTGTGCTGCACCGTTTGAGGCGGGGCTTGCTCCTACATGTTCCCGGGAGCTAGCTGCGTCGACCAGTGGTGGTGGCCGGAGCTGCGGTGGCTAGGATCAACGGCGGCGAGACAAACGGCGGCGGCCAGAGTTTCAGCGTCCATGCAACTACGGCCTAAAGGACGCGGAGAGGGCAGGGAAGAGGGGAAGTCAAAGCGGGCGCTCACAGGGAGGCGGCAGGGTAGCTCAGGGGCTCGGGGACGCTCCAGTTGCTGTGGATCGACGGTGATGGTCGGTGTTGCCGAAGCTTGAAGACGAGGAAGATGCCGGTGATGCAGGGCGTCCGGAGATGCTTGGCTTGGTGAGGAGGTCGAGGACTGAGTGAGAAAGCTCGTGGTCGGCTCAGAAGGTCGAGGGGGAGGCAGTGGCTACGGTGGTGGCAAGCTGCGGCGCGGCCATGGGAGAGAGGGGAAAAGGTGAGCAGAGGAAGAGGGATAAAGTCCAGGGCGTCCAGGCGTTTCCACGATGCAAGACGAGGACGCAGGAGGCGTCGACAGCGCGAAGCAGGAGGTGGAGCTCGGGCGCACGCGCGTCGACACGACGGCGTCCTTCTGGCGCAGGGAGGAGGGTGACTGGCACGGGCCAGGTGGGCCTGCCCAGCCAGGTAAGTCGCCTCCTGGCCTTTCTCTCTCTCTCTCTTTTCATTTAGTTTGCTTTTCTATTTTTCTATAAATGTTGGGCTTGATTAATATTGATGATATGGGTAGTACAAGAGTAGATCTACCACGAGATCAGAGAGGCTAAACCCTAGAAGCTAGCCTATGGTATGATTGTTGTACGTCCTACGGACTAAAACCCTCCGGTTTATACAGACACCGAAGAGGGCTAGTGTTACATAGAGTCGGTTACAATGGTAGGAGATCTACTTATCTGTATCGCCAAGCTTCCTTCCACGCCAAGGAAAGTCCCATCCGGACACGGGGCGAAGTCTTCAATCTTGTATCTTCATAATCCAGGAGTCCGGCCAAAGGTGATAGTTCGGCTATCCGCACACCCCCTAATCCAGGACTCACTCAGTAGGCCTTGAACCAGGCTTCAATGACGACGAGTCTGACGCGCATATTGTCTTCGGCATTGCAAGGCGGGTTCCTCCTCGGAATACTTCGTAGAAGATTTTGAACACAAGGATAGTGTCCGGCTCTACAAAATAAGTTACAAATACCACCGTAGAGAGAATAACATTTACACAAATTCAATCTGCTGACGCATTCCGTGGCGTGACATCACATCACGGCCAAGCCATTATTCGAATCGTTTTATTGTCCCACCTCAGCGCGTTTAGCGAGGCGGTTTCCTTGGCACGTCTTGTCAAAGCAGAGATCGTGTCCCCTTATTTTGGGATTCTCATTAATACGGGCGCTGGTAACCCAGTCGGGCCTGTTGGCGCGTCTCCTCTACCGAAGGCGAGTCCCGAACAGTCACGGGGAAGGCTCTTGGTATTCAACCTCTTTATAAAGAGACCAAGGATCCACTCCTTTCTTTCAATCTCAATCGAATCCGCCCCTCGCCTCGAGTTCCAACACCCAAAGCTCCAAACTCAGGCGCTTCGGACCTTTGATGATGTCCGGCTCCGACCTGCAAGGCCGGTGGATGCCTTCCTCCGTTATGGAAGAAGATGTGCTAAAGCTAAGAGTTGCGAGGTATTTAACAGGCGATATTTCGCATAGGCTGCCTGCCCAAGGGTAGGTTATTCCCGTTCCCAAGCGTAGTGAAAGCGTGGTGTTCACGTGTCACTTTCTTTGGGGGTTAGGCTTCCCGACGGACCCCTTCGTGAGGGGGCTCATGTTTTATTATGGGTTGGAATTTCATGACTTGGTTCCGGAGTCCATCCTCCACATCTCATCGTTCATTGTCGTATGCGAAGCCTTCCTCTGCATTACCCCTCATTTCGGATTGTGTCTTCAGACCTTCAAGGTGGAGCCGAAGATGATCAAGGGGCAACAGGCAGAGTGCAGAGGGGCTGTTATAAGCAAGAATGGTGATGCTCCGTGGCCCGAGGGCTCTTTTCAAGAGGAGCTCGGCTTATGGTAACAAGAGTGGTTTTATATCATAGTTCCCAGGGGCACCAAATGGGTGGCGCCACCCACCTTTCGCTCGGGTCCTCCATCGTGGCTGGCGTCATGGGTCAATAAAGGACTTGACTGGGGGCCATCTAAGGACGTGCCCTTGTTGTAGGGCCGCATCCGAGACCTCCTAGAGAGAGATCACTCTGGTCATAGTAGCGCAGGTCATGCTGATTCGTCGCGTCCTTCCCTGCGAAAGTCGCCACCTCCACCTGTGGGAATTTAAACCAAAGGGACCACGAGCTCTCCAACATTTTATGGGCGTGACACCCGCGGAGATGTACAAGCTTCTCTTCGGATCACAAGTGATGTGTCCGGATTTGACCGAGGACGCAGGTCTAAGTTGCAATCGCCCGGATATTCAAGTAAGTAGCCCTGTTTCCGAACACACTATCCCGTATTTATTACGAACTTGCCCTTTAAAAGGGTTGTTCTTTGAACAGGAGTGGATAGAGAAGGCAAAGTTAATCAGGTGTCCGACCCCCCTCCCTGAGACCACGCCGGATCCCGTGTTAACCAGGATGCTGGAGGTTGCGCCTTCGGAAGAGGGCGAAGGGGGGAACAAGCAAGCTATCGCCTCCGCGAAGGAGGCTGTCAGGAGAGGTGGGATCGAGAATCCCTCCATCCAAGGGAAGAAGAGGACCGCCTCTGAAGACCCGGAGACCATGGTCTCAAAGCGGGGGAAGAAATCTTCGTCAGAGGGTCCTGCGCCGAGAGATGCCTCGGCCGCATTATGCCCCCAAGGGGATGAGCCCTCTACCGAGCCGTAAGTAAAAAGGGGAGTTTATTTTAAAATAAAGGATATCCCTGCCCTATTTCTAATGAAGATGACCGAAATTTTACCTTGTAGTTCGGATCTCAGCCCTTCTCCACAGAGCTCATCTTCGGGGGATCTTCGTCCGGAGATGATAGAGAGCGAAACGCCTCCCGCTGCCGTACCGTCTTGCGAGGCAGGCGACCCTGAGGTGTCGTCGCGGAGGGTTTCTCTGAGTCCGGCGGGGCCGGAAGGCATTCGCATGTCCCCTCAAAGCCCTCCGCATCCGGCCTTCGAAAAAGGCCATCAGACGAGTCCAGCACCACCTAGTGTACGGTCGGAGGAGCTGAAGGATCTGCTCGGGCGAGCGTCTATCTTAGAAGATCACCGTGCGTTAATGGGTACGGTGATTGAAAGGATCTCATCCACCGAGAGAGGATTTCATGAAGCCGTCAGGAGTTTACTGACAGACTTTGAGGTACGCAAAATGATGTACCCTCTGACAGTTCTGCATATAACATGCGCCCTGTGTACATAGTAGCCCTAGAGGCTCGGTGTGTTGTCAAAAATGATAGCGTGCCGAGGATCATAATCCCAGGTATAACGTGTCTCCCTTCCTATATAGTTGGCGAAGGGTCCGGTGGCTAGCCGGACTGAGGAATTTGCCAAACTAAAGCGGCAACTTGACATGGCGGATGCCGACATCGCGCTTGTCAATAAGCGACTTGACGAGTCGCAAGGTATGCAATTTCTCCACGGACACCTGGTAAGGGAGCTTGATGCCCGTGCCTTACAACATGTATGCTTGATGCAGATGGTGTCGCTGCCATGGAGAACCTTCGGGTGGAGCTCGCCCGAGCCAAGGAGCAGGCCAGGAAGAGTGATGCGGCTGCCTTAAAGGCGGCCGAAGAGCTAAAAGCCGAACAGGATGCTCACTGCCGAAGCAAGAAGGAAGTGGCTAAGATGGCCGTGAAGTTTAAGATTGCTGCTGACCGCTATAAGCTTCTTGAAAAAGAAGATCGAGCGGTGCAAGAGGACCTGAAGAAGGCCATTACAGAGGCCAAGGATGCTCGCTCTACGATGAGAGCTATGAAGGAGGAGCTGCGTCAGGACGGAGATATCGCGGCTGGAAAGCCCTTTCTGCTGCGGAGGAAATTCGTGGATCCTAAATATGCTCAGTTGGACCGGCTGTGGAGTTCGGAGGATGCTTATCTGGACTTGGCGGCAAGTGCCGCGGACGCGGCCGAACACTTCCGAGATCAAAAGGATCACGAAATGGAAAAGGTTTTTTGGTCGCAGTTCCATGATCCAGAGCGCCCACTTCCATTAACCGATCGCTTGGCCGAATGGGCAGAGCTGAATAGGTTATCCGGACTTGCCATGAAGGATGTCGTGAGTCTATTGTGGCCGAGAAGGCCCGAGCCGAAGAGTTATTTTGGCTTGGTGCAGTAGTTCCTTGGTGCGGTATCGCATATCAATGCAATGAGGAGGTCGACATGCATAGAGGGTGCGCGGATGGCTCTTGCCCGTGTGAAGACATACTGGGTGGAGATGAAGGCCACCGATGTTGCATCCCAACATTCAGACGGAAGCCGAGTACCTGTCGAGCACTATTTTTAGGAAGTTCTGCAGGGAGCTCGTTTAATAGAGACGCAGTGCTCGAAGGATATTATGTTCGAATAACATGTATTGTTGTGAACAATGTATCGATGGAATATAAGAGCTTTTTATACTTGTGCCTTTCAAGAATTAAAATACCTCCTGTGTGGTCGCTAATGTATATGTATATATAACCTGAAAGATGGCAGTCTTTGGCTTCAGCCCCCACGCATATAATACGGGGGTGTTTGCAAAAAGGCACATTTTCACACTTTATCCAACGTCTTGGTCCTATAAAGGAGGTGGTAGCGCAGCAAACTAGGCAACCGGACTATAATGCTTTATCACTTTCACTTAGCCATAGGAGTTTGATAGTGGGGCTACGACATAGCCCCTAGGGGCACCGCGCTCACCCGAATTTGGGCCGCGTATGTGCCTGACCGGGAAACGGTCCTTCGTCAGTGCGGAGGAATCCTATAGATTCCGACGGGTCATCGAGTGGTTGACCAGTCTCACCCTATATCATGACAGTAAGTTTTTGGCTTTCTCTACTGAGGTGCTCACCTGGCCGAACCAGGGCACAATCGCAGTAGTTCTCCTGGTGCCGCCTTAGCCGATAGAGCGGAACGTAAGGCAGCAAAACACAGGAGCCGGGCAAACCCAACATTTCACCAAAGACATGATTCGGAGCTGATGCATATAAGGCCTAACTAGAGACGCCAAACACTCCCTAAGGTATTCGGTCTTTATGAAAACGGGCCGAACAACGCCCTTGGTAATAAGCCCCTGGTGTCTAGGTACGCGCAAAATTCTGATTTGGCCCATGCCAAAACGTCAGCCTCCTCCTTGGTTATAGCAAGAAACCAGGGGATGTGTATCAACAAGAGAGAGTAAAAAAAGTTTACGCAGGGTCTTATTCTGAAAATAGTCCTTGTCACGGATCCCTACTGCACGTTTGCCCCTGTGTCTCCGTTGTGCCGTATCCTGGACGGGTGTAGCATGGTGTTCATCTGTAAAAGAGAGGAACTTAGCTAAAAAAGATTGTGCAAAAATGTACGTTATATTAAATGAACAAAGTACAATTCAAAGAATGAATAAAATTGAGCTTAATTGTCTCTTGTTGTGCATGTGCAGAGCCCCTTGTTCGGGGGTATGCGGCTAGCAAGCCTTTGTATGTTTACACCGGACTCGTCTAACCGTGTCCGGGGTCTGAACGACCTATTTAGGTGCTTTGATTAGTGAAGCTGGTTTAGTGTGTGGCTGTCAAGGCAGTCACACAATCTTTCGCGCTCGAGGAACACTCGATATTTCCCTTTAAGGAGATGATGCCTCGTGGACCGGGCATTTTAAGAGTAAGGGATGCATAATGTGGTATTGCATTAAAGCGGGCGAAACCTTCGCATCCCAGTAGTGCTTGGTAGCTACTTGTAAATGGGGCGAGGTGGAAGGTTAACTTTTCGCGGCGGAAGTTGTCGGGTGAGCCGAAAACAACTTCTAGCAGTAGAGAGCCCGTACAATGGGCATATGGGCCTGGCATTACCCCTTGAAAGGAAGTGTTGCTATGGCGAATTTTGGTTGGGTCTATCCCCATTTTTCGGATTGTGTCCCGGTATAGAAGGTTCAGATCACTGCCGCCGTCCATGTGGACTTTTGTAAATTGGAGTCCGTCAATTATCGGATCTAGTATCAAGGCAGTCCATCCTGCATTCCGGATACTTCTAGAGTAATCCTGATGGTCGAAGGTGATTGGTTTTAACAACCAGTTGCGGGACTCCTCTGGGATAGGCCCTATGGCGCGTATCTCTATGGGCACCGCTCTATTTTTCCCTTTGGTCACGTGAAGTGAGTTTACTGTTTTGACTTCTTGTGGGAAATTCTTTTGTTTTCCGGTGCTCTGCTTGTGGGGTTCGTCATTGTCCTCGCTTGGTGTATCGAGCCCCTTGTGTTCGTCGTTGAGTTTGCCGGACTGCTTCAAGACCCAACAATTTCTATGGGTATGGTTTGCAGGCTTCTCGGGAGTACTATGGATTTGGCATATCTTTTCCAAGATTTTGTTTAACTTAGATAGCTCGTCCCTGTTATCCTTAAGGGGCAGTTTTTTATAATTCTGCCGAGAGCTTTTGAATCCTGCGTTGACTGTCGTGCTCTTCGTGCTGTTTCCCCTTTGTCCGGCGCTGGTCCTTGCTGCGTCGCGGTTTCCCATTTCCATCCCTGACTTCGGATGTACTTGGGTCGCTGGTACTGCATCTTGCCAACCAGCTATCCTCTCCCGCGCAAAAGCGGGTCATGAGGCTTGTTAATGTGGCCATTGTTCTTGGCTTTTCTTGGTCGAGGTGTCTAGCGAGCCATTCTTCTCGGACATTGTGTTTGAAAGCTGCCAAGGCTTCGGCTTTCGGACAATCGACTATTTGGTTCTTTTTAGTAAGGAATCTATTCCAGAATTTTCAGGCTGACTCTCCGGGTTGTTGAGTTATGTGACTTAAATCGTCTGCATCCGGAGGTCGGACATAGGTCCCTTGAAAATTTTCCCGAAAAGCATCCTCGAGCTCTTCCCAACTTCCAATTGTGTTTTCGGGGAGGCTTTTGAGCCAATGCCGGGCTGGCCCTTTGAGCTTGAGGGGTAAGTATTTTATGGCGTGGAGGTCATCTCCTCTAGCCATGTGTATGTGGAGGATGTAATCCTCAATCCAGACTCCGGGGTCTGTTGTTCTGTCATATGCCTCTATGTTCACGGGCTTGAATCCCGTTGGGAATTCATAATCCTGAACCTCATCGGTGAAACATAGGGGGTGTGTGGCACCTCTATATTTAGGTGTAACATAGCATTCGGATACTTGATGTGTTGCATTGCTTACTAGAGCTTTCTTTCTTGGCCCGTAGATAGATCTAACTAGGCCATCTCTTTGATGCGAATCCGTGTGCGGATCGCGTGCCGGCTTGTGTGCGGCGGCGTTTGCCGCTCTATGTTTGCCATGGGGTCGTCTATCCGGCCGGGTGGTCTGCTTGTTTTTTGATTGCGGGGGCTCTACGGCCTCCTCATCAAATTCGGGCAGTAGTTTTCGCTTTGGGTAGCTCTTCATTCGGCGACTATCGCCGTATTTGTCTATGGTGTTGAGTACTTTGCTCCTTCTGATTCTGAGCGCATCTTCCGCTGTTTTGAGCTTCTGCTTCTGCTTTTTCAGGCTACGCGCAGTGGCGATGAGCGTTTTGTGGAGGTTCTTATGCTCCAGCAACTTGTCCGGCATCAGATCGTCCGGAGTGTTATCTTCGCCGGGGATGGATTGTTTATCCAGGTTGGCCTGTTCGGACGGTTGCGCGATGGCCTATTCGTCGTCCACTAGTTCGCCCTGCTCTATGGCTGGGTCTGTATGGCTGCTGTCCTTGTCGAGGCGGGATTTTGAGCGGCGCTTACATCACCGTTTTGTCTGCTTTTCGAGGGAATGATCCCTCATGGTGTCCCATTGTTCCTCGTCGTCGCTTCCTTTAGGTGTGTCCACCATTTATACATCATGAGATGAGGTGGCTGTCCAGTGCCTTATAGGTGCTGGTTCATGCTTACCTCCTACATCGTCGTCCATATTGTCGATGTCTTCGGAGTCGAAATCGAGCACGTCGTTTAAAATTTCGACAGTGGCTATGGAGTGGGTGGTGGGTGGGCTTTGAATTTCTTGGTTGTCCGCATCCCAACCTTGCTGACCATAATCCGGCCAGGGCTCTCCAGATAAAGAGAGAGACTTTAGTTAATTCAGGATGTCGCCAAAGGGCGAGTGCTGAAAGATGTCCGCGGTGGTGAACTCCATGATCGGTGCCCAATCGGATTTGATCGGGAGGGGCGCGGAAGGTTCAGAGTCCAGAGAGGAGTCCGGCAACTTGGAGTCACGAGCTTCGCAGAGGACAGGGGATGTGTTCGGCGCAATCGCTGTAGAGATAGCAGCCCCCGAGGTGGTGTCTAGCCACCCGTGCTCGATCGGCATAGTCGGCTCCGAGCTAAGGGTCGGAGCGGACACTGGTGCGGCCTCCAGGGCACTGTCAGGCGGTAGAGCTAGATAATGCCCGTTGCGACAGTGCGGCGCGCTTGGCAGTGGCTCGAACTCGTCAAAGATCAAGTCTCCGTGGACGTCAGTCATGTAGTTCAAACTTCCAAATCTGACCTGATGGCCAGGGGCTTAGCTTTCATTCTGCTCTAGATGGCCAAGTGAATTGGCCTGCAATACAAAGCCGCCGAATACAAAGATCTCTCCGAGGAGAAAAGTCTCACGCTGGACCGCATCATTGTTGATGATCGGAGGAGCCATCGGGCCTAAAGATGATGACACAGAGGAACTCTCAATGAAAGCACCAATGTCGGTGTCAAAACCGGCGGATCTCGGGTAGGGGGTCCCGAACTGTGCGTCTAGGCGGATGGTAACAGGAGACAAGGGACACGATGTTTTTACCCAGATTCGAGCCCTCTCGATGGAGGTAAAACCTCCTGCTTGATTAATATTGATGATATGGGTAGTACAAGACTGGATCTACCATGAGATCAGAGAGGCTAAACCCTAGAAGCGAGCCTATGGTATGATTATTGTTCGTCCTATGGACTAAAACCCACCGGTTTATATAGGCACCGAAGAGGGTTAGGGTTACACAGAGTCGGTTACAATGGTAGGAGATCTACATATCCGTATCGCCAAGCCTGCCTTCCACGCCAAGGAAAGTCCCATCTAGACACGGGACGAAGTCTTCAATGTTGTATCTTCATAGTCTAGGAGTCCGGCCGAAGGTGATAGTTCGGCTATCCGGACACCCCCTACTCCAGGACTCCCTCAGTGGTCTTCGCCTGCCAAAGGCGCTGGCGATGACACCCTCTTGGGCTCCACGGTGACCTCTGTCCTGCCATCCTACTGGTCTTGATCTTGTTGCACCGATATGGAAACCTTTGCCTGATGCCTCGATACTCTGCACCTGCGCATGCCCCTTTAGCACCAAAGAGTAAATGAGGACAGTGCAAGGGCTGGCGCCCGCCTGGCACCTGCCTGATCTTGATCTTCATGGTTTGCGTCATGGGAACATCGCGAGGTACCCCTTGCCTTGATCTCTCTGCCTCCTCTCGAGCCTACCTGGTGAGGCCACTCCTGAGGATGCCTTGCGTCATCCGCCCCGCGAGGCTTGGCCCCTCGCGAGGGTCTTCAGCGTTGGTTGATGAAGATGGGTATAACAAAAACTGCCAAGAATGAAAGAAATGGTGAACACAAACTATAAAGCATAGGTATTGATCAACCAGGATGAACACAAACTACTTGACAAACTCAGCAAAAGGATGTACATAAAATTAAAAAAAGCAAAGAGTTATGAAAACCTAACCAGCTTTGTGTTAAGAAGGTCTTCTTCCTTGTGAACAAACATTGGGAGGAGTTTAGCCGTTTTTTTTCATCAATCTTTGGAACTGTTGTAGTGAAAATATCATACTCCAGGCAGTACTGTGCATTCACAAAAATAGAATTAAAACAACCTCTCAAATGCCACTACACTAAAACTAGAGTAAAAAAGGGAGACATGGGTGCAAAGAACTAAAACTTGTATGAAGTAGGGACTAAGTACAACCCTGTCAGCGGAAGAGAATATATCAGAGGTCTCCGACTTATCCTTTCACAAGTTTATGAGACAATCCATTACATCTCCTTCCATCTGCTGCCCTTCACCGAAAAGAGAATAAAGGACACGTCCTGTGAGGTCAATCACATTCGCAGGGATGGTAAACATGTAGTAGCTTGTCATGTAGATTTAAAAGGATGGGAAAAAATATTAGAAGTTCAGATACTAATACAACAGAAGTTCAGAAACCATAACTCCAAAGGCAAGGAGAAATGAACAAAAGTTCAGATACAATAATAACAGAAGTTCAGAAACTATAACTCCAAAGACAAGGAGAAATGAACAGAAGTTCAGATACTAATACAAGAGAAGTTTAGAAACTATAACTCCAAAGGCAAGGAGAAATGAATAGAAGTTCAGATACTAATACAACAAAAGTTTAGAACTGTCAGGACCCCGATCCTAAGTCACACCGATCTAGCAAGTAACACATCATATAACTTTGTGGCCTAACGCACGGTATTCCCATGGGTGCCACATTACCTGGCCCGGGACTGTTTGCGCCTTTTGGCTCACATATATGATAGTGTCGCTAGCATCCATATGACAGAGAACCCGAGCTGACATGACTAGTTGTGAACCCAAAGTGGCGCTAACTTACAGGGACAAGCGTACATGACCCAACAACGAACGTGTCGGTCAACAGTGAGTGAATCTGGGCTGTAGCAGCTGGGCTAGCAAGACTCCGGAGAATCTAGGCTGTAGCAGGCTAACAGGACTCCGGTAGACACCGCATGACATTTCCCCAAAGGGACAGACACAGGAACGAAGAAGCACACATGCCGGCCAGCCTAGGTGTTCTGGAGCAGTAGCAAGCTACCATGGCTCAGTGGAAGCACTAAGAGACATTTCCCGGTAAGAGAGGAAACCAAGGATAAACAACTAGGTTGTCAGATCCCACACATACCAAGCATTTCAATAACATACACACAATATGCTCGATATGTGCAAAAACAACATGGCATCACAACATTACTCTACGACTCAAGTATTTTATTCAATAGGCTCCGAGGAACGAGATATTACAAACATGGGTCTCATGACCCAACATTCAGAGCATACAAGTCAAAGCACAAACGGAAGCTTAATATTTCTGAGTATAGACATCTACAAATGGAAAAAGCTGAGAAGCCTGACTACCTACAAGATCCTGCCAAGGGCACAAGATCGTAGCTGAGGTAACAAGCTAAACGTAGCTGTCCAAGCGGAACTACTAGTGAGACGGAAGTCTCTGCAAAAACATAAAATAGGCAAACGTGAGTACAAATGTACCCAGCAAGACTTACATCAGAACTAACTACATATGCATCATTATCAACCAAGGGGATGGTGGGGTTTAACTGCAGCAAGCCAGCTTTGACTCGGTGGCCATCCTGAACTACGACTACTATGTAACTCTTTGAGGTGGCGCACACGAGTCCACATATTCACCAACCAATACACTACGATGGATCCGCTCCCGTCTCCCTACGAGAACGCCATCCATAGAACTCACACTTATATTGGGCATTTTAGAGTATCCACTTCCACTTGTCTATGAATTGTACAGGCAACCCAGAAGTCCTTTACCGCAGACACGGCTATTCGAATAGATCATATTAACCCTGCAGGGAGGTACTTCTTCACACATGCTCTCGCCACTTACCGCCATGTACACGTCGTGTATCTCGGGAACCTTTAAGCGGAAGCCTGGCGAGGGTTTCGGCCACGACCTAACTAACCACACAAGTCTCTCATCCAGGTTTATCGCCTATTCGGGTTCCATCCGCAAGGAGATCCGGCCGGGGTGTCACTCACAGCCCCAAACGATGTGAGCAAGGTTCCCAAAGCCCACCATCCAGGTGCCACTTGGTACACTGTGCCACTGCACCTAGTCTGTCCCAAGCCCACCTGTACCGGGTGCCACTTGGTAGACTACTAGCACTACCTACAAACACCAGAAACTAGTTGCAACTCCTGGACAGAGATCAAGTTGATTAATAAGTCGAGAGGGGCACTTAGGCATTCCAATGCATGGTAGTAGCTGTTCATGGATCACAAACACAGAACGCAGTTCCTAAGGACGGTTTCAATGAGACAACCCACCATGTACTCCTACATGGCCTCTCACTGCTACATTTACCAAATTGTGTTCACACACTTAGCCCACACACAATATGACATGTTCATCAATGTTCCAATTCATCCCCGATGAATCAGACCTGACTCAACTCTAAGCAATAGCAAGCATGACAAACAAGCATGAATGAGTAGGCACATCAGGGCTCAAACTACTCCTACTCATGCTAGTGGGTTTCATCTATTTACTGTGGCAATGACAGGTCATGCAAAGGAAAGGGGTTCAACTACCGCATCATGTAACAGTTGAATCATTGTTGTTCTAATGCAGTAAAAGAGGGCAGGATCAAGAGAGTGGGATTGTATCGGAATGAACAAGGGGATTTTGCTTGCCTGGCACTTCTGAAGATAGTATAGTTCTTCATCGGTGTCATCGAACTCATCGTCGGAACGTCGTCTACTGAGAGGGGACAAATATTGGCAAACAAGGAAGAACACAATCAATGCAATGCACATTATGATGCATGAATGTGATATGGCAATATGCTATGGTTTGAGCTAATGCAACTAACAACAAGTTAAATGGAGTTGGTTTGAATCCAGGAATCAAATCCAAACTCCATATGTGATTTCTTAAATGCCATTTAATTGAATTGTCCTAAACAGTAGTCATAAGTTGTTCTAACATGCATGAAAATGATCTAGATGGATAGATTGGATTTTTCTGATCATTTTTCATATATAAATTATTTCATTCTGAGCTACGGTTGAATTTATATGATTTGTAGAAGTTTTGACCATTTTCTGGAATTTCCTAAAAAGAATAAATCCAGAAAATGATTTACTGCCTCAGCCTGACGTTAGTGTGACGTCAGCAGGTCAACGGAGCAGGGTCCAGGTCAAACCTGACGTGTGGGGTCCACACGTTAGTGACTAACTAACTAATCTAAATTAATTAGTGTTAAACTACTACTAACTAAAAATGTCGGTGGAGTAATTAAACTTAATTAAAAACTAATGTTGGATTAGCTGGGGCCTGGGCCCACTCGTCAGTGACCCCCGGGGGGTCAAACTGGGGTCAAACTAGGTCGAACTCGTCGGAGTTGACCCGGGGCTCGTCGCCGGCAAGGCCAGGGACGGCGGAGAGATGCGGGTTTCCTCCTCCGGCAACCTAATCGATGGCGGAGAGTGGCTACGTGGAGCTGGAGCTCACGCACGTCGAGCGGTGGCGGTGGGAGATGCTGGGTTGGTCAGAAACGTCGCCGGTGACGACCTTGGCAGTCGCCGGAGTTCGGGCGAGGTCGAAGCCGTCGCTACGAGGCATGGCGAGGCGCGTGAGGAGGTTCTATGGGCTTCTGCGACTGTGGTGAAGATGATGGCATGCTCGGAATCAAGCCAACGTGGCTGTGGCCACGACGGCGACGTGCGGTGGCGGCGGCGGGCGCGGTCGAGCTAGGTGCGGTTGCTGTGGTGCTCGAGAGTGAGAACGGGAAGGGGGAGAAAGAAGAGGAGCTCACGGGGAGTGCAGGGGGCATCGAAGCGGGCTCGAGGAAGGCTCGGAGCAGACGGCGCGGCCGTGGCGATCCTGGCGTCCGAGGAGGAAGAAGGCGAGGTAGCTGGCGATGTGGGCGGCAGGCGTCGCGTGGCTCTGCGTAGACGATGAGGATGACACTGAAGTTCTTCAGGCCGGGTCGGCGAGGCGAGGAGAGCACGGTGGCTGCGCTTTCACGGCGGCGAGCATTTGACGGTTGCGGCCATGGCGAGGAGAGGGCAAGAGAGTGGACAGAGAGGGAGAGTGAAACATCCAGGGGGTCGGGGCGGGGCCGAAGAGATGGCCCGAGGCATTGCGCTGTCCCGGGGACGCAGGCAGGCAGGTGGCGTGGCAGCACGGCCGTGCGCGCGCGTCGGGCACACGCTCGTCCTCCTGGCAGAGGAGGAACACAATAGGGGAGGAGGCGGTGGTGGGCTGGGCCGCCAGCTGGGCCGGCCAGGTGGGCTGCACGAGTGAGGCCAGGTACTAACTCTCTCTCTCTCTCTCTCTCTCTCTCTCTCTCTTTTATTTCTGTTTTTCTATTTCTGACATTTGTTTTAATTTGGTTTTTGAACCAAACTAATTTTATTGCTTCTGATAAATTTTGCAGGGACTAAAAAGGATTATTCCAAAGCCCCTCATCAAAAATCAGAATAATTGGAGCAATAAATTATTTACAGTATTTATTTGCTCCAATTCAAAATACAATATGTGTTAATTCAACAATCCAAAATGTCATGCAAAAATGTGCATCACCTCTGGTTGTTGTTTCCAGCATTTTCCAAAAATGATGAACATTTTGGAAGGCCATTTGGGTTCACTGAAAAATATTTTAGTTGAACCTGGTGGATTGCTTTTTATGCCAGGGTTTGAACATCCCCCATTTCAAGTTCATTTGAAAAGTTAAACATGATGCACACATGAAGGGCTAGCCTACTGCATGCCAGGACTAGGGATGTGACAACTCGCCCCCACTAAACAAGAATCTCGTCCCGGGATTCAAAACATGAGGTAAGAGGACAAAGGTGACACAATCTAACACAATCTTCATGATACAGGGTGCACTTCAAATGAACGTTGATTTGATCATCATCATTGTCTCGATGTCTTGTTCCAGGAACTCCTACCATAATGAAAATGAGAGGGAAAAGAAACTCTAGAAGGATCGATATTTTCGAAGATTGAGCAACTCAGGATCCACTCACGGAATGAGACATAGAAACATCTCACGAGCTGAGACACGAAGCACACATCCAGAGGAATGGAGTGAAGCAGATGACGAAGGTTCACTAGGTAGACAATAATTTCACGCTTAAGAAGGTGGTGAACGGTTGTCAACGTAGCGAGGAGTTGAGTTATCATGATACCATAATGAGACATCTTGGAGGAGGTGGCTCGTGGAATCATCCCTTAACTGGCCAAAAGAATTACCTTTGATTCAAAGATCATTGAAACTCTTTATACCGGCTTAAGGCAAATCACAAATGATCATTTGGAAGAGTTCGGTAGAATAACATACTCGGACTATTATGGACGATGTGGATTAACTTGTTGAAGACAACGCAATGGATGATTTTGCTTATCACCGGAAATGGATGGGACCCATGGTAGAATGGCACATTGGCGGTGCAAGCTGGGAACAAAATGCAACTGCTGGGAATGATTCTAGTAACTGGGTAGAAACATCAATAGTAGAGAGTGATTCCACTATTGGAATGGTTATAGCATAACCGAGGAAGCTAGGAGCAATCCCAGTTAGTGCCGATGATAACACCTAGTTCTTGTGCGTGCTTTCAAGAACTTGAGCATTTCCATATTCATCAAGGTTTTACCAACATCCGTGTCAACGATGCCGGCAACACAACATACTACCATGATGAATAGTGATGGGCAAGCAAATGCAAAGGAAGATAACACCTTCTAAGATTTCACCTTAGCGAGGCCAAGGAAACAAAATCTGGATGATCGACCGAGAGACATTTAGCACTCTGCTTCTAATGTTCTCCTCGATGTTCTACATACCACATTCATACTTAAAGCATTAACGTGGCCATCAAGTATAGGTCGGACTTCGGAAGACAAAGGATTTATAAGGAACACTTCTAGAAAAGTCACACAAAATCATTATAGAGAAGATGGAAAAAATAGCTCATTCAAGATACTACAATAATAGATCATCCGGCTAGGTGTGTCGGCCAAAACATCAACCTTGCCAGAGCCTACATCATAGATCTTGGAAAAGTACCAACCATCACATCTGCCTGAGATTCAGATCCGGTCGGTGACAGGATATTTCAGACAACATGTCTGGAATAGAAAGTTTGCAACACAAATCGACGAGATGATGTTGCGAGATTCTCGGGAAATGAACTACGATAGCAAGCTCCAAAACATGAGCTGGTTCTGCTACATACATGTGAATACACTGTCCCAGACAAGCATGGCCACGTAGTAGTCTTATAATAAAACACTACCGAGTTCGGGTGGGGAACCATCATTGAAATAACGAAGTCATGTGCATGTCCTTCTGGGCCCTTCGGGAATAGCATTTGAACTTCTTATCCTTGAACAAATCAATCAGTGGCTTGGTGTGCTAGGGACACATATAGAATGAAGGTTGCAAGTCTCCAAACCACAGAATACTTTGCACGTATGCATGACTGATTTGGGATGATTCCAAAGGAGGCAAAACAATTTCCTCGAATTCACGATGGCAACTTTCACCAAATACACGTGAATCGGAGGTAGTCACTTCTTTCATCCAAACATATGCTTCACGAACGGGACATGAAGATAATGCTTATAAAAGTTTCCAACACTAGATTAATGTTCATCATGATTCATGGAGGAGACAAAATGTTGTTGATGGACTCAATAGCAAATCATCTGAATTTCCATATCACTGGACTTCCACCATCATGTGAACACGGTGATAGCATTGGTCAGACCAAAGATGTAATGGTGTATGCTCGAGGGATCAACCACGAGTAAGACAACATTACGAATGTCGTTGGTTCTGATTTGACTTGATGACAACCCATACTCAAGTCAAAGTTTTTACAAGGTAATAGATCCAACAACTGATCATAAGGACCAATCGATGGAGATATCATCTTTCTTCAACACACACACAAAAAGATATCCCTTAACATGAACTAAGTCAGACAAGCTTTTATCTTCCAACTCTCCAAGTTATCGATGGAGAAAGAGTGGTTTATTGGAAAACCAACTTGATCACGAACTCAACATATCGGTTAGGGGACGACCTGGTGATACTTCCGTGACGATATCCCGAAAATCACAAACCACCGATATGTGTCTAAGCTTGAGAACAATCTTGCTTTTCAAGGCAAGACAATATGATCAGAAGAGCAAAGGTTTGATAAAATCCTAACTCATCGATCAAAGAGTTCACCAGAAATAAGGACTAGGTAGCACAATCTTTCTTAGAATGATGATTCAATAACCAACACGCTAAGAATGAGAATATTGTCCATTACTACCAAGCAACTAGTTGCTAGGAGTATTGATTTCACACAGCACGGTTCACTTGTCGGTATTTTGGTTGCAACAACACGGAACCGAGTAGCGAATGATGATGGCGAGAACTAACACTGCATCAAGAATTCATAAGAGCGTGTGCAAATCTCACGATACTCTTGCTATGAAAGAGGGTGATAATCCAAGGTAGAACAGAACAAAAGCTGGATTGGCATTTTGATCTGCGGAATACAACTGCTTTGACCAAATCCTTGATATGGATGAGGTACTGGAGTTTGTTTCTCCTAGTCATTCCAGAATAGAATGGCTTGACGGACCACAAGAGTAAGAGGCATCGATGAACGAATGCACGCATACTCTTGACTATCAATTGATAGAAGAGGGTCAGAAGACAACTAAGGGGGACAACTCAAAAGAACATACGATTTTCTGAGTTGTGGACGCATGGATTAGAATGTCGAACGAGTTCAACATATTTCTTCCGGACAATCCATGAGAGAGGTAGGTTTGGCAGAATCGTAATATAGAAGGGGAACTCATCGAGAGCACTCTTATTGTGATCTTTTGGTTCCCGAACTTCTGCCATATTGGTTCATGGTATTGGAAGAAGGATATACCACGAATCTCGAGGACTATCGCAAAGGTTAATAATATCCTAAAGGAACTAGCAAACACCAACAACATGAAGTAAGTAGGGAAATCTCGGGTTCAGAAACCCGGGAGTTGAATACCTACTACTAAGTGGCATCACAGGATGCTTTCGAGAATGATGGACAGAATCATCACACTGGAAACACAAATCATGGCTAGCTTACCAGGTGGTCCTCTAAGACACCTAGGGTCATATTAATAATTCCAACATATATGTCGAGGCAATAGAATACCTCAACTCAACAATTAGTGTGATTAACCTAGCCTAAAGGAACATCGAAACCAGAGGGAAAGGATTTTGCAAATGCATCAGATTGTTTAGAAACCTGGGATGACTCGGACAACATAACGGCTGTAAATGCTCAAAAAGATTTGAGACATCCTGCAATATGGTGGCATAACCACTCGATCATCATAATATCAAGGTCCTGCGGCCAGCTATGAACACACGAAAGTAGTAGGGACTGAACCGAGGCTTGAATTCATCAATCCTATAAGTCTACGGAATAGTAAGATGTGATCCTGATAGAAAGAAGAGAAAACCTAGTTTCTTAACCCTGTATGAAAGATAGGATGACTCGGATCAGAAGGCATAAGGTATAAGGAGTAAAAGAGCCTTATGTTTCATCCCACAATCAATTCCCTTATATAACTAAAGAACTTCTAGACTCAACTTCGACCAGTTTTGCTTGGTAATCATACAGGTGGTCAAGCTTTGATACCAAAACTGTCAGGACCCTGATCCTAAGTCACACCGATCTAGCATGTAATACATCATATCAATTTGCGGCCTCACGCACCGTATTCCCACGGGAGCCACATTACCTGGCCCGGGACCATTTGCGCCTTTTGGCTCACTTATATGATAGTGTCGCTAGCATCCATATGACAGAGACCCCAGCTGACATGACTAGTCGTGAACCCAAAGTGGCGCTAACTTACAGGGACAGGCATACATGACCCAACAACGAACGGTTCGGTCAACAGTGAGTGAATCTAGGCTGTAGCAGCTGGGCTAGCAGGACTCCAGAGAATCTGGGCTGTAGCAGGCTAACAGGACTCCGGTAGACACCGCGTGACATTTCCCCGAAGGGACAGACACAGGAACGAAGAAGGACACAAGCCGGCCAGCCTAGGTGTTCTGGAGCAGTAGCAAGCTACCATGGCTCAGTGGAAGCACTAGGAGACATTTCCCGGTAAGCGAGGCTACCAAGGGTAAACAACTAGGTTGTCAGATCCCACACATACTAAGCATTTCAATAACATACACACAATATGCTCGATATGTGCAATAACAACATGGCATCACAACATGACTCTACGACTCAAGTATTTTATTCAATAGGCTCCGAGGAGCGAGATATTACAAACATGGGTCTCATGACCCAACATTCAGAGCATACAAATCAAAGCACAATCATAAGCTTAATATGTCTGAGTACAGACATCTACAAATGAAAAAAGCTGAGAAGCCTGACTATCTACAAGGTCCCGTCGAGGGCACAAGATCGTAGCTGAGGTAACAAGCTAAACGTCGAAGTCCAAGCGGAACTACTAGTGAGATGGAAGTCTCTGCAAAAACATAAAATAGGCAAACATGAGTACAAATGTACCCAGCAAGACTTACATCAGAACTAACTACATATGCATCGTTATGAACCAAGGGGATGGTGGGGTTTAACTGCAGCAAGCCAGCTTTGACTCGGTGGCTATCCTGAACTACGACTGCAATGTAACTCTTTGAGGTGGCGCACACGAGTCCACATATTCACCAACCAATACACTACTATGGATCTGTTCCCGTCTCCCTACGAGAACGCCATCCATAGCACTGACACTTATCTTGTGCATTTTAGAGTATCCACTTCCACTTGTCTATGAACTGTACAGGCAACCCAGAAGTCCTTTACCGTGGACACGGCTATTTGAATAGATCATATTAACCCTTTAGGGGTGTACTTCTTCACACACGCTCTCGCCACTTACCGCCATGTACACGTCGTGTATCTCGGCAACCTTCAAGCGGAAGCCTGGCAAGGGTGTCGGCCATGACCTGACTAACCACACAAGTCTCTCGTCCAGGTTTATCGCCTATTCGGGTTCCATCCGCAAGGAGATCCGGCCACGGTGTCACTCACGTCCCCAAACGACGTGAGCAGGGTTCCCAAGCCCACCATCCAGGTGCCACTTGGTACACCATGCCACTGCACCTAGTCTGTCCCAAGCCAACATGTACCGGGTGCCACTTGGTAGACTACTAGCACTACCTACAAACATCAGAAACTAGTTGCAACTCCTGGACAGAGATCAAGTTGATTAATAAGTCGAGAGGGTCTCTTAAGCATTCCAATGCGTGGTAGTAGTTGTTGATGGATCACAAACACAAAACTCAGTTCCTAAGGACGGTTTCAATGAGACAACCCACCATGTACTCCTACATGGCCTCTCACCACTACCTTTACCAAATCGTGTTCACACACTTAGCTCACACACAATAGGACATGTTCATCACCGTTCCAATTCATCCCCGATGAATCAGACCTGACTCAACTCTATGCAATAGAAAGCATGACAAACAAGCATGAATGAGTAGGCACATCAGGGCTCAAACAACTCCTACTAATGCTAGTGGGTTTCATCTATTTACTGTGGCAATGACAGGTCATGCAGAGGAAAGGGGTTCAACTACCACAGCATGTAGCACTTGAATCATTCTTGTCCTAATGCAGTAAAAGAGAGAAGGAGCGAGAGAGTGGGATTGTATCAGAATGAACAAGGGGGTTTTGCTTGCCTAGCACTTCTGAAGATAGTATAGTTCTTCATCGGTGTCATCGAACTCATCATTGGAACGTCGTCTACTGAGAGGGGACAAATATCAGCAAACAAGGAAGAATACAATCAATGCACTACACATTATGATACATGAATGTGATATGGAAATATGTTGTGGTTTGAGCTAATGCAACTAGCAGCAAGTTAAATGGAGTTGGTTTGAATCCAGGATTCCAATTCAAACTCCATATGTGATTTCTTAAATGCCATTTAATTGAATTGTCCTAAACAGTAGTCATAAGTTTTTCTAACATGCATGAAAATGGTACAGATGGATAGATTGGATTTTTCTGATCATTTTTCATATATAAATTATTTTATTCTGAGCTACGGTTGAATTTATATGATTTTTAGACGTTTTGACCACTTTCTAGAATTTCCTAAAAAGAATAAATCCAGAAAATGACTTACTGCGTCAGCCTGATGTCATTGTGACGTCAGCAGGTCAACGGAGCCGGGTCCAGGTCAAACCTGAAGTGTAGGGTCCACACGTTAGTGACTAACTACCTAATCTAAATTAATTAGTGTTAAACTACTACTAAATAAAATGGGAGTGGAGTAATTAAACTTAATTAAAAACTAATCTATGGTTAGCTGGGCCTGGGCCCATTCGTTAGTGACCCCTGGGGAGTGAAAATGGTGTCAAACTGGGTCAAACTCGCCGGAGTTGACCCGGGGCTCGCCGCTGGCAAGGCCAGGGACGGCGGAGAGGTGCGGGTTTCCTCCTACGGCGACCAAATCAACGGCGGAGAGCGGCTACGTGGAGCTGGAGCTCACGCGCATCGAGTGGTGGCGGTGGGAGATGCTGGGGTGGCCGGAAACGTCGCCGGCGACGACCTTGGCCGTCACCGGAGTTCGGGTGAGGTCGAAGCCATCGCTATGAGGCATAGCAAGGCGCGTGAGGAGGTTCTATGGGCTTCTACAACTGCCGTGAAGATGATGGCGTGCTCTAAGTCAAGCCAACGTGGTTGTGGCCACGACGGCGACGTGCGGTGGGGCGGCGGGCGCGGTCGAGCTTAGTGTGGTCACTGTGGTGCTCGAGAGCGAGAACAGGAAGGGGGAGGAGGAAGAGGAGCTCACAGGAAGTGCAGGGGCGTCGAAGCGGGCTCGGGGAAGGCTCGGAGCAGACGGCGCGGCCGTGGCGATCTCGGCGTCCGAGGAGGAAGAAGGCGAGGTAGCCGGTGATGCAGGGCGGCAGGCATCGCGTGGCTCTGCATAGATGATGAGGACGACGCGGTAGTTCTTTAGGGTGGGTCGGCGAGGCGAGGGGAGGACGGTGGCTGCGGTTTCATGACGGCGAGCGTTTGGTGGTTGCTGCCATGGCGAGGAGAGGGCAAGAGAGTGGGCAGAGGGGGAGAGTGAAACGTCCAGGGGGTCGGGGCAGCGTCGAAGATAAGGCCCGAGGCGTTGTGCTGTCCCGGGAACGCAGGCAGGCAGGTGGCGTGGCAGCATGGCCGTGCGCGCGCGTCGGGCACACGCTCGTCCTCCTGGCAGAGGAGGAAGACGATAGGGGAGGAGGCAGTGGTGGGATGGGCCGCCAGCTGGGCCGGCCAGGTGGGCTGCACGAGTGAGGCCAGGTACTAACTCTCTCCCTCTCTCTCTTTTATTTCTGTTTTTCTATTTCTGACATTTCTTTTAATTTCGTTTTTGAACCAAACTAATATTGTTGCTTCTGATAAATTTTGCAGGGACTAAAAAGAATTGGAGCAATAAATTATTTATAGCATTTATTTGCTCCAATTCAAAATACAATATGTGTTAATTCAACAATGCAAAATTGCATGCAAAAATGTGCATCACCTCTGGTTGCTGTTTCCAGCATTTTCCAAAAATGATGAACATTTTTTAAGGCCATTTGGGTTCACTAAAAAATATTTTAGTTGAACCTGGTGGATTCCTTTTTATGCTAGGGTTCAAACATCCCCCATTTCAAGTTCATTTGAAAAGTCAAACATGAAGCAGACATGAAGGGCTAGCCTACTGCATACCAGGACTAGGGATGTGACAAGAACAAAGTAGCATCTCTAGCAGCAACAAAAATAAGAAGAAGAAAACTCACTCAGAATGCTTCTCCATGCCATCATCACTACGCACGTATTGTTTCACACTCCGGGCCTCAGATAGATGAGGGTAAATGTACTTATTTAGGAGAGCAAGAGCAGAACGACACTTCAAAGGCAATCTGAATGCTCTCTTGGAGGAAGTTATGTTGCCAGACTCAACTGTCGGTTTCCTCCTGGTGATGAAAACATTCTTCTCACCTCTGCCAGCAACAGTACCAAGTGCACATTTACCATTCTTCAGGTTAAGCAATCTTCTCAAAATCATCATCCGATGAAATCACCTCTACTTCGACTGCTTCGACTGCACCAACCTTCCTGGAGCAAGGGGTGTTTGGAGCACCACAAATACCGCTAGCCTGCTTCCCCAACTCAGAAGGAATAAGGGTTCGAGCGCTATCATCTTCTCTCGGAGTTGTACTCATCGATTCCTCCCTAGGCTGGTATTCCTATGACCCGAGGAATGAGTAGTGGTAATCAGTCAAGTCCAACGGATCCACTGTCAAAGAAAAGGAAGACAAAAAAGAACATTAAATATAACTGAAGTTCAGGTACAAGACAATGTACAGTCCAACTAATATAGATGACATGGTTACTACTAAATCTAACGTAAAAATATGTGTTGCATTTAAAAACTAAATGAAGTTCAGGCACAACCCAAGGCACAATTCAGCATAAACCGATGAATTGGAAAACATTAAACTAGAGCTAACAAAAGTATAAAAAGTTATCATCTCTGAAGTTCAAGTAGAAGAAATGCTCCTGTCCAAGTAAGCAATGAAAGGAAAAAATACTGAAAAAAATACACAAGCAAAATAAAAAAAGATAAAAAATAAAGTTCATGTACAATAAAAGATGAAGTACAGGCAAGCAGTCCAAGTGTCAAGGCCTACATGTATTGTAGCCAAACAGACCTTGGAAGTCTGTTTCAAACAGGTTAGAAGAAGCAATTGAGTACAACCACGTCTTTCTGATACCTGCGATATTATGATGGGAATAGTTTGCAAGAACCCCTTCATGAAACGAATTAACATTCGTAAGCATGAAGAATCCGCAGTCAATACTGCCAACAAACAAAAAAATAACAGTGTTAAAACAAAAGAAAGCCAAAAGAATAAAAGAAGTTGCAGCTTACATACAACTACAGTAAAAGCAGAAGTGATGGAGAGAAAACTGAAACACATACTTGGTCTGCTGCTGGGGCACATCAATCCAATCGAAAGGGAAATTGTCAATAGAAAGAGGAATGCAGGGTTTCTCCCTATTATTGCTGGCATCATTCCAAAGCTTCTTGATGTTATCAGTGATTTGCCGAAATAGGCTTACCGCACATTCATCATTTGGTCCATAGTAGGAGTCAAGAAGCTGGAACCTTGAATTCTTCAGGTCAAGAAATATCGAAACCCAATGACTAACACCACCCAAGTGAGAACGCATTTCAGGTGGGTCAAAAGTGGGGAAAACAACCTGAACCAATAGAAACACACAAATCATTAAAAACTAAAAATTAATATCAAACAGTACAAAAAAACAAAATAAACACAGTGGATCCCAGTGAAAACTAATACAAAAGACAAAGAACAAGATACTGCTTATAGTGGATCCCAGTGCATCCATGCTATCTGGACCAGTCGCCAAGAAGTACTTCCTCACACGGGAATCAAATTGACCTCTAAAAATCTTGTCCTAAAATAATGCAGACAGTAGCACCATATGAAAATACAAATGAGATAAACAAGTTTTAAATAAAATGGCAAGGAACAAAACAAAAAAGAAATCACTAAAGGGTTGACTTACACAAACCCAATACGGCAGAATGAGTTTATCTGATCCCTGGTATTTCGCACGTAGACAATGCAGTGCAATCTCAGCTACATTAGATCGACGCATTCCGCGTGCAGAAAAAGATATTGCAACATCTTCAACAGTAGCTTCACACTCATTGTTTTGGAACATAATCTTTGATCTAAAACAAGCAATAGAAAGTAAAAGAACTTCAGCATCAGGAACTCAATAAGTTCATCACACATATAAGCACAGAAGTTCAGCTAGATCACAACAGGAAGTACAAAAAGACTAGATGTTCAGCACCAGAGAAGAAAATAGAAGTTCAGCAACAAACAGTAAAGAAGTTCATGTATGAAACAACACGCAGTTCATAGTGGTAGATGGATGTAAATTCTGACCAGCTGCGCTCACCTCTTAGAACGATCATTCTTAAGCCTAGTAACACAGAAATAAAAGTCATCAACCTTCTTTCGGACGATAGCAAGTTCACTTTCTGCTCAGCAAAATAAATAGAAATTAAGAGCAACATTCGAGCACAACATTCAAACACAAGCACATCTTAGCTGCTACACCATAAAAGATAAAATAACAGGATTATAAACATCAGAACCCATGCATTATAGAACTTCCACCACATAGAAACAGGTTCACTTAACTTTATTTACAAACCAACCGACACAGGCAGTTCACAGGGATATCATGGACCAAAACCAAAAACAAAAAGCATGCTCCTCTCTTTATGGATTCTTGCCTATTCCAGTCGCAGCACTGGAATGATCAACCTCCTCTCCCACGCTATCGCTTTCAGTCTCTTCATCTTCATCTCAAGTAGACATTGTAGTATCATCGGCAAGGACACCAATAGCAGTTGGAGCAGCTGGAGAATCTGAAACAACAAAAATTGTTGGTTGTGCTGGACTAGGAAGAGCTGGAGAACCAGCATCAATAAGAACCGATGGCTCTATTGCAGGGGACTTCTCCGGGCCTGCATCAACACTACCATTAGTCTCAACAGGATCCTCGACGGGATCTTTCTCCAAAATGATATCTCCAGCTGTCTTGCCCTGCTCAGCATCAGAAACCATAGCGCCAATGGACGACTAAGGTTCAGTGGGCTCCACCCCATCGGAGCAGTCGGTGCCTGACACGGTCTTGTGCGCAACCTTCTCTGGAGGAACACTAGAATCATAATTCTGCAGTAAAGAACAGAAAGTCATTACAAAGGGGCACACATTGATAAAATGCAAAAACAAGTAAAATAAAAAATGAGACAAATGGACAAGAAAAATGGTACTTTATTTTCACTGCCATGAACCTCATCAACTAATACATCACTCGCGGGAACAGGTTCATGCACAGGAGCAGTTGCGCTTTCAGATAAAACATCCTCCTCAACCCTAGCACCATCATCAGCAACCTACAAAAAAAATCATGTAGAACACAGATCCCTAATCAGCAGAAGTTCCCATTACATGATAAAAGAGGGTCAGCTATGACAAAATGACACATAGTGGAAGTCCAAATAGAGTAAACATAGAAGGTCAGATATCAAACTACTCTAATACAAAAGGGAACAAAAAGGGCCAGTTATGGAAATGACTGTAGTTCAGGTGTTGCAGCCCCAGAAGTTCAGGTACTGTAAACAGATAAGGTCACCTAGGAAACACTAGGACTAAAAACAAAAAGTTTAGGAGACATGAAATCAATAAGGGTCACCTATGACTACAAACAGTAATAACTGAAAGCTAACAATGAACATTAATGCACAAAAATATCAAAAAGCCAACATAAACAAACCTCTTGGTATGCTCCTCGTGGCCTCCTTCACAACCAAAACGAATAGGATCTTGCCTCTGAATCTGACTCACGACAACACTTGCCTCATCTTCAAATGTCTTGCAACGGACATCCTGCATTTCCTTGAACATCCCAAAGCTAGTACGGAGGTGGGAAGCACTCTGACAAAGCTCAGCAAGAAATCTAGCTTCAATTGACAAAACCTCCTTCGAAGACTCAGCATCAAAACCATGGCCGGGAGGAAGAATCCCATCCACGCGACTAATACACTCAACAGTTGTCGTAACACAGGCCATCTCCCCACAAACAGTTACAAGAAGACCATCAATCCTAACCAGGGAAAGATTGGCAGCATCAAACAAACCCTCGGAAGGCACGCCACCTACAGCACTCACACAGGAAAAAGAACCTCCTGGATCTACAGGGGGCACCAGTATTAATATCATGGGAGAATTCAAATATTGGGGAAGTTCCACTCCCTAGTTCCGAGGCACAAGGCATAGTAAGAACAAGACGTTCAATACGCCTAAAGAACACAACCTCAGCCTGTGTCATCCACTGCATACAAAAAGAAAAGTCAACACGTCACAAAACAAATGAAAGAACATGGAAAACAAAAATATAGAAGATAGTACCAGTCAAGTTAAACTACCCAGGAAAGAAGAAACACTCACAGGCAGTTTCCCAACACCAAGTTGGCTGGGTCATCATCACCCTTTCTGACCAAGTCAGCCGCATCAAGCTCAAGAAGGTTGGCCTGATCCATGAAATTTATATGAGGGGTCCTCAAGTCAACAATTGGATTCTTTGCCAATGATAAGGCAATCCACATACATAAGAAGTGGCGCAATGGCAAAGCCTCTGACTTCTTTTCCTCTGCTAGTCCCTTGCTGATACCTAACAGCAGCCCTTTGAATGTTATCAACAACCAACTGGCAATAGTCCATATCTGCCATATATTCAGAGACAAGGTTCTCAGCCATTGTTGCCTCCCTGGACACTCGTGTAGACGTACCAAGAATAACCACCTTCATGAAAAGAATCAGGTAGAACACATGCAGAGCTAGATCATCATTCGTCTCATCCTTCACAAGTTTCCCGAGGATATTCCACAGATCCTTTGTCTTGATGTCGTCACTCCAAGCGTAGCCAAGTTTGGACTTCAGCCTCATGAAAGCATCATCAAACCCATCATTTGAAGGCCTATCTAGGAGGGGTATGATCTCCTTGAGGCAATCAAAAAAGATGGTGAATAGCTTCAATTGTAACATGCAGAACCTTGTTCGCCTCACCCATGTACATAATCATTGTTGTAGGGTCAATCCTCGTGTAGATGTTGCCCATCAAAGGACGAGAAATGTTGGAATCAATAGTCAAGTCCAACACACAACCAAAACCAGCGTTGATAACCCTCGTCTTGTGCCTAAGTTGTAGCATTTTCGCACATCTCTTGACCTGTTTAAGTGAACAACAAACTTTCTTTGTCACCTCCTTTGTCACCTTCTTCGGGAACTTTGTCTACTCTATTCCTCCTCTCAGGCCGCTCCACAAGATGATACTGAAAAAATACAATGAGAAGGAAAAAAGGCAGAACAATGAGATACACAAACTACACCAAAATTACACCAATGCCTACATACGAAGTACATTTCAGAAGTCCAACTATGTCTACATAGGCAGTACAACCATGTATGACCAGAAGTTAACATGCTATCAAAATGTTAGAAATGTACATAGCAGAAGTTTAACCATGTACACCACGGTAGTAATAAAACATGTACAACAACAAGTTAAGATAATTTCTTATGTATATATCTGTTGTGGATTTCTCACGACAGATGTCCTAGTCAAAGGAATTAGTCGTGGAGCCATCGCAACTAGGAAGCTTAAAGGGGTTAAAACAGAACAAAGGACACATGAGTTTATAGTGGTTTGGCCCCTTGTGGTGAACGTAATAGCTTAATCCAGTTTGAGGTGGGATTGTTTATGTCTCGATTACTAGGGAGCGAATCCGCATGACCTAGCTCTTGATATGATGTTACTTGTCCTCAACTGCCATCGGGTCATCCCTTTATATACAGAGGTCGATGCCCAGCGGCTCACACATACTCGGCTGGCTCATAAAAAGTGTCTGGCTCGGTCTCTCTCTATTCCTGCCTTACAATACCAGTTACATACATATGACGGTTTATCTCTACGGGCCTTCAGTCACCTTTGGGCTTTGGGCCCTTAACTAAACCGCCATCTTCAAGTATCGTCTTGGGCTTCATATCTTGAATCGCCATAGGTATAACCCGGCCCCTGTTGGGCGGGTCATACCTAATAGTTTTATCCCCAACATTAGGCCCCATACTGATTTGAACTGGTTCATGTCAATCTTAAACACTTAGAAAAATCTTCTGCTCTTCATTGTGCGAGAATTTATAACCCGCCATGACGTCATCTTCTGGATTTACGAACCCGCCATGACGTCATCTGCCATTATTTCACACTTGATCCAACATATCTCAATGGATCCTTATCTTAATGACCATCCCGAGAAGGCGTCCTAGTAGCTGGATAACCATATTTTCGGCCTCCTCATTTTTCGTGCCCACTTATCAGTCTTTCCCTTATAAATAGCCACGACCTAGTCTTTCCTCATTCTCCCCCTTTCCAGCGTCTTCTTCCAGTCGCAACCTTCTATCGCTCGAGTTCCGCCGCCACCTCAGAGCACCTCATCCTCGTCAACCTCGGCCGCTGCATCAACCTGAATTGGACCAGAGTACGCCAGCGCCCCACCGCAGTTGAATCTGCACCTGTAAGTGCTTCTTCTTCCGCGCATTAGATCACATTAGGTTCCTGACTGTTCGTCGTGTTCTTCATGGTTTCTCCAAAGCTCCTCTACCATAGCCTCTTTTGATCCAAAAGCAATGTAGAACTTATGCGATGGTTGTTTTGCCTCCACTTTTGATACCAGAAAATCCCCTTTATGGAAAGAGGCCTCATTAGAACTTAAGAAATCATCTGTATTGGTTTTTAAGGTCTAGATTAATTTCCTTTTCCTGAGCGTCCGTTGATCCAAAATAATGATTGCAATCTGTGAAACTTGTTTGTATGACACTTTGCAAAAAACTGCATTTTGGCAGATCCACCTAGCCATGGCGGCTCAAACCGCCGGCTTAAATTGCCATGCTCAATTGGCATCATCCAACTACTCACGATGGCTTAAATAACCTGACTGCCCATGGCGGTTTACATAACCTGACGTAATTAGTCATATACCATTAGGCCCCTTTATAAGCTGCCATCTTGAACATGTGATGTAGTGCTCTCCCTCTGGCTTAAATTTGAACCGGCATTTTTACTCTTTATTAGGCTTCCTTCTTCACGATGCCGCCGAAAACAACCACTTCATGCAACTGGGTCGAGTCCATCGTCACAGAGAATACACTTGATGACCTTGTGAAAACCGGCTATCTGCCAAAAAAGGAAGTCATGTCGTACCGTGCTCCTGACCCAACGGAAGAAAAACCTCAGCCCAAAGAAGGGGAAGTCATCATTTTTACTAATCATATGAACCGGGGCTTTTCACCACCCGGCTCAAAATTCTTCAGAGATGTTCTGCACTTTTTTGACCTCCGTCCTCAAGACATCGGACCCAACTCCATGTCTAATATTTGCACCTTTCAAGTGTTCTATGAGGTGTATCTTGAAGAAGAGCCCAGCTTGCTACTTTTTAGAGAGTTGTTTTATCTGAACTGGCAGAATGAATGTGCCAGCGGACCTAGTTTGGAGCTCGGCGGGGTCTCAATCCAACGACGGAGAGACGCCATTTTCCCTTATGCACAACCACCAAGTCATCCCAAAGACTGGAACCATACAAGGTTCTACTGTCAAGACACCTCTCCAGCCGATGAGAACCCTCTGCCCGGATTTCGCGCACTACACCTCGAGTCCAATCATCCTCTTCCAGACAAGTTGTCAACTACTGATCGCCAAAAGCTCGCCCCCACCATGGCTAAAGTCAAGGCTCTTTTGGGGAACGTTTTAAATGGTATTGACTTGGTATGGGTTTGGGTTGCCTAGCAGATCATCCCGCTGAGTCGCCACTCTGGGTTAATGTGTACTTACATGGGTGACAAAAAGGATCCTCTGCGCCATAGCCCTGACGATTTACCTGAGGATGTTGTCAATGATATGACAAAGTCGCTTTTGAATGAGAGCCTGGCGGACTGTGGCAAGGTGGGCGTAAGCCCTTTTTGCAAAGCTAACTCGACTCCAGCGGTAAGCCACCAAACTGAGTAAATTTACCTTCATACTTGATGTTTTGTCTTTACTCAAACCTTTGCTGACTTTCACAGGATGACGAAATTTTTTGGAAGAAAAAGTATGACATGAGGCTGCAAAGAGTGCCAGGATGTCCAAGAAAGCCGCCAGGAAAGCCGCCGCCAGAAAAAGAGGAAAGAAGCCCAGTGCTTATGAATAGCTTCAATTGGAGGACTCCTCTAAGTCGGAGGTATCCCTCGACTCTCTTGGGTTATTTTTCAATCACCTTATTGACACTGATTATCATCAGGCTGACACGTTAACGAGTCATAGAATGGAAGAATAGGTAAATATTATTTCCTCCGACTCCGAGCCTTTGTCAAGACAAAAAATCCAAAGAGTAACCCGGAAAGTAAGATTTTCACATCCCTTAGCTTATCAGGATCCTCAATTTCTTTTGAAGCGATAGATTCATGAGAGTCGGAGGCAGACCCAGACGAGCAAAGATGCGGAACTCCCCTCCGGCTTACCGAATACACCAAGGAAGCGCTAGAACAAGGTCACTTCCGACTTAACCCCTTTTTATCCTTTGGCAGGCCTCACTCATCAACCACTCAATTCTTCTGACTCAAAATATCAGGAAACCTCACATTCTTCTGGCGACCAAATCCAGTCCAACATGCCGGCTTTTAAGACTGCTCCAGGGTAATAACAATTTACTTATTCTGTACATATTACAACCAATTTATATTTGTACTAGCCTTTTTGATCTTATGCAGCGGAAAAGCAAAGCCCAGCAAGAGGGTGAAGAAGAAAAAGCCGGTCGAAGAGCCGACCGTCAATGAACCAGAGCTCTAGACTGTCTCACATGAAGCCTCTGTTCCTGAGTCGCCGCTTGAGCTGGTTCATGATACGCCACCAATGACTGATGACCTACCTGTCGACCACGCTGGAGATGACTCTTTAAACCCAGAAGCTTCAAGCCTAGTTAAAGCAGCTGACTCACAAGATGTTGATGTGGAAATAACCAAGACCGGCTATACTGAGCCGGGGAGACCCAGTGTGCTAGCCAAGTGTTCTGTCAAGGAGGAGCACATCGAACGACGTAAAGTTAGATTTGATGTTGCTGACTATGCTCAAATGAGCATTGGCAAAGTTTTTTCTGGATATCTTAGCCAAGTGCACAGCAGCCATGACCTTGAAGTTGATATGGTGAAACAAATGCATCAGAAATTTAAGGTAAAAATTCTTCCCTTCATTGAATTATCCTTACTATGCCAGCCCCCAAGTCTATTTCTTATGATAAATATGCTGTAGACTTGGAACAAACTTATGAGCATCAGTAATATCATTTGGTGAAACCTGTAAAAAATTCGGCTTACTCCGTAGTCCCCAAGGGCCGGTTTAATCAGCATGAATGAGCCGGTCCTTCATATGCTAGTATAGAATATAGTATTTGTGTAGATTTTAACAATAATATGCATTAGCCCCCGAATGTCAAGTCATCTTGCTTGCAAGGTGCTTGGGACTTACTCTCATGAACCGCCACCTAGATAAAACTTTCAGGTAGACATTAGCCCCCAAGTGCCAAGTGTTGTTGCTTGGAAAAGGCTTGGCACTTAATATTGTCTGTTAATATTCATGATTTTAACCCGGTATTTGTACAGACCGCCACTACTCAACTTCAATCAGAGTTGTGTGAATTGAAGAACCGCATGGAGTCACAGGAGACTGAAACCCAAAGGGAAAATTCCAAATTTTAATTCAGTGTGTCTGAACAAGAGAAATTGAAAACCAAATTTGAAGTTGAGAAAAAGGCCTGGGTTGAGGAAAAGATTGCCTTAACCCAACAAGCTGAAAAAGCAAAGGCGGCTCTTGAAGAGGTGACCACTGAATTGTCTGGCTTAAAACGCCATGTGTCTCAGATGGTCTCAACAATCTTTGGTAAGTTGCCCTACAAGCGTCAAGTTTTGAATCTTTCTGGTGATCATATGATTTGTCGTTTTAACTCATCTGCCACTGCTATGCAGGCCCCAGGAGGAACAACCTCAACCAGGACATGATAATAAAGGTGAAGGCGGTTTACACGCTCGTGGAAAAACTTTACACTAGAGCTCAGTGTGCCTTAGCCATAGTTACCCTATCAAACGAAACCCCCACACTCCTGGTTGATGTACTGAAGAAGCTTTCTGCGCTGCCCCAGCGGTTCAATGAATTGAGCCGGTCATCTGCAAGAGCCAGAGCCGTGGCTGCCTTAAGCCGGGCCAAGGCGTAGCTACCAGAATTAGACCCGTCCGACATCGCCATTGGGTATCCAAGCCTTAAGGAGCATGGCACTTCATTTGAACAAGAGGATTTCGCTGGTTGTGTGAAGGAAATACGACCTGTGACTAGTTTGATTGCCGATGAGACGGACCTCACCAAGTACCATCCGGCTTATGACGTAGGAAACCAGAGGATGCCGACGCCAAGTTATAAAGTGACAAGCCTGATCCCTCCAATCCATAAGCATACCTTCGCCCTTGAAGTTGACCCATCCAGGCTAATTGATGATGAAGCTGAATTTGAAGCTTTGAGTGGCATTGACTGGTCGTCATCAACCTTCCAGGACAAGGAACATGACGAAGGAGCGGAGAGGGTTGATCCAGAAGCTTCAGGCCAACAAGAGAATTGACCCGCGAGGCGTCTCATATTTATGGCTTTTTCAAAAAAACAGTTTAATCATTTGGACTTGGGGGGTCATGTAATAGGGTAGAAATGACTTTGCTCTATCATGCTATCGTGCACATTTTGGTGCTCAACACTGTTAAGCCGCCGGCTGATATTCGCCCTTATTATACTTATCATCTGTTCTCCTTATGCATAAGAAAGTCCTTTAAACTATCCTGCACATAGAAAATAGATAACAAGAACCCTTGGCGGTTTACCGCAGGGCGGGTCATAATATCTTCCATATAACCAATAATATGAAAAAAAAGGACTCACAGATAAGTCTGTTATGAATCATAGCTTTGAAGCACAATTATAATATCATACCTGTGATATTGTATTTTCACTGCCGGTTTATGTGACCTGATCAGTAAGGGTGATAACCCAATCTTTAGAAGCCAATACTTCCAAATGTTTGATGATTTGTCACATGCTGGCGACTTATCGTCCAAAGCCAAGCCGGTTTTCAAAAAACCACATACATATGCCTTAAATATGAACAAAAAGGTCTCATGACAAAACCAAAGAGTGTTTTTCAAAAAACTTAAGCCAAACAAAGAAAAAATTGAGGCTTCCGATTCGAATATGATCAGTAAACCGGACCAAAAGGGGTTAAGCTAGGATTCGAATACGATCATGAAGCCCCCTAATGGTTTTGGCGTTGGGCCGATCAAGAGGGTACCGTCAACTATTTTCTCTTTGGTTCGAATACAACTTATGTTTGAACAGGAAGCCCCCTAATGACCTTGAGAGTTTTTTAACGACTCTGATTTGAATACGATCAAAGTCAGACCTAAAAGGGGTTAAGCTATGATTCAAATACGATCAAGAAGCCCCCTAGTAGGTTTTGGCGTTGCGCCGATCAATAGGGTACCGACATCTATGTTCTCTTTGGTTCGAATACAACCAATATTTGAACAGGAAGCCCCCTAATGACCTTGAGGTTTAACGGCTAGATTCAAATATGATCATGAGCCGGACCAAGAGGGTTAAGATAGATTCGAATACAATCATCCCCTAATTGGTCGCTGGAATTATGATGATGAAGACATATAATCATTGAGGGTGAAAAGGATAGAGGACCTGCTTTATTACTTATCATAATCTATACATCGTCAAAAATATGTACATCATGAGAGACGGTGGCTCAAGTGTAGTAAGGCCGTAGATGAGCGATATTCCACGGTCGGCGGGTCTCCTCCTCTGACTTACGTGAGTCTTTGTGCTCTCGAACATCGATAATATAGTATGACCCGTTGTTCATGTTCTTGCTGACCACAAAGGGCCCTTACCAAGGTGGGGATAACTTGTGTGCATCAGTTTAATCCTGGATGAGCCGGAGCACCAAATCACCTTCTTGAAATGTTCTGAATTTAACCCGACGGCTGTGATAACGGCGCAGGTCCTACTGGTAAATCGCCGAGCGGGCTGCTGCCAAGTCATGCTTTTCATCTAACAAGTCGAGTGCATCCTGATGTGCCAGTTCATTATCATCCTCAACGTAATCCGCCACGCGGGGCGAGTCATGAGGGATGTCACTAGGGAGAACCGCCTTAGCTCCGTAAACCATGAAGAAAGGCGTATAACCCATAGACCTGTTGGGGGTAGTATTGATGCTCCATATCATAGAGGGTAACTCCTCCACCCAACAACCCGATGTCCATTGCAAAGGAACCATAAGCTGGGGCTTGATGCCTTTCAAGATTTCCTGATTGGCTCTTTCAGCTTAACCATTGGATTGGGGGTGAGCTATTGATGAAACGTCAAGACGAATATGCTCAGATTGACAAAACTCCTCCATGGCACCCTTGGACAGATTAGTACTATTATCAGTTATAATATTGTGTGGAAAGCCAAAATGAAAGATCACCTTTTTCATGAATTGAACCGTCGTGGCTGCATCACCCTTACTAACTGGCTCTGCCTCAACCCACTTTTTGAATTTTCAACCTCCACCAAGAGGTGGGTCTTTTTATCTTTGGAACTTTTGAAAGTCACAACCATGTCGAGTACCCAGCCTGCAAATGTAACACCCCAGATGTAACATGTCCCAATTTGGCAATATATCAACTTGACCTCATCCAATTCTTGTGGATTTTATCATGCTTGGCCTCATCTTGTTTGGGTGTGGGGTTTTATTCTTTCATTGTCATTTCCTTTTAGCCATTTTGCATTTGTGCCTCTTGTCATTTTGCATTCATCCTCATCATATAGTGCATTTTCATCTCATGCCATCTCATGTTGCATTTTGTCATTCATGTTGTTGCCATGAGCATCATGGGCATGACCTTGTCCCCCCACTTTTCAACCATGGCACCATCACTTCTCCTCCTTCCTTCTCCTTCCTTCTCTTATCAAGTGCTAGTTTATCCTTCTCTATTAATGTTCATCTTCTCCCTGTAAATCTTGCTCCTTTCCCTAAACCTCTCTGCCAAAGATCTCCTTATTTGAAGTTGTTTTGGTCAGGTTCAAAAATGACACAAGTTGGAATATAATTCAAACTTGTCTTATTTTTCTATCTCTAAAAATGCCCAATGCAATTTATTATAATAGTGGATAATTCCAGGAGTTGGAGAGTATTTTCTTTATGCTCTAACTCCTCTCCCTTTTTCCTGAGCTTTTCTGTTTCTATTTCTGTTTAAAAAAAATTAGAGATGAAGCAGCAGCAGCAGCAGCCAGCGCAGCAGCCCTCCACTGGTCCTCGGCCTCCCAGGCCGGCCCAGCTAGCGCACCGTGCAGCCCAGCCTTCGCGCCAGCCGGCCCGCTCGGTCCTCCCCTCCGTGGCTTTTCTCACCCACGCAAACGATCACCCCTGCTGGTCCCTCGCCACGTGGATAGCCCGGCCCCGCTCGTCAGCGCCTCCCCTGTTTCCCGCACCCACCTTTTCCCTCTCCTCTCGCCGTCGCCATGGGGACCGCGAGCACAAGCGTGCGTGAGCTCGCACTGCTCGCCCTAGCCCTTATAAGCCCCAGTTTCCGTGTCCCCCGCGTCGCCTAGGGTTTCCCTCGTCCGCCGCTGCCGTTTCCAGGTGAGTTTAGCCACCAGATCCACCAGGCCCGCCCCGTCCCGAGCGCACCTGAGAGCGCGCCTCGTCGCCGGTGTGCTCTCCGGACACTCCCAACCTTGCCGAGCGTGTCCTTCGTCTTCCTCGTCGTCGTCTCCTTCCACGACGTCGACTACGGTGCCCGGACGACGAGTTCATCGATGTTCCCTGCTTCCTCCTTCCTCTCGGTCAGAAAACGTGCCAAGGTTCAGAGCTCGTCCCCATCGCCGCAAGCTCGTCTCCGTCATCGTCTTCTTGTCCTAGGGTAAGGAGGTATACCCAACTTCCTCCCTGCTCTTTCCTGTCGTCAATAGATCGCCGTAGGCACTGCTTCGATTCAATCTTTCCCGTACTCTCGGTGCTCCGGCGATCTCTGTAGTTTTAGTTGCGCATGTTTTGTTGCTACACGTGCACACGCTCTCTCCCCTGTTCCCATGTGCTCGCGCTCGCTCGCTCGCCATGCCCGTAGCCCCGCTTGCATCTGCACCCGCGCGCGCACCCGGCTTTTCCCTGGGACGCCGTAGCTGCCGCTGCCGTTCGCCGTAGACGCCATGGCCCCGAGTCGAGCAACTGCTCGAACTCGAGTGCCCCTGCATCCCCTCGTAGTTGCACGCGTCCATACCCCCTTTCCGCACGGCCGCCGGAGGCCCCGTGCCTGCTGGATTGCCGCCGTTTCCTTCGCCGGCGCCGTCGTCTTCTCTGTTTGAAAACAGAGTGGCTCGACCTGGTGCTTACCTAAAAGAAGCCGAAGCCCTTTCCTATCAGAACCATCCACCTAGCCCAGTGGTTGCCGTAGCAGAGCCACACCGGGGAGACCCGGGTTCGATCCCCCGCGGCTGCATATTTCTTCCCCCCCCCCCCTTTTCTCCTTTTCTTGCACTGTGAGTATGACAGAGTGGCCCCACCTGTCATCCTCTCTTAGCCGTTCGTTTTTTATTTATTTATTTTATTATTATTATTTGTTTTATTTTGATTCCCAGCGAATATTCCATTTCTGGCATGTGGAATCTGTCCTTTTCGGGCAAGTCCAATTCTGGACGTTTCCAAATATGGAAAGTGCCATTTTTGTCAATTACCATTTTAGGCAGGTTCTATCTTTGTGCATTTGTGATGATTTTTCTACAGCAACCCTAACATATTATATATGTTTTTGGGGTAGAAAAATCCCACCGATCCATTGGTGGCATTAGTTTCTGCATTTGAGCGAGTTCATAATCATGCCATCTCACTTCTTAGTGTTGTTTTGTCTCTTATGTGCTTGTTCATGCAATATGCTAGTTGTTCGTTTTGCACTCGAGTAACTACATTGTCATGCCTACTTCATACTAGTACTTGTTCCATGCCATGACATGCCTGGTAATGATTTGATCAAGCCTGTAGAGATGCCATGATGAATCTGTTTTTGCTATGTCCAGTAATTCCACTAAGTCTGTAGAACTGTTATCTCTTGCAATATTGCCATGCTATTTTAGTCATGCTCTAGTGGTTTTTAGGTTGAGCTCAATGTTCATGTTTCGTAGGGCATCTCCTGTACATCACTGTTATGCATCATGTTCATATGTTTGGGTGCTATAGCTTGTTCATACTTTGCATCCAAGTGGCCATGTTGCTGTTTGCATCATATCTTGTCTTGCTTGTCTTTTGCAAACCGTGTACCCGAATCCGGTGATCGTTATATCGATTTCAACCGAAATCATCTCATCTTTCCAGCGGCATACTTGGTTTTCCAAGTTGATGCCTTGTTCATCATCCTTCCTTCCGAAGCACGCATACGCTTTGCATATCACCTCTCGCATATCATGACATGTTTTGTATCATGATGCCTGTGCATTGCACCATGATTTATTGTGGTTCCTTGCTTGTGTTCTTGTTTTGGGTAGAGCCGGGACATGCGTACGTGAACGAGGAACCTGTTGAGTACGCTATCGAGGATCCATCCTTCGACAACTCTGAGAACCTTGCAGGCAAGATGATCATACCTTCGATATCACTTCTATCTTTGCTTGCTAGTACTCGCTCTTTCGCTATGTTAGCCCTGCCTGCCTTTGTTTACCATGCCTACCTATTGCCATGTCAAACCTCTAACCAACATGTCCTAGCAACCGTTGTTTGGCCATGTCACCGCTTTTGCTCAGCCCCTCTTATAGCATTGTTAGTTGCAGGTGAAGATGAAGGTTGTTCCAGGTCAGAACATGGATATTTTGGGAAATCACAATATCTCCTGTTTAAATTAATGCACCTTACATACTTGGTAAAGGGTGGAAGGCTCGGCCTTATGCCTGGTGACTTGTTCCACTCTTGCCGCCCTAGTTTCCGTGATACCGGTGTTATGTTCCTTGAGTTTGCGTTCCTTACACGGTTGGGTGATTTATGGGACCCCCTTAACAGTTCGCTTTGAATAAAACTCCTCCAGCAAGGCCCAACCTTGGTTTTACCATTTGCCACCTATACCTTTTTTTCCCTTGGGTTTTCGCGAGCCCAAGGTCATCTTTATTTTAGCCCCCCCCCCCCCCCGGGCCAGTGCTCCTTCGAGTGTTGGTCCGAACCGAGCAACCTGCGGGGCCACCTTGGGGCAACTTGAGGGCTGGTTTTACTCATAACTTGACTCATCCGGTGTGCCCTGAGAACGAGATACGTGCGACTCATATCGGGATTTGTCGGCACATCGGGCGGCTTTGCTGGTCTTGTTTTACCATTGTCGAAATGTTTTGCGAACCTGGATTCCGAGACTGATCGGGTCTTCCAGGGAGAAGGTCTATTCCTTCGTTGACCATGAGTGCTTGTGATGGGCTGAGTTGGGACACCCCTGCAGGGTATATAATCTTTCGAAAGCCGTGCCCGCGGTTATGAGGCAGATGAGAATTTGTTAATGTCCGGTTGTAGATAACTTGACACTTGACTTCATTAAAATGCATCAACTGTGTGTGTAGCCGTGATGGTCTCTTCTCGGGGGAGTCCGGGAAGTGAACACGGTTTGAGTTATGCTTGACGTAAGTAGTTCAGGATCACTTCTTCATCGCTTCTAACTTCTGGACCGAGGCGTTGCTTCTCTTCTCGCTCTCACTTGCGTATGTTAGCCACCATATATGCTTAGTGCTTTCCGCCGCTCCACCATATTACCCCTTTTCCTACCTATGAGCTTAAATAGTCTTGATCTCGCGGGTGTGAGATTGCTGAGTCCTCGTGACTCACAGATTCTATAAAAACAGATGCAGGTGCCGAGGATACTGGCGCAGATGGCGCAACTGAGCTGAAGTGGGAATTTGATGAGGCCCTTGGTCTTTACTATGCATCATTTGTAGATGATCAGTAGAGGAGCCCAGTCGGGACGATCGGGGATCTAGCATTTGGGGTTGTCTTCTTTTCATTTTGAACTTGACCGTAGTCGGTCTATGAGTGTATTTGAATGATGTATGATCTTAATTTATGTATTGTGTGAAGTGGCGATTGTAAGCCAACTCTCTTTATCCCAGTCTTGTTCATTACATGGGATTGTGTGAAGATGACCCTTCTTGCGACTAAACCACCATGCGGTTATGCCTCTAAGTCGTGCTCCAACATGTGGGAGATATAGCCGCATCGTGGGTGTTACAAGTTGGTAATCAGAGCCATCCCCGACTTAGGAGCCCCCTGCTTGATTGTTTGCTGGCGATGTTGAGTCTAGAACAAAAATGTTTTGAGTCTTAGGATTATATATATCGGAGAGTAGGATTCTTTTTACTCCTCAGTCCCTTCGTCGCTCTGGTGAGGTATCCTGACGTAGATGTTTTGACTTTCCTCTTCTCAAATTTCACAAAAAAAATTAGGATCATGCGGGTATCTTGGAATCATTCCGATGGTTTTGTGACAAGAACATTGTTGTTGGTGCCTCCTGACATTTAGGGGTTGTGGCAGTGTCCCGGGGAGTTGAGCTCCGAGGTGTTGTCGTCACAATTTTATCGTTGCAGTTCTGGAATCCTGAGCTTTGCCGACATCGAAAATCTCTTTTATGCAGTTGTTGGTGAGATAACCCCAATAACCCAGTACTGGGGCGAGCTCAGGAGTATTGCCATAACTCGTATAACAGATGCTTTTCGAAGGTTGAGGTACACGATTTCCGAAGGTTTCTTGGTTATGTGTTGACGGATGGATACAGCTGGATGTAGGGATTGTTAGTTTGGGTGAGATATTGTGCTTCCCCTATATCCCCAACACCAGATTGCATAACCAGAAAGTCTCGGGAGTTTATAGGTGGGATTCAAGTAACTGTAGCATTTCTTCCCTCACATATTTGGTTTGTGATTGGGTAATCCTTACCACTTATTTGTTCCAGTTGTACCTTGTTTATTTCATTCATCAATCTCTATTCAAGTGGCTTCTCACCTTAATGGACGTGTGATGTTTACTTTGGAATTCGTTCATTCATCTTTGTTCGAATGTTTATTGTGAAGACTATATGTTGCAATTTCTAACCGATTGATTCAACTTGTCTATCGGTCTATCAAGATGCTAATGGATGTCACCCTCTTCAGGATGGCTCCGCCAACGCGTCAGAATCCGGGTCACAATGATGGGAGTCAGGCGAACCCTCCACCACCACCTCCGCCTCCGGAGGCATGGCAAGCTTTGATGGCATCCTCTAACGCCCATGCTCAGATGATGATCCAGCTCATGCAAGAGCGCAACCAAGGCCAAGGCAACCAAGGGAATCAAGATCAAGGGCAGTTCAATCATCAACCTCTATTTCCTACCCTCAACCAGTTCCTGGCAAATCAGCCGAAGTCTTTCAGCTACTGTGCCGAGGCCACGGACGCCGATGATTGGCTCGTGGATATCAACAAGCATTTTGAATGCAGCAATGTCAGGCCTGAAGACTATGTCAAGTTTGCTTCTTTTCAGCTCAAGGATCAGGCAGCTGATTGGTTCCAGCAATACAAGGATTCCAGAGGTGGTCGAGCGATTACTTGGACTGATTTCTGTCGGGACTTCAAAGCTCACCACATTCCTACCAGTGTTGTTGAGAGCAAGCGTGAGGAGTTCCGCAATCTCAAACAAGGCAACATGTCAGTGTACGAATACAACAAGCAGTTTCAGAAACTTGCTCGCTTTGCTAAGCAAGATGTTCCAGATGAGAAGAGTATGATCTATCAGTTCAGAGGTGGACTTAGAGAGGATCTGCAGTTAGCTCTCGTTCTTATTGAGCCTACTCAGTTTGATCAATTCTACAATATGGCACTCAAGCAAGAAGGTGCTCAGCTCAAGTGTGAGGCTTTTAAGAAGAGAATCAGAGATGAGTGCAATCTTCTTCTTCCTCATAAGTGGCAGCTAAGCAGCAGAAGTTCTACCTGCCTCCTCCTCCATTTCGTCAGCCTTACCAGCAGAATAACTCAGGTGGTCGTGGATCTTCCCACCCACCCAACCCAAGCTATCAGAACAAGTCTCACCTTCAAGCTTCAAAGTCGAATGCTCCTTATCATTGTCCGCTCTCAGAAGTGACTTGCAACAAGTGCCAGCAGAAAGGTCACTACGCGAACAAATGCTTAAATCAAAGGCGCCTTCCTCCTCCTCCTCCTGTGAGATCTTCAAGCAATGCAGTGGTCAAGCATAATCCAAAGCATGCTAAGGTGAACATGATGAATGTAGCGCAAGCAGAGGATTCTTCTGATGAGATAATGGGTAATCTTCCTGTTAATGATATTCCTGCAAAAGTCTTATTTGATACTGGTGCATCGCATTGTTTCATGTCAAGACCGTTTTTTGCCAAGCATGATTTCACTTCTTCAAATTTGGGTAAACCCATGGCTGTCATTTCTCCGAGTAAACGGTTGAGCTCCAGTTTGGTGGTTCCGGATGTTTCCATCAAGATGGGCGACTATAGATTTCTGTCTTCTCTAGTTGTTCTTGGCGACTTTGATATTGATCTAATTCTTGGGACGGACTGGCTTTCTAAGCACAAGGCTCAGCTTGATTGTGCTGCCAGGCAAATTCAATTGACACACCCTTCTGAGGATGTTATCGTCTATGCCTCTCGTGATGAAACCATCCGGTTGTTTTCTCTCAATGAGAAGGGCGAATTGGATGCTATTTCTCCAATTCCAGTCGTTTGTGAGTACCAAGATGTCTTTCCAGAAGAGCTTCCGGGTATGCCTCCTCATCGGCCAGTCGAGTTCGTTATTGATCTTGAGCCTGGAACTGAACCCGTTTGCAAGTGTCCATACAAACTTGGACCCAAGGAGCTGAAGGAATTGAAGAAGCAGCTCGATCAACGAGAGCGTCTGGGTTTGATCAGACCGAGTTCTTCCCCATGGGGTTGTGGAGTTCTTTTTGTCCAGAAGAAGGATGGCACGGACCGACTTTGTGTCGATTACCGTCCATTGAACAAGAAGACAATCAAGAACAAGTACCCACTTCCCAACATCAATGAGCTGTTCGAGCAACTCAAAGGGGCTAAAGTATTCTCCGAGCTTGACCTTCGTATGGGTTATCATCAGATTCGCATTCGTGAAGAAGATATTCCCAAGACAGCATTCAGAACAAGCTATGGTTCTTATGAATATACTGTCATGTCTTTCGGCCTTGTCAATGCTCCTCCAACATTCTCTCGCATGATGAACTTTATCTTCAACCCCTACACCAATGAATTCGTTCTGGTGTATCTCGATGATATTTTGGTCTTCTCCAAGAATAAGCAGGATCATGCCAAACATTTGCGATTGGTGCTCGACAAGCTCAGAGAGCATCAATTCTATGCGAAGTTTTCCAAATGTGAGTTCTGGCTTGATGAAGTTCTTTATCTTGGTCACGTCATCTCCGCCAAGGGAATTGCTGTTAATCCCGCAAAGGTTTCTGCAGTTCTGAATTGGGAACCTCCTCAGAATGTCAAACAGCTCCGCAGTTTTCTCGGTCTTGCAAGCTATTGCCGAAGATTCGTTGAGAATTTCTCTAAGATTGCAAAGCCTCTTTCCAACCTCCTCCAGAAACATGTCAAGTATGTCTGGACGCCTGAGTTTGACGTCGCTTTCAACACCCTCAAAGAGAAGCTAGTCACAGCTCCTGTCTTGACTCCTCCTGATGAATCCAAGCCATTCGAAGTTTTCTGTGATGCTTCCCTTCAAGGTCTCGGTGCTATGTTGATGCAAGAGAAAAAAGTTGTGGCCTATACCTCTCGTCAGTTGAAGCCCAATGAAAAGAACTACCCCACTCACGATCTTGAGTTGGTGGCAGTTGTCCATGCATTGATAACATGGAGACATCTCTTATTGGGAAGGCAAGTGGACATTTTCACCGATCACAAGAGCCTCAAGTATATCTTCACTCAACCCAACCTTAACCTCAGGCAAAATCAATGGGTCGAGATGATTCAAGAGTACAATCTGAGTATAGAATATACTCCTCGCAAGGCGAATGTGATTGCAGACGCTCTGAGCAGAAAGGCTTATTGCAACAGTCTAATTCTCAAGCCGTTTCAACCGGATCTTTGTGAGGCTTTCCGCAAGCTGAATCTTCAAGTTGTTCCTCAAGGCATTCTTGCCAACCTCATAGTCTCTCCTACTTTGGAAGATCAAATTCGTGAGGCACAACTCCTGGATACCATGGTGAAGAAGGTGAAACGTGGTATTGACAAGGGCATTCCCAAATACAAGTGCTATCGCTTGGATGACAAAGATACTCTTTTCTTTGAGGATCGAATTGTGGTTCCAAAATGTGATCTGAGAAAAGTCATCATGAACGAGGCACACAATTCCCTCCTATCCATTCATCCTGGAAGTACAAAGATGTACCATGACCTCAAGCAGTCATATTGGTGGACTCGAATGAAGCGAGAGATTGCTCAATTCGTGAATGAATGTGATGTCTGCAGAAGAGTGAAAGCAGAACACCAAAGACCAGCTGGTCTCCTCCAACCTCTTGCTATTCCGGAATGGAAGTTTGACCATATCGAGATGGACTTCGTGACTGGTTTTCCTAAGTCCAAGTGTGGAAATGATGCTATCTTCGTTTTCATTGACAAGCTTACCAAAGTGTCTCATTTTCTTCCTATCAAAGAATCTATCACAGCAGCTCAGCTGGCAGAGCTATACACCTCCAGAATTGTCTCCTTGCACGGTATTCCACAATTGATATCTTCAGATCGTGGAAGCATTTTCACTTCTAAGTTCTGGGACTCCTTTTAGACGGCCATGGGCACCAACATTCGTTTCAGCACAGCTTTCCATCCTCAAACAAGTGGCCAAGTCGAGCGAGTCAATCAAATCCTTGAAGATATGCTCAGGGCTTGTGTCATCTCTTTCGGTATGAAGTGGGAAGATTGTCTTCCATATGCCGAGTTTTTCTACAACAACAGCTTCCAAGAAAGTTCGGGCAAGGCCCCATTCGAAATTCTCTATGGCAGAAAGTGTCGTACTCCTCTCAACTGGTCTGAGACAGGTGAACGCCAACTTCTTGCCAACGACTTGATCACAGAAGCCGAAGAAATGTGCAAAGTCATTCGTGAGAATCTCAAAGCCGCGCAATCGCGACAAAAGAGTTACTATGATAGCAAGCACCGTGACTTGGTTTTTGAAATCGGAGACCATGTCTACCTCCGCGTCTCTCCAATGAAAGGCACTCATCGCTTTTGTATCAAAGGGAAGCTTGCCCCTAGATACGGGGGTCCTTTCAAGATCATTGGCAAAAGAGGCGACCTCGCCTATCAACTTGAGCTTCCATCCAACTTTGCGAACGTGCACGATGTGTTTCACGTGTCACAGCTTCGCAAGTGCTTCAAGACTCCTGAGCGCACTATCAACTTCGAAGAGATCGACCTCCAAGAAGATCTCTCTTATCATCAGCACCCCGTTGCTATTCTCGAAGAAACCGAGCGCAAGACCCGCAACAAGTCAATCAAATTCCTGAAAGTTAAGTGGTCACACCATTCCGACCGAGAAGCCACCTGGGAGCACGAGGATCACCTCCGTTCCGAATATCCGGAGTTCTTTCAGTCCTAGATCTCGGGTCGAGAGCCTCTTGTAGTGGAGGAGAGTTGTAACACCCCAGATGTAACATGTCCCAATTTGGCAATATATCAACTTGACCTCATCCAATTCTTGTGGGTTTTATCATGCTTGGCCTCATCTTGTTTGGGTGTGTGGTTTTATTCTTTCATTGTCATTTCCTTTTAGCCATTTTGCATTTGTGCCTCTTGTATTTTGCATTCATCCTCATCTTATAGTGCATTTTCATCTCATGCCATCTCATGTTGCATTTTGTCATTCATGTTGTTGCCATGAGCATCATGGGCATGACCTTGTCCCCCCCCCCCTTTTCAACCATGGCACCATCACTTCTCCTCTTTCCTTCTCCTTCCTTCTCTTATCAAGTGCTATTTTATCCTTCTCTATTAATGCTCATCTTCTCCCTGTAAATCTTGCTCCTTGCCCTAAACCTCTTTGCCAAAGATCTCCTTATTTGAAGTTGTTTTGGTCAGCTTCAAAAATGACACAAGTTTGAATATAATTCAAACTTGACTTATTTTTCTACCTCTAAAAATGCCCAATGCAATTTATTATAATAGTCGATAATTCAGGAGTTGGAGAGTATTTTCTTTATGCTCTAACTCCTCTCCCTTTTTCCTGAGCTTTTTTGTTTCTATTTCTGTTTATAAAAAATTAGAAATGAAGCAGCAGCAGCAGCAGCCAGTGCAGCAGCCCTCCCCTGGACCTCGGCCTCCCAGGCCGGCCCAGCTAGCGCACCGCGCAGCCCAGCCTTCGCGCCAGCCGGCCCGCTAGGTCCTCCCCTCCGTGGCTTTTATCACCCACGCAACCGGTCACCCCCGCTGGTCCCTCGCCACGTGGATAGCCCGGCCCCGCTCGTCAGCGCCTCCCCTGTTTCCCGCACCCACCTTTTCCCTCTCCTCTCGCCGTCGCCACGGGGACCGCGAGCACGAGCGCGCGTGAGCTCGCACCGCTCGCCCTAGCCCTTATAAGCCCTAGTTTCTGTGTCCCCCGCGTCGCCTAGGGTTTCCCTCGTCTGCCGCCGCCGTTTCCAGGTGAGTTTAGCCACCAGATCCACCGCGTCCGCCCCGTCCCGAGCGCACCTGAGAGCACGCCTCATCGCCGGCGTGCTCTCCGGCCACTCCCAACCTTGCCGAGCGTGTCCTTCGTCTTCCTCGTCGTCTTCTCCTTCCACGATGTCGCCTACGGTGCCCGGACGACGAGATCATCGACATTCCCTGCTTCCTCCTTCCTCTCGGTCAGAAAACGCGCCAAGGTTCAGAGCTCGTCCGCGTCGCCGCAGGCTCGTCTCCATCATCGTCTTCTTGTCCTAGGGTAAGGAGGTATACCCAACTTCCTCCCTGCTCCTTCCTGTCGTCAATAGATCACCGTAGGCGCTGCTTCGATTCAATCTTTCTCGTACTCTCGGTGCTCCGGCGATCTCTGTAGTTTTAGTTGCGCATGTTTTGTTGCTGCACGTGCACACGCTCTCTCTCCTGTTCCCACGTGCTCGCGCTCGCTCGCTCACCGCGCCCGTAGCACCGCTTGCATCTGCACCCGCGCGTGCACCCGGTTTATCCCCGCGACGCCGTAGCTGCCACTGTCGTTCGCCGTAGACGCCATGGCCCCAAGTCAAGAAACTGCTCGAACTCGAGCGCCCCTGCATCCCCTCGTAGTTGCACGCGTCCATACCCCCTTTCCGCACGGCCGCCGGAGACCCCGTGCCCGCTGGATTGCCGCTGTTTCCCTCGCCGGCGCCGTCGTCTTCTCTGTTTGAAAACAGAGTGGCTCGACCTGGTGCTTACCTAAAAGAAGGCGAAGCCCTTTCCTATCAGAAGCACCCACCTAGCACAGTGGTTGCCGTAGTAGAGCCACACCGGGGAGACCCGGGTTCAATCCCCCGCGGCTGCATATTTCGTCCCCCCGTTTTTTCCTTTTCTCGCACTGTGATTATGACAGGGTGGCCCCGCCTGTCATCCTCTCTTAGCCGTTTGTTTTTTTATTTATTTTATTATTATTATTTGTTTTATTTTTATTTCCAGCGAATATTCCATTTCTGGCATGTGGAATCTGTCCTTTTCGGGCAAGTCCAATTCTGGACGTTTCGAAATATGGAAAGTGCCATTTCTATCAATTACCATTTTAGGCAGGTTTTATCTTTGTGCATTTGTGATCATTTTTCTACAGCAACCCTAACATATTATATATGTTTTTGGGGTAGAAAAATCCCACCAATCCATTGGTGGAATTAGTTTCTGCATTTGAGCAAGTTCATAATCATGCCATCTCACTTCTTAGTGTTGTTTTGTCTCTTATGTGCTTGTTCATGCAATATGCTAGTTGTTCGTTTTGCACTCGAGTAGCTACATTGTCATGCCTACTTCATACTAGTACTTGTTCCATGCCATGACATGCCTGGTAATGAGTTGATCAAGCCTGTAGAGATGCCATGATGAATCTGTTATTGCTATGTCTAGTAATTCCACTATGTCTGTAGAACTGTTATCTCTTGCAATATTGCCATGCTATTTTAGTCATGCTCTAGTGGTTTTTAGGTTGAGCTCAGTGTTCATGTTTCGTAGGGCATCTCCTGTACATCACTGTTATGCATCTTGTTCATATGTTTGGGTTCTATAGCTTGTTCATACTTTGCATCCAAGTGGCCATGTTGCTGTTTGCATCATATCTTGTCTTGCTTGTCTTTTGCAAACCGTGTACCCGAATCCGGTGATCCTTATATCGATTTCAACCTAAATCATCTCATCTTTCCAGCGGCATACTTGGTTTGCCAAGTTGATGCCTTGTTCATGATCTTTCCTTCCGAAGCACGCATATGCTTTGCATATCACCTCTCGCATATCATGACATGTTTTGCATCTTGATGCCTGTGCATTGCACCATGATTTATTGTGGTTCCTTGCTTGTGTTCTTGTTTTGGGTAGAGCCAGGAGACGAGTACATGAACGAGGAACCTGTTGAGTACGCTATCGAGGATCCAGCCTTCGACAGCTCTGAGAACCTTGCAGGCAAGATGATCATACCTTCGATATCACTTCTATCTTTGCTTGCTAGTACTCGCTCTTTCGCTATGTTAGCCCTGCCTGCCTTTGTTTACCATGCCTACCTATTTCCATGTCAAACCTCTAACCAACCTGTCCTAGCAACCGTTGTTTGTCCATGTCACCGCTTTTGCTCAGCCCCTCTTGTAGCATTGTTAGTTGCAGGTGAAGATGAAGGTTGTTCCAGGTCGGAACATGGATATTTTGGGATATCACAATATCTCCTGTTTAAATTAATGCACCTTATATACTTGGTAAAGGGTGGAAGGATCGGCCTTATGCCTGGTGACTTGTTCCACTCTTGCCGCCCTAGTTTCCGTGATACCGGTGTTATGTTCCTTGAGTTTGCGTTCCTTACACGGTTGGGTGATTTATGGGACCCCCTTAACAGTTTGCTTTGAATAAAACTCCTCCAGCAAGGCCCAACCTTGGTTTTACCATTTGCCACCTATACCTTTTTTTCCCTTGGGTTTTCGCGAGCCCGAGGGTCATCTTTATTTTAGCACCCCCGGGCCAGTGCTCCTTCGAGTGTTGGTCCGAACCGAGCAACCTGCGAGGCCACCTTGGGGCAACTTGAGGGCTGGTTTTACTCGTAGCTTGACTCATCTGGTGTGCCCTGAGAACGAGATACGTGCGACTCCTATCGGGATTTGTCGGCACATCGGGCGGCTTTGCTGGTCTTGTTTTACCATTGTCGAAATGTTTTGCGAACCGGGATTCCGTGACTAATGGGGTCTTCCCAGGAGAAGGTCTATTACTTCGTTGACCGTGAGAGCTTGTGATGGGCTGAGTTGGGACACCCCTACAGGGTATATAATCTTTCGAAAGCTGTGTCCGCGGTTATGAGGCAGATGGGAATTTGTTAATGTCTGGTTGTAGATAACTTGACACTTGACTTCATTAAAATGCATCAACTGTGTGTGTAGCTGTGATGGTCTCTTCTCGGCGAAGTCCGGGAAGTGAACACGGTTTGAGTTATGCTTGACGTAAGTAGTTCAGGATCACTTCTTGATCGCTTCTAACTTCTCGACCGAGGCGTTGCTTCTCTTCTCGCTCTCACTTGCGTATGTTAGCCACCATATATGCTTAGTGCTTACCGCCGCTCCACCATATTACCCCTTTTCCTAGCTATGAGCTTAAATAGTCTTGATCTCGCGGGTGTGAGATTGCTGAGTCCTTGTGACTCACAGATTCTACCAGAACAGATGCAGGTGCCGAGGATACTGGCGCAGATGGCACAACTGAGCTGAAGTGGGAATTTGATGAGGCCCTTGGTCGTTACTATGTATCCTTTCCAGATGATCAGTAGAGGAGCCCAGTCGGGACGATCGGGGATCTAGCATTTGGGGTTGTCTTCTTTTCATTTTGAACTTGACCGTAGTCGGTCTATGGGTGTATTTGAATGATGTATGATCTTAATTTATGTATTGTGTGAAGTGGCGATTGTAAGCCAACTCTCTTTATCCCAGTCTTGTTCATTACATGGGATTGTGTGAAGATGACCCTTCTTGCGACTAAACCACTATGCGGTTATGCCTCTAAGTCTTGCTCCGACACGTGGGAGATATAGCCGCATCGTGGGTGTTACAGCAAATGGCCAAGTAATTAGAATAATCCTCAACTCTTGAGTCGGCACATGAGCTCGTCTTAAGAATTTCTGACAACCATCACATTTACTGACTAGATCCTCTGCATCAGCGTGAGCCGTCAGCCAATAAAATCCATGATGAAAAGCCTTGGCCACAAGGGACTTTGAACCGGCATGATGGCCATAATCTCCTTCATGAATCTCACAAAGAATTTATTGACCTTCCTCGGGAGAAACACAATGCTAAAACACCCCAGTGACACTGCAATGATGCAACTCGTCATTGCCAATTGTCATTGACTTAGACCGCCGGGTTATCTGCCTAGCCAAGGTTTCATCCTCAGGCAACTCGCCCCGAGTCATGTAAGCCAAGTATGGCACTGTCCAATTTGGGATGACGTGAAGAGCCGCCACTAATGCTGCTTTCGGGTCAGGAACAGCCAAGTCTTCCTCTATAGGCAACTTGACAGAAGGGTTATGCAGAATATCCAAGAAAGTGTTCGGTGGCACCAGCTTACGCTGAGACCCCAGCCGGCTTAAAGCATCAGCCGCCTTGTTCTTTCTACGATCAATATGCTCCACTTGATAACCCATGAAGTGTCCAGCAATAGCATCAACTTCACGGTGATAAGCCGCCATGAGGGGATCCTTGGAATCCCACTTGCCTGAGACTTGTTGAGACACCAAATCTAGGTCACCAAAGCACGTAACCCGGCTTAAGGTCATCTCCTTAGCCATCCGAAGACCATGGAGTAGGGCCTCATACTCACCTTCATTGTTAGTACAAGGAAACATCAACCTTAGCATATAACAAAAATTATCACCTCGAGGGGAAGCTAAAACTACTCCAACCCCCGAGCCCTCCAATTTCCTGGACCCATCAAAGTGAATAGTCCAATATGTGTTGTCCAGCTTCTCTTCAGGCATCTGCAGCTCTGTCCAATCATTGATGAAATCCACTAGTGCTTGAGACTTGATAGCAGTGCGTGGCACAAACTTTAAACCATGAGGCCCAAGCTCAATGGCCCACTTGGCGACTCGTCCTATGGCTTCTCTGTTTTCAATGATATCTCCTAAAGGAGAAGAACTGACCACACAGATGGGATGACCCAGAAAATATTGCTTAAGCTTACAGCTGGCCACGAACACCCCATAAAAAAGTTTCTGCCAAAGCAGATATCTCTGCTTGGACTCAATAAGCACCTCACTAATGTAGTAAACCTGCCGTTGAACCGGATATTCTTTGCCAGCCTCCTTGCGCTCCACCACAATGGCCACACTGACAACACGTGTGTGAGCATCCACATATATCAACAATGGCTCCTTATCAATGGGAGCAACAAGGAACATAAGTTCAAGTACAGAAGAGAAAGAAGTTCACAAATAAAGAACAGAAGTTCAAGTACACTAATCAGGGAAGTCAAGGCATATGAATAAATAATCAGTAAGATACAATCAAAAGAAGTTCAAATACAAAAACAGATGAAGTCCATATATAACTAAAATACACAACTTGCAAAAAATATAGAAGTTCAAAATTCAAAATAAATAACAGAAGTTCAAGTACACTATCAAATGAAGTAAGACACATGAATAAATAAACACTAATAAACAAATAGAAGAAGTTCAAATACAGAAACATATGAAGTCCATATAACAAAGTAAAATACAAAACTTAGAAACTAAACCCTGAAACCCTAAGATAGATAGTGGGGTCACGGATGTGATGGACTCGCCTCCGCATGCGACGACGCGGCATGCCGCTTCATCGCCAGCTCCGACTCGTTCCTTTCTCGGCCTCGCAGGGGGAGGGGAGGGGGGTCCGGACCCCCTCCCCCCTGCTCGGCCTCGCGCTACTGCATTGCTACATGCTAGGTTTTTGATAGGACGCAATGTGGTTATACTGTTTCCACCCCCACCGCACGCACTCTAGAGCCACACCCCTAAGATAGATAGTGGGGTCACGGATGTGATGGACTCGCCTCGGCATGCGACAACGCGGCATGCCCTGTCGTTGTGACCCCCCTCCCCCGTGCTCGACCTCACGCTACTGCATTGCTGCGCGCTAGGTTTTGACAAGACACAATGCTTTTATTCTGTTTCCACCCCACCGCACGCACCCAGAGCCACTCCCCTATGATAGTTAGTGGGGTCACGGATGTGGCAGACTCGCCTCCGCATGCGACAACGCGGCATACCACATCGTCGCCTGCTCCGGATCATTCCTGTCTCAGCCTCATAGGGGGAGGGGAGGGGGGTCCTGACCCCCGTCCCCCCTGCTCGGCCTCGTGCTACCACATTGTTGCACGCTAGGTTTTTGATAGGACGCAATGCAGTTATTCTTTTTCCACCCCCACCACATGCACCCTAGAGCCACACCCCTAAGATAGATAGTGGGGTCACGGATGTGACGGACTCACCTTCGCATGCGACGATTCTGCACGCCGCGTCGTCGCCTGCCCTGGCTTGTTCCTGTCTCGGCCTCGCAAGGGGAGGGGAGGGGGGTCCCGACCCCCTCCCCCCCTGCTCGGCCTCATGCTACCGCATTGCTGTGCGCTAGGTTTTTGACAAGACGCAATGCGGTTATCAATGTTAAAAAATCATAAAAAATTATGAACAATTATTGATGAAGTTCAAATTGTAAAAACACAGAAGTTCGAGGGTTTGAAAAAACATCATATGAACATGTAAAAAAATTAAACAGAAGAAAAAATCTTGTAAGTTCAGGTTAAACACATACTGAAGTTCTACCACTGTTCGAAGTATGCAAACATATTACAAAAAAATAAAAAGGTATGCATGCATATTTGGGAATAATCCCATAGTTACCCACGGAACAAACTCAAATTCAAATTCAAAAATTGAAAATTACAAAAACAAAACAAAAAAATAGAGTGCAATGTTGCACCACCTTGCAATGTGGAAAGCAGGAAGTTCAATCACTGGTACCATAGAAATCCAACTACTTCCACAGAACGTGGATGAACCAAAAAACTAATCCCAAAGATAGAATAAAAGTAAAAAAGAGGATCCACGTGTCTACGGACCAGCTCCACATTTACACATATCAGTAGTCTGAAAAAAAAACGTACACAAATTCTTACAACACCAACCGAACAGATCGTATTGCAGCATCACCTTAAAAACATGCATAAAACCATGGGAAGTTCAAGCACAAAAGGTGCAGAAGTCCAACTTTGTAAGACAAACAGTAGAATCATTAGAAAAATACACACTATCGAATTTGGTTTTCAGATTTAATCACTTGGGTGACTACACCTTCTCAGTCCGCGACCTCAAACGATATCCTACTCCGCACTAACATCAAAATGATAAAGCCACCAAGCTGTCTCATCAAAGAGCCGAAACCAACACGGGTGGACATGAGATCCAATCGCCCAATTTCAGGGGTGTATGCGCCTGCCCGACAAAATTAACAACATATGAAGGATCCAATCTCACTACTGCAATCAAATCTGCCCTCTATATTCACAGAAAAACAACAAATCCAAAGAAGCCACGGAAACCAGTCCTGCAAATGAAGAACACGGAATCCGAAATCAAATCCATTGAAATTGATGACAAATTGTCCATGAAACTCGTACCTACACCAAATTCCCATCATGTTAGAGGTTCTAGAACATCCAGTGAATGCATTAAACTTGTAAACAGACACAAGTTCATCCGCCCGTAGAGCGAAAATGCCAAAATGCAAAATTACGAATCAAAACGAGCATTTAGATGCAGGTATGGGTATTTGGATTATAGTCACATGCCAGACAACACTACCGACCGGAATAATTCGCGGGGGAAGCCATGGTTGCGAAGATAGCCAGAAGTTCGGGTTCGTACATAGGGAAGTTAGGTGCGTTATTCAGGAAGTTCAGGTTGTGATCAGAATATTATTCTGACCCTGTGATCAGAATAGTGTTTATGTATATATATATATATACTCTACCGAGGTTTTGTAGTTCTTGATACAACAGACACTAAGACATGCATCTAGCCTTTCTAGCACTTTGTCAATAGGTTAGTCCAAATAAATTCAAATCATTGCATGTTTTGATAAGAAAATGGCATGAAAACATAAAAAAATTATAGGTACATTTAGAAGATATATCACACATCCCAACAACTACTAGTCGAAAGCCCATAATGACAAGGCCCAATCCTCTCTAGAAGGTATACATGAAAGAGACGAGGAGAAATGTGATTAATGTATATTTCCTTTTTCTCGAGATGAAAAGGAGTTGGGGGTAAGGATGTGGAGAAATATATGGATGTGTGACATGTTGTCAGGGGCATGACATTTGATCTCCCTCAAGACTCTTTTTATGCACCTCCTGTCTCAAATACGATGGTGGTGAGGGCACCCAGGTTCATAAGATCCTTCACCTGTTCACATGTCTGCTCCAACCCTAACTTACTTATAATTTTCAAAGTTATGTTCTCGTATTTGCTTCTATCGTGTGCAACATAATCTTGCTATTTTCAGTTTGGTAGTTATCCAATCATCCATTTAGTTGCGAAACACAGATAGTAGTGGTTTATTTTTGGAAGGAAACACATGGTGTGTCAATGCAACCCACATTTAAAAATATAAGAAAATAGTGTGAATTCTAGTAGTATCAAAAAAGGAAGCTGAGTTGTGTCCCAGAGAGGGCCAGTTGTCCCCTCCCCCTCCAAGACTCCAACTACGGCTTTATAAACCTCAATGACCCTCATCTCCCCTAAATCCCTTTCACCTTGAGAAAATGTTAGATCTTGGATAACGTATTATTTGCTCCAAAGCTCTATCATTGTCAAGAACATTGAGGGGAATATTTATAAATGGCGGGGCGCATTAAGAAGGCAAGAAGGCGGTCAGAGCAGCAGGAAAGGAAGATAAGTGTGGTGGTCATGGTATGAAGGGAGAATGGGGGGAGAAGATGGATCGACAAGCCTTGAAGTTTGGGCAGCAATTATGTAGGGTATTCCTGGCTATCGAATCCATACAGGAATTGGTGATGACTCTTGAATCTTTTGTTTGGTGGTTCAGGCATTTATTAATTTTTGACCGATGATTTTCATATGTGAAAATTTTCGACTTTCCAAAATTGAAATTTTTGATTTGCATTGTTATCTCAACTACTCAGTCTCATGCTAGGATACTTTCCTCCATGAGATTTAGATTCTCGATCATGGGCAAATTTTTTTGTATTTCTCTAGTGTTTGTCAGTTCAATTTTCTTTGAAGAAGATGGATGATTTGGCTGTCATATGTCGTCTTCATATGCACTACTTGATTCATGCATACATCACGTGCTCACACAACATCATTCATGCTTATACTATTAGTTACACTTAGAGGGGTTTTTGTAGTTAGTAATCAAAGTTCTAAATGTCATTTTCTTTGTTCGCCTTTCTTGTTTTATTTAACTGGATGAAGTATTGTTATGTTTAAGGGATTTTTGCATTGGTGCCCCTAGTTGGGTCACGCTCGACTGATTTGCCCCTAGTTTTTCAATAATTGCGGTTTTGCCCAGGTCACTTCACTCGCCTTGTGTTTTTGCGCTCATTGGTCGGAACCACCCCGGAAGCGCAAAAACACAAGGCGAGTGAAGTGAGCTGGGCAAAACCGCAATTATTAAAAAACTAGGGGCAAATCAGTCGAGCGTGACCCAACCAGGGGCACCAATACAATTGTTCCCATGTTTAAAGGTGCATTACTAGTTTAATCTATGACATAATGCTTCTACAATGTGTTGTATTATACTTCTTTCTTCATTTGTCCCAAATATTATTCTTCATTGTTGTAACATCCTAATATTGGCGAGGTTGTGGGCCGAAATAGGGATGTCGGAACAGCGAGTGGTTTAGCTTATGTGTGGTAGAGATAATCGTACTCTTGGTGTTTTGTGTGAATATAAGGATGCTATTACATGTTCTCTCTTGTTCTTTCAATCAGACAACCTTTTTTAGAACTTGCATTTTTTTATTCATATTTTATTCATAATAATGAGCACACATTGGTGTAGTTATTGTAACTTGGATATTTAGGGTTATTCACAAAAGAGGCCGCCTGCAAATGGGTTGATGCATGTGACATGGTACTAAGATAATATCAACAGTTGCGTGAAGTTAAATCAGAGATTTTTCATAGAATTAAAAAGACCTTGGTTTCTTACATGATGGTTGCCTATTTAATCTCTCCACATATGCCAAAGTAGAAGGACGAACTCGGACATCAAAGGTTACGACTAGAAATTAAAAACTCATGCTTGAACCTTAATGTTATGTATATATACTAATGATCCATTAAAAAATTCCAAAATATAAAGCTTTTTGTATATGGTCATCAGTTGATGTGTACTGCTAGTTGGTTTGAAAAAAGGCATAATTATTAATCATATACTCTGTGTGAGATGCATTACATGTTTCATCAGCTGGGTGGAACATGGCATATTATGTGTTGTGACATTTTTAGACATTACATTGGGAGGTGCTTTAATTGTTTGGATTTCAAGGATAAAACAATTGATGATTCATCGGTTCTTCTTTGAGGAGACATTTGGATTTTTTCCACTTTGTTCATGGGGCCTCACAGGTATGCTACTTTGAAGAATTGATTCGCATAACCGCCACTTAAGTCATGGAGTCCTTGATTAGTATGCCATTAGCTCCTCTTTTATTCATTTTAATTATTTTTTCACATTATCAGGCTAGTGAAATACTAACTTCCCCCTTTGGCCATCATACACATCTGGCATCGAATCAACACTTGAACCATCAAGTGCGCGCTGCATGCCGATAATATCACGTTTGCCATTACTGCCATGCCATCTATTTCCTGCATGTCATGCTCCATTGATCCCGGTGCTACCGATCGCCTGGACTCCTCGTGCCGCCGGCTAGACATTTTGCGCAGCTGATGGCCTGCACACCATGCACCGTGGATCGTTCCGTGCAGCAGCGGCGGCATAAACACCACAAACTCTGCCCCAGCGAGTCATCTAGAGAACTCTTGCTGGCTGACAACAGCTCCTCTATGGCCACATGACTACCTCCCTCTGCGTCCTCCCATCCTCCAGGAATAGACACTAGCTCCTCCTCATCCCAGGCGAGCGAACGATGACCAGGACGAGCGATGCAGGCGGCGTCCATCACATATGGCGGTCGGGTGGAGCGAGCAGTGTGCGGCCGAGAGTGGCATGAGCGGCGGCCACTGTAGATGGCGGTCGGGTGGAGCAGCTGTGTGGTGCCGAGTGGCACGAGCGCTAACTGGAGGTGTCAGCAAGCGCTCTTTCTGGCGATGAGAAATTGCGTTGCTCCTTTCACCCTATCAAACTAGATCAGCAAGTGTACTTAGCATGAGGGGTACTTTGGTCTTTTCTGGTGCCTATAAATGAGAAAAGAAAAGGGAAATCAATAAAAGGAGGCAAATGGCATGAAAATCAAGGAGTCAATGTCATGAGTGGCAATTTTGCGAAGCTAGTCTTAAAAGTGGTAATTTTGAGAAGCCCCATATTGAAAGTGGCAAATATGCAATTTTCTCTTCTTTGAGTGGATTTAAATTTTAGTTTGTTTTAAGTCATTCACTTTAGTCATCCATATGAACCAACACCTAATCGACCATTATTCAACTTTGATGCTTGCTTTATTGGCTTCATATAACTCCTGGCCATTTAGTTTGTCACAATATAGATTATTTTATTTGCTTGATAGTCTTGAGTTTGAGTTCTGATTGTATTACGCATGTAGCTCAAATTGTTAACAAACTTGGCCTAAAAAGATAAATAACAATTCTTTATGTATTGATACTATGTAGAGAATTCCACCATCGTTCAATCAATACCTGCAGAATCAGGCAATTGGACATGTGTGTCTAAATGGTCAAAGTGCCAACACATGGCTTGTAGATCTTTCTTCAGACACCGAATGGTTATTCTTTGGAAAAGGGTGGAAGGAATTTGTTATAGATAATTCCATTGAGTCAGGACACCTTTTAACCTTTTGTTATGATGGACACTCACAATTCTCTGTGGTAGTATTTGACGAAAGTGTATTGAGTAACCATCATATTTTCATGTTAAGACTTGCAAGGATCTGGCTATTGCAATAGAAAGTGGTGAAGAAAACAAAGAACTACCGCCTACTCCCTAAGAGTAGAATAACGGAACCACAAAGAAGAGGACAAGAAAACTTGGTGCAAATGGCTCTAGATTAGAGAATCGGTATAATGAGATATATAAGGATAAGAAAAAATTGCCTCAAGCTTTGTTTTGTACTTGTGTGGTGGCAGCAACATGGCATAAAAGGAACATGGATGCAATTGACCCAATAGAAAGATTGAAGATTGCCCTCGAAGAGAGTAATGCGAAAGGGATGCAAATGGCTTAACATTGAGGAAGTGTTCTAAAGTAATGGTAAAGGATAAGAAAATTTTAAATGAAGATTTCGTTGTAGAGTTCAACATGAACATGACTGCAATTAACACCTCTGAAAGATTGAATGCCTCCCTAGAGGATAGTAACAAAAAGGGAACCTTAGGTAAGAGGGTTAGACAAATGGACTCAAATAGGTCTACACTGAAGAAGTATTCTAATATCTCAGAAAAGGGTAAAACAGAAGGGCTTGGAGCTTCAGTTCGTACTTACACGCCGGCATCAACAAGCCTTAAAGTACTGAAGGTAAACCTATTTATAAAACAATGGTATTTATTTGGACCTTTTTAGGATTCACTACTAGGGAAAAGCCTAGCAGTAGCGTGCGTCTTAGGTGTATCAGTAGCGCGGGGAGCGGCGCTACTGATACGATGCTACAACTAACATGTATTAGTAGCGCGTGTTAACCCACGCTACTGCTATACATGTCTAGCAGCAGCGGGCTTTCAGGCAACTCGCTACTGCTAATATCTGCAGCGCTTTAGTTCAGGGCGCGCTGCTGCTAACTCTACTCCCTTCACTACTGTTAGTTTTATTAGTTTTTTTCTGCATGTTTTTTTTGTATATGAACATGCTTTATACAATAATCTTTAGCATCATACACATACAAATGTAATCATAGCATCAAATCATGTCATCATCATAATCATCATCCAACACAAAGTGGTCTCTCGTCATCTCGAAAATAGCGATACAAGTTCTTGCAACTACATCATCATCCATCTAAACAATGATATATACGAGAAGAGCTATCACTATGAGTGAGAGCGGAACTATGTAGTACATGAGTTCGTACCCCTCTCTTGCACTAGCGTGAACCTAAACTAACTACTGGTTGTCGTTCGGAAACCAGAAACTGGTACACCTAGGCCTGACACTCCGCCCAATTGTCGTATATTCCTGGCGTAGCACTTCTTCGCCATTGATTATCTATGCAGCTGCATCGTCACATGAGTCAATGATATGCAACATATATAGTTGAGCAACAGAAAGAGACAGACTTGGCAAAAATAGAAGCAACATGTCATAAGCATAAATAACAAAGTTCATCGTACCCAAAATGCCCTAACTAGAGTGATCTTCGCTAGTCAAGGAGGACGGTTTAATTACATCACAAATAGAGTTTCGCCATGCATAACTCAAAGTTTTTTCATATATAAAGTATGGACTAAACGGACACATTGCCATATATCGACAATCACTCAAACATGTCGTGCCATCCATCCAAGTCAGGGAGATAGTCCCCGAGCTTAGTGAAAGGCTTCAGGTCGAGACGCTGAACCGTTACGCGTGTTCGAACGTCTTGCCGCGACATTTCCCCTTCCTCGTGAACAACCCTATTTTTTTCAAGGACCTCCTTCATGATGATTTGGGCAAGTTCATGCTGGATGCAATAGAACTCAGCTCGAAGCCGATGATCGTTGATATCTCATACATTTCTTGCCCATTGTAGAATATGGGCATCCCCGACTGTAGGTGACATGAGAAGGTTCTGCCAATCCCGTCTATACTCCGGCATCTGGTGTATGACATAGAATCCATCATTAAGACTATCACTCGGTTGCTGGATGCAGCAGAAGTCAGTCTTATGGATGAAGGTGGCCCTGCCATTCCTAGTCTTCTTGATATTGATCTCCCCACCTCATACACCGTAGAAAAAGATAGAACCATCGAGAACAGACTTGATGTGGGTGTAATCCTTTTTGTTAATGTTCTTTGACGAGTCCAAGTAAAGAGCGTGGGAGTATCGGGGGTAAAGGATGAAGAGGGCGGTGTGCCCGTTGCTGCGCAAAATAAGTACACCTCAAATTAATTAGCCTCCATCATGCAAATGAATGATTGAAATCGAAGGAAGAATATCCGCATGGATGACTTACATGGGATAATAAGGCATGAGAATCGTCTCCTTGTCCTTGTTGGCGACCATGAAATTGACGAGGTAGTCCCTCGCGTATTCACGGTGCTCTCGCAGACTGCCAAGTAGTTCTTGTGCATGAAGTACGGGTCAGCGAGACAGATATAAGGTATCTGCTCAAACCCGATGATGTAGTTCATGTACAAGGCATAAAGGCAGACAAACGTAAAATACAGCTTCTTCAAGTGAAACATGTCGAAGATGTAATCAAATCGAAGGAACAACTTCTCCACGGGGATTGTGTCGACGTACAACCTTTGCCGCGGCATGTTAACCACGTAGAGTGGGTATCCTGGATTTTCCGAGACGATTAGGCTTTTCTCTCTCCGCGGCACATCGTAATGAAGTCTCGTTAGATTGCTTTGTATGGTATGTACCGATGCCTTAGGAAGGATTGGTTCACCGGTGATATGGTATTTCGCCGCACCGGGGACAGGTATACGGTCTTGAACCCGAGGCTGCGGTGGCGGCTAGATCATAGCAGCAACTTTATTGCTGCATTCCTTGCTCTCTTTCGACGCTTCTTTGGTGGAAGGTCGTCTATAGTACGGTTAGGCTCCAGAGGCGGCAATTCAGGCATGGACTCATGACACTCAAACCCTAAGTACTCATACTGCTGAGCCACCGATCCTCGGTCATCAATGGCGCCAGTATTGAGATATTGTTGAGTGTCATCGTCATCCTCATCCTCATCTATGGCGACGTCATCAGCGACTAATGGAGCCTCTTCCTCACCCAATCCACTATCACCCAGCACGAGAGGCGACGCTAATTGGGTAGGTGGGGTGCTGATGTTCATACCTTGTGGAGGGTACGTGGTCATGGGTGTGCTCCCGGCCGCCTCCAGACGAAGAAGACCATTTGGCCACAAGAGGACCCACGTCTTGCAATCGCCAAGCCACCGTGGGGTCTCATCGTCATGTCTCCCTAGTACTGGAGGAACCAAATTCTCGTGGCCCAGTTTGCCACTGGCCACGGAAACCTTGAAGATGTCTGGGGCAGTCGGCCAGCTGTGGAATAATTGTTCCTTTAGCTTCATTATCATCGCCTTCCCCATGTTGATAGAGGCGGAGGTGTCCCGATCTTTCGATGAGGGGATAACCATCGATTTGGTGAAGATGACTTTGATGATCTGACAACAAATGTGCACAACGTTGCGCCTTAGCAATTGCTAAACCAACTCCAAGAGGTTATTGACGACACTGAAGCACAATCAACCTTACCACGAAGGTCTATTCCTGCAAGCAATTGAATAACAAGAAGGAATATGATAAAAGCAATCTAACTATTGCGAATATATATAAAGTATTGATAAAGGTGGGGATCCGTAAGCGGTCTTGGTCTGGTCGTTGGACACAAACAAAGTACACGAAGTTGCAATGGCTAACTTTTAACTAAACAAATCCCAAGGAAAAAGCTACTTGATGGATCTACTTATATAGGAGCAAGGGGTGGCAGCCAAGGAGGTGGTAGGACATTCCAAGTCATCCTAAAACCAACCCTAGATCGTATAAGGCTCATGGGCCCAAGTGAAGGTGATGCAACACCTTTGGACTTGTAGTTTGACTAGGATTCTGTTGCAACGTCAAATTGTTTTGTCCATAACCTAATGCTCTGGACGAATTTAAAGGTGAGTCCAATTGTGTTCGAAAGTGCACAAAATATAAGTTCCAACGAAAAAATAATCACGCAATTCGGAGTCCGTATGAAAACGTTATTGGCGTTTTGAGTCAGGTATGTCTGTGCAGTCCGAATCTGAATCCAGAACGTGAGAAACTTGGACTCTATCTTCCCCTGGCCAAAAAGTGACGTGAGAGGCCTTTTTGAACAGCACATAAACTTCTCTTTTTCCCTTATCCTCATATGTGGATTGCACAAATGTCCCATACACCTCACAAATATACATGTATGCAATGTTTTTTGGTCGTATCCAAGGTAGTCATGTCTTCATCATCCTCCCCTTCTTGAAAACAAAGCCGTCCTCGGGGTTGCTTAATCTGAAATGTGGCTAACAAAAGAGACAAGGTGTACATGTTGTATATGTATATGTCATCCATTTTCACTTCCCTTGATTTTTGCACATATGACACATGTATAGATGAGTAACTTGCATAGTTCATAAAATCTAAAGCCAAAAAATTATCACAAGAAGTAGAAGGCATGAAAATATTGCAACTCAGTTTGCACATATAAGTGAAACTCTTATTCATTTCAAAAGATCGACAATGTTCATCATTAAACCATCCCAACATTGGTGAATAAACCTTACTTGCATCAAATTTACATGCTACAGCATGCTTAAATAAGCAAACATGCAATAGGTCATTGGACACAGAATCATCACCAAGATTAGAGGTCATATCAAAATGATTAAACATTGATTATTTTGCATCAACAGTTAATTCAACAGGTGCACTCAAAATTGTTGGTATTTCAGTTGTTTGATCACATGACGCATTCATGACAGTAACAAGATTCTCTAAAATAGGTGGTGTGCTCAAATCACCAGGTAACTCAACACATGATGCATTCAAGTTAACTAGGGATGCATCATTGTCATGTGAAGTTATATCATCAATACCTTTATTGTTACCTTGTAGCAAAGACGTAGCTGATGTAGGTACGGACGTTGACAATGCACCATACTCTTGAGATGATGTCACGCTCAAAATCCAAGGTGGGGCTGCTCTAGTAGGTGCAACGGTGGAGGAACCAACCAGCGGTGGTGAGCATGAACTGGAACAGTAGTTGTTGTAGTCACCCAATGCATCCTCCTGTATCTGTCACTCAAAGGTACAAGCGCAAACATATATACCAGTAATGCAACGAGGAATATAGTGAAATCTTGCACGGATATCATGGTTCAAACCACCAAAAAATATATTCATTGTATCATCCTCAGATTCTTCTATGTCACAATGATGCATATAAGATTTGAACTCTTGGTAGTAAGCATGAACAGTGTTACAGCCTTGTTTTAATTGTTCCAATTTGCGAAGTAATTCACGACAATAGTAAGGAGGAAAAAAATGTTGTCTCATTACACCTTTCAAAACTTTCCAAGTTGTGGGTTGGTTATCAATGTTTTTCTTACAATGTACACTTCGCCAAACAGAAGCAAAACCAGTAAATGCTCTAGTGGTAGCACATACTCTCTCAAGTTCAGAAAAATCATGGTGACTAAAAACTTCTTCTAATTCAAGATCCCAAGCTAGATAAATAGTAGGATTAAATCTACCCTCAAATGATGGTAAAGAGATAACCTGACCATATGCTCGTGTATGTGGTCCCACCTCTCGTGATGGTAAAGATGTATCCGTCGTCCAAGAACTTCTATCTTCTGACCCTGTCATGATTAGTAGAACCAAGAAACAAAATTTAAGAATAATGTTCCTATGAGCAACTAGGGTGTGATGATAAAGCGCTCACAGCAAAGCAAATATCAATATCTTACAAGTTCTTACCAAGCAGCAGGTGGTGACAGGCAACCAGCGGTGTCAAATAACTTTGAAGATTGAGTAAAGCGATTGCCAGGGAAACGTATGTATACACGATGTAGAAATGTGTGGATCTTGGAAGCTAACCACCTTCTGGCCGTTGATGTCGTACAATATGGTGCACGGGGCGTCGGCCTCCAAAGACATGTATGCAATGTGATACATCTGAAAGGCAACAAAAACAGGAGATTATACATTTATTGAAGAGGGCCGGTGTGATAGGTACCGTGAGGGCGTCGAGCTCAGCCAAAGACGAAGCAGGTGCGGGAGCCGGTGCAGGAGCAGGTGCTAGTGCAGGTGCAATTGCTGGTGCTGGTGCTGGTGCAACGCTAGTTGAGCTGCTCCCAAAGAAGTTGGCATGGGGAAAGTCCGCTGCATCTTTTTCTGTATTTCGCCTGCTCCAACCGACGATAGCCGGAACCAAGACTGTCAGCTCCTGTTTTACGGCAGCTACCACTGTTGTGACTGTCTTAGCTGAATTTTTCTCAATCGCAATCTCAACCTTCTTGTTGTTGCTTTCTTCAGTTAACCACCGTCTTTCCTTTCTCTCCTCCGTGGTCTCACTGTAGTACTTCTTCCATGTGGCGCTGTCTCCAGCACCGTGCACGCGTCCATAGAATGGCTGAGTGTCCACCGGGAGTTGTTTCAATATGTTCAATGTCCGGTTGAATGGGATATCCCACTTGGGCCTCGCCAATGCCTTAGATGGTGAATCGCTTTCGGCCGCAATCCTGTGTTGCTCTCTCTGCAAAAGGAACAAGGATCATTTACAAATATGACTAAACGTGTAGTTGAATTGATTAGAAACTAAAATTACCAGCAGTCTCATGAACTCCATCGTGACCGGGTCTGTCTCGAAAACCTTCTTAACTGGGTCCCAACGGTACCGGGCCCTAAGGACATCATACTCCTGCAGGGCGGTGAACTCCGCCAAGGGGTCTGGGATGCCAAGACTTTCGCGTTCCACGTCCCCCTTGGCCCATATAGATCTCTTCCTCGCGTAACCACGACTTCCGAGGTGGTGGCACCCCATGTTCCTCTCTTGAAGCCCCTTCATGTACTTTGACTTTTTTTGGCATCTTCGGCATCGCAAGCCGCCTTGAATAAAACTGCTCTACCATGATTTTCGGATTTTCCTTCACAATCTCGGAGTATGGTTCCTTTTTGTCGATGGCGCGTTTCACCGTTACTTTTAGGCAGCCAACACGTCGCTACACTTGGTCATGGCATGTTTGTTTATCTGCTTCATTGTCGGGTCTTTCTGTGGATCTTTATATTGGATTTCATCCCGGCCCGGGAACAAGAATATCTGGTGCAGCAGAGTTAGGATGGACTGCTTCATATTTGGCCTCTTCTTTAGTTTCTTATCATTGATGGTGGCGCACGGCCGTACGATGCAGCCTATCTGATTGTCGTAGCAGGAGCGCACTTCCACATGCAGTTTTGGCTCAAAATTGCCGTCATCCACCTCCGTGACCACTAGTCTAGTAGTGAGGAGCTGGTTTGGGCGTCGACATCTCCTCTTCGATTTTGGTTTTATGGCTTTGCCAGTCTCGGTGCCGGTTGATACGTCTCCCACATATCTATAATTAATGAAGTATTCATGCTATTATATTATCTGTTTTGGATGTTTATGGGCTTTATTATACACTTTTATATTATTTTTGGGACTAACCTATTAACCGGAGGCCCAACCCAAATTGTTGTTTTCTTGCCTATTTTAGTGTTTCGAAGAAAAGGAATATCAAACGGTGTCCAAATGGAATGAAACCTTCGGGGGAGTTATTTTTGGAATGGAAGCAATCCAGGAGACTGGAAGTAGACGTCAGGGACGCAAGAAGGAAGCCACGAGGCAGGGAGGTGCGCCCTACCCCCCCGGGCGGCCCCTGATACGTCTCCAACGTATCTACTTTTCCAAACACTTTTGCCCTTGTTTTGTACTCTAACTTGCATGATTTGAATGAAACTAACCCGGACTGATGATGTTTTCAGCAGAACTTCCATGATGTTGTTTTATGTGTAGAAAACAAAAGTTCTCATAATGTCCTGAAAATCCACGGAGGCACTTTTTGGAAAATATAAAAAATACTGGCGAAAGAATCAAGACCAAGGGGCCCACACCTTGTCCACGAGGGTGGGGGCGCGCCCACCCCCTAGGCGCGCCCCCTATCTCGTGGGCCCCCTGGAGCTCCGCCGACCTCAACTCCAACTCTATATATTCTGTCTCGCAGAGAGAAAAATCAGAGAGAAAGTTTCATCGCGTTTTACAAGATAGAGCCGCCACCAAGCCCTAATCTCTCTCAGGAGGGCTGATCTGGAGTCCGTTCGGTGCTCCGGAGAGGGGGATTTGTCGCCGTCGTCATCATCAACCATCCTCCATCACCAATTTCATGATGCTCACCGTCGTGCATGAGTAATTCCATCATAGGCTTGCTGGACGGTGATGGGTTGGATGAGATTTACCATGTAATCAAGTTAGTTTTGTTAGGGTTTGATCCCTAGTATCCACTATGTTCTGAGATTGATGTTGCTATGACTTTGCTATGCTTAATGCTTGTCACTAGGGCCCGAGTGCCATGATTTGAGATTTGAACCTATTAAGTTTTCATGAATATATGTGTGTTCTTGATCCTATCTTGCAAGTCTATAGTCACCTATTATGTGTTATGATCCGACAACCCCGAAGTGACAATAATCGAGATACTTCTCGGTGATGACCGTAGTTTGAGGAGTTCATTTATTCACTATGTGCTAATTCTTTGTTCTGGTTTTGTATTAAAAGGAGGCCTTAATATCCCTTAGTTTCCGCAAGGACCCCGCTGCCATGGGAGGGTAGGACAAAAGATGTCATGCAAGTTCTTTTCCATAAGAATGTATGACTATATTCGGAATACATGCCTACATTACAATGATGAACTGGAGCTAGTTTTGTGTCACCCTATGTTATAGCTATTACATGAGGAATCGCATACGACATAATTATCCATCACTGATCCAATGCCTACGAGCTTTTCACATCTTGTGCTTCGCTTATTTACTTTTCCGTTGCTATTGTTACAATCACTACAAAACCAAAAAATATTACTTTTGCTACTGTTACCTTTATTATCATACTATTTTGCTACTAACTACTTTGCTGCAGATACTAAGTTATCAAGGTGTGGTTGAATTGACAACTGAATTGCTAATACTCAATAATATTCTTTGGCTCCCCTTGTGTCAAATCAATAAATTTGGGTTGAATACTTTACCCTCGAAAGCTGTTGTGATCCCCTACACTTGTGGGTTATCAAGACTAATTTCTGGCGCCGTTGTCGGGGAGCATAGCTCTATTCTTTGAGTCACTTGGGATTTATATCTGTTGATCACTATGAGGAAATTGAAAGACAAAAGAACTAAGATTTTGCCCTCAAATATGAAGGGAGGTAAGGAACTGCCATCTAGCTCTGCACTAGACTCTCCTTCTGTTATTAGTAAGCTTGCGACACCTAAACCTGCCACTGCTATGAATTTTGATATGTCGCATGTTATTGATGATGCCACTTCTGCTATGCATGATAGTTATGATGAAACTACTTCTGTGCGTGATACTACTTTGCCATTAGGTGAATTTCTTGATGAACAACTTGCTAGGGCTAGAGAGAATGAAATTATTGATGATGCTATTATTGATGATAGTGATGATGAAAGTTCCCCCAATGATTGTGAATTACCTGTTGTTCCTGAGGGTTATGTTATGGAAGAGGAAGTTGCTAGAGCTATCTTTGCTTGTAAAGATAGATATGATCTTAAAAATTTATTAGCTAAATGGAAGCAGCAATCTCTTAATGCTAGAATGAAACCCGATCCTGCTTTTGCTGCTTGACCTATCTGTGTTACTGATAAGGATTATGAATTCTCTATTGATCCTGAGATTATTACTTTGGTTGAATCCGATCCTTTTATGGCCTTGAATCTGAAACTGTTGTGGCACATCGTACCAAGTTGAATGATATAGCCACCCTGTTTACTAATGATGATAAATGTCGCTATTATTACATCCTTAAGATATTTCTGTTCTCATTAAAGGGTGATGCTAAGACTTGGTATAATTCTCTTGCTCCTGGTTGTGTGCGTAGTCCCCATGATATGATTTATTACTTCTCTGCTAAATATTTCCCTCCTCATAAGATAGAAGCTGCCTTGCGGGAAATATATAATTTTGTGCAAATCAAAGAAGAGTGTCTCCACAAACTTGGGGGAGGCTTCTCCAATTACTTAATGCTTTGCCTGATCATCCTTGTCGTTGTACTAAAGTAGGGGTACCCTACTACCCCGAACTTGTTCACGGGCAGTTGCCGCACCCCGCGGCAAGGCTTGCCGGGCGACCGCCAAGGTCCTCCACGGTTCCCTTGGAGCCACTCAAGAACAAAGTATTCAAGCCAAGGAGACAAGGCCCCGGCAGGAGGAGCTTGCCGGGAAAGCCAACCAAGGCATTCCAAGGAACTTGCCGCGACGCGCCACGCATCCCAGCAAGGCGACAAGGCCCCGGCAAGAGGAGCTTGCCGGGAAGACCAACCAAGGCGTTTCACGGCCTGGTGAGCGACAAGCTTCTGGACGCGGCAAGATGACCGCGGCAAGGCACTTGCCGTGGCAAGTAACCACCCCGTACCCATGCTCCAGCGCATACACCAACGTGTCGCCCTCGGGCCTTCCCAGGCGCGCGTGGCTGGAGGCTGTGCAGCCAGCGGTGCGAGGTGGCAAGCGGAGCTGACAAGATTGCCATCGTGGCGAGCGGTGGCGTCCCTGACGGTACCTTTTCTGCACTGTTGGGGCGACGCAGACGGGCATTCAATGCCTTTGTCCCCTGCCGTCAGGGTTAGGTAGGATGCACTGTACAGGTAGCTGTACCAACCACCTCTCTTTTTTACATTTGTACCCTTGTCAATGTTGCCACCTGTCGGTGACCCCTTTGAGCATATAAAAGGAGGCCCATGCGCAACGTAGAGGGGGTTCGGCTCATTGGGAAGCCAGAAAAACACTTAGCTCTCTCTCTCTCTCGAGCAAGAACACAATACAATCAGACAAGCAACAATAGGAGTATTATATCTCCAAAGAGCTCCGAAGCTGGGTAAACTGCTCGTGTGCTTCGCCTCGATCTGCTCTTCGTGCGACCTCCGCCCCCCCCCCCCCCCCCGCCGAACCGAAAGGGGCTCGGTCCGCCGGTCCCATAGTTGTTCGTGGATCAGTTTCCCCGACATCTTTGGCGCGCCAGGTAGGGGGGCGTCGAGGTTGTGTGAACCTGATCCGGCGTTCACACGAGCTAGATCTTCATTTTCTTCATCAATATGCCACCGAAGAAGATGGCTTCGGAGGTAGCTGTTCCGTCCGTGTCGGTCCCACCGCCACCGGAGCAAGTGGGTGGTGGGGTGGACGCTGGCAGAAGAACGGACGTCGACGAGGAAGCTCACGACGCCGCCAGGTCCAAGGACAAGGCTGCGCATACCTCGGCGTCCGTACATGTTCCGCGCCCGTCTCAGGAGGCGCAGGACTGACAGCGTCATGGTACTCGCAGTACCATACGTTTGTTGGGACAAGATCGAGCTGGTGGATCTCGGGGCGCTCAAGACCAGCATGCACGCCGACGTGCTGGCACGAGCGAGACATGGTCGCCTGGACGGGATACTGCTCCTTCTGACATAGTTAGAAGTCCGAGCACATCCCGCTCCTCGCACCATTCGCCACTGCCGCCCACCACTCCAGCAGAAGCTTTGGCACGAGCTCAACTGCTCCTGGATTACCCTCCAACGGCGGACAAGACTGATCAATGGAGGGCCACCATTCAGAGTCTCATCGGCTACGCCAACGGCGACACTCCACGGCAGCCGAGCCCGTCGCTGCCATGGCAGGGTTGCCAACCGCGAGCCGATGGTGACAAGACCGGTGAGGGTGCGACCACCATGCACTCTCCCTCCCGAAGGCCAAGATCGCCGACTCGTCGGATCCACCTTGACAGCGACTCCACCGCATCTTCAGATCCACGAGCTCATCGCGATCAGCGCCAAGTTCTTCATGATCGACAGCAAGAAGACGCTCGTACTCGCATCGAGTGCCGAAGAGAAGCGCGACGTCAATCCGACCAGCGCGCTAGGCCTTCTGTTCACGTGCATGCGCCCGGGGAACCAGGCGACCTGCCGTACGTGATAGGTTGCCCTGCGTTCACTCGTGAGCTGCGGCAAGTCTAGTGGCCCAGCACGAAGACCTTCAAGCCAGACGTACCAGAGAAGTACGACGGCAAGACGCATCCGTCGGAGTTCCTCAGCATCTACACCATTGCGGTGCAGGCTGCCGGTGGACGGGACGACAAGATCCTTGCCAACTACTTCCCGCTGGTGCTCAATCCCAACGTCAGATCCTGGCTCATGCACTTGCCGGACAACTCCATATCCTCTTGGGCCGATCTATGCCATCAGTTTGTCGGCGCCTTCACAGGCGGCCACAAGCCTCATGGCCAAGAGAGTGACCTTCATCTGCTCGCCCAGAAGGAAGGGGAACCCCTCCGCAAGTACATTCAGAGATTCAGCAATGTACAGCACAACATCCCAGACGTCCACCCTGCCGCGGTGATCAGCGCGTTCCATCAGAACGTGCGAAACCGCAGGATGCGGGAGGAAATGGCGATGTGCAAGATCAGAGACGTCAGTGAGCTATATGCCCTGGCCGACAAGTGTGCACGTGCTGAGGAAGGGAGGAGACTCCCCAGAGAGAACATAGGAGCAGGAGGATCTGACAGTGATGATGCTGCCCCGGCAAAGAAAAACCGGCGGTGGAGCAACAGGAAGAAGAAAGGAAAGAAGGTGCTAGTCGTCGAGCAGTCCGGCAACGGTGGTGGCGCCAAGAAAGCCAAAGCTGGTGACTCCGGCAAGGAGATTACCGCAGAGGCTGTGGCGGTCGCCGACAAGTAGGACAGCACCAACAAATGATATTGCAAGATCCACCGCACCAAGGGCCACGATCTCCAGAGCTGTAAGAAAGTTGAGCAGCTTGTTGAGCAACAGAAAGCTGAGTACGAGCGACGCGACGAGGAGAAAGCCCAAGAAGGTGCTGGAGGATCCGGCAAGAAACGCCCCGGCTGAGGAGGACGCCGCGGCAAGGCCATGCAGCGGCAAGGAGACAGACCTCCTCGCGGCCGCGACAAGAATGAAGATGACGACAACGATGAAGACATGGATGATGAGGAGACTGATGAACAGGAGTTCCAGAAAGCCACAGAGGTCCTGTGCGTTGACGGCGGTGCTTCTCTGCATACTTCACACCGCCATCTGAAGCAATGGGTGCGGGAAGTCAATGCGGCGGAACCACCCGTTGAGTCACGCAAGCCTCTGAAATGGTCTAGCACACCTATCATCTTTGATATTGAGGACCACCCTGATCGCATAACTGCGGTCGGGTGCTTGCTGATGTTGGTTTCACCAACTATCCGCAACCTCAAAGTCACTAAGATGCTAGTTGACGGCGGGGCCGGCTTGAACCTGATCTCCTCCGCGGTACTCCAGAAACTCCAGATCCCTGACAGCGAGCTCGAAGAAACTGGCACTTTTCAAGGAATCAATCCGGAAAGGAGCAAGCCGAAGGGAAAGATCACGTTGCCAGTAACATTTGGCAGCGAGTTGAACTTCAGGACTGAGAGGGTTACGTTTGATGTTGCTAACTTTCCATTGCCTTACAATGGGATCCTTGGCCGTCCAGCACTCGCCAAATTCATGGCAGCCTCTCACTATGCGTACAACATGCAGAAGATGCCAGGCCCGATAAGTGTCATCTCTATCCCTGGCGACAAGAAGGATGCTCTTATCTGCGCCGACAAGATCTACCAGGAAGCAGCAGCCGCAACAGATCGCAAGTCACTTGCCGCTGAAGCTCCCGGGGGGAAGAAGAAGACCAAGTCCGGCAAGAGTTCTGATGCCCACTCCGGCAAGCGCACCTCTTCGGAGTGTTGCGCTACCGTCGAGGACGCACCATCAAGCTCCACCGGCAAGTGTAAGAAGACAATGGCAGCCCGACCTGAGACCAAGAAGGTGTCCGCCAAGGAGGACGGCACTAGTGGTACATTCACCATCAGTGCCACTCTCGACCCTAAATAGGAAAGCGCGCTCGTTGCTTTCCTGCGGGCGAACGTCGACGTGTTTGCATGGCAACCGTCTGACATCCCCGGTGTTCCCAGGAAAGTAATTGAGCACCACCTTGCCGTCTGTCCTCATGCGCAGCCCGTCAAGCAGAAAGTCAGAAACAGGCAGTGGAGCGCCAAGAATTCATCGTAGAAGAAATCAAGAAGTTGGAAGCAGCAGGCCTTGTCAGAGGGGTGCTCCATCCTACGTGGTTGGCCAATCCTGTAGTCGTGCGCAAGGCAAACGGAAAATGGAGGCTTTGTATTGACTTTACCGATATTAATAAAGTTTGTCCCAAAGTCCCATTTCCTTTGCCGCGCATCGACCAGATTGTTGACTCCACGGCCGGATGTGATTTGCTTTCGTTTCTTGATGCATACTCAGGATACCATCAGATCTTCATGGCAGAAGAGGATGAGGAGAAGACCACATTCATCACCCCGTGTGGCACGTACTGTTTCGTACGGATGCCTTTCGGTTTGAAGAATGCTGGTTCAACATTTGCAAGGATAGTCCACCACGCTTTTGAGCCGCAAATGCACAGAAATGTGGAGTCCTACATGGATGACATAGTGGTCAAGAGCAAGGACAAAGCAACTCTGATTCAAGATTTAGATGAAACATTTACAAATCTGCGCAAGATCAACCTCAAGCTTAACCCCAAGAAGTGCGTGTTTGGAGTCCCTTCCGGCAAGCTTCTCGGGTTCTTCGTATCTCAGCGGGGAATTGAAGCCAATCCCGACAAGATCAAGGCCATTGAGCAGATTGAAGCACCAAAGCGCGTCAAGGATGTACGAAGGCTTGCCGGTTGCGTGGCTGCTCTCAGCAGGTTTATCTCTAGATCTACTGAGCGCGCCCTGCCATTTTTCAAAATATTGAAAAAGGCAGGTCCAATGAAATGGACTCCGGAGGCGGAGGCTGCGCTGCAGGACTTAAAGATATACCTGTCCTCCACTCCAACACTTGTTGCACCTAAGCCACAAGAGAAGTTGCTGCTGTATATAGCGGCAACCAATCAAGTGGTTAGTTCTGCGTTAGTGGCGGAAGGGGAGGCAGATGATGAGCCAGCAACCACGGTAGATGCATCCAGCGACAAGCAGGGGGCTTCGCCGACAAGCTCTGGTCCCGACAAGTATGAATCTGCGCAGGAGCATGATAAGATGCAGAAGAGAATGGTGCAGCGCCCAGTTTACTTTGTCAGTTCCCTTCTGCAGGGGGCTAGGTCAAGGTACTCTAGTGTGCAGAAATTGCTTTTCGGCCTTCTCATGGCCTCGAGAAAGCTGCGCCATTACTTCCAAGCACATGAGGTCACAGTTGTCACTCGCTTTCCGCTAAAGAGGATACTGCAAAATCCAGAAGCAACAGGCAGGATTGTTGAGTGGGCACTGGAACTGTCAAGCTTTGGCCACAAGTTTGAGAGCACTTCAACTATCCAAAGCAGAGCATTGGCAGAGTTCATAGCAGAGTGGATGCCAACACCAGATGAAGAAATCCCAGAAACGGGCATCCCCGTCAAGGAAGCAAGCAAAGAGTGGCTAATGTACTTCGATGGTGCCTTCTCGCTGCAAGGCGCCGGTGCGGGCGTGCTACTTGTTGCACCCACCGGAGAGCACCTCAAGTACGTAGTCCAGATGCACTTTCCCAAGGAGCAAGCAATGAACAATACCGCAGAGTATGAAGGTTTGCTTGCCGGTCTCAGGATCGTAGCAGACCTTGGGATCAAGAAGCTCATTGTCAGGGGTGACTCATAGCTTGTCGTCTGCCAAGTGAACTAGAACTATCAGAGTCCGTTGATGGAAGCATATGTTGATGAAGTGAGAAAGCTAGAAGAGCACTTTGACGACCTACAGATGGAGCATGTTCCGAGAACTTAGAATGACATTGTTGATGGCCTGTTGAAGTGCGCCGCACTAAAGTTACCTGTGGAACCAGGGATCTTTGTGCTCAAGCTGACTCAACCGTCTGTAACACCATCAACTGGACAGAGCAAGAAGAGGAAGTTGGTTTCTGGTGAATATTTTCCGGCAGAGCTCCCTGAAGCCGCCGCCAAGAAGGTCCCCAAGATCAACGCCGATAGTGCTGAGGAGCAGTCTGCTCCGGCAAGCCTTAGGGTTTGTTCTGCTGAAGCAGACGCTCCCGACAAGTTTTGCTCCGACAAGCTTGCCGGAGAACATCAAGCTCTGGCTGAGCCGCAGGTTCTTGTCATAGAAGCGGATGTTCCCGCAGCAGCAGATGTGCCTTTAGTCCTTGTTGTCGAGCCGCAAGCTCCAACATGGGCACAGCAGATTGTCCATTTCCTTCAGACAGGAGAACTTCTCGAAGAGCAAGAAGAAGCGGAAAGAGTAGCCCGGCAGTCAATTATGTACCAGTTTGTTGACAACACACTGTACAGAAGAAGACTCAACGGTGTGAAATTGAAGTGTATTTGCTGGGAAGATGGACAAAAGCTGTTGGCAGAGATACATGGAGGCATATGTGGTCACCACATTGGCGCAAGAGCACTTGCCGGCAAAGCGTTCCGGCAAGGTTTCTTTTGGCCGACAGCCCTCCAGGATGCTACTGCACAAGTAACCAAGTGTGAAGCGTGCCAGTTCCATTCCAAGCAGACACATCAGCCAACTCAAGCTCTCCAGACGATCCCTTTATCCTGGCCATTTTCGGTCTGGGGGCTCGACATCCTCGGCCCTTTTCCCCATGCCGTCGGGGGCTTTGAGTACTTGTATGTTGCAATCGACAAGTTCACAAAGTGGCCGGAAGTGGAACCAGTGAGGAAGGTGACAGCATAGTCAGCAGTCAAGTTCTTCAGGTCGATTGTTTGCCGTTTCGGGATCCCTAACAGGATCATCACCGACAACGGCACGCAATTCACGAGCCGCACCTTCATGCAGTACGTCCAAGATCTTGGCGCCAAGGTCTGCTTCGCTTCCGTTGCTCATCCGAGAAGCAACGGTCAAGCGGAGAGGGCAAATGCTGAAGTGCTACGCGGGCTGAAGACCAGGACTTTCGACAGGCTGCGCAAGTGCGGAAGAAACTGGATCGAGGAGCTGCCGGTGGTTCTTTGGTCGATCAGGACGACGCCAAATCGAGCCACTGGCCAGACACCTTTCGCTCTAGTCTATGGAGCAGAGGCAGTTCTTCCCACGGAACTCGGATACAGGTCACCTCGAGTGCTCGCTTATGATGAGCATGAGCAAGAGCAGCTGCGACAAGATGACGCGCTGCTCCTTGAGGAAGATCGTCTTCAGGCTGCTGTACGAGCTACTCGATACCAGCAAGCTTTGCGCCGCTACCATACCCGCAAAGTTAATGCCAGAAGTTTCGAGGAAGGCGACCTTGTTCTTCGGCGCGTTCAGTCTGCCAAGAATTCCAACAAGTTGACGCCGAAGTGGGAAGGCCCTTACCGGGTGAAACGAGTCACTAGGCCTGGCGCTATCCGCCTTGAGACCGAAGATGGCATTCCAGTGAGCAACTCCTGGAACATTGAGCATCTTCGTAAGTTTTACCCGTAGGGCGCGGTTGCTGGAACCCGTTCCGGCAACCACCTTTTGTACAAGTCTTGCCGATGTTGCATGTAATCCTTTGTACAAAGCCGGGCGCAGACCCCGTGCATAAGTAAAGCTCATGTGCTCCACACAAGTTTGCCGGGGGGAAAGGAGAAGATAATGGTATGGACCAAGCGTCGCTCGAGGAAGTTTTGCCTTGCCGGGAAGCAGACGACAGTAAAGCTAAGTTGGCAAAGTTTGAGCAATCAGTTTTTAAATTTTGAAGTTATCTTCCTCGAACAATCGTGCTTTGTATGGGAAACCTGTGCGCGGAGGAACCAACTCGTGGCTAGTTGCGCCCTTACTTTGTTTCATGTCTGCTCAATAACTTAAGTGTGCTGCAACTAGTCGCGACAAGGTTTCTTGTCGGAAGCGGCACCGCCAGCAGGCTGCTGACGTCCCGCACTCAGCGCTCGCGGCTCAGGTGCCTGCGCCGACAAGTTCCCTAAAAGTGTAGGGTAAAAACATACAAAGGAAGGAATCTAGTAAAGGAAATAACGTAGCAATCGATACCAGAAATAGAGTCATATTACAAGATAGCTTGTCGCAGCTCTAACAGATCGTTCTCATGACATGGCTAGCGGTGACAAGAAAAAGAAAAGAAGGTCGGCCTAATCTATGTGATCGCCCTCAACACTCTTGATTCCGCTCACCTTGTCTACGATGGGTGCGACAAGGGCCTTGAGCGCTTCCACGTCTGCATCCGGTGGCAAGGACTTGAGGACGTTGGTGAAGTTGAGGCCTGGGTTGCGGAAGGCCACCTTCATCAGCACCTTCTGGAGAGCCCCCGTGCAAATCCTGCGCGACTCGTTGGCCAGCTGCTTTGGGATCCTCTCCCGGAGTCGCTGGAGGGCCGTCGCCACACCTTTGAAGAACAGGCTGAGCTTGGCGCTGGGTTGGAGATGCTCGTCGGAGGGATACCCGAAGTCCTCCATCCCCAGCTGCGCCAGCTCCCCGTCGATGACTGCGGCGATATTCACCAGACCCTCAGTCCAGTGCTCCACAGTCTCCCTAAATGAGTTCTGGGTAACGGCGATACTCGCCAGCTGCGCCTCGTCGGCCTTGTCTTCTCCGACAAGGTCACCTCTCGCTCCCTGGCGACGTCCAGCGTCTGAGTCAACGTGGCCAGCTTCAACTCCAGGTCTGCATTGGAATCCTTGGCGACACTGAGCTCCTTGATCCTCTTAGCGACAAGACCCTGCAGCTCACCGTGAGCGGCAGCGTCCTTCTCGCGCTCGTGCTTGAGCATGGCAAGCTCCTCGCCGCTCGCCTTAAGATGTGCCTCCAGCTGCGCCACCCTCGTCTCCAGTTCCTTCTTGGCGGCCTCAGCAGCTGCGGCAGTGTCCTTTGCTTCCTGGAGGGCCCCGCCTATTGCTTGCTCGCGCGCGGCAAGCTCCTCCTTGTGGCTGTCAAGATTGACCTTGCACTGCGCCAACTCTCCCTCCTGCGCAGATAGCTTCTCGGCCGCAAGCTGTTGCTTCTCTTCGACCTCAGCCTTCTCGAGGAGGAAGGCTTTCCGCTCCTCGAGAAGTTGCTCCCGCTCCTCCGCCAAGGACCGAAGAGCTTCCTGCCTGAGACCCCGGAGCTCCTCTGTGCGCTTCTCAATATCCACCCCCGCCTTCGCAACAAGTGCCTCTCGAGACGCCAGTTTGGCTTGGCGGGCACGGTAAAGAGATAGCAGCTTCCGCAGCAGCCGCTCCTCCTCAGGCTCGTCGCTGCTGCTGCTTAGCGCATCAACCAGCGCGAGCCCAGTGGAGGCGAGCACCTCTTCGTCAAAAGCTTCTCCTTCGACCGGTGCCCTGGAGCTTGACGCCTAGGGAAGCTTGATGAAGATGCTGTCGCCGGCCTTCAAGTAAGCGCCGGGCTGGGGCTCTTCGGAGCCTGGCTCCGCGGCAGCGGCGGAGGGATCGGCGGTCGGCGCAGCGCCTGGCGCTCCTGCGGCCTCAGGGCCGTCAGTACGATCGTCGGACCACTCGCCAGCTTCTGTGGCGGCAGCCTTGGCGGCCTCTTCGCCGGCGGGATCATCATCACCGGCCTCTCCTTCGGTGGCGGCGGCGTCGTCGGCGTTGCCACGCGCGCTCTCCTCGCCGACGTCCTCGGTTTCCATTGGCTCCGCAGCAGATGGATCTGAAGAACGAAAAAGGGAGAAGAGTCAAGCAAATGCTCAAGAAGAAATTCAGAAGAAGAAGAACCCAAGGGAGGATTTCAGGCAAGAAGATTACCGGTGCTAGGGTCTGCGGTCGCGGTCTCAACCGCCGGAGGATCAATGGTGCCGTCCCTTGCCGGAGAGTTCTCCCTTGCCGGAGAGCACTCCCTTGCCGGGGACTCCTCCCTTGGCGGCATAGTCGAAGCAGAAGGCACTTCGGGAGCAGCTTCCGGGCACTCCTTGTGAGGCTGTTCTGCTCCTACACAAATCAACAGTCAAGATGTCAACAGAGAAAAGAGCACCCATGCGCGCCCGACAGCAGGAAGTGAACTATAAACTTACGCTGGGGGCTGCTTTGGGGAGTAGTTGCCGGGTCTATTAAGGTGGTCTCAGACACACCCCCTGCCGACACAGTGGGATCATCTTCGATGACAATCACCGGGGCCTTGGCTCTCTTTGCCGCTCTCTGGGCCAGCGTCCTGAAAAGGAATGGGTTCAGAGTGAAGCAAATCAGATGCAAGACAAAACAACAAGATCGGAGAACTACAAGAACGCCGAAGAAACTTACTCTTCTTCTTCCTCGTCGGAGCTGAGCGCGGAGAGATCGAAGTCCGGCTCCCCTCTAGTGCGGCGAGGTGGAGGAGTAGGTTCCCTTGCCCGTTTGGCAGGGGCGGTGGCGGTGGACCGAGAAGATCCCGCTCCAGTTGCCGCAGCAGCAGGAGGCGCTCCCGCGGCAACAGTGCTTGCCGTGGTAGAACGTGTCGCACGGCTCGGCTGCTGTAGGCTCGTCTATCGCCCCGCTGCATCCCCGGCCTTGCGAAGACGCCTCCTTGCCGGGGCCGGGGGCTCCGCCTGTGGCAAGTTGTCTGAAGGTTCGAGATCTCCCTCGCCGGGCTCGCTCGGCACGTCTTCAGGCCCGGCAGGCTCTTCCTCGCCGGCAAACTCCTTGCGCTTGGCAAGACTTGCCGCCTCTGCTGCCTCCGCCTCCTCCAAGGTGAACCCAAACTCGCCCGCGGCAACTGCTGCCGCAGCCTCTTCCGCCCTAGTGGCGATGTGCTGCAGCTCCGCGTCGGTAGTGTCACGGGTGAGGCTCATCTGTTCATCAGCGCGGTACGGCACTTCTACCAAGTCGTCGAAGAACGCCCGCGCGACGTCATCCGCAGGTTCTTGCCAAGTTGGGGTGATTCCGTGCAAGTCACACAACGGCATCATCGTGCGGATGCGGTCAAGTGAAGAATTGTTGCACAGCGGAACGACATTCCGCGGCAACATAAATGGGTGCTGAGGGTCGCGCTTGAACAACTCCAGGAGCATCGCATCCAGCTCCAGGACGGTGAAGTTGAAGTTGAGGCCCGGGCGCAACCTCATGATATCCGCCGAGTTCTTAAACTCCCAGGCGGGTCTCCCCCTCTCCTGCAGAGGGGCGATGCGGCGACAAAGGAAATCTGCGCCAACGGTGCCTACAGTGAGCCCGGCAAGCCTGAGGCGAAGGATTTGAGTGACGGCGATCTTCAGCCTGTCGTCTTCCGGGGCCACGTTGCTCCAATCGTTTCCACGCACTATTGGGGCTTGGCGCAGGGCAGTGAACGGATGCGGGTTCTCCTCGATGATCCAGCACCACTCCGCTCTCCACTCCTCCCATTTGCTACGGAGCTCACCCTCCAGATACACTTCCTTCCTGCCGACTCTCGAGATCCAAGCGATCCTGCCGGCAAGAGGCTCTCCTCTCTCAACCCGGGGCATGAAGAAGTGGCGGAAAAGGGCCACATTTGGGTGGAATCCGACAAAGTTTTCGCACAGATGTGCAAAAATTGCCATGGTCAGAACGGCGTTGGGGGTGAAGTCAAGGAGGCGGAACCCGTAGGTGTTCATGATGTTGCAAAAGAATTCAGAGAAAGGCGGGCAGAGCCCGCAATAGAAGAACAACGCGAAGAATGGGTACCCGCTTGAAGCCAGTTCCAAAGCTGGAGCCGGGAGTTCCCTCGTGCGCGGATGCGCACGCGTCTCCGTCGACCAGAAGAGGTAGTAGTACTCCTTAGCTCCTGTGCACCGAGCTGAGGGGGGAAGAGCGGCCGCTCCTTCCGCAGCGCCGCAAGCCGCTGCACCTCGGCCGACTTCACGCCCTTCCCCTTGTCGGCTTTTGGAGCCATGGCGGAGGTGGTGGGGGGGATCGGCAGCGTTGGTGATGCTGGTGGCAATGGGGTCGCGGAGCACTACTCTCTTTCTGCTTCGACAAGAAGGGGGGAGCGGCGGAGATTTCTGGAGTTGGAGCAATAACCGGCGAGATGGGCGAACTGCCTCTGTTTCCCCTGCTTATAAAGAGGGAGGGGGCGGACAATTCGCCCTTCCGAATAAAGAAACCACCCACGATCTCTCCCACGACGCCGCATTCGACGCGTGCCGTTGGGGGAGGGCGCGGTGGGTGCGGAGTAAGATACGGCGTGGCCCAGGCCGCGTGTGCCCGTGCCCTGTTTTGGGCCTGGCCCAACAGCGCTCGGCACCGTGTGTGGCCTAGGCCCGGGGGCTCCTGTCGGTGTACTAAAGTAGGGGTACCCTACTACCCCGAACTTGTGCACGGGTAGTTGCCGCACCCCGCGGCAAGGCTTGCCGAGCGACCGCCAAGGTCCTCCACGGTTCCCTTGGAGCCATTCAAGAACAAAGTATTCAAGCCAAGGAGATAAGGCCCCGGCAAGAGGAGCTTGCCGGGAAAGCCAACCAAGGCATTCCAAGGAACTTGCCGCGACGCGCCACGCGTCCTGGCAAGGCGACAAGGCCCCGACAAGAGGAGCTTGCCGGGAAGACCAACCAAGGCGTCTCAAGGCCTGGTGAGCGACAAGCTTCTGGAAGCGGCAAGACGACCGCGGCAAGGCACTTCCCACGGCAAGTAACCACCCCGTGCCCACGCTCCAGCGCATCCACCAACGTGTCGCCCTGGGGCCTTCCCAGGCGCGCGTGGCAGGAGGCTGTGCAGCCAGCGGTGCGAGGTGGCAAGCGGAGCTGACAAAATTGCCATCGTGGCGAGCGGTGGCGTCCCTGACGGTACCTTTTCTGCACTGTTGGGGCGACGCAGACGGGCATTCAATGCCTTTGTCCCCTGCCGTCAGGGTTAGGTAGGATACACTGTACAGGTAGCTGTACCAACCACCTCTCTTTTTTACATTTGTACCCTTGTCCACGTTGCCACCTGTCGGTCACCCCTTTGAGCATATAAAAGGAGGCCCATGCGCAACGTAGAGGGGGTTCGGCTCATTGGAAAGCCAGAAAAACACTTAGCTCTCTCTCTCTCTCTCTCTCTCGAGCAAGAACACAATACAATCAGACAAGCAGCAGTAGGAGTATTATCTCTCCGGAGAGCTCTGAAGCTGGGTAAACTTCTCGTGTGCTTCACCTCGATCTGCTCTTCGTGCGACCTCCGCCCCCCCCCCCCCCCCCCGCCGAACCGAAAGGGGCTCGGTCCGCCGGTCCCATAGGTGTTCGTGGATCAGTTTCCCCGACAATCCTCTTAAGAAAAATGAAATGCTTGATATCTTTTATAATGGACTAACCGATGCTTCCAAGCACTACTTGGATAGTTGTGCTGGTTGTGTTTTCAAGGAAAGAACAGTCGACGAAGCTGAATTACTATTGAATAATATGTTCACTGATGAAAATAATTGGACTCTTCGTGAGCCAATTCCTGAGGCAATTCCTGAACCAATTGAGCCAACTTCTGAGCCAATTCCTAACCCACTCCAAAGAAGAGAGGTGTTTTATTTCTCAGTCCTGAAGATATGCAAGAGGAAAGAAATCAATGAAAGAAAAAGGTATAAAAGTTGAAGATGTTAATAATTTACCACCTATTGAAGAAATACATGGTCTTAATAACCACCTGTTGAAGAACCACATTGTCTTGATAACCCGACACAGGTAGTAAAGGTAAATTCTCTCTATAGATATGATAAAGTTGAAATTCCCTCTACTAAAATTCATAGCCCATGCTTAGATGAATTTGATGACTTTATGGCTAGACAAGAAAGTTTTAATGCTTATGTTGGTAGAGAATTAAAGAATAATGCTTTTGAGATAGGACACGTGAGCGATCATATGGCTAGAGTTAAAGGTGAACTTAAACTCATTAGCAAATATGCTTCTATGGTTGCTACTGAAGCTGAGCAAGTAATTAAAGCTCAAAATGATTTGCTTGATGAATTAAATAATAAAAATGACTTTGCTGTTAGAGTGGCTACTAGAACTGGTAGAATGACTTAGGAACCTTAGTATCCTGAAGACCACCCTAATAGGATCGAGCAAGATTCTCAGAGAAACAATTTAGAGGCACCTAGTTCTTCTAAAAAGAAGAAAAAGAAAAATGATAGGACTTTGCATGCTTCTAGTGAACCTGTTATAGACACACCTGAGAATCCTAATGATATCTCTATTGCTGATGCTGAAACACAATCAGGTGATGAACATGAACCTAGTAATAATGTTAATGATAATGTTCATGTTGACGCGCAACCTAGCAAAAACAATGAAGTAGAGGTTGAACCTATTGTCGATCTTGATAACCCACAATCAAAGAATCAACGTTATGATAAGAGAGATTTTATTGCTAGGAAGCACGGTAGAGAAAGAGAGCCATGGGTTCAGAAACCCATGCCCTTTCCTCCTAAACCATCAAAGACAAAGGATGATGAGGATTCTGAGCGCATTGCTGAAATGATTAGACCTATCTTCTTACGTGTGTGCTTAACTGATATGCTTACAGACAAAAGAAATATACTGGAGGCTGAAATTTCCACCATGCTTGCTAATTACACTTTTAAGGGTCCATTGGTCCAAAGAAACTTGGAGACCTCGGGGTACAAACTATACATGCTCCATTAACAGAAATTATGTTAGAACTACTTTATGTGATCTTGGAGTTCGTGTCAGTGTTATGCCTCTCTCTTTATATCGTAGACTTGAATTGAATAAGTTGACACCTACTAAAATATCTTTGCAAATGGCTGATAAATCAACTGCTATACCTGTCGGTATTTGTAAGGATGTGTCTGTTGTGGTTGCAAATGTCACTACCTTAACGGACTTTGTTATTCTTGATATTCCCGAGGACGATAGTATGTCGATTATCCTTGGTAGACCCTTTTTGAATACTGCAGGGGCTGTTATTGATTTCAACAAAGGCAATGTCACTTTTCATGTTAATGGTAATGAGTATATGGTACCCTTTTCGAGGAAACAATCTCAAGTTCATAGCATCAATTCTATTGGAAAAGTTCCAACTATCATTATTGGAGGTTTTGAATTTCCTCTTCCTACTGTCAAGAAAAAGTATGATATTCTTATTATTGGGGATGTTCATATCCCCGTTGAGGTAACTTAGTGTTATTCGAAATTTCTCCAGTTCCGTGTTTTTTGGAATGAGTTTGTTAACAAGACTTGATCAACCTTGTTAGTGGATTTATTTTGATGCTCACGAGATGCATGAAACTACAAGGCACAACCTTCTATACCCTCTTTTTACTTTCTGTTATTTAGAATAAATAAAGCAAAAATAGTATTATCTGTCTGTTTTCTAGATTATCCGTGCAATAAAAAATAGCCCGAAAATAAAAGTGCTCCAAATGCACTGCAAATTTAGTATGATTTTTTATGGAATATTTGAGGATTTTAGGCACTGAAATCACTGCAGGAGGGGCAAGCACCAGGCCACGAGAGTGGAGGGCTCACCCACCTTCCCTGGCGCGCCCCCTGTCTCGTGGGCCCTTGGTGGCCCCCCTCCACTTATGCCAGCACCCACACACTCCATCTTCTTCCCAAAAAAAATCAGCATCCAGCTCAAGCACGAGTTCTAGCTCATTTTGCTGCGATTTTCGATCTCCTTGCTCAAAGCTGCATTCACAAAACTGCTTTGGGAGATTGTTGCTTGCTATGTGACTCCTCCATTGGTCCAATTAGTTTTTGTTCTAGTGCTTTATTCATTGCAAATTTTTGCTTAATAGCTGACCATGTTCTTGATCTTGCATGTTAAATTTATGAGGTCCCAAGTAATTCTAATGCATGATATAGGCTCTAGGCACTTGTAGGAGTAGTTGCTATCAACCATGTTAAGTTTTATTCACTTATATTTTGAAGTTACTAAAATTTCAAAAAAATTAGAAAATGTTAAGGAGATTTTTGAGGGGCTCTTCTAGCAAAGGCTCCCAGGAAAAACAAGCTAAAGAGAAGGAAAAAGCCAAGTATAATCTTCCTCGCATAGCGGAAGTACGGCCGTGTGAATGGACATGCGATAATTTCTTGAAAGAAGATGGAATTCATGAAGGATTTTATTCTTTGATCGAGAATGCAGGCCTCACTGATTTCCTCCACGACCGGATCGATCAGTATCTCTTACTCACCAATACTTTCGTGCAAAACTTTTATTATTATCCTAAGAATTCACCGCCTTCAGTATCATTTCATTTATATGATGAATTCAGGGAAATGTCTTTACGTAATTTTTGTGCGGTATGTAGGATCCCTTTGAGGGGAAATTAGATGAACCTTATCGTAAAGATGTGGATGGTTTTGTTAACACTATCACTGTAGGGGACCCAAAGAAGGGCTCCGATGCGAGAATCTCTAGCATACACTTTCCCGTTTTACGCTACTTTGCCATATTTGCTAGTAGATGCTTGATTGGTCGTGGAAATAGTGGAAACTTCAATGTTCCTGATATTATCATTCTTCACCATGCCTTGTTTGGAGATAATAGTTTTAGTATGGGTGCCGTTATTGCTAAACGGCTAAGCCTGAATCGTACAAAAGGCCCCATCTTTGGAGGTATCTATGATGCACGTCTTGCTAGACATTTTGAGTTACCTATTAGGCACCATGAGAAAGAGGAGACAAAATTGCCTCCTTACATTCTATATTACAAGAGCATGGTAGCACATGAGTTCATTGTTGATAACAAAGATAAGATGCTCTTGTATAACCTAAGATTTAATAAGGAACACAATGAGACTATTTTTTTGCCTGCGCCTCTGTTGTTTGATTTAATTGCAGATAATTTTCTTGTCACGCCAGAAGCAGTGTACACTCATCGAGGCCAAGCAGCCACTCCAGAACCTGAGCCTGAGCCAGAACCTGCACTGGACCCTTATCGAGCATCATCTTACCAGTGGGATCCGGAGGAGATGGCCAGTCAGTGGTATCCTGATTACGCCTCTCAGTACACCGGGGAGAGTAGCCGCGGTCCTTGGCATTAAACCAACTTAGGCTAAAAGCCTAAGCTTCGGGGAGTACGTATTTCTCACCGACTTTACATTCATGTTCACACACTATTTTAGTCGTCGGTGCTCATACTCTTTCATTGTATTATCCATGTTAGTTTAATTTTCCTTTTCTAGTTTTCTTCTTGTGTGTTTGGTAAACCTTGAGAAAAACCAAAAAAATAGTTAGTTTAATTTCAATGCTTGTAGTAGAAATTAAAATGAAAACCCAAAAAGATTTCTCGTTCTTCTTCTTACTTGTTGGGAGCTTTCCCGTGTAAATAGTTTTCTTTTCTTTTATCTTCTTTGGGGGTCGAGAGTAGAAGACCATATTGAGAACATTTAGTGGCTCTCATATGCATGATTGTTTATTTAACTTAGAGCCCATATTGCTTTATCTTCTCTCTTGAGTTGAATGCTTGTAGAGTCCAGCTTAGACCAATGCACGTGCACTATTATTATTATACACACCGTTCGGTCGTGCAAGTGAAAGGCAATAATGACGATATATGATGGACTGATTGAGATGAGAAAAGCTGGTATGAACTCAACCTCTCTTGTTTTTGTAAATATGATGAGTTCATCATTCATGATTCAGCTTATTATGAAGTAAACATATTTGCAATGACATTTAGAGATTATAGTTGCTTGTGCCATGCTTGATTAGCTTTGAGTTATAATTGTTTACCTTGTGTGTCAACATGCTGTTAGAATGATTATGATGTGGTATGATGGGATGGTATCCTCCTTTGAATGAATTGAGTCACTCGACATGGCACATGTTCACGCATGTAGTTGAAACAAATCAACATAGCCTTCATGATATTTATGTTCATGGTAGATTATATCCTACTCATGCTTGTACTCGGTGTGAATTAATTTTAATGCATATTTATGACTGGTGTCGCTCTCTCAGTTGGTTGCTTTCCAGTCTTTTGCTAGCCTTCACTTGTACTAATAGGGAATACTTCTTGTGCATCCAAACTCCTTAAAACCCAACGTTATTCCATATGAGTCCACCACACTTCCTGTATGCGGTATTTACCTGCCATTCCAAGTAAATTTGTATGTGCCAAACTCCAACCTTCAAATGAAATTTTGTTTTGTATGCTCGAGTAGCTCATGTTTCAACTAGGGCTTCCTATATCTTCCATGCTAGGTGGGTGTCGGTGTCAAAACCGGCGGATCATGGGTAGGGGTTCCCGAACTGTGCGTCTAGGCGGATGGTAACAGGAGACAAGGGGCATGATGTTTTTACCCAGGTTCGGGCCCTCTTGATGGAGGTAAAACCCTACTCCTGCTTGATTAATATTGATGATATGGGTAGTACAAGAGTAGATCTACCACGAGATCAAGGAGGCTAAACCCTAGAAGCTAGCCTGTGGTATGATTGTTGTTTGTCCTACGGACTAAAACCCTCCGGTTTATATAGACACCTGGGAGGGTTAGGGTTACACAGAGTCGGTTACAATGGTAGGAGATCTACATATCCGTATCGCCAAGCTTTCCTTCCACGCCAAGGAAATCCCATCCGGACACGGGACGAAGTCTTCAATCTTGTATCTTCATAGTCTAGGAGTCCGGCCAACGGTGATAGTTCGGCTATCCGGACACCCCCTAATCCAGGACTCCCTCAGTAGCCCCTGAACCAGGCTTCAATGACGACGAGTCCGGCGCGCATATTGCCTTTGCCATTGAAAGGCAGTTTCCTCCTCCGAATACTTCATAGAAGATTTTGAACACAAGGATAGTGTCCGGCTCTGCAAAATAAGTTCCACATACCACCATAGAGAGAATAATCTTTACACAAATTCAATCTGCTGACGTATTTTGCGGCGTGACGTCACATCACGGCCAAGCCTTCACTGGAATCATTTTTACTATCCCACCTCAGCGCATTTAGCGAGGCGGTTTCTTTGGCACGTCTTGTCAAAGCAGAGATCGTGTCCCCTTATTCCGGGATTCTCACCAATACGGGCGTGGGTAACCCAACCGCAACATTGATTACGGTGCTTGGGAGATAAGCGAGTTTTATCAGGCTGGTGGGGACGCATAGTTTCGTCCGTCCATATAAGGGGATAAGGATCCACCTCTTTACCTACGCCTTCTTCCTCCTTTGCTTATCCATTTCGGCGCACTCGAGCTCCAGCGCCCAAGTCCGCACATCTCGCCTCAACCTTCCCCAGCCATATCCGGAGCGGGAGGCAAGTGGATGGTCTCCTCCATAACGGAGGAACAAGTCAAAAAGTTGCGGAAGGCTGGATACTTATCCAACGACATCTCGCATCGGTTCCCCAACAAGGGGAAGCTCCTTCCTATCCCCAGGACCCATGAGAGGGTGGTGTTCCTTACCCACTTCCTCCGCAGACTAGGTTTTCCAATTCACCCATTTGTCCGGTGGCTCATGTTCTACTATGGCCTAGATTTCCATGATCTGGCCCCAAATTTCATCCTCAACAACTCGGCGTTCATCGTCCTATGCGAGGCCTTCCTCTGCATCCAGCCTTACTTCGGCTTATGGCTGAAGATTTTTAATGTCAAGCCGAAGGTAGTGGGCGGCCACCAAGTGGAGTGCGGAGGTGCCATGCCGGGCCGGATGGCCAATGTCCTATGGCTCGAGGGCTCCTTTGTGGAGACAATAAAGGGGTGGCAATCGGGGTAGTTCTACATCACCGAGCCGCGCGAACCCAAATGGGCGGAGGCCCCTGAATTCCAATCTGGTTTCCCCACACTGCTCACCTCCTGGAAAGAGACGGGCCTAACATGGGGAGATTCGGAAGAGCTGACCGGACTTCAAGCCTGCGTCCAAAAGCTGGTGAACAAGAATCTCAAGCTTGTCAACGTAGTCCAGGTCAAGCTCATACGCCGGATCCTCCCGTGCCAACAACGGGCCTTCAAATTGTGGGAGTTTGATCCGACACAGCACCAAACCTTGAGCAGGCTCTTCGACACTACGTACGAAGATGCCTGGAAGGTGATGTTCAACGGCGCCGAGGCTCCCGCATCCGCTACTGAAGATCGCGGATTCAGCTCGCGGCGTCAAGCCGACGAGGTAAGATATTTTACCCTTTACAAGACACTTTTTCATAGTTTGACTCTATGTGGGATCTAAACTCCCTTACCTTTGACAGGACTGGCTGAAGAAGTCTGAGCAGGCTAACTGTCCGGCTCCTTTGCGAGAAGACCCAGCAGACGCCCGCTTGACGGGGCTGCTGGTTCCGGCCCCTCACGTGGTGCTGGAGAAGAAGGCCAAGAAGAAGGCCACGAGAACTCGAAAGAGTTCCTGACGTCAGCTGTTATCGGACTCATCATCCGATGACTCCGAGGCGGACTCCTCCCGCGAAGACGAGGAGCAGAAGAAAGAGGCTTCTCCCCCAATGGGGGAGAGAAGAAAAGGAAGGCCTCCCCCACTGGGGAGGCCGGAGGCTCCAAGAAGGGAAGGACCCTTCCTCCAGACTACTCCACCAACGTCGACGACGGCGAAGAGGAGTGTCCTTCGAGGGCCAAGCCCCTGGCGAGATCGTAAGTGTCCGGATTCCAGAATAACTCATGATTTTTCATTTGTCGCGTAGTGTCTTCTAACACTGAACACAACCATGTAGCCCGCCCAAGGATGACCTTCCCGCTTCGTCGAGCGACTCCCTGGGTTCGTCGGATGTGAATAGCACTTCACTTCCGACAGCCTCCTCCCCTCGTGATGCAGAAGACACCGTGGTGGAGTCCCAAAAGGGGCCCAACCAGGAGGAGGTGGTCTTGGAGGCGCCGCAAGGTGACCTCCCGGACTCCGGGCACAAAGGGGGCGAAACCCCAGAGGGCTCTAAGTCCGGCCATGTGCCGGACTCTGTACTGGAACCTTCAGTGTTTCAGGAGTCCTAGAGGCAGTCCCTTCGTAAGAGGTGCGAGACTGCGACGCCGGCAGCCTCCATCCAACCGGAGGCGCCGGATAATCTGCTGGAGGCGCTTAACGGCGCCTGCATCAACGAGGAGCACCGCACTGTTATGAGTGCGGTGATCCAGAAAGTTCAGTCTGCCAAGAGCGGGCTGACTGAAGCCTATACCAGCCTTCTAACAGGCTTTGAGGGTAAGTTTTCAAGATATGTAATAATATTACCGCATAGACAGTAGCCCCTGATGCTTAGTTCCGTGTTCGGAAAGAAAAGCCAAGCTGAGGATCCAAAAAGATATACGCATGAGTCTAACATAAATATGTCAATATGAGAATGCAGGCTGCGCTGCTGACCTCTGCCACACTGACTGCGGAGGTCGATGCATTGAAGCAGAGCCTCGAGCGGTCCGAGAACGAGCTCGGCCTTGCCAAGAAGCAGCTCGAGGACAAGGAAGGTAAGTAATACCTTATTAAAGTAATACCTTATAGAAAGGATTTGGTTGCAAAAAATGACAGGAATAACATGGGTATTGCAAGGGCCACGAACGAGGTGGCAACCCTGAAGGAAGCGGTGTCCAATGCTGAAAACAGTGCGGCCTTGGAGTGCACCGAGCGAGAGAAGCAGGAGCCGCGGGTGGCGGATGTCCGGCAAGAGCTCCAGGCTCTCGTGGAAAAACACGAGGGTTTGGAGCTTGACTCGAAGACCTGAGAGTCCGAGCTTGCCTTGGCTCTTGAGAGTGCCAAAGCCGCTAAGGCCGAAGCCCAGAAGGCCCTCCAGGAGATCGAGGCGTTAAAGAATATAGCGGCGGGTAAGGCATTCTTTATGCAAAGCAAGCATATAAAAGTGAATTATCTGTTACTTACCCGAATCCGGAGCTCTCTAGGAGCGTTCGCTGATCTTCCCTGTAGTGTGTCTGATGCTGCTGCGTTCTACCGAGCCGAGGAGGGGAGCTCGACGGAAAAGGTGTTCTGGTCTCAATATGCTGAGGCCGGACATCCGGTTCCCCTGAGCGACCTGCTAAAGCAGTTGGTCAAGCTCCACAAGGTGGCCGAACAGGCCATGAAGGGCCTCATAGTTCGGCTGTGCCTGGGAGCTACTTCGGTCTGGTGCGGCGGCTGGTGGACGCCTGTCCATGGATTGAAGTCATCAAGCACTCCGCCTGCATTGAAGGTGCCCGTTGGGCCCTTTCCCGTGCTAAAGTGCAATGGGGCAAGATGGACGCTGAGAAGCTTGCGACGGACCCGCCACCGTCGGGCAAGGAGTATCGCAAGCCCGAGATGTACTATAAGGGCGTCTTGAAGGGTGCCCGCATTATAGCGGGTGAATGCTCCAAAGATGTAATTTTTGAGTAGGCTCGCATTTGTTATCCCGTATGCTGAAAACTTTGTTCATATGCGCTAAGCAACGCTTGTTAATTTAAAATATTACCTTCTGTGAGGCCGTTTTTCAAATTTGAGAGATGGCGAGTCGTTGGCTTCAGCCCCCATGCCACGAGTGCTGGGGTGTTCGGGATACACTTGAGCGCTCTTGTTCCCATTCTTGGGTCCTTTCGAGGGAGGCGTTCAACACAACGAACGAGGCAACGGGACTATAATGCTTGAACACTCTCACTTAGCCATAGAATTCTATAATTTTAAATTTCGGCGAAGCCCCTGGTATTCGGAAGACCAAGTTCGGGGCGCTATCCACGCCTTGGCCGGACAATGCCGGCTCCTCACTCTAAGCGGCATGATTCTTTAGGGACCCGAAAAAACATCTCGAACAGCGACCGGCTCTCGCCCTATCATGACGGTCAGTTTTAGCTTTCTCCACTGAGGTGCTCAACCCAGCTCAACCGGGGCACAATCGCAGTGGTTCTCCCAGTGCTACCTTAGCCGGTATAACGGAATGTAAGGTGCCAAAACATGGGAGCCGGGCAAACCCAACTATTGACCCAAGACATGATTCGGAGCCGATTCATATAATGCTATAAGTTCGGGGTGCCGCACTTGTGAAAGTGTTCGGACTTGTCACACCATGTTGTGGGGTACTTAAGCCCCTAGTGTATTGACCGTACCAAATTGTACGAGTGCAACATGTCATAGATGAACATTTATAAAGAAAAAGGAAAAGCAATAATAAGCAGAAGCTATGTATTGTTTATTGAAAAGATACTGCAATGAAAGCAGAACAATACAAATAGTGCGATAAGCACGGGATGGGACTATTTAACATGTCCCCCTCCAGGGGTAGGCTACGGGATAGTATGTAAAATAGGTATACTGGTTGTAATAGAGACGACCTGGACATTCAATGTAGCTTTTCTGCTTCCCTGGCTGTTGCATCGCTTCTGGAAAACGGAGTCCTGCGAATAAGCAAAAAAAGGAATGACACAATTGGGAGCCCCTTGTGTGGTTGAGCCGCACTCTGGGCATGTCGTGGTCGTGCCCCTCCCCCTATACCCATGGTATCTCCAGAGCGTAGTTATGTACGCGTGGTACTAGTCTCGCGATTTCGCGAGGGCTGGGGTTGGGGCCGAATTGCTACGCGTGCTCGGAACGTGCCGGGCGGTCTTGTTGTAGGTTACTCCGGGTGCGCTTGACGGTGTCTGGACGTTTAGTAGTCGGACTCGAAAATTGCCTTAATAGGCTACTTTGTACTTCCGCCGCGAGGGCCGCCATGTGCTCCTCCGTCCGGAGAGAGCATTCGGTGTTTCCATTGACCGTGATTACTCCTCGAGGGCCTGGCATCTTGAGCTTGAGGTATGCATAGTGCGGCACCGCATTGAACTTTGCAAATGCGGTTCGTCCGAGTAGTGCGTGATAGCCACTGCGGAATGGGACTATGTCGAAGATTAACTCCTCGCTTCGGAATTTATCTGGGGATTCGAAGACCACTTCAAGTGTAATTGAGCCTGTACAGTTGGCCTATACACCCGGTATGACGCCTTTAAAGGTCATTTTTGTGGGTTTAATCCTGGAGGGGTCTATGCCCATTTTGCACACTGTATCCCGGTAAGCAGGTTCAGGCTGCTGCCGCTGTCCATCAGGACTCTAGTGAGGTGAAATCCGTCAATGATTGGGTCAAGAACCAATTCGGTGAATCTGCCGTGGCGGATGCTAGTGGGGTGGTCCCTTCGATCAAAAGTGATCGGCAGGAGGACCACGGGTTGAACTTTGGGGCGACTGGCTCCATCGCATATACGTCCTTTAGTGCATGCTTCCGCTCCCTTTTGGGTATGTGGGTTGCGTATATCATGTTCACTGTCCGCACTTGTGGGGGAAAGCCCTTCTGTCCTCTATTGTTCGGCGGCCGGGGCTCCTCCTCGTCATCGCTATCCAGCCCCTTGTCATTCTGTTCGGCACTTAACTTGCCTGCCTGCTTGAATACACAACAATCCCTGTAGGTGTGGTTGGCTAGTTTCTCGGGGGTGCCATGTATCTGGCACAAGCGATCGAGTATGCGGTCCAAATTGTACGGGCCCTGAGTATTTCTTTTGAATGTCTTTTTCCGCTGACCGGGTTTAGAGCCTCTGAATCCGGCATTGACTTTCGTATCTTCAGTATTATCGCCGTTAATGCGGCGTTTGTGCTTGTTGCGACATGACCCGCCATTGCTGTCCTTGGTATCAGAACTACCAGGGTTTTTGGTCAGGTTGTTACTGCGAGCTAGCCAGCTGTCTTCTCCCGCCCAGAAGCAGGTCATGAGTGATGTGAGGGCTGCCATGGATTTCGGCTTTTCCTGTCCTAGGTGCTGGGCAAGCCACTCATCGCGGATTTATGTTTGAAGCCTGCAAGGGCCTCTGCATCCGGACAGTCAACTATTTGGTTTTTCTTGGTTAAGAACCGTTTCCAGAATTGTCTGGCCGATTCATCTGGCTGCTGAATTATGTGGCTTAGGTCATCGGCGTCTGGTGGTCGCACATATGTGCCCTGGAAGTTATCAAGTAATGCGGCTTCCAGGTCTTCCTAACAACCAATTGACTCTGCTGGCAAGCTGTTGAGCCAATGCCGAGCTGGTCCTTTAAGCTTGAGTGGGAGGTATTTGATGGCGTGTAGATCATCACCGTGGGCCATGTGGATGTGGAGGAGATAGTCCTCGATCCAAACCGCAGGATCTGTTGTGCCGTCGTATGATTCAATGTTTACAGGTTTGAAACCCTCGGGGATTTGATGATCCATTACTTCGTTTGTGAAGCATAGTGGGTGTCCGGCGCCTCTATATTGGGCTATATCACGACGCAACTCAAATGATCTTTGTCTAATGTGTTCGGCCCGGCCATAATCGATGTATCCGGCGTGACGGTTGTCATCACATGTCGTGGGGCGCCCACGCGATCCATAGATCGATCTTATTTGCCTTGCCATGTCCTCCAATATGTGTCGCAAGTCCGGCGCATTTCCCCGCGGCTTTGTACTTTTCGAGCGACGGCGGGGTACGGTTTTAGTGGAGGGCCTGGAGGCCTCTCTGTCACGGCCACGAGGTGGCCGGTCGGCCACACCATGCACCGGTGAAGTATGTTTGGGTGCTCCCTCCACTAATTGGGGTAGCAGCCTGCGTTTTGGGTAGCTCTTGGAGGGGCGATCGAGTTTATACTCTTCGGTTGCGAGGACTTCGGTCCATCTGTCAGCTAGCAAGTCTTGGTAAACTCTAAGCTGCTGCTGCTTTTTCTTGAGGCTGCTTGCCATGGCCATGAGCCTACGTTTGAAACGCTCTTGTTCGACGGGATCCTCGGGCACGACAAATTCGTCGTCGTCGAGGCTTGCTTCGTCTTCGGAGGGAGGCATATCATTATCGTCCTCTACCTCTATGTCTGCCGCTCTATCATGAGGGCTGGCTTCTCCCTCCTCCTGTGTTGAATCCTGCTGGAGGGGGTTGTCTTTGGCACTGTCCGGGGTGTTATTATCTCCCGTGCCGGAATCACCGTTTTTGCTGTGGCGGGATTTAGAGTGGCGCCGCTGACGCCGGCGCTTGGGCTGTTTCTTGGAGGGGTCATCCTCCGCTGTTCCATATCCATTCCCATCTTTTGGGGTGTCCACCATGTATATGTCGTATGACGAGGTGGCCTTCCAGTGCCTTGTAGGCGCTGGTTCTTGGATGTCTCCTACATCGCCGTCCATAACATCGATGTCTTCGGAGTCGAAGTCGAGCATGTCGGTTAAATCATCGACAGTGGCTACAAAGTGGGTAGTGGGTGGGCGTTGAATTTCTTCATCATCCGCATCCCAACCTTCCTGACCATAGTCCGGCCAGGGCTCTCCTGATAAAGAGAGAGACTTTAGTGAATTCAGGATGTCGCCAAAGGGCGAGTGTTGAAAGATGTCCGCGGCAGTGAACTCCATCACCGGCGCCCAATCAGAATTGATTGGCAGGGGTGCCGGAGGTTCGGAGTCCGGAGAGGAGTCTGGCACCTCGGAGTCATGGGCTTCGCAAAGGACAGGGATGGTGTTCAGCTCAATCGTCGTAGAGATTTTAGCCCCCGAGGCGGTGTCTAGCCACTCGTCCTCGATCGGCCAAGTCGGCTCCAAGCTAAGGGTCGGAGCGGACGCTGGTGCGGCCTCCAGGGAACTGTTCGGCGACAGAGCTAGATCATACCCATCGAGACAGTGCGGCACACTTGGCTGTGGCTCGAATCCGTCGAAGATCAAGTCTCCGGGGATGTCAGCCGTGTAGTTCAAACTCCCAAATCTGACCTGATGGCCAGGGGCGTAGCTTTTGATCTGCTCCAGATGGCCAAGTGAATGGGCCCACAGTGTGAAGACGCCACATACAAAGATCTGTCCGGGGTGAAAAGTCTCGCCCTGGACCATGTCATTGTTGATGATGGAAGGAGCCATCAGGCCTAAAGGTGACGACACAGAGGAACTCTCAATGAAAGCACCAATGTCGGTGTCAAAACCGGCGGATCTCAGGTAGGGGTTCCTGAACTGTGCGTCTAGGCGGATGGTAACAAGAGACAAGGGACAGGATGTTTTTATCCAGGTTCGGGCCCTCTCGATGGCGGTAAAACCCTACTCCTGCTTGATTAATATTGATGATATGGGTAGTACAAGAGTAGATCTACCACGAGATCAAGGAGGCTAAACCCTAGAAGCTAGCCTATGGTATGATTGTTGTTTGTCCTACGGACTAAAACCCTCTGGTTTATATAGACATCGGGGAGGGTTAGGGTTACACAGAGTCGGTTACAATGGTAGGAGATCTACATATCCGTATCGCCAAGCTTGCCTTCCACGCCAAGGAAAGTCCCATCCAGACACGGGACGAAGTCTTCAATCTTGTATCTTCATAGTCTAGGAGTCTGGCCAACGGTGATAGTTCGGCTATCCGGACACCCCCTAATCCAGGACTCCCTCAGTGGGCTATTCTCAAGAGGAGCGGACTCCGCTCCTCATTCACGAGAAAGGGATGGTAACCGGGATGCCCAGTCCCATGATCCAAAAAGATCAAAGCAAATCAAAATAATTAAACAAAACTCCCCCAGGGCTGTTGTTAGTTGGAGGCACTCGTTGTTTCAAGCAAGCCATGGATTGATGCTTGTTGGTGGTTGGGGGAGTATAAAGCTTTACCATTTTGTTTGGGAACTTCCTATAATGCATGTAGTATGGAAGATATAGCCATCTCATAGTTGTTGCGTTGACAGTGAAAGTATGCCACTCAAAATATTATTCAATCTCTATTTTAAAATCCAGCTCTGGCACCTCTACAAATCCCTGCTTCCCTCTATGAAGGGCCTATCTATTTACTTTTATGTTGAGTCATCACCCTCTTATTAAAAAGCACCCGCTGGAGAGCACACTGTCGTTTGCATTCATTATTATTGGTTTACATTGGGTATGACTTGACTGGATCTCTTTTACCATGAATTACAATGTTTAGTGAGTCCTTGATCTTTAAAGATGCTCTACATTTATGTTTTGCAGTCTCAGAAACGGATAGCGAGATACCATTTTGTTATATCATGTTATGATTGTTTTGAGAAAGTGTTGTCATCCGAGTTTTATTATGATGGCTCGCTAGCTGATTATGCCATTGATATGAGTAATTGTGAGACCGAGGTGTTATTGTGAGTATGGTTAGTTCATAATATTTGCTGAAACCTGAATGTTGGCTTTGCATGTTTACAACAACAAGAGCAAATAGAGTTTGTAAAATTTTTGCTTTATCACTTTCAGTTTATCAACTGAATTGCTTGAGGACAAGCAAAGCTTTAAGCTTGGGGGAGTTGATACGTCTCCAACGTATCTACTTTTCCAAACACTTTTGCCCTTGTTTTGGACTCTAACTTGCATGATTTGAATGAAACTAACCTGCACTGGCGCTGTTTTCAGCAGAACTGCCATGATGTTGTTTTATGTGTAGAAAACAAAAGTTCTCGGAATGTCCTGAAAATGCACGGAGGCACTTTTTGGAAAATATAAAAAATACTGGCGAAAGAATCAAGACCAGGGGGCCCACACCATTCCCACGAGGGTGGGGGCGCGCCCACCCCCCCTGGGCGCACCCCCCTGTCTCATGGGCCCCCTGGAGCTCCGCCGACCTCAACTCCAACTCTATATATTCTGTCCCGCGGAGAAAAAAATCGCGTTTTATGATATGGAGCCGCCGCCAAGCCCTAATCTCTCTCGGGAGGGCTGATCTTGGGTCCGTTCGGGGCTCAGGAGAGGTGGATTCGTCGCCGTCGTCATCATCAACCATCCTCCATCACCAATTTCATGATGCTCACCGCCGTGCGTGAGTAATTCCATCATAGGCTTGCTAGACGGTGATGGGTTGGATGACATTTACCATGTAATCAAGTTAGTTTTGTTAGGGTTTGATCCCTAGTATCCACTATGTTCAGAGATTGATGTTGCTATGACTTTGCTATGCTTAATGCTTGTCATTAGGGCCCGAGTGACATGATTTCAGATCTGAACATATTATGTTTTCATGAATATATGTGTGTTCTTGATCCTATCTTGCATGTCTATAGTCACCTATTATGTGTTATGATCCGACAACCCCGAAGTGACAATAATCGGGATACTTCTCGGTGATGACCGTAGTTTGAGGAGTTCATGTATTCACTATGTGCTAATGCTTTGTTCCGGTTCTCTATTAAAAGGAAGCCTTAATATCCCTTAGTTTCCGCAAGGACCCCGCTGCCACGGGAGGGTAGGACAAAAGATGTCATGAAAGTTCTATTCCATAAGCACGTATGACTATACTCGGAATACATGCCTACATTACATTGATGAACTGGAGCTAGTTCTGTGTCACCCTATGTTATAGCTATTACATGAGGAATCGCATCCAACATAATTATCCATCACTGATCCAATGCCTACGAGCTTTTCACATCTTGTGCTTCGCTTATTTACTTTTCCGTTGCTATTGTTACAATCACTGCAAACCCAAAAATATTACTTTTGCTACTATGACCTTTATTATCATACTACTTTGCTACAAAATACTTTGTTGCAGATACTAAGTTATCCAGGTGTGGTTGAATTGACAACTCAATTGCTAATACTCAGTAATATTCTTTGGCTCCCCTTGTGTCGAATCAATAAATTTGGGTTGAATACTTTACTCTTGAAAGTTGTTGCGATCCCCTACACTTGTGGGTTATCACCCCCACCCTCGTGGGCCCCTCGTGGCTCCCCTGACCGACTTCTTTCACCTATATATACCCATATACCCTAAAAACATCAAGGAGCAAGATAGATCGGGAGTTCCTTCGCCGCAAGCCTCTGTAGCCACAAAAAACCAATCAGGACCCTGTTCCGGCACCCTGCCGGAGGGGGGATCCCTCACCAGTGGCCATCTTCATCATCCCGGGGCTCTCCATGACAAGGAGGGAGTAGTTCACCCTCGGGGTTGAGGGTATGTACCAGTAGCTATGTGTTTGATCTCTCTCTCTCTCGTGTTCTTTAGGTGATACGATCTTTATGTATTGCAAGCTTTGCTATTATAGTTGGATCTTATGATGTTTCTCCCCCTCTACTCTCTTGTGATGAATTGAGTTTTCCCCTTGAAGTTGTGTTGTCGGATTGAGTCTTTAAGGAATTGAGAATACTTGATGTATGTCTTTCCGTGCTTATCTGATGTATGTTTTGGTGATCAACTTGCGGGTTCAGTGACCTAGTGAACTTATGCATAGGGGTTGGCACGCGTTTTTGTCTTGACTCTCCGGTAGAAACTTTGGGGAACTCTTTGAAGTACTTTGTGTTGGTTGAATAGATGAATATGAGATTGTGTGATGCATATCGTATAATCATGCCCACGGATACTTGAGGTGACATTGGAGTATCTAGATGAAATTAGGGTTTTGGTTGATTTGTGTCTTAAGGTGTTATTCTAGTACGAACTCTATGATAGATCGAACGGAAAAAATAGCTTCGCGTTATTTTACGACGGACTCTTGAATATATCGATCAGAAAGGATAACTTTGAGGTGGTGTCGTACCCTACAATAATCTCTTTGTTTGTTCTCTGCTATTAGTGATTTTGGAGTGACTCTTTGTTGCATGTTGAGGGATAGTTATATGATCGAAGTATGTTATTATTGTTGAGAGAACTTGCACTAGTGAAATTATGAACCCTAGGCCTTGTTTCCTAGCATTGCCATACCGTTTACGCTCACTTTTACCACTTGTTACCTTGCTGTTTTTATATTTTCATATTACAAAAACCTATATCTACCATCCATATTGCACTTGTATCCCCATCTCTTTGCTGAACTAGTGCACCTATACAATTTACCATTGTATTGGGTGTGTTGGGGACACAAGAGACTCCTTGTTATTTGTTTGTAGGGTTGCTTGAGAGAGACCATCTTCAACCTACGCCTCCCACGGATTGATAAACCTTAGGTCATCCACTTGAGGGAAATTTGCTACTGTCCCACAAACCTCTGCATTTGGAGGCCCAACAACGTCTACAAGAAGAAGGTTGTGTAGTAGACACCACCGGTCTTGGTGTCGGTCTGGGTCTCAACGCTAGTCTAGGCGTCGGTCTCAATGTCAGTCCCGGATGAGACAGGTGGGCCCAGCAACAACAACCATTGATCGTTGGCAAGGCTCAAATATTTGTGTGCCACCAGGTAGACGTCGTCACAACCACTAGAACCCTTTCCTTTATCGTTGCTAGCCATGTTTCCTACGATTAAATCTAGTCAATTAATTCTAGACCTAATAAAATTAATAATGACATAAAAAAGGCCTATCTTTACAGGAACGTTGATTCCTTCCTGGTGCGGCAAATCCCGGGCACTCTATATGTGCTAGTTTGTAGCAGAAGTCATCCCAAAATTCACGGAAAATTTCGGCATGACCTTTACTAAAAAGTGGACAAATCGAGCACGTGAAATTTGCCGGAACAGAAATGAGTCACATTCCAGCAAAACATAGCGACTCGGTTTCATTCTCTAGAAACAACAAAAGGCCACTTGGGCACAATCGAACCACTTCCATGAAAAGATATAACATGACCACTTCAATGAAAAGATATAATCACCAATAAAAGTCTAGGAAGGGATCATCTTTAAAATAAAACTTGCCTAAATTCTTTTCCATGAAAAATAGTGGTGTTTTCAAAAAGCAAAAAATAACTTCACAAAACACTTCTCTGCCTAGGACAGAACCCAAATTATGTTGATCTAGCTATTCCTCACACACACACACACACAATTTTCTCTAACCCTTCTGTGCCTAGGACATAACCCAATTAAATTGCAAAGGAACTCCGTTTCTCTAACACTTCTGACCTAATGCTCTAAAATAAATTGTTGCTCTAGCCTAGCCAACCTACTTAACCTAGATTATTAACCTAACGAACCTAATTAACCTAGTTAGTTAACCTAGTTTACCTAGATAATTAAACTAGTTAACCTAGCTAGTTCTCTCTCAAAGCCCTAAATAAATTTTTGCACTAACCTAGATAATTAACCTAATTAAACTAGTTAACCTAACTAGTTCTCTGTCAAAGCCCTAACTAAATTTTGCACTAACCTAGATAATTAACCTAATTAAACTAGTTAACCTAACTGTTCTCTGTCACAGCCCTAACTAATTTTTTGCACTAACCTAGATAATTAACCTAATTAAGCTAGTTAACCTAGCAAGCTAGTTCTCTGTCCAGTGTTTATGCTATGCATGAGAGAGAGAGAGGAGGGGTGGGGGCTTATAGAGGCTGGCTCCGGTGGTGGCGAGGGAGGCAGTTGTGTCGAGGGAGGTAGGGGCATCGAGGGCGGCTCCTGTGGCGTCGAGGGCGGCTCCGGTGGCGTTGATGAGGCCACGCGGCTCCGGTGGCATTGGGGGCGGCTCCGATGGCGGCAACGGCGCATGGCTCTGGTGGCTCCAGGTGCGTCAACGTCGCCAGGAGATGGCGGTAAAGTGAGGCGACGGCGAATTGGGGAGAAAACGGCGAAGTGGGGCGAGGGATTTGGGGGGGAAGTGGTGGCCGGGGGGAAACTGTTTTTGGGTTAAGTCAAACTAAGCGGTAGCACATTTTGCAAAACAAGCTATAGCTAAGATAGCTATAGAGGTTTTTTACTAAATGCGCTACTTCCATATCTATGTATTTTCCATTTATTTTCTTATTTCCTATTCTGTTTCTATAGCGGGGGTTTAGGAAACGCGTTGCTGCTATATTATCTATAGCGCCTCTTATAAATAGACACTACTGCTATGCCTTTCTACTTTTTTTCCTTTTTCATTTATTTTTCTTTAAATTTCATTTTTTTACTTTCTCCTTTTTCTATTTCTTTCATTTTCATTTACTTTTCTATTTGTTTTTATTTTTATTTTATTTTCATTAGCAGCAGTGCTTCTCATAGTAAATGTGTTGCTATATAGATCATAGTGGTAGCGCGGTTTCTACAAGACCGCTACTACTATGTGTAGCCTATCGGCTTAGTAATGGGAATATTAGTAGTAGCGCTTTTACAGCAACACGCACTACTGCTAAATTTTTATCTGTAGCGCTCTTGTCTCGAACGCGCTACTGCTATTTAGCACTAACGCCCTTTTTTAACGCACGCTACTGCTAAAGTTCTGTGTATAAGGTTTTGCCTAGTAGTGATGTAATTTGTAAAATAAACATATTTAGTATATGATAAACAAAACAACACAATTATTTAAACTGTTAGAGCGGAAAACCAGCAAAAACATAGATTGCATATTTGTCTAATAGTTGCTTACATGTTTTGTACAATTTGTTTCACATGTACTCCCTCTGTCCCATAATATAGGACATTTTTGCAAGCTAACATAGCTTACAAAAAACAACTTATATTATGGGATGGAGGGAGTAGTGCATTACAATATGTACTTTTTTTATCAAGGTTGTGATGACCATAAATTAATTAATTGGTAGAAGGGAACAATTTTTACGCGCTAAGCTAGTTGCGTCTAAATCATTGTGAATCACTCTTATACCTAGTACATGTTGAAAAGTCTAGGAATTCATACGATTTTCCTTCGAACTTAACTTACTATTTATGTCACATACTAATTACTCATGCAAAATGTTAGAACAAAGTATCTTTTTATTGGCATTCAATTCCCATGCTTACACTTGAGGAAATTCTGGATCTCTGGCAAGCGGGATATTCAAATACACAAATTATGACGTCTCTATATCTTAAAGCTTTGCCTACCAAGGATTATATTTATGATAGATCGAACAGATGTGACATTTTCTTAAGGTTGCGACGTCCAGGTACTATTTGTCCTACTGATACATGTGTGCATTCCATATCATTGGGGTATACATGAAGTAAGCATGATGCTATGACGAAACCCGAACAGATTTGCTCCAAATGTTTTTCTCATAGCCATCTATGTAAGACATGCACTATTGGGCGTCGATGTCGAATTTTCCTCCAACTGGGCCACATGGGCTGGCAATGCTCTCAAAAGGGAGGTATTCAGGCCGGTGGTGTTCGGAGAAAGAAAATAATAGGAAATACATGTAATCAAACGCAACAACTTTTACCGCATCGATGGCACCAACAGAAAGTCTGTCATAGAAAATCACACCAGGTGGAGAAGCAAGATAAGTTCGGCAAACAAATTTGGATTCCCAAGCAGAAAAAGAGGGATGAGGTTCATGCATATCCTAATCCTACCGAAAATGCCCGTGACGTTTCTCATCCTACACATCCAATCGCAATGACTACAGTTCCCCGAAACCACCTCCCGGTCTTGACTGCTCCGCCACCCTGCAACATAGCTCAACCCTCCCCTGTTTCCATAGCCATGACGAACCTCCCCATGATTCCATACCAGTTCATCCCTGGCATGATGAACATCCAAAAAGGTCCAGAAGGTAGGGTGCATAGTAACAAGATGGTGGTCGATGACCTGCCACTCGACCACGCCCGATTTGTTGTACCTCCTCCTTTAGATCTGCAACGTTAGGCGGTTCATGCTGAGGATAGAAGAGTGCCGCGAGATGATCATGATGCACAAACCACTAAGGGGGAGATTATCCGTTCTGTGTGGGTTTGGTCTACTTTGAAGATAGGCTAATCAGAGATGCTCTGCTTGATATGGGGGAGCAAACATTAGATGAACTTTCCAACTTCTACCTTTTGCGACATGATGATGGGCCAAACATGAGACTCCCGATTATTGAGAGAGATGTTTGGGTAATGTTGCTAGGTTTTCCGCTTGACTATCAGACTGAACACTACATCATGAGGGCAGTTTGTTGTTTTGGTAGATGCATGTTCTGGCATCGTCCAGGGCACAAAAAAGAAAGAGTGCTTCTGAGAGTTTTGATCAATGAACTGAAGTTGGTGCCGTTTAGCTTAGTCATCAAGAGGTTCACATATATTACTAGTCTTGGAAAATCTTGGACAGTTCCTGTTTATGTTCTTAATGGCAGAAATCCAAGTCCTGGGCTGGAAGGGAATGAAGAAGCGCCTCCACCTATGGGTGATTCACCACATCCCATTCAACTTCCTTTCCTAAATGCCATGCAACAAGCTCAAGACAATGTGCAAGTCTGGCAGCTGGAGAATGCTGTCAATGCCTGGGAAGCAGCCCCTGCTCCTCAGCATCCTCAATAAGGCTAGGGTGCATGACCTGTTTTACCTCCCATCCCCCTTAGTACCAGGGATTTAGCTATCGCCAATACACAGGGTATGACAACCCTTCGATGATGGATGGGATTCAGACAAAGGACTCAGGTTATGATGATGGTTTACGTCTCTGGAATGAACATGTTCAGATGGTAGAAGATGCTGCTGAGAACTTCATGCAGGGAATACAGGATGGTGAGTTAAGCTTTAGTCAGATCAATGAACATGTTGTGGAGTTGGAAGTTCCAAGGGAGCAAAACCACTTAGAATTATTGATTCAGTTTTATGCAGTCGTCTTCCCCCAGGATCTGCTGGTCAACTTCTAAAAGTTATTTACATGAGCAATGGAAAAGTTTGGCTGATGGAGTACAGGTTTTCCTGAAAGAGTTAGTTGAAGTATCTTGCAACACAAAATTCCCTTTCACTCCATTTGCAACAGGTAATCCTCTAATATATTGCAACAAGGAAGTTCAGAGCATTTGCAACAACTTCTGTTATGATAGGGAGGGCAAAAATGCTAGCAATGCAGGAGGAGCTTGAGGTGATAACAATGGATTTTTGTATGATTGAATCAACTCTTGACACTACAAGAAATATGTCAACTTATGACATTCTGTCAGGGATCCTGGAAGAAATGGTCGTAATTCTACGACCATTTGACATGAATTGGTCGCAAGCTATTCGGAGGGCTCCAAACCCTAAACTATAACAACTATTTTGGTCAGAAAGGTCGTAATTTCCTTACACGAAATGGTCATAAAGCAGACAACACTAGTCCGCTGCCTTATTTGTAGCTTATCACGACCAATATAGATGGTCCTAACCTTGTAAATTGTGGTGGATTTCTATGACTAGGCACCACCTCATCAGTTTTGCCTATGTGTCATGTCCATGTGTCAAATTTTGTCCTAGGTTGTGAAGCAACCTATATTTCTGTTATTCCCAAAATTCCCAAAAAAATCTCATAAATTCTTTGGGTCATATCTTCGTCAAATATGTAAAAAAAACTTCCTTGCCTAGTTCAAAAATAATTCCACAATATTCATTTTCCTATTCGGTTCAAAACAGCACTTTGTGAAGGAAGTGCTATTTATATATTATTGATTGCCCTAAAAACTTTGGGCACTATTTCCTATAAAAATCATTGCCTCATGAAAAAATTCAGCTCCATTTTCCCAGTAAATCTTCCTCGACAAATTTCCAAAGTTTTTGTCCACCTAGAACCTCTCTGAAATAAGTACTAGCTATACATATCCTAATGAGTTAAATTTTTCCACATATTCTATATGCCCATATCGTAGCTCTCCACAAAATTTTAGCCCCATCTAACAATCCATGAGAGATCGCCATCCAATCTTTGTTTATCATAATATTTTGAGTTTGTGAAGCAACTACATTTTATATTGCTTTATAATTGATGAAAATTTACTAGGACATGACCCTGCCCCTAGAATCTCACTCCACCAAATTTTAGCTCATTTAATTTAACCATTTTCCCTCAATATTTTTCCCAATTTTCTATTCAGTGGAGAGCATTGTGAAGGGAGTGCCATTTTTATATATCCAAATGACATGAAATTTATACAATTCCTTCATATTCCCAAGTTATCACCCTCCTCCAAATTGAATCTCAGTCAAATAATCTATGTGAGCCCAAGTTCAATTTCTATTTTATGGCCAGATTAGCACATTGCAAAGCAATTGTTATCTAGACCCCTCCTATAACCCTCAAACTTTTTGGGCACTCTTCCATACCCAAATCATTGACACATGATAATATTCAGCTCCATTTTCTAGGTAAATCTTCCTCAGAAAATTTCCAAAGTTTCTATCTAGAGAGAAGCTTTGTGAAGTAAGTACTATCTAGGCTTATCCAAATGTTCTGGAAATTTACCAGGGCATGAACATACCTATGTAACTTACCTACACCAAATTTGAGTTCATTTCATTTATCCAATTTCTCTCACTAATTTTCCCAACTTTTTGTCTAGAGAAGAGCATTGTGAAGTAAGTACCACTTTGGCATGTCCAAATGGTATCAATTTTTTACAGTGCTTTCCTATGCCCAAATAATGATCCTGCACCAAATTTCAGCTCAATCCATACATTATTTTGAGCCCAGGTTCAACATTCATATTTGTGTCCAGTGTGGTACTTTGCAAAGCAAGTACCACCTAGGCTCCTCCATTTGAGCTGAAAATTTGTGAAGACAGTCTTCTTAGTAGATGATCATCCTCACCCAAAACTCACGCCAATTGGCCAAGTGCATTTCTCGTACTACTAATCAAACACTTGGCTGCGAATTAATATTTGAGATAGTTCAGTCTCCTCGTGAGAATCTTCTATTGTCATTTTCTTCCTAGCACCTACTTGGGCGTGCCCAACCCACTAGACATGCCTAGGCCGCCCAGAACGCATGTCAACACCATAGTCACGCGGTGAGCATGGAACCGCCATCCGAATATTTACGCGCTCCGGAGTTCGGGACCTCGGCCACCATCCAAACCTCAACATATCGCCACCAAACCATGTATTTCTGATTAAATAGATACTTATGTAACTAGAAATTATTTTTGGAAAAAAATAAAGAGCAAACTATAAGGCAGCTGCAGTTCAAATTAGACTCATTTCCTACTGAATCGATGAAAAATTGTCTTTTTCATGAGAGGCGCATCAAAACTTTTGCCACCAAACCATTTTGTCAATTGTGCATTAAATATGTCCTAATAGTTTAGAAAATTGATTTGGTCCAATTTTGCAACAAATATATGGTAGGTTCTTCACAAAAACCTCATTTTGTGCACTCGAAGAATGGAAAATGAAATTTCCGTGCAAAAAAAATGAAAACTTTCTTAGGCAACATTGTCTGCCAATCCAAGATGCACCCTTGTGCAGAATATGATATCATTTGAACAAACTATGCCATGAATGTGGCCATTAGATCATTTGGCTTGAAAGCCATTTATCTCCACGCATGATAGCTCGTTTCTGAGAACACTTTTTAAAAATAATTATTGTATTAAAAGTTTATTATTTTTCCTGGTAACTTGGCCACATATAATGGCACAATGCGAAGGTTTCCAAATTTATGATTATTTTTGAATTTTTCATGCCCGTTTCAAAATGTGGTCAAAACGGCAGGCATGACCGTTCCTAGCTAGTGGTTGAATCTTGGAAAACTTTTGGTGTGTCTCTAATTAAATAGATACTTTTGTACCTAAAAATGGTTTTTGGGAAAAACAAAGAGCAAACTATGAGGCACTTGCAGTTCAAATTTGACTTGTTTCCTACTAAATTGGTAGAAATTTGTCTTTTTCATGAGAGGTGGATAAAAGCGTTTGACACCCAACCATTTGGTCAATTGTGCATTAAATATGGCCTAGTATTTCAGAAAATTGATTTGGTCCAATTTTTCAACAATTATTTGGTAGGTCCTTCACAAAAAACCTCATTTTGGGTACTCAAAAAATGGAAAATGATTTTTTTCATCCATAGAAAATGAAAACTTCCTTAGGCAAGATTGTTTGCCATTCCAATATGCACCCTTGTGCACAATATGAGATCATTTTAATAGACTGTGCCATGAATGTGGCCATAAGATTGATCATTTGGCTTGAAAGCCATTGATCTCCACACATGATAGCTCGTTTCTGAGAACACTTTTTTTAAATAATTATCATATTGAAAGTTTATTATTTTTACTTTTAACTTGGCCACATATAATGACACAAAGCGAAGGTTTTTCCAATTTTTTGATTTTTTTGAATCTTTCATGCCCGTTTCAAAATGCGGTCAAAACAACGGGCATGACCGTTCCTAGATAGTGGTTGATTCTTGGAAAACTTTTTGTGTTTCTATGAATAAATAGATACTTTTGTACCTAAAAATGATTTTTGGGAAAAATAAAGAGCAAACTATGAGGCAGCTGCAGTTCAAATTTGACCTGTTTCCTACTAAATCGATAGAAATTTGTCTTTTACATGAGAGGTGGATAAAAACTTTTGACACCCAACCATTTGGTCAATTGTGCATTAAATATGGCCTAGTATTTTAGAAAATTGATTTGGTCCAATTTTGAAACAATTATTTGGTAGGTTCTTGAGAAAAAATCCTTATTTTTGGCACTCAAAAAATGGAAATGATTTTTCGTCCAAAGAAAATGAAAACTTCCTTAGGAAACATTGTTTGTCATTCCAATATGCACCATTGTGCACAATATGAGATCATTTTAACAAACTATGTCCTGAATGTGGCCATAAGATTGATCATTTGGCTTGAAAGCCATTGATCTTCACACATGATAGCTCGTTTCTACGAACACTTTCTTGACATAATTATCGTGTTACAAGTTTATTACTTTTTCTATCAACATGGCCACATATACTGACACAATGCGTAGGTTTTCCAATTTTTTATTTTTTTTAATTTTCATGCCCGTTTCAAAATGCGGTCAAAACGGCGGGCATGACCGTTCCTAGCTAGTGGTTGATTCTTGGAAAACATTTCGTGTTTCTCTGATTAAATAGATACTTTTGTACCTAGAAATGATTTTTGGGAAAATAAAGAGCAAACTATGAGGTAGCTGTAGTTCATATTTGACAAGTTTCCTACTGAATCGGAAGAAATTTGTCTTTTTTATGAGAGGTGGATAAATTTTTTTGACACCCAACCATTTGGTCAATTGTGCATTAAATATGGCCTAGTATTTTAGAAAATTGATTTGGTCCAATTGCGCAACAATTATTTGGTAGGTTCTTCACAAAAAAACCTCATTTTGGGCACTCAAAAATTGGAAATGATTTTTTCCTCCAAAGAAAATGAAAACTTCCTTAGGCAACATTGTTTGCCATTCCAATATGCACCCTTGTGCACAATATGAGATCATTTGAACAGACTATGCCATGAATGTGACCATAAGATTGATCATTTAGCTTGAAAGCCATTGGTCTCCAGATATGATTGCTCATTCCTGAGAACACTTTTTAAAAATAATTATCGTATTACAAGTATATTATGTTTCCTGGTAACTTGGCCACATAATGACACAATGCGAAGGTCTTCTCAGTTTTTCATTTTTTGAAATTTTTATGCACGCTTCAAAATGTGGTCAAAACTGCAGGAATGACCATTCCTAGCTAGTGGTTGAATCTTGGAATTTTTTTGATGTTTCTCTAATTAAATAGATACCTTTGTACCTACAAATTCTTTTTGGAAAAAGTCATGAGCAAACTATGAGGCAGCTGTAGTTCAAATTTGACCCGCTTCCTACTGAATCGACAGAAATTTGTCCTTTTAACCAGAGGTGGATCAAAACTTTTGACACCCAGCCATTTGGTTAATTGTGCATTAAATATGGCCTAGTATTTTAGAAAATTTATTTAGTCCAATTTTGCAACAATTATTTGCAAGGTTCTTCACAAAAAACTCATTTTTGCCACTCGGAAAATGATTAAAAATAGTTAGAAAGATCAGAAATGCATACAAATTGGTCCCTATACAATAATGTGGTCTAACTCTAGTGAAAATTTGTGTGGTGCACTTTTGCAAAAAAAAATTGATAACTACTTCACCAAATCCCTCTATTTTTAGTACTTGGAAACTATTTTAAATCACTGATTTTCCGAACCACTCAGAACTCTTCCCATGGATCGATGACATGGCACCCATCCATCCATCCATACATCATCTCTCATCTCACAAACATCCATCCATCTATCTACAAAAAAACAAGATACACCCACCCGCAGCCCAAACCCTAGCTCAGATCCCATCGATCCCTTCCCCCATCGACCCCTCCTCCCTCCTCCCCATCTCCTCGCCGCCGCCGCCACCTCCACCCCGCACGCATGCCCAGTGGGCATACCATGGCAGTCTCCGTATCCTCCCTCGCCTCGTCCTTTTCCCACCTCTCCCTCCCATCCACCTCCGCTCCCTGCCTGCTCCCTCTCCTCCACCTCCATGCCACCACCCGCCATGCTGCTCGCCTCGTCTTCTCCGCCTCCGGGGCCGACGCAGCCAAGCCGGTCGAGGTGGAGGCGCCTGCTGCCAACGACAGCCCCGAGGAGGTGCTCGTGGTCGAGGCCAAGGAGGACATGCTCACCGTGCTGGCGCTGCGCAAGTACGTGAAGCGGCGGCCACCAACTCAGCTTCGGCCACTCACTACAAAAAAAGACACATCTGTGACATTTTGGGACGAACGAAATTTTTCCCTCTCATACTTATGACACTTCTATGATGATAATTGTGACCAAACTCGGTATCATCATAGATGTTGTGGGATCCTACTTCTATGACAAAAAATCATGATCGAGAATGGGTTTTTCGTCCTGGGCGGGCCGGAGATGCAGCTACATGACATACTTTGGGTCGTCCATGACGGAAAAAACCGTGGTAGAAGCGAGGGAATGGAAAATATCGAGGAGTTCTCGGTTACGGTGGGTGGTCAGGGGCCGAGCGATGCATGGGTGCGAGGCGTTGGGCTCTAACTGAACCCGAGCGAGGCGTTTGCCTAACTGAACCCGAGTGGTTGCACTGCAGGCTACATGTTACTAAACTCAAACGATCGATCGATGGCTGTTAACTGAACCTAATCAAGCGATTCCTCATTCGCTAATGCTCCAAACTGAGCCGATCGAACCTCCTGCCTCCTTCCCATGATGAATAGTGAGCATTGTTTGGGGGTCTAGATGAACAGTTCCCGCTGGGGGGTTGGATGAACAGGACCCCATGGTGTTGCCGCTGGATGAACAGGACCACGATCGATCGAGCCGGTTGGACGTGGATGAACAGGACCCCGCGGAGGGCTGGATGAATAGGACCCCGTGGAGGGCTGGATGAACAGGACCCCGTGGAGGTAATGTTCAACAGTAGCTGGTGGAGGGATGGTTGAACAGTATCCGGTGGAGGGGTTGTTGAACAGGACCCCATGGAGAGGGCTGGTTGAACAGCAGCCGATTGAGGAGAGGAGGAGGCTGGATGAACAGGAGCCCGTGCATGAAAAGTCGCAGGTGGAGGCTCGATGAGGTCGACGGTGGATGAACAGTAGCCCATGGAGGCTAGAGGATGTCGACGGTGGAGATTAACAGTATCCCGTGGAGTCCCATTTTGCGGTACGCCATACCCCTCCCGATGAACAGGACCCCCGTTTTAACCGTAGCGCTCCAACACAAGTCTATTTCCTCTGTTTTGCGATACGCCACACACCTCCCGATCAATAGGACCCCGTTTCGACAGTAGGCGGTCCAACAGAAGTCCGTTTCCTCCGTTTCGCCGTGCGCCAGACCCCTCCCGATTAACAGGATCCCGTTGGTCATGGCCGGTCAAACACAAGGCCGTTTCCTCCATTCTGCGGTACGCCAGGCCTCCTTTCCATCGGTTGTTCCATCCAAGTCGGTTGGCCCCTGATGAACACGGCGTACTCCGTTGCCTCCCCATGAACGCGATGCATTCCATTGCCTCCCCATGAACACGATGACGACACAGTTTCTCCTTCCCGACCCAGCCATGTACACGAGCCCTGGCCATACGTATGCGCGAGTAGGCATTCGAGACCCCGCCTGTATGTACGTACGTGGCTGTATTTACTTTCTTGCACCCTGTCCGCTGTGCGTACGTGAACATGCTATGTGCGCGCCTCTACTATGACACATGTGCGCCTCTACTACGACACATGTGCGCCTCTACTACGACATGTGCGCGCCTCTACATCAACTAGTATGTACATACACATTCGCGACCAGAATGGCAACGCTACGTATCCTTCGACTAGGTGGGCCCCGACTGTCAGAACTTCCTTGCGTGTGAAGATGTAGCTGGTGGGTCCCAGCAGTCAGGGGGGCGAATCATTTTTTTCTCGTAATATGGACGCACTTCCTTGCGTGCGAACATGTAGCTATTGGGTCCCAACAGTTAGGGGGAAACGCTTTTTTTGCAAAATACGGTGGCTCGTCCGGTGGGTCCCTACTCTGAGGTGGAGGAATCATTATTTTCCGCGTAATAAGGAGGCACTTCCTTGCTGCGGCCGTGGACGCAGCTGTCAGCCTCTCCATGTACAGTACTCCTCCGATGCAAGTTGTTCCTTGACCACGTTGACCACGCCGCGCCAAGAGCACCAGGGCGGTGGACGACGGCGAGGCATAGGAAGGGGACGATGTGGAGCCGGGGAAGACGTAGTAGTAGATTCCCACGCGAAGAGGACTACGAGGGTTCACTGGTTGGGCTGCGGTGTGAGGCTGCCATCGCCGCAGAATAACATGGGGCATGGGTGAGTAGCGGGATGGCCTGGCCAGCGGTGGGAGTAGTAGGGGGCGGTGAGGCCTCTACGGCATCACAGCCGGCCTTGGGAGGTAGGAGCACACAGCATGACCGGTGCTGGTTTGGGCAACTGGAACAAGAAGACCAAAGGTTGAAGAAGCACTACGACCGTTTGATGGACATTGTACGGTCACTTGAGCTAGAATCGTTCATATTGACTAAGTTGACAAAGCCCTCCGTTCCTGATACGTCTCTAAGGTATCTATAATTTTTTATTGTTCCATGCTATTATATTGCCCGTTTTGGATGTTTAATGGGCTTTAATATACAGTTTTATATTATTTTTGGGACTAACTTATTAACCGGAGGCCCAGCCCAAATTGCTGTTTTTTGCCTATTTCAATGTTCCACAGAAAAGGAATATCAAAGGGAGTCCAAACGGAATGAAACCTTTGGGAGAGTTATTTTTGGAACAAACGCAAGCCAGGAGACTTGGAGTGGACGTTAAGAAAGAACTGAGGCAGCCATGAGGTAGGAGGGCACGCCCTGGGCGGGTAGGCGCGTCGACCACCCTCATGGGCCCCTCGTGGCTCCCCTGACCGACTTCCTTCGCCTATATATACTCATATACCCAGAAAACATCTAGGAGCACCACGAAACCCTATTTCCACCGCCGCAACCTTCTGTACCCGTGAGATCCCATCTTGGGGTCTTTTCCAACGCTCCGCCGGACGGGGAATCGATCACGGAGGGCTTCTACATCAACACCATAGCCCCTCCGATGAAGTGTGAGTAGTTTACTACAGACCTTCAGGTCCATAGTTATTAGCTAGATGGCTTCTTCTCTCTCTTTGGATTTCAATACAAAGTTCTCCTCGATCTTCTTGAAGATCTATTCGATGTAATTCTTTTTGCAGTGTGTTTGTCGAGATCGCTGAATTGTTGGTTTATGATCAAGATTATCTATGAACTATATTTGAATCTCCTCTGATTTCTTTTATGTATGATTCGTTATCTTTTCAAGTCTCTTCGAATTATCAGTTTGGTTTGGCCTACTAGATTGATCTTTCTTGCAATGAGAGAAGTGCTTAGCTTTGGGTTCAATCTTGTGGTGTCCTTTCCCAGTGACAGCAGGGGCAGCAAGGCACGTATTGTATTGTTGCCATCGAGGATAAAAAGATGGGGTTTATATCATATTGCTTGAGTTTATCCCTCTACATCATGTCATCTTGCCTAATGTGTTACTCCGTTCTTATGGATTAATACTCTAGATGCATGCTGGATAGTGGTCGATGTGTGGAGTAATAGTTGTAGATGCAGAATCGTTTCGATCTATTTGTCGTGGACGTGATGCCTATATACATGATCATGCCTAGATATTCTCATAACTATGCACTTTTCTATCGATTGCTCAACAGTAATTTGTTCACCCACCATAATACTTATGCTATCTTGAGAGAAGCCACTAGTGAAACCTATGGCCCCGGGATCTATTTTCCATCATATAAGTTTCCGATCTATTTTATTTTGCAATCTTTACTTTCCAATCTATATCATAAAAATACCAAAAATATTTATCTTATTATCTCTATCAGATCTCACTTTTTCAAGTGGCCATGAAGGGATTGACAAACCCTTTATTGCGTTGGTTGCGAGGTTCTTATTTTTTTATGTAGGTACGAGGGATTTGCGTGTAGCCTCCTACTGGATTGATACCTTGGTTCTCAAAAACTAAGGGAAATACTTATGCTACTTTGCTGCATCACCCTTTCCTCTTCAAGGTAAAACCAACGCATGCTCAAGAGGTAGCAACAAGGATTTTTGGCGGCGTTGCCGGGGAGGTCTATGCACAAGTCAAGACACACCAAGTACCCATCACAAACTCTTCTCCCTTGCATTACATTATTTGCCATTTGCCTCTCGTTTTACTCTCCCCACTTCACCCTTGCCATTTTATTCGCCCTCCCTTTCCCGTTCGCCTTTTTTTCGCTTCCTCTTGTGTGCTTGTGTGTTGGATTGTTTGTCACGATGGCTCAAGATAATACTAAACTATGTGATTTTTCCAATACCAACAACAATGATTTCCTTAACACTCTGGTTGCTCCTCTTACCGATGTTGAATCTTGGAAAATTAATGTTGCTTTGTTGAATCTTGTCATGAAAGATCAATTCTCTAGCCTTCCTAGTGAAGATGCTGCTACTCATCTAAATAGCTTTGTTGATTTGTGTGATATGGAAAAGAAGAAAGATGTGGATAATGACATTTCTAAATTGAAGCTATTTCCGTTTTCCCTTAGAGGTCGTGCTAAAACTTGGTTTTTGTCTATGCCTAAAAATAGTATTGATTCATGGAATAAGTGCAAAGATGCTTTTTTCTCTAAGTATTTTCCTCCCGCTAAGATCATCTCTCTTAGAAATGATATTATGAATTTTAAGCAAATTGATCATGATCATGTTGCACAATCTTGGGAGTGGATGAAATTAATGATTCGTAATTGCCCTACACATGGAATAAATTTATGGATGATCATACAAAAAATATATGCCGGATTGAATTTTGCTTCTAGAAATCTTTTAGATTTGGCCATGAGAGGCACTTTTATGGAAATCACTTTAGGAGAAGCTACCAAGCTCCTAGATAATATTATGGTTAATTATTCTCAATGGCACGCCGAAAGATCTACTAGTATAATGTTTCATGTGATAGAAGAGATTAATCTTTTGAGTGGAAAGATGGATGAACTTATGAAATTGTTTGCTAATAAGAGTGCCCCTATTGATCCTGATGATATGCTTTTGTCTACTTCGATTGATAATAATAATGAATCTATGGATGTGAATTTTGTTGGAAGGAATAATTTTGGTAACAATTCTTATAGAGGAAACTTTAATCCTAGGACATTCCCTAGTAATTCCTCTAGTAATTATGGTAATTCCTACAACAACTCTTATGGCAATTTTAATAAGATTCCCTCTAATTTTGAGATTAGTGTTAAAGAGTTTATGATTTCTCAAAAGAATTTAAATGCTTTGCTTGAAGAAAAATTGCCTAAGATTGATGAATTGGCTAGGAATGTGGATAGAATTTCCCTTGATGTTGATTCTTTGAAACTTAGATCTATTCCACCTAAACATGATATCAAGGAGTCTCTCAAATCTATGAGAATTTCCATTGATGAGTGCAAGGAAAGAACCGCTAGGATGCGTGCTAAGAAAGATTGCTTTGTAAAAGCATGTTCTTCTAGTTTTCATGACAATAGGGATGAAGATCTAAATGTGATTGATGTGTCCCCTATTAAATCTTTGTTTTGGAATATGAATTTTGGTAATAATGGGACTGGAGATGAGTCAACTTTAGTTAAAAGGCATCCCAATGATTCGAAGTTTTTAGATTTTGATGCAAAAATTGGTAAAAGTGGGATTGAAGAGGTCAAAACTTCACATAGCAATGAACCCACTATTTTGGATTTCAAGGAATTTAATTATGATAACTTTTATTTAATAGATTGTATTTCCTTGTTGTAATCCGTGTTAAATTCTCCTCATACTTATAGTCAAAATAAAGCTTTTACTAAACATATCGTTGATGCTCTAATGCAATCTTATGAAGAAAAACTTGAATTAGAAGTTTCTATCCCTAGAAAACTTTATGATGAGTGGGAACCTACTATTAAAATTAAAATTAAAGATCGTGAATTCTATGCTTTGTGTGATTTGGGTGCTAGTGTTTCTACGATTCCAAAATCTTTGTGTGATGTGTTAGGTTTCCGTGAATTTGATGATTGCTCTTTAAACATGCACCTTGTGGATTCCACCATTAAGAAACCTATGTGAACGATTAATGATGTTCTTATTGTTGCAAATAGGAATTATGTGCCCGTAGATTTTAATGTTTTCGATATAGATTGCAATCTTTCATGTCCTATTATTCTTGATAGACCTTTCCTTAGAATGATTGGTGCAATTATTGATATGGAAGAAGGAAATATTAGATTCCAATTTCCATTAAGGAAAGGCATGGAACACTTACCTAGGAATAAAATAAAATAACCTTATGAATATATTATGAGAACCACGTATGAATTGAATACCAAAGATCGCAATGCTTAGATCTATTCTCGCTTTTATGCCTAGCTAAGGGCGTTAAACGATAGCGCTTGTTGGGAGGCAACCCAATTTTATTTTTGTTCCTTGCTTTTTGTTCCTGTTTAGTATTAAATAATTCATCTACCTTCTATTTAGATGTGGTTTTATGTTTGAATTAGTGTTTGTGCCAAGTAGAACCTATAGGATAACCTACGGTGATAGTTAATTTGATCTTGCTGAAAAACAGAAACTTTTGCGCGCACGAGAATAATTTTAATAAATCACAGAAACGTGATTTTTAGTTGATTCGTTTTGCATAATAATAACTGACAAACTTCCTAGGACTTCATATTTTGGTAGAATTTTTGGAGTTCCAGAAGTATTCGGAAGTTACAGATTGGTACAGATTGTTCTGTTTGTGACAGATTCTGTTTTTTGTGTGTTGTTTGCTTAATTGGATGAACCTATGGTAGTATCGGGGGGTATGAACCATATAGAAGTTGGAATACAGTAGGTTTAACACCAATATAAATAAAGAATGAGTTCATTACAGTACATTAAAGTGGTGGTTTGTTTTCTTATACTAACGGAGCTTACGAGTTTTCTGTTGAGTTTTTTGTTGTGAAGTTTTCAAGTTTTGCGTAAAGATTTGATGGATTATGGAATAAGGAGTGGCAAGATCCTAAGAGTGGGGATGCACAAGTCACCCCAAGGTAAAATTCAAGGACAACCAAAAGCCTAAGCTTGGGGATGCCCCGGAAGGCATCCCCTCTTTCATCTTCGTCCATCGGTAACTTTACTTGATGCTATATTTTTATTCACCACATGATATGTGTTTTGCTTGGTGCGTCTTGTATGATTTGAGTCTTTGAGTTTTCGTTTACCACAATTATCCTTGCTGTAAACACCTTTTGGAGAGACACACATGAATCGGAATTTATTAGAATACTCTATGTGCTTCACTTATATCTTTTGAGCTAGACAATTTTGCTCTAGTACTTCACTTATATCTTTTTAGAGCACGGCGGTGGTTTTATTTTATAGAAATTATTGATCTCTCATGATTCACTTATATTATATTGAGAGTCTCTTAGAACAGCATGGTAATTTGCTTTGGTTAAAATTTTAGTCTTAAAATGATGAGCATCCAAGATAGTTATAATAAAAACTATCATATAAAGTGCATTGAATGCTATGAGAAGTTTGATACTTGATAATTGTTTTGAGATATAAAGGTGGTAATGTTAGAGTCATGCTAGTTGGGTAATTATGAAATTGAGAAATACTTGTGTTAACGTTGGCAAGTCCCGCAGCATGCACGTTTGGTGAACGTTGTGTGACAAATTTAAAGCATGGGGTGTTCTTTGATTTCCTTCCTTATGAGTGGAGGTCGGGATCGCGCGATGGTTAACTGCTACAAACCCTTCCCCTAGGAGCATGCATAGTAGTACTTTGCTACAAGGGCTAACAAACTTTTTCAATAAGTATATGAGTTCTTTATGACTAATGTGAGTCCATGGATGATACACACTCTTACCCTTCCATCATTGCTAGCCTCTACGGTACCATGCATTGCCCTTTCTCACCTTGAGAGTTGGTGCAAAATTCACCGGTGCATCCAAACCCTGTGATACGATACGCTTTATCACACATAAACCTCCTTATATATTCCTCAAAACAACCACCATACCTACCTATTATGGCATTTCCATAGTCATTCCGAGATATATTGACATGCAACTTTCCACCATTCCGTTTATTATGACATGTTCCATCATTGTCATATTGCTTTTGCATGATCATATAGTTGATATCGTATTTGTGGCAAAGCCACCTTTATAATTCTTTTATACATGTCACTCTTGATTCATTGCATATCCCGGTACACCACCGGATGCATTCACATAGAGTCATATTTTGTTCTAAGTATTGAGTTGTAATTCTTGAGTTGTAAATAAATAAAAGTGTGATGATCTTCATTATTAGAGCATTGTCCCATGTGAGGAAAGGATGATGGAGACTATGATTCCCCCACAAGTCGGGATGAGACTCCAGACTTTATGAAAAATAAAAGAGGCCAAAGAATCCCAAATAAAAAAAGAGGCCAAAGAAGCCCAAATAAAAAAAGAGAGGCCAAAGAAGCCCACCAAAAAGAGAAAAAAATGAGAGACAAAGAGAGAAGGGACAATGTTACTATCCTTTTTCCACACTTGTGCTTCAAAGTAGCACCATGATCTTCATGGTAGAGAGTCTCCTATTTTTTCACTTTCATATACTAGTGGAAAATTTTCATTATAGAACTTGACTTGTATATTCCAATGATGGGCTTCCTCAAAATGCCCTAGGTATTCGTGAGCAAGCGAGTTGGATGCACAACCACTTAGTTTCTTTTGATGAGCTTTCATATGTTTATAGCTCTAGTGCATCCATTGCATGGCAATCCCTACTCCTAGTATTGACATCAATTGATGGGCATCTCCATAGCCCGTTGATTAGCCGCGTCAATATGAGACTTTATCATTTTTTGTCCTCTCACATAATCCCTATCATCATACTCTACTCCACCCATAGTGCTATATCCATGGCTTACGCTCATGTATTGCGTGAGGGCTGAAAAAGCTGAAGCGCGTTAAAAAGTACGAACCAAATGCTTGGCTGAAACCGGGGTTGTTCATGATGGGAGCATTTTGTGTGACGAAAATGAAGCATGGCCTAACTATATGATTTTGTAGGGATAAGCTTTCTTTGGCTATGTTGTTTTGATAAGACATGATTAGTTTGTTAGTATGCTTGAAGTATTACTATTTTTATGTCAATATGAACTTTTATCTTAAATCTTTTGGATCTGAACATTCATGCCACAATAAAGAAAATTACATTGAGAAATATGCTAGGTAGCATTCCACATCAAAAATTCAGTTTTTATCATTTACCTACTCGAGGGAGAGCAGGAATTAAGCTTGGGGTGCCTGATACGTCTCCAATGTATCTATAATTTTTTATTGTTCCATGCTATTATATTACCCATTTTGGATGTTTAATGGCTTTACAATACACTTTTATATTATTTTTGGTACTAACCTATTAACCGGAGGCCTAGCCCAAATTGTTGTTTTTTTGCCTATTTTAGTGTTTCGCAGAAAAGTAATATCAAACGGAGTCCCAACGGAATGAAACCTTCGGGAGAGTTATTTTTGGAACAAACATGAGCCAGGAGACTTGGAGTGGAAGTCAAGAAAGAAACGAGGCGGCCACGAGGCAGGAGGGCGCGCTCCCACCCTCGTGGCCCCCTCGTGGCTCCCCTGACCGACTTCCTTCGCCTATATACTCATATACCCTGAAAACATCCAAGATCACCACTAAACCCTATTTCCACCGTCGCAACCTTCTGTACCCATGAGATCCCATCTTGGGGCCTTTTCCGGCGCTCCGCCGGAGGGGAAATCGATGACAGAGGGCTTCTATATCAACACCATTGCCTCTCAGATGAAGTGTGAGTAGTTTACCACAGACCATCGGGTCCATAGTTATTAGCTAGATGGCTTCTTCTCTCTCTTTGAATGATAATACAAAGTTCTCCTCGATCTTCTTGGAGATCTATTCGATGTAATTCTTTTTGCGGTGTGTTTGTCGAGATCTGATGAATTGTCGGTTTATGATCAAGATTATTTATGAACAATATTTGAATCTCCACTGGATTCTTTTATGTATGTTTGGTTATCTTTGCAAGTCTCTTCAAATTATCAATTTGGTCTGGCCTACTAGATTAATCTTTCTTGCAATGAGAGAAGTGCTTAGCTTTGGGTTCAATCTTGCGGTGTCCTTTCCTAGTGACAACAGGGGCAGCAAGGCACATATTGTATTGTTGCCATCGAGGATAAAAAGATGGGGTTTATATCCTACTGCTTGAGTTTATCCCTCTACATCATGTCATCTTGCCTAATTAGTTACTCTGTTCTTATGAACTTAATACTCTAGATGCATGCTGGATAGCGGTCGACGTGTGGAGTAATAATAGTAGATGCAAAATCATTTCGATCTACTTATCGCGGAAGTGATGCCTATATACATGATCATGCCTAGATATTCTCATAACTATGCACTTTTCTATCAATTGCTCGACAGTAATTTGTTCACCCACCGTAATACTTATGCTATCTTGAGAGAAGCCACTAGTGAAACCTATGGCCCCCGGTTCTATTTTCCATCATATAAGTTTCCGATCTATTTTATTTTGCAATCTTTAGTTTCCAATCTATATCATAAAAATACCAAAAATATTTATCTTATTATCTCTATCAGATCTCATTTTTGCAAGTGGCCGTGAAGGGATTGACAACCCCTTTATCACGTTGGTTGCGAGGTTCTTATTTGTTTGTGTAGGTACGAAGGATTTGCGTGTAGCCTCCTACTGGATTGATACCTTGGTTCTCAAAAACTGAGGGAAATACTTACGCTACTTTGCTGCATCACCCTTTCCTCTTCAAGGGAAACCAAACACATGATCAAGAGGTAGCAGTCCCTGTCAACTTCGTACGCCCACAAGTCAGCCTCCTACTATGGTGGGTCCCAGCTAGCAGGGGGTATTCATTTTTTGTGCCTAATAAGGAGGCACTTTCTTGCGTGCGAAGATATAGCTAGTGGGTCCAACGTGATAGCGCGGGGAACTTTTTCTCGCGAAATACAGAGGCCCTTCCGGTGCGTCCCAGCTGTCAGGTGGAGGAATCATTATTTTGCGCGTAATAAGGAGGCATTTCCTTATGTGCGGCCGTGGACCCAGCTGTCAGCCTCTCCATGCACAGTCTACTTCCGATGGATGTTGTTCGTTGACCACGTTGACCACTCCGCGCCGAGCGCATCCAAGGTGGTGGACGACGGCAAGGCCCTAGACAGCAACGAGCCGGAGATGGGAAGACGCGGGGGTAGAGTCACAGACGGAGAGGTGTACGAGGGTTCACTAGTTCTGGTGCAGTGTGGTTCGGTAGTCGGTGGAGAAGAACCGGAGGTGTGGAGGGCGGAGGGATGACCTCACCAAAGGTGGGGTAGCGCTTCATAGTGAAGCGTGCTAAGCAGAGCTGCTAGCAGTAGGAGGCGGGAGCAGGTGGTCCTGACGACGCTGGAGGAAGAAGACGAGAGATTAAAGATGTATGCCGGTCGTTGGATGTAAAGCCAACGGCTAATGATGTCAGAATTATTTGTTAACTAAGTTGACTTTGACTTGCGTTGGCTTCGACCTATTGGCCCACATTTTAGCCTCCAAAAAAGTGGCACGTATTCAACCCATTTTTTCAGAATTTATAGTCAATTTGATCTTTTTTTAGAATTACAGTCCATTAGCTGGGCTGGGTCAATAAATAATGTAGCGTCCATGTGGCCCATTTATTTTTTTTCCTAAAAAATTATAGGTCATTTGCACTTTCTCGAAATACACGATTTTGCTGGGCTGATTCTAATTATAATGTTGGGTTGGGCACATCAATGTTATTAAAAAATAAACAGGGGCTGAGCATTTTGTTATAAATATATTGAAATAATAAGTGATTTATTATTATATTAGTCCTTAAATCTTACCAAGCTTTTGTACACAATCACCAGTATTTTCGTTGCCAAAAAATCCAGGATTTTTTTGTTAAGAAATTATTTTTATAAGTTAATAAGATGTGAGATATTGTTTTCTTACATATGTAAGTATCTGTTAAATATATGATGAGAATAAAAATAATATATAATAACATATAAAATAATTTAAATATATATAATATAGTTAGAAGGGAAACATAAGTTGGACATGGGGTTCCTATTCTTATATAGAAAAATAGAACAGACCTCTGCGTTTTATTCAAAAAATACATAAATTGGGCTGCCGATGTTTCAGGAAAAATAAAACCTTGGATGGGAGGTCCATATACCGGTCGATACATGATGGCCCTCAAGAAAATACAAACCGACATGTCATGGGCCGCGCATGTTAAAAAAGAAAGCCTAGACGGGGCAGCCTAGAACCCAGCTGATACATGCTGCCCCAGTGATAATAAATGATACCTGCTAGCTCCTCGGCTTCGTTGTGAATTTATCTCCTATAGCAACTGAGGGAGTCCTGGACAGTGGGGTCCTCGGGGAGCCGGCCTATGTGACATGGGCCGCACTGATGAGCCGTGAAGATACGAGATAGAAGTCCTTCTCCCGTGTCCGGATGGGACTCTCCTTTGCGTGGATGGCAAGCTTGGCATCCAGATGTATAGTTTCTTTCCTCTGTAAACTGACTTTGTACAACCCTAGTCCCCTCCGGTGCCTATATAAACCGGAGGGCGTAGTTCGTAGGGCTAATCACAATCATACAGGTTAGACAGCTAGGGTTTAGCCATCACGATCTCGAGGTAGATCAACCCTTGTAACACCTATACTCATCAAAGTCAATCAAGCAGGAAGTAGGGTATTACCTCCATTAAGAGGGCCCAAACCTGGGTAAACATATTGTCCCCTCCCTCATGTTACCTTAGGTCCTTAGATGCATAGTTCGGGAGCCCTTACCCGATATCTGCTGGTTTTGACACCGACATTGGTGCTTTCATAGAGAGTTCTACTTTGTCATCGCTACAAGGCTCGATGGCTCCATCGATCATCTACAATAACACTGCCTTGAGGGAGACCTTTCTCCCTAGCCAAATCTTTGTATTTGGCGGCTTCGCACTGCGCTCCAACTTGATTGGCCATTAGGACCAGATCGACAGCTATGCCCCTGGTCATTAGATCCATTTTGGAAATCTGAACTATGTCGCTGATATCCGTGGAGACTTGATCTTCCAAGGGTTCACAGCCCCAATCACCTCTCTGGCCTTAGATCCGGAGCACACCACCAGGTTCGAAGACGGGAGTTTAAAGCCCGCCAGACTCCCTACAGCTATAGAGCCTGACACCGAAGAACTGGAGGGGATTGCATCACCGGCAGGCCTAGAATGATGCCAAGCTCCATCTATCCTCATGGAGCTGGACTCTCCTCCGGACACCAACTCCGAACTCTCGAGGTCCACATCATATGAGCTTGGCTAGTGAACTTCTATCTCGCCCTGCTCCATGGAATCTCGCTTCGCTTTCATTACCTCACTCTTAAACGAGGCCCTGGACTTAATGTGGTCTCTCGCCATTATAGAAGAATAACTGCCAAACTATACCCAGCATACACTAGGGGCTGAGAGCGGGGAATTTTACATCCCACCCACCACCCACTTCATAGCCACTGTCGAGGACTTAACTGACATGCTCGATTACGCTTTCGAAGACATCGACGACATGGACGACGATGCCGGATAAGAGCAAAGCCAGAACCTGCCGTTTACCGGATGCTGGACGGCCACTTCCACACATGACGTGTACATGGTGGACACACCCACAGAGGACGACGGTGATGGTGGTAAGGATCCACTCGAGGACAAGCCTCTTGCGGCGCCACCAAAGCGTCGACGTTAGCGGCGCCGCTCGAAATCACGTCGCGAAAAAGACAGTAATACTGGCACCAGAGACAACAATACTCCGGATAATGTCGAATACCAAGAAGCCCCTATCGAACCAACATTCGAGCATGATGATTGGGAGGATGGGCAAGTCAACCCCGACGATCCTATCGAGAATTCTCGGAGGATAGTAACTATTTACCGATCTCCGAAGAGGATGAGAGCCTCGGTGACGAAGATTTCATCATGCCAGAGGAACCCCTTGAACAAGAGCGCTTTAAGAGCCAGCTAATAGCCACTAGAAGAAGCCTGAAAAAGAAGCGGTAGCAACTTCAAGCTGATTAGGATCTGCTCAATGATAGATGGACTAATCTCCTGGCAGCCGAGGAATACGGCCTCAAATGCCCAACTAAGAGTTACCCGAAGCGCAAGCTGCTACCCCAATCAACGATGAGGCCCCAGAGACTATACTGCCAACGCGTAATGCTACCAACGGACCTGACCGACCACCACCTGGCCGGGACAAAACGACAACTCAAGCTGAACACGATCCTGCACCACCCCGCCATAAAGGCAGGGAGACAGCGGCTACAAGATACACTTATGACCTGGATAATAGAGTCGGTCAGACCATATCAATCCACACTACAAAAAAATACACTTCCGTGCTGATACGTGTTTGTCACAGTAGGTCGCGTTTTTTGTCATGCATGTACATCCATGACGATTTTATGACAGAATCAAGATAGTCATACCTGTGCTGTCGTAGAAGTGTTCCATGACATTACCAAAATTATCATCACGGAAGTGTCCACTTCCATGGCGATAAATCACGTGTCACAGAAGTGCTTTCGTCAAGGGTGAACAACACGTGGCATCCACCGTAATGGACCGCCGTTAAGCTACCGTGTCCAGTTTTGGATCCGATAACCTGTCAACAGCCCCGACCAATGGGGATTTTCCACGTGTAAAATCATCATTGGCTGGAGGAAACACGTGTCGGCTCACCGTTGGGACAGATGCCATCTACTCATTGGACCAAAGGCGCCTATGATACAGCGACACGTGGCACGGCCCAACAGAGGCCCATTCATGTGAAAAGGCCGGCCCGTTTCAGTTGGTCAAAAGGTGGCGGGTCGGCCCACAGAAAGCCTGTTAATGGCTTGTTTGCATATAGCCCATTTACAGCCTGCTAACCTAGGGCCCGATAGGACCTCTCCAAATTAGGCCTAGTAGCGTCATCTGGGCCGTCCAATATGATTCCAGACCATTTTAACTTCCGGCCCATGTGTGGCCCATGACTTCTTTCGGCCCATATGAGGCCCTTTGTAACTCTTGGCCCATTAACGGCCTATGGTGAAACTGGCCTGTAATGAACAATGTATCACTTTATACCCATTAACGACCTGTTATTCCATTGGGCTGTTTCCAGCCCAAGTTATCTTTCGGCCTTCTCAGGGCCCATTGATTCTTGGGCTCATTTCAAGCATTCGGTTATATACGGCCTGTTACTGTCATTTTTTGCTTGTGGGCCAAATTCGGCCCATCGTTATAGTTGGCCCGTTTGTGGACCGTTAATACGTTGGGCCATTCTCATGTCAAAAAAACCCGTTGGGCTATTTTCATAGAGTTATCAAATACGGCCTATTAACGGCCCGTTATGGTTCATGAATAGTATGAACCATGATTGGCGAAATGATGATACGCCCCGTAGAAGGCCCATGGATCCTATGGCCCATATGAGGGCCATGGATCATACGGCCCGTAGAAGGCCCATGGATCGCACGGCCCGTAGAAGGCCCATGGACCCTACGACCCGTAGAAGGGCCATGAATCCTAAGGACTGTATAGAATGCCAATGGATCCTACAGCCCGTATAGAAGGACAATGGATCCTACGGCCGGAAGAAGGCCCATGGATCATACGGCCTGCAGGAGGCCCATGGTTACAACAGTCCGTTTGTTGCCATGATTATTTTGGCCTAGTTACCAAAATAGGCTATTGTGGCCACTAGAAAAACACAGAAAAAGAACTGCGGACTACAAGCAAACAACTAAACAAGACAATAAGGAAATAAATAAGCGAGCAATTAACGCTAGCCTATTACCGCTATTACACATATTACATCCACTGGGCATCAAAGTTCACCACCAGTGCAAATATAGGGAACAAAGGAGCATATTACATACACTGGCCGTCAAAATTGGCCACCAGTACAAATAAACGCGTGAAAGGATCGAGAAGACGTGTCTATAGGGGGGGGGGTGATTAGACACTAAGTACAAAAAGTTACAGTTTTTAACTTCTTTAAGTTGGAGTGGAGTTTAGGCACAAGTTTAACACTCACCATACATAACAAGCAAGCATGCATAGAGTGTATGAGCAGCGGAAAGTAAAGCATGCAACTTGCAAGAATGTAAAGGGAAGGGTTTGGAGGATTCAAACGCAATTTGAGAAACGGATGTTTTTGTCGTGGTTCCGGTAGATGGTGCTATCGTACATCCACGTTGATGGAGACTTCAACCCACGAGGGGTAACGGTTGCACGTGTCCACAAAGGGCTCCACCCACGAAGGGTCCACGAAGAAGCAACCTTTTCTATCCCACCATGACCGTCGCCCACGAAGGACTTGCCTCACTAGCGGTAGATCTTCACAAAGTAGGCGATCTCCTGGCCCTTACAAACTCCTTGGTTCAACTCCACAATCTTTTCGGAGGCTCCCAAGTGACACCTAGCCAATCTAGGAGACACCACTCTCCAAGAAATAACAAATGGTATGTTGATGATGAACTCCTTGCTCTTGTGCTTCAAATGATAGTCTCCCCAACACTCAACTCTCTCTCACAGGATTTGGATTTGGTGGAAAGAAGATTTGAGTGGAAAGCAACTTGGGGAAGACTAGAGATCAAGATTCATATGGTAGGAATGGAATATCTTGGCCTCAACACATGAGTAGGTGGTTCTCTCTCAGAAAATGTATGCTGTAAGTGTAGGTTCATTCTGATGGCTCTCTCCATGAATGAAGAGTGGGTGGAGCAGTATATATAGCCTCCACACAAAATCTAACCATTACACACAATTTACCAATCTCAGTGGGACCGAATTGAAAAACTCGGTTGGACTGATTTAGCAAATCTAGTGACCGTTAGGATTTTCGGTGGGACCAACATGCAACTCGGTAGGACCGATATGGTTAGGGTTAGGGCATAACGTAATATCGGTGAGACCTATTACACAAACTCGGTGGGACCGATTTTGGTAACAAGCTAGCCAGAGAGTTGGTCAGGCAAACTCGGTGAGACCGATTACACAAACTCGGTGGGACCGATTTTGGTAATAAGCTAACCAGAGAGTTTGCATTGTAATCTCGGTAGTACCGATTGCTCAAACTCGGTGAGACCGATTTTGGTAATGGACATTCACAGAGAGATTACAATCACATCCCGGTGAGACCGAGATCCCTATCGGTGAGACCGATTTGCCTAGGGTTTGTGGCAGTGGCTATGACATCTGAACTCGGTGGCGCCGGATAGAAAGAATCGTTGGGGCCGAGTTAGACTTTTTTTAGGACATATGTGGATGTGAGAAAGTAGTTGAGGGCTTTGGAGCATATCACTAAGCTCTTTGAGCAAGCAAGCCATTAAGCAACACCTCATCCCCTCTTGATAGTATTGGCTTTTTCTATAGACTCAATGTGATCTTGGATGACTAAAATAGAAAATGTACAGTCTTGAGCTTGGAGCTTGAGCCAATCCTTTTTCCTTAGCATCTAGAAGGAATTCCACATCCTTTAGTCCATGCCACTCCATTGTTGAACTTGTCTGAAACATACTAAGTAAAAGTGTTAGTCCAACAAGAGATATGTTGACATTAATTACCAAAACCACCCAGGGAGCACTTGTGCTTTCAATCTCCCCCTTTTTGGTAATTGATGACAACATACATCAAAGCTTTAGATAAAGATATAGAGAATAGCAAGTAAATCTTTGGAAAGACATGTAACAAGCATAGGCTCCCCCTACGTGTATGCAATCATGTAAATATGGAATATAGAAGCATGTGAATGCGTGAACATGACAGAGTAAGCAATGTGTTACATTTATCTTGGCCATATGCATCAGAGCAAAGGATAGCAACAGATGTGTATGTGGGAAATATACCTTCATGCTCATGAGTCCTTCTTGCAAACAATATGTACATCAGCAATAACTCCTCATACACATGACTGTGATGCATATACTTACCTTGTGGTCTTGAGTTGGCTTAGGATGGAATGAACCTGCCTAAAAAAGGTTAGATAACATATATACACCTACTAGCCAGAGCAAACAGAAGAAACCACAAGAATACCAAGACTGGGATGACATGTACAGAGTGAGTACTAAGTACCACATAGACATGTCCCCAAAGGTAAAGATGTGCAATGAATTTAAGTAATTTCTTTCCCTTAGATGTCTTGCTCCCCCTGAATCTAGCATGGGACACTGGGAGAAGATAGGGAACAGAAAATCAGAGCAAAGTGCAAAATCAGCACATATGAACATGTCTTTCTTTCCCCTCAAGAAGACATGTGGCATATCTCCTCTTGAATGCCAAGCATCTAGGATCCTTGAGGATTACTCTCTTCTTGAGTATTCTCTCCTCCTGGAGATCTCGCTCTCCCCCTATGGAAGTGATAAGCTTTGATGTGATCTCTCTCTCCCCCTTTGACATCAATTTCCAAGAAGGGCCTTCTGGAATTTGTCGTGAATGGGTTTGGTCCTTGAGTCACAGCACAAAGCACTTATAAAAATGTGATGCTTGTAGAGGACAAGATTCATTGAGTGGAGTTGGATCAAAAATAAAATAGGAACAAGTGGCAAAATGTTTTTCCTGTAGTGAAACCGGTGGCACCAAGTGGTATGCTTCGGTTGCACCAAAAGGATTCGGTTGGACCGAAAACAACAAACCGGTGAGACCGAGTTCATCGCAGAGAAAACACTTGTCACCTCAGCTCACTAGACAAGTAAGATCTCACAAGGATTTGCAAGGAATTAACAGAAAGATTTGCAATGAATTGGATGCAGGGAATGCAGAACAAATAGAAAAATAAAGAAATCTAGATGAAGTTTTTTTAATGAAAGGGGAAACAAACATGCATGAGACAAATGCAAGAGCACAGAAAAGAACACAAGTAAACTTCATCTAGAGATGGTCAGCGACAAGGTCACCTATGTTATAGTATATGGACTTAGGAGTCAAGTGAGATCACTTGATCATAGGTCATACTCATCATTTAAGAGAAAAATGGGGTTACCATTTATCGTTTAAGCATCTTGATGTATTCACATCCTGTTGAGTTGCTTTGACTCGTGACTTGGAGTAAAGCTTCTCTAAGATGGAATGACATACCTTGGGTGGTGGTGTTGATCATGTAGTTGAACTTGTGTGGGTTGCTCAAGGTTGATGTAGCTCATCAAGAGTTGGGAGCACCACTTGGAATTTGAGTTCATCTACCTACATGGGTTAGTTTATGCAAGGAAGAGCACTTGTGTGTCCAAAATGACAATCATGAAACTCAACATAGAATTTGTCAAAGGATATGTTTGAATGGTTCCGTGCTTCCTTTTCTTCAACCACCATTGTGTAGAGACTTGGTGATGTATAGATTGCTCAAGATGTGAGTAGGTTACAATCACATGGAATTCGATTAATCCAAGTACCTACATGGGTTAGATAACATGCAACGTGCAAATATATCCAAGACATAAGATTATCATCATAAGAGAAATATCAAGGATTAGTCATAAGCTCATGTCTTGCATGTATCCAATGGAGTTTCTACTCCAATTTTGAAGCATCAATGATGTTCAATTCACCTCTTAACCTGCAAAACACTTTCTCATCAAGTGGTTCAGTGAAAATATCCGCTAATAGTTTTTCGGTGCGAACATGCTTAAGATTATTGTCACCCTTAGCAACATGATCTCGAATGAAATGATGACGAACTTCAATATTCTTAGTTCAAGAGTGTTACACGGGATTGTGAGCAATCTTGACAGCACTTTCATTGTCACAAAGTAATGGAACATGTTTCACATATATCCCATAATCTTTAAGAGTTTGGGTCATCCAAAGTAATTGAGCACAACATGAACCAGCGGCAATGTATTCCGCTTTGGCGGTGGATAAGGATACCGAGTTTTGTTTCTTGGAAGACCAAGATACAAGAGATCTACCAAGAAATTGACAAGTACCCGAAGTGGACTTTCTATCAACCTTGTCACCGGCATAGTCTGAGTCGGAGTAGCCAACAAGATCGAATGAGGCCCTCTTAGGATACCAAATGCCAAAATTTCGTGTATGGATTAAGTATCTCACTATCCTTTTGATGGCCTTAAGATGACATTCTTTAGGAGCAGCTTGATATCGTGCACACATGCACACACTTAGCATGATATCGGGACGTGAAGCACATAGATATAATAGTGAACCAATCAGAGAGCAATAAACCTTTTGATAAACCGGTTCACCATCTTCGGTCAAGTCAAGATGTCCACTAGTAGGCCTGGGTGTAGTCATACGTTTGCATTCTTGCATATTGAACTTCTTGAATAAGTCCTTGGTGTACTTCGTTTGAGAGACAAATATACCCTCCTTAGTTTGCTTGATTTGCAAACCAAGAAAGAATTTGTGTTCCTCATCATAGACATCTCAAACTTCTCCGACATTAGCTTCCCAAACTTTTAACTAAAATGAGGGTTAGTAGAACCAAATATAATATCATCAACATAGATTTGGCACACAAATATATCTCCATTGACCCTTTTAGTAAAAAGAGTAGAATCTATTTTTCCAATTTCAAATCCTTTTTCAATAAGGAACTTGGTCAAGCATTTATACCACGCTCTAGGAGCTTGTTTAAGACCACAAAGAGCTTTGTGAAGTTTATAAACATGATCAGGTTTCTTAGGATTAACAAAGCCAGGAGGTTTTTTAACATAAACATCCTCCTCTATTTCACCATTTAGAAAAGCACTTTTAACGTCCACTTGGTACAAGGTGATATCATGGTGATTATCATAGGCAAGTAAGATGTGAAAGGACTCAAGTCTAGCAAGAGGAGCATAAGTCTCACCATAGTCCATACCTTTGACTTGTGTGTAGCCTTGGGCGACGAGACGTGCTTTAGTGCGAACTAGTTGTCCATTTTCATCTTGCTTGTTGTGAAACACCCATTTGGTACCGATGATGTTGTGATTGTTGTCGGACTTCTCAACCTATGTCCAAACATGATTTCTCTCAAAGTTGTGTAGCTCTTCATGCATGGCATTTATCCAATCCGGATCTTCCAGTGCTTCTTCAACCTTCATAGGTTCAATGCTAGAGATGAATGAATAGTGTTCACAAAAGTTAGCTAAACGAGTTTTAGAGCGAGTGATTCTCCCGGTTTGGAAATTGTTGTAGATTTGCTCGAAAGGAAGGGTCTTTAGCAATACTTGCTCGAACTCGTGAAAGCTTTTTCTTGGGTCTTGGTTGAACATCTCCTTCATCTTGTTCTTCTTCTTGGCCTTCTTCATTGTTGGCATTGTCGTTCTCTTGTCATGGTGGAGAAGGAGGTTGTTGACGTTCTTTGTGTACTTCCTCGTTTTCTTGGTGTGTCCCACTTGTGGATGCTTCCGTATCAACTCTTGGTTCACCTTGTCGTGAGGTAGAAGCTTCCACTTGGATGGATGAGGTACTCTCCTTCACCTCCGTTGGGCGGATCTTGCCAATAGACAAGTCTTGGATTGCTTTCGAGGGATCTTTGTCTCCTACATCAATTGGCAATTGCACTACTTGCGAGCCGTTAGATTCATCAAACTTCAGATCTACCGTTTCTTCAACCTTTCGGGTGAAATTGTTTTAGACATGGTATGTGTGAGAGTTTGAGCCATAACCAAGTAGGAAACCTTCATGAGAGTTAGGAGCAAATTTAGAACGACGATGCTTATCAAGAATGTAGCACTTTGAGCCGAATACTCGAAAGTATCCAACTTGGGGTTTGTTACCGGTGGGGAGCTCATATGACGTCTTGCCGAGTAGCTTGTGAAGATACAAGCGATTTGTTGCATGACAAGCTGTCTCAACCGCTTCCGCCCAAAAGTGCTTTGGCGTCTTGTACTCATCAAGCATCGTTCTTGCCATTTTGTTGAGGTGTGTACGTAGCCGAGAACTTGTGTGAAATCCCTTCTTCGTCAAGAAAGGTGTCCACATTTGCGTTCTTGAACTCCGTTCCATTGTCGCTGCGAACCTTCTTGATCTTCACTTCAAATTGATTTTGGGCCTTCCTAGCGAAGTTTTTGAAGATCTTCTGAACCTACGATTTATCATCGAGAAAGAACACCCACGTAAATCTTGAAAAATAATCAATTATAACTAGACAAAACAATTTCCAATGAGACTTTTGTAGGCATTGGGACCAAAAAGGTCCATGTGAAGTAGCTCGAGTGGCCTCCTTGTGGTCATGATGTTCTTCACGGGATGCCTTCCTCCAACCTGTTTACCTGCCTTACAAGCATTGCAAAGTCTATCCTTATCAAATATGACATCGTTAACGCCAAGGATATGATTTCCTTTAATAAGCTTGTCAAGGTTTCGCATACCAACATGACCTAATCATATATGCCATAACCAACTTTTAGAGGATTTAGCAATAAAGAAAGTTCTAGGTTGAGCCTTTTTAGTGAAATCAACAATGTATAGATCACCTCTACGAACACCGGTAAAGACCATTTTATGATTATCTCTACAAAATACTTGGCAATCTACTTCAGTAAATAGGACATTGAAACCGAAATCAGCAAGTCTAGATACTGAAAGTAAGTTGTAGCCAAGAGATTCAACGAGCATAACATTTTGAATGGAGCTATCATGTGATATGGCCACCTTACCGAGGCCAACCACCTTACCCTTTGAGTTGTAACCGAAAGTGACATACTTTCGAGGACCATCATTTTCAGCAAGCTCACGAAACATGTATTTAACTCTGGTCATGTGATCCGTACATCCACTATCAAGACTCCATTCCTTTCCTGCTGCCATATATCCCCGAAGCTTTGCCATAAGACCAAAGTGTCTCTTTGCATCATCAAGATCAAAGTCACTATCATCATCCTCATCATAGTATCCATGTTCAACATCATCATGTGGTGGATCAAATCCTAGAGAGGGTGATTCGTTAGAGTGAGTTTGACAATGATCTTGCTTATGATTTTTTATAGCTTCGGAAATAATATTACTAATAATTCCAACATCTCCTTTGGCACGCATAAGGTTTGTAAGCTCAAATAGACAATCACCAAACAAAGGATTATTGGAATTCATCTTACTCAAGGTAATAGACTTATGGAGAATTTCATCTAGATTTTTCAAAGAATAATTTGGAAAACATTCCTCAAGAAATTTCCATATAGTGTAGCACACTTAAGAGTAGGCAAACATCCAATCAAGTTTCTAGGCAAGCCTCTAGTGATAAGTTCAACAGTTCTAAGATTGCGAATCATGTCAATTGACTCATCAAGTGTAGGATGCATAGGATCAACATGAGGTGCACAAGGGCTAGCAATGTACTTGTTCAAATGATATTGATTGAAAATCGCAAGCATCTCATTTTTTCACTCATGAAAGTACTCTCCATCAAGTATAGGCACTCTATGTCTAAGAATCCCAATAGTAGACTCATCCATCTTCCTCCAATGGTGTTTAAAACAAAGCAATGGAGACCAAAGCTCTAATACCAATTAAAAGGATCGAGAAGAGGTGTCTAGAGGGGGGTGATTAGACACTAAATACTAAAACTTGCAGTTTTTAACTTCTTTAAGTTGGAGTGGAGTTTAGGCACAAGTTTAAGACTCACAATACATAACAAGCAAGCATGCATAGAGTATATGAGCAACAGAAAGTAAAGCATGCAACTTGCAAGAATGTAAAGGGAAGGTTTTAGAGGATTCAAACACAATTTGAGACACAGATGTTTTTGTCGTGGTTCTGATAGGTGGTGCTATCGTACATCCACGTTGATGGAGACTTCAACCCACGAAGGGTAAAGGTTGCGCGAGTCCACGGAGGGCTCCACCCACGAAGGGTCCACGAAGAAGCAACCTTGTCTATCCACCATGGCCGTCGCCCATGAAGGACTTGCCTCACTAGCGGTAGATCTTCACGAAGTAGGCGATCTCCTTGCCCTTACAAACTCCTTGGTTCAACTCCACAATCTTGTCGGAGGCTCCCAAGTGACACCTAGCCAATCTAGGAGACACCACTCTCCAAGAAGTAACAAATGGTGTGTTGATGATGAACTCCTTGCTCTTGTGCTTCAAATGATAGTCTCCCCAACACTCAACTCTCGCTCACAGGATTTGGATTTAGTGGAAAGAAGATTTGAGTGGAAAGCAACTTGGGGAAGGCTAGAGATCAAGATTCATATGGTAGGAATGTAATATCTTGGCCTCAACACATGAGTAGGTGGTTATCTCTCAAAAAATGTATGTTGGAATTGTAGGTTCGTTCTGATGGATCTCTCCATGAATAAACAGTGCGGAGGGGTATATATAGCATCCACACAAAATCTAACAGTTACACACAATTTACCAATCTCGGTGGGACCGAATTGAAAAACTCGGTCGGACCGATTTAGCAAATCTAGCGACCGTTAGAATTTTTGGTGGGACCGACATGCAACTCGGTAGGACCGATATGGTTAGGGTTAGGGCATAACGTAATCTCGGTGAGACCGATTACACAAACTCGGTGGGACCGATTTTGGTAACAAGCTAACCAGAGAGTTGGTCAGGCAAACTCGGTGAGACCGATTACACAAACTCGGTGGGACCTGCTTTGGTAATAAGCTAACCAGAGAGTTTGCATTGTAATCTCCGTAGTACTGATTGCTCAAACTCGGTGAGACCGATTTTGGTAATGGACATTCACAGAGAGATTACATTCCCATCTCGGTGAGACCGAGATCCCTATCGGTGAGACCGATTTTCCTAGGGTTTGTGGCAGTGGTTATGACATCTGAACTCGGTGGCGCCGGATAGAAAGAATTGGTGGGGCCGAGTTAGACTTTTGGTTTAGGACATATGTGGATGTGAGAAAGTAGTTGAGGGCTTTGGAGCATATCACTAAGCACTTTGAGCAAGCAAGCCATTAAGCAACACCTCATCCCCTCTTGATAGTATTGGCTTTTCCTATAGACTCAACGTGATCTTGGATCACTAAAATAGAAAATGTAGAGTCTTGAGCTTGGAGCTTGAGACAATCCTTTGTCCTTAGCATCTAGAAGGTATTCCACATCCTTTAGTCCATGCCACTCCATTGTTGAACTTGTCTGAAACATACTAGGTAAAATTGTTAGTCCAACAAGAGATATGTTGACATTAATTACCAAAACCACCCAGGGAGCACTTGTGCTTTCAATGCAGTAGCAAAACAATAGCATAACTGAAACAACTTCAAAAGAGCTCAAGAAACCTTATCCTTGGTATCCACCATGTTGGCAATAAGCTTAGCAAGCTTATTAGCTTTGTCCTGTTTGGCGCTAAAATCCTCCAATGCTTGCTGTTGCACCAGAAAGTCCTTCTGCTTCTTGTCGCAGCATAGCTGATCGATGTCTTTCAGCTTGTAGTTGAGACTCAAGAAACCGAACTGATTCAGACTGTGAGTTTGAATAGCTTGTGCAAGCGGTAGTGGCCAGTAACTCGAACACTAAACCAAGACAGGACTTTGGGGTTGTCTCGCTGTCTTCAAGATAGTCTTCCTTCGCTGTTTTATCAGCTTTGCTGGAGACCAACAAGGATGTGTCATTATCCTGAACCTTATCTGCATTACTTCCTTTACCATTGCTTAAGAAGGCACTCTTCCCAAATATTTCAGATGGGTACAGATAGTTAAAAAAGCGTGGGGAACTACATGGCACAACAAGATCAGTTCAAATCATATCAGTTCAAGACAAAGCAGCAGTGAAAGAATACAAAGCGTGGGGAACTACATGGCACAACAAGATTTCAAATGGGTACCACGGGTCTAAATGTACAACAACACTATTGGCTCTGTTGTGATGCTAGTAATGTGCATGATATGAAAGTCAACTGTATACACAACTGAAATTGAAATCAACAGAGCTATTGATAAGAGCAAACCTGTTAGAGAAACATGCGTGAACATACCTGTTGTGCCATAGGAGTTTCGATTGGAACCTTCAATTTAAAAATAAGTTTGTATGAGTAAATACAGTGATACAAGAGCAAATAAATCATAGTTAAAAAAGGCGCGCCTAAGCGAGCGCTTAAGCATGCATAGGCTCTAGGCATTGGCAAAACGCATTGCGCATAACTACGCTTAATCTATGGATAACTGCGCATAAGCATGCACTTTGGTCACTAAAGTGCAAGGCGGTGGCAAAACGCACAATTAACGCCTAACGCTTTTTTGAACTATGGTAGCAATGGAATCTTAAATTAGAACAGTTGTTCTTCAGGTTTAGGCACTTGTTCTACATGAATAGGGTAAAGTAAGATGCAAGAATATAATACTTAAAAATAGAAAATGAGATCATAGACCTTACCACATTCTTGGTTCGGGACCAGTATAGAACAAGGCGTTCCCAGTCATCGTCCAGTAAATGTGTCTCAGGAGAACGTAAGGGAATTTGATGAGTTCGTTTGCCAGTGAAGTATGTTTTCTTCAGGTAATTCCGATACTGCCACCAAGCATTCTTGAAGATAGCAGAGGTATTAGCACAGGTTACCTCATCCTAAGTTTCCAAATCGGTCCTTTTCTATAGAGAAAAATGGGAAAATTTGTTGTATTATAACCATCATGGAGGTAGGATGTATGGGACGAAGCAAAGTAATTGCCATGAATAACATTACTTACACATAACTCCTGGACAAACACCTGCAACTGGCATTTTCCTTCATCTTCAGTATAATATTTCCAAGATGGGAAGATACGCACATACGATTTAACAACATCAAATGCGATAGATGCTAAACTATGACTAGCTGGTTGTGCTTCCTCCATAAGAATAGGTGTACTAACCGGTGGAGTTGGGGTTCGCCGTGATAGTACTGGCCCTTTGGGCACTGGAGCTGCCTTACTAACTGCTCTTGTTTGGGAGTCCAGTGGTGGAGATGGTGTTGTGTCAACTGGAACTGGGTTACTATCGGCTGGGGTTGGGGTTAGATTGGTTGAAGCTGGTTCTCTGTCCATCGCAGTAGGGGTACAATCTGTGAGAGTTTGGGTTATGTGTGGCAGGGCTGGTTCTTGTGCATGTACAACCGGGGTGCTATCTCCACCAAGAGGTAGCACTATTTTATTTGAAGACCGTGTTTTTAGTCCACTAGATACTGGCATCACTCGCTCCAATTCAAGTGGCTGATAAACAGGAAACATAGTTGAATGTACAGACATCGTATGAGAGACAGATGCAATAGATAGTGTGGAAAAAAGACGGCATGAAATAGTTGACATGTATATTGTTTAACTAAAACAGATAGCATGACATAATTTCACATATATGATGTCTATCTAAACTAGATAGCATAGCATAACATATTTCAAAGATATGATGAATAACTAAACAGGATCACATGACATAATTCACCTACATGTTATCTAAGTAATCAGGATCGCATCATTTAATTCACATATATTATTTATATGCTAAATAGAGGGCATTCGATATGATGTCTGAACTAAGAACATGGTGTTGAATATTGTGTATATGATGTGAGCAATGCAAGACACCATATGCATGATATGAGCAGTATAACTGTGCCAAGTTAGAGCATACACCCCAGTGGGGGAATAGGACTGGTCATCTGTCTTTGAATCCATCTCTCAGGAGCTATCGGGACCCAACAAGAGATCTGCTTCGACAGGTAGCACTGTCTGCTCTGAAGGCCTTGTTTTCACTCTAGATTATTCCATCTCCCACCCAAATGGCTGATTCACAGGAAGAGTAGTTTAATGTACAAACATTGTCGACAAATGGAAATGTAATGAAGAAAAGGATGGGCAAGATATCATTCAAATATATGATGCCTGGTTAAACAGGATGGCATTGCATATTTCACATATATTATGGTTGGCTAAAAGACATGAGACTGCAGAATTCCCATATATGATATAGAAACTAAATAGGTGGCATTACAGAACATGTCTAAACTAAGCATCTGACATATATGATGTCAAAAGTAGGCACTTCAAGGCAACATATGCATGATATGACTAACATCATCATGACAAGGTAAAGCAAACACCTTGGGGGTAAATAGGAGTGGTCAGCGGTGTCTGAATCCGCCTCAGAACAGATATCTTCCTCTGGATTACAATCTGGAGAGGGGTGGGAGGGTTTGCCATTGAACCCACCATGGAGCGATGTCTACATGACATTGTATTGCCGCGCAAAACTCTTCTCTTTTTCTCTACATGTTCAGCATGATTGTGTACAATATCTAACATGCGTACAAAAAAATATGGTGAGATTATGTAAGGAGAGCATGCATAAATTTAGAGTGATGGTAACAACAAGTGGATGGATCCAAAAATAATAATAGCAGGCTGATGATTGCTTTAATTTAATAAAAAAGACAGATGATGATTGCTTTACTATTTGTTTCCCACCCAAGATGAACAACATAGGCATATCCTAGGTGAACCAGATATTAGACAAGCATACTATTCATTGCTGCCTCGATATGTTCCCGATAACTAATTTAGAACTCAAGTTTGAACATTAATTTGGACCTGACTTGGGAGTCAAAGAGCTGAACAGGACGATAAATATCAGGTAATTTTAAGCAATGCATAACATAAGCAGAAACAAAAGAGTGCGACTTCTCTTGTGGACTCGTGTACACTACAGAAAAAAGACACATCCGTGACACTTTGGGCCGAATGAAATTTTTTTCTGTCATACTTATGACACTTCTATGACGATAATTATGACAAAACCCGGTATGATCATAGATGTGGTGGGATCGTACTTCTATGACAAAAAATAATGACAGAAAATGGGCTTTTCGTCCTGGGTGGGCCGGAGATGTAGCTGCATGAAATTCTTTGGGCTGTCCATGACGGGAAAAACTGTGGTAGAAGCGAGGGCGAAGAAAATTTCAAGGAGTTCCCGGTTACGTTGGGTGGTCGGGGGCCGAGCGATGCGCGTTTCTCTCGTACACGTCCACACGTGTGTGCGAGGCATTGGCTCTAACAGAACCCGAGCGAGGCGTTGGGCTCTAACTCGACCCGAGCGATTGCACTGCAGGCTATGCGTTACTGAACCCGAGCGATCGATCAATGGCTGTTAACTGAACCTGATCGAGCGATTCCTTCGCTACTGCTGCTAACTGAAGCGGATCGATGCTACCTCTGGATGAACAGTGAGCGTTGCGCGGGGGGGGGGGGGGGGGGGTGGATGAATAGTGAGCGGTGGGGGTGGATGAATAGGACCCCGTGGCGTTGCCTCTGGATGAACAGGACCCCGATTGATCGAGCTAGTTGGGGCTGGATGAACAGGACCCCGTGGAGGGCTGGATGAACAGGACGACCCCGTGGAGGGCTGGATGAACAGTAGAAGGTGGAGGGGTGGATGAACAGTAGCCCGTGGAGGGGTGGTTGAACAGGAGCCCATGGAGAGGGGTGGTTGAGCAGTAGCCGATGGAGTAGCGCGTGGTGGAGGCTGGATGAACAGGAGCCCGTGGAGGCTGGAGGAGGTCGACGGTGGATGAACAGTAGCCCATGAGGCTGAAGGAGGTCAACGTTGGAGATGAACAGTATCTCGCGGAGTCTTGTTTTGCGGTACGCCACACCTCTCCTGATGAACAGGACCCCCGTTTCGACCGTAGCGCTCCAACACAAGTCCGTTTTGTCCATTTTGCGGTACGCCACACCCCTCCCGAGCAACAGGATCCCTGTTTCGACCGTAGGAGGTCAGTTTCCTCCGTTTTGCGGTACGCCATACCCCTCCCGATGAATAGGATCCTGTTTCGAACGTGGCCAGTCGAACACAAGGCCGTTTCCTCTGTTCTGTTGTATGCCAGGCCTCGTTTCCATCGCCTGTTTTGTCCAAGCCCTCCCGATGAACACGACGACGCATTTCATTCCGACCCAGCCGGTTGGCACCCCATGAACACGACGATGACGTTGTTTCTCCATTCCGACCCAGCCATGTACATGAGCCCTGGCCGTATGTATGCGCGAGTAGGCGTTCGAGACCCCGCCCATATGTACACATATGTGGACGTGTTTTCTTTCTTGCACACTGGCTGTTGTGCATACGTGTACATGCTACGTGCCCGCCTCTACTATGACACGTGCGCGCCTCTACATCGACCAGTATGTACGTACACGTTCGCGACCAGAATGACAACGCTATGTACGCTTCGACCAAGTGGGTCCCAAACTGTCAGGCACTTCCTTGCGTGCGAAGATGGAGCTAGTGGGTCCTTGCAGTCAGGGGGGTGAATCGTTTTTTTGCCCCGACGCACTTCCTTGCGCGCGAAGGTGTAGCTGGTGGGTCACAGCAGTCAGGGGGAAATGTTTTTTTTGTGAAATACGATGTCCCGTCCGGTGGGTCCCTGTTGTGAGGTGGAGGAATAATTATTGTGCGCGTAATAAGGAGGCACTTCCTTGCGGCTGCCATGGACCCAACTGTCAGCCTCTCCACGTACAGTACTCTTCTGATGAAAGTCGGTCATTGACCACATTGACCATGACGCGCCGAGAGCACCATGGCGGTGGACGACGGCAAGGCCTAGGAAGGGGACGACGCGGAGCCGGGGAAGACATAGCAGTGGATGCCCACGCGAAGAGGAGTACGAGGGTTCACTGGTTCGGCTGCAGTGTGACGCTGCCATCGTCGTAGAATAACAGGGGGTGTGGGTGAGTAGAGGGATGGCCTGGCTAGCGGTGGGAGTAGTAGGGGGCGGTGAGGCCTCCGCGGCATCACAGCCGGCCATGGGAGGCAGGAGCACGCGGCACACAGGCGCTGGTTTGGGCGGCTGAAGCAAGAATACCAGAGGTTGAAGAAGCACTACGGCCGTTGGATGAACATCGTACGGTATCAGGAGCAAGAATCATTCATATTGACTAAGTTGACAAAGCCCTCCGTCCCCGTCAACTTGGTAGGCCCACAAGTCAGCCTCCCACTATGCTGGGTTCCAGCTGGCAGGGGGAGTATTCATTTTTCGTGCGTATTAAGAAGGCATTTCCTTGCGTGCGAAGATAGCTGGTGGGTCCGACCTGTCAGCGGGGGGCACGTTTTTTTCGCGAAATACAGAGGCCCTTTTGGTGGGTCCCTGATACGTCTCCAACGTATCTATAATTTTTGATTGTTCCATGCTATTATATTACCCCTTTTGGATGTTTATGGGCTTTATTTTACACATTTATATCATTTTTGGGACTAACCTACTAACCGGCGGCCTAGCACGTATTGCTGTTTTTTTTGCCTATTTCAATATTTCGAAGAAAAGGAATATCAAAATGAGTCCAAACGAAATGAAACCTTCGAGAGCGTGATTTTTGGAACGAACGTGATCCAGAGGACTTGGAGTGCAAGTCAAGAAGCAGCCAAGGCGGCCACAAGATAGGACGGCGCGCCCACCCCCTCTAGGCGTGCCCCTTGTCTTGTGGGCCCCTTGGGCGGCCACCGACGTACTTCTTCCTCCTATATAAGCCTACGTACCCCGAAAAAATCCAGGGAGCCAACGAAACACAATTTCCACCACCGTAACTTTCTATATCCACGAGATCCCATCTTGGAGCCTTCGTTGACACTCCGCCGGAGGGGGAATCGAAGGGCTTGTACATCAATACCATAGCCCCTCCGATGAGTTGTGAGTAGTTTACCATAGACCTTCGGGTCCATAGTTACTAGCTAGATGGCTTCTTCTCTCTTTTTGGATCTCAATACAATGTTCTCCCCCTTTCTTGTGGAGATCTATTCGATGTAAACTCTTTTTGCGGTGTGTTTGTTGAGATCCGATGAATTGTGGGTTTATGATCAAGTTTATCTATGAGAAGTATTTGAATCTCCTCTGAATTCTTTTATGTGTGATTGAGTTATCTTTGCAAGTCTCTTCGAATTATCAGTTTGGTTTGGCCTACTAGATTGATCTTTCTTGCCATGGGAGAAGTGCTTAGCTTTGGGTTCAATCTTGCGGTGTCCTTTTCCAGTGACAGCAGGGGCAGCAATGCACGTATTGTATTGCTGCCATCGAGGATAAAAAGATGGGGTTTATATCATATTGCTTGAGTTTATCCCTCTACATCATGTCATCTTGCTTAATGCGTTACTCTGTTCTTTATGAACTTAATACTCTAGATGCAGGCAGGAGTCGGTCGATGTGTGGAGTAATAGTAGTAGATGCAGGTAGGAGTCGGTCTACTTGTTGCGGACGTGATGCCTATATACATGATCATGCCTAGATAATCTCATAATTATTCTCTTTTCTATACATTGCTTGACAGTAATTTGTTCACCCACCGTAATACTTATGCTTTCTTGAGAGAAGCCTCTAGTAAACCTATGGCTCCCGAGTCTATCTTTTATCATATAAGCTTTCAATCTACTTTTATTTGCATCTTTACCTTTTACATCTATATTATAAAATACCAAAAATATATTTATCTTATCATAATATCTCTATCAGATCTCACTATCGCAAGTGGCCGTGAAGGGTTTGACAACCCCTTTATTGTGTTGGTTGCGAGTTCTTTGTTTGTTTGTGTAGGTACGTGGGACTTTTGAGGAGCCTCCTACTGGATTGATACCTTGGTTCTCAAAAACTGAGGGAAATACTTATGCTACTACTGCTGCATCACCCTTTCCTTTTCAAGGAAAACCAACGCAAGCTCAGGACATAGCAAGAAGGATTTCTTGTGCCGTTGCCGGGGAGGTCATCGCTCAAGTCAAGACATACCAAGTACCCATCACAAACTCATCTCCCTCGCATTTACATTATTTGCCATTTGCCTCTCGTTTTCCTCTCCCCCACTTCACCCTTGCCGTTTTATTTGCTCTCTCTCTCTCTCTCTCTCTCTCTCTCTCTTCGCTTGCCTTTTTCTGTTGGCTTGTGTGTTGGATTACTTGTTGCCATGGCGCAAGATAATACCAAATTGTGTGATTTCTCCAATACCAACAATAATGATTTCCTTAGTACTCCGATTGTCGTCTTAATGATGTTGAGTCTTGTGAAATCAATACTGCTTTGCTGAATCTTATTATGAAAGATCAATTCGCCAGCCTTCCTAGTGAAGATGCCGTTACTCATCTAAACAACTTTGTTGATTTGTGTGATATGCAAAAGAAGAAAGATACGGATAATGATATTGTTAAATTGAATTTATTTCCGTTTTCACTTACAGATCGTGCTAAAGTTTGGTTTTCGTCTTTGCCTAAAAATAGTATTGATTCTTGGAACAAGTGCAAAGATGCTTTTATCTCTAAGTATTTTCCTCCCGCTAAGATTATTACTCTTAGGAATGATATTATGAATTTTAAACAACTTGATCATGAGCATGTTGCCCAATCTTGGGAAATAATGAAGTTGATGATTCACAATTGCCATACTCATGGTTTGAACTTATGGATGATCATACACAATTTTTATGCCGGTTTGAACTTTGCTTCTAGAAATCTTTTAGATTCGGCTGCGGGAGGCACGTTTATGGAAATCACGTTAGGAGATGCTACAAAACTTCTTGATAATAATATGGCTAATTATTCTCAATGGCACACCAAAAGATCTTCTAGTAAAAAAGTGCATGCTATAGAAGAAATCAATGTTTTGACTGGAAAGATGGATGAACTTATGAAGTTTTTTGCTACTAAAAATACTCCTCTTGATCCCAATGATATGCCTTTGTATACTTTGATTGAGAATAATAATGAACCTAGGGATGTGAATTTTGTTGGTAGGAATAGTTTTGGAAACAATGCTTATAGAGGAAACTTTAATTCTAGACCGTTCCCTAGTAATTCCTCTAATAATTATGGAAATTCCAACAATAATTCTTATGGTAATTTTAATAAGATGCCCTCTGATTTTGAGAATAGTGTGAAAGAATTTATGATTTCTCAAAAGAATTTTAATGCCTTGCTTGAAGAAAAATTGCTCAAAGTTGAAGATTTGGCTAGGAACGTTGATAGACTTTCGCTTGATGTTGATTCTCTTAAACATAGATCTTCTCCTCCTAAGCATTATATCATGAGTCTCTCAAAGCAATGAGAATTTCCATTTATGAGTGCAAGGAAAGAACCGCTAGATTGCTTGCTAAGAAAGATTGCTTTGTAAAGGTGTGTTCTTCTAGTTTCCATGAAAATAATGATGAAGATCTTGAAGTTATTGATGTGTCTCCTATTAGATCTTTGTTTTTCAATATGAATCTTGATAATAATGGGACTGGAGATGAGTCAACTTTAGTTAGAAGGCGTCCCAAGAATTCAGAGTTTTTAGATCTTGATGCTAAATTTGGTAAATGTGGGATTGGAGAGGTCATGACTTTAAATAGTAGTGAACCCACTATCTCGGATTTCAAGGAATTTGATTATGATAATTGTTCTTTAGAAGGTTGTATTTCCTTGTTGCAATCCGTTGTTAATTCTCCTCATGCTTATAGTCAAAATAAAGCTTTTACCAAACATGTCGTTGATGCCTTGATGCAATCTTATGATGAAAAACTTAATTTGGAAGTTTCTATACCTAGAAAACTTAATGATGAGTGGGAACCTACTATAAAGATTAGAATTAAAGATGATGAGTGTTTTGCTTTGTCTGATTTGGGTGCTAGTGTTTCCACGATTCCGAAAACTTTATGTGATATTCTAGGTTTCCATGATCTTGATGATTGCTCTTTAAATTTGCACCTTGCGGTTTCCACCATTAAAAAGCCAATGGGAAGGATCAATGATGTTCTCATTGTTGCAAATAGAAATTTGGTGCCTGTAGATTTTATCGTTCTTGATATAGATTGCAATCTTTCTTGCCCTATTATTCTTGGTAGACCTTTCTTTAGAACAATTGGTGCGATTATTGATATGTAGGAAGGGAATATTAGATTCCAATTTCCATTAAGGAAAGACATAGAGAAATTTCCAAGAAAAAAAGTCAAATTACCTTATGAATCTATCATGCGAACTACTTATGAATTTAGTGCCAAAGATGGCACTACTTAGATCTATCTTCGCTTTTATGCCTAGCTAAGGGCGTTAAACGATAGCGCTAGTTGGGAGGAAACCCGGTTTTATTTGTGTTTTTTTGGTTTTTTTCCTGTTTAGTAATAAATTTTGCATCTCTCTTATGTTTAGATGTGTTTTTATGTTTTAATTAGTGTTTGTGCCAAGTAGAACCTATAGGATAACCTATGATGTTAGTTGATTTGATTCTGCTGAAAAACAGAAACTTTGCGTGCACGAATTTAGTTTTGTTAAATCACAGAAATGTGCTTTTGCGTTGATTCTTTTTATTCTGATTAATAAACAAAGTTTCCAGGACTTCCTATTTTGGTAGGATTTTTAGAGTTCCAGAAGTTTGCGTTAGTTACAGATTTCTAAAAACTGTTCTATTTTTGACAGATTCTGTTTTTAGTGTGTTGTTTGCTTATTTTGATGCATCTATGGCTAGTAAAGTAGTTTATAAACCATAGAGAAGTTGGAATACAGTAGGTTTAACACCAAAATAAATAAATGATGAGTTCATTACAGTACCTTATTTGGTGGTTTTGTTTTCTTTCACTAACGGAGCTTATAAGATTTCCTGTTGAGTTTTGTGTTGTGAAGTTTTCAAGTTTTGGGTAAAGCTTTGATGGACTATGGAATAAGGAGTGGCAAGAGCCTAAGCTTGGAGATGCACATGCCACCCCTAGATATTCAACGATAGCCAAAAGCCTAAGCTTGGGGATGCCCCGGGAAGGCATCCCCTCTTTCGTCTTCGTTCATTGGTAACTTTACTTGGAGCTATATTTTTATTCGCCACATGATATGTGTTTTGCTTGGAGTGTCGTGTATTATATTAGTCTTTGCTTTTTTAGTTTACCACAATCATCCTTGATGTACACACCTTTTGGGAGAAGCCTACTTGATTAGAATTTTCTAGAATACTCTATGTCCTTCACTTATATCTTTTGAGCTTGATAGTTTTTGCTCTAGTGCTTCACTTATATCTTTTAGAGCACGGCGGTGGCTTAATTTTGAAGAAATTGCTAGTATCTCATGCTTCACTTATATTATTTTGAGAGTCTTTTAGAACAGCATGGTATTTGCTATAGTTACAAATTTGGTCCTAGAATGATGAGCATCCAAGTTCGGTATAATAAAAATTATCATAGGAAGTGAATTGGATGCTATGATCAATTTGTTACTTGATAATTGTTTTGAGATATAAAGGTAGTAATGTTAGGGTCATGCTAGTGGGTAATGATGAAATTGAGAAATACTTTTGTTGAAGTTGGCATGTCCCGTAGCATTCACGTATGGTAAAAGTTGTGTGACAAATTTGTTGCATGAGGTGCTCTTTTGATTGTCTTCCTTATGAGTGGCAGTCGGGTACGAGCGAAGGTCTTTTTCTACCAATCTATCCCTCTAGAGGCATGCGTAGTAGTACTTTGCTTCGAGGACTAAGTAGACTTTTGCAATAAGTATATGAGTTCTTTATGACTAATGTGAGTCCATGGATATACGCACACTCACCCTTCCACTTTGCTAGCCTCTATTATACCACGAAACTTTCGCCGGTATCATGTACCCAATATTTACCTTCCTCAAAACAGCCACCATACCTACCTATTATGGCATTTCCATAGCCATTCCGAGATATATTGCCATGCAACTTTCCATCGTTCCGTTTATTATGACACGTTCCATCATTGTCATATTGCTCTTTGCATGATCATGTAGTTGACATCGTATTCGTGGCAAGGCCACCTTCATAATTTTCATACATGTCGCTCTTGATTCATTGCATATCCCGGTACACCGTCGAAGGCATTCATATAGAGTCATATCTTGTTCTAGCTTTGAGCTGTAATTCTTGAGTTGTAAATCAATAAAAGTGTGATGATCTTCATTATTAGAGCATTGTCTCAGTGAGGAAGGGATGATGAAGACTATGATTCCCCCACAAGTCGGGATGATACTTCGGACTTTACCAAAAAAAAGAAGAAAAAAAGAGAAAGGCCAAAAAGGAAAAAAAAAGAGAGAAAGGCCAAAGAAAAAAAAGAAAAAAAGAAAAAAAAGAAAGAAAAGGAAAGAAAAAATAAGAGGAAAAGAGAGAAGGGACAATGCTACTATCTCTTTTTCCACACTTGTGCTTCAAAGTAGCACCATGATCTTCATGATAGAGAGTCTCCTGTGTTGTCATTTTCATATAGTAAGTGGGCATTTTTCATTATAGAACTTGGCTTGTATATTCCAATGATGGGCTTCCTCAAAATGCTCTATGTCTTCGTGAGCAAGCGAGTTGGATGCACACCCACTTAGTTTCTTTTGTTGAGGTTTCATATATTTATAGGTCTAGTGCATCCATTGCATGGCAATCCCTACTCACTCACATTGATATCTATTTATGGGCATCTCCATAGCCCGTTGATACGCCTAGTTGATGTGAGACTATCTTCTCCCTCTTTTTGTCCTCACAACCACCACCTTATACCACCATAGTGCTATGTCCATGGCTTGCGCTCATGTATTGCGTAAGAGTTGAAAAAGCTGAAGCGCGTTAAAAAGTATGAAAAAATTTCTTGACTCGTCATCGGGGTTGTTCATGATGGGAGTATTTTGTGTAATGAAAATGAAGCATGGCCTAACTATATGATTTTGTAGGGATAAGCTTTCTTTGGCTATGCTATTTTGATAGGACATGATTATTTTTTAGTATGCTTCGAAGCATTATTATTTTTATGTTTTATAAGATTTTATCTTGAATCATTTGGATCTGAACATTCATGCCACAATAAAGAATATTACATTGATAATTATGCTAGGTAGCATTCCACATCAAAAATTCTGTTTTTATCATTTACCTACTCGAGGACGAGCAGAAATTAAGCTTGGGGATGCTTGATATGTCTCCAACGTATCTATAATTTTTGATCGTTCCATGCTATTATATTACCCCTTTTGGATGTTTATGGGCTTTATTTTACACATTTATATCATTTTTGGGACTAACCTACTAACCGGAGGCCCAGCCCGTATTGGATTTTTTTTGCCTATTTCAGTATTTCGAAGAAAAGGAATATCAAACGGAGTCCAAACGGAATGAAACCTTCGGGAGCATGATTTTTGGAACGAACGTGATCCAGAGGACTTGGAGTGCAAGTCAAGAAGCATCCGAGGTGGCCACGAGATAGGAGGGCGTGCCCACCCCCTCTGGGCGCCCCCCTGTCTTGTGGGCCCCTCGGGCAGCCACCGACGTACTTCTTCCTCCTATATAAGCCTACGTATCCCGAAAACATCCAGGGAGACAAATAAACACAATTTCCACCACCGCAACCTTCTGTATCCGCGAGATCCCATCTTGGAGTCTTCGCCGGTGCTCCACCGGAGGGGAATCGACCACGGAGGGCTCCTACATCAACACCATAGCCCCTCCGATGAGTTGTGAGTAGTTTACCACAGACCTTCGGGTCCATAGTTATTAACTAGATGGCTTCTTCTCTCTTTTTGGATCTCAATACAATGTTCTCCCCCTCTCTTGTGGAGATCTATTTGATGTAAACTCTTTTTGCGGTGTGTTTGTCGAGATCCGATGAATTGTGGGTTTATGATCAAGTTTATCTATGAGAAGTATTTGAATCTCCTCTGAATTGTTTTATGTATGATTGAGTTACCTTTGCAAGTCTCTTCGAATTATCAGTTTGGTTTGGACTACTAGATTGATCTTTCTTGCCATGGGAGAAGTGCTTAGCTTTGAGTTCAATCTTGCGGTATCCTTTCCTAGTGACAGCTGGACCAACAAGTCACGTATTGTATTGTTCCCATCGAGGATAAAAAGATGGGGTTTATATCATATTGCTTGAGTTTATCCCTCTACATCAGGTCATCTTGCTTAATGCGTTACTCTATTCTTTATGAACTTAATACTCTAGATGCAGGCAGGAGTCGGTCGATGTGTGGAGTAATAGTAGTAGATGCAGGCAGGAGTCGATCTACTTGTTGCGGACGTGATGCCTATATACATGATCATGCCTAGATAATCTCATAATTATTCGCTTTTCTATCAATTGCTCAACGGTAATCTGTTCACCCACCATAATACTTATGCTATCTTGAGAGAAGCCTCTAGTGAAACCTATGGCCCCCGGGTCTATCTTTTATCATATAAGCTTTCAATCTACTTTTATTTGCATCTTTACTTTTTCATCTATATTATCAAATACCAAAAATATATTTATATTATCATACTATCTCTATCAGATCTCACTTTCGCAAGTGGCCGTGAAGGGATTGACAACACCTTTATTGCCTTGGTTGCGAGTTCTTTGTTTGTTTGTGTAGGTGCGTGGGACTTTTGAGGAGCCTCCTAATGGATTGATACCTTGGTTCTCAAAAACTGAGGGAAATACTTATGCTACTATTGCTGCATCACCCTTTCCTCTTCAAGGAAAACCAACGCAAGCTCAGGACATAGCAGTCCCACATGTCAGGTGGAGGAATCATTATTTTGCACGTAATAAGGAGGCATTTCCTTGTGTGCGGCCGTGGACCCAGCTGTCAGCCTCAGCACGCACAGTCTACTTCTGATGGTGTCGTTCGTTGACCACGTTGACCACGCCGCGCCGAGCGCAACCAAGGTGGTGGATGACGGCGATGCCCCGGACAGCAACGAGCCGGAGATGGGAAGACGCGGGAGTAGAGTCGCAGACGGAGAGGTGTACAAGGGTTAACTGGTTCTAGTGCGGTGTGGTTTGGCAGTCGATGGAGAAGAACATGAGGTGTGGAGGGATGGAGGGATGGCCTAGCCAACAGTGGATTAGCCCTTCATAGCGAAGCGTGCTAAGCAGAGCTACTAGCAGCAGGAGGCGGGTGGTCCCGGCGGCGCTGGAGGAAGAAGACGAGAGATTAAAGATGGTTGTCAGTCGTTGCATGTAAATCCAACGGCTAACATGTCAGAATCATTTGTTGACTAAATTGACAACGACTTGCGTTGGCTTCGACCTATTGGCCCACATTTTAGCCTCCAAAATGTGGCACGCATTCAACCCATTTTTTCAGAATTTACAGCCTTTTTTTTGAGCGATAGAATTTACAGTCAATTTGATCTTTTTTTGAATTACAACCATTAGCTGGGCTGGGTGAACAAATAATGTAGCGTCCATGCGGCCCATTTATTATATTTCCTAAATAATTACTGGCCATTTGCACTTTCTCAAAATACATGATTTTGTTGGGCTGATTCTAATTATAATGTTGGGTTGGGCCAGCAATGTTATCAAAAAATAAAAAGGGGCAGAGCATTTTGATATACATATATTTAAATAATAAGTGATATTGTTACATTCATCCTTAAATCTTACCAAGCTTTTGTACACAATCACTAGGATTTTCGTGCCAAAACAATCCAAGATTTGATTGTTAAGAAATTATTTTTATAAGTTAATAAGATGTGGGATATTGTTTTCTTACATATGTAAGTATGTGTTAAATATATGATGACAATAAAAATAATATATAATAACATATAAAATAATTTAAATATATATATAATATAGTTAGAAGGGAAACATAAGTTTTTACCTGGCGTTCCTATTCTTATATTGAAAAATAGAATAGACCTCTGCGTTTTCTTCAAAAAAATACATAAATTGGGCTGCCGATATTCAAGAAAAATAAAACGTCGGATCGGAGGTCTATAGGCCGGTCGATACATGACGGCCCTCAAGAAAATAAAAACAGGCCTATGGACCTCCCATCTGAGGTCGTGGGCTGCGCATGGTAAAAATGAAAGCCTAGATGGGGCTGACCAAAACCCAGCTGATACTTGCTGCCCCAGTGATAATAAATGATACCTGCCAGCTCCCCAGCTTCATTGTGAATTTATCTCCTATAGTAACTACATTGAAGCACCTAAAAAAATGTAACTATGTTGAAAAACCCGTGGGCCCTAATGTTAGTATAGCATTAGGAGGAAGTGTTTTTTCGACAAGGCACTTGCTTGCGTACGGCCATAGACGTGATGGGTCCAGACTGACCACCTCTCCACGTACAGTCCTCTCCAGATTCCTCCCGTTTGTTTTGCATGTTCACAAGGGCAAACAGCGGCGTCGCGGCGAGCGCACAAAGGCGTAGGAGGGGATCCGACCACCTGAGGAAGTGCCTTCTTATTAACGAAAATACTGAACTAGCCTAGTGGCCAAGTGACACTACCCGACAGCTGTTCCGCCCAGGTTCGATTCCACCTGTGCAAGGAAAATATCTCCAATTTTTTTGCCTCTACCTTTATTGACATGTGGGTCCCCATTGTCATCTATGCACACCACGTACAACACTTGCCAAAACTTCATCCCTCGTTTTCTCTATGTTTCGCACACTCGACATTTTGTGTGGGCATTTTGACTGTGCATCATATGAAGATGTGCTATGCATGAATGTTGATCAGCATGATGTTAACTGGCTGGTAGTTCCATTTTCGACCATGAATAAAACTTCCAACATGATGTTAACCCTGCTTGAAAAGGTCGTGTTAATATAAATGCTCTCCCTCTGAAAGTTGCAGTTTCTTATCTGAAACTGAACTTGCAGTTTCTTATCTGAAACTGAAACTTGCAGTTTCTTTTCTGAGAATCACATTGTCTGCACTTTAATACTCCTATGAAACTACATTTTTTTAAGTGCTAAAAATAGATCTCCAGAATTCATAAAATACTTCATATGCTCAATACTGCAAATTTGAAATTCAAAAGACATTCATATCTGAAAGTACTCTCAAAATACACAACACAAAACACAATTCACAACCTACATATACTGACAACCCTAAGCTCCTCTTCACAATTCACAACTTGCCTGACTATTGGGCTGGGGGGGAGGGGGGGCAGTCCCCTCCTATTCCTCGGCGGCAGACAACCGCCCCATGAGATGATATGAACGGGGAGGGAGGGGATGGCGGGGAAGCGTCATCGGGCCAACTGCTTTTCTCCTCTTGCAGCTGGGTTCGGTCGACGAAGACTCCACCGGCTCGCTCTGGCAGGACACCCTCACAAACGGCACCCTATAGATGCTTGATCCTTCAATCTCTGGTGGATGCTCCATCTGGGATCGATAATCCCACCACCGCTCCCTCACGATCGGATTCGGTGAATCTATTTGCTCCATGGCCCAAAGTAGCAGCTCTATGTACTCCCGCGCGACTCCCTCCGTGAGTATCGCTACCTTTTCGCTCTGTTGCAAATATTTGGCCATGGACGTCGCTGTCGCTGCTAGTTGGTCCTTGTTGTCAAACCAATATTGTTTCTCCCACATCCTAGCTAGTTTCACAGGGTCGCTATCTGCGATCCTCACGTATCGGTTGTACTCCTCCATCGATCTACTTCTCCACAGCACCTTCACTCGCTGGCGGTGGTTTTTGAATGGCAGAGGAGAGGAGCGTCGCTGGTTTTGGATTAGAACATGAGAGGAGCGGCGCTGGATTTAGATTGGAACAGGAGAGGACCGGCGGTGGTTTAAGAGGAGAAGAGCAGAAGAGCGGCGCTGGTCTTGGAAGTATTTTTTTGTTGTTTTGCGTATTTTGGGTCAAAGTTTGACCACGTACTGTATTTGACAAGCAAAATGTGAATGCATGTCACCAAAAATTGGATCGTTTGGTTCATATCTGAATGTACTTTCAAATTATATTGTTTTTGCAACGTATAACATATATTTTATGTGCGAAAATTATGGTCAATTATTACCCAGAATAAAAGGGAGACTAGTTAATGTGGGGTCTCTTTCTTAATTGAAGGGTAAATTGATTTTAATTTTGATCCAGTCACATCGCGCCGGCCCTCTTGTCCAATCCTAAATCGCTGTTGCACGCTCCTCTCCCTCTTCTCCATTGCAAAACCACCTCCTCTCCTCTCCATCATCTCCATTCCAAAACCACCGTCTCGCCTCTCCCTCTTCTGATCTTCTCCCTTGAAAAACCACCTCCTCTCCTGTCCATCATCTCCATTTCAAAACCACTGTCTTGCCTCTCCCTCTTCTCTATTGCAAGACCACCGTCTCTCATCCCATCTTCCAAATCTAGCACCAGACCACTCAGAAGGACATCTATGGAGAGGATATAGCAGCGAATCAGGCGGATCGCCGGCGGCGACCAGGCAAAGTTAGCCAGGTTGAAGGAGATCCTTACTTGGTTTGACAATGAGTGGGAGATTTCGAGGATGGTGCGGGCCATGTGAAAATGTAAGCGAAAGAGCAAGACGACGGCGATAAGGGCGGCGATGTACATTTAATCCTCGGCGACAGTTGAGGGAGTCTTAGATAAGGGGGTGTCCGGACATCCGGACTATATATATCGTCCGGACTATTGAAGCGTGAAGATACAAGACTCAGGACTTCGGCCCATGTCCGGATGGGACTCTCCTTGGCGACCCGGATATTGTGTTTCCTTCCTTGTAACCAACTCCATGTAAACCCTAGCCCTCTCCGGTGTCTATATGAACCGGAGAGGATTGTCCTTAGAAGCCCGATCACATTTACAATCATACCATCAAAGGCTAGCTCTTAGGGTTTAGCCTCCGCGATCTCGTGGTAGATCTACTCTTGTACTACATATATCTTCAATATTAATCAAGCAGGAACTAGGGTTTTACCTCCATCGAGAGGGCCCGAACCTGGGTAAAAATCTGTGTCCCTTGCTTCCTGTTACCATCAGCCTTGACGCACAGATCGGGACCCCCTACCCGAGATCTGCCGGTTTTGACACCGACATTGGTGATTTCATTGAGAGTTCCTCTATGTCGTCGCTTCGAGGCTCGATGGTGCCTTCAAACACCAACAACATGGTCCAGGGCGAGACTTTTCTCCCCGGGCAGGTCTTTGTGTTCGGCGGCTTCGCACTGCGGGACAATACGTTCGGTCACCTGGAGCAGATCGACAGCTACGCCCCTGGCCACCAGGTCAGGTTCGGAAACTTGAAGTACATGGCTGTTATTCGCGGAGACTTGATGTTCGACGGATTCGGGCCTGCGCCAGGAGCGCCGGACAGTCATGACGAGCACGGCCTAGACCTACTGTCGGACAATGCTCGAGATCTAAATCCAGAGCAGGCTGCATTGCCAGAGGAAGGAGGGGTGGACCTTGTTCCGCAGGCTGCATACTCATAGGCGGTGGAGCCGAACACCGATCTCACCTCTCTGGAGGCCTGTAACCCCGGGCCCCCGGACTCATATCCGGTTGCTGGTTCCGGTCCGTGCACCCTTGAGCCAGCTGAGCCAGGTTGGGCGCCGGTAATGGAGATTACCGTTGTGGACATCTTTCAGCACTCGCCCTTTCGCGACATGCTGAACTCATTGAATTCTCTCTCTTTGTCAGGAGGCTCTGGGCCAAACTATGTCCGGCTTGATTGGGAAGCGGGCGACGTAGGGATTCACTGCCCACCCACCACCCACTTCATTGCCACGGTCGATGATTTAACCGACGTGCTTGACTTCGACTCTGAAGACATCGATGGCATGGACGACGATGGAGGAGACACACAGGAGCCGCCGCCCACAGGGCGGTGGACAGCCACCTCTTCATACGATATATATATGGTGGACACTCCGAAAGAAACCAATGGCGATGAGGCAACGGAGGATAACCCCTCCAAGAAGAAATCAAAACATGGGCGTCGCCAGTGCCGCACCAAGCCCCGCCAAGGCAATACCGGCACCGGAGACGAGAACAATCCGGACCGTATCGAAGATGAATACAACCCTGATCAGCCCGCCTTCGAGCAGGCCGAGCAGGAGGATGGGCATGACAGCCCAGACGAACAGGCGACCGACAGGTATCCGGAGGAGGATAACTACATGCCCCCCTCCGAAGATGAGATCAGCCTCGGTGACGACGAGTTCGGCGTGCCCGAGGACCCCGCGGAGCAGGAGCGCTTCAAGCGCCGGCTTATTGCCACTGCGAGAAGCCTGAAGAAGAAGCAGCAATAGCTTCAAGCTGATCAAGACCTGCTCACAGATAGATGGATAGAAGTCCTGGCAGCCGAGGAATATGGACTTGAGCAACACACGGATGACCGGCCACCTCGAGGTCGGGATAAAACGGCATATCAACCTGAATATCAGCCCGAACCCCCTCGCCAGTTTGCTACGGCCCGGGGCAATACTCAGGACCTGCGCAATAGATTGGATAACACCATAGGACAACCAAGATCGATCTACAGATCACGGGGGCGCGTCACAGCACATGAGGATGACCGTCACACCGGATACAATAATAATAAATCCAGCCAGGCCAAACACAACCAGTCAGACCTATCCGGACTGCGTCGCAACATAGCCTGGCACAGAGGTGCCGCACACCCCCTCTGCTTCACCGATGAAGTGATGGATCATGAGTTCCCAGAAGGGTTCAAACCTGTAAACATTGAATCATACGATGGCACAACAGACCCCACGGTATGGATCAAAGATTTTCTTCTCCACATCCACATGGCCCGCGCAGACGATCTACATGCCATCAAGTATCTTCCCCTTAAGCTCAAAGGACCCGCCCGACACTGGCTAAACAACCTGCCCGCAAATTCCATTGGCAGTTGGGAAAACCTGGAAGACGCATTCCTTGACAACTTCCAAGGCACATACGTGCGACCTCCGGACGCTGATGACTTGAGCCACATTACTCAACAGCCCGGAGAATCAGCCAGGAAATTCTGGACTCGGTTCCTAACCAAAAAGAACCAAATAGTTGACTGTCCAGATACCAAAGCCCTGGCGGCCTTCAAGCATAATATCCGCAATGAGTGGCTCGCCCGACAACTCGGCCATGAGAAACCCAAGTCCATGCCAGCTCTCACGACACTCATGACCCGCTTTTGCACAGGCAAGGATAGCTGGTTGGCTTGCAGTAGCACTATGCCACATTCTGGCACTTCAGACGTCCATGACAATAATGGCAAGCTACGGCGCAACAGACACAAGTGACGGAACAACAACGACAACACCGAAGATACGGCAGTCAACGCCGGAATCAGCGGATCTAAATCCGGTCAGCGTAAGAAGCCGTTCAAACGAAGCAATCAAGGACCATCCAGTCTAGACCATATACTGGAGTGCTCGTGTCAAATTCATGGCACCTCAGACAAGCCAGCCAACTACACCAACAGAGACTGTTGGGTATTTAAACAGGCCGGCAAAGTAAACGCTGAAAACAAGGACAAGGGGCTGCATAGCAACGATGACGAGGAGCCCCGGCGTCCGAACATGGGGGGACAGAAGAGATTCCCCTCGCAGGTGAAAACGGTGAATAGGATCTACGGCACTCACACCCCAAGCGGGGAACAGAAGCATGCACTACGGGACATCTACGTGATGGAGCCAGTCGTCACCAAATTCAACCCATGGTCAGCCTGTCCGATCACCTTTGATCGTAGGGATCATCCTACTAACATCCGTCACGGCGGCTCAGCTGCATTTGTCTTAGACCCAATCATCGACGGATTCCACCTCACGCGAGTCCTTATGGATGGTAGCAGCAGCCTGAACCTGCTTTATGAGGATACAATGCGCAAAATGGGCATCGGCCCTTCAAGGATCAAGCCCACCAAAACCACCTTTAAAGGTGTAATTCCTGGAATAGAGGCCCGTCGTAAGGGCTATATTACATTGGAAGTGGTCTTCGATCTTCGGATGACTTCCAAAGCGAGGAGTTAATCTTCGATATCGTCCCTTTCCGTAGTGGTTCCCACGCGCTGCTCGGACGAACCGCATTCACTAGATTCAATGCGGTACCACACTATGCATACCTCAAGCTCAATATGCCAGGCCCGCGCGGGGTCATAACAGTCAATAGAAACATGGACCGCTCTCTCCATACAGAAGAGCATACCGTAGCCCTCGCGGCAGAATTACAATGCGGCCTCCTCCGGCAAACCACCAATCCAGCGACGACAACCTCAAGCACCATCAAGCGAGTTCGGAGCACCCCGCAGCAGGATCACCAGGCACGCAAAGAGCGCGACTAGCAGTCTGGCCTCCGCTCAAATCCCATCACAGCAGCATTCGTGCCACGGTTACACAACTACGCACTCAAAATACCGTGGGCACAGGCGGAGGCGTAATAGTGGCTCAATCAACAGTGCGGTATCGCCGCAACAGAAGAGCCGGATTGTCGGACTTACATAGGAGAGAAACCCAAGGAGGCAGAAGGCTTTGTGTACAGAAGGAAATACCCAGGTGGAATCTATTTACGATCGTTATACCTGTTTTATCTATATGAACGTAGCTTGTCTCTTGGTAGGATATGTCAAATAATCCCATTTATCTCCGCTTAAAGCGTTCGTTGTGAACATACGCTTAAACGTATCATTCATCAATGGGAGATCATACATAGCGTCAGCCTATTATTCTTATTTGAGCATTTTTTCTTACTAATGTTTATTTGATATTGCACCCATACACTTGGGTTCGCTCAGTTCGCCAGGGGCTTCTCATGACACCCCATAATACGGCAAGACAAGTCCGAACACTTTCAACAGTGCGGCACCCCAAACTTATAGCACTATATGCATCAGCTCCGAATCATGTCTTGGGTCTACAGTTGGGTTAGCCCGGCTCCCTTGTTTGGTACCTTACGTTCCGTTATATCGGCTAAGGTAGCGCAGGTAGAACTACTGCGATTGTGTCCTGGTTCTTCCGGACGAGCACCTCAGTAGAGAAAGCCGAAAACTGACCAGCATGATGTGGCGAGAGCTGGTCGCTGTTCGAGAGGTCTTAAAATCCTTAAAGATTTTTCCGCTTTAGGCGATAAATCGGCTTCGTCCGATCTAGGCGTGTATAGTGCCCCAATTCGGCCTTCCGGATTCTAGGGGCTTCGCCGAAATTTAAAATTGTAGACTTCTATGGCTAAGTGAAGGTTATAAAGCCGAATAGTCTGATTGGCTTGTTTGCTATGCCGGACACCTCCTTGAGGGACCAAACATTTGGATAAAGAGTGTCCGGGTTTTCCACGAACACCCCAGTACTAGCTACGTGGTGGTGGAAGCAGACGACTGGCCTACATTCAAAATTTTATTAACAGCTGCACAGAAGGTAATATTTTAAATAACAAAAGTGCTACATAGCACAAGTAACTTCGTCTTTAAATTACAAACATGACAGGAGTGAATTCATTCGAAAATGATGTCCTTGGTACATTCATCGACCACGAGACGAGCACCGTTCATAACGCCATCATAGTACATCTCGGGATGGCGATGCGCCTTGCCCTCCGGCGGCCCGTACTTCACTAGCTTCTCCGCATCCATCTTGCCCCAATGCACTTTTGCGCAGGCAAAAGCCCAGCAGGCACCCTCAATGCAAACGGATCGCTTGATCACTTCAAGTCGCGGACAGGCATCCACAATCCGCTTGACCAGGCCGAAGTAGCTAGTGGGTAGGAGCTCGCCAGGCCACATCCGGACTATGACATCTTTCATAGCCAGTTCAGCCATCTTGTGGAGTTCGACCAACTGCTTCAGTTGGTCACTCAGAGACGTTGGATGTTCGGCCCCAGCATACTGGGACCAGAACAACTTCTCTATTGATCTCCCCTCCTGGGCATGGTAGAACTCCGCGGTGTCCGACACACTGCATGGCAGATCTATGAATACCCCTGGAGAGCTCCGTATTCGAGTAAGTAAAAGAAACGCGTCCTCCACATGCTTGCTTTGCATAAAGATTTTCTTACCCGCTGTTATCTTTTTGGCCTCCTGGATTTCCTGCCGTTCCTTCTCATCTTCGGCCTTGGCATCCTTTATACTCACAAGGGCCTTCGAAAGATCGGCCTCTTTTGCCTTCAGCTCATGCTCCACGGACTTGAACTTTTTGCCGAGCTCCAGGAGCTCTTGTTGTACCTCGCCCACTCTCGCATCTTTCTTTTCGCGCTCTTTGCGCTCCAAGGCCACCTTGTGTTTGGCCTCATACAGCGCCTTCTTCAGAGATGCCACTTCGATGGCGGCCCCTGTTACAAAATCACGACGCTTCATTGTTAGAATAACCAATTTTATCTATCCTTCCTTATATAAGCAAGGAGAGTCATTCACCTTTGCTCTCTTTGAGCTTCCTCCTCATGAGGTCGAGCTCTCCTTGCGCCTGCTCCAAGTCCTGTTTCAGTCTGGCAATCTTGACCGTACGGACAGCAGCGGCAAGCAGCATAGCCTGCGTGTTCACTAGGATATTTATTACTAGACTCCTGCAGATCATAATTGACCCTCCATTTGGCTTTTCCTTCCGAACACAAAACAGAGTCTCAGGGGCTACTACCAATCGGGTGGTAATCTCATACATTTTTGTCACTTACCTCAAAGCCTGTTAGTAGGCTGGTGCAAGCTTCGGTTAGTCCGCTCTTGGCGGACGAAACGTTCTGAATCACCGCACTCATAAGAGTACGCTGATCTTCGTCCATGGAAGCGCTACGAAGCGGTTCCCGCAGATAATTTGGTGCCTCTGGCGCAACGGAAGTCCTCGACGCAGATGGCTTGCCCTCCCTAACGAGGGGCCGCCCGCCCGAGTACGGAACCATTGGACGTTCCGGAACAGTGTTTGGCTGAGATCCCGGCTTACCGTGGCTCTCATCGACACGATCCTTGGGGATCTTGAACCCTGCGTGTCCGGCATCTGGAATCCCACCTTGGGGCGTCTCCAGAACCACCTCCCCCAGTTCGGAGAGCCTTCGGGACAACACCTCCGTGTCATCTGCAGGCTGAGGAGTGGTGGCCGTCGGGAGCGAATTCATCTCCAACTCACTCAGGGATCCGGAGGAATATACCTCGTGACGAACCCCGGCAGGACTGCACATATGTTCGGCATTATAAATACAAAAACAATGAAGTAGAGTCATGATAGGGTGCGGACACTTACGATCGCACTAGGGGCGTCCCCCTGGGCAGCCACCCATCCTCACTGAGAGCGGCCGTGGCGGAGTAGTCCGGGAGGGACACCTTTCCCTTCTTGGACGTCCCAGCCTCCCCTTCTCTGGCGCTCTTTCTCTTTTTCTCGTCCCCTGTGCGGGGAGGTAGAGTTTCATCTTGCTTCCCCCCGCCTCTGCGGGAGGAATCTGTCTCGTCGTCAGACGACGTGGGGATGACGGCCTTGCGTCGAGGGCCTTTTCTGGCCCCCTGGTCTATCTCCCCGGGCCCCTCATCCTTTCCGGACGGGGCGTCTTCTTCTTCTTCCTCCTCCCCTTCGTGGGAGGAGTGTGCCTCGTCATCTTCGGACGAGGCTTCCGGCACAACCTTACGCGGGAGACCCTTTCAGATCCCCGGGGCCTTCTTATCGGCCTTCTTCTCCGGCACCTTGTACGGGGCGGGGACCAGCATTTCCGTCAGGAGAGAATCAGCTGGGTCTTCTGGCAGCGGAGCCGAACAGTCAACCTGCTCCACTGTCTTCACGTGCTCCTGGATAAATATGCATAACTACTTAAGTGTCCCTCGTGAGTATATTGGGGATGACTGAATCCGGTGATGGACTGAAAACTCACCTCGCTGGGAAGCCGCGTGGCATGGAGCCCGCGGTCCTCGGATATGGGAGGAGGTACTTTGGAGGCCTTGAACAACGCCTTCCACACGTCCTTGTGCTTCATGGCGTAGAGCCTTTGAAGCGTCCGATGCTTGGCCGGGATGAACTCCCACAGATTGAATGCCCGCCTTTGGCATGGGAGGATACGGCGAACGAGCATGACCTAAATCACGTTGACAAGCTTGATGTTCTTGTCCTTCATGCTCTTAAGGCAGGTCTGGAGTGCGGTCAGATCTGTAGGTTCACCCCAGGCCAGGCCCTTCTTTTCCCAGGAAGTGAGCCGCATGGGGGCTCTGGATCAGAACTCGGGGGCCGCCGTCCAGTTGATGTTGCACGGTTCGGTGATGTAGAACCACCCTGATTGCCACCCCTTCATAGTTTCCGCAAAGGATCCGTCAAGCCAGCTGACATTGGGCATCTTGCCCACCATGGCTCCTCCGCACTCCGCTTGCTGGCCACTCATGATCTTCGGCTTCACGCAGAAGATTTGCAGCCACAAGCCGAAATGAGGCTTGATGCGGAGGAAGGCCTCGCATACGACGATGAACGCCGAGATGTTGAGGACAAAATTCGGGGCTAGATCATGGAAATCTAGCCCATAGTAGAACATGAGCCCGCGGATGAAGGGATGAGGTGGGAATCCCAGTCCACGGATGAAGTGCGCGATGAATACGACTCTCTCATGGGGTGCTGGGGTCGGAATGACCTGCCCGGCTTCCGGTAGCCGGTGTGCTATGTCTGCGGCCAAGAATCCGGCCGTCCGAAGATTTGCGATGTGCTTCTCCTTGACGGTGGAAGACACCCACTTGCCTCCTGCTCCGGACATGTTTAGCTGTGCAGAGAATACTTGGGCTTGGGCGCTGGAGCTCGAGGGGGCAAGAGTAGGCAAGGGAGAAGGAAGGCGTGGGTAAAAATGAGGAGATCTTATCCCTTTATAGAGGCGGCAAAAGCGGTGCGCCTCCCCACTTGCCCGTTGGGAATCGCTTGCTTCCCAAGCGCCACGATTGATGGCGTGGTGGGATTACCCATACCAGTATTGATGAGAATCCCGTGATAAGGGGACACGATAGCTGCTTTGACAAGACGTGTCAGAGGAACTGCCTCGCAATATGCGCTAAGGCTGGTTGTAGGGAAACGGTTCGAATAATGACCCGGCCGAAATGACACGTCGCAGATTGCATTTGTGAAATATCATTCTCTCTGCAACAGTTTGTGAAGATTATTTTGTGGATCCGGACACGGTCTAAGTGTTCTACAATTATGTTGGAGTATTCAGAGAAGGAACCGGCCCTGCAATGCCGAAGACAAGACTGCGTGCCGTACTCATCGTCATGGAAGCCTGGTTCAGGGGCTACTGAGGGAGTCCTGGATAAGGGGGTATCCGGATAGCCGGACTATATACATCGTACGGACTATTGAAGCATGAAGATACAAGACTCAAGACATCGGCTCGTGTCCGGATGGGACTCTCCTTGGCGTGGAAGGCAAGCTTGGCGATCCGAATATTGTGTTTCCTTCCTTGTAACCGACTCCATGTAAACCCTAGCCCTCTCCAGTGTCTATATAAACCGGAGAGGATGGTCCTTAGAAGCCCGATCACATTTACAATCATACCATCATAGGCTAGCTCTTAGGGTTTAGCCTCCGTGATCTCGTGGTAGATCTACTCTTTTACTACCTATATCTTCAATATTAATCAAGCAGGAAGTAGGGTTTTACCTCCATCGAGAGGGCCCGAACCTGGGTAAACATCTGTGTCCCTTGCTTCCTGTTACCATCAGCCTTGACGCACAGATCGGGACCCCCTACCCGAGATCCGCCGGTTTTGACACCGACAGCAGTCACACCGCAGTCCTCTGAGTTCATCGTGTATCTCCTCTGGGCGATGGAGCTGACAAATTCTACCGAGGCAACAGTCAGGCGGAGGTTGTGGGGTACAAGTCGAAGGTCGAGCACCTAGAGGATAATGAATCAACCGAGTATGGTGTGCTGTTCATGAGGGTGCAGAGCCAGCCGGAGCCACAGGAGTATTCCTTCTCCCATCGCAAGAGGAGGCCGGATGGTGCGACGTCGTTCCTCGCAATTCTCCATGGTTCCCTCGATGCTCGCCTCATTTCAACGATGGCGGTAGGGTTTAAGGTATGCTTCGCACTAACCTAATCTTCCACCTGCTCATGCTTACAATCAGTGTGATAGCTAATGAAAATCATGCATACAATCAGTCTCCGAGTACTACGCCAATTACCCTAAAATAGCTCTGGACCTTTGGGTCAAAGTTTTGACATAGTGTACAAATAAAGAAAAATAGATTGGTGCTTCTTTCAGAAAAGAGTACTCCCTAGAATACTGCCTGTATAAGATACTAGTATTTGGTTAGAGGATTTGCTGCCGAGAAAGATCCGTCCACAGAGAGCGCCACACATCCCACTGGTGGTGGTGGATGCTAATGCATGCATGCGGCATGGTTGGTCTCGGTAATTTTTACTTGGCACACCTCGCACTCTGCATATATGCCGGTTCCATACATACATTTGTGCAGTTCCACCAAAATGCAGCTGAATAACCCTGTTTGCACAGATAATGAAAAAGCGTGATTACATTATAGTGGCCCTAGTTTATGAAACACACCAAATAAATAGAAGGAAATATTGCGATAGTATCATACTATGCCATGCTGCGAGGGCGAGATGGGCCCTGCTGTCGGTGATGAACATCAGTGTACAGCGGTAGTACAAGGAGGCGCCTTGATACATTCAAATCTCTATTTTTGTACAGATCAACTAAAATTAAGCACCCCAATTTGTAGAAACGCTTAAACATTAACAATGGGACTAGTTGATGAAACATACATTAACAAAGAGAAGCACTTTCTTTATCTACATTGGAAATGAAATGATAGAGATGACACTCGCTCTATTTTAACTGTATTATAACTTCATTTTATCAGTGACACGAGGGTCGAGCAGGTGGCAAACGAGGTGTACCGTGCGTCGCAAGGACGGAGGTTGGGGGTGCTTAGACTGGGATGCTGAAGTTGGCTCTTTTAGTCACCAACATGGATGATTCAATTCATGGGACCTTTTGGTGCAGTTCACCTAAAATGAAGCAATGTCCCGTGAGCTAGCAACTTCTTCTTCAATTTTTTTAAGAAAAGGGCTCCAGCCCCGGTTCCATTTCCATCAGAAAATGAAACCCACAGAGCTTCTTCTTCATTAGTTGCAATAAAACCGAGCAACATCGAGGTTGGTTGTGAAGCTCCTAGAATGCTCAACTATAATTTGGATATCATTTGTGCAGTTCAACTAAGATCGAGCGTGAAATATATATCTCTGTTTACACAAAAAAAGGTGGAAAGGAGGGTGACTAACAAGTGATGAAACATGCATCAAATGAAAACAAGCATGCTCCTTATCTGAATGGTAATCCTACAAGGACAGTATCAATTTCTAAAGCAGTGGCATTGCTAGATATTAGTGTGGGCATTAGGATTAACTATGAACCATTAAATACGACATTACTTTGGGCATGGGAGAGTAGGCGGACCAGGACAGTTGCATTTCTAATGAAAAGAACCAACTTATGTTAATGGGAAATTTAGAAGGACATGTAAAAAAGTGCCATTGATTCATATTACTGGAGGCATTACATTGAAAACAATATTGGTTTAACGTGTCCTTACTTTTGACAGTGCGACTACTACATTTTACCAGTGCGAGTGCTACATTTTACCAGTGGCATTACATAAGAGTGGCTCGGGGAAACAAACATCAGAACAGGATATCTGGGTCGGTCCCATTTTTGTTCGGTATAGCCACCTTATACTTGTGAGGCTAGCAAATCTAGTGCTGGACTTACTCTGTTGACTTGTCCCCCAGTCCCCACTTTCTTTCCTTTTTCAACCAATAGATCGGGTTTATATTGAGTTTGTACTGCGTTTCCCTTTAGTTCCCTTTAGTCCCCCAGTCCCCACTTTCTTTCCTTTTTCAACCAATAGATCGGGTTTATATTGAGTTTGTACTGCGTTTCCCTTTATTTCCCTATTAGACCTAGAGACCAGTTGGATAGCCAATCTCTGCTACTTTTTGCCCCCATTATTTCCTCTTTCGACCATCCTAGATTCAGGTAACAAATCCTCCCCCACCCCCACCCCCTTTCTTCCTTGTTTGAACCAAGTAGTACTAGATTCGAGTGCATGAACTAGTTTTACCTCTTAAACATAAAAAAATTAAGTGGCTTTTGAATAGCCGATCGATCCTATCTACGAGGGGGCCTGAGAAATAGTAAAAGATAGAAATGCAGCGACTTCAAGAGCTCGGGAATTAGAGCAAGGCCGGTTTCGAAGGAAGTTATACCTGATGGTCGTCGGGATGTCGCTAGGTGGGCGGCGAGAGGCCGGATCTGCCCAGGCTATGACAACGAGGAAGAAGGGGTCGGAGGCCCTCCCTCGCCAGTGGTGCTTAGGAGAGAACGACAAGGCAGGCTGATCGGGACGGGCCAGCAGTGCATAAGAGCCGTCACCGAGGACGACCGCGTGAACGTTGCACCTTCTCACCTTCCCTAGCGGAGAGGATCCGGCTGGATCTGTGACCAGCGGTGAGCAGAGAGAGGGAGAGAGAGAGTGTGGCCACCGCTGTCGTGTTTAGATCTGGAGAGGACAAGATAGTAAAAATCTGAATTGAGGTTTGCACTATAAGTACTTAATTAAGGGCAGTAAAAATCTTTCCAAAAATATATTTGACTCCTATTAGATATAGGATACCCATAAACCACAAAAATATAATTTTAAAAGTTATTTTCCTATTTTATTAAAAGCTTTTTCTTAGGGCCATAATTGGTCTTTAATAGGCAAAAATTATTTCATTGTTCTAAAAATATTTGACAAAAATCAGGGAAACTCAGTGGGCATATATTTCCCATATATAAGAGTTTCAACACATGGTCATGTTCAAAATATTGGACAAAACCTCCCAAAACCATTTCTGCCAATTTCAAGGATTTGAAATATTTCTACAGGAAATATTTTCATAAAAATCCAAGAACATTCCATCATGTCACAAATGCCATATTTGGTGATCTTTCCAAGTCTCATGTCTTGGAGAACAAGATAACATCATCAAATCCCCTCAAACCCATTTCTGTCCATTTTGAAGTTTGAGCAACTTTACATTGCCAAACATTCCCAAATGTTCTCAAACCTTGTGAACATTCTCATATGTTCTAATTATACATCTAGGCCAAGTGGCACAAGTTGGAGAACAAGTTAACTTGATCAAAGGGCCCCAAAACCCTTCCTGTCCAGAACCAAATTTGAACAACTCTACATTGGAAACTATCTCCTTTTGATCTCAACTTTTGTGGACATGTTCAGAATCTCAAATGATGACACTACACCAAGTGGTGCACAAAGGAGAAGAGTTTAGCTGAGCTAGATCTAAGCAAGTCCATTTCTGTCGATTTCTAGGGTTTACAAAAGTTGCATTGGCAACTTTGCCCAAATGGACTCAACCTTGGTGGAACCTATTATTATGTCATGCCATTTGACCCTGTCAATCCTCATGACAAGAGGATTTCATCTTCTTTCCCAAACTAGCAACAAACACCTTCTCCCATTTTACTAAAACCCCTCTTTTGACCACTTCCACTCTTCTCCATGGCCTCAACTTTTTACCACAGCCCCTCAGAGTCCCCTTGCACCTCCAGTAACTCTTCCCTGGCCTCAACTCAATGATTGAAGGGTGAAACATCCCCATTTACCCTTCTGGACAGCAGCATTCTTCTCCTTTCTCACCTCCCTCCTCACTCCAGTGGATCTCCAGGGCATCCAATGCCCCTCCCCACTTGTTCACTTCTGCCTAGCGCTAGCAGACATGAGTGGGCACACCCCTGCCCCTTAAACAATGCCATGGCAGGAAAAGGCACGAGCTGGAGCGCGCTACAGTGCGCTCCCGCACTGTAGCCGCCCCCTTCCAACCGCCTCCGGCCACCTCGGGCCTCCCTAGTGCGCCCGACGATGCGCCTCGACATCTGCAACACGCCACGCCTCTGTCCCCCTCCTTCTCCCTCCTCTCGCCCCAGCTCGCACGCGCGCCGGCCGCCCGAGAGCTCCAATGGGCAGCCTCACACGCGCGACGCCCTGGCACTTCCCCGCTCCTTATCTCCCTTCCCCTGGCCGTAGACCATCTCTACAAACGGCCCCGACATGCACACACGAGCCCCCGTGATCCCTAGCAACAGCAACGACCTCGCCGGCGCACTCGTCCACGGTGCACCATCGCCTCGCCATAAAAAGCCACCCCCGAGCCCCCTCTCTACTCATTTGGCCCTCTCTCCCTCCCAGCGACCCCCTGGACCAACCCACACCTCTCCCCGCGCCCTCCATAGCCCTCCAAGGCCGGAGCCATGTCGTTGACCTCCTCCTAAATTCGCGCTCTGTGGCCTCTGTCCTCCCCTTTAGATTCCACCAGAGCATCACCAACCTCCCCAAGGACATCTCCCGAGCCCCATTTCTTCCTCTCTGCGGCTGCAGCGTCGTGTCCCACCCTCACCATCGCCGCCGTCCGCCGCGGGCGAAGTGCTGCTCGTGTACGACCACCCCAGTGATCATGGCTCACCTTGATGGATGCGGCACACTCTCCTGAGCACGCCGGTGTGCTGGGCGTCGATGGAGGTGGCCGGTATCACCGGGGAGAGCGCCGACGCTGCTCGGCCTCGCCTCCTCTGTTTCCCGTCGCGCCGCGCGCGAGGTTGAAGGCGACCTGCCGCTGGGGCCCGCGTGTTAGCGACCCAGTGGGCAGGCCCGCCCGTTTAAGTGGAGACGGCTTTCGCCGTTACCGCCTCCCCCGCGCGAAGGCGTATTCCCGGGAAGCCGCGTACGACGTGGCCACTGCGTGCGTGCGGCCGAGCCGCTGGGCCGGCCCAGTGGCGTCCTGCTGCTAATCCTCGCCCTATGCGCCTCTTAAGGGTAAAGCCCTTGTCTGTTTCTTTCCTTTTTCTTTTTCCAGAAGCTTGTAAGATCTCCCAAATATTCATATTACCTCCAAATTTGATGATTCAAATTCCTAGTGACCCCATAAATCATTCTCTACCTAAAGGAGTAACTTACACATTTTTCGAGAATACTTTCTTTCACACATATTTCACAAAACCCCATTTCCCTATTTAAGTGATGGTCTTTGGAAAATCATAGAGAGATCAAATTTGATCCAAATGCCATGATTCAAATTTCCAGATGCTTATAAGTTCGTAACTTAGTCTATGAACATTTTTCTTAATACTTTCGGTGCCACACAATATAATGAGCCATTTCTTCATATTTGTCAACTTTGCAAATTCATAGGAAATTCATTTGAACTCCAAATCCAGTGAAACCAACTCCTAGATGCTTCTAAAATCATGGTTTGTTAAATGGGTGCCTTTTCTCATTTTTCAAAAATATATTTCTGTACACTTCTTGGAAATCCATAAACCCCTTGATTCCATCATATTGAAATGTTCAGAAATAACCACTGATCCAATTCCAATGAAACCACTCTGGTTATTCTTCATATAACTAGAGATGTCCCATAAAATTCAAATCCATATTTTTAGAGCACTTTTATTTTGCCTTGTTGTGTTTCTTATTGTGAAATTTTCCGGCGTTAGTTGATGAAGTGGACAGAGTATTTGGAGAAGGACCAGAAGATTTCAAGAGTCTGATGAACCAGGCAAGCATCCCTTTGACCATGTCTATGAAACCCTTTTTTATGCATGTCATATAGCACCATATTGTTACTGCAACGGAATCATGATGAGGTGGTAACCACTTTGATGGGTTGCCTCCGTTCCTTCCTTGTTGATACTTGCATTATGCATGACCCTACCATCCTATGAGGGTTATGCTGGTGGGAGTAGATAGGATGCTATAGTAGTGGCTATGCAAATGGGACGGGAATATGCATGGTGATGGAGGCAGAGTACTTTCAAAAGACTTTTCGAAAACCCGTCGGGTGCCACTTATGCCCGACGGAGATAATGAGATGGGTAACCACTTGATTGCGAAGTGGGGTACCGAGGCAAGTGTGTATGTTGCTTACAAAAACGGATTGGTTTAAGTTGCGACCGTTATTCCAACCTTACATGCGAAACCACTCTACCCTTATATGGGAAAGGGCATTATTGATTACCTAGGCCGATAATAGCTTGGAGCCCGCATTACTTGTGACGGGGGAGAGTTGGTGCTCTCTCTCGGGACGGGGTCGTGCCAGGTAGGGCGGCCATGACTGTTTTCATAGGGCACCGGATACACTGTTGTGTCCCCTCTCGGATGTTACGATCTCGAGTGAGTCTCGTATGATGTACATCTAGAGGATATGGAACAACGAGTGGACTCCTTGTTAGTGTCGTCTAGGGAAAGATAGTGATTGGGTGCTTACCTCGGGTACTTGAGGTATCACGGGTCGTGGATGACACAGAAGTTCCCCGGATCTTGTGGGTAAAGTGTGCAACCTCTGCAGAGTGTAAAATTATTCGAATATCCGTGTCCACGGTCAAGGACAGTCAGGTAACTGCTCTTGGGCTACGTCCATATGTTTCTGAAAAACAACACAGTTGTGATATTGATGATGCGACTCATGAGGAAGTCACGATGAGCTTGAGCATGAGTTGTTTATATCTCTTTCTCGATGTTGATGTCTGTAACCTCCTGATACTTGTTGCAGACACATTCATGTCCTTGATAAATGTTGATCATACTTGCATGAGAAAAACTAGCTTTCCGCAAAAATGCCAATTCAGCAGCAGAGCCTTGCATAATTATTTTGTTATCACTCTTGGGTTGCTTGCGAGTACATTCAAACGTACTCACTGTCACACCCTAGCTAGTTCATGCATTAGAGTGTTGCATCATGTCTATTTTGCTCAACAGAAACTTGAAATGGGGATGACAGAACCCCCAGCCCCTCTGAAACCAACTAGGGTTTACTAAAAATATTTTCAATGAACCTGAAATGCCCTTCTAAAATGTCCATCATTTTTGTCTTGGGTCAGAACCTCTGCCAAAAGTGGTGCTCAATTTTCTAGGTCATCCTAAGGTTTTTGGATTAAATCATAAGTATTTGAGTTTCGGCATTTAAATTATATATATGATTTTAAATGCTCAAATAATTCCAAACTAAAATGTTCCATGCTGTATATATGCTAGCTAGTGGCCATGAGAAGTTTGGGAAATTTAGGAGTTGTTTAGGTATTTTTAGTAAGTCCACAAAGTTACAGAATAATTAAAAAAGATAAATAAGAGAGAGAGAGAGTGAACTAACCTGGCAGCCCGCCTAGCCAGCCCACCAGCCGGCCCAGCCCAGCAGCCGCTCCAGCGAGCTGCTTGCCTTCGCCAGGCAGGCAGGCAGGTGCTCGACGGCGACGCCAACGCGCGCCACGCAGCTGCCCGCCGCCCTGCTTCACCCCCTCGCCTCTCTGCTGGCCTGGATGAGCTCCACGTCGAGCCTCGAACCCCCGGGACACACCCATTCGCCCCCAGCTCCTCTCCCTCGCTCTCCCGCACCATGGCCGATGCCACCGCAGCCGCACCATCGATGTATTCGCGCTCTCCGTCGTCCCCGCGCCGCGCCACCATGTCCAGGAGCTCCGCCGCCCTCCTCTCCTTCGAGCTAGTCGAGCCCCGAGTGCTCGCGTGCCCCGAAACCACTGCACCGACCTCGTCCGGTCCGCCATCGCCGTAGATCCCCTTCGTCGTCACCGCCACACCAGCTCGTCCCCGACCGCGCTGTCTGCTTCTTCGAGATCGCCGTGAGCCCAGCCACCTCTCCCCCCTTTACTCTCTCGCTCTCGTGCACCACAACGAGCGCACAGAGCTTCACCGCACGCACCGCCGCCGAGCTCGTCGCCGACGTGTCTCCGGCCAACCACCGGCCACACCATCGTGTCCATCGCACTCACCGCACCCGCAGGAACCCGTAGCATCACTCCACGCGCCTCGCCGTGCCCCCTAGCGTCGTGTTCAACCTCACCGGAACTCCGGCGACCGCCAAAGTCGTCGCCGGCGACGTTTCCGGCCAACCCGAGCTCAACCACCACCACCAAGAGCTGCGGCTTGCTCCCAGCTACCCGTAGACGCCCTCCGCCGCTCATTTAGTCGCCGGAACACACAAAAGCACTCTCGCCGCCGCGTTCGGCCTCGCCGGCGGCTAAACGCCGATGAGTTGACCCCGCTGACCCCTCATTTGACCACGGGTGGGCCCAGTTTGACTCCCCTGGGTCAATGACAGGTGGGGCCCAGCCTTGTTAACTAATTAGGATTAGCATTAATTAATATTTAGCTAAACTAATTACACTGACACACGGGACCCACTATTCAGGGTTGACCTAGACTGTTCCATTGACCGCTGACGTCATCCTGACGTAATGCTGATGCAGTAATTTAATTACTGGAATTATTATTACACAGGAAATTCCAGTAAATACCCCAAACTTTAAAAAATCAAAGAAATTAATCTGTAACTCCAAATGCAAAGTTTTATATATGAAAAATGATCATAAAAATCCAATCTATCCATCTGTACTGGTTTCATGCATGCTTAAGCAAGCTAACCTGATATTTAGAGCAGAACTAGATAAAGCACTTATAAGGGCCATGTATGAGTTTGAAACTTGAATCTTTGATTCAAAATGGTTCAAACCCATCTGGTCTTAGTTGCATTAGCCCAACACACTCATATTGCCATGTTTCATGCATGCATCATATTGTTGCATATTGTTTGGTGATGCTTGTGTATCGGTGCTCTCTGCGGCAGGTCCTGCCCCTGAGGAGTATCGTGATTACCCCAACGAAGAACATTACCAGTGCACCGACCCATCAGGCAAGCAACCAACCATTTGATCATGTCGATACAATCCCATGTTCTCGCTCCTGCTCTCTTTTACTGCATTAAGACAACACATTTTAAACTGCTGTGTGCTGCGGTAGTTGAACCCATTTCCTCTGCATGACCTGTCATTGCCACAGTAACTGGATGAAACCCACTAGCATGTGTAGGAGTTGATTGAGCCATATGTGTGTGTTGTTCCTACCTTGCTATGCCTTCTATGCTTAGAGTCGTGTCAGGTCTGGTTCATCTGGGTGATGGGCTAGAGTGAAATGATCATGTGGGTATGAGAGTAATGTGTTGAACACGAGTTGGTAAAGGTATCGATGAGAGGCCATGTAGGAGTACATGGTGGGTTGTTTCATTGAAGCCGTCCTTAAGCACTGAGATCTGTATGTGTGATTTAAGAATCAGCTACTACCATGCATTGGGCCCGAAACCAATGGACCCTCTCGGCTTCTTATTCACCCTAGTCCTCTGTCCAGGAGTTGCAAGTAGTTTCTGGTGTTTGTAGCCTACTGGAGGCCGTGGACAGTGCTGACTGCGGGGTGGGCTGTGATGCGGTAGGTACGTGGCACGGTGTACCGGATACCCGTTAGGTATCTCGGGAACCCTGTACACATCGTTCGGGGCCGTATGTGGAAACCTCGGCCGGACTCCCTGCGGATGGAACCTGGATAGGCGATAAACCTGGACTAGAGACTTAGGTGTTTAGGTAGGTCATGGCCGATACCCACGTTGGGCTTCCACTTGAAGGTTGCCGAGTACATGTCGTGTAAACGGCGGTAAGTGGTGACAGCGTGTATGAAGAAGTACAACCCTGCAGGGTTAACATTATCTATTCGAATAGCCACGTCCGCGGTAAAGGACTACTTGGTTGCCTATACAGTTCATAGACAAGTAAATGGATACTACTAAAAATCTCAATATAAGCGTGAGTGCCGAGGATGGCTCTTCCGTAGGATGACGGAGGTGGTTCCTCGGTGGTGTATTGAAGTGGTGAGTAGTGGACTCGTGTGCGAAAAATCATTTCGAGTTGGTGTATCGTAGGATAGCTTAGCCAAGATTCAAAGCTGGCTTGCTGCAATAACCCCACCAACCCTTCTTGATAATGTGCATGTATGTAGGATCTGATGTAAGTCTTGCTGAGTACCTTTGTACTCATGTTGCTTTAATTTACATTTTCAGAAGATGCTGCAACCCCTTCTGATGGGTTCTTCAGAGACATTGACATCGATGAGTAGACTGAGGCCCAGGTGGTGATCCTGAGCTTGTGAAGGACCACGTACTATAGCCAGGCTTTCCCAAGCCTCCTTTATTTACTAGTTGTCTGTACTCAGACAAGTTACTTCCGCTGTCGGCTTGTATGTCTGTATGACTTGAATGCTGGGTCGTGTGACCCGTATTTGCGTGTATGCTATGTATGGCTCTCTGAGCCTTAAATAAAGTGCTTGTGTTGTAGAGTCATGTTGTGATGCCTTGTTGTATTTGCACATATCGAGCATATTGTGTGTATGATCGAAATGCTTGGTATGTGTGGGATCTGACTATCTAGTTGTTTATTCTTAGTAGCCTCTCTTACCGGGAAATGTCTCCTAGTGTCTCCACTGAGCCTTGGTAGCTTGCTACTGCTCCGAAACACTAGTCTGGCCGGCATGTGTCCTTCTTCGTTTCTGTGTCTGTCCCTTCGGGTAAATGTCACGCGATGGATACCGGAGTCCTGTTAGCACAATACAGTCCAGTTTACCGGAGTCCTGCTAGCCCAGTTCTACAGCCTGGATTCACTTGCTGATGACCGACACGTTCGATGCTGGGTCATGGATGCCTGTCCCTGTAAGTCTGTGCCACTTTGGGTTTACGACTAGCCATGTCAGCCCGGGCTCCTTACCATATGGATGCTAGCGACACTATCATATACGTGTGCCAAAAGGCGCAAACGGTCCCGGGCTAAGGTAAGACGACACCCGTGGGAATACCGTGCGTGAGGCCACAAAGTGATATGAGGTGTTACATGCTAGATCGATGTGGCATCGAGTCGGGGTCCTGACACTCACTGGCTTGTCCCTAGATATTTACTTGGCCAGGCTTGAAAGAGCAGGTATATGAAGAAGAGATTTTGGTGATGATCGTGTGAGCTAGGACGCTTCCCAGTCAGAATGCCTGTAGGGTTAAGGCAGATGACATGGGTCCAAGTTGTTATTGAAGATTTCTCCTACGATGATACACTCAAGACTTGACCATAATGGTCCTACTTGTGTAAAACGGTATGTATGGATGTAAGACTCTTGTTATTCGGCTTCTGTGTGTTCAGTGAGCATTGATCTCTGGGATCACTGTACACGTGCATTCGGTGATCCCGAGTTATGAGTCGGGGTCCACACAAAGCGGCAGAGTACTTTAAAAATACTTTTCTAAAACCCTTCGAGTGCCACTTATGCCCGAGGTAGATAATGAGATGGGTAACCACTTGATGGGAAGTGGTGTACCGAGGCAAGTGTGTGTGTTGCTTTCAAAAACGGATTGGTTTAAGTTACGACCGTTATTCCAACCTTACATGCGCAACCACTCTACCCTTATATGGGAAAGGGCATTATTGATTACCTAGGCCGACACTAGCTTGGAGCCCGCATTACTAGTGACGGGGGAGAGTTGGTGCTCTCTCTCGGGATGGGGTCATGCCAAGTAGGGCGGCCATGACTGTTTTCACAGGGCACCAGATACACCGTTGTGTCCCCTCTCGGATGTTAGGATCTCGAGTGAGTCTCGTATGATGTACATCAAGAGGATATGGAACAACGAGTGGACTCCTTGTTAGTGTCGTCTAGGGAAAGATAGTGATCGGGTGGTTACCCCGGGTACTTGAGGTATCGCGGGTCGTGGATGACACGGAAGTTCCCCGGATCTTGTGGGTAAAGTGTGCAACCTCTGCAGAGTGTAAAACTATTCGAATAGTCGTGTCCACGGTCAAGGACAATTGGGTAACCGCTCTTGGGCTACGTCCATATGTTTCTGAAAAACAACACAGTTTGGTGATATTGATGATGCGACTCGTGAGGAAGTCACGATGAGCTTGAGCATGAGTTGTTTATAACTCTTTCTCGATGTTGATGTCTGTAACCTCCTGATGCTTGTTGCAGACACATTCATGTCCTTGATAAATGTTGATCATACTTGCATGAGAAAAACTAGCTTTCCACAAAAATGCCAATTCAGCAGCAGAGCCTTTCATAATTATTTTGTTATCACTCTTGGGTTGCTTGCGAGTACATTCAAACGTACTCACTGGCTTGTCCCTGGCTATTTACTTGGCCAGGCTTGAAAGAGCAGGTATATGAAGAAGAGATTTTGGTGATGATCGTGTGAGCTAGGACGCTTCCCAGTCAGAATGCCTGTAGTGTTAAGGAAGATGGCATGGGTCCAAGTTGTTATTGAAGATTTCCGCTACGATGATACACTCAAGACTTGACCATAATGGTCCTACTTGTGTAAAATGGTATGTATGGATGTAAGACTCTTGTTATTCAGCTTCTGTGTGTTCAGTGAGCATTGATCTCTGGGATCATTGTACACGTGCATTCGGTTATCTCGTCTTATGAGTCGGGGTCCCCACAGAGCTGGTATCAGAGCCACCCTGACTGTAGGAACCCTTAGTTAGCATGGTCATTAGTTAGGGTAAAACTATTTCCAAAACTATTACAAGTTTTCAAAACTAAGATATACTTTCCTCTTCCCCTTCAAATTTAGTGGTCGCTAGAATCCTTATGCCCCTGACCATGGGATTCCTTGTAATCCTCGTGGATAATCTAGAAGGAAGATGCCTTGCCAGACACTCACCCACCTCTTTTGAACACAAGACTGGCAACACCACAGCAAGACGATGCCAACAGAAGGTACGCCCTCGAGGAATGAGGACATGAAGACCCAGAGGATGGTGACACCTTTGAAATTGCCCCAGGATTATGCAACCCTGGCCTACGATAACCAGTGCATAGGATATGCAAGATCATGATATACATTGCTAATAGAGTAACCTGTTACTATCGTTGTTGTATCGGCAACCACCGGTGGATGAGAACCTCGCCATTTGGTCCGCCTCACTATAGTGAGCAGGAAAACGGTTCTCTTCATCCCCCGCTCTCAGTGACAATATTGTCAACCATGTGTCTGACACATTGGACCTCTACTATGCCTTGTTAATGTCATTGCATAAAGGATTGCCACCTGGAACCACTGATGCCTTAGAATGCAAAAAGGATCATCATGAATAAGAAGACAAGAGGAGACCAAGTCAACACCAGCTACGAGGAGCCACCTTCACCCCATCACTTCAATAGGTGAGAAGTTGTTGAAGAATCTTCAGCATCAATGCGGATCGTTTCATCAAACAACTAAAAGATACGTAGCAACACCTGAGGAAAACCTGGAAGACTGCATGAGGCACAAGGCACGACTACTGAGTCCGAGAACCCCTAGGGTACGATAAGTCGTGTACCCCCTATGCGCAGTCGAGTCCGTATGATGGTTCGAATAGAACCATGACTGTGTGTTGCTTGTTTTTATTTGTTTGTGTTTTGATATAGGTCGCACTTTTGCCCTAGGCGACAAGTATGCGACTATATCACCTTCCTTACCTTGCTTCTTCTGTTTGGCCCTTTTTGCACCTGTTTGGTTGCACTTGCACTATAGAGCCCCCTTTAGGCGTTCCCCTCCTCTATGCTACTTTCCCTCTCATCTATCTCCTCAACTGAAGACAAGCAAGACAATATGCACCAAGGATTCCACCTCGCCGACCAACAAGCACTGAAGACTTTTTGCTACAACCTCCTCGACCAAGTACAACCCCATATGTTTACACCTCAAGACTAGAACCCTATCCCTAGACCCTACAGGACTTCATGAGATACCCCAGCTCGAAACCTTAACCATGAGCTTAACCTATGGAATCACAAGGGAACCAGTTAAGCCTCTATAACCATGCACAAGACTGGGTTCATTATGGAACTAGTGGACGTAGTGAGCGAGCACATTGTCATCCTAAGGTAGAACCAGAACTGACGATGCCATAGGAAAGACCAATTTGGGGATATTTGAACATAGGACAAATGACTTGATGAGTTTATATTAGTGACCTTGAGGAATTATCTGAGACTCTTTGGTAGATTATAGGCCTACCATGTTGGTAGATGAACTTGGTGGGATCATGATTATGGATTAGCATAGCTTTCATTATCCTTCAGTAAATTGGATTTCGTAGGATAATTGTGTTCGCAAGCTGGAATTCTTGGAAGTATTTGGATTTAACTTAGCCATGGGATATTCATAGGAGACATTTGATATTACGTAAATGACTTGGGGGAACGTGTGGAAACTCTCGTGGGACATGGGATTTGGATTAAATAGGTTACCCTAGTGGAGTATGGATGCAGAGTAATTTTACATGGTTCGGAGTAAATTGGATTTAGACTGATGATCTTGATCATGATACCATGTTTCTCGGTGGACCATAAATGAGGAGATTGGACTAATTGTCGGAGTTTATTTAGGCATCTTTGTGAGCTTGACGTTGGAGTATTACTAGATCACAATAACGGGAATTGGTGGACTGACTATAGTAAGGCAGCCCTTTCAAGTATTGGGGATTATAGGGACTTTAGGATATCATGTGGAACACCAGCATAGGTGTTGGATTTGTAGAATTAATGGATTATGTAGTGATTGATGGAAGTTAACGGGTTGTTGGAGTTGATTCATAGAAAAGGAAACAAGATTTTGGAGTGGCATACAACGTGTTTCCTTAAGATAGAGATGCACTAGCGTGGACCTTGGATGAATAGGATGAGCACTTGGATTGTCCTATTTTGTTCCAGCTTGGAAGCTTGTATGCTCTACCCATGGATTTTTAGGGGTAGCCACACACATGAGTTTGGGGATAGTAGACATGTATGATTTTGTCAGACCTCCTCTCGGAAGCCTTGAGGATATGAATAACATGAGTGATGACTGGAGTTGACCTATACGAGATGATTCTTTTAGTAATATGATGTGAAGACTAGGTAGAACTATTGGCATCTCAGAAACTATGCTTAAGGATGAGATGATAAGCATTTACTTGCACCCTAGAATCCTTGAAACCCTTAAGCCCTACCAAGCTACAACATGGTCGGACCATGACCGTGGGTCTTGACTCTAGATCAAGAACACCTTGGACCATACTCAATCGTGACCACCACCAATACCCCCATCCTACTTTATGTACCTCATGAACAAAGTCTTCATGGAGTACTTGGACAAGTTGGTTGTCATCTTTATTTTGGTAACATACTTGTCTACCCAAAGACGGAAGAAGAATCACTGAGCTGGTCAAGGAACATCTGAAGATTGCCATGTCCAGGAGGAAGAACTACACCAACCACCATCGACATGAAGTAAACCTCCACATCGAAGACCTGGCATATCTGCAAGCCACTTCTCTCAAAGGAAGCAAGCATTTTCGTGTGAAAGGGAAGCTCACACCAAGATTTATCGGCCCCCTTCGAGATCACTCCAAGATTTAACAACCCCCTCTGAGATCACTACGAGACGAAGAGAAGACAGTTACCAGCTGGAGTTGCCACCTGAGTTACCTGATGTGCACAACGCTTTCCATGCATCACAACCTCGGAAGTGTTTCCAACTTCCTAGCTTGCCGATCTCTACGAGGGCATTGACCACCAAGCCATCGACCCCTAGCCCAATCTAACCTACCGCGGGCAACCCGTTAGCAACCTGGATCAATAAGAGCGTCATACACGAAGGCACACCATCAAGTACTTCAAGCTCAATTGAGCACTACACGGAAGCAGAAGCAACATGAGGACTTGAAGACTACCCTAGATCCAAGTTTACGTACTCCTTTCCGCGCCTAGTCTGGGAATCTCAGGGATGACCTTCTTGTAAGGGGGGTAGGTCTGTCACACCCTAATTTTCATGCCACTACACTTAATCTAACCATCATGATAAAATGTGGTCTGACAAAAACTTTTGAGTGTTTTGGACCTTGCCTTTATTGGTTTTTGTCTGTTGGTTGCAAGTGCTCTAAAAATAAAATAAATCCTCCAACTCTTATACTCCCCCTCCTTGATCCAAAAACCTTTCCCAATGATCATGCCATGTGTATAGGACATAAAAATAATTTGGCCAAATAGTATTTTCAAAAATTAGTTTTTCAAAAACCCCTGAATTGAGGTTTGCACTATAAGTACTTAATTAAGGGCAGAAAAAATCTTTCCAAAAATATATTTGACTCCTATTAAATATAGGATACCCATAAACCACAAAAATATGATTTTAAAAGTTATTTTCCTATTTTATTTAAAAGCTTTTTCTTAAGGCCATAAATGGTCTTTAATAGGGAAAAATTATTTTATTGATCTTAAAATATTTGACAAAAATCAGGGAAACTCAGTGGGCATATATTTCCCATATATAAGAGTTTCAACACATGGTCATGTTCAAAATATTGGACAAAACCACCCAAAAACATTTCTGCCAATTTCAAGGATTTGAAATATTTCTACAGGAAATATTTTCATAAAAATCCAAGAACATTCCATCATGTCACAAATGCCATATTTGGTAATCTTGCCAAGTCTCATGTCTTCTAGAACAAGATAACATCATCAAATCCCCTCAAAACCATTTCTATCCATTTTGAAGTTTGAGCAACTTTACATTGCCAAACATTCCCAAATGTTCTCAAACCTTGTGAACATTCTCAAATGTTCTAATTATACATCTAGGCCAAGTGTCACAAGTTGGAGAACAAGTCAACTTGATCAAAGGGCCCCAAAACCCTTCATGTCCAGAACCAAATTTGAACAACTCTACATTGGAAACTATCTCCTTTTGATCTCAACTTTTGTGGACATGTTTAGAATCTCAAATGATGACACTACACCAAGTGGTGCACCAAGGAGAAGAGATTAGCTTAGCTAGATCTAAGAAAGACCATTTCTGTCGATTTCTAGGGTTTACAAAAGTTGCATTGGCAACTTTGCCCAAATGGACTCAACCTTGGTGGAACCTATTATTATCTCATGCCATTTGACCCTGTCAATCCTCATGACAAGAGGAGTTCATCTTATTTCCCAAACCAGCAACAAACACCTTCTCCCATTTTACTAAACCCCCTCTTTTGACCACTTCCACTCTTCTCCATGGCCTCAACTTTTTACCAAAACTCCTCAGAGTCCCCTTGCACCTCCAGTAACTCTTCCCTGGCCTCAACTCAATGATTGAAGGGTGAAACATCCCCATTTACCCTTCTCGACAGCAGCATTCTTCTCCTTTCTCACCTCCCTCCTCACTCAAGTGGATCTCCAGGGCATCCAATGCCCCTCCCCACTTGTTTACTTCTCCCTAGCGCTACCAGACATGAGTGGGCACGCCCCTGCCCCTTAAACATTGCCATGGCTGCCAAAGGCACGCTCTGGAGCGCGCTACAGTGCGCTCCCGCACTGTAGCCGCCCCCTTCCAACGGCCTCCGGCCACCTCGGGTCTCCCCAACGCGCCCGACGATGCGCCTCAACGTCTGCGATACGTCACGCCTCTGTCCCCCTCCTTCTTCTCCCTCCTCTCACCCCACCTCACACGCGCACCGGCCGCCCGAGAGCTCCAATGGGCAGCCTCACACGCGCGATGCCCTGGCACTTCCCCGCTCCTTATCTCCCTTCCCCTGGCCATAGACCATCTCTACAAACGCCCTGGACACGCACACATGAGACCCCGTGACCCCTGGTGAGGGAGTCCTGGATTAGGGGGTGTCTGGATAGCCGAACTATCATCGTTGGCCGGACTCCTGGACTATGAAGATACAAGATTGAAGACTTAGTCCCCTGTCCGGATGGGACTTTCCTTGGCGTGGAAGGCAAGCTTGGAGATACAAATATGTAGATCTCCTACCATTGTAACTGACTCTGTGTAACCCTAACCCTCTCCGGTATCTATATAAACCGGAGGGTTTTAGTCTGTAGGACGAACAACAGTCATACCATAGGCTAGCTTCTAGGGTTCAGCCTCTTCGATCTCGTGGTAGATCTACTCTTTTACTACCCATATCATCAATATTAATCAAGCAGGATTAGGGTTTTACCTCCACCGAGAGGGCCCGAACCTGGGTAAAAACATCGTGTCCCTTGTCTCCTATTACCATCCACCTAGCGCACAGTTCGGGAATCCCTACCCGAGATCCGCCGGTTTTGACACCGACATTGTTGCTTTCATTGAGAGTTCCTCTGTGTCGTCACCTTTAAGACTGATGGCTCCTTTAATCATCAACAACGACGCGGTCCAGGGTGAGACTTCTCTCCCCGGACAGATCTTCGTATTCGGCGGCTTTGCACTGCAGGCCAATTCACTTGGCCATCTGGAGCAGATCGAAAGCTGCGCCCCTGGTCATCAGGTTAGATTTGGGAGTTTGAATACACGGCTGACATCCGCGGAGACTTGATCTTCGATGGATTCGAGCCACAGCCAAGCGTGCCGCACTGTCTCGATGGGTATGATCTAGCTCTGCCGCCGAACAGTGCCCTGGAGGCCGCACCAGCGTCCGCTCCGACCCTTAGCTCAGAGCCGACTTCGCCGATCGAGGACGAGTGGCTGCACACCGCCTCGGGGGCTACGATCTCTACGGCGATTGAGCCGAACACCATCCCTGTACTTTGCAAAGCCCGTGATTCCGAGGTGCCGGACTCCTCTCCGGAATCTGAACCTCCTGCGCCCCTGCCAATCAAGTCCGATTGGGCGGCGGTTATGGAGTTCACGGCCGCGGACATCTTTCAGCACTCTCCCTTTGGCAACATCCTGAATTTACTAAAGTCTCTCTCTTTATCAGGAGAGCCCTGGACGGACTATGGTCAGGAAGGTTGGGATGCGGATGTCGAAGAAATTCAACGCCCACCCACCACCCACTTTGTCGCCACTGTCGATGATTTAACCGACATGCTCGACTTCGACTCCGAAGACATCGATGATATGGACGATGATGCAGGAGACAACCAAGAACCAGCGCCCACAGGGCACTGGAAGGCCACCTCGTCATACGACATATACATGGTGGGCACCCCAAAAGATGGGAATGGCAATGGAACAGTGGAGGACGACCCCTCCAAGAAATAGCCCAAGCGCCGGTGGCAGCGGCGCCGCTCTAAATCTAGCCACAGCAAAAATGGTGATTCCGGCACGGGAGATAATAACACACTGGACAGTGCCGAAGACAATCCCCTCCAACAGGATTTTGCACAGGAGGAGGGTGAAGCCATCCCTCATGATAGAGCGGCAGACAGAGAGGTCGAGGACGATAATTACATGCCTCCCTCGAAGATGAAGCAAGCCTCGACGACGACGAATTTGTCATGCCCGAGGATCCCGTCGAACAAGAGCGTTTCAAACGCAGGTATATGGCCACGGCAAGCAGCCTCAAGAAAAAGCAGCAGCAGCTTAGAGCTGACCAAGACTTTCTAGCTGACAGATGGACCGAAGGCCTCGCAGCCGAAGAGTATAAACTTGATCGCCCCTCCAAGAGCTACCCAAAACGCAGGCTGCTACCCGAATTAGAGGAAGAAGCACCCAAACCTACATCACCAGCGCATGATGCGGCCGACCGGCCACCTCGTGGCCGCGACAGAGAGGCCTCTAGGCCCTCCACTAAAGCCGCACCCCGGCGTCGCTCGAAAAGTACAAAGCCGCGGGGAAATGCGCCTGACTTGCGAGACATATTGGAGGACAAGGCAAGGCAAATAAGATCGATCTACGGATCGCGTGGGCGCCCCACGATACGTGATGAAAACCTTCACGCCGGATAAAACAATTCCGGCCGGGCTGAACACAATAGAGAAAGCTCATTTGAGCTGCGTCGTGATATAGCCCAATACAGAGGCGCCGCACACCCACTATGCTTCACAGACGAAGTAATGGATCATCAAATCCCCGAAGGTTTCAAACCCGTAAAAATTGAATCATACGACGGCATAAGAGATCCTGCGGTTTGGATCGAGGACTATCTCCTCCACATCCACATGGCCCGCGGTGATGATCTACACGCCATCAAATACCTCCAACTCAAGCTTAAAGGACCAGCTCAGCATTGGCTCAATAGCTTTCCAGGAGAATTAATTGGTTGTTGGGAAGACCTGGAAGCCGCATTCCTTGATAACTTCCAGGGCACATATGTGCGACCACCAGACGCTGATGACCTAAGCCACATAATTCAGCAGCCAGATGAATCGGCCAGACAATTCTGGACACGGTTCTTAACAAAGAAAAATCAAATCATTGACTGTCTGGATGCAAAGGCCTTGGCAGCCTTCAAACATAACATCCGCGACGAGTGGCTTGCCCGGCACCTACGACAGGAAAAGCCGAAATCCATGGCAGCCCTCACATCACTCATGACCCGCTTCTGTGAGGGAGAGGACAGCTGGCTAGCTCGCAGTAACAACCTAACCAAAAACCCTGGTAGTTCGAATACCAAGGACAGTAATGGCAGGTCGCGTCGCAACAAGCACAAGCACCGCATTAACGACGATAATACTGAAGATACGGCAGTCAATGCCGGATTCAGAGGCTCTAAACCCAGTCAGCGGAAGAATCTGTTCAAAAGAAATACTCAGGGCCCGTCCAATTTGGACCGAATACTCGATCGCTCATGCCAGATACATGGCACCCCCGAAAAACGAGCCAACCACACCTACAGGGATTGTTGGGTATTCAAGCAGGCAGGCAAGTTAAATGTCGAAAACAACGACAAGGGGCTGCATAGCGATGACGAGGAGGAGCCCCGGCCGCCGAACAATAGAGGACAGAAGGGCTTTCCCCCACAAGTGCGGACAGTGAACATGATATACGCAACCCACATACCCAAAAGGGAGCGGAAGCGTGCACTAAGGGACGTATATGCGATGGAGCCAATCTCCCCAAAGTGCAACCAGTGGTCCTCCTGCACGATCACTTTTGATCGAAGGGACCACCCCACTAGCATCCGCCACGGCGGATTCGCTGCATTGGTTCTTGACCCAATCATTGACGGATTTCACCTCACTAGAGTCCTGATGGACGGCGGCAGCAGCCTGAACCTGCTTTACCAGGATACAATGCGCAAAATGGGCATAGACCCCTCAAGGATTAAACCCACAAAAACGACCTTTAAAGGTGTCATAACAGGTGTAGAGGCCAACTGTACAGGCTCAATTACAATTGAAGTGGTCTTCGGATCCCCGGATAACTTCCGGAGCGAGGAATTAATCTTCGACATAGTCCCGTTCCGCAGTGGCTATCACGCACTGCTCGGACGAACCGCATTTGCAAAGTTCAATGCGGTGCCGCACTACGCATACCTCAAGCTCAAGATGTCAGGCCCTCAAGGAGTAATCACGGTCAATGGGAACACCGAACGCTCTCTTCGAACGGAGGAGCATACGATGGCCCTCGCGGCGGAAGTACAAAGCAGCCTCTTAAGGCAATTCTCGAGTCCGACTACTAAACGCCCGGACACCGTCAAGCGCGCCCGGAGTAACCTATTACAAGACCTCCTGGCACGTTCCGAGCATGCGTAGCAATGCGGCCCCAACCCCAGCCCTCGCGAAATCGCGAGACCAGTACCACACGTACATAACTACGCTCTGGAGATACCATGGGCATAGGGGAAGGATCACGACCACGGCATGCCCAGAGTGCGGCTCAACCGCACAAGGGGCTCCCAATTGTGCCATTCTTTTTTTCTTATTCATAGGACTCCATTTTCCAGAAGCCTTGTCCGGCAGTAGAAATGCCGAACTCACGATGCAACAGCCAGGGAAGCAAAAAAACTACGTCGAGTGTCCAGGTGGTCTCTATTACAAGCAGTATACCTGTTTTACATACCATCCCATAGCTTACCCCTGGAGGGGGACATGTTAAATTGTCCCATCCCTTGCTTATCGCACTATTTGTATCGTTCTGCTTTCATTGCAGCATCTTTTGAATAAACAATACATAGCTTCTGCTTATTATTGCATTCCTTTTTTTCTTCTATAAATGTTCATCTATGACATGTTGCACCCGTACAACTTTGTACGGTCAATACACCAGGGGCTTAAGTACCCCAAAGCATGGTGTGATAAGTCCGAATAGTTTCACAAGTGCGGCACCCCGAACTTATAGCATTATATGAATCGGCTCCGAATCATGTCTTGGGTCAATAGTTGGGTTTGCCCGGCTCCCATGTTTTGGTACCTTACGTTCCGTTATATTGGCTAAGGTAGCGCTGGGAGAACCACTGCGATTGTCCCCCGGTTGAGCTGGGTTGAGCACCTCAGTGGAGAAAGCTAAAACTGACCGTCATGATAGGACGAGAGCTGGTCGCTGTTCGAGAGGTTTTTCGGGTCCCTAAAGACTCATGACGCTTAGAGCGAGGAGTCGGCATTGTCCGGCCAGGGCATGGATCGCGGCCCGACTTTGGTCTTCCGAATACCAGGGGTGTTGGGGATATAACTACTGAGTGTAAACCGCCCAGGAGGGGCCGGTTCACGCTCAACCATATTGAAGCCCACGAAGACTCGGAAGATGGCGCTTTACTTTGATACTTATGGGCCTGGAGCCCAAAGGCGGATTAGGGCCCATAGTGGTAAACCGCCATAGTCATATCACTTTTATTGTAAGGAAAGGAGAGACCGAGCCGAATACTTGTATGAGTCGGCCTCGGGACTCTGTAACCCGGCGGGGCGTCAACCCGTGTATATAAGGGGACGACCCGGCGGCGGTTCAGGGAGAAGAAACAACAACTTGAGGCTCAGGCAAGCGTATTCCGCTCCCTGATCATCAAAACCCAATCAATCCCATCACAACTAGACGTAGGCTTTTACCTTCATTGAAGGGGCCGAACTAGTATAAAACTCCCGTGTCCCTTGTCCGGTTTAACCCCTTCAAGCTAACCCGTTGCGATGGCTCCACGACTAAGTCCTTTCACAAGGACATCTGACGTGATAATTCCATGACATTTCATGCCCACCGTGGGGCTATCGCATGATGGTGTCGAGTTCTTGAAGGGCTGCTCTGAAGGGCTTAAGGGGTACGCGATCGGCCGGATGACCAAAAGTCATCGCGGCAAGCTCTACATCGACGACAAAGGTTGGGGCCCCGAAGCCGGCTCAATCGAGTACGGGTACCGGGTTCCCTTCGGTGGAATTCATGTCTTCATTGGCAAGATCGGCGAACCGGGCCCTAAGCTGGACACCTGCACCGACCTCGTCGAGACGGCTCAGCGTGCGAGTCCAGCCTGGGTTACGCCCGCTGTGAAGCGTGCGTTCGTAGGATGTGTCCATGGGATCGGATCTGAACCGGTGTCTGAGGACGAGACGGCGGTATACTCCGACGGCGAATCATCCACTAGTGAAACTAAGTCCTTGTACCAGGTTCATAACGGTATGCCCAAGGGGTATTCCGATGGCAACAGTATTCCAGATCTCGTTGAAGCACCGAGCCGGGTTGCTATTTACATGGCCGGCACACAGCCCGTGTTGCAGTCTTCATCTACCGCGGCAATAGATACAGGATCAGCAGCCGTGGCAGGTGCATTGGCGCGCCGGCCGGCGCAGGTTCTCGCCGGTTTAATGGATGCTTGGGCAACCTTGTTAACTACAACAGTCACCCCGGAAACACGGAATCAGCACGATGCAGAGGTTGCAAGACTGAACGAGCAAATTGCGCAGGCTAAGGAGGACTTGGTGGCTGAGGACAATAGGATGGCTGAGGAACAGGCCGCTTTGAATGCTCAATCACAGCAGATACAAGCACAGAATTACCGACTCATGTTAGATCGGACTACGTCAGAGGATGTGATGCGAAGGAAATATCGGTCACGATTGCCGCCGGTTTACGAAGGGGTAAATCTCTTTCAGACACCAGGCGCTGGGCCGAGCAATCCGGCAGCCGCAAACCGAGCCGAAGCGCCTAGGATCGCCCCGGATCAGCCACAAGCAATGGAGCTACCCCGACGGACGGTTAACCCGCCACAGTATGTGCCTACGCCGCCGGGTCACTTTTCGATCCCCCTGGATAACATGATTGCTGCGGCCTCACGCCTGGCCGCCATCCCGATGGAAGGAGATTCAATAGAGGCAGTTGAGACGCGGCGAGCAAGAGATCTCCTTCAAACCGCCGTAATGCAGCAACATGCTTATTCATATAGCCGGGATAGAATTCATTTAACTCCTCGCCCGAGCCCAAGTTATAGCAGGCAGATGGACGAACCGGAAGTATCTAGCAGCGCGCGGCGTTGTAATGCTCAGGAAGTAGTGGATCATGGCAGGGCACGAAGATATGGTTCTCTGGGTCGTCATCAACCCGCCCCGGTTCAGCCAGCAGTATCGGTTGACAGAGGCACCGGGCTTGCTTTCAGTTCTTGGGGAGTGTCGTGCCTCATTCCAGCCCTCCGTAATGTGCGTTTGCCCAAAGATTTCAAGGGCCCACGCAAGGTGCCTAATTACACGACGGATCAGCCGTCGGAGGCGTGGGTCGAGACTTACGAGATGGCAATGGAGATGCTGGATGTGGATGAGGTAGCTTGTGCAAAGTACTTCACGATGATGTTGGAAGGAACAGGCCATACCTGGTTGAAAAATCTGCCGGCTAACTCCATCGAGTCATGGGATCAGTTGAAGGCCCGGTTTATAGCCACTTTTAAGGATACAAGCAAACAGCCCATGTCCATTGTAGATCTGGATGCTTGTGTTCAGGGCGAGAACGAGTCCACAACTCATTGGGTGCGCCGGGTTTCAGAAGTTTTGCACTCGGCCGACTGAATTAACGCCGGCCAAGCGATTATCATGCTGGAACATAATTGCCGGTTTAAGTCACTGAAGGAGAAGTTGGGACGAATCAAACGTCACTGAAGGAGAAGTTGGGACGAATCAAATGTCACTGCAACGACCTGGGAACCCTCATGGCAGCCTTGTTAAAATATGCCGATTCTGATAATACCAAGGATCCCGATTCTGATAATGATAAACCGGAGAAGGGAAAGAGGAATGGCGGTGTGAAGGGACAACAGCACAACCAGGGAGGCCATGGGAATAATGGTAAGCGTAAAGCGGATTCAGATTTTGTGGCTAATGCTAATGTGCAGCATCGTAAAGGTAAACAGCCCTAGCGTGGTGGAGCGATGAATCTAGAGCGCTTGTTGAACCAGCCCTGTCCAAAGCACGGAACCAAAGAGGTCCCCGCAACTCATCTCTGGAAGGATTGCAACATTATGAGGCAATTCAAAAACTCTGATCTCTTCCGATATGATCAGGGCCCATCGGGCGGTTCAGGTCCAGGTTTTCATGGTGGCGGCGGTTCAGGCTCTGGATTTCAGAACAATAAGAATAACCAGAACAACCAAAGCGGTAATAACCAGCAAGGTAATCAAGGGAATCAACAGGAGTCAGGTTACCAGAGTAACCCGAAGCAGCTGAATGGTGGACAGTATCATGTATGCACCACTAGTCTGTAATAGCGAGATCTGAAGGTGCATAAGAGGGCAGTTAATGCGGTTGAACCGGCAGTTCCACGCTATCTACGCTGGTCGGAACAACCTATCGTGTGGAGTAGGGAGGATCATCCGCCCCGGGTTGACAATCTGGGTCAGCTAGCTCTGGTGGTGGCACCTCAGGTGGGAGGTTACAAGATCACCAAAGTACTTATGGATGGAGGAAGCGGTATTAATATTCTGTATTATGAGACGTTCTGCCGCATGGGGCTAACAGATAAGAATCTCAAACCATCCAATACTATTTTTCATGGTGTAGTACCAGGAAAGTCGGCGTATCCAGTGGGCAAGATTGCTTTGGAGGTTGTGTTTGGGGATGAGCATGATTCCCGATCTGAGACATTGGCTTTCGAGGTAGTGAGAATCCAGAGCCCGTATCACGCACTGTTTGGGCGACCGGCTTATGCAAAATTCATGGCAGGACCATGTTATATTTACTTGCAGCTCCAGATGCCGGGTCACAAAGGAACCATCACGGTTCATGGAAGTCAGAAAATTGCTTTGGATCGCGAAGAGAGTGATGTGGCTTATGCTGAGTCGGTTTGTGCTACGGAGGAGTTAAAATTTTACAAGGAGAATGTTGATCCGGCAGATATGACCCCTCTAAAGAAGCCCACCACTGAGCATGACCCGACCCTGCACTTTAAACCGGCGGATGAGACGAAGCTTGTTGACTTTGTACCTGGCGATTCATCCAAACAGTTCAACATCAGCACCAATCTGGATCGAAAATAGGAAAGCACGCTCATCGAGTTCATCCGTAAGAACCGGGACATCTTTGCATGGAAGCCTTCTGACATGCCAGGTGTACCGAGGGAACTCGCTGAGCACACTCTTAACATTGATCCGAAGTTTAAACCAATCAAGCAATTCCTTCATCGCTTTAATGAAGAGAGGCGCAAGGAAATTGGGGAGGAGGTAGCCCGGCTGTTGGCTGCTGGGTTTATCATTGAAGTGTTTCATCCTGAATGGTTGGCTAATCCGGTACTGGTTCTTAAGAAAAACGGGACTTGGCGCATGTGTGTGGATTACACGGACTTAAATAAGGCTTGCCCAGCTGATCCTTTTGCTCTCCCGCATATTGATCAGATCATTGATGCGACGGCGGGTTGTGAGCATCTGAGTTTTTTGGATGCTTACTCGGGGTACCATCAGATTAAAATGGCAGTTAAGGACCAGGAGAAAACAGCCTTCATCACTCCCTTTGGAGCTTTCTGCTATGTTTCTATGCCCTTTGGGCTCAAGAGTGCTCAGGCAACTTATCAGCGTTGTGTGCAAAATTATCTTCACACGCAGATTGGGCGTAACGTTCATGCCTATGTGGATGACATTGTGGTGAAATCCAGGAAAAAGGAGACATTGATAGTTGATCTCAAGGAGACATTTGACAACCTCCGGGTTTACAAAATGATGCTTAATCTGGATAAGTGTGTCTTTGGTGTTCCGGCAGGCAAGCTACTCGGTTTTCTGGTGTCTAACAGGGGCATTGAGGCAATCACATCCTTGGCTAAACCGACATGTATCAATGATGTTCAACGTCTCGCAGGCCGGATCGCAGCTCTCAGCCGGTTTATCAGTCGTCTGGGGGAGAAGGCCATTCCCTTATATCAGATGCTGAAGAAGACGGATAATTTTGTCTGGAGTGATGCAGCCAATGCGGCCTTTGAGGAGTTAAAGCGGCAATTGGTTGAACCGCCAGTTCTGGCAGCCCCAGTTGATCATGAACCTTTACTATTATATGTGGCTGCTAATGCCCGCGCGGTCAGTGTGGCTATCATTGTAGAGCGTAAAGAGGCTGGGAAGGAATATCCGGTTCAACGTCCAGTGTACTACATTAGTGAAGTTCTGATCGAGTCAAAGCAACGCTATCCACATTGGCAAAAGTTGGTGTATGGGGTTTTTATGGCCAGTCGAACACTCAAGCAATATTTTCAAGGTCACCCCATCACAGTGGTTAGTTCGGCTCCCCTGGGCGATATCATCCAAAACAGAGAAGCAACTGGCCGGGTTGCAAAGTGGGCAATTGAGCTTGGTCCACATGGTTTGAAGTATGTGCCTCACACAACCATTAAGTCTCAGGCTCTTGTGGACTTTATCAATGTCTGGACCGAGTTACAAGCACTGGAAGAGAAACCAGATAATACGTACTGGACTATTCATTTCGATGGATCAAGGCAGTTGGAAGGCTCGGGGGCTAGAGTTGTCCTTACTTCCCCCCGCGGTGATAAAATTTGCTATGTCCTCCGTTTGATGTTTCCTTGTACTAACACTGCAGCTGAATATGAAGCCCTACTTCATGGTCTCCGTGTGGCTAAAGAGATGAACTTAACTCGAGTTCGTTGCTTCGGCGATTCTGATCTGGTGGCTCAGCAAGTTTCTGGTACTTGGGATTCTAAGGATCCACTCATGGCGGCTTACAGGCGTGAGGTAGATATGGTGGCGGGTCACTTCAAGGGTTACCAGGTTGAGCATATTGATCGGCGCAAAAACGAAGCAGCAGACGCTTTGAGCCAACTTGGATCTCAGCGTAAACCGGTACCTCCTAACACCTTTCTGGATATCTTGCATAACCCGTCTGTTAAATTGCCTACAGAAGCGGATCTGCTGTTCCTGATCCGGAGGCGCAGCTAGTGGCTGCTTTACACATCGTACTGGATTGGATGATTCCATATCTAGCATATATGAACCGGGGTGAGCTACCAAATGATCAAGTCCTGGCCCGACAGATAGTCCGGCGTTCTAAATCCATGGTTATCCACAATGGCGAATTACACCGTTGTAGCGTTTCAGGCGTATTTCAGCGTTGTGTTTCTCCGGAAGAAGGCCAAGCGATCCTCCGGGAAATTCATGAAGGGGATTGTGGCCATCACGCCGGTTCAAAGTCCCTGGTTGCAAAAGCTTTTCGTCATGGGTTTTACTGGTTGATAGCTCATGCTGATGCGGAGGATCTGGTTAAGCGATGTGTTGCTTGTCAAAAAATTTCCCGCAGAGCTCATGTTCCGGCTCAGGAGCTATGGATGATTCCCATCACTTGGCCTTTTGCTACTTGGGGGCTTGATATGGTGGGGCCTTTTAAGAGTTCCCGAGACAAGAAAACCCACCTGTTGGTGGCAGTTGATAAATTCACCAAGTGGGTTGAAGCGGAGCCTGTTAGCAACTGTGATGCAGCGATGGCGGTTCAATTTCTCAAAAAGATTATTTTTCGCTTTGGTTATCCACACAACATCATCACGGATAATGGTACTAACCTCTCCAAAGGTGAGATGGAGGATTTCTGTCAAAGAGAGCATATCCGGCTTGACCTAGCATCTGTGGCGCACCCTCAATCCAATGGTCAAGCAGAGCGAGCTAATCAAGAAATCTTAAAGGGCCTTAAGCCCCGGCTCATGATTCCCTTGAAGCAGACGCCGGGTTGTTGGGTGGAAGAATTACCTTCTGTGTTGTGGAGCATCAACACCACCCCCAATCGATCAATAGGATATATGCCTTTCTTCATGGTTTACGGGGCAGAGGCAGTTCTCCCCAGTGATATACGTCATGATTCCCCCCGGGTTGCTAATTATGTTGAAGCGGACAACGAGCAAGCCCGCCAAGAGGCACTGGATTTTCTAGATGAGAAGCGGGATATGGCTTTGGCACGCTCGGCGGTTTATCAACAAGACCTGCGGTGTTATCAGAGCCGTCGAGTTCGGACAAGAGCCTTTCAAGAAGGTGACTTGGTGCTCCGACTTATCTAGGATCAGACTGGTATACACAAGTTATCCCCGCCTTGGGAAGGACCCTTTGTGGTTAGTAAGAATCTGCACAACGGATCATATTACCTCATTGACGTTCGAGATGACTCACGCAAATCTGAGGAGGAGACCGGCGGCCCTGGAATATAGCTCTCCTCCGGCCTTACTACACTTGAGCCATAGGCTCTCTTTTATGTACATATTTTGACGATGTATATATTATCATCAATAAATAAACCAGCATCCTTGCTTCAAAGCGGGGCCTCTGCTGTTTTTTCTCAAACATTCTTCGAGTTACATAGGGGCTTCAGCTGACCAAGCGAAGTACTATCCCTTGAACCGGCTATCACGCCACAGAGCTTGGGAGCTTCACACCCAAAGGGCCAAAGAGAGTTTTGATGCTATGCACAACTCAAACATAGGCACCTAATGAGCACCGCTCATCATGTTACTTGGGGGCTTCTTGGTCTAATACCAAGCAGTTTGAATGGACCCTTGTAGCTGGGTATCGACCCACGGCTTGGAAGCCTGGTATTTTACCTAAAACCCCGGGTTAACCTGCCTTCATAAAGTAACACACTCCTATCCAGGTCATCCTGGCACGGCCCTCCGAACGTTTGACAGTTACTCTCCTTGAGACCCTGAACTTGTCAAAGTTAAAACGGTTATTGGCTAGTTGGAGGTCTATCTCAAAAGGCTTTGTTAAATGGTTCAACTCAGTGGCCTGGCAGCCCAAAAAAAAGCCTCGCATTTGGGCCTGGCAGCCCCCAAAAAGCCTCGACTACACGGTTTTCATTTGAACTCTGGCTGAATTTTAAACCAATTTTTTTGGCTTGTTCAACTGTCTTCTAAGCCGGCAGTTCTTAAACCGGCTTGGTTTGCAACTTTACGTTGACAGACCTTTATTTTAAACTGGAAGTTTTCTTAACCTGGCTTGGCATTGATTTCCTGTCAACAGCCCGGATCATCTGCTGTCAATCATCACCCGGAATGACTTAATCTACGACATCAGAAAATGATGGCGATACAAATAATTCAGATTTGGGTTTTTCATCCCTATCACACTTCAAGTTGGCTCGCCAACCAGCCAGGGATCTTATACTACCGGTATGTATAAATTCATATTATTATGATTTGCTTATCAATCCGGCCTATTTTGGGCGTTATGTCCCGTTCGACGGTAAACTGCAAGGACCCTTTGTCTTTTTATGCATACAGGAAATGCATATTATGATACTTGGAACAAAAAATTGATATTGATATGGTGGATGAACGCAAAATATCTCTTGCACGATGGCAGCAGATCATGATAAGTTTCCTGCTATCCTATTACACGGCACTCCAAGGCCTAAAATATGGAAATATTCATTGATCGTTCCTGATGTATCAACCGCCTTGACGGATTAAGCTTCATCACTGGGTTGACGTGAGGAAGATGGATCATCTGGCGTCGGTTCAACTTCCTCCTCATCCAATGACTGGAAGTCATTGGTGGTCCAGTCAATCAGGGTTAAGGCCTGAAAGACAGCCTCTTCACTTATAAGCTCAGCCGGATCAACGTCAGGAGCGTAAGTATGCTTACGGATTGGTGGAATGAGGCTCTGCACTTCAGCAATCACAGCTTCAACCCGTTTGTTGTCTGCATCATAGAATGATCGGTGAACCATCAGGTTCGCCTCTTTGGCTAGTTGACTCACCAAAGGACGCACCTCCCTTGTTACCCGTTTCAGGGTGTCATTGTCAAATTCTTCGCCATTTTCTTTAGCACTGGGGAAGCCTTTGGATATATCAGCTGGGTCAAGATCAGCTATCCATGCCTTGGCTCGCGTCAGCGCCAGCAAAGCGCCTGCCCGAGCAGCAGATCGCTTCAACTCTTCTATTTGTGCGGGCATCATTGAAAGACGATCCAGTGTATCTTTGATAAGTGTTGGTGCCGCATTATCATATGAAGTCGCGCATATAACCCGTTGAGCGCCGGTATACAGCTGTTCAATCAGTGTATAAGCCGCTTTAAGTTTCTTCCGCATGTCAGAACCCAGGTGAGCGATGCGATTTCCTATATCGGTTCAAGAAATACATGTTAAACCGATGAAATTTCAAAGGGATACAACTTTTTGCAACCACACAGAGGTCATGGCATTGATTTGGCGCTTCAGTCCAGATAATTCTTCTGCCACCGGTTTAAGAGCCAATTCAGCAGCCTCCGCCCACTTCACCATTCCGGCCTTCTCGGTGTCCCAGTTGGCCTGCTCAGATTTAAACCATTCTTTAAGCTGCTCCATGGTGGTCAAAGCGGTTTTCAGCTCATCCTTGGCCTTGGTGGTTTCTGCTTGTTGGGTCTCAAGATTTGCTCGAAGATCAGCAATTTGTGAGGTTTGTTGATTTATTTCACTCTGCAACATTGAGAGAGCATGTTAATATCTTTGTTCAAAGTCCCAAGCATATAACAAGTTATACACTCGGCACTTGGGGGCTAATGCGGATCATTTTTTATGCGGATATTTCAAGTCCCAAGGATTAATATAAGTTTTAATCATGGCACTTGGGGGCTAATGTGTATTTGATCAAGACAAAGAACAGTTCACAAGGTGCAGCATGAAGAATATAAAGTACCGGTCTGACTTTCTCAAGACAAACCGGCCCTTGGGGGCTACAATGCAAGGAAGGTGCAGAACTTCTAAAGCGCAATGTTTACCTCATAGCGTTCCTTCATCAGATTCACTAAACCGGCTTCATAATCACGGCTTGTATACAGCCGGTTCAGAAAGCCGGAATGAAGGTCTTGAGCAGAGAGATTGGTATAAGCAGACAAATCAGTCTTACCCTTCCCTTTGTTCACGGCAGCAAATTCATCTTTGGAAGTATGCTTTGACAAAGCAACCAGATTACCAGGGGCGGTATATGCAGTGCCTATAACAACAACATCATCATCCTTGGCCGGGCTGGAAGAATCAATATTCTGAACAGGGCTTGGCGGTTTGTTAGTTGGACTTGGCGGATCAGCAATTGAGTCCCGTTGTTCCATTATCGGACTTGGAGGAGCAGGAGGATTTGAAGTATCATTCTCTGCAGTCGGTTTAGCTTCTGGCGGATTAGCATTACCATCTTGATTCGGCCCAGCAGAGCTATTCATGGCAACTTCCGGGTTTTTGTCATGATGCTCGGGTGTCTTTTCCGGATCAACCTCAACAGTAGGGTCGCTGGTCTTGGCCTTCTTGCTTAATTGAGCTTTGGCGCTATAACATCAAAAGTTAGAGTATGCTAAACCGACAAAATAAAGTTATAAATCAGGTAACACTTACCTGGCAACTACTTTGAGAGGAGGCAATTGGGTGGTCGACGAAGCGCCAGACGAGCTGGAAGAAGCCTGGTAATTCGGGTCAGACGGATTGAGAGGGCATCGGAAGAAACCTTTAAAAGGGTATTGTTTTTCAGGAGAACAAATCACCTCTGGACGGCGTTTCCAGGGGTGCATGCAGTGACCCCCGGACAAAGTGATTTGTTGACCACTATGCCGGGTTGTGCGACGTTCTTCTACTTGTCGTTTCTTCAAAGAAAATTTTGGATCCAAATGAGCAAGGGGGTCAGATTGTTTTACTTTCCGGACTGTACAGCGAATTCTTTGAACCGGCACAGGATCTGAGTCAGAAGAAAGAAGAATTACCTCAACATGATCTGCATGGCTGGCTTCAGCATCATCCTGAAGATGGTCATTGTCAATAAGATGTATAAAAAAGGAGCCAAGTGAGTCACGTTCTACCTCAGCATCTGATTCTTCTTCCTCTGGCGGTTCAGAAGAATCGGCAGCTTTCTTCCTTCCGGCCTTCTTGGTGACCTTGGTTTTTACACGAGGAGCATGGGCCGGTTTATTACGTTTCCAGAAAGAACTGTTGGCCTGAAATTAAGGCAGAGGAAGGTTAGTAAACAGTCGATGTGGAAATCAGTAAAGTATGTACATGAACTTAGCACCGGCGGTTTATTGGAGACGCCAAACGGAGCCAAACCAGTTTGGCTGCATGCAGCGACCGGTTCATTAAGCATCCTCTTTACACATTCATTGATTTCAAGCTCGGTCATTATTACTTCATGATACCGTTGAGGATCTTTTACACTTATGGTATACTCATACATCAGTCCGGGGCGGCGGCTCAAAGGCAGAATGCCCCACGAAACCTAACAGCGGACAACATCAATGTCGGTTAAACCATTGGCCATCAGAGCCCGGAGCTTGGCGAGTTGTGGAGCAAAATTCTTTCGTTCCGCGGCGGTTAGACGCGGAGGCATTGGGTGGCCATTGCTAAGCCGATGAGGGCGGTAGCCCGGCAAGGGATTTTCTCCATCAGGAGCAGTATTCCGGCAGTAAAACCAGGTCTGGTTCCAATCTTTAGGATGGCTATGGTGTTTGGCATGAGGGAAATCAACTTATTTCCTCTTTTGAATTGATACGCCACCAAGCTCTGTGTTGGGGCCATCTGAGAATTCTGTGCGGCGGTTCAGATGAAAGAAATCCCGGAACAGCTCCACGGTTGGATCTTCTTGAAGGTAAACTTCGCAGAATACTTGAAAGTTGCATATGTTTGATACAGAGTTCGAACCAATGTCTTGCGGATGGAGTTGGAAGCTGGCGAGGACATCCCGGAATTTTTTTGATCTGGGCGGGCTAAATCCCCGGTCTAAATGTTGCATAAAAACTATCACCTCTCCCTCTTGAGGTTCAGGTGGACATTCCGATTCCGGAACTCGCGAGTGGAGAATTTTCTTTGAGGCTAAAGCACCAGTGATGACGTAACCATTGGTCTGTGTCTCTGTGATCCGGGATGGAACCCAATTGCAAGCAGAAAATTGCTTCGACATTCCAGAACGAGGAACTGAAAATAAAAAGTGTCGGTTTAAGGTGTTTAATTAAGTGTTAAACCGGAGAAGGATACTGTGCGAGTTCAGTTGGCGGTTTAAGAGAGGGCAAATGTTATATGGCGGATTGACTTTTAAGGAGTTAAACCGCCTATAGGCAGGACGGCCAGAATTCGAAATTTCTGCTAAGTATTACAAAAACAGGTTTCACAATATGGCAGTACAATTTTGGATCTACCATGGATAATTAAAGAAAATGTTCCTGAGCCCTACAATGGCGCTAAAGAGGAATAGAGACGAGCCAGACGGAGTCTATTCAGAAGCAGTAAGATACTACGGTACGGTGAACTAACAACATGGGTCTAGCCGCAGTTCAAAACTATCGGGCACACATATGTATATTCAACAGGAAGACTAGAAGGAGGAACACAAAAGAACTGATGAATGGTGATGAACATGGATGAACTTGAAACCCTAATGGAGATCTGGGGTTACAGGGAAGAGAACTTACCAGGGCCACACGGCAGCGGAAAATCGCAGCAGGGTCTCTGGAACAAACCGGGTGATGCAGGGGCCTTGGTTGGTGCAGATTCGAAGATCGACGGCGGCGGCGGCGCTGGGGTTCTTCCGGTCGCGAGGAAGAAGAAGAGAAGAAAGGGGAGAAAATGAAAGTGCCCGTCAGGTTGATTTATAACAGGGCAGGAAGATAAGTGGCAGGCGCGAGAATCAAGGAGTCCAAAGCGGCAAGTGGCACACTTGTCACCTCGATTTCCGGGATGGCATTAAATGAAGGGAATCTTTTTATTTATTTTTACAGAAATGACGTCATGATGATCTATTGATGTATTCAGAGGATGACGTCACAGCGGTTTAACAAATTTTATAGAGGAAGGCGTTCACAGGATTTTGCTAAGTATTGAAGATTAACATGAACATGTTCAAATCAATCTGGGGCCTAATGTTGGGGATATAACTACTGAGTGTAAACCGCCCAGGAGGGTCCGGTTCACGCTCAACCATATTGAAGCCCACGAAGACTCGGAAGATGGCGCTTTACTATGATACTTAGGGGCCCGGAGCCCAAAGGCGGATTAGGGCCCATAGTGGCAAACCGCCATAGTCATATCACTTGTATTGTAAGGAAAGGAGAGACCGAGATGAACACTTGTATGAGTCGGCCTTGGGACTCTGTAAACCGGCGGGGTGTCAACGCGTGTATATAAGGGGACGACCCGACGGCAGTTCAGGGACAAGAAACAACAAATCGAGGCTCAGGCAAGCGTATTCCGCTCCCTGATCATCGAAACCCAATAAATCCCATCACAACTAGACGTAGGCTTTCACCTTCATCGAAGGGGCCGAACTAGTATAAAACTCCCATGTCACTTGTCCGGTTTAACCCCTTCAAGCTAACCCGTTGCAATGGCTCCACGACTAAGTCCTTTCACAAGGACATCTGACGTGATAATTCCACGACAAGGGGCTTCGCCAAAATTTAAAATTATAGAATTCTATGCCTAAGTGAGAGTGTTCAAGAATTATAGTCTGGTTGCCTCGTTCGTCGTGTTGAATGCCTCCCTCGAAGGACCCAAGAATGGGAACAAGAGCGCTCAAGTTTATCCCGAACACCCCAGCACTTGTGGCATGGGGGCCGAAGCCAACGACTCGCCATCTCTCAAATTTGATAAACGGCCGCACAGAAGGTAATATTTTAAATTAACAAGCGTTGGTTAGCGCATATGAACAAAGTTTTCAGTGTCCATGATAACAAATGCGAGTCTACTAAAAAATTACATCTTTGGAGCATTCACCCGCTATAATGCGTGCACCCTTCAGGACGCCCTTATAGTACATCTCGGGCTTGCGATACTCCTTGCCCGGCGGTGGCGCGTCCGTCACAAGCTTCTCAGCGTCCATCTTGCCCAGTGCACTTTAGCACAGGCAAGGGCCCGACGGGCACCTTCAATGAAGACAGAGTGCTTGATGACTTCAATCCACGGACAGGCGTCCACCAGCCACCGCACCAGACCGAAATAGCTCCCAGGCATGTCTTCTTTAGGCCACAACGGAACTATGAGGCCCTTCATGGCCTGTTCGGCCACCTTGTGGAGCTCGACCAGCTGCTTTAGCTGGTTGCTCAGGGGCACCGGATGTTCGGCCTTAGCATATTGAGACCAGAACACCTTCTCCATCGAGCTCCCCTCCTCGGCTCAGTAGAACGCGGCAGCATCAGACACACTACGGGGCAGATCGGCGAACGCTCCTGGGGACCTCCGGATTCGGGTAAGTAACATACAATTCACTTTTACATGCTTGCTTTGCATAAAAAATGCCGTAAGCGCCGCTATCTTCTTTATCACCTCGATCTCTTAGAGGGCTTTTTGGGCTTCGGCCTTAGCAGCTTTGGCACTCTCAAGAGCCAAGGCGAGCTCGGACTCTCGAATCTTCGCGTCACGCTCCAAACTCTCGTGTTTTTCCACGAGAGCCTGGAGCTCTTGTCGCACCTCCGCCACCCGCGCTTCCTGCTTCTCTCGCTCGGTGCGCTCCAAGGCCGCACTATTTTCGGTCTTGGACACCGTTTCCTTCAGGGTCGCCACCTCGTTCGTGGCCCCTGCAATACCAACGTTATTCCTGTCATTTTTTGCAACCAAATCCTTTCTATAAGGTATTACTTTAATAAGGTATTACTTACCTTCCTTGTCCTCGAGATGCTTCTTGGCAAGGCCGAGCTCGGTCTCGGACAGGTCGAGGCTCTGCTTTAATGCATTGACCTCCGCAGTCAGTGCGGCAGATGTCAGCAGCGTAGCCTGCATTCCCATATTGACATATTTATGTTAGACTCTTGCGTATATCTTTTTAGATCCTCAGCTCGGCTTTTGTTTCCGAACACCGAACTAAGCATCAGGGGCTACTGTCTATGCGGTAATATTCTTACATATCTTAAAAACATACCTCAAAGACTGTTAGAAGGCTGGTACAGGCTTCAGTCAGCCCGCTCTTGGCGGACTGAACTTTCTGGATCACCGCACTCATGATAGTGCGGTGCGCCTCGTCGATGGAGGCGCCGTTAAGCGCCTCCAGCAAATTATCCGGCGCCTCCGGTTGGACAGAGGCCGCCAGTGTCGCAGTCTTGCCCTTCTGATGAAGGGGCTGCCTGTAGGACTCTGGAACCAGTGAAGGTTCCGATACGGAGTCCGGCTTAGGGCCGGACTTAGAGCCCTCTCCGGTTTTGCCCCCTTCATGCCCGGAGTCCGGGAGGTCACCTTACGTCGCCTCCAGGACCACCTCCTCCTGGTTGGTCCCCTTTTGGGAGTCCACCGCGGTGTCTGCTACGTCGAGGGGAGGAGGCGGTCGGAAGTGAAGTTCTATTCACATCCGACGAACCCAAGGAGCCGCTCGACGAAGCGGGGAGCTCATCCGTGGGCGGGCTACATGGTTGTATTCGGCGTTAGAAGACACTATGCGACAAATGAAAAATCATGAGTTATTCTGGAATCCGGACACTTACGATCTCGCCAGGGGCTTAGCCCTCGAGGGCCACTCCTCTTCGCTATCGTCAGCGTTGGTGGAGTAGTCCGGAGGAAGGGTCCTTCCCTTCTTGGACCCTCTGGCCTCCCTAGTGGGGGAGGCCTTCCTTTTCTTCTCTCCCCCCGTTGGGGGAGAAGCCTCTTTCTTCTCCTCCTCATCTTCACGGGAGGAGTCCGCCTCGGAGTCATCGGATGATGAGTCCGATAACACCTGACGCCGGGAACTCTTTCAAGTTCCCGTGGCCTTCTTCTTGGCCTTCTTCTCCGGCACCACGTGAGGTGCCGGAAGCAGCAGCCCTGTTAAGCGGGCGTCCGCTGGGTCTTCTGGCAAAGGAGCCGGACAGTTAACCTGCTCGGACTTCTTTAGCTAGTCATGTCAAAGGTAAGGGAGTTTAGATCCCACATAGAGTCAGACTATGAAAAACAAGAATCCCGTAAAGGGTAGAATAGCCTACCTCGCTGGCATGACGCCGCGAGCTGAATCCGCGATCTTCGGTAGCGGACGCGGGGGCCTCAGCGCCCTTAAATAGCACCTTCCAAGCATCTTCGTACATAGTGTCGAAGAGCTTGCTCAAGGATTGGTGCTGTGCCGGATCAAACTCCCACAATTTAAAGGCCCGTTGTTGGCACGGGAGGATCTGGCGTATGAGCATGACCTGGACTACGTTGACAAGCTTGAGATTCTTGTTCACCAGCTTTTGGACGCAGGCTTGAAGTCTAGTCAGCTCTTCCGAATCTCCCCACGTTAGGCCTGTCTCTTTCCAGGAGGTGAGCCATGTGGGGAAACCAGATCAGAATTCGGGGGCCGCCGCCCATTTGGGGTCGCGCGGCTCGGTGATGTAGAACCACCACGATTGCCACCCCTTTATTGTCTCCACAAAGGAGCCCTCGAGCCATAGGACGTTGGCCATCCGGCCCGCCATGGCACCTCCGCACTCCGCTTGGCGGCCACCCACTACCTTCGTCTTGACATTAAAAATCTTCAGCCATAAGCCGAAGTGGGGCTGGATGCAGAGGAAGGCCTCGCACACGAAGATGAACGCCGAGATGTAGAGGATGAAGTTCGGGGCCAGATCGTGGAAATGTAGGCCATAGTAGAAGATGATCCCCCGAACAAATGGGTGAAGTGGAAAACCTAGTCCACGAAGGAAGTGGGTAAGGAACACCACCCTCTCATGGGGCCTGAGGGTAGGAAGGAGCTGCCCCTTGTCGGGGAGCCGATGCGCGATGTTGCTGGATAAGTATCCGGCCTTCCACAGCTTTTTGACTTGTTCCTCCGTTACGGAGGAGACAATCCACTTGCCTCCCGCTGCGGACATGGCTGGGGAAGGTTGAGGCGAGATGTGTGGACTTGGGCGCTGGAGCTTGAGTGCACGGAAATGGATGAGCAAAGGAGGAAGAAGGCGTAGGTAAAAAGGTGGATCCTTATCCCCTTATATGGACGGACATAAGTATGCGTCCCCACCAGCCTGATAAAACTGGCTTATCTCCCAAGCGCCATAATCAATGGCGCGGTTGGATTACCCACGCCCGTATTGATGTGAATCCCGGAATAAGGGGACACAATCTCTGCTTTTGACAAGACGTGCCAAAGAAACCGCCTCGCTAAACACGCTGAGGTGGGACAGTAAAAAAGATTCCAATAAAGGCTTGGCCGTGATGTGACGTCACGCCACAAAATACGTCAGCAGATTGAATTTGTGTAAGGATTATTCTCTCTACGGTGGTATGTGGAACTTATTTTGCAGAGCTAGACACTATCCTTGGGTTCAGAATCTTCGATGAAGTATTCGGAGGAGGAACCCGCCTTGTAATGCCGAAGACAATATGCGCGCCGGACTCGTCACCATTGAAGCCTGGTTCAGGGGCTACTAAGGGAGTCCTGGATTAGGGGGTGTCCGGATAGCCGAACTATCTGTCAGAGTAATGGGCCACGGGTAGGCTAACCCGAGCCCCAGGACATTTCAAGACATCGGGGCAGGCCGCGTCCCTCAGGCCGAGTCTCGGGGCCGACACCAAGTTATGCCGAGTCCCAGGCAGCGACTCCCAGATAAGCCGACTCCGAGCTGGCGACCTCCAGGGAGGCCGACTACGGAGAGTCGGCCCAAGACTCCTCCCTTATCCCGAAGTACGATGCAGGGTACGGTTGCGGCATGGCCGTTTCCCCCCTGCCTACGAAGGGCTGGCATGGCTACAGTAGGCCGTACCGCTGGAAGATCTCCGGTGAGATACGACATTGTTGCCATGCTTGCCCTGACCTCAGCCATAGTACGCAATGCACTGTGCCCATGACGCCGGCCTGTACGACTCGAAGGCGGCACCGACGACGTTCTACTCGCTCCAAACATGATAAGCCATCCTTTGGCATATGTCGTATCCAACCCCCGACATTTGGCGCCCACCGTGGGGCGAGGCGCACCGTCGTCCGGAGATCTGCTTTGGACGGGAACCCTGTTCCTCCCCGGCGAGCACAGCCAGCCCGGCACGCCGGACGGCGTCTGTGCCGACGCGCTGTGCGGCGCTGAGTTCGCCTGTGCGGCCAGCTGCCTCGCCGACCTTTTTGGTGAGGTTTGCCTCTCCGACGAGCCTGCGCCCGACGTAGGCACGGGTGGCCCCGAGGGCCCCCTCGTGAGCCTCATCAACCAACTCCACGTCGCCGGTGAGCCTACCGCGGACCTGGAGTCCATAGGATCCACCGACCCGATGCTAGTCGACTCCGACACCGCGTCGCTCGACGCGTTCCCCACCAATGTGGTGGTCTACGACGAGCCACCCTCGTACGCGGGGAGCGGGGGAAGCGCCGTCACTGAGGTCCTCGTCCTCGAGCACGGCGAGCGCTCCGGCGAAGGAGCGCGTGACCCGTTTGACGCGGCCCTGCGAGACCTCGCAGCACCGATTCCGGAAGACGCCGACGCCGGGACACTGGAGGCGCTCCGCCTTCAGCTCATCGAGGGCGTGAAGAAGCTGGCAAGCATGAGGCGCTTGTCAGAAGCTTACCAACGAGAGATGGATCGCGCCGTAGGCGGCTCGCCGGCTCCAACCGGGCCTAGCCGCCTAGGCGTGGTCCGACAGCGCGGCGCGACAATCGCCAACCTCTTCGGGCTGATCGCCCTGTGTATGCCACGCCCGCGGAGAATATCCGTGTTGCCCAGGCGGCAGCAGATGAGCTCGACAACTTCGAAGGTGAAGAGCGCCGCATAATGACGGAGCGAGTTCAGCAGCTTCTGGACGCGGCTACCGCGTAGAATAATGCCGACTGCCGCACCGAGGCACCGCAGCACCAAAACGATGACCCACCGCCTCGCCGAGACCAAGGTGCAACGTCTCGAACGCCGACTGGCGGGGCCCGTGGGAAGAAGGACAAGGAGCCGGCTGCCAGCCGCAGTCGGACTCACATCACCATCGAGCGCGACCAAGACGGCCGCCCTAGAGCGGTAGAACGGCGGGACGACTACCTACCTCCCCCTCCTCACAGAGAAAGACAAGTCTCCCCGCTGCCCGTGGAACATCCGACCCTCGGCGACCGCCTCGGCCGCCGAGAGGGAGTCGGAGAGAATGACGCCCGCCACCGGATTGACCGACTCCACCGATCCCTGGCGCTGGAAGAAGAAGACGAGTTGGGTCCCCCCTGCTTTGGACCCCGCATCCGGGACGAGCCCTTTCCCAAAAGGTTCATGCTCCCCCGAGACATGCCCAAGTATACCGGCACCGTGAAGCCGGAAGATTGGCTGATCGACTACTCCACAGCCGTCAACATAGCGAACGGCAACAAGCGTGTTGCCGTAAGATACGTCCAGCTCATGCTTTAGGGCTCGGCCCGGACGTGGTTAAACAGTCTGAGGCCTCGCAGCATCAATAGCTGGGTCGACTTCACCGAGGCTTTCGTCCGCAACTTCACGAGCACGTACAAGCAACCTCCCAAGCCACGCAAGCTCTCCTTGTGCGTGCAAGACCCTGACGAGTCTACTCGCGACTACGTCACGCGATGGGGCGAACTCCGGAACTCCTGCGAGGGCGTGCACGAGGTGCAGGCTATCGAGTACTTTACTGCCGGGTGCAGAGAAGGCACCCTCCTCAAGCACAAGATCCTCTACGACGAGCTAGAGACCCTCGATGAGCTACTGATCACAGTCGACAAGTACGCCACGGCCGACTCCTCTATGAAGGCGGAGATTCGGGTCAGCACAACTGGCAAAGTCACCCCTCAGGCTCCAAGAACTCCGGCTGGAGACACCAGTCGGCGGCAATAGCAGAATGACCACAAGCGCAAAGCCCAGCAGCCGACTTCCAGCAGTCGGCAAGTGGCGATGGCTGAGGACTAGCAGCTAGAGGGGCCGCCTCCGGCGAAGCGGCAGAAGGGCAGCAAGTCCAACTGGCTGCCGGCTTTCTCCTACGAGCAGACCCTAGATGGTCCTTGTAAGTTTCACAGCGGCGCGAAGCCGTCAAACCACACCACCAGGAAATGCCACTGGCTGACCAGAATCGCCAAGGGGGATGGCCTGCTCCCTCCCGCTCCTGCTGGGCCGCCTCCCCCACCACCGCCCCAGCAGCCGGCTGTCAGGCCAGTCAGCGCGATACAAGACGAGTTCCCAGATGAGCATGGAGCCTATGTGGTGTTCACCAGTGTAGCAGATGACCGGCGCAGAAGGCGCCAACAGCAGCAAGAAGTGAACGCGGTCGCATCAAGCACTCCAGAGTTCATGCATTTGTCCGAGAAGCCTATCAGTTGGAGCAGAGCTGATCACCCAGAGGTGATGCCGAGTCCAAGCTCCTACGCCTTGGTCTTAAGCGCCACACTCGCCACGGATAGGCGGGCCACTCGCTTCTCGCGAGTACTGATAGACGGAGGCAGTAGTATCAACATCCTATACAAGGATACCATGGAGAAATTAAGAATCAAGCGGAGACAGCTTTAGAGCAGCTAGACTGTGTTCCACGGAATCGTCCCTGGCCTTTCCTGCTCACCAATCGGCAAGATCCTGATAGATGTCCTCTTCGGAGACAAAGATCATTTCCGCCGAGAGCCAATTTGGTTGGAGGTGGTGGACCTTGAGAGCCCGTATCATGCACTGCTTGGCCGACCTGCCTTGGCCAAGTTCATGGCGGTCCCCCACTACGCCTACCTCAAAATGAAGATGCCGAGTTCCAAGGGAATCCTAACCGTGTCCGGCGACTACAGGAAGTCGTCTGCTTGCGCGGCCGAGAGCAGTCGGCTGGCCGAGTCCTTGGTGATCGCAGCTGAGAAACGGCTCCTTGATCGGGTCATGGCAATGGCCGGCAAGCAGCCCGAGTTATAGCCCGACCCTAAGGAGTCGGAAGCAGAAGGATCATTCAAACCGGCCAGAGAAACAAAGAAGATACCGTTGGACCCGGAGCACCCGGAGAGGTACGCTGTCATGGGCACAGGTCTTAATAGCAAATAGGAAGGCGAGCTCGTCGATTTCCTCCGTGAGAATCGCGACATCATCGCATGGTCCCCCAAGGACATGCCTGGTGTCCCGACGGAATTCACCGAGCACAAATTACACGTCTGATCTGATGTGAAGCCCGTCAGGCAGCCCTTGCGCCGCCTGTCAGAAGAAAAAAGAAGAGTTGTTGGAGAAGAAATAGCCCGGCTCCTTGCAGCCGGCTTCATCATGGAAGTATTTTTTCCAGAGTGGCTGGCAAACCCAGTACTGGTGCTGAAGAAGAACAAGCAGTGGCGGATGTGCATTGATTACACAAGCCTCAACAAGGCCTGCCCTAAGGACCCATTTGCCCTGCCAAGAATTGATCAGGTGATAGACTCCACGGCCGGATGCGAGCTGTTGGGTTTCCTAGATGCATATTCAGGATATCATCAGATCAAGCTGAACCCGGCTGACAGGCTGAAGACTGCCTTCGTCACGCCGTTTGGAGCCTTCTGCTACCTGACCATGACATTCGGCTTGAGAAACGCCGGCGCCACCTTTCAGCGTTGCATGCAGAAGTGCCTCCTGAAGCAACTCGGCAAAAATGCCCACGTCTATGTGGATGATGTGGTGGTGAAGACAGTAAAGCGTGGAACCTTGCTGGAGGACCTCAAGGAAACATTTGAGAATCTGCGCCGATTCCAGATCAAGCTCAACCCGGAGAAGTGCGTTTTCGGAGTACCAGCCGGTCAGCTCCTCGGTTTCCTGGTCTCCGAATGTGGCATAGAGTGCAATCCTGTAAAGATCAAGGCCATCGAGAGGATGGAGGCACCCAGAAGACTGTTAGATGTGCAGAAGTTCACCAGCTGTTTGGCATCCATCAGCCGATTCATCAGTCGACTGGGCGAGAAGGCTCTCCCCTTGTATCAGCTCATGAAGAAGACGACCTTCTTTGAGTGGACTCCCAAGGAGGACGAGGCTTTTCTCCAACTAAAGAAGATGTTGACTAATCCCCCTGTGCTGGCGGCTCCGACTCCCAAAGAGCCCATGCTCTTGTACATTGCCGCCACCAGCCGAGTAGTCAGCACGGTCATTGTAGTCGAGCGCAAGGAGGAAGGCAAGGCGCTACCCATCCAGAGACCGATATATTACTTCAGCGAGGTGTTGTCGACCTCCAAGCAGAACTACCCCCATTACCAGAAGATGTGCTACGGCGTGCATTTCGCCGCCAAGAAATTGAAGCCTTACTTCCAGGAGCATCCAATCACCATGGTCTGCACAGCTCCACTGGCTGAGATCATTGGAAGCCGAGATGCTTCTGGCCGGGTGGCCAAATGGGCCATCGACCTGGCTCCCTACACCATCTACTACGAGCCTCACACCGCCATCAAGTCACAAGCACTGGCCTACTTCCTCGTCGACTGGGCCGAGACCCAGTATCAGCCGCCAGCGCCCGACTCCACCCATTGGAGGATGCACTTCGACGGCTCCAAGATGCGCACCGGCTTGGGAGCCGGCATCGTCCTCACTTCCCCCAAGGGCGACAAACTCAGATATGCGCTACAGATCCACTTCGCCGCCTCCATCAATGTGGCCGAGTACGAGGTGCTCATTCACGGGCTCCGGCTTGCCAAAGAGCTCGGCATTCGCCGGATCCTGTGTTATGGCGACTCTGACTTGGTGGTCCAGCAATCATCTGGCGATTGGGACGCCAAGGACGCAAATATGGCGAGCTACCATTTCCTTGTCCAGCAACTCAGCGGATACTTCGAGGGGTGCGAGTTCCTCCACGTGCAAGGAACGACAATGACCAAGCAGACGCCTTGCACGAATCGGCTCCACCCGTCAGGCAATACCATCTGGTGTCGCCCTTCGGCGCCTCCTCAAGCCTTCTATCAAGCCATCACCAGAATCAGATTCAATCTATGTGCCGGCTCCGCCTAAGGAGGACGGATCTAACTCCAAAAAACATACAGTCGAAGCTGGCCCGGGGACTTCAGAACACGGCCCGGGGACTGCAGTAGCAAGATCGAAGACTCCAGAGCTCAACCCGGGGACTGCTCCAGTCGGCCCGGGACTTTGTCAAATCAGCAAGTGGCTACGGACTCCAACCCGCCGCCTCCCAGCCCGGCCGCCCTTATCCAAGTCGTGCTAGTGGCAGTTGAAGAAATAGCAGCACCTTCATGGGCCCAGCCCATCCTCAGATTCTTAGTAAACAGAGAGCTGCCAACTGACGAAATCTTGGCTCGGCAAGTGCAACGCCGAGCAGCAGCCTACACCATAGTCAACAGAGAGCTGGTCAGGTGCAGCGTTACTAACATCTTCCAACGCTGCGTCGAAGCAGAACAAGGTCAGGCAATCCTCAGAGACATCCACAAAGGCGAGTGCGGTCACCACGCGGCCTCAAGGGCACTAATCGCCATAGCCTTCCGGCATGGTTTTTTCTGGCTAACCGCTCTGGAAGAGGCCAAAGAGTTAGTCCAAAAGTGCAAAGGGTGCCAGATTTTTCGTTCCAAGCCACTTCAGCCGGCTTCCGCACTCAAGACTATCCCCATCGCCTGGCCCTTTGCAGTCTGGGGCCTGGACATGGTGGGACCATTCAAGAAGGCACGGGGTGGCTTGACTCACCTACTTGTCGCAGTGGACAAGTTCACCAAGTGGGTGGAGGTGAAGCCCATCAAGAAATTGAATCGTCCGACTGCAATAACCTTCATCGCTAACATCACAACTTGGTACGGCCTCCCACACAGCATCATCACCGACAATGGCACGAATTTTGCCAAAGGCGCCTTGGCCCATTTCTGCGCGACACAGGGCATCCGACTGGACTTAGCGTCCGTTGCCCACCCGCAGTCAAACGGCCAGGTGGAGCAAGCAAACGGCCTCATCTTATCCGGCATCAAGCCTTGACTCGTTACACCGCTGGAACGATCTGCCGGCTGTTGGCTCGAGGAGTTGCCAGCCGTCCTCTGGAGTCTGCGCACGACTCCAAACAAGTCAACCGGCTTCACACCATTCTTCCTCGTCTATGGCGCCGAAGACGTCATCCCAATGGACATAGAGTTCGACTCCCCGCGAGTCACCATGTACACCGAGGAAGAAGCAGAAGAAGCACGTCAAGACGGCGTCGATCTGCTGGAAGAGGGCCGGCTGTTGGCACTCAGCCGGTCCAGCATCTACCAGCAGAGTCTGCGTCGATACTACAACAGGAAGGTCAGGCCAAGATCCTTTCAAGAAGGCGACCTTGTGTTCCGGCTGATCCAATGAACGCCCGGCCAGCACAAGCTGTCGGCACCTTGGGAAGGCCCCTTCATCATCAGCAAGGTGCTAGGGAATGACGCCTACTATTTGGTCGATGCTAGAAGCCCCGAGCGCACAAGAAGGACGATTCCTGCAAAGAGACAGAGCGACCGTGGAATGCAAATCTTATTCGAAGATTTGACAGTTGATGCAGTATGTATCACACTACCCCTTTGTATTAAAGTACTAAGACTTTGGGACCCCGAGACAAGCTCGGGGACTGCCCTTTTTTGTTATCTGTACGATAAGAATTATGCCTACGAGTACATTACTTTCATTACAAGCCGCTTGGCACCGGGCTTGACTAGTCGGCCTGGGGACTCACCGCCTTGCGCTATGAGAAGCTTCCCGCAGTCAGACAAGTAGTGTGCGGTGCCCAATCTGCCTCCTGGCAAAGCCGTAGCTCGCAGAGCGACTGTGAGGCAGGCAGGAGTGAGGAAGAACGGGCACCCACACGAAAAATGGCTAAGGACCTAAAGCACGAACATAGCATAAGACGGCCTCCAGTATTTCTGAAGCGGAAGGCCGACTCATGAGTAGCCGGCTCGCCGTCTTTATTAGCCTCTATTAAGGACGGCCCACTCTTGGGTAGTCGACATGTCGCTTTCTATCCGACTTGCTAAAGAAACTCTAAACGGCCAAGTCCTTGCCTTCCCAAAGTAGCCAAGCACTTGACCCAGCAACAGTCCGCGGAGCGGCTGTTCGACTGACAAGGCGGCGACTAAAGGAAGGCGGCAAAGGGAAAAAGCCTAAAGAGCAATAAGCAAGGAAAGACAGAAAGCAGATTAATATTTACATAGGCCCTTGGCCGAATCTTCGAATAGAAGTTCAAGATACACCCCACCGGTGGAATTGTTCGAATCTAACAAAGTTTTCAAAAGATTACTGAGACAGAAAAACAGTGGCGAGAAAGGCAGCCTAGGAGGCGGCATGTGGGAGTGGAGGATCGGAGGAGACGACGGTGTCAGGCGCCGGGGCAGTCGGCTGGGCGGTCTCGGTTTGGTCGCCTCCAGCTGCAGTCGCTTTCTCCTGACGCGGCTTGTTGCTGGAGGCGCGGTTGAGCTGAGGCTGGCCGCCTGCTCCGTCTTCTGGCACCACCGCTTCGCCTTCGGCCTCCGCCTCGTCCTCCTCCTCAGTGCTGGAGTCGATCACCTCCGCCGAGTCGTCGCCATACTCCGGGTTCATCCCGAACCACTCTGCCGGCACTTCCTCGTGGCCTTTAGCCCGCTCGGGCATGAAGACGCTGGTATCCGTGTACTTGGCGATGGCCGCCGCACGCTCGATAAGGGCGCCCTCCACGGCCTCCAGCTCGGCCTGGGCTTCTGACCGGAACGCGGCTAGGCGGTCCAGGTCCAGCCCTGGATACCACGCCTTGATGAACTCCAAGGCCCGGCGCGCTCCGACCCAGGCCGAGGAGCCCTTCTAGGCCTCAAGACGGCCGGCAGCGACTTCCAGCCAGTCGGCGGTCCGACTGGCGGTACGCAGAGCCAGCATATCCGGCCACAAAGCGGCAACCGCCTGGGCACCGACACGCTGAAGCCGGCGCATCTGCCAGTGGACCGGACGAAGATGGGCTTCAATGCTCAGGAGCTATTCATCAACGGTTCGCGGGGCATTGGCGGCGATCTCCTCACCATTCGCCCTTCGCGCCTCATGAGCACCCTCGATGGCCAGAGGGACCGCCTGCGAGTGACCAGGGAAGAAGTCTGCCAAGACAAAAAAGAAGAAAGTCGAAAAATCAGAAGTCGGCCTGGCACATAGTCAGAAGCGCAAAGAAGCGAAACAAACGCACCATCCACAATATCCTCGATCTCGTGGAAGCCGGAGGTCAGCATCGCCTCCCTGTCAGTCCAGGAGGAGCGCTCTCTCTCGAACTCGGCCAGGAGAGCAGCTTCCTTCTTCTCGGCCTCGTCCTGCGCCTTCTTGAGCATCTCCTTCTGCTCGGCCAGCTGTGCCGCCAGCAGGTCACGCTCTGTGGCGAGCCTGTCACACTCCTCCTCCTTGGCGCGACAGGCGGTATTGGCCTCGCCCACCTGCTCCTGAAGAGCGGCGTTGGCTCCTGAAAAACGAAAGACGAAACTAATCAGTCGTCAGCAAAGAAGATCGCCGGGAAGATCCGGCCCGACTGATCAGCAGTCGGCCCGAATCTCGGGGACTACAGCCCGCGGGTGCACCAGCGCGCCCCCGCGAAGAAGAAGAACTCACTCCGGCTTTCCACAAGTCGGCAGCCAGCTTGCTCAACTCCTCAACATTGCGGTTGAAGGCAGTGGCGCGGAGATTGTGATATTCCTGCAATAAGTCATTGAAGACGAAGTTAGTGTTTGGAACTCGCCAGAGGAAGTTCCGAACCGCCTCCTCAGCAGCCGGCCCGGAACTCGGGGACTACACACAGTGGGTGCGCTGGCGCGTCCCCACAGAGAAAAACAAGAATCAAGAAGGAGAAGAAACTTACTCGGACGGCCGTTCGCGCGGCCAGGTGCGCTCTGATGCAGGCCTGAAGGGCATCGCCTTCGGCCCGCAACTTCGCCTGGACTTCCAGGAGCAATTGATTTAGCGGCCCGGTGCCGCCTCCGCGCACGCACCCGGTGGGCGCGGCGCTTGTGTCCTCGGCGTCTAGAGCTGCCGAGCTGGCAGCGTCGATCTCCCGAGGTCGCGGCGCCGAGGTCGCCCTCTCAAGACGGCGACGCACTGGCGAGGCGACTTGGAGAAGCAGCCGCGCTTCGGCCTCGTCCATGGCCGGCGGCTCCGATGGATCCACCAGCTGTTTGCCGTGCAGCCTCCCAGATGGCGGTGGAGGCGGCGGCGGCACGAGAGCATCCGACATGGAGGCCTCACCGCTCTCCTTCTCCGCAGTGGGGTTCTCGGTGCCGGCTCCCCCGGTCTGCCCCGTGAACTCCGGAGGCGGCGGTGCAGACGATAGTGGGGGACGAGCATCGCCGATCGGCGACGCGCGGCCTCCTCGGTGTGCGATCTCGCCGCAAGGGCGGCTTCGGCATCATCCAGCTTTTTCTGGGCGGAGGCGGCCGCCCTGTCGGCCTCCGCCTTCTCCAAATGTGCGGCCTCCTCCTCCTCGCGCTTCTCCCATGCATTCCGCTCCGTCGCCTCCCGGAGGTCGGCGGCAGGGTCGGGCCGCTGAGTATTGGCGGATGTCTCTGCCGACCCCATGACGGAGTGGACGGCGACTCTCTCAAGGGAAAGAGGAGCCCTGAAGAAGAATGGAGGGAGTATATAAACGAAGACTCGGACAAGATTGAACGAAGGAAATAAAAGAGCATAAAGACTTACGCGGATACTAGCGGCGGCTTTCTCACTTCCCTTCGAAAGCGGTTGGCCTTCACGGCCGCCTCCTCTCGTCTGGTCGCGGCGGCCGCCCCTTGAACTTCTTCAATTTGCCGCCGGGCGCACTCGGCCCGGCGTGACGCCTCTTCGCACCGCCTTGGCCGACGGAGGAGCCGGCGCCCGACGGGCCGATCCTCAGCTGGTGGCGCGGAGCGACTTCGCCTTCGGCGTCGTCATCAGGCCAGTCGGCGAAGGTGGCCGAGGGCCTGAAGTCGCCTTCTGCCCCCCTCCCCCGCCTTCGGCGTCGGCTTCCATCGCCGCCGCCCCCAAGTCGGGGTCGTCGACGTCGCTCTCTGCGCGGTCGGGAACATACTCGCGGGGCTGCCTCATGGCGCCGGCGGCAGGCTGCATAAGAAGATTCTATTTCAGAAGAAGCTAGCAAGAGTCAGAAGCCGGAGTCGGCTACGGAAAAAGATAAAACGGTAGGGAGACACGACGTCCCACTGGTGGAGGGTTGACGCGCGAGTACGGCTCCTTGCCGAACTGCCAGTCCTCCTCGTACTCGCAGTGCGCGATGTAATTTACCATGTTCTCCACCTCCTTGCGGGGCATCTCCTTGGTGCTCGTCCAACTTGGGTCTCGGAGGCCGCTCATCTGACAGATCAGGTGAGGCCGGCCTTGGAGCGGGAGAACTCGGCGCGCCTCGAAGGCGGCCAGCAAGTCGGCCCCGACGAGTCCCTCCGACTGCGTCAAGACTCGGAGTCGCGCCACGGCGGCGGCTCCGGCGGGAGTCAGCGTCTTGACTCGGTGGGACCAGCTGGGGAGCCGCCCAATCAGGGGAGCGGCGTTGAAGTACGAGCGCTGCCACATCTTCACCGACTTGATTAGCATGATGGGAGGAAAGGGGTTGTCGGCCGTCGAGCGCCGCATCACGATGAAGGCGCCGCACTGGGCCGGCACACCGGCGATGTGCGTGCCGAGCTTAGAAGAGAAGAATTCTCCCCACAGCTCGATGGTGGGGAGAACGCCGAGGAAACCTTCGCACAGGGTGGCGAAGGCGGAGAGCAGCACCACCGTGTTCGGTGTGAGGTGGTGCGGCTGAAGGCTGTGGAACTCCAGGAATGAGCGAAAGAAGCCGCTCGCCGGCAGCCCCAGGCCGCGCATAAGGTGCGAGCGGAAGATGACCCTCTCGCCCTCTTCCGGCGCTGGCCGGATTTCCCCCTCCGGCGCGGCGCGGGCGGGCACGAGGTCCGCGCTGGGGAGACGGCGGGTCTGGCGAAGGAACTCGATGTGTTCTTCCTCTACCTCCGAGCCGTCCCATACGCCGGAGCGCACGGCAGAGGCCGCGACGGAGGAAGAGCTCATCGCCGCGGTAGGGTGTGCTCCTGCTCAACGGCGGAGGAAGGAGGGAGAGAAAGTAGGATGAGGCAGGGGAGCGGGGAAGAAGGGCACGCGAGTAGTGCCGCTCTATTTCCCCCCGCCTACTTATAGCCCTGCGGGCTGAGAAGCCGAGGGGGCGGGCGTGGGATTAACTGCGCGCGATGCCCCACGCCGCCCCATGATTTACCCATGAAGTTACTGCGCGCAATAACGATATGGGGGAACCAACCGTCCTCAGCCACAACGGATCCGTCCGTATGCCGAGGCTCGGTAGTGGCGGGCCCCGCCTGACGGCCCGTCCCGTCGCGCGCGTGGGCAGGCAGACTGTTCTCCCCACGTGGCGCCACGCGATAGGACCGCCCTGATGGCTGCGGGGAAGCGTATCAGGCACGCTGCCTGGCTTCCCGCCGCGACCTTCGAACTGAGGCGTAATGGGCCACGGGGTAGCTTCGGGGACTACTGTCAGAGTAATGGGCCACGGGTAGGCTAACCCAAGCCCCAGGACATTTCAAGACATCGGGGCAGGCCGCGCCCCTCAGGCCGAGTCCCGGGGCCGACTCCAAGATATGCCGAGTCCCAGGCGGCGACTCCCAGATAAGTCGACTTCGAGCTGGCGACTTCCAGGGAGGCCGACTACAGAGAGTCGGCCCAAGACTCCTCCCTTATCCCGAAGTACGACGCAGGGTACGGTTGCGGCATGGCCGTTTCCCCCCCGCCTACGAAGGGCTGGCATGGCTACAGTAGGCCGCACCGCTGGAAGATCTCCGGTGAGATACGGCACTGTTGCCATGCCTGCCCTGACCTCAGCCACAGTACGCAATGCATTGTGCCCACGACGCCGGCCTATACGACCCGAAGGCGGCAGGACCGCCTGTCAGTGGGAGGGCCGAAGCCGGCCTGGGCAACTCGAAGACAGGCCCATGGGAGTCGGCCTCCCTGGAGTCGGCCGACTCCTCCCGGGCCCCATGAGCCATTAATCAGATAAGATGGGGAATGGCGACAGTGATCGCCCGATAGACGGCGGCATTGTTGCCACGACCTGATGACCGAGGCTACGTCATCAGGAGTGCTGCTACAGTATCAAGCCTGTCCACGGGACCCGCCAGTCGGAGGGCCCCAGAAGCCGGCGGGAAGGACGGCGGCCTGAGAGACAGACGGCTGGGACACGCGCCCAGCCGGATTACTATTGTACCCCCAGGGGGTAGGACTATATAAACCCCCCAGGGCACCAATGCAAAGGGTTCGGACCTAGAGAGGAAGATAGACCAGATAGCCCAGGGGGGAGAGAGCTAGCCTTGCCCTCTCCTACCTCCCGAAATAGCTCCAGGAGCACCATTGTAGCCACCTTGCTTTAGTGATCATGCGGAGACCCTGCAGAGCAGCAGTAGGGGTGTTATCTCCCAGGAGAGCCCTGAAGCTGGGTAAGTTCCGCCGGCGTGCATGTCTTCGCCTCATCCCGCTTCCAGGCACCGGCGACGTTCTACTCGCTCCCACCAAGATAAGCCATCCTTTGGCATATGTCGTATCCAACCCCCGACATTTGGTGCCCACAGTGGGGCGAGGCGCACCATCGTCCGCAGATCTGCTCTGGACGAGATCGCCTGTGCAGCCAGCTGCCTCACTGACCTTTTCGGCGAGGTTTGCCTCTCCAACGAGCCTGCGCCCGACTCAGGCAAGGGTGGCCCCGAGGCATGATAAGCCATGATAAGCCATCCTTTGGCATATCTCGTATCCAACCCCCGACACTATCACCGTTGGCCGGACTCCTGGACTATGAAGATACCAGATTGAAGACTTTGTCCCGTGTCCGGATGGGACTTTCCTTGGCGTGGAAGGCAAGCTTGGCGATACGGATATGTAGATCTCCTACCATTGTAACCGACTCTGTGTAACCCTAACCCTCTCCGGTGTCTATATAAACTGGAGGCTTTTAGTCCATAGGACGAACAACAATCATACCATAGGCTAGCTTCTAGGGTTTACCTTCTTCGATCTCGTGGTAGATCTACTCTTGTACTACCCATATCATCAATATTAATCAAGCAGGAGTAAGGTTTTACCTCCACCGAGAGGGCCCGAACCTGGGTAAAAACATCGTGTCCCTTGTCTCCTGTTACCATCCGCCTAAACGCACAGTTCGGGAATCCCTACCCGAGATCCGCCGGTTTTGACACCGACACCTGGCAACGGCAACGACCTCGCCGGAGCACTCGTCTACGGTGCACCATCGCCCCGCCATAAAAGGCCACCCCCAAGCCCCCTCTCTACTCATTTGGCCCTCTCTCCCTCCCAGCAACCCCCTGGACCAACCCACACCTCTCATCGCGCCCTCCATAGCCCTCCAGGGCCGAAGCCATGTCATCGGCCTCCTCCTAAATTCACGCTCTGTGGCCTCTCCCCTCCCCTTTAGATTCCACCAGAGCATCACCAACCTCCCCAAGGACATCTCCCGAGACCCATTTCTTCCTCTCAGCGGCTGCAGCATCGTGTCCCACCCTCACCATCGCCTCCGTCCACCGCGGGCGATGCGCTGCTCGCGTACGACGACCCCAGCGATTGTGGCGCACCTCGACGGATGCGGCACGCTCTCCTAAGCACGCCGGTGTGCTGGGCATCGACGGAGGTGGCCGGTGCCGCCGGGGAGAGCACCGGCACCGCTCAGCCTCGCCTCCTCTGTTTCCCGTCGCGCCGCGCGGGAGGTTGAGGGCGACCTGCCGCTGGGGCCCGCGCGTCACCGACCCAATGGCAGGCCAGCCCGTTTAAGTGGAGACGGCTTCCGCCGTTACCGCCTCCCCCGTGCGAAGGCGTATTCCTGGGAAGCCGCCTATGACGTGGCCACTGTGTGCGTGCGGCCGAGCCTCTGGGCTGGCCCAGTGGCGTCCTGCTGCTAAACCTCGCCCTATGCGCCTCTTAAGGGTAAAGCCCTTGTCTTTTTCTTTCCTTTTTCTTTTTCCAGAAGCTTGTAAAATCTCCCAAATATTCATATTACCTCCAAATTTGATGATTCAAATTCCTAGTGACCCCATAAATCATTCTCTACCTCAAGGGGTAACTTACACATTTTTCCAGAATACTTTCTTTCACACATATTTCACAAAACCCCATTTCCCTATTTAAGTGATGGACTTTGGAAAATCACAGAGAGATCAAATTTGATCCAAATGCCATGATTCAAATTTCCAGATGCTTCTAAGTTCGTAACTTAGTTTATGAACATTTTTCTTAATACTTTCTATGCCACACAATATAATGAGCCATTTCTTCATAATTGTCAACTTTGCAAATTCATAGGAAATTCATTTGAACTCCAAATCAAGTGAAACCAACTACTAGATGCTTCTAAAATCATGGTTTGTTAAATGAGTGCCTTTGCTCAATTTTAAAAAATATATTTCTATACACTTCTTGCAAATCGATAAACCCCTTGATTCCATCATATTGAAATGTTCAGAAATAACCACTGATCCAATTCCAATGAAACCACTCTGGTTATTCTTCATATAACCAGAGATGTCCCATAAAAGTCAAATCCATATTTTTACAGCACTTTTATTTTGCCTTGTTGTGTTGCTTATTGTGATTGTTTCCGGCGTTAGTTGATGAAGTGGACGGAGTATTTGGAGAAGGACCAGAAGATTTCAAGAGTCAGATGAACCAGGAAAGCAGCCCTTTGACCATGTCTATGAAACCCTTTTTTATAGCACCATATTGTTATTGCAACGGAATCATGATGAGGTGGTAACCACTTTCATGGGTTGCCTCCGTTACTTCCTTGTTGATACTTGCATTATGCATAACCCTACCATCCTATGAGGGTTATGCTGGTGGGAGTAGATAGGATGCTATAGTAGTGGCTACACAAATGGGACAGGAATATGCATGGTGATGGAGGCAGAGTACTTTCAAAAGACTTTTCGAAAAACCATCGGGTGCCACTTATGCCCGAGGGAGATAATGAGATGGGTAACCACTTGATGCCGAAGTGGTGTCCCGAGGCAAGTGTGTGTGTTGCTTTCAAAAATGGATAGGTTTAAGTTGCGACCGTTATTCCAACCTTACATGCGCAACCACTCTACCCTTATATGGGAAAGGCCAGTATTGATTACCTAGGCCGATACTAGCTTGGAGCCATCATTACTAGTGATGGGGGAGAGTTGGTGCTCTCTCTCGGGACAGGGTCGTGCCAGGTAGGGCGGCCATGACTGTTTTCACAGGGCACCGGATACACCGTTGTGTCCCCTCTCGGATGTTACGATCTCGAGTGAGTCTCGTATGATGTACATCGAGAGGATATGGAACAACGAGTGGACTCCTTGTTAGTGTCATCTAGGAAAAGATAGTGATCGGGTGAATACCCCGAGTACTTGAGGTATCGCGGGTCGTGGATGACACGGAACTTCCCAGGATCTTGTGGGTAAAGTGTGCAACCTCTGCAGAGTGTAAAACTATTCGAATAGCCGTGTCCATGGTCAAGGACAGTTGGGTAACTGCTCTTGGGCTACGTCCATATGTTTCTGAAAAACAACATAGTTTGGTGATATTGATGATGCAACTCATGAGGAAGTCACGATGAGCTTGAGCATGAGTTGTTTATAACTCTTTCTCGATGTTGATGTTTGTAACCTCCTGATACTTGTTGTAGACACGTTCATGTCCTTGATAAATGTTGATCATACTTGCATGAGAAAAACTAGCTTTCCGCAAAAATGCCAATTCAGCAGCAGAGCCTTCATAATTATTTTGTTATCGCTCTTGGGTTGCTTGCGAGTACATTCTAACATACTCACTGGCTTGTCCCTGGCTATTTACATGGCCAGGCTTGAAAGAGCAGGTATATGAAGAAGAGATTTTGGTGACGATCGTGTGAGCTAGGATGCTTCCCAGTCAGAAGCCTTTAGGGTTAAGGTAGATGGCATGGGTCCAAGTTGTTATTGAAGATTTCCGCTACGATGATACACTCAAGACTTGACCATAATGGTCCTACTTGTGTAAAACGGTATGTATGGATGTAAGACTCTTGTTATTCAGCTTCTATGTGTTCAGTGAGCATTGATCTCTGGGATCACTGTACACGTGCATTCGGTGATGTCGACTTATGAGTCGTGGTCCCCACATTTTTTTTGTTTTTTCTTAATCTCAGGTCACTATTTCACATATGAGATATCCAACACATATATATACAAGAAGCATGCATATAACAATCATATCCAACACACAAGTTTCATCATATATACATACATAGCCAACACATATATAGTTCCATCGTTACATATTACAAAAGTTTCACATTGTTCATCCAACACGGTTATCCATCAATTCACAAAAGTTTCACATTGATACAAAATAAAAACACAAATGGAAAGGAAGCACTCCATCCATGCAAGCTTCCGTGAATTAAATTTAATCTGCAAAATGATAAACAAGAAGTTAGAAGAAGAAGAAGAAGACTAGAAGAATATTAGAAGAAGAAGAACACTAGAAGAATACTAGAAGAAGAAGAAGAAGAAGAAGAAGAAGAATAAGAAGAAGACTATAAGCTTATTATGTAAACTTGATCATTTTGTGCTAACATAAGTAATTTTGGAGCTAACCTATAGGAAACTAAGTATATAAGCTCTAAGTTAGCATATTAGAGCCAACTTAGGTAAAATGAAGCTAACATATGTCATTTTGGAAAAGAAGAAGAATAAGAAGAAGACTATAAGCTTATTATGTAAACTTGATCATTTTGTGCTAACATAAGTAATTTTGGAGCTAACCTATAGGAAACTAAGCATATTAGAGATAACATAGGTAACTAAGTATATATATATATATATATCATTTTGGGGGTCTGACATACCTGACATAGTTCAGTTCTCATTGTTCTTCTCCTTCTCCTTCCTCAGCCTGATGTGCCAAGAGCAGCGAGGCGGTGGAGGCAGCTGTGGGATGTAGTCTTCTACCACAATTGGCGTGGACATGTCGCCCAGCTATAGGATCGTCGGTGCCACCACCGGTGCGTGGTCATTGTCAGGCACCACCACCATCGCGAGGCCACCTTCAGGCCGGACGGCACGACCATCGCTAGGTCAACCTCATCCACCACCATCTCTTGCCCATGGTCAGCCACCACCATCTCTTGCCCATGTTCAGCCACCAACATCTCTTGCCCTTGGTCAGCCACCACCAGCACTAGGTCATCCTCAGCTTGATGCCCATCGTCATCCTGCAGCTCCTCATCCCCACTCTGCTCCTCTTCTCCCCCACTCTAGTCCGGATCATCCTTCTTGTTGTCTTTGCTGCTTCCAGAGTCGCTGCTGCTTTCGCTAAAGCCAGAATTGCTGTTGCTTTTGCTACAGCCTTAATCACTGCTGCTTTGGCTGTAGCCAGTGTCGCTGCTGCTGCTCCCATTACCTTTCCAAATGCAACAATGACCATTAACAATCGATGTGAGACAAAGCCAAATGTAGAGGAATAAGAAGAGAAGGAAGTACCCCAGCCGCAGGTCGTAGGCACGATAGAACTTCTCCCACCCACGATACAAGTACATGTAGCCCTCCTTGATCACCAACTCCACATCCCACAGCCTGTGTAACCCGCTGCCGGCCTGTCGCAGCTTCACATTATTTGGTGGATCTTTACCCAGCATGTTCATAAAACTGTCAGGCAACCTCTGCAGTTTGGGGCAATGAGTGATATAGCAAACAACAGATATCATAATGAGATGGGTGAAGGGGAGATCTCTCATTTTATATAACTGCGTCATGGATGATACTGAAGTCCCAAGTATGATACTGAAGAACTTGGAAGCATCCAACTCGTACTGCGGCATGGCAGAGCGGCGGTGGCTGCTTCCCCCATCTCTGATAAGCAGCAGAAGAGACCAATTAGTACCCTTACAACAGATCATAAAACATGCATGAAAATAACCATATCAAGTTTATCCAAGCAAAATCTCTCATTGTGAAAGTAGCGGTAAAAGTAACGGACAGTAAGCTAGACAACAAGCACAACAAATAAAAAGAAACAGGAATGATAACAAGCTGTACTGAAAGTCCAATTGTACTGGACTATAAATTAGGGTAACAATGACACAGAAGATGGGAGCACCTAGTACACATTAGCAAAACAAAAAGGTACCACGCTTAAAAGGAAAGACATATACAAACACCTCATATTAATAAGGTTGCTTGAACAAGTGTTATCTATCAATACATTTGGGGATTAGCACTAACAATTCAGAAGACCACATGCTAACAAGGCAATCAACTAACTTGTTCAGTTACAGAGTAAGCTCATCTGCAGCCCCATCATGATAACCACAAAGAGGAATGTCCACAGACAAACCGTTGGTTAAACAAGGTATGTATGGTCTTAGTTCATCTCTCAATTCACCAACATGACTGATAGGCATGTTAATACATCTACCATATAAACCTTTGGTTCAGAAAAAGTATGCAAACAACATTGCAACCGATGATATCACAGTCATAGTGCCATTCTAAGCCAATAGCACATTTCATTCAATGACAAGAATCTCACAAGTACAGCAGTTGTCAGCAAGGAGTTTGACACAAGGAGTTGTCAGCAAGAATGATCCAATAAAACATTTTTTTAGATGACCCATAAGACAAACTCAAAATAGTTGTTGTTGCTGAACTAATCTGACCACTATAACTTGTTCATCATTCAACCATGGTTGTTGTTGCTGCTACAATTTCAGCAAGCAACATGCCTAAATCCAGTGCTTGTTTGACTTTACTGAATTACCAACACATGGCACACAACACATTTATATTTCTGTCAGGTCACACAACACATTTATATTTTGTCTGGTGCGCTATTAGTGGCCATATCATATATAGCCCTTTTCCTAGTAGTGGTATGCCTATGGTTGGTTCTCAATTGCGGTCCCACATGTGTGTGAAAATGCAATATGACGCACGTTCCATTTGAAGAGCAGCGTGCTAGACCGACCGACGGATTGGGGTGCGACACGAACGCGACGGGTGTGCTGTATACTCCATACATGTGTACCGCCGTTTTCTAGAGGCTTTGTTCCATGCCGCAATCCATGGATACAAAATTAGTATACTATACTATTTAAAACTCGAGGGAAGGCTTTTCCTGCACGGTAGGTGGGGTAGTTCCGCCTAGTCGGTTCGACAGAGACGCGAGAAGAAGAGGGAGTAGGCTGCTGCAAACGTAGGACTGTGTGATTTGACAGCGAGTTACTGCTGGACAGGTGGGGCCACGTGATTTGACTTGCCATTATCATTTTAACTGCGGCGCTACGACTGACGTGAGTCTCCCGATTCCTGACCACCTCCATAGAGGTGACTCTCCCAATGCTCCACCATGTAGTAGAGGATGCACTACAACAAAAGACACATCCGTGACATTTTGGGCCGAACGAAATTTTTTTCTATCATACATATGACACTTCTATGACGATAATTCTGACAAAACTAGGTATCATCATAGATGTGGTGGGCTCCTACTTCTATGACAAAAAATCATGACAGAAATCATGACAGAAAATGGGCTTTTCGTCCTAGGCGGGCCGGAGACGCAGCTGCATGACATTCTTTGGGTCGTCCATGACGGAAAAAACCGTGGTAGAAGCGAGGGGGAGGAAAATTTCGGGAAGTTGCCGGTTATAGTGGGAGGTCGGGGGCGAAGCGATGCGCGTTTCTCTCGTACGTGCGCGCGTGTGTACGAGGCATTGGCTCTAACTGAACCCGAGCGAGGCGTTGGGCTCTAACTGAACCCGAGCGATTGCACTACAGGCTACGCGTTACTGAACCCGAGGGATCGATCGATGGCTGTTAACTGAACCCGATGGAGCGATTCCTTCGCTACTACTGCTAACTGAAGCCGATCGATTGGATGAACACTGAGCGTTGGGGGGGGGGGGTGGATGAATAGTGAGCGGTGGCGTTGCCTCTGGATGAATAGGAACCCATGGTGTGGAGGGCTGGATGAACAGTAAACGGTGGAGGGGTGGCCGTGGAGGGGTGGTTGAACAGGACCGCGTGGTGTGGAGGGCTGGATGAACAGTAGACGGTGGAGGGGTTCCCGTGGAGGGTTGGTTGTACAATAGCCGGTGGAGTAGCGCACGGTGGAGGCTGAATGAACATGAGCCCGTGGAGGCTGGAGGAGGTCGACGGCAGCCCGTGGAGGCTGGAGGAGGTCGACGGTGGAGATGAACAGTATCCCGTGGAGTCCCGTTTTGCGGTACGCCACACCCCTCCCCCCTGTTTCGACCGTAGCACTCCAACACAAGTCCGTTTCGTTCGTTTTGCGGTACGACACACGTTTCGACCGTAGGAGGTTCGTTTCCTCTGTTTTGCGGTACGCTAGGCCCCTCCCGATCAACAGGACCCCGATTCGACCGTATGAGGTCTGTTTCCTCCATTTTGTGGGACGCCATACCCCTCCCGATGAACAGGATCCCGTTTCGAACGTTGCCGGTCGAACACAAGGCCGTTTCCTCCATTGTGCGGTACACCAGGCCTCGTTTCCATCGCCTGTTCCATCCAAGCCCTCCCGATGAACACGACCATGCATTCCATTCCGACCCAGCCGGTTGGCTCCCACATGTTCTGTTGTCTCCCGATGAACACGACGCATTTCGTTGCCTCCCCATGAACACGACGACGACGCTGTTTCTCCGTTCCGACCCAGCAATATATGTATGCGCGGGTAGGCGTTCGAGACCCTGCCCGTATGTATGTACGTGGCCGTATTTTCTTTCTTGCACCCTCACCGCTGTACATACATGTACGTGCGCGCCTCTACTACGACCATTATGTACATACACATTTGCGACCAAAATGATAACGCTACGTATGCTTCGACCAGGTGGGTCCTGACTGTCAGGCACTTCCTTGCCTGCAAAGTTGTAGTTGGTGGGACCCAGCATTCAGTGGGGCAAATCGTTTTTTTGCCCGGACACACTTCCTTGCGTGCGAAGATGTAGCTGGTGGGTCCCAGTAGTTAGGGGGCGAATAGTTTTTTTTGCTCGGACGCACTTCCTTGCGTGCGAAGATGTAGCTGGGGGGTCCCAGCAGTCAGGGGGAAATGTTTTTTTGTGAAATATGGTGGCCCGTCCGGTGGGTCCCCGCTGTCAGGTGGAGGAATAATTATTTTGCGCGTAAGAAGGAGGCAGTTCCTTGCGGCCCCCGTGGACCCAGCTGTCAGCCTCTCCGCGCATAGTACTCTTCCAATGGAAGTCGGTCGTTGACCACATTGACCATGCCGCGCCAAGAGCACCACGGCGGTGGACAACGGCGAGGCCTATGAAGGGGACGACACGGAGCCGGGGAAGACGCAGCAGTGGATGCCCACGTGAAGAGGAGTACGAGGGTGAGGCTGCCGTCGCTGCAGAATAACAGGGGGTGTGGGTGAGTAGAGGGATGGCCTGGCCGGCGGTGGGAGTAGTAGGGGGAGGTGAGGCCTCCGCGGCATCACAGCCGTCCACGGGAGGCAGGAGCATGCGGCACGACCGGCGCTGCTTTGGGCGGCTGGAGCACGAAGACCAGAGGTTCAAGAAGCACTACGGCCGTTGGATGGACATCGTACGGTCACTGGAGCTAGAGTCGTTCATATTGAATGAGTTGACAAAGCGCTCCATCCCTGTAAACTTAGTAGGCCCACAAGTCAGCCTCCCACCAAGGTGAGTCCCAACTAGCAGGGGGAGTATTCATTTTTTTGTGCTTAATAAGGAGGCATTTCCGGTGGGTCCGAGCTGACAGCGGGGGGAACGTTTTTTTCGCGAAATACAGAGACCCTTCCGGTGGGTCCCAGCTATCAGGTGGAGGAATCATTATTTTGCGCGTAATCAGGAGGCATTTTCCTGTGTGGGCCCCTACTGTCAGCCTCTTCCGATGGCTATTGTTTGTTGACCATGTTGACCTAGCCGCGCCAAGAGCACAAACGCGGTGGACGAGGGCGGGGCCCAGGAAGAGAACCAGTCGGAGCCGGCGAAGCCACCGCAGCGGATGCTCACGCTGAGGGGAGAACGAGCGCAGACTAGTCGGCTACGGGGTGAGCCTGACATCGCCGGAAAATAACAGGATGTGTGGGTGGTTAGAGGGATGGCCTGGCAGCAGCACAGCCAGCCACAGGAGGAGGGAGCAGGCAGTCCCGCCGGCGCTGGTTTGGGCGGCTGGAGCAGGAAGATCAGAGATTGAAGAAGCACGGCGGCTGTTGGATGGACATCCAACAGTCCCTGCTGTGTGTTGACTAAGTGGACAAAGCCTTGCGTACGCGTCAAAAAAAATTTAGGACAGCGTCATCGTCAACCTAGTAGGCCCAGAAGTAAGCCTCCAAATCTATGGAAAACATCATACAACCCATTAGCCATTATTTTCAATAATTTACAGCCCATTTGGTAATTCTTAAGGATATTTGAAGCTCACATTCTTTTTATTAGCATTATAGACCATATATTCTGGGCACTGCTAAAAAATTCAATGAAATTTGGCATATTTCGGTGGGGTCCGAACTCTTTTAAACACAAAATTTCAAGTCACGTTAAAAATAGTTTTCAAAAATTATATCAAAATAAAATTCAAAAAACAATTCTCCGCAAAAAAATGAATGAAATTTAGAATCTTAACTAGGAAGATGCCCGTTCATTGCACGAAACATGAAGATGCATTTGTATGAGTAGTTTATCTTATGGGTGAAAAGATGATATTTTAATGTAATTGCCAGTTGGCTTTGGTTTTTATAAGAGTAGAGAGTAGAGAAATCTTGAAAAATGATATTTTAATGCAATTGCCGGTTGGCTTTGGTTTAAAAATTTACAACCCATTTCTTACAACTTATAGCCCGTTTTCTAGGGAAGCCCATTTCTTATCCCTCCTCGTCTTGAAAGATTTGCAGGCCAGCAGGGCTGAGAAAAGCAAGTAGGCCTCGGTTTTGGTATTCTCCAAAAAATAGAACTGGGCTAGCCAATTTCAGAAAGAAGAAAAATATCAACTGGGCTCGTCATGTGCTTAATAAAAGCGTAAGCGTGGGCTAGACGGGCCACAGCCCCCGCACATCGCGCAGTTGAGCTCCATCTCCGAAACTGAAAAACAACTTGGTGAGTTGCTGGGTCCCTGGTGTTATCCGCTCATTGTGTAATTTTCTCGTTTATTGACTACATTGACAATGGCGTGGAACCTAGTTGTCAAACAATTAGGAGGAAGTATTGTTTTGGCTTGTAATAACGAGGCACCTGCTTGCGAAATGCAATGACCTTGGTGGGTCCCTACTGTCAGCCTCTCCAAGTACAGTCATCTCCTGATTCCTCTTGGTTGTTGACCATGTTGACAACACCAGACGGCGGCGAGCACAGCGAGCTAACCAAGGCGGAGAACGACGGCAAGGCCTCGGACTGGAACGAACAACAGACATGAAAGATGCGGCAGTGTAGTGGCAGGTCGAGGGGAGTACGAGGGCAACAACATGCAAGTCAAGCATACAAATGCTACAAAAAGCCCAAGGATTAATTGTTCATCATATTTTTAGACAAAACCCAGATTGAACATGAGAGTAACATCTAACCCAACCACTCTTTTTTGCAGTCACAAACAAATGGATCGGTCTGATCCATAAAATCAACATCTTGTGCAAAAAAAATATTTTAGGATGTCTACAACTTATTGTAAATAGAAGCCGAGCACGTTTAGAAGCCCATTTGTCACCTGAAACTTTTTTTTGCTGTTCAACATGTCCGTCCGTGAGAAATCTCTTGCTGTAAAAAATAAGCCTCATGGACAATAGTAACCTCGCATTCAACAGGAGGAATGTGACAAAGCTTCTATTTGCCTGGTTGGATGCATATCGCCCATTGTTATTGCCCTTAAACGAATGTCATGAGAAATGAGAAAATCCTTGTGCTTATTATGCCAACGATTGGTTATATGTTTTTGTCCATGTGGTTCTGCCTAAGTAGACATGAAGATTGAAAATAATTAAGGTCTGAAAAAAGAGTATGTCGAAAGAACGAAAGCTGAACAGTTAATTCTAGTACAATATATACGGGCTTTCAACGTGCATGAAATCATCACCTCTATGTATAAATTCTCCAGAGATCGAAAGCATCGCAGCAAGCCAATAATTATGTCCAGATCAAAACTAGACATTCTGATATGTATTGTCTTGACAGAATCCAGCAGCATTGATAGGCTATCAATGGACGAACTCTTCATTGAGCATATAACATAACATTAGTACCCAAAGTGTACTCCAAGATGATATAAAACTTATGAGCATAAATGAAAAATGCAGCATATGATTAAAAATGTGTAGATGATAATATACGTTACCTGAAAAGGTGAGGAGCCAAACACCAACTCCTTGTGATTATTAAACGGGTCACGAATTACACCCCAGGTCTCCAGTTTGGGCATAGAGACGACATTTATTTCTGAAGGTGTATAACAATTATGAAGGAGCAACCTTGCAAGTGAAGGGGCATCTTCGATGATGAGCTGCTGTCCTTCAAAACAAATTCCAATGCTTTTAAGGTGAGGCGACTTTATTTGGAGACAACTGATACCGATTTCTATTCCCAAAACAATCAGCAAGCGCTCCAGGGCAGGGCAACTAGAGTGGATGATGCTGTGTAGTGAGGCCTCCGACAGATAAACCACCACAAGCAAAAGTTTTTTTAGCAGTGGGAGTCGAAGCATTTGTACCAGATAGTCTGGTAGATGGCACCGGGCGAAGGTGGTGGTGTGGAGAGAGGAGGAAAACCGCGAGATGGAAAATGGTGGTGTGGGCATGAATTCTTGGTATGTTCGTGGTATGATCTTTCATGGTAATCGTAGAACTCAAACTGTTGGAGTTTTCCGAATTCAGGGGATGTAAGCCAAGCGTCCACCTTGCCGGGTATGGACAACAGGTAGCTTGTCAATATACAAAGGCATTGAACAGGGCCCTGCTAGTGAGAAGAGACGATGGCTCTGATGAGATCAAATTCAGGAAGGACAGATATCTAACGACAGTCGAGATTGAGGGGCGCGGTGCACCATAGAGGGCGCCACCGAGTTGAGGGGACTTGTGTGCGGCAGCAATCCTTGGTGGGGAGAAGCGAGATGATCTTGTCAAGGATGACGTTCGGGAGATCACTGATGCGGTCCACCAGAGATTCTACCGGTTCCTCAGATCCGGGTGGGGGGGGCTCACCTCTTCTCCCCGCGCTACCGTGTACGGGATCTGCAACCGGCGTCGCCGCTGGTGGGAGCCTCATCTTCTTGGCGCTGGGGCCAACCAACTCCATTTTCCTTGTGGGCGTCGCATCGAGCTCACGGGTTTGAGCAGAGTAGCCAAAGATGAGCCTAGTGGCAGTGCTAATGGGGAAGAAGGAGGGCTGGGGATTTCTGTAGGAGCGGAAGAAGAGGAGCAAGCATTTTCTGTACGAGTGAGGAAGAAGGTGAGCGGGGTTTTCTGGACGAGTGAGGATGATTGGGCAGCGGCGGGAATTGGGTGGGGAGACTGAAGCAGGAGGGTGAGTTGTTCATGTTTATAAGGCACGCTGCACTAACTACTCACTTTTTCCCAAGAACCGCTCTCTTCTTTTGCGTTGCTGCATGACTAGCCATGCATGCAGGATGCATATGCCCGCTGGCCACTGCATGTGCCTGGTTTGTTACTAGGCCTATTTAACAGGGTGGTTATGGAGTAAATTAAGGAGATTTATTTTCTCTATGTGCATCCACCAAATTAGAGGATGCGGTACTGGATGCAGACACTCACATTAAACTAACATTCAGAAGAACAAAAGTTCAGTGTCTATGCATCTTAATGATTCACCATACTCTAACCAATATCCAAAACTGTGAGAAGGTGTGGAGATAAAGAAAATCGGTCGATGCTTCTCTGAGAAAAGGGCCTCCCTGTGCACGCATTAATTTCCTAGGCATGCTTGTTTCTTCTCCATGCTGCGAGCACTTTGAGCATGTTGGCAACTCCACAGCTATCTAGCTGCCTCATCTTGCAATTGATGCTGACACATTTGCAGCAAACACATGAGGCAATAGAGATGACTCTACATGGGTCCATATTGTGCAGTTCCCCTGATATCATATTCATTGTCCTGAATTTGAAAAGATAGGAAAACAGTAGCTATACTTAAACGGTGTTGCAAAACAGTAGCACATATCAATAGCTCGGCATGACAAAACACGATCATCTAGACGAAGGGGATACTGACCTGCCTGAGGAAGATTCCATATAATTTCATAAGTCCTTTGATTTCCACCTTTGGCTGCACTGCTTGTTTGCCCCTCCAGACATGACAGGATCGTTCCGCACTGCATTCAGCAAGTCAACGTACGAATAAGCTAATTTCATCTTGCGGTGGTCATTGTACCTAGTTACGAATGTAGGAATACCTGGAGCACCATGAGGTTAGCTGACAACAGGTAGATGCAACCATATAAATTTTGTGCAGTGCTACCAAAATTGAGGTTTGTATCCCTTCCCGTTATGAGAATTCTTCTTGAAGTTGGTAGAATGTGACGGCTTGTTCTTTGCATCAAACTTGCCTTTCCCTTGAGATTTGTTCTTGTTGTTTTGGGGCTGGTTGGGCTAGAAGTTCTTCTCATGTACCATGTGGGCACTAGAAGCTCCCTCGGTGACCCAAGCACATGTGTCTTTTGCTCTTGCCTTCTCCTCAAAATCAAGAGTGCTAATGAGATCCAAAACAGAAAACTCATGTCTCTTGTTTTTTAGAGAAGTAGCAAAATCATTCCACGAAGGTGGAAGCTTGGCAATGATGGTCCCAGCAACAAATTTGTCCGGCAACACACACTTAAAGTACTCAAGTTCCTTAGAGAGTGATTGTACCTCATGAGTCTTCTGAACAACAGAGCGCTCATCAGTCATCTTGTAGTCACAAAATTGCTCCATGACGTACAACTTGTTGCCAGCGCCCGAGGGCCCAAACGTGGCCTCGAGCGTAGCCCACATGTCTTTTCTGCTGTCAAACAACATATACGAATTCACAATGGAATCATCAAGAACACTCAACAGGGCGGCTTTTAAGAGGGTATCCATGTTCTGAAAAGCTTCCTACTGTGTAGGATTAAGATCGCCCTCAGGCTTACCCTTAGTGGCGTCATAGCAGCACATGATCTGAAACCAATATAGTGCTCTTGTGCGCCACCTTTTATATTGCACCCCCTTAAAAGTAGGCGGCTTCAAAAGCGCAGCAAAACAACTCGGAGTAAATTACCTATGATCAGGTTTTTGGATTGGATTGTTGAATATATGAGCAATTTAGTATGAGATTTAATCCGAATGAGCAGTAAATAGATCGTGACGACAATTGCAAACATCAAAGTAATGATGCAGACTAAACCAGGAGGACAGAATCACATACTGTACAGCGGGAGCAGAACCGATGTGGTTGATGTTGCCACTCATGTCATTGATGAAGAGGTTACCGAGGTCGGGGAAGAAGGCTGTCGTTGAGGAAGTCATCGCTGGCAGTAGTCACAGGAGTGTGCTCCCCAAAAACCTGATCGCCCCTCTCCCATACAAGATCACGAAAGGCGGGGTTCGGAGGACTGATGTCCCTTCTCGCGGTGCATGCCGGAAGGAGGGATGGAGAAGAATTGCGTGGCGGCACTAAGATCTGGAATGGTGCGAAATCATATGATACAGCGGCGGCTAGGGTAGAGCATGTCAGGTCGGAGTATAATAGTAGGCCTTTGGCCCCCAAACCCCACGTCCAAGTCAATAATAGCTCAAAAAAGTCAATAATAGCCACACCAAGGTTTGTCTAAAAAAAGGCGTAATTAAGGCATCCTTTAGTCCCTTTAGTATAAATATAATATCATTAATAATGGCCCCACCTTTTGTCTCACAAAGTAGACTATGTTGGAGTACAACTGGCTACATGTTTACAATCCGCTTCTCTTCTCTCTCCTCTTCTCTCTCCTTCAACTAAGCACAAATACTACATTTAAATCCTTATAGCCTGCTTATGTCATCTAATTATAGTAGTACTTGCTCTAGAAGTTACTATCCACTGTGTAGTATGAAATGCCGGGCGTGCAGCGAGCGGTGCCCTCGGTCGGCGTGCCGCTTCAACGGCGGAAGCAGTGAGAGGTCGCGTCGCCCTGACTTGCCATCAATGTGGACCGGCGGGCTCAGCTGGCATCGGGCGGGAAGCGCGCGTGGGAGGGGGGAGGGGTTTTTGATGGGCCAAGAAGGTGAGAAGCCAACTTGGGATCGGTCCGGACAGGGAAATATCATGTGCTCCCATACTCTGCATATGACACTAGTGTATGTTACTACTCCCTCCTTTCCGGTTTATAGAGATATTTAGAGTAACATAGTTATATGTTATAGTACAAGTTACTCCCCACTATGACCAGCCTTGGCCTCTCCCAGTGCTCCATCATGTATAGCTGCTAAGCCTGCCACGTAGGAGTAAAATATGACGTGGCACCAATAAACTAAGCACCTATGCATTGAACACTTGAGTTACTAAGCCATTTAATGCACTTAGCACCTCATCTAAACAGCATTAATAGTATAGCCAGCTGCTGGCTATAAGCCTACAGCCCATCTTATAATCAACATGTACTACAAAGTGCCTAGGAGCACGTGCTAGAGCTGGCTCTTCATGAAGAGCACGCTTACCTTCTCTCTCCTCTTCTCTTTGCTCCAACTAAGCAGAAATATACTATTGTTTACTCCCTCCCTTCCGGTTTATAGGGCTCAAATCTCAAATCTCACCAACCAATGCATTTTGTGAGTGGAGAAATGTATCTCGTACATTACAAAACTACCCAATTAAACTCATGCATTAATTTGTATTAATTACAATGCATGCATGTTTGGCCACTAGATGAGTAGGAACGTTACATGCATTGGTGTGTTCCTTCTTAATTCTTGCATGCAAAGATTTAATGCGCATTGGAAACTAAAAATGAGATGGAGATGATCCCTCTAAATTGGGAAAACAAAAAAGTTGAGATAAGCCTTATAAACCGGAAAGGAGGGAGTATTCCTTATAGCCCGCTGACTCAACTCTATTATACTTGCTCTAAGCACATCTAAGCACTTGCTAGCACCCCCTTGACCGTGGACCTTGACGGTGTATGTCACCTTGTGTCTCATAATTTTCCTCGTCATCATCTGAGTCCTAGAAGATCTCACCCACATCATCATTAGCATGCAGCCGCCTTGATAGACAACGTGCGCAGAAGGAGTAGAGGCGACTGGGGATGCACAACCACCACGTCGTGGGCACTTCGTATGTGCTCGTGTGCGTGCAGCGTGCATGTTTTTCCATCGATGCTAGCTCTAAGGCCGAGGCTGTGGTGGTCTTCGTCTCCGACTAGTAGTTGAGCAACAACGGAAAAGAGGTGCTACAAGAGATGCGTATGCGCCGTTGCGTGCGAGCTTCGCCGTAGCACGATGAACCGGACGTCGCCGTGGATGGCGCACGCCTCCATGCAGCCTAGTGTGTGCGCATGCATGTGTTATTCACGTGCATTCTGTGGCCCAGCGTGTGTGCATGCACGTCTTGTGTGCGTGCGTTGTGTGCTCCATGTTGTGCGCGTATGTGCATGAGTTGGATCGGATGGAGTTAGTGCGTTCGCTTGTGTACATATTTTAGAGTGTAGATTCACTCATTTTGTTTCGTATGTAGTCCCTTATTGAAATATCTAAAAAGACTTATATTTTGGAAGGGAGGGAGTATAAAACATCTTCAACTCAGCATCTTGATGTATCGTTTCTAGTGGTTAGCAAAAAGTTCATGTTCTTTTAGTTGTTTATAGGTGGGCAGGCGGCAAAAAACAGGGGAAAATGCGCAAGGTTCCTTGCAGACGCTCCACCGTGAGGTTCCTTGCTCCTCCTCGGTCATCGGGAATCTATGCTCTTCAACTCTTTTCTTTTATGTGAGCTTTGTTCATCCTTTTCCCAACACGCGAGACATCTAGCATCAAGGTGCACGTGTCATGCAAGAAAATGGAGATAATCAGATAAGCAGTGTGCAAGTGAGTCATGTGGGGGGGAAAGCGGGGGAAACCATTTTTCATAAGTGAGTCGTGCACTTCGATGGCACCTACGCAATTTTTTTCCTCCTCGATGGAACGTGAATAGTGCACGTACTCAACGACGCAGCACGAGATGGTAGCAATGACATGGTCAGCCCTTTTTTGGAGAGAGTACGTACTACTAGTAAATAACTTTGATGTGTCCCGTCAACTCGCAGAACAACGAGAAGCTTGATTACGCCTTCTCCCTTGCCAATGCGTGAGCGGTGGCTCGCAGCACGAGAAACTTTGGCTTACAAGCGGTGGACGTGCAGCAGTTCATTTGGTGTCAGATTGCCAGAAGCACTACTGTAGAACCATCAACTTCTGGAAGAGGCGAAGAGCCAAGCGCAAGGTCACCTACTAACCTTAGGCTAGGCGTAGTGGGAGTAACATAAGTAGAGGTACCTCCTTTTTTTATTCTAGAAACAACCACACGCGAATATCAAGGTGCTGGTTATATAGAACAAATTTCCTGCAGTCCGTGCTCAGCACTCCTCTATCTCTCTTCTCAGCCAGCCAGCGGACGCGCGGAGCCCATCGTCTGTTTGCTCACATGTGGCCCCACATGTCAGCGAAAACGCAAGAGGACCCACTGAACCTGCACATCTTTCACCTCGACATGCTGGTGATGAAAAACAAATCCAAGAAAGATCTTCGGTGGCCGCTTTTGGAGTTACTCAAGAGTAGTAAGATTCTATTTATAGTTTAACCCAAGATGCACATCTCGTGGCTTCAATTTATCAACTACCACTCTATTTTCTTTCATGACATGACCTGGATGTTGGATGTCCCATGTGTTTCCAAAAGGAGGAAGAACCCGACCAAATCTTTGGTTGTGCTCTCAGATTAGACTAGTTGTGCTAACTTAAAAAATTTATTGTGTACTCCCTCCGTTCCAAAATACTTGACTTCCATTTGTCCAAAAATGGATGTGCCTATATACTAAAACATGTCTAGATACCAATATATTTTGACAAATACTACCTCTGTCCGGGTTTATTGGTCCCCATTATATTTCGTGCCAAATTTTGACAATATACTAAACTAACAAAATGTTCACGCATGTCACCAAACATTATATTTTTGAAAACTATGTTCAAATACGAATCCAATGAGATAATTTTTCTTGACATGCATTCACATTTTGTTAGTTAAATCCATAGTCAAAATTTGACACAAACTACAAAGGGGACCTATAAACCAGGACGGAGGTAGTAGAACAGAGGGAGTAGAATGGATGCAAGTTTTTCTATTGGGAAGAAGAGTACATCCATATATTGATAGAGCATTGGAGTTGGCCTTACAAGTGGGACCACATTTGAGGAAACCGACTATCGGCAAACCCCAACCTCGCCCGCCGTGCGATGGCTGAGTTAGAGAAACGATGAGGTTGAAGAGATTGCTCTAGCATGGACTCCAAGAAATATGGTGTCAGACGGAAATCGTGCTGGTGGCGTGTGTCGTACTACTGGACGTGAATGCTTGTTCTGGCCCATGCCACCCTACTACTCCTACTACTTACTATATAGTACTACTAGTATCGAGGATTCGAGGTGCTGGTTATGTAGTACAATATGGCTACTGTAAAAACACCCGCACGACGTGTGAAGCATGTGAAGCTAGTACAAATAGTGTACTACTATTGTTGATGATTGGCCTCATCCGATAACCTATTGCAATGCACGTTTCATCGGAATTAGTTGCCAGGCGCCAACGAGTATATGGGCGCTGCTCGTCCTCATGCTCGTGATCATCACCATCGTCATCTCCCACTTGGTTATAAATTTTTTCAAGTATAGGTGGTGGAATTTTCATAGGACCTTGGAAACACAAGAAGAAGGTTAATTAGTAAAGGGAAACCTGCTAACCCGCATGCATGTGGATGAAACAATTATAATGAAGGTGGAAGACAAACGTACCGAAATCATAACAATTCCATGCAAAAATAGTGCCACGAGTGGTGGCAGCAAACACAAGGCTCATCCGTGTACAGAAACTGATTTTTGAGCAATGTCCATCGAGTCAAACCAGCAACGACGGCAACAAGCCTATCGAAAATAGCAACAACTTCGTAGTTGTTGTAATTCCAAGAGCGGGTGGGAACTCGAGAAATTGCTATCTTCCATAGAATACAGTCACCATGATTGTATTTGAACATGCGTACAATACCGGTGTGCTCAACCTCTGGGCAGTATGCTGAGATTTTTGGAAGTGGAACCCGGTCACGAGTGTACACATTCACAAGTTCCAACTCGCAGTTGGACCCAATGTAAACAACCCAATCTCCATTTGCGCCTGCCCAGGCCTTGCCCTTAAGCGATGGCATCTTAACATCATACGTATCATTATCAAGCGGCATCAACTTGCACAGGGCGAGGCCTCCGTTGTGACGGCGCCGGTCATCAGGGTCACGGCGAAGAAGATAGGGGAGATCAAACCGTTCCTTCACTCTTGGGTTCCTTGTAATGATGTTATTAGTTGAGTCAAGAGTGGGCTTGAAGGAACCTGCCATGCTAGCCAAGGTGATGACGTCGCACCAATCAATGAGTTCCTCCACCACGTCATCTTTCAGATCGGGGCAAGAATAACGGTGTCATTTCCGTCCTGTTCCCTCCATGGAGAAGACGATCGAACAATGGCAGAAGAAAGCGTGAAGGGCTGAAGGAAAATGGAGGAGGGAGAGGAAGAGCGTGCGACAGTAGTTCCAAATCAAGAGGGAAAGGCGAAGCGTCGGTGGACGGTTGCCAGTTTGCCACGGTTCACGAAGGGGCGCCCCGACCTACACGTCGGTTCGGAAATACTCCTACTACTCGTCGTCGTCTCACTGATATGTTGGAATAGGACCACATGTCAACGAAACATGGTCTATAATTTCTCATGCAAAATGCGATCTGGCCACGTTGGCCCGAAGTGCCGCATTAGTTTTTTTTTGAAAGTTTTCCACATTAGTTATCGACCTTTATTTTTTTAACATGCAATCTGAATGGATAGCTCCTGCGGTCATCACGCGTGAGCGGATATAGTGATGGTTGATTCCCCTGAGCAACTTTACTATGGGAATATGGGAGTACCAGCGGATTCAAGGAATAGAGAAATGATGGTTGCTTCGTCTGAGCAACTTACTATGGCGAAGGTGGGGCTCTGTGATTTGACTGCTCACTAGTCATTACTACTACAGCGCAACGACCGGGGTGAATCTTTCCCTGAAGTTGTGTTGTGCACTCAATATTGCTGCATGGCAGGTGGAGCCGGATGAAGGATGTCCAACATGTCGGCAAAACGAAGTTGAATTGTTTCTGGTATTGCTATCAATCCTTCAGGATTTGTTTATATGTACGCGTAATTTTGATAAAATTGTACTGTGATGCTATAAAGGTTTCAACTCTGGTTCCCGCAGGAAAAAAACGGTTTGAACTTAGGATTCATGTGTCTTGCCTCGAGATTATCTCGTTACAACATTCCATCAAATACAAATGAAACTACCATGGCTAATGCGTCTCAATGGTTCACAGATCAGCGCCAATATTCACATCACAACTGAAGACAAAGTTGTGAGAAGGTGTACAAATAAAGAAAAAAATATAATTGATCAATGCTCTTTGTAGGCATGGCTCCATTTCCTCGGCACAGTGTTCATTGCTTGGCAGCTAGTTTCACCCAGCTCTGTAGCCCAAAAAGAGGTGTATGAAGGACACCACAATCCGATCATTTTGTGCGGCTCCACAAAAATCGGGCGGACCATCCCTGTTTGCAAAGATATCCAGTCAGTGTGATTACAATAATAGTGGAACTAGATGATGAAACATAACACACATAAATAGAAGCCGATCACCTCTACAATCTCTCTTTAGGACTAACTTCTTGTCAGAGAAGATTAGGCACGGACTTGGATGAGGAGGATAGCAAAACCAATCTCCCTTTCTGCAGTCCCACAAAAATGTAAAAATGTTGCCCGTGTGACATTTTGGCGGAACTGCACAAAACACTCTTCAGAAAAGTGATTTGTGCAGTTCACCAAAAGGTGGCAATAGCAACAAGGTGAAAATGGATAGCCCTGTTTGCAAAAGGAGGTCGAAAGGAAACAATTACTGCCCAATAACACGAGTTGAAGACACATACGCCGACAAAAAAGAAGCATGTTCCATGTAAAAAGGGAAAGATAGCACATGGTGGTTTCTCAAAAATGGTTTGAGGACGAGATTGCAAGATGGAAAGTATGCCGGCCGAGATACTATTTAAGCAAACAACTAAAGAAGATCCACATGCAGCAACATGGGAAGATGGGCAGTGGAGCAAGGCCGGAGGAAGCTGTACCTCAGGGTCGTTGGGATGTTACTAGGAGGGCGCCGGTGGCCTGGATCTGCCCATACTGCGGCAGCGAGCAAGTGGCGAAGGCCCTACCACGCCGGAGCTTGTTCAAAGAGAACGGCGGGTACCACAGATCAGGACGAGCTGCCTCAACACCGTCGAACGGAGAGACGATGCACATCCTCCCTTTCCGCCGGCGGACGGGATGCGGCCGGATCATTGACCAACGCTAAGAGAGAGAGGCCATAGCGGCCTTGTGTGAGATTGTGTGACGAGACTCACGAGAGACAAATCCATTTTTTCCATTTTCCCCACGGCAATCTTTTTATATTCTAGGTGTGGTACCCGACCCTCCTTCGAGTAAACAACCGCTACATGCGTCAAATTATCACGTGGGCTGCCTTTTCGTACAGAGACGAACTCCATCATGTACCCGCCCGGGTGTGGCCGGGAACGAGACGTGACTACGTGCATCCTGCGTGCACTTCTTCTTTAGGTGCAGGTACGTACATGGGTGGGTGTGAGAGATATTGTTTGTGCGAAACAAAGGCAATGTGTTGATGATATCTCAAACAGAAAAATGTAACATATGCAATGTGTGTGAAATGGAGTCATGGACATGAGATATCGATAGAATTGAAAATAGGGATGAAGTGTGTGGCTGCGCGATCAATAAAGAGTGCCATCGAATTTGTGTTTGCCCACGTCAAAGATACAGGATGGCTGGCCTATTGGAATTCGAGAGGGCAGAGGTGTAGTTCTTCTCCGTGGCATGGATACCGACCTACAATGTTCGACTATCGGTGTGCGTGTGTGTGTGGGGGGGGGGGTTAGAGACCGGTCGACTAGTATATGTCTGGGGAAGGAGAGAGACCTAGCTATGTATTGAGGGAGATCGATCGACATCCATGGATATGTGTAGCAGAGGAATAAGGTTGGGAAAAAGAAAAAGGTAGAGCGTCAGAGGGTTGGTGGTGGAGTGGTGTCTCACAAATGGTGGGAGGGGCCTGCTAGACAAACGGAGGGCATGATTGCAATATCAATAAGAGAGGGTGGGGGATGTTTGTCTGTCTATGCACGTGCGTTTGAGAGACGGGTTGGGAGGTATTCAAGGATGATGAGGGGAGAAGATATGGTTGTGGTAAGCAAGCATAACTACATAGGAAGATCAATCGTCGTGTGTCTGTAACACCCCAAAAATTTAACCATGTTTTAATTATTAAAATTTTGCTAGGAGTTTAAAAACATTGCCTTCTGGATTTTCTGTTGATTTCAGAATTCCTTTTTTTAATATTGAGGAGTTCTACCCAAGTGGAAACTTTCCAAAAATGTATTGGACTTCTATGCTCTCTCATTATAAAAATTATTAATCAGTAGATTTATTTATTTAATTATTTCTCTCTGAGCTTTATTCCTTAAAAATGACTTCCATTAGTTTTGGAGCTCTTTTTGAACTAAAACCATTTGAGTAATTTAACTAAAATTCCAACCAAAATTTGGAGATGTCATGTGATGTTTCTAAATCACTTTTATGCAATAATATACTTCATTCATTGAATATTTTGAGTTCTACACCTATTTTTCAAATCTGGTCTAGTGGGCAGTTTTGCACTACAGCCTATTTAAATATTTCTTTAAAGCCTCCACCAAAATTATGGGATGTCAGTGGTAGCATGCAATCCAACTTTATGCATAAACCTAGTGATGTTCTTTGGAAAAATTTAGTGAATCAACCTCTTTTTCATTCTGGTCCAGCCTTGTGATTTCTACTACAACCCTATTTATTTTTGCTCTAGTGACCTTGCGCTTTCACCTGCTTGTAGTCAACCCTACAAAACCCCTAAGTCCAGGAGCATGCACCCATAGGGACATTTTTGGTTCATGTAATGATGCCATTTACCCCTTATCCAGAATTTAAGTTTTGCAAAACTTGCACTAACAAGTTTCTACATTTGGCAAACTAACCTCACCACCCTCTCATGCATCTAAAGAGACCCCACTCTGGAAGATTTGACCACCCCAAGTACTGCCTAGATGCCTGTGGCATTTTGTCAAACACCCTGTGTGCATAGACAGATTTGGCATGGTTGAAGGTTTTGTGTTGTGAACTTCCCCCTTGTCGAAACCAAGTTGTCTAGTAGCCTTCTAACTGTCTCTAACCTAGGCCTGTGGATTTGCAGTGGCTCTCTAGCAATTTTGGTCGCCCTGGCATTTCGTCGAACGAGTGCCGTGCATGCCCGAAGCGCAAGCAGAGCGCGCGTTTTGCATGTGCTCGCGTCCGAGCCAGCACGCCCCCTGGATAAGTTTCCCCGAGATCGTCCTGATCCTCTCCCTCTCGCCGCGTCACGCCAGAAGACCCGACCGCCCCCTCGCCCCTGCAGCATCGCCACAGCAAGCCTCTTGGCGGCACGCCTGCGGCCGCATCCGCCCCTTCCATGGACGGCACCGCCCAAACCACCGCAGCACGCCAGCTCGCCTCCTTAGATAGTGGAGCGTTCGTCGTTAGCCCCTGGAACTAGCCAGCCACCGCCACGTCGCCCTGCAGCACAGTAGGACGGTCCGCCGATGAGCTGATCCACGGCCGCCGCGAACTGACATGGACGTGCTATAAAAGGAAGCCCCCGAGCTCCTCCGAGCACTCAGGCAGCCGCACGCCGTCCTCCTAGTGCCCCCGTCGCCATCAATTGAAGAGGAAAAGGCCGTCTTCACCCTCTCCGGTTAGCTCAGCTGCCGCCTCGTCCTGGTTCACCCCGGCGCCACCAGGGCCTCCCCCACCTTTCCATCACCACCACTCGACTCCTCTTCGTCTTGCGGAGCCGCCTAGACCCAAACTACAATGGAGCATCACCCTGGCCCGAGCCCCAAATCCACCGAAACCATCCCTTCGCCGCAGAGCTCGCTGCCGGTGATTCCCTCCACCCCCGACGACCATACAACCACCGGAGGGACCGCCCTAGATCCACGGATCCATCCCCGCCCTCAGCTCCCCACGAGGAACCACCGTTCGCCGGTGACGATCGCCGGAGTCCCGCCTCTGCTCGGGCAGAGGAAGAAGAGAGAGTGAAGACTAGTCAAACATGACTAGTGGGCCCCCTAGACCCACTGTGAGAGGACCCCTACGGGGTCCACGCTGGATAAGTGGAGGTGTAAAACCTCAAGTACGCCTCCTCTGCCCGAAAGCGTAATCCCGTTTGAAACGTTTTCTTTTTCTGTCTTTATTAAAAACAGATTTTTACCAAAACTTTGACTAGCTATAACTTTTTAATTATAACTCCAAATGAGTTGATTCTTTTTCCTTCCTGTCTCAAATATTGTCTAGTTTATTTTAAGATTTATTTCAAAAAAATTCAGACAACTTTTGGGTACTATTTTTTTAAAACAATATAGTGATTCAAAAATATTTTTAATAGGATTTTTGGAGAGAGGAGAAAGCTTTCAAGAGTTTTGGAATGCACCCTGCCTCCCCACGACTTGAAGGCAAGCATTCTGAACCCTGGCATAATATTTTGTGTGCTATTTGACATGGTGACAACACCACCTCGACATGGGGTATACGTCATATTATGTGATGATGTGTCCCTACTCATGAGTGCATATTAATGATTTCATGCTATTGGAGATTGATATGGTTGTGATGGTAATCACTGTCATATGCCTTTCATGCATACCGAAAGGGAACCCGGAAAGGCCTCTGTCTTGGGTAGACACGGTCTTGTCCCTAGTCCTCCGTCGAGACGGTCGTGTCCGGTATGGCATGAGGGACATGTCGCGTGGTGTTTCTGTCTGTGGGTTGAAGTATATATTGTTATGCTAATCATGCATGGAATATTTAAACCTCCTGAGTCGACCGTAGATCGAGTCTTGTTCCGGTAACCCCCATAGTTGTTTCGTGCTGCCACTTGTCCCTGCCATAGGTAGGGTATGGTTCAGTAAATTGTCAACCCCTTTCCTAGCACACACAGTACAGAGAGACCATGGTGGAAGATACCGGAGGCATACGCTAGGCATGCCACCTGGTCCGGGAGCATGGGTGTTTCGGTTGTAGCCGAAGGGGTAGCTCCCCTAGTTTGCGCGCGGTATAAATTTTGTGATCCCATGTTACGTCGAGGTTGTAGCCTCCCCACTTAGAGTTTCGCTTGACAGGTGTCGTGGGTGATTCCAGACATCTGTAAGTTAAGCTGGTGTGTGCAGGTCAGGTGTGTTTTCATTTAAAAGACCGTAGACGGAATTAGTCCCGATGGACTAAAGGAATCCGTTACTCGTGGGTAAAGAGTACACCCTCTGCAGAGATTAAACCTATTTGAATAGCCGTGTCTATGGTTAAGGACTACAGTCTAGGATGGGTCAAGTGTCGGTCTTAGTGTCGGTCTTCGGAGGAGAAATTGTTAAACCAGAACTGGGATCACGACTTGAGACTTGTGATGATCACGATTATTATTTGTGTGGACTACCCGTTATATTATTGGAATTATCGAGTATCCCTGGGATTGTACTACCTCCTGGATATCCACTGTGATTATTTATAAGCCCTTTATGTGGTGTCGCTGAGACGCCTGACCATGGCATGCTTGTCATTTATTTACCTTATAAGCACTTTATGTGGTGTCGCTCAGACGCCCGACTGTGGCATGCTTGTCATTTATTTATTTTATATGCTCTTTATGTGGTGTCCCTGAGACGCCCGACTGTGGCATGCTTGTTATTTATTTATTTTATATGCCCTTTATGTCGTGTCGCTGAGACGCCCGACTGTGGCATGCTTGTTATTTATTTTATAAGCCCTTTATGTGGTGTCGCTCAGACGCCTGACTGAGGCATTTCTCTTTGTTTACTAACCTTTTGAGGCGCGCTTTAGACACCCGATCGGTGCATTTTATTACTACTATGTTATTGCATATCCATAAATAACCTGCTTGCATGCATCAGAGATGTTTTTTGTGACTGACGTCATGATCATAAAATATTTCAGTACATAATTATCGTTGTTATATTATACACGTGTTCATAATGTTTGGGAGTACATTCAAAAGTACTCACTGGCTTGTCCTTGGCTATTGTCTTGGCCAGATTTCTTGCACGGAGAGGAGCGACCGTGATGATAGCCCCGGAACCTACGCAATGGTGATAGCAGCCTCGCGAATATAGGAGTTAACCTGGTCAGCTGTTCCTGTGGGAAATGGAGTCCCATAAACGCTAATGATACACAAACCGCTTCCGCCATCAACCACTAGAAACCAATTGTTGTACTCACAGGCCAGAATGGTCTTATACTGCATATTTTGTACTTTGCTTGGATTTTCTGTATCAAGTTTGTGCCTCATCAGCTAACAGTAATCCTGGGGCTGGTGAGCACAAGTGCCATTTTCTGGAAATTAATACCCGGAAAACCGGTCGCGACATCGAGAAAAGGAGAGACATAACTAGCGAGGTAAGTGTATCGGTGCTTGGTGAAAACAAATTATAGTCAACCTGGCTATATGTAGGGAGATCAGTTCATATACACGCCTGCATGTGTTAGAAGCAAATAAGGTCCGGAGAGGCAGACAGGGGGAGAGAGTGTGGCTAGGAGGTGGTGCGAGAGGCCTACCATGTCGAGGGGGGAGGAGTGTGCGAGCATGTGACTAATGAAAAGAGGGGCGGGAGTGTGCACCTGCGTGGAATCGTATTGGACATATGGGGGCATGGATGGTGAGAAGAGAAGAGGGGAAGTATATATGTGTTTGTTGTAGGCACACTTGGCTAGAGAGGTATATCGACCAGGGTGTGCCATAAAGATGGAGCCGGGGGCCTACAAACACCGTTGGTAGACGACCTAAAGTGAAATAATGAACGTGCGCGATGGAGGGGACGCTAAGGGTGTGTGAGGGGGGCAGGCGTGTGCATGCATGATAGAAAGTTAGCGCAAGCTAGCTACAAATAGAAGAGGATCGTGAAGGTGTAAAAGACGAACAAAGACCATAATTCATTATAAAAAGGTGGATACGGATACATGAAGAAGATATCATAATGTACAACATTGATTATAATTTGGGCTAATGTGTGGCTTTTGAAACTCAGGTCTAAATACTTGTCATAATGTAGGGGGCGGGGCACTATACTTTGTGTGATAAACACGGTGTACGTATGGAACATGGTTTAGATTATGAATATATAGTTAGTACATCTACTATTATTTGGACTCAACATCAAGTGTATTCAAAAAATAGAATTCGAGTTCATGTAGTACACATAGTTCATATCTATCTCTATAGTAATCATGTGGTGTGTTATTAAGGTAATACATGAATGATGGTTGAAGTTGGGAACAATCATGATTGTAGATTCTTATTGAAATAGAGAAACGAATTCAAATTTAGTTCGAATTGAAGCGGTAGTATAGACATTTGGAATGCACTAAAATGTTGGTATGAGTAGGTTACATGCATTATACAGCAAAGCGAAAAAAATTAACCGGACATAACATGGATTCATACTCCCTCCTTCCATCTATATAGGGCGTAATGAGATTTTTAAGATCGGCTTTGACTATTGACAAGATTAATAGTACATGACATGCACAATGTGAAAATTATATCATTGAAAGAACTTTTCTGATACGAAGTTAACGGTGTGCTTTGTGTATATTGCATGTAATATATCATTGCTCTAATATTTGGTCAAAGTTAGCATCGAAAAATGCATTAGGCCCTATATAGATGGAAGGAGGGAGTAGCTTTGAATAGCATTTGTATAGTAAAACGGGGCAAGACTCTCTCTTTGTGTGGTGTGAATAGTTTTATTTTTTTCGTTTTCTTTTTGGTTGAGGGGCAAATTGATTTGGTATGTACAAGTACAATATTACTATGCAGTCAAAAAAAAGTACAATATTTCTACACGTTAGGCTTTTCACTAAAATTCAACCCGCATCTTGTTATATCCCAAAAATTCAGATATCGTGCTCCCAAAACTGGTGCCTTCACAACCCGCACCTTGCTATCCCTAAATTACAACGAGCGCGAAAACTCCCTCCAGCTGCCAAATCCCGACACGTGAAATCTCCCTTCTAACCCTGAGCCCAAAGGGTCGCTAGTTCAAATCGGTGGGGGGTACTTTTGTAACACACCCTACATTTTGGACAAGCGCATCCCTAAGTCATGCTTCACCCCCTCCCATCGCCCCATTTTTGCCATTCGAAATCCCAGGCTGCCATAACCTCTCCGCTCCTGCCGCGAAACCCCACCCTCCTCCGTCCGCCACGTCACCGCTGCCCAGCCGGAGCCTCAACCCGACGATGTCGTCCACCACAACAGCTCGACGTCCCTCGACCAACTCCCGGGATGAGGATCTGTCATCCATCTCGCCATCCCGCCGGTTCAGCCGCCCTGTCCTCCACCTCCAAGGAGCTGCTCCGATGATCGCCTCATCTATCACGGCTGCTCCATCCCAATAGTGCCACCTTAACCTGCTCCACCGGAACCGAGGCATCCTCACCGACTCCTCGGACGAAGCCGAGGCCTACTCGGCGCCACCAAAGAGGTACACTCATCGCATCGCACCTTCTCATTAACTCGACCTCCCGGCACCGACGATGCTCCATCCCGCACCCCCATGGAGCGGCTACCTTGTATCCGGCGCCGCGGGCGACATGTCCACGGCGGCTCTCCCCCAGTGCGAGGCCCCTTCGGCGGCGGCGTCCATACTAGCCAGATCTGCTGCTGCTGCTCCGGCTCTCACTCGCTCGCTCGCGCTACTGCTGCTGCTGCTCCGGCTCTCGCTGGATCGCTCGCTCGCCCAGCTGCTGCTGCTGCTCTCCCCCTCGCTCGTGCTACTGCTCTGCTCCGATTAAGCCACACTTCAGTTGACTGAATCGACTTTTGGGTCAGTCGATTTTCAGGGGTCGGGGGGGGGGGGGGCTCGCCCGAGTTAAGGAAGAACCACCCGCAGTGGGGATGGGGGCTTGCCGGAGAGGTACCCCACTATCTATCTTAGGGTTCAGGGTGGGGGGGGGGCTAGAGGGCTGGCCGGGGTGGTGGTGGCGAGTTGTTTTGGGGCACCGAGGTGATGCTGGGGCCGGCGGTTCATCCAATGGTGGCAGGCGGCTCAGGGGTGTGTAGGTTGAAGATGAACTGCAGGCCCTCCCTAAACTACATGTAAAGTGTCTCTTTGCTACCATTGCGTTCAGTTTCGATAGTAGCATTCAGATTCCACAGTTAATTTCAGTTTCAACAGTTAAGTTCAGAGTCAACAGTTTTTACCTCATCTGTTGTAGTCAGGTGGTTTTCGGTGATGTTAATTTTACATCCATTTTTCATCATCTATTGGAGATGCTATTAGAATCCCACTTGAGATTGACGATGTTTGTCTTGTGCTGTTTCAGCCTTGACGTCTTACGGCTCACCGGAGCTGCTCCAACGACAGAACGACCCATCACAACAGAGCAGTGCCCTGGATGTCGTCTATAGACTCCTCAGATCTTCCTCCACACCTCCGACAGCCACCTCTGCCTCAACTGCTTCAGCGACAACCCAATGATGCTGAGGTCGACACGACTACGGCAAAGAGGTTGTACACTTGTTGCGTCACTTATTACTATACATTCACGTCGATCCATTAGGGCTATTTTGGTTCAACGGAAAACCATAGCAATAGGGAAGTTTCCAATGGCACTCTACTATTCAATTCTTCATGCCTTTTGTTGAAAGGAATGAAGCAAAACATCCACCTGGACCTACTTTTCAAAATCCTATGCATGAAAACAAGACCAAGTGCATTAGTGCCAGAATAACATTCTAACTGTACACGCTTTCATATGGTTTCTCTTTATTATGGCCATGTTTCTTTGCATTCCTCTGCTCTTCCAATTCCTGTAAACCAAACACCCAAGTTTATAGAAATCCTGTGTTTACAAATGCTCTGTTTACCATGTGCATTTTCCTATCCTATTCCGGTGTTTTTCCTATCCCTGCGTTTTAAGAATCATGCAAGCCAAATGAGCCCTTATAGAATTACTTCAATTAAAGGTACGTGTCGAAGGGAACTTTGTGTGGTTTGTCCTACTCCTGTCGCGATGTCGTCCACCTCACCTAAGCTGCTCCATCGACAGAAGCATCCACCAAACCAGACATCACGACTCCTGACCGTCTTTCGCCGCCTCAGATCTCCTTCCCTGCCGCCGGCACGCACCCCAACGGCATCACCATCATCGACTCAGCAGATGAACCTGAGGAGAACACGGGTCCACAAGAGAGGTCACACTCTTTTGTTTCTGCTTATGTTATGCATTGCTTAAACATACCTGCTACTTTATCGTCATGTTCAGCTCTTGGACTCCCAACTCAGGTCCAAATTCATGTTCAAACTTGAGTTCTAAATTAGTTGTGGAGCACATATCGAGGTAGCAATGAATAGTATGTCTGTCTAATATCTGGTTCACCTAGGGTATGCCTATGTTGTTCATCTTGGGTGGGAAACAAATAGTAAAGCAATCATCATCTGTCTTTTTATTAATTCAAAGCAATCATCATCCTGCTATCATTATTTTTGGATCCATCCACTGGTTGTTACCATCTCTCTAAATTTCTGCATGCTCTCCTTACATAATCTCACCATATTTTTCGTATGCATGTCAGATATTGTACACAGTCATGCTGAACATGTAGAGAAAAAGAGAAGTGTTTTGTGCGGCAATACAATGTCATGCAGACATTGCTCCATGGTGGGTTCAATGGCAAACCCTCCCCACCCCTCTCCAGATTGTTATCCAGAGGAAGATAACTGTTCTGAGGCAGATTCAGACGCTTCTGACCACTCCTATTTACCCCCAAGGTGCTTGCTCTACCTTGGCATGATGATGTTAGTCATATCATGCATATGTTGCCTTGCAGTGCCTACTTTTGATATCATTAAGTCATCTGCTTAGTTTAGACATGTTCTGTAATGCCACATGTTTAGTTTCTATATCATATATGGGAATTATGCAGTGTCATGTCTTTTAGCAAGCCATAATATATGTGAAATGTGCAATGACGTCCTATTTAACCAGGCATCATATATTTGAATGATATCTCGCCATCCTTTTCTTCATTACATTTCCATTTGTCGATAATGTTTGTACATTAAACTACTCTTCCCGTGAATCAGCCATTTGGGTGGGAGATGGAAAAATCTGGACTGAAAACAAGGCCTTTAGAGCAGACAGTGCAACCTGTCGAAGCAGATCTCTTGTTGGGTCCCGATAGCTCCTCAGAGATGGAGTCAGAGACAGATGACGAGTCCTATTCCCCTACTGAGGTGTATGCTCTAACTTTGCATGGTTATACTGCTCATATCATGCATACGGTGTCTTGCATTGCATAGTTTAGACATCATATACACAATATTCAACACCATGTTCTTAGTTCAGACATCATATCGAATGCCCTCCGTTTAGCATATAAATCACATATGTGGATTAAATGATGCGATCCTAATTACTTAGATAACATGTAAGTGAATTATGTCATGCGATCCTGTTTTGTTATTCATCATATCTTTGAATTATGTTATGCTATGCTATCCAGTTTAGATAGACATCATATATGTGAAATTATTTCATGCTATCCGTTTTAGTTAAATAATATACATGTCAACTATTTCATGCCCTCTTTTTTCCACACTATCTATTGCATCTATCTCTCATACAATGTCTGTACATTCAACTATGTTTCCTCTTTATCAGCAACTTGAATAGGAGCGGGTGATGCCAGTATCTAGCGGAATAAAAACACGGTCTTCAAATAAAATAGTGCTACCTATTGGTGGAGATAGCACCCCGTTTATACATGCACAAGAACATGCCCTACCACACATAACCCAAACTCTCGCAGATTGTACCCCTACTGCGATGGACAGAGAACCAGCTTCACCCAATCTAACCCCAACCCCAGCCGATAGTAACCCAGTTCCTGTTGACATAGCACCATCTCCACCACAGAGCTCCCAAACAAGAGCAGTTAGTAAGGCAGCTCCAGTGCCCAAAGGGCCAGTACTATCACGGCGAACCCCAGCTCCACCAGTTAGTCCGCCTATTCCCGTGGAGGAAGCACAACCAGCCATTCGTAGTTTAGCATCTATCTCATTTGATGTTGTTAAATCGTATGTGCGTACCTTCCCATCTTGGAAATATTATACTGAAGATGAAGGAAAATGCTAGTTGCAGGTGTTTGTCCAGGAGTTATGTGTAAGTAATGTTATTCATGGCAATTACTTTGCTTCTCCCATACATCCTACCTCCATGATGGTTATAATACAACAAATTTGCCCATTTTTCTCTATAGAGAAGGACCAATTTGGAAACTCAGGATGAGGTAACCTATGCTAATACCTCTGCTATCTTCAAGAATGCTTGGTGGCAGAGAATGACCTGAAGAAAACATACTTCACCGACGAAGAAACTCATCAAATTCCCTTACGTTCTCCTGAGACACATTTACTGGACGATGACTGGGAACGCCTTGTTCTGTACTGGTCCTGAACCAAGAATGTGGTAAGGTCTATGACCTCATTTTCTATTTTTAAGTATTATATTCTTGCGTCTTACTATATTCTGTTCATGTAAAACAAGTGCCTAAACCTGAAGAACAACTGTTCTAATTTAAGATTCCATTGCTATCATAGTTCAAAAAAGCACTAGGCGTTAATTGTGCGTTTTGCCACCGCCTTGCACTTTACTGACCAAAGCGCATGCTTATGCGCAGTTATGCAGATTAAGCATAGTTATGCGAAATGCGTTTTGCCAGCGCCTAGAGCCTAGGCGCGCTTAAGTGCTCGCTTAGGCGCACCTTTTTTAACTAAGATTGCTTTGCTCTTGTATCATTGCATTTACTCATACAAACTTATTTTAAATTGAAGGATCCTATCAAATCTCCAATGGCACGGCAGGTATGTTCACGCATGTTTTTTTTAACAGGTTTTCTCTTATCAATAGCTCTTTCGATTTCAATTTCAATTGTGTATACAGTTGACTTTCATATCACGCACATTACTAGCATCACAACAAAGCCAATAGTGTTGTTGTACATGTAGACCCGTGGTACCCATCTGAAATCTTGTTGTGTCGTGTAGTTTCCCACGCTTTGTATTCTTTCACTGCTGCTTTGTCTTAAACTGATATGATTTGAACCGTGTCTCTATTTTGATTTGGCAAGACAATGCAGTGACCATAGGACATAGATATATGTTTGTTTGATGCCATTATTATGTACTAGTACTTTGCAATAGAAGACTTGGTAGTTTAATCCTGTCCACCTTACTAATGAACTAGTTCACCGAAATGAGTTTCATATACTAGTACATGCTAAACTTGTTATGTGTCTGCTTGTTTCTTCTTTTAGAATGCTGAGATAATATTGGGGAAGAGTTCCTTATTAAGCAATGCTAAAGGAAGTAATGCAGATAAGGTTCAGGATAGTGACATATCCTTGTTGGTCTCCAACAAAGCTGACAAAACAGCTAAGGAAGACTATCTTGAAGACAGCGAGACAACCCCAAAGTCCTGTCTTGGTTTAGTGTTCGAGTTACTGGCCACTACCGCTTGCACAAGCTATTCAAACTCACTATCTGAATCAGTTCGGTTTCTTGAGTCTCAACTACAAGCTGAAAGACATCGATCAGCTGTGCTGCGATAAGAAGCGGAAGGACTGTGGAAGTCCCTGGAGCATTCATATGCATACTTTCTGGTGCAACAGCAAGCGTTGGAGGATTTTAGCGCCAAACAGGACAAAGCTAATCATCTTGCTAAGCTTATTGCCAGCATGGTGGATACGCAGGATAACGTTTCTTGAGCTCTTCTGAAGTTGTTTCAGTTATGCTCTTTTTTTGCTGCCGCGTTTATTTGCACTGGTGGCCAATTTTGACGGCCATGTGTATGTAATATGTTGCTTTGTTCCCTATATTTGCACTGGTGGCGAACTTTGATGCCTAGAGGATGTAACATGTGTAATAGTGGTAATAGGCTAGCCTTAATTGCTTGCTTATTTATTTCCTTATTGTCTTGTTTAGTTGTTTGCTTGTAGTCACTGCAGTTCTTTTTCTGTGTTTTTCTAGTTGCCACAATAGCCTATTTTTGGCAACTAGGCCAAAATAATCATGGCAACACACGGACTATTGTAACCATGGGCCTCCTGCAGGCCGTATGATCCATAGGCCTTCATTCAGCCATAGGACCATTGGCCTTCTATACGGGCCGTAGGATCCATCGGCCTTCTATACGGGCCTTAGGGATCAATGGGCCTTCTACGGGCTGTAGGGTCCATGGGCCTTCTACGGGCCGTACTATTCATGGGCCTCATACGGGCCGTAGGATCCATGGGCCTTCTACGGGGCGTATCATCATTTCGCCAATCATGGGCCATACTATTCGTGGACCATAACAGGCTGTTAATAGGCCGTATTTGATAACTCTATGAAAACATCCCAACGGGTACTTTTGACATGAAAACGGCCCAACGTATTAACACTCCGCAAACAGGCCGATTGTAACGACAGGCTGAATTTGGCCCACAAGCAGAAAATGACTGTAACGGGCCGTATCTAACCGAATGCTGCAAATGAGCCCAAGAATCAATGGCCCCGAGAAGGCCGAAATATAATTTGGGCTGGAAATGGGCCAATGGAATAATGGGCTGTTAATGGGTATAAAGTGATACACGGTTCATTACGAGCCGGTTTCACCACGGCTGTTAATGGGCCAAGCATTACAAAGGTCCTGAAATGGGCCGAAAGAAGTCTTGGGCCACACACGGGCCGGAAGTTAAAATAGGCTGAATCATATTGGACGGCCCAGATGACGCTACTGGGCCTAGTTCGGATAGGGCGTAACGGGCCCTGGGTTAGCGGGCTGTAAATGAGCTATATGCGAACATGCCGTTAACAAGCTTTCCGTGGGCCGGCCCGCCACCTTTTTAATAAGTCAAATGGGCTGGCCTTTTCACAGGAATGGTCCTTTCTTGGGCCGTGCCACGTGTCGCCATATCATAGGCGCCTTCGGTCCAATGAGCGGACGACATCTGTCCTAACGGTGAGCCAACACGTTTTTCCTTCAGCTAATGATGATTTTACACGTGGAAAATCCCCATTGGTCGGGGATGTTAACGGGTTATCGGATCCAAAACCCGACCCAATAGCTTAACAGTGTTCCGTTACGGTGGATGCCACGTGTCGGTCACCCTTGACGAAAGCAGTTCTGTGATGCGCGATTTATCATCATGGAAGTGGACACTTCCATGATGATAATTTTGGTAATGTCATGGAACACTTCTACGACAGCACAGGTATGACTATCTTGATTCTGTCATAAATTTGTCATGGATGTACATGCATGACAAAAAACGCGACTTATTGTGACAAACACGTATCATCACGGAAGTGTATTTTCTTTGTAGTGCTGGCTCATGCATGAGAGCCCACTTCTCCACTTTTTCCTTGCCTCTCTTTCCTCCACGTATGCAAAAATGCCATGTAAAGCGCACTATTGTACTTAGGTTGGTCGTAATGGAGAGTATCATATACTATTATCATGCATATAATACTTTTGTATGATACTACATCCGTAAGGCATAGTATCATGTGTTGGTATCATAGGATAGTTTATTTATTGTCACATAGGCATAAAGTCTGATGTGGCAAGTTAACCAAGAAGAGAGAGACTAGTTTGGTGACCCAAGGAAGAAACGGTGCTAAGCACGTGTACCTAGGTGAAAAGACAATTTTGAGTCTATAGCTAATTAAATGAAGCAAACTTATCAACAAAAAACTAATAAGCACACCATTTCATTGGAAGAGGTCACTCCTTGGCAAATGCAATAAATACTAGTACTCCCTGTGTTCCATAATATAAGAACATTTTTGGCACTACACTAGTGTCAAAAACATTCTTATATTATGGGACGGAAGGACTACGAAGAAAGAGATAGAGAGAAGTAAAATAAATAAATACACTTATAGCCAACCTTATAGCTAACCTTGTTGTACTATGAGTGACTAAGTGATGACTATGTATGACATCCCAACATCAGATAGCCTAACGCACCGTGTTAAATCTCCAAGGGCGCGACTCCATGAGCAACGCGACGGTCATGGTAGGCGCGACCATGATACGGGCTGCTGGCAGCCCTTGGATCTGAGATCAAACGGTCGCATGCTAAGTTGCTGAAAATTTGTAGAATAACCCTCCAGGATAGGATATTCACCCATAGGTCTAGAATCATGCCATGCAACCATTCGATCTCATATCCAATGGCTCTCGGAAGCCCGTATCATGGGAGAATGGAAAGCCACTACCCTACCATTCGCACGCTGGCAGTTCGCTCCTACTCGTCCTCGCACATCCTTTAATACTACAGCGGTTCGCTCCTTATCGTCCCGTCCTTTCACATTACGACAGTTCCACTAATCCTAACCCTCCTCCCAAATCCATGGCATCCCAAATCTCCATGATCAGCGGTGAGTACAAGGTTAGAACCATTACCGGTGATGAGTTCGACGTCATCTACACTCATTCTTCTACGACGGTGAAAGGATGCCTTTCTCGCTTCAGACGCATGTTCAAAAACTCAGATGATGAGTGGGTCGTTGGGCTAGATGTTGAGTACACCACAGTCCTGGGACGAGAGAAGGATCTAAAGGAGGAAGAGAGGAAGAAGCCCATCGTGATCCAGGTTTGCGTGCATGACTTATGCTTGGTCTACCACATATGCCATGCTGACGTTGAATGCCTGGATTTTAAGAACTTCCTCGAGAGCAACCTAGTCAAATTCGTTACTGTAGAGTTTAGGAATGAGAAAGAAGTCCTGGGTCGGATAGTCCTCGTTGTAGGCAACCCCTTCGACCTCCAAAAGAATTGGCTAGTGTCCTCTCATCAGCCTTCAGTGCTGACCCTGGCAGGAGCCATGGTTCATCCTTTGTACGGTAAACTGGAGAAACCTCTATACATGTTTCATCATTATGCATGGCAGCGTAATGTACTAGATGTAGACCACATCCACTACGCAGCAATGGATGGCTACCATTGTTTCAATATCTACAAGGGTTGGATGAAGATCAAGAGCCAAGTGTGCGGTTCAAGCAAAGAAGTATCGGCCAAGAGGAAGAGGGACAAGGACGATGTCGAGTACGTGGACGAGGACTCCGAGTATGGTGGCAGTGTCATTGCTCATGGTGGTTCTAATGTAGTGTCTACTGGAATAGTTGCAAAGTTTAATTTCAGGTGTGCTTAATTTAATTTGAGGGGTGTGTTGTGTTGAGCCCCCAGTAGAACTATGTTATGTTTCTTCTCGTTACTTTAACTCTTCAGTACGTACATACTAGTATTTATTACATTTCATCTTTTAGTTGGTATAGTACTACCAATCGTTTCTTCACATTATATACATACAATATATATGGCCAACATCATATAGCCAGCAGTTTAGTTGTCAAAGAATTTTAGGGTGCTTAGTTTTGTCAAAGAATTCCAGGTTGCTTAGTTTTATTTGAGGGGTGGGTTGTGCTGGACACCATTATTGTACCTAGCGTTTTTAATAGTACTATATGCATAATTTGGCGACGAGCACTCTCTATATGTACCACTTTTCTTAATTTCAAGTTTTGCTCCATGGGGCAATCCATCGATACTACCACTGTACAAAAGTATTCATTTTTTAAAAGGCTAGAGGGCGGGGCAGTCTAGCTTGGTCGGTTTCACGAGAGGCGAGGGCCTTTGTGATTTGATGGTTCATTACTAATGGAAGGCGGGGCCTTGTGATTTGACTGCTCGTATAAATGCGCCAACAACCTGAGGAGGAGCAAAGAACCGTGCGGTATACTCAAGTTTTCCTTTGGAGTAGTACTACGACGGAGGAGCACGAAACACGGAAGCTCAGTGCCATATGGCAATAAAAATGATCTAATTTGCTAGTCATCTCATTGTTAGCATTGTTCTATTAATTCCCTCAAAAAAACATTGTTCTATTCATGCCTCGTAGAGAACGTGACACGTGCAGCGAAACACCCGAAGCAAAAGATGAAACACAGGAGCAAAAGAAGAAGGAAGATTATCACCCCAAATGATCTAATTCGCCGCGGAGTCGTAACTGCTTCTTCATCGTCTCCACGACCTCCATTTCCTTGCGCGTCTCCTCCGCCATCTTCTTCATTCAATCCATGATGTGGGATTTCTCGACGTGGGCCTTCGTCATCTATTCCATGGCCGCATTACGTACCTTGACAGCAGTCGGGTGCTCGATGCGAAGCTTCGCCAACTCCTCCTTTTGTTCCATGACGACGGCCTGCAGCATCTTCATCGACGAACTACTATTCTCATGCAGCTTCGTCCAGCCGACGTTCTTCTCCTTCAATAGGTCGATCTCGTGGCAGAGCTTCGCCTTGTCCTCCTGAAGTCGCAGGATTTCGCGGGTTACCTTCTTCTCCAAGGCAATGCTCTTCTTCAGCAGCATCACCAAGCCGACGGTCAACCCCCCCTGCTTATTGAGCTCAGCGGGCATGTCGTCGAGGCTCTCCTTCTGCAGCTCCACCAAGCCTTGGATGAACTCCTTCTGCTTATTGAGGTACTTATTGAGCTGATCGGGCATGCTGTCGAGGGATAACGACTCCAGCGCCGCCGGCTCGGCATGTTTGCCTCCGCGGCTAGGGCGCTCCTCGGAGCCATCACCTGCCCGTGAGAGATCTTTCGTGGTCTCTGCGTGGTGGCGAGCCCTCTTTTTATTTTGCAGCCTTGGTTGCCGCTCCCTTGTTACGAGTAGTTCTCGACCTAGAGCTCCGCTCACCGGCCGTGGCAAGGACGGACGAAGAAGAAGCACTTATGAGGAGGAAAGATCGAGTAATTTCCGGTTAGGTAGTTCCCCTTTTTATAACCTAAGTACTAGCACTAGTACTAATACCCGCATAGTGGGAACACGTTCAGGTTTGGTACGTACTAGTAGGTGTGAGCAGGCTTTCGAATGGGATGGGAACAAGGTAAAGATTAATTGATGGTTTTGGTTTCGAGGCCCAAAACGGCGCCCGATGAGTTTAGTGGAACATAAATTTCAAGTACACTACACTGCTCAAATGCGTAAATATTATGTTACTGTCAAAAATTGGCACAAAATACGATCGAGACCAATGGAAGTACTACTAGCAACCCATGATTTAACTACTCACACGCACGCACTGGAGTAGTAATGTCTTTCTTCTGCCCTCACGTCCACTCAATTTTCATGTGCTATATTAATTGACCATCAATGAAGTGAACGACTTTACATGCATCAAATTATCACACGGGGTGGATCTTGGTACAAAATTGCGTCCACCCGTGTACCCGCGTGTGCGTGCGAGGGAATGAGTGCGTGCGTGGCGTGCGTGCACATCTTCGCTTCGTGCATGTACCGACACTATGGCTCAGGGAGGACGAGTACATTCTTCTGGAACCAGTAGCACATCACTATGATCAATCCACACAAGGAGGTCGCGACAACGCCTCCACATGTGCCACGTGGCTTCATGAATGTAGCGTGCCATTGGAATTCTAATTTATGTGTTTTTCACATACTCGAAGTACTAGTAAGGTACACGTGCATTGCACGCTTCAGATTTTGCAACCAAATTATGAATAAATACACACTATAGCATGTAAGCTCTGAGTCATATATGCCTGATGTAGACCTTCGTTTATTTCTTATAGTTCATCTCATTCAAAATCAATTAGTTTTTATAAAAAAGCCAGGGCCTCTTGGATTTATAGGATTTCCAAAAGGCGCGAATAGGAAAAACATGGGATTATAGTGGAATGTCGTCTTGAATCCTACAGGATTGTACGAGTGTTTGATTGTGCATAGAAAAAACACAGAATTCTTTCAAAGAGGTTTGACTGGATGGAATGTTCCCTATGAAATCTAGTGCAAATGAATCATATGGAAAAATTCCTATGGTTTACAATCCGACGAATCAAACAACCAAGGTAGGAAAAATTCCTAAGGATTATAATCCTCCAAAATTCCTTTGACAAACCTTTGAATCAAAGAAGCCCTTAATCTATTTTATTATTTAGGGAATTGTGCATTGTAAAGCATGAACTAAAAACAAATAATGGCAATTCAACTAGAAAAAAAGTTTGGGTAGTTATGATACGGAAGATTCTAGAACAAAAGAGAACCACTCTTGTCTTGAGGTTTGTGCATTATGCTTAACTTCAACCATGGAGTCTGCTAGATTGTACATGTGGCAAAATCCGGTGGGGGCTAGAAGATGGTTCGAGGGGCCGAGTGGAAGGAGACTATGAAGGAATGCACAAGTGTGAGACCGATATTTAGAGAGAGGGGGCAAGAACGTGCGCTGTTGCGCGCAGTAGCGGAGCCATGAAAAATAAATGAGCTAGGGGGCCAAGCATTGCTAATCCTTTATGTGGAGGGTCAATTCATGAACTTAAACCATTTTTAGCAGCAATTGTCTAATGATCACATTCATATTAGCCTCGATATATAGTGATGTAAGGGGGCGGGGCAGGGCCCTTACTGCCCCCTGTCTTCGCCATTGTGCACGCGTCTGAGAGATGAAGCGGAAGGCATGGATGATGAGAGGGGGACGTTGGATATATAATTAATGTGGGTGTATTAGCTATATATGTTAATCCTATATAGAGAGGTATATATTGATCGATGTGGATGTGGGAAATAGGGTGACACCTCACTGGATATATCGATTGATCGGTTTGTGTGGAAAACTATGAAAGACCTAGCTATATACACACATACATAGAGGAACATTGATTGTTGCGCATGCATGCGTGAGAGATAAAGAATGCCCGATATGATGGAGAGGGGGATGTGTGTGGGTGTGTGCCTTCATGCGAGACCGACCTGAAGAAAAAGATTTCATGTGTGCGATGGATAATGCCGAATGGTAGTGTGTGTGCATGCATGCACGAGAGAAAGTTAGTGGTACAATTATAAAGAGAAGACGACTGTGTGGGTGTAAAACACTAGGTGAGGTCATAATCAATGTAAAGTTGAATTCAGATATTTGAATAAGAGATCCTGATGTTTGAAACCCATGCATGCATGAATATAACGGAGATCTGCGCGGTGTGGTTTGGAAACAAGCATGTTGTAATGTATACACATTGAACAAGGTTAGACTGATTTGAATTTGAGATACCGATGGCAGACATCATTTGGCCACGTTGCATCCATGCATGGACACACTATTCTAATTGGAGATGATGGGTGGCTTTCGCATCACATATCTATATCTATACCCCTATATATATATATTATATTTTATATTTTTTATATTGTGTGCGGGTAACTTTAACTTTGAAAGATGGTCGTTGGATGAGGCGAATCCGATGGTCCAAAGATGGCAAATTTGAGCACTACTGGCCGTTGGATATCATCTAGATTCCACCAGATTTTGCCACATGTATAATCTAGAAGACTCCATGGTTGAACTTATGCATAATGCACAAACATCAAAACACAATCACTTATTCTTTGTTCTAGAATCTTCCATATCAGAATTGCCCAAATGTTTTTCTACATGATTTTCCATTATTTGTTTTTACTTTATGTCTTACAACGTACAATTCCATGAATCTTAAAATAGATTAGCTTTCTTATAAAAAAATAGAAGATTTTGAATGAATTGAACTATAAGAATTAAACGAACATCTACATCATGCATATATGACTCAAAGCATACATGCTATAATGTGGTATTTATTCATAATTTGGTTGCCAAATCTCATGCATGCAATGCACGTGTACCTTACTCTAGTCTAAGTGGTGTTTGTGTGTGTGTTGTGCGTGTTGTGGTGCAAATTGTCTTTTTTTGGTACACGTTAAGCTTGTTCTTTCGAAGTTTCAAGCCATGCCTTGTTATGCTGAAAATTCAAGCTAGCGTCTCTGTCTATCATGCTGCAAAACTCCCGCCTCTTCAACTCGCGCCTTGTTAGCCCGAAATATGTATATCTTTGTCTCGTTGTGCTCCAACAACTCCCTCCATCTCAACCCGCGCCTTGCTATTCCAAAATTACAACGCGCACGAAAACTCCCACCTCCTGTGAAATCCCGACACACAAAATGCCCGTGGTACCCCAGAACCGAAAGAACCGCCTCAAATCGGTGGGAGTACTTTCGTAACTTACCCCACATTTCGGACAAGCGCGTCCCACCGCCATCCCATCCGCCCACCCATTCGTACAACGAGTCCGCGAAAACCCATGACAAAACCCCACACCCTGCTCCGTCCTCCAACCAGCCGGAGCCTCTTCCCCGACGACGTCATCCACAGCAAAACCTTGACGTCCCTCATCCACCGTATCCGATGAGGATCCGTCATCGATCTCGTTGTCCCACTGGTTTAGCCACCCCGTCCTCCACCTCCAAGGAGCTGCCCCGACATTCCCCTCGTCTTTTGCGTCACCTCCATTCCCACACCGCCGTCTTCACCTGCACCATCGAAAGTGCATCATCATCACCATTTCCTCGGATGAAGCTGCGGCATAATCGGCGCCACCAAAGAGGTTGTATGATAATCGCTGCATTTTCTTCTTGATTCAATCTCACGGTGCTGCCGGCACTCGGTCCCGAGCCGACACGGCACGGCTCCATCCACGGCGGTGTCGCCGGCACTTCCTCCATGGCGTCGCTCCCTTGGCGACGACGTCCACATCAGTAGGAGCTGCTGCTGCTTTAGCTCTCACTCGCGATGCTGCTCTACTCTTGCTCTCGGTCCCCTGCCTGGTCTTCTCTTGCTATTGCTCTTGCTCGCGCTGCTGCTCTCGCTCTTGCTATTACTTGTGATGCTGCTCCGATTTAGCTACACTTCAGTCGACTGAATCGACTTTTGGGCCAGTCGATTTTCAGGGGGTGGGGGGGGGGGAGTGCTCGCCTGAGTGAAGGAAGAACCAGCCACAGGGGGGAGGGGGTCTCGCTGGAGAGGTACCCCACTATGTATCTTAGGGTTCAGGGTGGGGGCGGTGGTCGCCCGCGGTGTCGGCCGTTGGTGGGGCGGTGGCGTGGGGATCACTGGAGAAAAAGCTCGGCACGGGGGGGGCTAGAGGGATGGCCGGGGCGCCGGCGAACCGGTGGTGGAGAGTGTTTTCGGGGCGGGCAGGGCGGCACACCACCGGCTGCGGGCGGCGGGGGGCTGCCGTTTGGCCGGTGGTGGCCGGAGGATCAGGGGGGTGGAGGATGAAGATGAACCACAGGCCCTTGATGTCGTATCCAACGGCTTCAAAATCGACTGACCAGAGATGAAAAAGTTAGTCGACCGACGCGTAGCCTCACCTTGCTAGTGTGTTCAGTTTCGGCAGCAAAATTCAGTTTCGACAGCAAAATTCAGTTTTGACAGTTAAGTTCAGTTTCGACAGTTAAATTCAGTTTCGACAGTTAAGTTCAGATATGAGAGGCTGATCTATTTTACATCTAGCACTTTGTGGTAATGTATTTTATGTCATGTATTGGAGATGCTATTAGAATTCCACTCAGATTAACATTTTCTCTCTTGTCCTGCTTCAGCCCGGGCATCGTACAACTCACCGGAGCTGCTCCAACGATGAAACCCTCCATCACAGCGGAGCTATACCTCGGGCTCCATCTCCAGACGCCTAAGTGTTGGGGTATACGGTAGGGTGCATCGACTGCAAATTAAAATGCCTACACGCAGAACAACCAAGAACATGCTACGGGAGATGGATCACAAATTGTTACCACTAGAGGCGCAGTGCCGTGCAGCGGAAGAAGAGTTGGGGCAGCGCATCCGCATGGATCATCCTCCTCGTCCGATCTCCCTCGAATAGCCGGTTGTCCGATCCAACGTACTAGTTCGCCGGAGCAGCGCAAGTGCACCGCCTCTAACGGTATCCGCGCGTACAGGAGGAACACCATGCGGCGGACTGCTAGGTCCGATCACACAGTCGGCGACGAGTGGATGTGGCTATTCGCAACACATGCAAACCCTAGTCGCAGCGCTAAAGTGATCAACCGCATGAGTGTGCCACACCCCCACTTTATATAGGCGTCCGTCGCAGGCTCAACACTTGGGCATCACACGGACCCTGTCGGTGTACTAGAGTAGGGATACCCTAGTACCCCGAACTTGTGCACGGGCAGTTGCAGCGCCCCGCGGCAAGGGCTTGCCAGGTGACCGCCAAGGTCCTCCATGGCTCCTTTGGAGCCATTCAAGAACAAAGTGTTCAAGTCAAGGAGACAAGGCCCCGGCAAGAGGAGCTTGCCGGGAAGGCCAACCAAGGCATCTCAGGGAACTTGCCGCGACGCGCCACGCGTCCCGGCAAGGCCCGGTGAGCGACAAGCTTCGCGCGACAAGACAACAACCGTGGCAAGGCGCTTGCCGCGGCAAGCGGCCACTCTGTGCCCATGCTCCAGCGCATCCACCAACGTGTCGCCCTGGGAGCCTTTCCAGGCACGCGTGGCGGGAGACTGTGCAGCGAGCGGTGCGCGGTGGCATGCGATGCTGACAAGATCGCCATCGTGGCAAGCGGTGGCGTCCCTGACGGTCCTTTCCTGCACTGTTTGGGCGACGCAGACGGGCATTTAATGCCTTTGTCCCCTGCCGTCAGGGTTAGGTAGGATGCACTGTACAGGTAACTGTACCAACCACCTCTCTTTTTACAGTTGTACCCTTCTTTGCGTTGCCACCCGTCGGTGACCCCTTGAGCATATAAAAGGAGGCCCATGTGCAACGTAGAGGGGTTTCGGCTCAGTTGGAAACCAGAAAGCACTCACGCTCGGTCTCGTGTATACTGTAGCGCTCCGCGCTCCCAAGCAAGAGCTCAATACAACCAGACAAGCAGCAGTAGGAGTATTATCTATCCGGAGAGCTCCGAAGCTGGGTAAACTGCTCGTGTGCTTCGCCTCGATCTGCTCTTCGTGCGACCTCCGCCCCCCGCCGAACCGAAAGGGGCTCGGTCCGCCAGTCCCATAGGTGTTCGTGGATCAGTTTCCCCGACATCTTTGGCGTGCCAGGTAGGGGCTCGGCCCGCCGGTCCCATAGGTGTTCGTGGATCAGTTTCCCCGACATCTTTGGCGCGCCAGGTAGGGGGCGTCAAGATTGTGTGAACCTGATCCGGCGTTCACACGAGCTAGATCTTTATATTCTTCATCAACATGCCACCGAAGAAGAAGGCTTCGGAGGCAGCTGTTCCGTCCGCGTCGATCCCACCGCCACCGGAGCAAGCGGGTGGTGGGGTGGACGCCGGCGGAAGAACGGACGTGGACGAGGAAGCTTACGGTGCTGCCAGGTCCAAAGACAAGGCTGCGCAAACCTTGGTGTCCGTCCATCCGCCGCGCCCATCTCAGGAGGCGCGGGACCGATAGCGTCATGGTATTCGCAGTACCATACGTTTGTTGGACCAAGATCAAGCTGGTGGATCCCGGGGCACTCAAGACCAGCATGCACGCCAACGTGCCGGCACGAGTGAGACACGGTCGCCCGGATGGGATACTGCTCCTTCTAACATGGTTAGAAGTCCGAGCATATCCCGCTCCTCACGCCGTCCGCCACTGCCGCCCACCACTCCGGCAGAAGCTTTGGCGCGAGCTCAACTGCTCCTGGATTACCCTCCGACGTCGGACAAGATCGATGAATGGAGGGCAACCATTCAGAGTCTCATCGGCAATGCCAACGGCGACACTCCGCGGCAGCCGAATACATCGCTGCCGCGGCAGGACTGCCAGGCACGAGCCGGTGGCGACGAAACTGGTGGGCGTGCAACCACCGTGCACTCTCCACCCCGAAGGCCAAGATCGCCGACTCGCCGGATCCACCTCGACAGCGACTCCACCGCATCGTCGGATCTACGAGCTCGTCGCGATCAGTGCCAAGTTCTTCACGATCGACAGCAAGAAGACGCTCGAACTCGCATCGAGCGACGAAGAGAAGCGCGACGTCAATCCGACCAGCGCGATGGGCCCTCTGTCGACATGCATGCGCCAGGGGAACCAGGCGACTTGCCGTACACGGTAGGTTGCCCTGCGTTCACTCGTGACCTGCGGCAAGTCCAGTGGCCCAGTAAGAAAAATTTCAAACTAGACGTGCCAGAGAAGTACGACGGCAAGACGCATCCGTCGGAGTTCCTCAGCATCTACACCATTGGGGTGCAGGCTGCCGGGGGACGAGATGACAAGATCCTTGCCAACTACTTCCCGCTGGTGCTCAAGCCCAATGTCAGATCCTGGCTCATGCACTTGCCGGACAACTCCATATCTTCTTGGGCCGATCTATGCCATCAGTTTGTCGGCGCCTTCACAGGCGGCCACAAGCCTCATGGCAAAGAGAGCGACCTTCATCTGCTCGCCCAGAAGGAAGGAGAGCCCCTGCGCAAGTACATTCAGAGATTCAGCAGCGTACAGCACAACATCCCAGATGTCCACCCTGCCGCGGTAATCAGCGCGTTCCATCAGAACGTGTGAAACCGCAGGATGCGGGAGGAGATGGCGATGTGCAAGATAAGAGACATCAGTGAGCTATATGCCCTGGCCGGCAAGTGTGCACGTGCTGAGGAAGGGAGGAGACTCCCCGGAGAGAATATAGGAGCAGGAGGATTTGACAGTGAGGATGCCGCCCCGGCAGGGAAGAGCCGGCGGCGGAACAACAGGAAGAAGAAAGGCAAAGATGTACTAGTTGTTGAGCAGTTCGGCAAGAAACCCAAAGCTGGTAGCTCCGACAAGGAGGTGGCCGCAGCTACGGCGGTCGCCGACAAGCAGGACGGCACCAACAAGCAGTACTGCAAGATCCACCGCACCAAGGGCCATGACCTCCAGAGCTGCAAGAAGGTCGAGCAGCTTGTTGAGCAGCAAAAGGCTGAATATGAGCGACGCGACAAGGAGAAGGCCCATGAAGGTGCTGGAGGATCCGGCAAGAAACGCCCCGGCTGAGGAGGACGCCGCGGCAAGGCCAAGCAGCGGCAAGGAGACAGGCCTCCCCGCGGCCGCGACAAGGATGAAGATGACAACGACGATGAAGATATGGATGATGATGAGACCGATGAGCTGCAGTTTCAGTGTCGGTGTACTAAAGTAGGGGGGGTACATTAGTACCCCGAACTTGTGCACGGGCAGTTGCGGCAACCCGCGGCAGGGCTTGGCGGGCGTCCGCCAAGGTCCTCCGCGGCTACGTTGATGCCGTTCAAGAACGGAGTACTCAAGCTAAAGCCCCCGGCAAGAGGAGCTTGCCGGGAAGGCCAACCAAGGCCCCGGCAAGAGGAGCTTGCCGGGAAGGCCAACCAAAGCCCCGGCAAGAAGAGCTCGCCGGGAAGAAAACAAAGGCCCTGGCAAGAGGAGCTTGCCGGGAAGGCCGACCAAGGCGCCTCCAGAGGACTTGCCGCGACGCCCCGCGCGTCCCGGCAAGGCCCGAGGGCTGGCAAGCTTGCCGGCACGACAAGAGGAGGACCGCGGCAAGGCACTTGCCACGGCAAGATTGCCAACCAAACTCCAGCACATCCGGCGACGTGTCATCACAAGGCCGTCCCAAAGGCACGTGGCGAGGCACTGCACAGCTATGCGGAGCGAGGTGGCAAGCGGAGCTGACAGAAACGCCATCGTGGCAACCGGTGGCTCACTTGACGATCGCCTCCCTGCACTGTTGGGGCGACCGGACGGGCATTAAATGCCCTTGTCCCCTGCCGTCAGTTAGGTAGGGGGGACTGTTGGTCACTGTTACACCAACCTGCGTTTTTACCTTTCTACCGCCTCTTCTTACGCTGCCACCTGTTGGTGCCCCCTTTAGACTATAAAAGGGAGGCCCATGCGCACGTAGAAGGGGTTCGGTTGGGTGGGGTTCGGTTCGGTTCGGTTCGGTTGGGTTCGGTCCAACACATACACACCACACCACCGTGCGCTCGCATTCGAGCAAGATCAAATAACAACACAAAGCAGCAGTAGGAGTTTTATCTCTCCGGAGTGCTCCGAAGCTGGGTAAAAAGATCGCCCGCCGTCTCTCTCACCCACCGCGCGCCCGGGACCTCGATCCGCTCTGCGCGCGGCCTCCGCCCCCCTCTGCGAACCAGAAAAGGGGCCCCCCGTGCCCCATAGGTGCCCGGCGGTCACGGAAGTAGACCGTGCGCCCGCCACGACATCTTTGGCGCTCCAGGTAGGGGGCGCGTCGAGGTCGTGAGCATCCGATCCGGTCTCCGCGCGCGCTGCATCAACGCCTTCATCGACATGCCAACGAAGAAGAAGCCTTCGGAGGTAGCCGCTCCGTCTACATCGATTCAGCCACCACCGCCGGAGCAAACGGGCGGTGGAGTGGGCGCCGGCAGAGTAGCGGGCGCCGACGGTGGGACTCGCGTCGTCACCAGATCCAAAAACAACGCCCCTCAAGCGTTGGCGACCATGCATACACCGCACCCTTCCCAGGAGGTGCAAGGTCGACAACACCCCGGTGCTCCCAGCACCGTGTTCGCGTTGGAGCAAGGCCAAGCTGGCGGGTCGCGAGACGCTCGAGGTCAGCATGCACGCCCGCATGCTGGCGCGAGCGAGGTACGGTCGCCAGGGCGGGGTGACGCACCTCCCAATCCAGTTGGGAGTCCGAGCACATCCCGCTCCTCGCGCCGCTCGTCGCCGCCACCACCCAAGAAAGCAGAGGAAGCGCTGGCCCGAGCCCAGCTGCTCCTAGACTACCCTCCGGCGCCGCACAAGATCGACGACTGGAGGATGACCATATACAGTCTCATCGCCTTCGCCAACAGCGACAAGCCCCGGCGAGGCGTCCAAGCGCAAGCCGACGCCGACAAGACCGCTGGGGGAGCCACCTCCGTGCACTCCCAGCCCCGAAGGCCGAAATCGCCGGCTCGTCGGACCAACCCCGACGGAGACTCCACCGCGTCGTCGGACCCACGAACTCGACGCGACCAGCGCCACGTTCTCCAAGAACGGCGGCACGAAGACGCTCGCACCCGCATCGAGCGCAGAAGGGAAACGCGACGTCAATCTGACCAGCGTGCTGGGCACACTATCGACATGCATGCACTAGGGGAGCCAGGCGACTTGCCGTACGCGGCAAGTTGCCCTGCGTTCACCCTCGAGCTGCGGCAAGTCCAGTGGCCCAAAACCAAGAACTTCAAGCCAGACGTGCCCGAGAAGTACGATGGCAGGATACATCCATCAGAGTTCCTCAGCATCTACACCATCACGGTGCAGGCTGCCGGAGGGCGCGATGAGAAGATCCTCGCCAACTACTTCCCACTGGTACTCAAGCCCAATGTCAGATCTTGGCTCATGCACTTGCCGGACGGTTCCATCTCTTCATGGGATGACCTGTGTCATCAGTTTGTCGGCGCCTTCACGGGCGGCCACAAGCCTCATGGCCAGGAAAGTGACCTCCACTTGCTCGTTCAGAAGGAGGGGGAGCCCCTGCACAAGTACATACAGAGATTCAGCCAGGTGCAACGCAACATCCCAGACATCCACCCTGCCGCGGTTATCGGCGCCTTTCATCAGAACGTGCGTAACCGCAGGATGAGGGAGGAGATGGCGATGTGCAAGATCAGAGACGTCAGCGAGCTCTATGCTCTGGCCGACAAGTGTGCACGGGCTGAGGAGGGGAGGAAAATCCCCGGAGAGGTTGCGGGAGCAGAAGGATCTGATAGTGAGGATACCGCCCCGGCAAGGAAGAACCGGAGACGGGACAACAGGAAGAGAAAGACTAAGGATGTGCTAGCCGTTGAGCATTCCGGCAACGGAGGCGGCTCCGACAAGGCCAAGGCCGATGACTCTGGCGAGGCTGTGGTGGCCGCCGACAAGCAGGATGGCTCCGGCAAGCGGTATTGCAAGATCCACCGCACCAAGGGCCACGATCTCCAAACCTGCAAAAAAGTCGAAGAGATGGCGGAGCTGCAGAAAGCAGAGTACGAGCGTCGCGATAAGGAGAGAGCCCAGGGAGGTGGCGAAGGATCCGGCAAGAAACTTCCCGCCCGGGGAGGATACCGCGGCAAGCCCAAGCCGCGGCAAGGAGATAGGCCTCCCCGCGGCCGCGACAAGGACGAAGATGAAGATGAGATGGAGGAAGATGAGACCGATGACCAAGAGTTTCAGAAGGCGACAGAGGTGCTGTGCATCGACGGCGGCGCCTCTCTGCACGCCTCGCACCGCCAACTCAAGCAGTGGGTGCGAGAGGTGAACGCAACGGAGCCATCCGTCGAGGTGCGCAAGCCTCTGAAATGGTCCGGCACGCCCATCATTTTCGATGTAGAAGACCACCCTGATCGCATCACTGCGGTCGGGTGCTTGCCGATGTTGGTCTCACCAACAATCCGCAACCTCAAGGTCACGAAGATGTTGGTTGACGGCGGGGCTGGCCTGAACCTGATTTCCTCCACAGTGCTCAAGAAGCTCCAGATCCCCGACAGCGAGCTCGAAGAGACTAGTACCTTTCAAGGGATAAATCCGGGAAGGAGCAAGCCCAAGGGGAAGATCACATTGCCAGTGACATTTGGCAGTGAGCTGAATTTCAGGACAGAGAGGGTCACCTTCGATGTTGCTGATATCCCATTACCCTACAATGGGATACTCGGCCGACCAGCGCTTGCCAAGTTCATGGCAGCCTCTCACTACGCATACAACGTGCTCAAGATGCCTGGCCCGATGAGTATCATTTCTGTCCAAGGTGACAAGAGGGATGCACTCATCTGCGCCGACAAGATTTACCGGGAAGCAGCAGCCGCAGCAGAGCGCGAGCCACTTGCTGCTGAAGCTCCCCGGGGGAAGGAGAAGCTCAAGTCCGGCAAGTGCAGCCCTGATGCCCACTCCGGCAAGTGCACCTCCTCGGAGTGCTGCGCTGCCGTCGAGAGCGCACCATCGAGCTCCACCGGCAAGTGCAAGAAAGCAAAGGCAAATCCGCAAAAGATCAAGCCCGGCAAGAACAGCTCTGGTATCTGCTCCGGCAGGCACGCCTCCCCGGAGTGCCGCGCTGCCGTCGAGGATGCGCAATCGAGCTCCGCTAGCCAGTAGGGCGAAGAAAGCGTCCAGCTTTAAGCTTTTGGATTGTACTCCCTGAGAATCCATACCTTGTACGAAGAACCTGCGCGCAGAAGGGTCGAATCGTGGCTAAGTTGCGCCCTTGGTCCGTTTCGAGTCCGCTCAACGATGAAAGCACGCCGCAACTAGCCCAACGAGTTCTTCTTGCCGGAAGCAACACCGCCAACGGGCTGCTGATGTCCCGCACTCAGCAAGTGTGTTTACACCGGTAGGTTCCCTGAAAGCGCGGGGGGGGGGGTGAAAATGTACAAGGGAGGGAGTCAAGGGAGGAGCGCGGCTTCGCCGGACCAGGAAAGACAGAAAAGCTAAGTCACCCGAGCTCGAGCGCATAGCTCTTTTCTTTAGTTTTGAGCGCTTATGTTATGTTCCTCGTATGTTCGTCCCTTGTACGAAAAACCCGTGCGCTGAGGAGCCAACTCATGGTTAAGTTGCGCCCTTGCTTTGTTTTCGAGTCCGCTCAACAATGCAAGCGCGCTGCAACTGGCCCGAGAAGGTTTCTTGCCGGGTACAACACCGCCAGCAGGCTGCTGACGTTCCGCACTCAGCAAGTGTGTTAGCACCGGCAAGTTCCCTAGAAGCGTAGGGCAAAAACGTACAAGGGGTAGAATGAAATCGAGGATGTAACGTAGCAAGCCTTGCCATGGGGCGTCCTTTGTATGAGAAACTTGTGCGCAGAGGAGCTAACTCGTGGTTAAGTTGCGCCCTTGCTTTTTTTCGAGTCCGCTCAACAATTCAAGTGCGCTGCAACTGGTCCGAGGAGGTTTCTTGCCGGGTACAACACCGCCAGCAGGCTGCTAACGTTCCGCACTCAGCAAGTGTGTTAGCACCGGCAAGTTCCCTAGAAGCGTAGAGTGTAAACATGCAAAGGGTGAAACATGGCATCGCATTGCCCAACTTGAGATTACGTTGCAAAGAATAACTTATTTCAGCGCTGTCTTAGTTATTTTTGTGACTGTAATAACAGCGACAAGGAGAAACCAGAAGGGCGCACTGGCGAAGAGGCCCCGGCAGGCCGATTTCACTGGGGGCTGCGGCCGCCAAGATCCCTACACGGCAAGTCAGGGTCCCCGGGGGCAACAACGCTGGCGGCAAGGACAGAGCAAGGCGCACCAGCGCCTAGGTCCCGGCGGAGCCAAAGTTGCCGGGGGCTGCAAATATCAAGATTCACCCCCGGCAAGCCAGAGTCGCCGGGGGCTGTAATACCAGATAAGTTTTCCATCCCTCGTCATGCATCCTCTTGTGGGCTGGGGAAAGCGAGGCCGCGTCTCTGAACGATCATGCCTTGTACGGAAAGAACCTGTGCGCGGAGGAACCGACTCGTAGCTAGTCGCGCACCGGCTTCGAGTCTGCTCGATAATTTAGGTGAACTGCGGCTAGCCCAACGACAAGGTTTCTTGTCGGCTGCGACACCGCCGGCAGGGAACCAACTCATAGCTAGTTGCCTTACTGTCGTTTCGAGTCCGCTCAACGACTTAAGTAAGCCGCGACTAGCTCCGCGACAAGGTTTCCTGTCGGTTGCAGTTCCGTTACCGATGTTCCGCACTCGGCGCTCACGGCAAGGTGCCCGCGCCGGCAAGTTCCCTAAAAGCGTAGGGCAAAAACGTACAAGGCACGCAATCAAGTAAAAGACTTAATCCGGCAAGCTTTCCCCTCTTTTCATTAAAAAACATCCCAATTTAGTGTGAGTCCATGGAGGATGAAAAACATGATAGAGAGGATTAAAAGCTTTAAATACAGCTAAGGCCCGAAGGCTTACAAATTAAAAGATAAGGTGCCCGTAATCCCTCTCCTGTTTTCTCTCTTCAGGAGGTAGGTCAAGGAGGCCCCGGCAAGAGAAGCTTGCCGGGGAGGGCAAAAGAAACGCCTAGGCGAGCTACGGGTGCCAGAAGACACCAAGAGAACTTCCCGGGGCCCGGCCAGGAACTTGGCGGAGACGGAGGCGCCGGAGGCAGAGCTCGAAGACGGGGCGGCAGGACGTCAGCACGCTGTCGAGGGCACCTCACCCTCGTACTCCGACTTGACGGCCTTGCCACCACCCCTCTTCCTCTTCCGCCGCCTCCCTACGCCAGCCGCCCAAGGAGACAGCCCCGGGGAGTTCAGAAGGCCGGCGACCCGGATGATGGGGTCGCCGGTGGCGCGCGCGAGGCAGCGTTCGACGCCTAGTCGGACCCGCCGTCCTCGTCGTCGCTGTCGCTCCCCTCCTTGTCACTCTCGCTCGAGGAGGGACCTTCGCTATCGGAGGAGCTGTCCACGCAGCATCTCGCCCGAGTGCCGGAGTCCCCGAAGACCTTGACGGCGAGAAGGTTGCCCTCCATTAACTTAAAATGGAGGGTAAACCCCGCCGTCAAGCTATGGATGCGGGCGAATGTCTTCCACCCTCGGTCGAAGTACATCACGCCGGGGGCTGGGGATACGACACTAACTCGAGTGCTGCTGATCTCGCAGCCCCTCATGCGCAACTCCAGCATCTCGGGCGGGTCCGGCTCCATCGCGCTTGCAAATGGAGCCGGAAGACGGAGGCGTCGACGAGGTGCCCGGCGCAGCTTGACGAAGAACTCCCTCGGCCTCGCCCCCTCCATGTTCCCCTCTCGACCGACTCCACCACCGCAGGAGCGACAAAGGGAGGGATGCGCTGTCTGGCGGCAACCCTCGCCGCCACCAAGGAGGGGCCAGGATTCCCTTTCTCCATGGCGAATGGGAGGAAGGGGAGCAGAAGTTAAAAAAGAAAGAAGGAGATGAAGGAGTGTGGGCTTCTGTGCCCCCCTGGTCCTTTATAAAGGAGCAGGGTGGGAGCCCGGCCGCCCCGCTCGGCGAATCAAGGCACGGGAAAGCAGGGAATCGGGGCCGACCCGCTGCCTCTCCTCACGCCGGCCCAGATTCCCCAAATCCCGCCGTCCGTGACCCCAAGCACATGGGAGCCGCGTGGCAGGGATGCAGCGCCGAGTGGACGGGTGAGGCAGTCTCGCCCCACCCCGTGAGCATGGGAGCGGACGCCTGAAAAGCCGCGCGCTGGCCCCGTCCAGTAAATGCACCACGCCCCCACACCTACCTCCGTTTAGGAAGGAGAGCGTGGGCCGTCCCCTCCATCATGGCTTGATGCGTGCTCGCGAGGACTCAGCCCCGCACGCACCGCCCATGTCGCCCACGATGCCGCGTTCGACGCGTGCCGTTGCGGGAGGACGCGTTGGAAGCAGAGTTCGATTTTGTGTGGACCCAGGCCACGCGTGCCCGTGCACTGTTTTGGGCCTGGCCCAACAACGCTCGGCACCGTGTATGGCCCAGGCCCGGGGGCTACTGTCGGTGTACTAAAGTAGGGGGGGTACCTTAGTACCCCGAACTTGTGCACGGGCAGTCGCGGCAACCCGCGGCAGGGCTTGCCGGGCGTCCGCCAAGTTCCTCCGTGGCTACGTTGATGCCATTCAAGAACGGAGTACTCAAGCTAAAGCCCCCGGCAAGAGGAGCTTTCCGGGAAGGCCAACCAAGGCCCCGGCAAGAGGAGCTTGCCGGGAAGGCCAACCAAAGCCCCCGCAAGAAGAGCTCGCCGGGAAGAAAACAAAGGCCCCGGCAAGAGGAGCTTGCCGGGAAGGCCGACCAAGGCGCCTCCAGAGGACTTGCCGCGACGCCCCGCGCATCCCGGCAAGGCCCGAGGGCTGGCAAGCTTGCCGGCACGACAAGAGGAGGACCGCAGCAAGGCACTTGCCGCGGCAAGATTGCCAACCAAACTCCAGCACATCCGGCGACGTGTCATCACAAGGCCGTCCCAAAGGCACGTGGCGAGGCACTGCACAGCCATGCGGAGCGAGGTGGCAAGCGGAGCTGACAGAAACGCCATCGTGGAAACCGGTGGCTCACTTGACGATCGCCTCCCTGCACTGTTGGGGCGACCGGACGGGCATTAAATGCCCTTGTCCCCTGCCATCAGTTAGGTAGGGGGGACTGTTGGTCACTGTTGCACCAACCTGCGTTTTTACCTTTCTACCCCCTCTTCTTACGCTGCCACCTGTTGGTGCCCCCTTTAGACTATAAAAGGGAGGCCCATGCTCACGTAGAAGGGGTTCGGTTGGGTTCGGTCCAACACATACACACCACACCACCGTGCGCTCGCATTCGAGCAAGATCAAATAACAACACAAAGCAGCAGTAGGAGTTTTATCTCTACGGAGAGCTCCGAAGCTGGGTAAAAAGATCGCCCGCCGTCTCTCTCACCCACCGCGCGCCCGGGACCTCGATCCACTCTGCGCGTGGCCTCCGCCCCCCTCTCCGAACCAGAAAAGGGGCCCCCCGTGCCCCATAGGTGACCGGCGGTCACGGCAGTAGACCGTGCGCCCGCCGCGACATTCAGAAAGCCACAGAGGCCCTGTGCGTTGACGGTGGTGCTTCTCTGCATACTTCGCACCACCAGCTCAAGCAGTGGGTGCGGGAAGTTAATGCAGGAGAACCACTTGTCGAGTCACGCAAGCCTCTGAAATGGTCTAGCACGCCTATCATCTTTGATATTGAGGACCACCCTGATCGCATAACTACGGTCGGGTGTTTGCCGATGTTGGTTTCACCAACTATCCGCAACCTCAAGGTCACTAAGATGCTAGTTGACGGCGGGGCCGGCTTGAACCTGATCTCCTCCGCGGTGCTCCAGAAACTCCAGATCCCTGACACCGATCTCGAAGAGACTGGCACATTCCAAGGAATCAACCCGGGAAGGAGCAAGCCGAAGGGAAAGATCACGTTGCCGGTAACATTTGGCAGCGAGTTGAACTTCAGGACTGAGAGGGTCACTTTTGACGTTGCTGATTTTCCATTGCCTTACAATGGGATACTCGGTCGTCCAGCACTCGCCAAATTCATGGCAACCTCTTCGGAGTGCTGCGCTACCGTCGAGGACGCACCATTGAGCTCCACCAGCAAGTGTAAGAAGGCAATGGCAGCTCCGCCAGCGACCAAGAATGTGTCCGCCAAGGAGGACGGCACTGGTGGTACCTTCACCATTAGTGCCACTCTCGACCCCAAATAGGAAAGCGCGCTCGTTGCTTTCCTGCGGGCGAACGTCGATATGTTTGCGTGGCAACCGTCTGACATCCCCGGTGTTCCTAGGAAAGTAATTGAGCACCACCTTGATGTCTGTCCTCATGCATGGCCAGTCAAGCAGAAAGTCAGGAAGCAGGCAGTGGAGCGCCAAGAGTTCATCGCAGAAGAAATCGAGAAATTGGAAGCAGCAGGCCTTGTTAGAGGAGTGCTCCATCCTACGTGGTTAGCCAATCCTGTAGTCGTGCGTAAGGCTAACGGGAAATGGAGGCTTTGTATCGACTTTACCGATGTCAATAAAGCTTGTCCCACAGACCCATTTCCCTTGACGCGCATCGACCAGATTGTTGACTCCACGGCCCGATGTGACTTGCTTTCATTTCTTGATGCATACTCAGGATACCATCAGATCTTCATGGCAGAAGAGGATGAGGAGAAGACCGCATTCATCACCCAGTGTGGCACGTACTGTTTCGTAAGGATGCCTTTCGGTTTGAAGAATGTTGGTTCAACATTTGCAAGGGTAGTCCACCACGCTTTTGAGCCACAAATGCACAGAAATGTGGAAGCTTACATGGATGACATAGTGGTCAAGAGCAAGGACAAGGCGACTCTAATCCAAGATCTAGACGAAACCTTTGCAAATCTGCGCAAGATCAACCTCAAGCTGAACCCCGAGAAGTGTGTGTTTGGAGTCCCCTCCGGCAAGCTTCTCGGGTTCTTCGTGTCTCAGCGGGGAACTGAAGCCAATCTCGACAAGATCAAGGCCATTGAGCAGATTGAAGCACCAAAGCGCGTCAAGGATGTACGAAGACTTGCCGGTTGCATGGCTGCTCTTAGCAGGTTTATCTCTAGATCTGCCGAGTGCGCCCTGCCGTTTTTCAAAATGTTGAAAAAGGAAGGTCCAATCAAATGGACTCCGGAGGCGGAGGCTGCGCTGCAGGGCTTGAAGAGATACCTGTCCTCCACTCCGACACTTGTCGCACCTAGGCCACAAGAGAAGTTGCTGCTATATATAGCGCCAACCAATCAAGTGGTTAGTGCTGCATTAGTGGCGGAGAGGGAGGCGGATGATGAGCTAGCAACCACGGCAGACGCATCTAGCGACAAGCAAGAGACTTCACCGACAAGCTCTGGTCCGGACAAAGATGGATCTGCGCAGACGTATAAGGAGGTGCCGAAAAGGATGGTGCAGCGCCCAGTTTACTTTGTCAGTTCCCTTTTGTAGGGGGCTACGTCAAGGTACTCTGGTGTGCAGAAATTGCTTTTCGGCCCTCTCATGGCCTCGAGAAAGCTGCGCCATTACTTCCAAGCACATGAGATCACAGTCGTCACTCGTTTTCTGCTAAAAAGGATACTACAAAATCCAGACGCAACAGGTAGGATGGTCGAGTGGGCACTGGAACTGTCAAGGTTTGGCCTCAAGTTTGAGAGCACTTCAACTATCCAAAGAAGGGCATTGGCAGAGTTCATAGCAGAATGGACACCAACACAAGATGAAGAGATTCCAGAAACAAGCATCCCCGTCAAGGAGGCAAGCAAAGAATGGCTGATGTACTTTGATGGTGCCTTCTCGCTGCAAGGCGCCGGTGCGGGCGTGCTACTTGTCGCACCCACCAGAGAGCACCTCAAGTACGTAGTCCAAATGCACTTTCCCAAGGAGAAAGCAACCAACAATACTGCAGAGTATGAAGGTTTGCTTGCCGGTCTCAGGATCGCAGCAGACCTTGGGATTAAGAAGCTCATTGTCAGGGGTGACTCATAGCTCGTCGTCCGCCAAGTGAACAAGAATTATCTGAGTCCGTTGATGGAAGCATACGTTGATGAGGTGAGAAAGCTAGAAGAACACTTTGACGGTCTACAGATGGAACATGTTCCAAGAGCTCAGAATGATATTGCTGATGGCCTGTCAAAGTGCGCCGCACTCAAGTTACCTGGGGAACCAGGGATCTTTGTGCTCAAGCTGACTCAACCATCTGTAACACCATCAATTGGACAGAGCAAGAAGAGAAAGTTGATTTCTAGTGACTATTTTCCGGCAGAGCTCCCTGAAGCTGCCGCCGAGAAGGTCCCCAAGATCAACACCAAGGGTGCTGAGGAGCAGTCTACTCCGGCAAGCCTTATGGTTTGTTCCGTTGTAGCAGACTCTCCCGACAAGCTTTGCTCCGGCAAGCTTGTCGGGGATCATCAAGCTCCGGCTGAGCCGCGGGTTCTCGCCGTAGAAGCGGATGTTCCCGCAGCAGCAGATGTGACTTTAGTCCTTGTTGTCGAGCCACAAGCTCCAGCATGGGCACAGCAGATTGTCCATTTCCTTCAGACAGGAGAACTCCCCGAAGAGCAAGAAGAAGCGGAAAGAGTAGCCCGGCAGTCAAGTATGAACCAGTTTGTCGACAACATACTGTACAGAAGAAGACTCAACGGTGTGAAATTGAAGTGTATTTGCCGGGAAGACGGACAAAAGCTATTTGCAGAGATACATGGAGGCATATGTGGTCACACATTGGCGCAAGAGCACTTGCCGGCAAAGCATTCCGACAAGGTTTCTTTTGGCCGACAGCCCTCCAGGATGCAACTGCACAAGTAACCAAGTGTGAAGCGTGCCAGTTCCATTCCAAGCAGATACACCAGCCAGCTCAAGCTCTCCAGACGATCCCTTTGTCCTGGCCATTTTCGGTCTGGGGGCTCGACATCCTCGGCCCCTTTCCCCGAGCTATCGGGGGCTTTGAGTACTTGTACGTTGCAATCGACAAGTTCACAAAGTGGCCGGAAGTGGAACCAGTGAGGAAGGTGACAGCACAGTCAGCAGTCAAGTTCTTCAGGTCAATTGTTTGCCGTTTCGGGATCCCTAACAGGATCATCAATGACAACGGCACGTAATTCACGAGCCGCACCTTCATGCAGTACGTCCAAGATCTTGGCGCCAAGGTCTGCTTCGCTTTTGTTGCTCATCCGAGAAGCAACGGTCAAGCGAAGAGGGCCAATGCTGAAGTGCTGCGCGGGCTCAAGACCAGGACTTTCAACAGGCTGCGCAAGTGCGGAAGGAACTGGATTGAGGAGTTGCCAGTGGTTCTTTGGTCGATCAGGACGACGCCAAATCGAGCCATTGGCCAGACACCTTTCGCTCTAGTCTATGGAGCAGAGGCAGTTCTCCCCATGGAACTTGTATGCGGGTCACCTCGAGTGCTCTCTTATGATGAGCTTGAGCAAGAGCAGCTGCGGCAAGATGATGCGCTGCTCCTTGAGGAGGACCGTCTTCAGGCTGCTGTACGAGCTGCTCGATACTAGCAAGCTTTGCACCGCTACCATAGCCGCAAAGTTAATGCCAGAAGCTTCGAGGAAGGCGACCTTGTTCTTCGGCGCGTTCAGTCCGCCAAGAATTCCAACAAGTTGACGCCAAAGTGGGAAGGCCCTTACCGGGTGAAACGAGTCACTAGGCCCGGCGCTGTCCGCCTTGAGACCGAAGATGGCATTCCGGTGAGCAACTCCGGGAACATTGAGCATCTTCGTAAGTTTTACCCATAGGGCGCGGTTGCCGGAACCTGTTCCGGCAACCACCTTTTGTACAAGTCTTGCCGATGTTGCATGTAATCCTTTGTACAAAGCCGGGCGCAGATCCCGTTCATAAGTAAAACTCATGTGCTCCACACATCTTGTCAATTTCATGCATTATATTCTTTCTTGCATGCGTTATCTGACACTTTGTGCAGCACCTACCCCCGGTAAGCAATAACGAGCCGAAAGATTCCATATATTTATTTTCTCTTCTTTCTTTTTCTCAACAAAGGAAAGGAAGGTTCCCTTGCACACAAGTTTGCCGGGGGGGAAAGGAGAAGATAATGGTGTGGACCAGGCGTCGCTTAAGGAAGTTTCGCCTTGCAGGGAAGCAAACGACAAAAAAGCTAAGTTGCCAAAGTTTGAGCAATTAGTTTTAATTCTTAAGTTATCTTCCTCGAACGACCGTGCTTTGTATGGAAAACCTGTGCGCGGAGGAACCAACTCATAGCTAGTTGCGCCCTTACTTTGTTTCGAGTCCGCTCAACAACTTAAGTGTGCTGCAACTAGTCGCGACAAGGTTTCTTGTCGGAAGCGGCACCGCCAGCAGGCTGCTGACGTCCCGCACTCAGCGCTCGCGGCTCGGGTGCCTGCGCCGACAAGTTCCCTAAAAGCGTAGGGTAAAAACATACAAAGAAAGGAATCTAGTAAAGGAAATAATGTAGCAATTGATACCATAAATAGAGTTATATTACAAGATAACTTGTCGCAGCTCTAACAGATTGTTTTTATAACATGACTAGCAGTGACAAGAAAAAGAGAAAACGGGCGGCCTAATCTACGCGATCGCCCTTAACCCTCTTGATCTCGCTCACCTTGTCCACAATGGGTGCGACAAGGGCCTTGAGCGCTTCTAGATCAGCGTCAGGCGGCAAGGACCTGAGGACGTTGGTGAGGTTAAGGCCTGGGTTGCGGAAGGCCACCTTCACCAGCACCTTCTGAAGAACTCCTGTGCAAATCTTGCGAGACTCGTCGGCCAGCTGCTTTGGGATCTTCTCCCAGAGCCGCTGGAGGGCCGTCGCCACGCCTTTGAAGAACAAGCTGAGCTTGGCGCTGGGTTGGAGATGCTCGTCGGAAGAATAAACGAAGTCCTCCATCCCCAGCTGCGCCAGCTCCCCGTCGACGACTGCGGCAATATTCACCAGACCCTCAGTCTAGTGCTCCACAGTCTCCCTAAATGAGTTCTAGGTAACGGCAATACTCGCCAGCAGCGCCTCGTCGGCCTTGATCTTCTCCAACAAGGTCACCTCTCGCTCCCTGGCGTCGTCCAGCGTCGGAGTCAGCGTAGCCAGCTTCAACTCGAGATCCGCGTTGGAGTCCTTGGTGGCGCTGAGCTCCTTGCTCCTCTCAGCGAGAAGACCCTGCAGCTCACCATGGGTGGCAGCATCCTTCTCGCGCTCACGCTTGAGCGCGGCAAGCTCCTCACCGCCCGTCTTGAGATTGGCCTCCAGCTGCACCACCTTCGCCTCCAGCTCTTTCTTGGCGGCCTCAGCAGCTGCGGCAGCATCCCTTGCTTCCTTGAGAGAACCGCCAATTGCTAGCTCACGCGCGGCGAGCTCTTCCTAGTGGCTGTCGAGGTTGACCTTGCGCTGCACCAAATCACCCTCCCGCGCAGATAGCCTCTCAAGAGCAAGCCGTTGCTGCTCTTCAACCTCAGCCTTCGCGAGGAGGAAGGCTTTCCTCTCCTCGGCGACTTGCTCCCGCTCCTCTGCCAGACTCCGGAGAGCTTCCTGCCTGAGACCCTGGAGCTCCTCCGCACGCTTCTCGATGTCAACTCCCGCCCTCGCGACAAGTGCTTCTCGAGAAGCCAGCTTGGCTTGTCGGGCGCGGTAGAGCGACATCAGTTTCCGCAGCAGCCGCTCTTCCTCAGGCTCGTCGCTGCTGCTGCTTGGCGCGTCGACCAGCGTCAGTCCAGCGGAGGCGAGCACTTCTCCATCCAGGATTTCTCCTTCGACCGGCGCCCTGGAGCTTGACGCCCAGGGAAGCCTGATGAAGATGCCGTCGCCGGCCTTCAAGTAGGCGCCGGGCTGGGGCTCTTCGGAGCCTGGCGCCGCAGCAGCAGCGGAGGGGTCGGCGGTCGGTGCAGTGCCTGGCGCTCCTGCGGCCTCGGGGCCGTCAGTGCAATCGCCGGATCCCTCGCCGGCTTCTGCGGCGGCAGCCTTGGCGGCCTCTTCGCCGGCAGGTTCATCAGCGCCGGCCTCTCCTTCGGCGGCCTCGGTTTCCATCGGCTCTATGGCAGATGGGTCTGACGAATGGAAGAAGGGGAGGAATCATGCAAATACTCAAAGAGAAAATCAGAAGAAGAAGAACCCAAGGGAAGATTTCAGGCAAGAAGATTACCTGTGCTAGGATCTGCGGTCGCGGTCTCAACCGCCGGAAGATCACTGGTGTCGTCCCTTGCCGGAGAACTGTCCCTTGCCGGAGAGTTCTCCCTTGCCGGAGAACGCTCCCTCGCCGGGGAATCCTCCCTTGGAGGTGTAGTCGAAGCAGATGGCACTTCGGGAGCGGCTTCCGGGCCCTCTTGGTGAGGCTGCTCTGCTCCTGCACAAATCCAACAGTCAAGATATCAATAGAGAAAAAAGCACCCATGCGCGCCTGACAGCAGGAAGTAAACTGTAAACTTATGCTGGGGGCTGCGCTGGGGGCTGCTTTGGGGAGTAGTTGCCGGGTCCGTCAAGGTGGTCTCAGACACACCCCCTACTGACACGGTGGGATCACCTTCGATGACAATCACTGGGGCCTTTGCTCTCTTCGCCGCCCTCTGGGCCAGCGTCCTGAAAAGGAATGGGTTCAGATTGAAGCAAGTCTGATACAGGACGAAAGCAACAAGATTGAAGAACTACAAGAACACCAAAGAATCTTACTCTTCTTCTTCCTCGTCGGAGCTGAGCGCGGAGAGATCGAAGTCCGGCTCGCCTCCGGTGCGACGAGGCGGAGGAGTAGGTTCCCTTGCCCGCTTGGCAGGGGCGGTGGCGGTGGACCGGGAAGATCCCGCTCCAGTTGCCGCAGCAGCGTAGGCGCTCCCGCGGCAACAGTGCTTGCCGCGGTAGAGCGTCTCGCACGGCTTGGCGGCTGTTGGCTTGTTTGCCGCCCCGCTACGTCCCCGGCTTTGCGGAGACGCCTTCTTGGTGCAGCCGGGGTCTCCGCCTGCGGCAAGCTGTCTGAAGGTTCGGGCTCTTCCTCGCCGGGCTCGCTCGGCTCAGCTTCAGACCCGGCAGGCTCTTCCTTGCCGGCAAACTCCTCGCGCTAGGCAAAGCTTGCCGCCTCTGCTGCCTCCGCCTCCTCCACGGTGAACCCGAACTCACCCGCGGCAGCTGCTGCCGCAGCCTCTTCCGTCCTAGTGGCGATACGCTGCAACTCCGCATCGGTGGTGTCGCGGGTGAGGCTCTTCTGTTCATTAGTGCGGACCGGCACTTCTACCAAGTCATCGAAGAACGCCCGCATGACGTCATCCGCAGGTTCTTGCCAAGTTGGGGTGATTCCGTGCGAATCGCACAACGGCATCATTGCACGGATCAGGTCGAGCGAAGAATTGTTGCACAACGGAACAACACTCCTCGGCAACGTGAATGGATGCTGAGGATCGCGTTTGAACAGCTCCAGGAGCATCGCATCCAGCTCCAGGACGGTGAAGTTGAAGTTGAGGCCCGGGCGCAACTCATGATATCCGCCGAGTTCATAAACTCCCAGGCGGGTCTCCCCCTCTCCTGCAGGGGGGCGATGCGGCGACGAAGGAAATCTGCACCAACGGCGCATACAGTGAGCCCGGCAAGCCAGAGGCGAAGGATTCGGGTGACGGCGATCTTCAGCCTGTCGTCTTCTCGGGCCACGTTGCTCCAATCGTTGCCACGCACTATTGGGGCTTCGCGCAGGGCAGTAAACGGCTGCGGATTCTCCTCGACGATCCAGCACCACTCTGCTCTCCACTCCTCCCATTTTCTGCGGAGCTCGCCCTCTAGATACGCTTCCTTCTTGCCGACTCTCGAGATCCAAGCGATCCCGCCAGCAAGAGGCTCTCCTCTCTCAACCCGGGGCATGAAGAAGTGGCAAAAAACGGCTATGTTGGGATGGATTCCGACAAAGTTTTCGTAGAGATGTGCGAAAACTGCCATGGTCAGAATGGCGTTGGGGGTGAAGTCAAGGAGGCGGATCCCATAGGTGTTCATAATGTCGTAGAAGAAATCAGAAAAAGGCGGGCAGAGCCCGCAGTAGAAGAACAGCGCGAAGAAGGGGTACCCGCTTGGAGCCAGTTCCGAAGCTGCAGCCAGGAGTACCCTCGTCCGCGGATGCGCTCGCGTCTCCGTTGACCAGAAGAGGTAATAGTACTCCATCAGCTCCTTCGCGCCGAGCTGAGGGGAGAAGAGGGCCTGCTCCTTCCGCAGCGCCGCGAGCCGCTGCGCCTCGGCCGACTTCACGCCCTTCCCCTTGTCGGCTTTTGGAGCCATGGCGGAGGTGGTGGGGGAGATCGGTGGCGTTGGTGATGCTGGTGGCAATGGGGGGCGGAGCGCTGCTCTCTTTTTGCTTCGAGTAGAAGGGGGGAGCGGCGGAGATTTTTGGAGTTGGAGCAATAACCGGCGAGATGGGAAAACTGCCCCTGTTTCCCCTGCTTAAAAAGAGGGAGGGGGCGGACATTTCGCTCTTCCGAATAAAGAAACCACCGACGATCTCTCCCACGATGCCGCATTCGACGCGTGCCATTGGGGACGGCGCGGTGGATACGGAGTAAGATACGGCGTAGCCCAGGCCACGTGTGCCCGTGCCCTGTTTTGGGCCTGGCCCAACAGCGCTCGGCACCGTGTGTGGCCCAGGCCCGGGGGCTCCTGTCGGTGTACTAGAGTAGGGGTACCCTAGTACCCCGAACTTGTGCACGGGCAGTTGCAGCGCCCCGCGGCAACGGCTTGCCGGGTGACCGCCAAGGTCCTCCGTGGCTCCTTTGGAGCCATTCAAGAAAAAGTGTTCAAGTCAAGGAGACAAGGCCCCGGCAAGAGGAGCTTGCCGGGAAGGCCAACCAAGGCATCTCAGGTAACTTGCCGCGACGCGCCACGCGTCCCGGCAAGGCCCGGTGAGCGACAAGCTTCCGGGCGCGACAAGACAACGATCGCGGCAAGGCGCTTGCCGCGGCAAGCGGCCACTCTGTGCCCACGCTCCAGCGCATCCACCAATGGGTCGCCCTGGGGGCCTTTCCAGGCGCGCGTGGCGGGAGACTGTGCAGCCAGCGGTGCGCGGTGGCATGCGATGCTGACAAGATCGCCATCGTGGCAAGCGGTGGCGTCCCTGACGGTCCTTTCCTGCACTGTTTGGGCGACGCAGACGGGCATTTAATGCCTTTGTCCCCTGCCGTCAGGGTTAGGTAGGATGCGCTGTACAGGTAACTGTACCAACCACCTCTGTTTTTACATTTGTACCCTTCTTTGCGTTGCCACCTGTCGGTGACCCCTTGAGCATATAAAAGGAGGCCCATGCGCAACGTAGAGGGGGTTCGGCTCAGTTGGAAGCCAGAAAGCACTCACGCTCGGTCTCGTGTATACTGTAGCGCTCCGCGCTCCCGAGCACGAGCTCAATACAACCAGACAAGCAGCAGTAGGAGTATTATCTCTCCGGAGAGCTCCGAAGCTGGGTAAACTGCTCGTGTGCTTCGCCTCGATCTGCTCTTCGTGCGACCTCCGCCCCCTGCCGAACCGAAAGGGGCTCGGTCCGCCGGTCCCATAGGTGTTCGTGGATCAGTTTCCCCGACAGACCCTAAAGCCCAAAGTCTACTCGGTCACGTTCCTAGTCCAGTTCAGATCACATCCGACCAGTATCCTATGACCCGACCTCGTAGGTTCCTTCCCTTAAGCGTGCGACCCCTTAGGTTCTAGTCGGTTGGTCACAGTTCGGATCACCTCCGACCTGCATGGTTGGTAGTGGCCTCTAGCAAGGCATGCCGACCACCAAGCAGACTATGAAGCTGGTTAAGCGAACCTGTACAACGTGTCAGACTTCTATTCCCTTTGCCTCACGATATATGTTGTCGGGCTCAAGGCGAGACTGTCATCCTTGTGCTAGCCCGACCTCTTTCTCGTTCCAGTGATACCTACCGCAAACCAGATTATCTCATAATCCCTGTCGCATGGCCATGCTTATCCACTACAAGAAATATGTCAACTTATGACCACCACTATTAGTCACTGAAAGGTCACAAATTTCCATTTATGACCTTTTTGTGACCAAAAACAGAAGGTCAAAAGCTGGCCGTCGTAAACTGACTATAGCGACCTTTCTTCTGGAATGGTCAAAGACGTTTACGACCAAAATATTCCTACTGTGGCATTTTGGTCACTAGCAACCTCCCCCAGGCCACGTAGGCATCCAGCGTGGCAAGCTGATGTGGCACAAGATTCAACCCGGTCCAATTCGGTTTTCTACATGGGCCTAGCCCAACAATTCGGCCTATTTGTGTTTTTTCTGTCTGTCATTTTTTGGTTGGGTTCATGGGCCAAGCCCAATATTGCAGCCTTTTTATTGTTGGGTTGTGGCCTTTTTGTCTAAACAAATTTAGTTTTTTTCCAAAAGAAGGGTCCACTAGTCAGAAGGGTCCCAATTGTCAGGTTCTAGTAATAGGTTCCCATTTGTCATGTTGTGGTAAGTGAGTCCCACTTTTCTATATTTTTGCAATTAGATAATTTGATTCAAAAAGAGCCAATAAGGCATAATATTCCATACAACAGCCAAATAAAGTACATTACAATCCTGTACACCCAAAACTGAGATAGTATATTACAACAGCCAAGCAAAGTACATAGTAAAAATCTGGTATTCAGCTATAAAATACAACTAAATATACACATAACTAGCTCCAGTGAGCCAAAAGGCATTCTGGGTCTGTTTTTTTTTCAGGATTCTTCTTCCTACAGCTCCTGTACACCCAACTTTTGAACAATGAAGGCCAGCACCTGAAAATAATATGAATAGTTAGAAACATAATCAAGTGAAAATTTTGTTGCAGAACTTTAGATTTAACAGGAAACCATGCATATAACATTCTCATAACAGCAAAAACTGAGATATATTTTGCAAACGATAAGTACCAGCACAGGGCAAGTTAACAGAACAGATGGATAGTACAACAAGTCAGGGAGCAACAAGACACAAGCCATATGCATTACAAGCAGTCTAACAGTTCAGGGAACAGCAAACAGTCAAACAGTTCAGAGAACAGCAAACATGCATGCATGCAATTGAAGTACGTACTAGTAGTTGTACAACACAATGCCAGGTTGGAGCAAATCATGATTAAGAAAACAATGGCAGCGGCATGGCATAATCAAATAATAATGTGAGCAAACAATTGGATACGAGTCACACTTGATCACATCAAAGAATGTGCTAGTAGTGTGCACTCACCAAAGAATGAATGAATCGCCATTGATTTGCTACACTCCAGCAGGGCCGTCACAGATTCCAGATCCTCGACACTCCAGCATCAGCAATCCAAGGCCTTCTTCTCCTGCTCGTTCTTTTTCTCCTGGGCTTGCTCCTTCTCCTGGGGGTGCTCCTTCTCCTACAACAGCAGCAACATCAGGTTAATGACAACAGCAGTTTGACAACAGCAGCAGGTCAATAACAATAGCATCAATTCCTGGGAATGCTTTAATTTAGTCCATTTCTTTGATCAACAACTTTGGAAAAATACAGTATGAATATGACTGTAGCAGCAGCAACAAGTCCTACACTAAACTAAGCAATGATGATGTCTAACAACAGCAATCATCATCAGCAAGTCCTAACTTAACAGCAGCAAAGAGAAGAAGAGAAGAGAGAAAAATAGAAGAAAAGAGATAAGAAGTTTCTTTTAATGAAAAATAATTACTCATATTTTCAAATGAATAAAATGAGTAGCTCTACACTGCATGTTTAATCAAATGAGTAGTCCATTTTCATAAAACTTTTACACCTCCGTCAGATGTAAAACAAACAAGTCGCTCAGCTCTATGTCAGATATAAAATAAATTACAACAAAATCATCTGTGTACAGGAAAGAATGTGCCTTGAGACTTAACAACATATCCATAAAAGGTGTATACATCTAATGTCAATTAAAAGAAAAAATAATACGCATGTCCCTGATAAGATGATGCGATAAATCAGGCTAAACAATTACAACACCAGCAGCCCTTTCCAAAACTCTGCATGGCACGGTCAACACTAAGCAGTCAACACTAAGCAGTCTGCTTGAAATCGGCGTAACAAGTGACTATAACTACAGTCGTAGGCAACAGAACTGTTCCTATTGAACTTTTACAAACAGACTAATAAACACATATGTTCGTTTTTCTTGTTTTCAGAGAAAAAACCACTTGAGTTGATTTTCCTTAACAGGTCAACAATGCATATGCAAGTAATTAGACAGAGAAGCAGCAAAAGAAGAAATTCATTCCAGTTAAAAGTATGGCATTTTGAAACCGATAGCTGTTGTTTGAATTCAAATAACAGGTACATCCATACATGTAAAGGACAACTTAACCTGTATCTGTATGTATGCATAACTTCCATTCGTACGTTCTAAGGCCAATTCAAACCCCTGAGACTAGCGGCATTGAATCATTTTACAGGGTAGAATCATTGTCCCAGATTGGTACACATGCAACTATTGCACTGCACGTACCAACATCGCATCAGGGAGCAGTCTAATCTGAATTTTAGCTGCTATTATAACGTGAAATTGATTTTGGGTTTGGCGTGTGTGACACTGACTGCTACTGAAAAACTGGCCATGGCCATGGTGGTTAATGCGAACGAAGATGAGCATGGAGGGGACGAGGGGCAGGGACTTACTACTTTTATGTTTATCCTGTAGACGACGTGTAGCCGGCGCTTCTCCCGGCTGCTGGCCCGGTAGGCCAAGGCGAGGAGCTGGCCCTTGCCATGCAGCTCGAGGCCGGCGGCACTGTCGGCGGCCACGCCAAAGACCGTGACGGCCTTGGACGTAGAAGAGGGAGCCGATGCTGCAGGCCCCCGCCACCCACAGGTAGGCCGCGCCGCCCCCGCATGCCGTGTATGCGCCTGCACACACAAAAAAACAACGATCGATTAGTAACCAGGAAGGAAATTAGATGGCGATTCGAGATCAGGAAATTGACAGCACACGCTTAACATGGAGGGGACATGGCGGGGTGTTTACAGAGGATGAAGAGGGACCAGGCGGCAGAGATGGCGGGGAGGTCGACGAGGGAGGAGCGGAAGTGGAAGCCCCTGGCATGGTCGAGGAGGCTCTGCACGGAGGCGTGGTGGATGCCGGCACGGAGGAAGTTGGAGAGGAGCGCGGGCGGGAGGAGTAGGTCGAGGAGGACGATGAGGAGCCCGATGTGAGCCTGAGCAGAGGAGCGCTGGCCGAGGAAGGGGCGAAGGCATCAGCGAGGAGCCAGCAGAGATGGCGGTGGAGGTGCGGTGCCGAGGGCGGGACGAGCACGGCGGCCATGCGACGGAGGCCTTCGGGACGGGCGGAGGAGCGGGTGGTGGTGCGCGGGCGTGGACGGCGGTGTCGGATCTGAATCGGCGAGGTGGCGGCGGCGATGTGGGAGAGGGAGCCCGTGAGGTGGATCTGGGGCGCTAGGGTTCGTGGGGTGAGAGGGTGAGGGAGTTTTCTTTTTTCTTTTTCTTTTTTTGAGACAAATAGGGGGAGTGGGGTGAGGGAGAAAGGGCTGCCGTCCGATCCGAGAGCATCCGACGGTGTTTGAGCACGATCCGCGTGACATGTCCATGGACCAATCAGAATCCAGTACACGTTATGACCTTCTAAATTGGTCGTAATTGACTAAAAATAAGGTGTTAAACCATATTTTTTCAAAAAAAATGCCTTGAATCATATAAACAATTTTATGATATGAGAAATACAAAAAGAAACATTCTCATTGTGTCACCAAATGTGACATAGTTTTTAGGAAAACTAACAAACTTGTAATTGGAATAAGACAAATATCTTTTAAAAATTGTTATGAGAAATGAGTTTTGAGGGGGGGGGGGTCATTTTCTATTTTTGGAGTGCCAAAAATGTTTACAGCACCACTCGATTTTCCAAAACTATAAGACTGCATTTTATGTACAGTTGACCAAATCTTTAGATGTAAAATGCTTTCGATCCACCTCTTATTAAAAAGACAAATTATGTTTCAAAAAAGCATCTACCTCGGCATTCTTTTGTTTGTCATCTACTTTTTCACATGAAAAATTCAATTAAATGATCTCATATTATGCACAATGATGCATCTTGAAATGGCAAACAATGTTACCTAAGGAAGTTTTCATTTTCTTTGCACGGAAAATTCATTTTTCATTTTTTGAGTGCCCGAAAAGAGGTTTTTTTGTGAAGGACCTCCCAAATAGTTGTTGCAAAATTGGACCGAATCATTTTTCTAAAATACTAGGCCATATTTAATGCACAATTGTCCAAATGGTTGGTTGTAAAAAGTTTTGATCCACCTCTCGTGAAAAAGACAAATTTTCGCCGATTCAGCTGGAAGCGGGTCAAATTTGAACTGCAGCTGCCTCATACTTTGCTATTTATTTTTTCCAAAAATAATTTCTAGGTACATAATTATCTATTTAATCAGAGAAACACCAAAAAAATTCCAAGATTCAACCACTAGCTAGGAATGGTCATTCCCGCTGTTTTGACCGCATTTTGAAACGGGCATAAAAAATTCAAAAAAAATCAAAAAAATGGGAAAACTTTGCATTGTGTCATTATATGTGGCCAAGTTCCCAGGAAAAATAACAAACTTTTAATACGAAAATTATTTTAAAAAAGTGTTGTCAGAAATGAGCTATCATCTCTAAAGATTCATGGCTTTCAAGCCAAATGATCAATCTTATGGCCACATTCATGGCATAGTTTGTTAAAATGATCTAAGGGTGCATATTGGAATGGCAAACAATGTTGCCTAAGGAAGTTTTCATTTTTGTTGGACGAAAAAACCATTTTCCATTTTTCGAGTGCCCGAAAGGAGGTTTTTTTGTGAAGGAACTACCAAATAATTGTTGCAAAATTGGACCAAATCATTTTTATAAAATACTAGGCCATATTTAATGCACAATTGACAAAATGGTTGGGTGTAAAATGTTTTGACCCACCTCTCGTGAAAAAGACAAATTTCCACCGATTCAGCTGGAAGCGGGTCAAATTTGAACTGCAGCTGCCTCATAGTTTGCTATTTATTTTTTCCAAAAATCATTTCTAGTTACATAAGGACCTATTTAATCAGAGAAACATCAAAAAAATTCCAAGATTCAACCACTAGCTAGGAACGGTCATTCCCGCCGTTTTGACCACATTTTGAAACGGGCATAAAAAATTCAAAAGAAAATCAAAAAATTGGGAAACCTTAGCATTGTGTCATTATATGTGACCAAGTTTCCAGGAAAAATAATAAACTTGTAATACGGTAATTATTTAAAAAAGTGTTCTCAGAAACGAGCTATCATGTGTGGAGATCAATGGCTTTCAAGCCAAATGATCAATCTTATGGCCACATTCATGGCATAGTTTGTTCAAATGATCTAATATTGTGCACAAGGGTGCATCTTGGAATTCCAAACAATGTTGCCTTAGGAAGTTTTCATTTTCTTTGCACGGAAAATTAATTTTTCATTTTTCGAGTGCCCGAAATGAGGTTTTTTTGTGAAGGAACTACCAAATAATTGTTGCTCAAATGGACCAAATCAATTTTATAAAATACTAGGCCATGTATAATGCACAATTGACAAAATGTTTGGGTGCAAAAAGTTTTGATCCACCTCTGATGAAAAAGACAAATTGTCGTCGTTTCAGCTGGAAACGGGTCAAATTTGAACTGCAGCTGCCTCATAGTTTGCTCTTTATTTTTTCCAAAAATCATTTCTAGGTACATAAGTATCTATTTAATCATAGAAACACCAAAAAAATTCCAAGATTCAACCACTAGCTAGGAACGGTCAAGCCCGCCGTTTTGACCACATTTTGAAACGGGCATAAAAAATTAAAAAAAAAATTAAAAAATTGGAAAACCTTTGCATTGTGTCATTATATGTGACCAAGTTTCCAGGAAAAATAATAAACTTGTAATACGGTAATTATTTTAAAAAAGTGTTCTCAGAAATGAGCTATCAAGTGTGAAGATTCAGGGCTTTCAAGCCAAATGATCAATCTTATGGCCACATTCATGGCATAGTTTGTTCAAATGATCTCATATTGTGCACAAGGGTGCATCTTGGAATGGCAAACATTGTTTCCTAAGGAAGTTTTCATTTTCGTTGGACGAAAAAACCATTTTCCATTTTTCGAGTGCCCGAAAGGAGGTTTTTTTGTGAAGGAACTACCAAATAATTGTTGCAAAATTGGACCAAATCATTTTTATAAAATACCAGGCCATATTTAATGCACAATTGACAAAATGGTCTGGTGTAAAATTTTTTGATCCACCTCTCGTGAAAAAGACAAATTTCTGCCGATTCAGTTGGAAGCGGGTCAAATTTGAACTGCAGCTGCCTCATAGTTTGCTATTTATTTTTTCCAAAAATCATTTCTAGTTACATAAGGACCTATTTAATCATAAATACATGACTTGGTGGCGATACGTCGAGGTTTGCGCGGTGGCCGAGGGCCCCAACTCTAGAGCGCGTAAACTCGCATGCCCGCCGCGTGGTCACCGCGTGACCGTGGCGTTGCCATGTGTTCTGGGCGGCCTAGGCATGTCTAGTGGGTTGGTCACTCCCCAGGTTGGTGCTAGGAAGAAAATTACAACATAAGATTCTCACGAGGAGACCAATCGATGCTTAAACATGAATTAGCAACCAAGTGTTTGATTAGCGGTACGGGAAATGTACATGGCTAATGGGCGTGAGTTTTGGCTGAGGATGATCAGTTACTAAGAAGACTATTTTCACAAATTTTCAGCTCAAAAGGAGGAGCCTAGGTGGTACTTGCTTTGCAAACCACCACACTGGACATAAATACGAATGTTGAGGCTCAGCTCAAAATAATGAATGGATTGAGCTGGCATTTGGTGGAGGATGGTTATTTGGGCATAGGAAAGCACTGTAGAAAATGGATACTATTTGGACATGCCAAAGTGGTACTTCCTTCACAAACTGTTACTTTGAACAGACTAGGAAAATGAATATTTTTGAATTATTTTTGAACTAGGCAAGGAAGGTTTTTACATATTTGACGAATATATGACCCAGAGAATTTATGAGATTTTTTTGGGAATTTTGGGAATGACAGAAATATAGGTTGCTTCACAACCTAGGGCAAAAACTGCCACATGGACATGACACATAGGCAAAACTGATGAGGTGGCGCCTAGTCATAGCAACCCACCACAATTTACAAGGCTATGACCATCTATATTGGTCGTTAACAACTAGAAATAAGGCAGCGGACTAGCGCTGTTAGCTTTATGACCATTTCATGTAAGGAAATTATGACCTTTCTAACCAAAATGGTTGCAATGGTTTAGGGTTTGGAGCCCCTCGAACAGCTTTTGACCAATTGGTCTCAAATGGTCATAAATCTATGACCAATTCTTCCAGGGTCACTGACAGAAGGTCATAAGTTGACATATTTCTTGTAGTGATCCTGGTCGTATCACAGGAGGGGCCCAGAGTATATCTCTCCTGATCGGAGGGGAAAATCCCATCTTGCTCGACCATGTCTTGCAGCATGGGACTGGACAAACCAGAAACCTACCTTTGTAACTACCCAGTCACAGAGTAGCGTTTGGTCATCCCAAAGCAAGTCTCTCACCATCTTGAGTACATGCATCAGCTCAGGTCTTAGGACATATGTTGTACTAGAGACCCAAAGCAAACCAGAAACCTACCTTTGTAACTACCCAGTCACATAGAACGTATGTTGTACTAGAGACTCACAGATGACATATCACTACGTCTCATAGTTGGGTCTGTCCGACTCAGATCTTATCTCTACTCGGATCCGACTACGTCGAATCCGTCCAGATCTTTCCAAGTCCATATTATCCAGTTAGCATCCAATGCTCCATGGCTAGTGAGACCGTTTCATATGCTAGTCTAGTCGGCTGCACGTCCACACAACCCTTTCGACTAGGGACCTTTTAGGACACTCATCATACAATGCATAGTCCCACAAACAAGTCACATACATGTTGATACACATCATTGATAATGTCCAAGGACTATCTTTATTCATAAACACATAGGAAATATCATCATACATGATTGCCTCGAGGGCATATCTCCAACAGTCTCCCACTTGCACTAGAGTCAATCAAATAGACATCGAATGCCCATAGCTCTAACGTGCCCCTCATGCTTGGAGTGTGGAAGCGGCTTAGTCAATGGATCTGCAACATTTGCATCCGTGTGAATCTTGGATAACTCTACATCACCATTCTTTACGATCTTTCGTATCAGGTGATATTTCTGATCTATGTGTCTAACCTTGTGGTGATTCCTTGGCTCCTTGGCTTGTGCGATGGCACCAGAATTATCACAATAAAGGTCCAACGGTTTCACCGAGACTGGGAAAATACAAAGATCATCCAGAAAATGTTGGATCCAAACACCTTCCTTTGCAGCTTCAAAAGCCGCAATGTATTCGACTTGTGGTAGAATCGGCCACCGTATCTTGCTTGGAACTCATCAAGTGCACTGCCCCTCCATTCAGGACGTACACGAATCCGGACTGTGATCGATAATCATCTCTGTTAGTTTGGAAACTAGCATCGGCGTAACCCTTTACGACATGCTCTTCCTCACCTCCATAAACTAGGAACATCTCTTTAGTCCTTTTCAGGTACTTCAAAATAGTCTTTACCGCTGCCGAGTGACTCTCACCTAGGTTGGCCTGGTACCTGCTTGTTAGGCTTATTGCAAAAGCAACATCAGACCTTGTACATATCATGGCATACATGATGGATCTGATTGAAGAGGCATACAGAATCCTACTCATCCTGCTTCGCTCATCAGATGTCGAAGGACTCTAAGTCTCCCTTAGCCTTATACCATGTGAGAGTGGCAAGAACCCTTTCTTTGCCTCACTCATGTTGAACCGCATCAACACTTTATCTATGTACGTGCTTTGGCTCAAGCCGAGCAGCCTCCTTGATCTATCTCTATATATCTTAATGCCTAAAATATACACTGCTTCACCAAGGTCTTTCATCGAAAACTTGCCATTCAATGATCCCTTGACCGAGTTTAGCATCGAAACATTGTTCCCGATCAGTAGTATGTCATCCACATACAAGATCAAAAACACTATCGAGCTCCCACTTAACTTCTTACATAAACAAGAGTCCTCTTCGCTTTTGATGAAACCGAGATCAGTGACAACCTCATCAAAATGAATGTTCCAACTCCGAGATGCTTGCTTCAACCCATAAATGGATCTCTTGAGCTTGCATACCTTACCAGTGCTAGTCGGCTCGACAAAACCCTCGGGCTGTATCATATGCACGGCCTCGGTTAAATTTCCATGAAGGAAAGTCGTTTTGATATCGATCTGCCATATCTCGTAATCGAAATATGCAGCTATAGCTAGTATGATCCTCACCGATTTCAGCATCGCTACCGGCGAGTAAGTCTCATCCTAGTCAATTCCTTGAACTTGTCCATAACATTTAGTGACAAGCCAAGCTTTGTGGATCTGAACATTTCCATCCAAATCGGTTTTGTTCTTAAAGACCCATTTGCAACCAATGGCAGTTATGCCAGGTGGCGGATCAACCAAGTCCCACACTTGATTCTCATCCATGGACTTTAGCTCGGATCTCATGGCCTCCAGCCATGCCTCGGAATCTAAACTCCCTATCGCATCCGCATACGTGGCCGGTTCATCGCTTTCTAGCAACAATACATCACGCACTGTGCGCAATCTTTCCGACCTCCGTGGCTCCGGTACCGCTTCCACTATGGGTTCCCTGACTGACTCCGGTATGATCTCATCACCAACCAAGCCGTCCCCAAGTGGTCCTCGAATTTCTTCAAGTCGAACCGTCCTCTCACTGGCCTCCCGACTGAGAAACTCTTTCTCAAGGAAAACCCCGTTCCGAGCAACAAACACTTTGTTCTCTTCCCGGTTGTAGAAGCTATATCCCAAGGTTTCCCTCGGATATCCCACGAATATGCATTTATCCGACTTGGGTGTAAGCTTGTCTGACATAAGTCGCTTGACAAATGCTTCACAACCCCAAATCTTTAGATAAGAAAAACTGGGACTCTTCCAGGTCCACATCTCATGTGGTGTCTTGTCTACGGATTTTGATGGTACCCTATTAAATGTGAAAGCTGCAATTTCTAGAGTGTATCCCCAGAATGACAAGGGTAAATCCCATTTGCTCATCATAGACCGGACCATGTCCAACAAGGTCCTACTCCTCCGTTCTGACACGCCGTTTCTTTGTGGCGTACCCGGAGGTGTGAGCTGAGGTACTATACCTCGGCTTTTCAGATGATCATCAAACTCCTGGCCCATGTACTCACCTCCATGATCAGATCGTAGAAGCTTTATAGTCTTGCCGAGATGATTCTCAACCTCGTTCTAAAACTCTTTGAACTTTTCAAAAGTTTCTGAATTGTGCCTCATCAAATAGATATATCCATATCTACTCAAGTCGTCGGTAAAAGTCATGAAGTACTGATAGCCACCTCTGGCAGTTGTGCTCATTGGACCACACACATCACTGGGTATAAGCTCCAACAACTCAGATGCCCTCTCGCAACTCTTTGCAAAAGGAGACTTATTCATCTTGCCGAGCAAGCATGATTCACATGTCTTGAACGACCAGAAGTCGGACGAAGTTAGGAGCCCATCATCATGGAGCTTCTTCATGCATTTCAGACTAATGTGTCCAAGCCGGCAATGCCAGAAGTATGTCAGATTTATCTCATTAAGCTTATGCCTCTTGACATTCACGTTATAGACCGGTTCCTATTCTAGAACATCAACAATGGGTGCATAGAACATACCATTCAATGATATCGAACAACCATTGTCCTTTAAATTGAATTCATAACCTTGATTCATCAAACATGAGCCAGAAATAATGCTCCGACTAAGTGCAGGAATGTAATAACAATTATTCAAGTCCATAATGAATCCAGAAGGAAGCTGGAGCTACATCTTGCCGAACTCGAACGCAGCAACTCTTGCTTTGTTGCCGACCTTGATGTCAATCTCCCATTGTGCCACACGCCTAGTTCTTACCAGCCCCTGCATCGAGATGCAAATATGAACAACCGATCCGGTATCAAATACCCAAGAGCTACTAGGTATGTCTACAAGGTAAATGTCTATAGCATATGCAAGAAGTGTACCTTTGCCTGAAGCAGCATTTCCGGCCTTCTTGCCATGCTGTGCAAGCCACTTGCTACAGTTCCTCTTCCTATAACCAGTCTCCTTGCAGTGATAGCAAACGGTCATTGAGTCCGGTCCAGACTTCGTTGCAGCGGCGGAGATTACCATCTCCGTGCCATTTGCCTTAGACTATTTCTTGGACCAACTCTTCTTCCATTTAGCCAGTTTCTGCACCATCAAGACTTGATGCATGCCTTTCTTAATATCCTGCTCTACCACTTTGAGTATCCTAGGCAATTCAGTGAGCTTCTTATCCATGCCATTCATATGATAGTTCGAGATGAACGTCCCATAGCTCGGCGGAAGGGAACCCAGAACAACATCAGTAGCCAGCTCATCCAAGAGCGGGAAGCCCAACCAATTGAAAGCTTGCACATATCCGATCATCTTGATCACATGTGGGCTCAGTGGATCACCTTCCTTCAGCTTGTAATCCATCAAGGATCGCCAGACGTTGAACCTTATGGTCCTAGCTTGTGTTTGAAACATGCTCTTGAGACTCTCAGTCATATCATAAGCCTCAACATTTTCGAAATGCTGTTGCAAATCGGGCTCCATACAAGCCAGCATCAGATACCTGATGTCCGTTGATTTATCAACGAGTTTCTAGTAGGCATTCTTTGTTGTGGTATGAGCATTATTGGCAGGTTCCTCTGGAAGTGGATCCTCTGCAACATGTTCCTTTTTATCATGCTTGAGAACAATTCTCAGATTTCTATACGAGGTGGTAAAGTTTGTTCCATTTAGTTTATCCTTTTCCAGAATTGATTTCAATGCAAAATTGGGTTGAACAGGTGGTGCCATTGATCTACAACAGAAAATATGCAATCACTAAGCAATGTTTATGTAGAGTAATTCTAGCCTAAACAGAAATACTCCCACTGAAGTCAGCATCCCTCCGCAAACTCTCAGTGATTCAGGATCCGACTAGCGCATGCAACTAGTGAGCTTTAGCATCACTACTAGCCAACATACCTATGCGGTAAGCAAATCCTTGCTAATCGTATCTCTATACGACTCATGTCGGTCGGGAAGGTATCTCATACCCCGGCTCCCAACCTTCTTTGCCACAAGGCCCAAAACTATTTTGATAGCCTTGTCAAGTTAACCTGATGCAGTGCATGTCCGTGTCCAAAACGAACCCTTCAGTTCAAGGACACCCAGCAGCGCCCCAATTTTATGAGCCCACTACTAGACATACTTGACGTGCGAAGGTGCAAGATCGTGGATGGCAATTCACTTGATATTCATGAGGGATCATTCTACCATTCTATCATGCATAGAAACAAAGAAGCATAACAATCACAAATAAACACATATTGTGAAATGGTATGGCTCCTTCATGGACGTTCTTCTAGGTGGGCTCCGACTCCGATGACCATCTACGAACTCCATCTTGTTTGTCACGCCGGGAAGCCAAGCCAACTACTTGATCTCTATTATCCAACTACTTCAACTAGTAATGAATTTTACATAGAGTCACAAGTCGACACGTAGGTCGTTATACAATATAATAACAACACTTTGGCTCCTGCCGGCTGACAAACATGACACGTATGCCACCTAGAAATTATACACATGCATCACATACACATGAGCCATACTATTCACATCAAACCTACAAAACAAAGTTATGCATAGAATCGCATTCTACCGGTTTTGTGTCGGGTACGAAATACACGGCGCTACGCACACGGCGGTCCTGAATTTTTTGATCTGACCGATCTTATCGATCATCGTGAGTCTGATTCGGGTTTACGTTTCACTGTTAACCCCGACAGCGGATACCGGCCGGTAGGGGTAGGTTGTGTCACGACCTCATCGACTCCGATCATCCGAAAACATAACCTTTACAATCCCCCTGTGCAATTGATTTCATCAACTATGCACATAGCCGATCTCATCAACGACAACAAACCTCATCTGCCGCCTCCACATATCTAATATGCGTATGATCTGAATCAAAATCCTATACAGAGGCTCTGATACCACTGTTGGGGTCTATGGTAGGGTGCGTCGACAGCAAATTAATATTCCTACGCGCAGAACAACCAAGAACATGCTACGGGAGATGGATCACAAATCGTTACCACTAGACGCACAGTGCGGTGTAGCGGAAGAAGAGTTGGGGAAGCACGTCCGCGTGGATCGTCCTCCTCATCCGATCTCCTTCGAACAGCCGGTCGTCCGATCCAACGTACAAGTTTGCCGGAGCGGCGCAAGTGCAACGCCTCAAATGGTATCCGCGCGTGCAGGTGGAACACCGTGCGGCGGACTCCTAGGTCCAATCACATAGTCGGCGGCGAGTGGAGGTGGCTATTCGTGACACATGCAAACCCTAGTCACAGCACCGAAGCGATCAACCGCATGAGTGTGCCGCACCACCACTTTATATAGGCGTCCGTCGCAGGCTCAACACTTGGCCCTCGCACGGACCCTAAAGCCCAAAGTCTACTCGGTCACGTTCCTAGTCCAGTTCGGATCACATCCGACCAGTGTCCTATGAACCGACCTCGTTGGTTCCTTCCCTTAAGCGCGTGACCCCTGAGGTTCAAGTCGGCTTGGTCACAGTTCGGATCACCTCCGACCTGCACGGTTGGTAGCGGCCTCTAGCAAGGCATGCCGACCACCAAGCAGACTATGAAGCTGGTTAGGCGAACCTGTACAATGTGTCTCACTTATGTTCCCTTTGCCTCACGATATATGTTGTTGGGCTCAATGCAAGACTGTCATCCTTGTGCTAGTCCGACCTCTTTCTCGTTCCAGTGATACCGACCACAAACCGGATTATCTCATAATCCCTGTCGCATGGGCATGCTTATCCTGGTCGGATCACACGAGGGGCCTAGAGTATATCTCTCCTGATCGGAGGGGCAAATCCCATCTTGCTCGACCATGTCTCGCAACATGGGAATGTACAAACCAGAAACCTACCTTTGTAACTACCCAGTCACGGAGTAGCATTTGGTCGGCCCAAAGCAAGTCTGTCACCATCTCGAGTATATGCGCCAGCTCAGGTCTTAGGACATAGAACGTATGTTGTACTAGAGACTCACAGATGACATGTCGCTGCGTCTCATAGTTGGGTCTGTCCGACACAGACCTTATCTCGACTTGGATCCGACTACGTCGAATCCGACCAGATCTTTCCAAGTCCATATTATCAGGTTAGCATCCAATGCTCCATGGCTAGTGAGACCGAGCCATCAACCGTGTCATATACTAGTCCAGTCGGCTGCACGTCCACACAGCCCTTTCGACTAGTTACCTTTTAGGACACTCGTCATACAATGCATAGTCCCACAAACAAGTCACATACATGCAGATACACATCATTGATAATGTCCAAGGACTATATTTATTCATAAACACATAGGAAATATCATCATACATGATTGCGTCTAGGGCATATCTCCAACACTTAGTTCTTCTTCCCCTCCTCCGACAGCCAAGTCAGCCGGAGCATCCTCACTGGCCAACCCAAACACGCTGAGATCGACATGGCTTCGCCAAAGAGGTTGTACACTTGTTGCATCTCTTTTTTACTCTACATGTTATATATATTGTCCACTAAGCACTCATAGTAATGGGAAATACGATTATTTTATCCTACTATATGACAAGCAGTGAGGTACCAGGCAACTTAGCTATCCGTGATGGACTCTCCTGAACGACATCATTATTTATCTCTGCATGTTTGAGCTATCGATGGGCCTGGGAGTTGAGCTAGTATGGCAGTGGCCTGGGTCCAAAGTAATAGAAGTAGCACAAAAACATTTTTTAGTGTAGGATTTTCCTTGATCAAGCCTACCTACTAGAATTCCCAGTGCTTGAAAGGAAAAGTGAATAAAAAACATAGGAATTGGAAAGTTTCCTATGGTACTACTTTTCATGAATTTGGTGCAAAGGAATGGAGCAAAGGAAAACTGAGGATTTGTTCCTTTAGTGTCTCCTTGAACGAAAAACCGTAGGAATTCTAATTTCCACTTGTCCTCCTTTTCATATTCCTATTCATCAAGCACAAGACTAAGATATAGTAGCATAATAGCATTATAACCATACATTTTCTTGTGGTTTGACTTAATCTCACCATGCTTTTTTTGCATCCTTTGATCTTCCAATTGTTGTGAATCAAACACCCAGATTGGCAGAAATCCTGTGTTTTTAAATTCTCTATTTTGCACGTGCATTCCTATCATATTCCTGTCTATTTCCTATCCCTGCATTGTTAGAATCCTCAAATTCAAACAAGCCCTTACTCAATTACTTCTCTTACAAATATGTGTCAAAGAAAACCTTGTGTGGTTTGTCCTGCTCCTGCGGCGCTGTGTTCCACCCCAGCTCAGCTGCTCCAACGATGGAAGGGTTCAGCATAGCAGGGATCTGCTATCTAGGCTGTCTTTCACCGCCTCAGATCTTCTTCCCCTCCACCGGCAGCCACGAGAACTGCATTACCATCATTAACAGAGCAGATGACCTTGAGGACTACATTGGTCCGCAAGAGAGGTCGCACTCTTTCATGTCTGCTTACGTTATGCGTCGCTTAATATGATGACATGCTACATTATCATCGTGTTCACCTATTAGACTCCGAGTCAGGTCCAAACTAATGTTGAAACTTGAGTTTTTAAATGGTTCTGGGGTACATAATGGGGCCGCAATCAGTACTATCTGTCTACTATTTGGTTAATCTCCGGTGTCTACTATGAGTTTCATGTTGGGTTCAAACAAACATTAAAGGAGCCATTATCTGTATTTTCTAACTAAAGCTATTATTTGCCTGCTATCATTGGTTTTGGGTCTATCCACAGTTTTCTACAATCACTCTGGATTTGTGCATGCACTCCTTACATAATCTCACTATGTTTTATTCCTATGCATGCCAGTTATTGTACACAATGAACTTATCATGTAGAGAAAAAGAGACGAGCCTTGCATGGCAATAAAATTTCATGCAGACGTCGTTCCATGATGGGCGCAAAGGCAGCCCCCCTCCACCCATTTCGGATCGTAATCAAGAGGAAGTTAACTGTTCTGAGGGGGATTCAGATGGAGAAGATCACTCCTATTTAGCCCATGAGGTCTTCGCTCTAACTTGGCATGCTGATGTTGGTAATATCATGCATATGGTGCCTTGCATTGCTTACTGTACACATTAAAGATGTCATCTGCTTAGTTTAGACATGCTTTGTGTCAATGCCATCTGTTTAGTTTCTTTATCGTATATGTGAATCATGCAATGCCATCTTGTTTAGCCAGGCATCATATATGTGAATTTTGCAATGCCACCCTGGTTAGCCAGTCATCTTATAAGTGAATTATAGAATGCCATCATTTTTTTATTACGTGTTAAATTTGTCAACAATTTTAGTACATTCAGTTACTCTTCCTGTGCATCAGCCATTCGACATGGTCATGGAAAAAACTGGAGTGGAAACAAGGTCTTTAGAGCAGACAATGCTATTTGACGAAGCGCATGTCTTGCTGGTTACCGATAGCTCCTTAGAGGAGGATTCAGAGATAGATGACCAGTCATAATTCCCCCCCCCCCCCCGATGTGCATGTTCTAACTTGACAGGGTTATGTTGCGCATATAGTGCGTATGGTATCTTGCATTGCTATGTCATTTGCTTAGTTTAGACATGCTTTGTGTGAATACCACATGTTTAGTCTCTAATTACCATATATTTGAAGTATGCAATGCCATCTTGTTGCAAGACATTATATATGTTAATTATGCAATTTTATCTTGTTGCAAGGCATTATGTATGTGAATTATGCAATGCCATGCTGTTTAGGCAAGCGTCATATATGTTAATTATATCATGCCGTCCTTTTTTTGTATTTCTCATTGCTTTTGTCGACAATGTTAGTATATTCAACTTCTCTTCCTGTGCATCAGCCATTTGAATTGGTGATGGAGAAATCTGGAGTGAAAACAAGGTCATCAGAGCAGACAATGCTACCCACTGAAGCAGATATCTTGCTGGCTACAGATAACTCTTCAGAGGAGGATTCAGAGGCAAATGACCAGTCCTATTATCCCCCTAAGGTGTATGCTCAAACTTGGCAGGGTTATATTACTCATATCATGCATATGTTGTATTGCAATGCTTAGTTTTTACATCATATACACAATATTGAATGCCATCTCCTTAGTTGACACATCATATATGCGACTGCCCTCAGCTCACTTCCTTAGTATATAAATCATATATTTGAATTATGTCATGCTATGATGTTTACATAGATAGCATGTATCTGAATTATGGCATGCCAACCCATTTTCTAAAGACATAATATAGTTATATCACCTCATCTTGTTTACATAGTCATCATATTTTAAATTATGTCATTCTATCCGTGAATTATATCATGCCATCATGTTTCCATCGACGGCATGTTTGTGATTTATGGCATGCCAACCACTTGAATAGAAACATCGTATAGTTATATCATATCATCCTGTTTACATAGTCATCATATTTTGAAGTATGTGATTCTATCTTGTTTAGTTAGCCATCATACATGTGAAATAGTGTCATGCTATCCTGTTTACTTAGCCATCATATATGTGAAATTATGTCCTGCTATTCTATTTGGTTAGACAACATAAATGTGACTTATTTCATGCCCTGTTTTCTTCCCTACTATCCATTGCACCTGTCTATCATACAATGTATGTACATTCAATTACTTTTCTTGTTTATCAGCCATTTCAATTGGAGGGAGTGATGGCAGTATCTGTGGGAGTAAAAACACGTTCTTCAGAAAAGATCGTGCTACCTGTCGATGCAGATAGAACCACGGTTTTACTTTCCCAAGAACCAGCCCCACCACACATAACCCACACTCATGCAGATTGTACCCCTACCCAGTTGGACAGAGAACCAGCTACACCCCTTCTAAACCCAACCCCAGTAGATAGAGACCCAGTTCCTGTTGACACAGCACCGTCTCCACCACAGAGCACCCAAACACGAGAAGTTAGTAAGGCAACTGAAGTGCCCAAAGCACGAGGACTACCACTCCGAACCCCAAGTCAACGCTTAAAGCAGAAGAAGAATTGCTCTCAGGTCAGGTTCCGTAGCTATGGTTCATACTACTTTGCTCTTGCATCACTGTATTTACTCATACCAACTAATTTCAAATTTGAAGGATGCAATTGAAACTCCAATGGCGCAACATGTATGTTTTAAACATGTTTCTTCAACGTGTATGGATGTTTGCTGTTGTAACTTTCTCGATGTTGATTTCAGTCTCAAATGAATAAACAGTTATGTTCTCATGCCATGCACATTACAAGTGTTGCTATTGCTGTGTAGTTTCCCACACTTATATTCTGTCTATGCTGCTTTGTCTTAAATAGATATGATCCGAACTGTATCTATCTTGATTTGGCAACATAAACTAGAATGACATAGACCATACAGTGACCATACTACATAGATATATGTTTGTTTCATGCTGTTATCCTGTCCACCTTATTACTGAACTGGTTTACCAAAATGAGTTTCATATACTACATTGTAAACCTGTGATGTGTTTGTTTGTTTCTCTTTTAGAACGCAGATAAAATATTGGAGAAGAGTACCCCGTTAGCTATGGTAAAGGAAGTAATGCAGATAAGGTTCAAGATAGTAAAATATCCCTATTGTTCTCCAAGAAAGCTGATAAAAACTATATTAAAGACACTGAGACAACCCAAAAGTCCTGTCTTGATGTAGTGTTCGAGTTACTGGCTACTACTGCTGGCACCAGCTCTTCCAACTCATTGCAAGAATTAGTTCGGCTTCTTGAGTCTCAACTTCAAGCTGAAAGACATCGATCAGATGTTATGCGACAGGAAGCCGAAGGTCTAAGGAAGTCCCTGCAGAATTCAGATGCATACTTTCTGGTGCAACAGCAAGTGCTGAAGGACATAAGCGCCAAACAAGAGAAAGTTAATAAGCTTGCTAAGCATATTGCCAGCATTATGGGTACCCAGGATATTGTTTCTTGAGCTCTTCTGAAGTGGTTTCAGTTCTGGACTTGTTTTGTTGCGGCGTTTATATGCTGCTGTGTTCCCTATATTTGCACTGGTGGCGAACTTTGATGCCCAGTGGATGTAATATGTGTAATAGCCGTTATCGGTGTCAAAACCGGCGGATCTCGGGTAGGGGGTCCCGAACTATGTGTCTAGGCGGATGGTAACAGGAGACAAGGGACACGATGTTTTTACCCAGGTTCGGGCCCTCTCGATGGAGGTAAAACCCTACTCCTGCTTGATTAATATTGATGATATGGGTAGTACAAGAGTAGATCTACCACGAGATCAAAGAGGCTAAACCCTAGAAGCTAGCCTATGGTATGATTGTTGTTCGTCCTGCGGACTAAAACCCTCCGGTTTATAAAGACACAGGATAGGGTTAGGGTTACACAGAGTCGGTTACAATGGTAGGAGATCTACATATCCGTATCACCAAGCTTGCCTTCCACGCCAAGGAAAGTCCCATCCGGACACGGGACAAAGTCTTCAATCTTGTATCTTCATAGTCCAGGAATCCGGCCAATGGTGATAGTTCGGCTATCCGGACACCCCCTACTCTAGCACTCCCTCAGTAGCCCCTGAACCAGGCTTCAATGACGACGAGTCCGGCGCGCATATTGTCTTCGGCATTGCCAGGCGGGTTCCTCCTCCGAATACTTCATAGAAGATTTTGAACACAAGGATAGTGTCCGGCTCTGCAAAATAAGTTCCACATACCACCGTAGAGAGAATAATCTTTACACAAATTCAATCTGCTGACGTATTCTGTAGCGTGACGTCACACCACGGCCAAGCCTTTATTGGAATCGTTTTTACTGTCCCACCTCAGCGTGTTTAGCGAGGCGGTTTCCTTGGCACGTCTTATCAAAGCGGAGATCGTGCCCCCTCATTCCGGGATTCTCATTAATACGGACGTGGGTAATCCAACAGCGCCATTGATTATGGCGCTTGGGAGATAAGCAAGTTTTACCAGGCTGGTGGGGACGCATAGTTTCATCCGTCCATATACGGGGATAAGGATCCACCTTTTCACCTACGCCTTCTTCCTCCTTTGCTTATCCATTTACGCACACTCGAGCTCCAGCGCCCAAGTCTGCACATCTCTCCTCAACCTTCCCCAGCCATGTCCGGAGCGGGAGGCAAGTGGATGGCCTCCTCCGTCACGGAGGGGCACATCAAAAAGTTGACGAAAGCCGGATAGCTGCACAACGACATTGCGCACCGGCTTCCAGACGAGGGGCAGCTCGTCCCCACCCCTAGGCCCAATGAGAGGGTGGTGTTCCTTCCCCATTTCCTCCGCGGACTGGGCTTCCCACTCCAACCATTTATTCGGGGGCTCATGTTCTACTACGGCCTGGATTTCCACGATCTGGCCCCAAATTTCATCCTCAACATCTCAGCATTTATCGTTGTGTGCGAGGCCTTCCTCCGCATCAAGCCCCACTTTGGCTTATGGCTGAAGACCTTCAATGTCAAGCCGAAGGTAGTGGGCGGCTAGCAGGCGGAGTGCAGAGGCGCCATGGTGGGCAAGATGCCCAACATCATATGGCTCGAGGGCTCCTTCGTGGAAACCATCAAAGGGTGCCAATCAGGGTGGTTCTACATCACCGAGCCGCGTGACCCTGAATGGGCAGTGGCCCCCGAATTCCGATCTGGCATCCCCACATGGCTCACCTCCTGGAAAGAGAAGGGCCTGACATGGGGTGATTTGGAAGAGCTGACCAGACTCCAAACCTGCGTCCAAAACCTTGTGAACAAGAAGATCAAGCTCGCCAACGTAGTCCAGGTCATGCTCATCTGCCGGATCCTGCCGTGCCAACAATGGGCCTTCAACTTGTGGGAGTTTGATCCAACACAGCACCAAACCTTGAGCAGGCTCTTTGACACTACGTACGAAGATGCGTGGAAGGTGCTGTTCAAGGGCGCCGAGGCTCCCACATCCGCTACCGAAGATCGCGGATTCAGCTCGCAGCGTCAAGCCGGCGAGGTAAGCTATTTTACCCTTTACAGGACACTTGTTTTTCATAGTTTGACTCTATGCGGGATCTAAGCTCCCCTACCTTTGACAGGCCTGCAGAAGAAGTCCGGGCAGGTTAACTGTCCGGCTCCATTACCAGAAGACCCAGCGGACGCCCGATTGACGGGGCTGTTGGTTCCGGCACCTCACGTGGTGCCGGATAAGAAGGCCAGAAGAAGGCCACGGGAACTAGAAGGAGTGCCCGGCGCCAGGTGTTGTCGGACTCATCATCCGACGATTCCGAGGTGGACTCCTCTCGTGAAGACGAGGAGGAGGAAAAAGAGGCCTCTCCCCCAGCGGGGGGAGAGAAGAAAAGGAAGGCCGCCCCAACTGGGGGGCTGGAGGGTCCAAGAAAGGAAGGACCCTTCCTCCAGACTTTTCCACCAATGCCGACGACGGTGAAGAGGAGTGGCCCTGGCGAGATCGTAAGTGTCCGAATTCCAGAATAACTCATGATTTTTCATTTGTCGCATAGTGTCTTCTAATGCTGAATGCAACCATGAAGCCCACCCAAGGACGAGCTCCCCGCTTCATCGAGCAGCTCCCTGGATTCGTCGGATGTGAATAGCACTTCACATCCGACCGCCTCCTCCCCTCGTCACGCAGATGATGCCGCGGTGGAGTCCCAAAAAGGGCCCAACCAGGAGAAGGTGGTCCTGGAGGCGCTGCAAGGCGACCTCCCGGACTCCGGGCGCAAAGGGGGAAAAACCAAAGAGGGCTCTAAGTCTGGCCCTATGCCGGACTCCGTACCGGAACCTACAGTGGTTCCGAAGTCCGACAGGCGGTCCCTTCGTAAGAAGGGCAAGACTGCAACGCCGGTGGCCTCCGTCCAACCGGAGGCACCGGATAGCTTGTTGGAGGCACTTAACGGCGCCTCCATCGACGAGGAGCACCACACTATCATGAGTGCGGTGATCCAGAAAGTTCGGTCCACAAAGAGCGGGCTGACTGAAGCCTGTACCAACCTTCTAACAGGCTTTGAGGTAAGTTTTTAAGATATGTAAGAATATTACCGCATAGACAGTAGCCCATGATGCTTAGTTCGGTGTTCGGAAAGAAAAGCCGAGCTGAGGATCTAAAAAGATATACGCAGGAGTCTAACATAAATATGTCAATATGGGAATGCAGGCTGCGCTGCTGACCTCTACCGCACTAACTGCGGAGGTCAATGCATTGAAGGAGAGCCTCGAGCGGTCCGAGAACGAGGTCGGCCTTGCCAAGAAGCAGCTTGAGGACAAGGAAGGTAAGTAATACCTTATTATAGTAATACCTTATAGAAAGGATTTGTTTGCAAAAAATGACAGGAATAACGTGAGTATTGCAGGGGCCATGAACAAGGTGGCGACCCTGAAGGAAGCGGTGTCCAAGGCCGAAAATAGTGCGGCCACGGAGCGCACCGAGCGAGAGAACCACGAGGCGCGGGTGGCGGAGGTGCGGCAAGAGCTCCAGGCTCTCATGGAAAAACACGAGAGTTTGGAGCGTGACTCGAAGACTCGAGAGTCCGAGATCACCTTGGCTCTTGAGAGTGCCAAAGCCGCTAAGGCCGAACCCAGAAGGCCCTCAAGGAGATTGAGGCGATAAAAAAGATAGTGGAGGGTAAGGCATTCTTCATGCAAAGCAACTATGTAAAAGTGAATTATCTGTTACTTACCTGAATTCGGAGCTCTCCAGGAGCGTTCGCAGATCTGCCCTGTAGTGTGTCCGATGATGCCGCGTTCTACCGAGCCGAGGAGGGGAGCTCGACGGAAAAGGTGTTCTGGTCTCAATATGCTGAGGCCGGACATCCGGTGCCCCTGAGCGACCAGCTGAAGCAGCTGGTCGAGCTCCACAAGGTGGACGAACCGGCCATGAAGGGCCTCATAGTTCGGCTGTGGCCTAAAGAAGTCATGCCTGGGAGCTACTTCGGTCTGGTGCGGCGGCTGGTGAACGCCTGTCCATGGATTGAAGTCATCAAGCGTTCCGTCTGCATTGAAGGTGCCCGTCGGGCCCTTGCCCGTGCTAAAGTGCACTGGGGCAAGATGTACGCCGAGAATCTTGTGATGGACGCGCCACCGCCGGGCAAGGAGTATCGCAAGCCCGAGATGTACTATGAGGGCATCCTGAACGGTGCCCGCCTTATAGCGGGTGAATGCTCCAAAGATGCAATTTTTTAGTAGACTCGCATTTGTTATCCTGTACGCTGAAAACTTTGTTCGTATGCGCTAAGCAACGCTTGTTAATTTAAAATATTACCTTCTGTGCGGCCATTTATCAAATTTGAGAGATGGCGAGTCGTTGGCTTCAGCCCCCATGCCACGAGTGTTGGGGTCTTCGGGATAAACTTGAGTGCTCTTGTTCCCATTCTTGGGTCCTTCGAGGGAGGCGTTCAACACGACGAACGAGGCAACCGGACTATAATGCTTGGACACTCTCACTTAGCCATAGAATTCTATAATTTTAAATTTCGGCGAAGCCCCTGGTATTCGGAAGACCGAGTTCGGGGCGCTGTCCACGCCTTGGCCGGACAATGCCGACTCCTCGCTCTAAGCGGCATGAGTATTTAGGGACCGGAAAAACCTCTCGAACAGCGACCGTCTCTCGCCCTATCATGACGGTCAGTTTTAGCTTTCTCCACTGAGGTGATCAACCTAGCTCAATCGGGGCACAATCGCAGTGGTTCTCCCAGCGCTACCTTAGCCGATATAACGGAACGTAAGGTACCAAAACATGGGAGCCGGGGCAAACCCAACTATTGACCCAAGACATGATTCGGAGCTGATGCATATAATGCTATAAGTTCGGGGTGCCGCACTTGTGAAAGTGTTCGGACTTATCACACCATGTTTTGGGGTACTTAAGCCCCTGGTGTATTGACCGTACCAAGCTGTACGGGTGCAACATGTCATAGATGAACATTTATGAAAAAAGGAATGCAATAATAAGCAGAAGCTATGTATTGTTTATTCAAAAGATACTGCAATGAAAGCAGAAGGATACAAATAGTGTGATAAGCAAGGGATGGGACTATTTAACATGTCCCCCTCCAGGGGTAGGCTATAGGATGGTATGTAAAACAGGTATACTGCTCGTAATAGAGACCACCTGGACACTCGACGTAGCTTTTCTGCTTCCCTGGCTGTTGCATTGTGAGTTCGGCGATTCTACTACCGGACAAGGCTTCTGGAAAACGGAGTCCTGAGAATAAGAAAAAAATAATGACACAATTGGGAGCCCCTGGTGCGGTTGAGCCGCACTCTGGGCATGCCGTGGTCGTGCCCCTCCCCCTATGCCCATGGTATCTCCAGAGCGTAGTTATGTACGCGTGGTACTGGTCTCGCGATTTCACGAGGGCTGGGGTTGGGGCCGCATTGCTATGCGTGCTCGGAACGTGCCAGGCGGTCTTATTGTAGGTTACTCCGGGCGCGCTTGACAGTGTCCAGATGTTTAGTAGTCGAACTCGAGAATTGCCTTAAGAGGCTGCTTTGTACTTCCGCCGCGAGGGCTGCTGTATGCTCCTCCGTTCGGAGAGAGCGTTCGGTGTTTCCATTGACTGTGATTACTCCTCGAGGGCCTGGCATCTTGAGCTTGAGGTATGCCTAGTGCGGCACTGCTTTGAACTTTGCAAATGTGGTTCGTTCGAGTAGTGCGTGATAGCCGTTCCGGAACGGGACTATATCGAAGATTAATTCCTCGCTTCGGAAGTTATCCGGGGATCCGAAGACCACATCGAGTGTAACTGAGCCTGTACAGTTGGCCTCTACACCTGGTATGACACCTTTAAAGGTCATTTTTGTGGGTTTAATCCTTGAGGGGTCTATGCCCATTTTGCGCATTGTATCCTGGTAAAGCAGGTTCAGGCTGCTGTCGCCGTCTATCAGGACTCTAGTGAGGTGAAATCCGTCAATGATTGGGTCAAGAACCAATGCGGCGAATCCGCCGTGGCGGATGCTAGTGGGGTGGTCCCTTTGATCAAAAGTGATCGGGTAGGAGGACCACGGGTAGAACTTTGGGGCGACTGGCTCCATCGCGTATACGTCCCTTAGTGCACGCTTCCGCTCCCTTTTGGGTATGTGGGTTGCGTATATCATGTTCACCGTCCGCACTTGTGGGGGAAAGCCCTTTTGTCCTCTATTGTTCGGCGGCCGGGGCTCCTCCTCGTCATCGCTATGCAGCCCCTTGTCATTGTTTTCGGCATTTAACTTGACTGCCTGCTTGAACACCCAACAATCCCTGTAGGTGTGGTTGGCTGGTTTTTCGGGGGTGCCATGTATCTGGCATGAGCGGTCGAGTATTCGGTCCAAATTGGACAGGCCCTGAGTATTTATTTTGAACGCCTTTTTCTGCTGACAGGGTTTAGAGCCTCTGAATCCGGCATTTACTGTTGTATCTTCAGCATTGTCGCTGTTAATGCGGCGCTTGTGCTTGTTGCGACACGACCTGCCATTGCTGTCCTTGGTATCCGAACTACCAGGGTTTTTGGTCAGGTTGTTACTGCGAGCTAGCTAGCTGTCCTCTCCCGCGCAGAAGTGGGTCATTAGTGATGTGAGGGCTGCCATGGATTTTGGCTCTTCCTCTCCTAGGTGCCGGGGAAGCCACTCGTCGCGGATGTTATGTTTGAAGGCTGCAAGGGCCTCTGCATCCGGACAGTCAACAATTTGACTTTTCTTGGTTAAGAACCGTGTCCAGAATTGTCTGGCCGATTCATCTGGCTGCTGAATTATGTGTCTTAGGTCATCAGCGTATGGTGGTCGCACATATGTGCCCTGGAAGTTATCAAGGAATGCGGCTTCCAGGTCTTCCCAACAACCAATTGATTCTGCTGGCAAGCTGTTGAGCCAATGTCGAGCTGGTCCTTTAAGCTTGAGTGGGAGGTATTTGATGGCGTGTAGATCATCACCGCGGGCCATGTGGATGTGAAGGAGATAGTCCTCGATCCAAACCGCAGGATCTGTTGTGCCGTCGTATGATTCAATGTTTACGAGTTTGAAACCCTCAGGGATTTGATGATCCATTACTTCGTCTGTGAAGCATAGTGGGTGTGCGGTGCCTCTGTATTGGGCTATATCACGATGCAGCTCAAATGAGTTTGTCTACTGTGTTCGGCCCGGCCGGAATTGCTGTATCTGGCGTGACGGTTGTCATCACATGTCGTGGGGCGCCCACACGATCCGTAGATCGATCTTATTTGCCTTAACTTGTCCTCCAATATGTCTTGCAAGTCTGGCGCATTTCCCCATGGCTTTGTACTTTTCAAGCGATGCCGGGGTGCAGCTTTAGTGGAGAGCGTAGAGGCCTCTCTGTCACGGCCACGAGGTGGCCAGTTGGCCGCGTCATGCGTTGGTGATGTAGTTTTGGGTGCTTCCTCCTCTAATTGGGGTAGCAGCCTGCATTTTGGGTAGCTCTTGGAGGGGCGATTGAGTTTGTACTCTTTGGCTGCAAGGACTTTGGTCCATCTGTCAGCTAGCAAGTCTTGGTTAGCTCTAAGATGCTGCTGCTTTTTATTAAGGCTGCTTGCCGTGGCCATAAGCCTGCGCTTGGAACGCTCTTGTTCGAAGGGATCCTCGGGCACGACAAATTCGTCGTTGTCGAGGCTTGCTTCATCTTCGGAGGGAGGCATATAATCATCGTCCTCTACCTCTCTGTCTGACGCTCTATCATGAGGGTTGGCTTCTCCCTCCTGTGCTAAATCCTGCTGGAGGGGGTTGTCTTCGGCACTGTCCGGGGTGTTATTATCTCCCGTGCCGGAAACACCATTTTTGCTGTGGTGGGATTTAGAGCGGCGCCTCTGAAGCCGGCGCTTGGGCTGTTTCTTGGAGGGGTCATCCTCCGCTGTTCCATTTCCATTCCCATCTTTTGGGGTGTCCACAATGTATATGTCGTATGACGAGGTGTCGTATATACATGGTGGACACCCCCAAAGCAGGGGATGGCGATGAGAAAATGGAGGACGACCCCTCCAAGAAGCAACCCAAGCACCGACGTCAGCGGCACCGCTCTAAATCCCGCCACAACAAAAACGGCGAGCCCAGCACTGGAGATAATAACAACCCGGACAGTGCCGAAGACAACCCCCTCCAGCAGGAATCAGCGCAGGAGGACGAAGGAGCCAGGCCTCATGAGAGAGCGGCAGACAGGGAGGTCGAGGACGACAATTATATGCCTCCCTCCGAAGACGAGGCAAGCCTCGACGACGACGAATTCGTCGTGCCAGAGGATTCCGTCGAACAAGAGCGTTTCAAACGCAGGCTTATGGCCACGGCGAGCAGCCTCAAGAAAAAACAATAGTAGCTTAGAGCTGACCAAGATTTGCTAGCCGACAGATGGACTGAAGTCCTGGCGGCCGAAGAGTATAAACTCGAACGCCCCTCCAAGAGTTACCCAAAGCGCAGGCTGCTACCCCAACTAGAGGAGGAAGCAACTGAACCTACATCACTAGGGTAGGATGCGCCCGATCGGCCACCCCGTGGCCGCGACAGAGAGGCCTTTCAGCCCTCAACCCAAGCCGCACCCCGGCGCTACTCCAAGAATACCAGAGCACGGGGAAACGCAACAGACCTGCAAGACATATTGGAGGATAAGGCAAGGCAAACAAGATCGATCTACGGATCACATGGGCGCCCTACGTCACGTGACGATAACCGTCACGCCGGATATGATAAATACGGCCAGGCCGAATACAACAGAGAAAGCTCATCTGAGCTACATGGCGATATAGCCCAGTACAGGGGCGCCGCACACCCACTATGCTTCACAAACGAAGTAATGGATCATCAAATCCCCGAGGATTTTAAACCCGTAAACATCCAATCATACGATGGCACTACAGATCCCGCGGTATGGATCGAGGATCATCTCCTTCATATCCACATGGCCCGTGGTGATGATCTACACGCCATCAAATACCTCCTGCTCAAGCTTAAAGGACCAGCTCGGCATTGGCTTAACAGCCTGCCAGCAGAGTCAATTAGTTGCTGGGAGCACCTGGAATCCGCATTCCTCGATAACTTCCAGGGCACTTATGTGCGGCCACCAGACGCTGATGACCTAAGCCACATAATCCAGCAGCCAGAGGAATCGGCCGGACAATTCTGGACACGGTTCCTAACCAAGAAAATTAAAATAGTCGACTGTCCGGACGCCGAGGCCCTTGCAGCCTTTAGGCACAACATCCGAGACAAATAGCTCGCCCGGCACCTAGGACAGGAAAAGCCAAAATCTATGGCAGCCCTCATGACACTCATGACCCTCTTTTGCGCGGGAGAAGACAGCTGGCTAGCTCGTAGCAATAACATAACCAAGAGCCCTGGCAATTCGGATACCAAGGACAACAATGGCAACTCACGTCGCAACAAGCACAAGCGCCGCATTAACGGCGACAATACTGAGGATACGGCAGTTAATGCCGGATTCAGAGGCTCTAAACCCGGTCAGCAGAAGAAGCCATTCAAAAGAAACCCTCTGGGCCCATCCAGTTTAGACCGGATAATCGATCGCTCGTGCCAGATACATGGCAGCCCCAAACAACCAGCCAACCACACCAACAGGGATTGTTGGGTGTTCAAGCAGGCAGGCAAGTTAAGTCCCAAAACCAGAGACAAGGGGCTGCGTAGCAACGACGAGGAGGAGCCCCGACCGCCGAACAACAGAGGACAGAAGGGATTCCCCCCACAAGTGCGGACGGTGAACATGATATACGCAACCTACATCCCCAAAAGGGAGCGGAAGCATGCTCTCAAGGACGTCTATGCGTTGGAGCCAATCGCCCCAAAGTTCAACCCATAGTCCTCCTGCCTGATCACTTTTGATCGAAGGGACCACCCCACTTGCATCCGTCACGGCGGATTCGCCGCATTCGTCCTAGACCCAATCATTGACGGATTTCACCTCACTAGAGTCCTCATGGACGGCAGCAGCAACTTGAACCTACCTTATCAGGATACAGTGCGAAAAATGGCTATAGATCTGTCAAGGATTAAACCCACAAAGACAACCTTTAAAGGCGTCATACCAGGTGTAGAAGCCAGCTGTACATGCTCGGTTACACTTGAAGTGGTCTTCGGATCCCCAGATAATTTCTGAAGCGAAGAGTTAATCTTCGACATAGTCCCATTCCGCAGTGGCTATTACGCCTGCTCGGATGAACCGCATTCGCAAAATTCAATGCGGTGCCGCACTACGCATATCTCAAGCTCAAGATGCCAGGTCCTCGTGGAGTCATTACGGTAAATGGAAACACCAAACGCTCTCTCCGAACGGAGGAGCACACAGCGGCCCTGGCGGCAGAAGTACAGAGCAGCCTCTCAAGGCAACTCTCCAATTCGGGTGTTAAACGTCCGGACAACGTCAAGCGCTCCCGAAGCAACCTACAACAAAGCCATCTGGTACATTCCGAGCAAGCATAGCAGTGCGGCCCCAACCCCAGCCCTCGTCAGATGGTGATATCGGTACCACACGTAAATATTTACGCTTTGAAAATACCATGGGCATAAGGGGAGGGGCACAACTACGACACGCCCAGAATGCGGCTCAACCGCACTTAGGGGCTTCCTATTCTGCCGTTTCCTTTTTTTATACATTCAGGACCCAAGTATTCGGAAGGCCTGTCCGGCAATACACTCGCCGAACACACGATGCAACAGCCAGGGAGAGAACAAGCCACGTCGAATGTCCAGGTGGTCTCCATAACGAGTTAAATACCTGTTTTACTTAAAGTCCCGTAGCTTGCCCCTGGAGAGGGGGACATGTCAAATAATCCCATCTCTTGCTTATCGCACTATTTGTATCATTCTGCTTTCATAGCAGCCCTTTTTAATAAACAATACATAGCTCTTATCTATTATTGTATTCATCTATTTTTATACAAATATTTTCAGTCATGACATTATGCAACCGTACACTTTGGTACGGCCAATACACCAGGGGCTTAAGCACCCCATAACATGGTGTGAGAAAGACCGAACACTCTCATGAGTGCGGCACCCCGAACTTATAGCACTATATGCATCGGCTCCGAATCATGTCTTGGGTCAATAGTTGGGTTTGCCCGGCTCCCATGTTTTGGTACCTTACGTTCCGCAATGTTGGCTAAGGTAGCGCTGGGAGAACTACTGCGATTGTGCCCCAATTGAGCTGGGTTAACACCTCAGTAGAGAAAGCTAAAACTGATCGTCATGATAGTGCAAGAGCCCGGTCGCTGTTCGCGAGGTTTTTCGAGTCCCTAAAGACTTATGCCGCTTAGAGCGAGGAGTCGGATTTATCTGGCCTAGGCGTGGATAGCGCCCCGAACTCAGTCTTTCGAATACTAGGGGCTTCGCCGAAATTTAAAATTATAGAATTCTATGGCTAAGTGAGAGTGATAAAGCATTATATGTCCGATGGCCTTGTTCGTTGTGCTGAGCGCCTCCCTAGATGGACCCAAGAATGGGAACAAGAGCGCTCAGGTTTATCCCGAACACCCCAGCACTCGTGGCATGGGGGTAGAAGTCGACGACTTGCATCTCTCAGATTTAATAAACGGCCGCACAGAAGGTAATATTTTAAATTAACAAGCGTTGCTTAGCGCATATGAACAAAGTTTTCAGCGCACAGGATAACAAATGCGAGTCTACTCAAAAATTACATCTTTGGAGCATTCACCCGCTATAAGGTGGGCGCCCTTCAGGACGCCCTTATAATACATCTCGGGCGTGCGATACTCCTTTCCCGGTGGTGGCGCGTCCGTCAATAGCTTCTGAGCGTCCAGCTTGCCCCAGTGCACTTTAGCACGGGCGAGGGCCCGACGGGCACCTTCAATATAGACAGAGCGCTTGATGACTTCAATGCACGGACAAGCATCCACCAGCCGCCGCAACAGACCGAAGTAACTCCCAGGCATGGCTTCTCTAGGCCACAACCGAACTATGAGGCCCTTCATGGCCTGTTCGACCACCTTGTGGAGCTCGACCAGCTACTTCAGCTGGTCGCTCAGGGGCACCGGCTGTCCTTCCTCAGCATATTGACACCAGAACACCTTTTCCGTCGAGCTCCCCTCCTTGGCTCGGTAGAATGCGGCAGCATCAAACACACTACGGGGAAGATCGGCGAACGCTCCTGGAGAGCTCGGATTCGGGTAAGTAACAGATAATTCACTTTTACATGCTTGGTTTGCATAAAGAATGCCTTACCCACCGCTATTTTATTTATCGCCTCGATCTCCTGGAGGGCCTTCTGGGCTTCGGCCTTAGCGGTTTTGGCACTCTCAAGAGCCAAGGTGAGCTCGGACTCTCGAGTCTTCGAGTCACGCTCCAAACTCTCGTGTTTTTCCACGAGAGCCTTGAGCTCTTGCCGCACCTCCGCCACCCGCGCCTCCTGCTTCTCTCGCTCGGTGCGCTCCAAGTCCGCACTGTTTTCGGCCTTGGACACCGCCTCCTTCAGGGTCGCCACCTCGGTCGTGGCCCCTGCAACATTAACGTTGGTCCTGTCATTATTTGCAACCCGGATTTCTATATACATTTACATACGGTATTACATACCGTCATTGTCCTCGAGCTGCTTCTTGGCACGGTCGAGCTCGTTCTCAGACCACTCGAGGCTCTCCTTCAATGCATTGACCTCCGCAGTCAGTGCAGCAGAGGTCAGTAGCGCAGCCTGCATTCCCATCTTGACATATTTATGTTAGACTCCTGCATATATCTTCTTAGATCCTCACCTCGGCTTTTCTTTCCGAACGCCAAACTGAGCATCAGGGGCTACTGTCTATGTGGTAACATTTTTATATGTTTTGAATACATACCTCAAACCTCGTTAACAGGCTTGTACAAGCTTCTATCAGCCCGCTCTTGGCGGACTGAACCTTCTAAATCACCGCACTCATAACAATGCGGTGTTCCTCGTCGATGGAGGCGCCGTTAAGCACCTCCAGCAAATTGTCCGGCACCTCCGGTTGGACGGAGGTCGCCGGCGTTGTAGGCTTGCCCTTCTTACGAAGGCGCCGCCTGTCGGACTCTGGAACCGTTGATGGTTCCGGAGCAGTGTCCGGCCCAGGGCCGGACTTAGATCCCTCTGGCGCTTTACCCCCTTTGGGCCTAGATCCCTCCGGACACTTACGATTTTGCCAGGGGCTTGACCCTGGATGGCCATTCCTCCCTGGGAAAACTTTGTTTTTGCCACTCTAGTTTTTTCCAACTTTGCTTATGCCACTCTAGAATTTGACATTTCACGGAATGGAAAAAGTGATATATTGTCAAAAGCTAAGAGTGGCGAAAGTGAGATGTCAAATTCTGGATTTGCATAAGCAAAGTTGGCAAAAACTAGAGTGGCAAAAACAAAGTTTTCCCTTCCTCCCCGCCGTCTTCGGCATCGGAGGCGTAGTCCGGCAGAAGGGTCTTCCCCTTCTTGGACCCTCCGGCCTCCCCAGTTTGGGCGGCCTTCCTTTTCTTTCCTCCCCCTGTTGGAGGGGGAGAGGCTTCTTCTTCTTCCTCCTCCTCGTCCTTAGAGGCGGAGGGTGCTTCGGGGTTGTCGGGTGATGAATCCGACACCACCAGGCGCCGGGAGCTCTTTCGAGTCCCTGTGGCCTTCTTCTTGGCCTTCTTCTCCGGCACCACGTGAGGTGCCAGAACCAGCAGCCCAGTCAATCGGGCGTCCGCTGGGTCTTCTAGTAAGGGAGACGAACAGTTAACCTGCCCGGACTTCTTCAGCCAGTCCTGTCAAAGGTAAGGGAGTCAAACTATGAAAAACAAGAGTCCTGTAAAGGGTAGAATAGCTTACCTCGTTGGCCTGACGCCGTGAGCTGAATCCGCGATCTTCGGTAGAGAAGGCGGGGGCCTCGGTGCCCTTAAACAGCACCTTCCAGGCATCTTTGTACGTAGTGTCGAAGAGCCTGCTCAGGGTTTGGTGTTGTGTCGGATCAAACTCCCACAATTTGAAGGCCCGTTGTTGGCATGGGAGGATCCGGCGGATGAGCATGACCTGGACTATGTTGACGAGCTTGAGATTCTTGTTCACCAACTTTTGGACGCAGGTTTGAAGTCCAGTCAGCTCTTCCGAATCTCCCCACGTTAGGCCCGTCTCTTTCCAGGAAGTGAGCAGTGTGGGAAATCCAGATCAGAATTCGGGGGCCGCCTCCCATTTTGGGCGCGCGGCTCGGTGATGTAGAATCACCCCGATTGCCACCCTTTTATTGTCTCCACAAAGGAGCCCTCGAGCCATAGGACGTTGGCCATCTGGCCCACCATGGCACCTCCGCAATCCGCTTGGCGGCCGCCCACTACCTTCGACTTGACATTAAAAGTCTTCAGCCATAAGCCGAAGTGGGGCTAGATGCAGAGGAAGGCCTCGCACACGACGATGAACGCCGAGATGTTGAGGATGAAGTTCGGGGCCAGATCGTGGAAGTCCAGGCCATAGTAGAACATGAGCCCCCGGACGAACGGACGAAGAGGAAAGCCCAGTCCGCGGAGGAAATGGGGGAGAAAAACAACCCTCTCATGGGGCCTAGGGGTGGGGATGAGTTGCCCCTCATCTGGAAGCCGGTGCGCGATGTCATCAGACAAGTATCCGGCCTTCCTCAACTTTTTGATTTGCCCCTCCGTGACAGAGGAGGCCATCCATCTACCTCCCGCTCCGGACATGATTGGAGAAGGTTGAGGTGGGAAGTGCGGAGTTGGGCGTTGGAGCTCGAGTGCGTGGGGAGGGATAAGCAAAGGAGGAAGAAGGCGTAAATGGAAAGGGTAGATCCTTATCCCCTTATATGGGAGGCCGAAACTACAAGCCCCCACCAGCCTAATAAAACTCGCTTATCCACCAAGCGCCGCGGTTAATGGCAGGGTTGGGTTACCCACGCCTATATTGATGAGAATCCCGGAATAAGGGGACACGATCTCTGCTTTGACAAGACGTGCCAAGGAAACCTTTAAAGGAGTGATACCAGGCGTCAAGGCCCGTTGTACGGGCTCTCTAGTACTAGAGTTTTTTTTTCGGATGTTGGGTTCCGACAGACCCTTAAGGTTTGAACTCTAGGGTGCGCGCGAAGATCTCCCCCCTACCAATCCATATTCAATGCCTTGTGAGAGTCTATGCTAAACAATGAACAACATGAGGGACAAAAGATTTATAATGGTTCGGGCCACCATTGTGGTGTAATAGCCTAATCCAGTGTGTGGTGTGGTGGATTGCCTCAGGGGCTGATGATGAACAGTACAAGGGGAAGAACAGCCTCACGAGAGGTGTTCTTGAGATGGCGTGGTGTTCTTCATAGGGAAGGATCTATCCATGTTGGCTTGGTGAGAACACAATCAGGTCACTCTCTACTGTGGTGGCTAGCTCTATATATAGAGGCCCTAGTCCTCTTCCCAAATATTGAGCGGGAAGGGCGCCAACAATGGCCATTTCGAAGTGGAACATCTAGTAGAAGTTATCCTGACTAATGTTAGTCTTCGGCTGCCAAAGGCACTGGCGATGATGCCGTCTTGGGCTCCACGGTGACCTCCATCCTGCCGCCCTGCTGGTCTTGGTCTCGTTGTACCAAAATGGTAACCTTTGCCTGATGCCTCGGTACCCCGCGCCTGTGCTTGCCCCCTTTGCACCAAATAAGAAACAAGGACACTACACAGGCCGGCGCCCGCCTGGTCTTGATCGTCACGGCTTGCGTCATGAGCACCTCCTGAGGTACCCTTGCCTTGTTCTCTCCGCCTCCTCGCGAGCCTCCCTGGCGAGGCTGCTCCTGAGGAAGCCTTGCATCGTCTGCCCCGCGAGGCTTGGCCACTCGCGAGGGTCTTGAGTTTGCATTGATGAAGATGGGCCATACTGGGCCTGCACTTGAGCCACGCCGCATGCCACAGGCAGGCAAGTCTAGGGAACCCCGTTCGCAGAACGCCGACAGTAGCCCCTGGGCCCAAGGCGCGCTCGGACTTGGCTTAGCGGAGAAGCGAAGGGGAAAGTTCGGAGCACCGTGGGCCCCAACAGCCTGCGGCCTCGGGCGCTGCCTGGCGGTTGATTCGATGATGGCGTCCCCACTTCCCCATGCTCCCTCGGCAACTGCCCGACTTGACAAGTCGCTCCATGCAGAAATGAGCCATGATTACCTGCGATCGTGGAGGCCAACAGTTGGCCTCATTTGGTTATAAATGCGGGAGGGCGCAGGCCCCCGCTGCACATCTTCCTCCTTGCTTCTTCTTTCTTCCCACCCCAGCTGCTCGCTGCGTCCTATGGCACCGCCGAAGAGGTTCTCAGCCGCGGAGAAAGGAAAGGCTTGTCGGGAAGGGCCTGACTCTCCTCCGCCCAAGCACGACCGAGGTCGACCCCGCAAGCATCATGCGACTCCTGCAGCGGCTCCCCATGGTCGAGACGGTGATCTCCCACGTGGCGACAGGCGTCTCGTGGGTGAGGGGAGGCGCGTCACAGCCGCGCGGCCTCCCAGGCCGCGCTTCCACTCGGCGGAGGTGCTGCCGGAGTTCGTCGTCTGGTCGGCGAACCCAACCGGTAGATGGATCCAACTCCCCTGCTTTTTCGCAGGCAAACTCCTGGCAGCCTCTGGCTTCAAGTGGACGGCTGCTACAGCAAGGCTTCCTGGGTCTCACTGGAGAAGTCCGTCACCGGAAACGTGGCTTTGGCCCATGGTTGGCAAACCTTTTCCCGCGCACATGGCCTGGGCCGGCGTTGCACCCTGCACTTCAAGTTTGACGGAGACGCCACCCTCTTTGTGAGGGTGTTCGGAGAAGATGGCCGTCGCGTTGGGTGCTGCCCCGAAGATGATGACGGCGACCGGGTGCTTAGCCTCAGCAACGACCAAGATGAAGACAAAGGTGGGCACTTGGCCGGCGGCATTCGTAGCTCGCCAAGCTTCAGCAGCTCCCCTTCTGACGCCGGCTCCTCCAGCGGTAGCCGTGACCAGCCACCGCGCCGTCACGCTCGCCTCCAGGGGGGTAGTGGGTCATCCCGTCGTCGTGCCTCGGTGAAGAGTGAGGAGGGGTCTGACTGAGCTTCGGAGGGCAGTTCGAGCCCCCGCCATGAGCCGTCGTTGGGCAAGCCGCGTCTATTTTGTTTTTCTCCTTTTCCTGTACAAAGAGAGAGAAGTGTGGGGCTCCGTGGGAGCGTGCTGGACTATTGTCGTTAACTACTATGCTATTTTCATTATTCCCGTGCTGTGTTTCGGTGTTGCGTACTCATGCGTAGGAACAACTTAGCTTGGGGGGACTTGCCGTAGTCTTTGCTTCTCGAGGCTAAGGCCTTATCGTGCGTCTCGAGGCCTGCAAAAATTAACCGGGTGGATAACGTTCGAACCTGGTCGTGAGGGCAACTGGCTCAGGTCCTGCGTTCGTGTCGTGATGCCCGTGGGGCACGGACCGGGAGAAGTTCTCCCATGGTGAACTTGAATAGGGAAGCCTCACGAGACTGGGTCAGAAAGCACTCGCGAGGGCACCCGCGCAGCTCCCTCACGAGGCTTGCGAAAGAGAAGACGAGTCAAGCGAGCAACAAAGACAGAGAATCACGTGTCGGGGATGGCAACAACGCTAAAAGCAACTCCAATAAAATTTCAAATAAGGATGAACAAGCCAACTGCAGAAAGCAAATGAAAAAGCCGCGTCTGGCACCTAATCTAGTCTTTGACGTCTTCTCACCAGCGTGGAGCTAAGTGCTGCCATTGGGCGTGGGTGGGAGCCCCTGAGGCCCGAGGGCGTCTCTTCGGAGACTCCGGGGCGTGTACAGCCCCAACTCATTATTACGTAAGAGTGTCACGGGCGGCGAGCTTCACATGCATTGGACTTCTTCACAGGCACTGGGCCTTTCTCGGGGCGATGAGCTTCACAGGCGTTGGCCTTCTGCATAGGCACCGGGCCTTTCATGGCACGACAAGCTTCACAGGTGCCGGGCCTTCTTTACAGGCACTGGGCCTTTCTTCAAGGGTAGAACTTTTGGAGGTGCTGGATGTTCCACACGTCTGGGATGGGCAACCCCTCCTATGTCTCCAAGCACGCGGCGCCAGGTCTAGAAACATGAACAACCTCGAACGGGCCCTCCCACATGGGCGAGAGCTTGTGTAGCCCTTCCCTAGGAGAGCACCCACCTGAGCACAAGGTCACCTACCTCGAGGGTCCTTGGGCGGATGTAACAGCAGTGGTACCATCGCAGCGCCTGTTGGTATCTCGCTGCCCGAAGCGCTGCCTCCCGACTGTGTTCCTCCCTTAGAACGAGGTCCATTCCCCACATGGCGTCCTTCTGCGCTTCGTCGAAAGCCACGACCCGCACGGAGTGATGCCTGACCTCGTGAGGGAGGAACACCTCAGCTCCGTAGATGAGGAAGAACGGGGTTTCGCCGGTCGACTTGGTAGTGGTAGTGCGGATGGACCATAGCACGTACTGGTTTTGAGGCCTTTCAAGACCTCTGCGTTGGCATGTTCAGCCTAGCCATTGCTCTGAGGGTCTGCCACCGAAGCATAGCATATATGCGTTCCAACGTTAGCACAATATGTTTTGAAGAGATTGCTGGTGAACTGTGAACCATTGTCAGTGATGATGCGATTAGGCACCCCAAACCGGCTCACGAGGCCCTTGATGAATTTGACCGCAAAACCAGCCTGGATGGTGCGGACAGCTTCCACCTCTCCCCACTTGGTGAACTTGTCAATGGCGACATAGAGGTAGCGGTACCCCCTGGCGCGTGGGGAAACGGGCCCAAGATGTCTAGCCGCCAAATAGCGAACGGCCATGAGGGAGGAATGTTCAGCAGGCCCTGAGCCAGCTGATGAATCTGCTTGGTGTGGAAGTGACAGTCTTCGCAATACTTCACCAGCTCGATTGCATCGTTGAGTGCTATTGGCCAATAGAACCCGCTGCGGAACGCATTGCCGACAAGGGTTCGTGAAGACGAGTGGTGCCCACAGTCTCCATCGTGGATGTCTGCCAGCAACTCTTTCCCTTGCTCCTCGGAGATGCAACGCAGGGAAACATCATTCAGACGCTTCCTGTAGAGTTCTCTGTCTTTTATGCAGTAGGCCGTGGCCTGCCGCTCCACGCGTTCTGCGTCCTCCTCCTTCTCTGGCAGAGTCCCTTGCATCAGGTAATCTTTGAATTCCATAGTTCAACATCCCTCCTGAATCTTCAGCGCCAGGAGTAGGCACACTCCTGAGGTCGGGCCACAGGCCGGAGCTCCCGAGGCAGGCGGTTGAGGGAGATCCTCCCTAGGCAGGCGGTTGAGGGAGCTCCTCCCTAGGCTGCGCTGTACTTGATAGTGAAGGTGCTGCTGAGGGTTTGAAGAGTCATTCCTCGAAGACGCCGGGCTCCAGAGGCAGCCGCCTGGACGCCCTCCTGGCGATGTCATCAACCTCTTAATTGGTGCCACGGGGTACATGCTGCAACTCTAACCCCCAAAACTGCTTTTCCATCCTATGGACCTCCGCAAGATATGATTCCATGTGTTCGTCCTTCGGCTCGTACACCTTGTTGGAGAAGTTGACGAGGAGTTGTGAATCACCCTTGATGATGAGGCTCTTTACCCCCAAGGCGGCTGCAGCTTTCAAGCCTGCTATCAGGCCCTCATATTCTGCTATGTTGTTAGAGACCTTCTCTCCATGATGGAAATAGAGATGTATGGCATAATACAGCTTGTCCTAAGTGGGAGATATGAGCACTGCGCCAGCCCCTGCGCCATGTCGCGAGAATGCTCCATCGAAGTACATGACCGAGCCACCCGGTGCCTCACTTCCTGGGGAAAGCGACCGATCCTCGCCTGCTTTGAGCCCTGGCACCTCTGTCCATTCCGCCACGAAATCTGCAAGTGCGGCTCCTTTGATGCCAATGGTCGTGCTGAATTCCAACTGAAATGCTTGCAACTCGATTTTCCATTCTGCGACCCTTCCAGCTGAGTTGGGGCTCCTGAGCACCCTTTCCAAGGGATATGCCGAGACGACCTTGATGGGGTGACCTTGAAAGTAGTGCCACAACTTGTGTGGGGCCACTAGTAACGCGAGCAAGATTTTCTAAGGCATGGGGTATCATGCCCTTGCATCCCGCAGCACCGTGCTAACGAAGTACACGGGATGCTCGACGAGGTTGGGGGCGCCGACGTGGCCTGCTTCTTCCGGAGGTCAAGGCGCCTCCTGAGATGACGGAGCCCCCGGCGCTTGGTCGCTTGGCGGGGCCTCTTCCGCCCTGGGTGCGTCCCCCTGCTGCGGCTAATTCCCATCTGCCGCGGCTATGGTCTTCGCGAGGTCTTCTTGGCCCTGTGCTGCAGCGGCCGGGGTTGTGACCCACGGGGTCTTGACCCAGCGCTCCTCCCGAGCCGCCACTAGGGCTGCACTGGTGGAGTAGGGCGTGGCTGCAAGGTAGAGTACCAAGGGCTCCTGAGGGCGTGGAGCCACCCTCACCGGAGGGCTGGTCAGGTACTTCTTAAGATCTTGGAATGCTTTGTTAGCCTCTACAGTCCATTTGAACGGGCCCCTCTTCTTCATCAGCTTGAAGAAGGGCAGGGCTTGTTCTCCCAGCTTGGAGATGAAGTGGCCCAATGCGGTTACTCGCCCGGTGAGCTTCTGCATTTCTCTGAGGGTCTTCGGCGGACTCATGTCTTCAACTTCCTTGACCTTCTCTGGGTTAGCCTCGATACCTCTGCGGGACACGACGAAGCCCAAAAGCTTGCCAGAAGGGACTCCGAACACGCACTTCTCCGGGTTGAGCCGCAGGTCCACTTCGCAAAGGCTCGCGAAGGTTTCTTCCAGGTCCTGTATCAGGGTCTTCGCCTCCCGAGACTTCACCACGATGTCATCAACGTAGGCCTCGGTGTTTCTTCCGAGCTGCCGGCCCAGGACGATGTGAATCAGTCACTGAAAGGTTGCGCCCGCATTGCGCAATCCGAACGGCATGCAGGTATAGCAATATACTCCGCACGGGGTCAGGAAGGCCGTTTTCTCCACATCTTCTACCGCCATCTTGATTTGGTGATAGCCCGAGATGGCATCCAGGAAGCACAATAGGTCGCACTCGGTGGTGGAATCGATGATTTGGTCGATGCGAGGGAGCGGGAATGGATCCTGAGGGCAAGCCTTGTTGAGGTTGGTGAAGTCGATGCACATGCCCTCCTTTCCTTCCTTTTTTGGCACAACAACAAGGTTGGCCAGCCATTCAGGATAGCGAACTTCGCGAATGACACCTGCAACCTCCAACTTGCGAGTTTCTTGGACGATGAAGGCCTGCTTCTCGGTGGACTGTCGCCTTGCCTTCTGCTTCACGAGACGCATGTTGGGGAACACATTCAGATGGTGCTTGATCTCCTCTCTTGGAACCCCCGCTAGCTGATCAGGTTCCCATGCAAACACCTCCTTGTTTGCATGCAGAAATTTCACCAAGGCCTCTTCCTGTTCAGGGTTGAGATTGGCGCCTATGGTGAAGGCGGTGCTAGAGGATCAATCTTCATCATCTGGTACTTGCTTGGTCTCCGCCTTGTCTTGGGTGAACAACTGCTTCTTCTTGGCCAGCGCAGCCCCCTTGGGCTCGAGGGTGTCAGCGCTGGCGCGCTGCGCTGCTGCGGCCGTCTTGAAAGCGAGCTTTAGCGCCTGCAGTGCATCCTTTGTGTCTCCAGACACGGTAAGGACGCCGCTGCTCCCGGGCATCTTCATGAGGTTGTAGGCCGGGTGAGTCGCCGCCATGAACTGGGCCCAGGCAGGGTAGCCAAGGATGGCGTTTTACGGGAGGCCGATGGGGGCAATGTCGAAGTCGACCAGCTCCGTGCGGAACTTGTCGTGGGTGCCTAAGGTCACCAGGAGGCGGATCTGCCCCAGGGAGTCGGTGGGGCTACCTCCGATGCCTAGGAAGGGCATGTTGAGGCCAGTCCCGCCGTCGATGAGGGTCCTAGTGACGTCCACCTGGTAGATGGTGGGGGTGCACAGCATCGTGAGTGTGCCCAAACATGCGGTCTTGGAGGGGTGATCGTCCGAGCTGAAGGTCAAATCGGCCTTGGGTGCCACCCAGCCCGTGGGGGCTTCATGACGCTTGAGGACGACACCGATCTGGCGGATGAATGGCTTGACGTGGCGGCTCGAAGGTGGCGCCTGCGAGCCACCCAGGAGAGCTACGATGACCGGGGGCATCAGCGCAGCATAATGGGCATGGAAGAGGCTGCGCAACTCCTCCCATGAGGCCACAGAAGCCGCTGGCAGGTGGAGCAACCACATGCATGGGACGCCAGTGAGGGCCATGGGCAGCTAGTTAGCCATGACCCTGTTGTCGCCCCCAGCCTCGAGGACAGCCTCCTCATACGACTGCAGGAAAGCCAGCGGATCGGCCACGCCGTCGTAGCGCGGCAACATGTCTGGCTTGAACTTGTTCAACCACCGCACTTGTCGCAAGGCGGGGGCCAGGGCTAGGAGCCCCCCGGTCCCCGCGCCGGCGTCGACAGCCGGAGCAGGCGGCACGTTTCCCGCCATGAGGGCGGAGCGCAGTGCTGATGGAGATGGGGCCGACAGAAGGGAGAGCTTCGGCGCACCCGTACCTGGCGCGCCAAAGGTGGGATGTTGGGTTCCGGCGGACCTTAAGGTTCGAACTCTGGAGTGCACGCGAAGATCTTCCCCCTACCAATCCATGTCCAATGCCTTGCGAGAATCTAAGCTAATCGATGAACAATACGAGGGACACCAGATTTATACTGGTTCGGGCCACTGTTGTGGAGTAATACCCTACTCCAATGTGTGGTGTGGTGGATTGCCTCAGGGGCTGAGGATGAACAGTACAAGGGGAAGAACAGCCTCGCGAGAGGTGTTCTTGATCTAGTGTGGCGTTCTTCGTAGGGAAGTATCTATCCCTGTTGGCTTGGTGAGAACCCGATCATGTCCCTCTCTAGTGTGGTGGCTAGCTCTATATATAGAGGCCCTGGTCCTCTTCACAAATATTAAGCGGGAAGGGCGCCAACAACGGCCATTTCGAAGGGGAACATCTAGTACAAGTTATCCTGACTAAAGTTAGTCTTCGGCTGGCAAAGGCACTGGCGATGACGCCGTCTTGGGCTCCAAAGTGACCTCCATCCTGCTGCCCTGCTGGTCTTGGTCTCGTTGCACAAAAAAGGTAACCTTTGCCTGATGCCTCGGTACCGCACGCCTGTGCTTGCCCCCTTTGCACCAAAGAGGAAACAAGGACACTGCGCAGGCCGGCGCCCCTGGTCTCGATAGTCACGGCTTGCGTCACGAGCACCTCGCGAGGTACCCTTGCCTTGATCTCTCTGCCTCCTCGCGATCCTGCCTGGCGAGGCTGCTCCTGAGGAAGCCTTGCGTCCTTCTCCCCGCGAGGCTTGGCCCCTCGCGAGGGTCTTGAGTTTGCCTTGATGAAGATGGGCCGTACTGGGCCCGCACTTGATCCACGTCGCAGGTCGCAGGCAGGCAAGTCTGGGGACCCCCATTCCCAGAACACCGACATTATTTGGTTCTCCCGACAACTTCAGAAGCCAGGAACTAACCTTCAACATCGCTCCATTCCGAATTGGCTATCAGGCACTACTCGGAAGAAAGGCCTTTGCTCGTTTTAATGCAGTACCGCACTACGCCTACCTTAAACTTAAGATGCCCGGTCCACGTGGTGTCATCACAGTTAGCGAAAATACAGAGCATTCCTTACGCGCGGAAGAATACGTGGCGGCTCTAGCAGCCGAACACTGAGCGGCCCCTCCAACTAGAATAAACGGTCGTCAAGACCACGGACACGGATAGACGAGTCTGGCGCTCCACCACATATAACAGCGCATATAAACCCAAGCTGGAGATACCCCCATAAGTGGTGCTAAGGGCTAGTCACAAAAAAAAGAAGCCCTTAGTTTGGCTCGACTCTATTAATACAATAGCATATTGCATTTTCATGGTTCTTTCAGATTAACCAACTCCTCGCACGTACTCTTTCACCAGGGTTTTTCCTCTTTTTATAGATGATCATCGTGCTGCACCCTTCCAGGATACGGCACAACAGAGATAAAGGCGCATACGTGCAGCAGGGCCCCGCTCAAAGGTTTCTCTTTAGATTAAAACCCTCCGTAAACCTTTTTAATGTCTCTTGTTGCTTCTTTCCCTCAGGACACTTAACACAACTAGGAGGGATACTGACGTTCTTGACACTTCGTCATGCCAGACTAATGCATGTACCTGGAAACACAAGGCTGATTATCGAGGGCGTTATTCAGCCCAGTATATGTTGTGAAGTGAGTGTTCCGTGTCACGAGTTTGGCCTTATATGCATCAGCTCCGAATCATGTCTTTGGTCAAATATTGAGTTTGCCCGGCTCCCGTGTTTTCCTACCTTACGTTCTGCTCTATCGACTAAGGCGGCTGAGGGAGTCCCGGATTAGCGGGTGTCCGGATGGCCGGACTATGACCTTTGGCCGGACTCCCGGACTATGAAGATACAAGATTGAAGACTTCGTCCCGTGTCCGGATGGGACTTTCCTTGGCGTGGAAGGCAAGCTTGGCGATACAATATGAAGATATCCTCCCATTGTATCCGACTCTGTGTAACCCTAGCCCTCTACGGTGTTTATATAAACTGGAGAGTTTTAGTCCATAGGACGAACATCAATCATACCATAGGCTAGCTTCTAGGGTTTAGCCTCTCTAATCTCGTGGTAGATCAACTCTTGTACTACCCATATCATCAATATTAATCAAGCAGGAGTAGGGTTTTACCTCCACCGAGAGGGCCAGAACCTGGGTAAAAACATCGTGTCCCTTGTCTCCTGTTACCATCCGCCTAGACGCATAGTTCGGGACCCCCTACCTGAGATCCGCCGGTTTTGACACCGACATTGGTGCTTTCATTGAGAGTTCCTCTGTGTCGTCACTGACAGGAAGGATGCTGCACCCCGTATTTAAAGACAACACTTTTGCTAAAGGAGCTTTGGCTGTCGGCCAAACTCTCTGGCTAGGCAGTTTTTTGATGAGAAGCATTCACATTTCAAGTGGCCCCGTTCAGCAGCAGATACCATGCTCTGTTAGGGCGAGAAGCATTCACAATTTTTCAAGCTATACCCCATTACGGGTACATGAAGCTCAAAATGCCCGGACCCAGCGGAATCATCACTCTTGCTAGTGATCCGGACACAGCGCTCCGCACCGAAAACAAGACAGCCGCATTGGCCCTCGAGGCATTATCCGAAGCCCTGGCGGCCGAGGAACTAACTGTGTTGCGCTCCACGGTGGACAGGGACGATGTGATACTCGACAAAAGATTCAAGTCCACCTCCTTCAAGCCGGCAGACGAAATAGTCAAGTTCCAAGTCCATCCAACGGACACTACAAAAACGGCCTCCATCGGGGCACAACTAAAACCTGATGTAGACGCCGCACTCAGAGAATTCCTACGAGAAAATTGGGACATTTTCGCCTGGCACCCTTCAGACATGCTAGGAATCCCACGCAGGTTGGCCCAGCATAGCCTGAACATCCTAAAAGGATTCAAGCCCGTTAAGCATACTCTTCGGCGTTTCTCCGAACCCAAGAGACAAGCCATGGGAGAGGAGCTAGCAAAACTACTGGAAGCCGGATTCACCAGAGATATAAAACATCCGGACTGGCTAGCAAACCTGGTGATGGTACCAAAGAAGGACAAATCCTGGCGTCTATGCGTCGATTTCAAAGACCTAAATAAGGCCTGCCCAAAGGATCCCTTCCCCCTCCCCCGCATTGATCAAATCATCGACGCAACTTCAGGAAACGATTCACTATGTTTCCTTGATGCATACTCTAGCTACCACCAAATCAAGATGGCAGAGTCAGACCAAGCCGCAACGGCATTCATCACCCCATACGGCCCATTCTGCTTCAACATGATGCCCTTCGGGCTCAAAAACGCCGGCGCGACATATCAGCGCATGATTTAGACATGTCTGGCCAACCAGATCGGCAAAATAGTTGAAGCGTACGTGGATGATGTGGTCATCAAATCCAAGCATGTCGAAACTCTAGTAGACGACTTGAGGCTCACATTGGACAATCTCCGAGTATATGACATTAGGCTCAACACGGAAAAATGCGTTTTCGGTGTACCAGCCGGAGAGATCTTGGGCTTCATCGTATCCGGTAGAGGAATTGAAGCAAATCCAGCCAAGATCCGAGCTCTGTCACAATTGGATATCCCAAAAGACCTCGAGCAAATACAAAAATTGACTGGATGCGTGGCGGCTCTAAGCCGCTTTATCTCCCGCTTAGGAGAAAAGGCATTACCCCTTTATCGCCTCCTGCGGCGCACCGAACACTTCGAGTGGACGGATGCCGCCATGGCCGGACTCGAAGAAATCAAAGCCATACTGGCAAGATATCTGGTCCTGGCCGCGCCCAACATGGGCGAACCAATGCTATTATACATCGCGGCAACCCATCAAGTTGTAAGCGCGGTGCTCGTTGTCGAACGAGAAACGGACGGACACAAGTTCCCTCTCCAAAAACCAGTTTACTACGTGTCCACTGTCCTAACTCCATGCAAGTCATGGTACCCGCATTATCAAAAGATAGCATACGCGGTGTTCATGGCATCCCGGAAGCTGAGACACTATTTCCAAGAGTGTTCGATAATAATAGCCTCCGAAGTACCTCTTAATGACATTATAAACAACCGCGACGCAACGGGCCGGATTGCCAAATGGCCCATTGAGCTCCTCCCGTTCGACATAACTTACAAGCCACAGCGAGCTACTAAGTCGCAGGTTTTGGTTGACTTCATCACCGAATGGACTGAAGCCGAGCTCCCTAAAGGGTACGGTGCATATTCCAACTGGATCATGCACTTCGACGGCTCCAAAGTGTTGACTGGCCTGGGGGCTGGCGTCGTTCTGACGTCCCCAACCGGAGATACAGTCCAATACGTACTTCAGATAATGTACACGGACTCCAACAACGCAGCCGAATACGAGGCCCTTCTACATGGTCTCCGGATGGTAGTCTGCATGGGCATTCAGCGCCTAGAGGTCCGCGGGGATTCAAACCTCGCGATATCCCAAATAAATGGAGACTTTGATGCCAAGGATCCAAAAATGGCAGTTTATCGCAACGCCGTCTTAAAGATGTCAGCTCGGTTTGAGGGGCTCGAATTTCACCATATGGCCCGGGAGAACAACCATGCAGCAGACGTGCCGGCACGCATTAGGGAAAAGCGCGATGCCGTCCCTCCCAACATCTTCCTAGAGAGGCTTTTTCAAGCCATCCGTATAATGCGAGGGAGAGTTCGGAAACAACAGCCCGGACACAACCACACTACCCCTCACCGAACATTCTGACACAGTTGGTGGCTCCGCCAACGAAACAACACAGTCAGCCCACACAATAATGGCAGTCATTGCCCCGTAGACAGAACCATTCCTAGCCTACCTAACTAGGCAGGAACTTCCTGAGGACCAAAATAAGGCCCGCTGCATAGTGCGGCGATCTAAAGCCTATAAAGGCCACGAGGGAGAGCTTTATAAGAAAAGCACAACCGGAATCCTTCAAAGGTGTATCTCCAAAAAAGAAGGGCGAAATCTTCTAGCTGAAATTCATGCCGGACTCGGCAGGCACCACGCCGCAGCCCGGGCCCTTGTAAGCAAGGCCTTCCGTACCGGATTTTATTGGCCGACGGCCTGGGCAGACGCTCAGGACTTAGTGCAGCGGTGCATCGGTTGCGAATTATTCGCTAATCAAAGCCACATGCCGCCTACCGCCCTACAAACCATACCCATTACCTGGCCTTTTGCGGTCTCGGGGCTTGACATGGTTGGACCCCTTAAAGGAGGAACCCACAAGAAAAAATATCTACTGGGCATGGTGGACAAATTCACCAAATGGATAGAGGCCAAGCCTGTATAGACGGCCGAATCCGGACTGGTGATAGACTTCATATCCCGGGTTGTACACCGTTACGGCGTCCCCCACAGCAACATAACTGACAACGGCACAAACTTGACGGCCGGCGAAGTTAAACTCTAGTGCAAAAACATGGGCATCAAGCTCGACTACGCTTCAGTCTATCACCCACAAACTAACGATCAAGTCGAGCGAGCCAATGGTATCATCATGAGCTGCATCAAACCCAGACTAGTGCGATCCCTCAAGGAATCTAACAAGCACTGGGTAGAGGAGCTTGACTCCATACTCTGGGGGTTGCGGACCATGCCGAATCGCACTACCGGATTCACACCATTTTTTATGGTATAGAGCGCAGAGGCAGACCTGCCCTGCGACATATTTCATGACTCACCTCGCGTGCGCATGTACGAAGAAAGAGAAGCCAAGCTCGATCGGCAGGATAGCTTGGATGCATTGGAGGAGGAGCGCGACGTGGCAAAAGCCCATTCCACATTTTATCAACAGCAGGCTCGAAGATATCAAAGCAGAGAAGTATGGGCCAAAACTTATAACGTTGGCGAACTAGTTCTATGCCTGCCGGACAAGAAAAAGGACAAACTAAAGCCCAAATGGGAGGGTCCCTTCATAATCGACCAAGTACTGACTGGTGGAGCGTACCGTCTGCGAAAAGCATTGGACAACCGACTCGAGCCGAACCCATGGAACGCAGCACGCCTACGAAGATTCTACGCCTAGCGCCGGACTCCATGTTCGTCTCCTTCCTCTGTCCCCTTTTTATTTTATTTTTCAAATTAGCTGCCTCGTATTTCTCTCCTTCTCCCTACCTTTTTTCTCCCAAGCCCTTAGGGGCTTGCCTGTGCGTTGTTCGCACATACTTGACGCGCCACCCGCGCTCATTATACCTGGGGGCTTCTTTATCAGAAGTTTATATAAACGGGCCTCATGCCCAAAACATGTGTGACACTTCCGCATGAACCTTTTATACACCATTATATGCATCGATATGACTTAAGTTTTGGCCAAGCTGGGTTGCCTGGCTCATGTGCTTACCCCTACGTTCCTGTTTGTTCGGCTAGGTGGTAAAGGGAGCACCTCTGCGATTGTTACTGCCGGGTCAGCCGGATGTGTACCTCGGACTGGGTGAAGCCGAAAGCTAGCGTTCTTAAGGGAATATTCGGTCGGTGAACTAAAAGATGATTTTTCTTGCTTATTTATCTGCCCCCAGATGCTTTTTCTGCTTTTTCTCGCAGTTCGGACATGCACTTTAGGGCATGCCTCCCAGGGAAAGGAACCCCTAACGGAACTATTCTCCCTGGATGATGTTTCTTACTAACCATGTAATATAACATAACTAGTTGGGCACTTGTCTGCTAAAGCACTTATGACCCCTACGCCTTGTCTCCATGCATCCCCCGGTTCTTACATAACCTAGAGGGTGTTCGGACACACTCCGGACTATCGGGTCCAGAGGTTGAAGCGAAAAGGTCCATAATGACGAACGATCTACAATCCGGCTAGAAGGCATTTTTTCATGTCATTTTAAATTACATAGTCAATTCGACTTGGTATATTCTTCTTCAATACCATCCAACAGGCTGTCTAATTTATAGTCCTGTTGAGAATACTTGGAAGCCAGCTCTACCTGGCCATACACTAAACTGACAGCGATCTCCTTTCTGTCAGGCCCCACAGGGCCGCCCTCGGCCATGTGGTTCGGGTCAGCCTTCGTGTACCGAGTCTTCACCATGGCCCAGGCCTCCCTGGCACCTTGACGGCAGGACGATATCTTCCACAACCGGAAGCGCTGCCGCACTCCCTCCAGCTTCTTTGCAAGCTCCCCAAGGCCTTCGGGCATGGAGAGGGATGGCCACATAGCCTGGACGACGCCTTGCATCGCCTGCCAAACTCGTTTGTGCAGTTGCAACATCTCAGGAAGAAGGTCCCCCACTGAACTGGGCATTTCCTCCGTAGGACGACCTGTCAGCATATCTATAGACATAGCTCTATCAATTGACTTCCTCGCCGAACTCTTTTTTCGAAGATTCGTTCAAGCACTTACAAAAAATGCCGCGTTGAAGTCGCCGATTCTCCTTTATGGAAGCAGACAGCTGAGCACGAACATCCTTTAGTTCCTCGCCCAGCTGGGTATTGGCATCTTGAAGTTTGTTCTTCTCTTGCCTCACCCTCGTTAGCACACTCTCGCCAGCCTTTAGTTGGCATAAGAGTTGTTGCTTGTCCGGATTTACTCCGGCCCCATCTGCTCTGTTATCGTCAGAATTGCACACATGCCGCACTTCACAACAGAATTATCTTTCGAAGCATATATTACCTGAGGGGGTCCCCTTGGCACTATCCGAAGCGGCCAGTGCGGCCTCCAGTTGGGCCTTGCACTCTTCTAGCTCCTGGGACAGTTGCATGTTCTTTTTTGTAAGATCATGCATAACATATGATCCTTAGATTAGTTATCTTAATTGTTTCAAGTCTCGGGGGCTACTGAGATATATAACCATCAGATTTACTCACCCATATGTCTTTCACATACTGCTCTATGGCTATGGCTAGACCATTTTGAGCAGCACGGCGGTACGCATCTCCCGTATTAAAGGCGTCCAACGCCTCTGGAGAAAAACATGCGTCACGAAGAACAGTCTGGCAACGCCTGTGGTTCATGGCACTCTCCACCTCTGAATTGGTGGCAGATAGCCCGTTCTGCGTCCTCTGTCGGAGGAACGCCCAATGCGCGCCCCGTGTTCACCTCCACTTCTGGACCCGGCCTTGAAGCCTGGCCGGTGGATATAGTCCGGCGGGCTCTCTTCTTCCTGAGGAGAGCATGAGCGTTAGTGTGACTTGAGGGCATAAACCCTAGGCGTTAAATTTGCACGCCGTACCGTTGCGCCGGAATATCGGTCTGGTCCGCACATCTTTTTGGCCCGCCTGGCTTCAGCGGCCCTTGTTGGCTGCCCACCACGGGCTCGGCCCTCCGCCTCAATAATTTCCCCTGTAAAACGAAACACTGTTAGTTTACGGCATTCAAAATAAGGCATGGATGGATCTTCTTGGAAGTACTGGGACTTCGGTCTCGGTTACCTTTGAGGCTGGAAGTAGTCTGGGATAGTCGGCCGTAATGGCCACTAAGGTATTGTCCTTAATCAATTGATGAAACACCCCATCAATTAACTCCACACATAAGTTCGGGTCCTCTTGGGAGTCCGAATCAACCGACCGTTCTGGGTCCTCGGGTTGCGGAGGAGGGTCGTTCATCTCCTTCACAGTCTGGCGCAGCTCCTGCGTTAACATCGCTAGACTAAGTACTCAATTATGGGAATTTCGAAAGCGGGTAGACAAGTGAAAGTATTCGCTCACCCAGCTTGGAGGACTGTACATAGAGAATCCGCCTCGTGGGTTGACACGGAGGAATTCCTGTTCTTCTCCCTTGTACAAAGCGGATAAGATCTTCGTTAGAGTAGCAGCCGAATCCGGCCCCTTGCGACCGCACCGGGTGGCCTCCTCCCCGTTGAAATCCCACATGGGGTGGCCTCTGTACTGAAGCGGCTGCACCGCCCGTGTAATGCATGTGGCCACAACCTCGATCATGGTCAATCCGGAATGAGCAAACAATCTTATCCGGCTCATCAGGTAAAGAACATCCCTGTCAGTTTCCCTATGAGGGTTCCGTGGGCGCTAGCTCAGGAGTTTTTTCAACAAAGTGTTATTAAACTCAGGAAGGCCGGTCCTTACAGGCTCCGGCAGGGGGACGTCATCCATATAAAACCATTCCGAAGGCCAGTCCTCAGACGCCTTCTTTGGGGTAGCGGATAGATATCCGGTCCCGGCGATGCGCCATAGTTCGGCTCCGCCCACTTGATAAATTGACCCCTCCTGAGAGTGGGGCACAAGGTAGAACAACCTTTTCCACAGCGCGAAATTCACCCCTCTTGAGAGCGGGGCAACATGCAGTATGGAGGCGGGCATGAGGTTGTGTAGTTGGAGGCCGTAGAACTCCAGTAGCCGTCGGAGAAACGGATGAATTGGAAATCCGAGTCCTCTTATTAAATAAGGGACTAGGCATACCCGCTCTCCTTGAGAGGGATTGGGGATGCTCTCCGCCTGCTCTCCGCCGCTATAGGTGGCGATCCCGGCTCGAACTGGGACCATGTATGATGGGGGGAGGAGCCCCTTGGATTGAAGCACTACTAGCTTGCTATGCGGGACAGAACACCGCTCCCAATTTCTGGGCCGAGGGCCGGAGAGGCGAGAGGAGAAGCTGCTTCGACCGACCATGGTGGAATGGATCTCTGTCGAAAGCGCTCTGATGAATACTCACGGAGGGAAGGTGGTGTAAATTGGATCTAAATCCCCGTCTCTTTTATGGGCGGCTCATTGACGCAACTAGGGGAATAAATGAAAAAAACCTGGCTTTTCGGAGTCGTTCGACGCGTGGAAGATAGTCATTATGGGGCACAGAAACTGCGGAGAGCAACACGCACCAGAAGCCGAACACTATCCGACGGGTACATAGAATTTGGAGAAGAACCCGCATTGCAATGCCGAAGACAAACTTGCGCGCCGGACTTATCGTCATTGAAGCCTGGTTCGCCGGACTTACCACTCAGGGTGTCCGGATGGTCGGACTATGACCTTTGGCCAGACTCCCGGACTATGAAGATACAAGATTGCAGACTTCGTTCCGTATCCGGATTGGACTTTCCTTGGCGTGGAAGGCAAGCTTGGCGATACGATATGAAGATCTCCTCCCATTGTAACCGATTCTGTGTAACCCTAGCCCTCTCCGGTGTCTATATAAACCAGAGAGTTTTAGTTCGTAGGACGAACAACAATCATACCATAGGCTAGCTTCTAGGGTTTAGCCTCTCTGATATCGTGGTAGATCAACTCTTGTACTACCCATATCATCAATATTAATCAAGCAGGAGTAGGCTTTTACCTCCACCGAGAGGGCCCGAACCTGGGTAAAAACATCGTGTCCCTTGTCTCCTATTACCATCCGCCTAGACGCATAGTTCGGAACCCCCTACCCGAGATCCACCGGTTTTGACACCGACAGCGGCACTGGGAGAACTACTGCGATTGTGCCCTAGTTCATCTGGACGAGCACCTCAGTAGAGAACGCCGAAAACTGACTGTCATGATACATTGCGAGGCTGGTCAACCACTCGGTGACTCATCAGAATCTTCGTGATTCCTCCGCATTAGCGAGGGACTAGTTTCCCAGTCATGTACGTACGCGCGCCACATTTGGACAAATGAGGAAGTACCAGGGGCTATATAGTAGCCCCACAGTCAAACTCCTATGGCTAAGTTAAAGTGTTAAAGCTATATAGTCCGATCGCCTGGTTTGCCATGTTGTCACCTCCTTAATGGACCAAGACGGTCAAGCCCAATATGCGATACCATCTTAAAGAGACTCGAAGGTCCCACCAAGGATAGAACCGCATATTGAAACACTTTTGCAAGGTGGATATCATTACATCATACCATTACATAATAGATGGGGATACATACAAAAGGCATATGATGCCACACGATTACAACATCATCTTACATAAGAGCACCATCTGACTACGGATGAAACACATTCAAAAACTCAAATGACATCCACCCTGCTAGCCCAGGGTACCGACCTGGAACGTATCCCCTAATCTAAGAAGAAGCAGAAGAAGAACTCAAGCAAGCAAGCATCGCTCTCGCGTCAAGATCATCGCATAACCTGTACCTGCAACTGTTATTGTGGTAATCTGTGAGCCATGAGGACTCAGCAATCCCATTACCATGGGTATGAAGACTAGCAAAGCTTAATGGGAAAGGAAGGGGTAAAGTGGGAGGTTGCAGCAGCGAAGCATATATGGTGGCTAACATACGCAAATAAGAGCGAGAAGACAGCAAACAGAACGGTCATGAAGCTAGCAATGATCAAGAAGTGATCGTGAACTCCTACTTACGTCAAACATAACCCAAAACCGTGTTCACTTCCCGGACTCCGCCGAAGTGCGCCATTAGTATCTGGTATACTAATGGCGCACCATGTAGTGCGCCATTAGTATAGCCCATGGTGCGCCATTAGTATCTGGTATACTAATGGCGCACCACAGAGAAGTGCGCCATTAGTAACATTTTTTTTAAATTTTTTTTTAATTTTTATTAGAATTTTTAAAAAAAAAAATTTAAAAAAAAAATTCAAGTTTTTTTTTCAATTTTTTTTCGTTTTTTCTTAATCTCAGTTCACTATGGCTTAATCTCGGGTCAAATCACACTCCGTGGTCAAACTTCCCAAAAGGTCACCCATCCTCACACTACTCCAGCCCAAGCACGCTTAACTTTAGAGTTCTATCCAACCCCAGCAAAAACTCACTTCACAGGCACTTGTTGATATATCTAGCATATCAATCCTGTTATACCTTGTTGATGTCTAGGACTTTGTTCATGTTCATGACTATGATGAAATTTTGAAAAATATTTCAAACTTCCTGGTCATATTACGTATCATTTTTTTGAAAAAAAATTCAAAAAAAAATCCAAAACCAATTTTTTCCTGTTACTAGTGGCGCACCACATCCACGGTGCGCCACTAGTAAGTTTGAAATTTTTTGAATTTTTTTGCCTCTAGATCTTGAAACCCCCGTAACTTTTTTCTGTTAGGTTTTTGGGGATTTTGAAAATGTTTAACGGGGTTCCCCCGGTTAAATTTGGATGTAACTTTTCGAGTAGATGATTTTTCATATAAAAAACTTTTTCATCCGAGTTCGTATGCAAAAGTTATGCCCATTTTACAAATTTTTAGAGAGATTTTCCAAATAAAGTCGAAATTCATATTTGTAAATTTTCCCAACAACTAGAGCACATATCACATGGGAAACATATTTTCTTTTATTTTTTTGACATTTCCATCATTTTCTTTTATTTTTTTAAAAACTGAAAAGGCGATCCACGGGGGGGGGGGGGGTGGGGGTGCATTCTTTGCTTGGGCAAGTTAGTAATGGCGCGCTGTGGGGTGGTGCGCCATTACTAGTTTAACTAGTAATGGCGCACCACACCCACGATGCGCCATTACTAGTTTTGAAAAAAAATTGATTTTTTTTGAAAAAAACTTAGTAATGGCGCACAAGTGGACAGTGCGCCATTACTAGTTAAAACTAGTAATGGCGCACCGAGACATGGTGCGCCATTAGTAACAAGTTTTTTTAAATTTTTTTTACTTTTTTTCAAAACTACTAATGGCGCACGACGGATGTGGTGCGCCATTACTATGTCAATTAGTAATGGCGCACTATACAATGGTGTGCCATTAGTAACAAAAAAAAAATTATGTTTTTTTTCAAAACTACTAATGGCGCACCACACACCAGGTGCGCCATTAGTAATATATTACTAATGGCGCACCGAGACATGGTGCGCCATTAGAATATAGTAATGGCGCACCACATCACAGGTGCGCCATTAGTGGCCATTCCATCTATAGCCCTTTTTGTAGTAGTGAAGCTCTCACGGTCAACGAAGGATATTCCTTCTCCCAGGAAGACCCAATCAGTCTCGCAATCCCGGTTTACAAGACATTTCGACAAAGGTAAAACAAGACCAGCAAAGCCGCCCGATGTGCCGAGAATCCCGATAGGAGCTGCACATATCTTGTTCTTAGGGCAACACCGGATAAGTCAAGCTACGAGTAAAACTAGCCCTCATGTTTCCCCGAGGTGGCCCCACAGGCTACTCGGTTCGGACCAACACTTAGAGAAGCACTGGCCTGGGGGGGGGCGTAAAATAAAGATGACCCTCAAGGGCAGGACCCCCAAGGGAAAAAGCCTAGGTGAGGCAAATGGTAAAACCAAGGTTGGGCCTTGCTGGAGGAGTTTTATTCAAAGCGAACTGTCAAGGGTGTCCCATAAATCACCCAACCGCGTAAGGAATGCAAAATCAAGGAACATAACACCACTATGGCAGCAAGAGTGGAACAACACACCTGGCATAAGGCCGAACCTTCCACCCTTTACCAAGTATATAGATGCATTAATTAAATAAGAGATATTGTTATATCCCAACATGATCCTGTCCACCAGGGAGCAATCTTTGACTTCACCTACAACTAAGAACGCTATAAGAGGGGCTAAGCAAATCGGTAACATAGCCAAGCAACGGTTTGCTAGGAAGGATGAAAAACGTTAGAGGCTAATATGGCAATCTGGGAGGCTTGAAGAGCAAGTGATAGGTAGCGCAGCATAGCGATAGAACAAAGCAACTAGCATAGCAATGATAGTACTGAGATCCAGGGTAGCGGTCATCTTGCCTGAAATCCCGCTAGAAAGAAGAACGAGTCCATGAAGGAGATGAAGCCACGAAGATGAACCAAGCGTAGACGAATGAATCCTCACGATCGCAATGAAACAGGAACTACATGTAGCTACTCATGGCAAGAGATGATGCATACAAGAGCAACACATCAAAGCAAGTTTAAAAGAGGCCGGAAACAACATATAACTAATCCGGTAAGTCCTCATATGCAACTTTCGAAATTGGTCCAGATCTAAATAAAACTTATGTTCAAGTTGTTAAACAGCAAGTTTGAGATGCACCAAGATCATCTACACGAGAATCTAGTCAAGTTACATATAATGTTCATTTAGTTCGGAGCTACGGCCTAGAAGATATGAGCAAAACAAGTTAAACATGGCATTGATGCAGAATGCATTCAAACATCAAGAAACACTCTCAAAAACAAGGATGTAACATGATAACATGAAACTTCATGCAAAATCAAGCAAGTTTCATATAGAGCACACTCAAAACGGAGCAACGGTTCAACACATACACACGAAACAAGTTATAACCATAATTTGTCCAAAACAGCAACTAGGCATCTAGCAAGCATGAAAACAATATGCTACAGGACCTCACCATGAAGAAATTTGGCATGGACATGAAGTACAGATAAAGCATGACAAACATGAACACTGAGCTATCTCCAGAAATCAGAAGAACATCCTCAAAAGGACATGGCAAGATTGCAAATAATAATAGTTTCAGAGACAACAGAAATCACTGGACATGCAGCAATAACATCAGGTTGCAATGTTTAGAGCTATCAAACAACATATTACCGGAATTTAACATGGCAAACAAATGCATGGAAGGCTAATACTAAATACAAAGAACAAAACTCCCTTACTGAACTTATTGCAAAGATCAACAGAAAACATGGTGGCATCCATGCAAACATGGCAAATGATATGACAAATTCAGACATGGCAGGAACAACAATAAGTAGGCATGTTGGTGAGCTTTTACCACTCACCACAGAGCAACACATGGCATGACAAGGTGACCAACAGTAATAAGACATATTTATATTTATGAAGCTTAGCATGGCAAGAGCAAATTCATTGGGTGCATGGATCACTAGCAAAACACATGGCAAAAATGAACTTAATGTTAACAGGCTGACAGAAACATTATTTAGTAATTTGAGAGCAAGATAAAAACAAGATACATCAGGATATAAATGCAACTAGGGGCATGGATGGATATAGCATGACATGTGTAACAAAACATCCTTAGTGTACATCTCTAGATTATCCATAGAATGACTTGTAGCCACTACAGGAATCAGCAGTTTTGCCGTCTGGCGATTACAGACGGCAAAGAGGGAAATACAGACAGCAAAGGCTTTGCCGTCAGCTGGTTGACGGCAAAGCTAGACGCCGAAGCATAAATCGGCAAAGCAGGACTTTGCCGTCACCTCTTTATCGGGCAGACGGCAAAGACTTTGCCGTCAGTGAACAAAGTTTGCCGTTAGCCATAGAGTGTAGACGACAAAAAAAAGTCACCTAACGGAGGCTTTGCCGTCTGCTGGTTGTTGGGGATATACCCCGCGGTATGGCCCGGCCGGAGTCGTAAACCGGCCGGGACTTGGTAAACCGGCGGATGGTAAACCGGCAGAGTTAAGACAGATGGTAGCACCGGCAGGTGTTGTTAAACTAGCAGACAATGTTAACAGGCACACAATGTTGAACCGACAGACAATGTTAAACCGGCACACAATGTTAAACCGGCACACAATGTTAAACCGGCAGACAATGTTAAACCAACAGACAATGTTAACCGGCAGGCAATGTTAAACCGGCAGACGTTGAGAAGCCCAGGAAAGGAAGTCAGAATAGGTTAAGTTAAAGTCCGAGTTGGACTCCAGATGTAACCCGCCCCTTCAACATATATATGGAGGGGCCGGGCTCCCCAAAGAGGGACAAGCAAGAAACAATCTCTAGGGCTAGACACAACTAGAGGAGAGCCGGTTTACGGCGACTCCCTCATGATGATAATGATATCTAGCCTCAAATAGCATGTAGGGTTTTTACCGGATGTTGTTTCCCAGGGCCCGAAGCTGTCTGAACCCTTGTGTTGCGTCTCTCGATTCCGCTCAACCCCTCTCAAGCTACCACGTAGATGCGTTGGCCTCGCGACTAAGTCCTCACACTAAGGACATCTGACATGTTTATTCCACGACAGTTGGCGCCCACCGTGGGGCCTGCGCACAATGGTGTTGAGTTCTTGGAGGGATCTCTCTAAAGGATCGTGAAGCTTGCAATTTTTCTGGATGAAGAAGAATCATTGGAAGGATTTACATTGTTTTCGAAGGAAAGCACCCAGATCTAATACCCGGATAAGGTTTGACTTCAAGGAAAATAAAGGGTTTGGCGTTCTGTATGCCGCCGATGCAAGGCGATCTGTTAAAACCAATGAAGATTGGTTTTGTTTGTAGGTCGAGTCCTACAATCGGTCAAATCGTACTTTCCATCACAACGGACAAAGAGTTTTCGTGTCTGGTCCACCGAGTCCCTCAAGTTGCTACTACTGCTGGATTACAAGCTCAAGAACCAGGGCTGTTTAGGACTACTGGTCCACGTGGATACGAGATAAATCAAGTTGAGTACAACGCGGGGTTGGAGGAAGATACACCAGCGTCAAAAGGAGGAGATCAAAACTACTGGTATTATTATGAGCATCAAGTATAGGCTGAACGCATGAGGAAGGACGATAACCTACTGATGAAACGCCTGTTTCCAAACGTACTGCTGCATCCATCGTTTGTCCATGTATCCATAACCGAAGCAAGCTCGACGGCGGTTCGATAGGACCATGCCATGGCCACTACTACAGCTCACCAGAGACGTCACCGTCAAAAGCTGTGCTCTTCTCTGCTGAGTTCTGTCGAAGCCGCAGCTTTACGCCTCGTCGAAGCTGCTGCCACGGGCCTATTTCTGCCAAGTCTACGGCTCCCCTTCGCCTCCGCGCACCTCCGTTCTGCCTTGGACCTGCCTCGCGTCGCGTTTGAATCCAAGTCGCAGTGGCCTCGAGTTGCCACTGTAGGCCCCGCCTCGTCGACCTCGCACCAGACCGCCACTCCCGCTGCTGGACTCGCCTGGAGCTGCGACACCCGCCATAATTCACCTACGAGACGTCGCGCTGCGCCAAGTCACCATGCCGTGATCCGCCTCGCTTCACAGTTGCTTTGAATCCTTGGAGCCGCCCCCGCAGGCCCGTTTGCTTCCGCCTCAGCTGCGCCAACACACCCCGTCCACGTCGACTTACCTCCGAGCCGCCAGCAGCTTCCGCTCAACTTTGCCTCGGTCTTGTGCGTCGGTTCAGCTGAGCCACCACCACGGCCTTTTGCCGGTTCAAGTTACTACCGCAACATCCCCCGTTCCCGCCTCGTTGTCGAGCCGCCTCCGAGGCATTAGATCGCCACTCCCGCCTAGCCCGGTCCGGCCACGACCGTGCGACAACCCGCCGCCGCAATAAGTGGCACCGAGCCACCGCTGAACTTCAAACCGGCCTCGCTTGCTCTATGAACCGCCATGACCCACGCGCCACGTCTTGGCACTCCTGCACCGTTTCTGCATCTGCGCGACTGCGTCCTCAATGCCGTGGCCTCGGGCCTCTACAAATCGCCAGCAGGCCGCCCCACGGCCGCCGTTGGACTGCCCACGAGTCTGTACTGAGAGCTTGCCTTTGCGGCCGGCTGCATTGCCTGCGGGTGCGTTTCTCCACCGCCGCGCTCGGCCGCCCTTGCGCGCCCCCGCCCTCCTCGTTCTGCTGCGTTCCCGTGGCTGCGCCTGCACCGTGTCGTCGCTGCGTCGTTCTGCACCCCCGCCCAGGCGCACTCGGTGCTGCTACCCACCATGGCTGTCGCCAACCACAATACCACCGTTGACGTGCTAGGGCAGGATGGCACGCGGCAGTATGGGGCTAGATCAATGTACCTCCACCGGGCCTCCAATACTGTTGATCCGGCTTGTACTGCTGATCCGTCTCGTAGACTGCAAGCTGTCGATGCCTTAACTCGCCAACGCCCTGGCCTGAATCCGCCGCCGGATGGAAACCGGCCCTGTTGCTTTCAAACCGCCGCTCGGCTGCATCCCCGCCATACCGGTGCCTCTCCAAACGCGCCACCGGCTCAACTGCACTTCGTCGGCTACAAGCCGCCCCGTTTCTTTGCCTGAGCACTAAGGCTGCCGCAGCCGTGACCCGTTCTTGCCCAATTACTACCATGAATCGCCAAGGGTTCCGTCTCACCTACGAGTCGCCACTTCTGCCGTCGGGGCCGATTCAATCATCGACAGCCGTCGAGTCACCTCGCCGCTGCTGCGAGTCGCCGCGGCTGCCTACTGTCATGTTCCACTACTTGTTGCGGCGCCGCTGAACCGCCATGGGTCGTGGCCCGCTTCACTCTGCCTCGAGCTGGCTTTGCTAAGAAGCCGTTTTCCAGTCGCCGGTTTGATTGCCCACCGGTCAAATTCGAGTGTTTACTCCCACTAGCCACCTGTGTCAGTAAATTCCAACTAACTTTATGGAGTCCAAACAGTCAACTTTGGTTAAGATTCTGGAGTGTTGGTCACTGATGAGACAATCTGCACTTGGAAGAAAATTTTTGGTTCAGTACATGAAAACAGAATCAACATATCTCGATGGGTTTGAGGAGGTAAAAGGAAAACCCGAGGGAGTACCTGTAAGTGCACAATGCAATTATGCATATGGTGCAGAAAAAGTTCTTCTAGCCTGCAAGTAAAAAACGACCAGGTGATATCCGTCCAGTTTATTTCAGTACATATTAATTGTTGTACAATTATTGTGGTTTGCGATATTTTTTGATGCAGGACAATTGTTCCTTACAAATAAGGTGTTATACTACGGCTACGGAGTGTGCGATAGCAGCATTCTACACCGGTGTTTCCTCTGTATCATACCACACAGTGAATAGACATGCGCAAGTCGCCATACCTGTGGCCCGGCTTACATCAATTCGCCCATTCGTGCTGGTTTATACCGCCATGGCTAGCGCATCTATCTGCTCCCGCGGCCGACTCGGCCATGATTAATTTCAGCTTCACCGTTGAGATCATCAACTCCACGGTGGATAACCCCTGGCATGATATATCAGGTGAAATCCATCCAATGTATTTTATATTACATATTGCCTTCTTTAAAAGAGCAATTACTCTGGTTTGCACAGTTATCTAAAGCAGGACCCTAAGCCGCCATATTGGTGCAAATTTAAAGGTCGTCAAATATTTCTGGCTTAGAAAGAAGGATTCCGGTTTAATATCTGGCTTAAGGGAAAGATGTCTGCCACAAAGCTTTGAAGCTCTCAATATCCGGTTCAAAATCCTGGTTCAAGAAGAATGTATCTCTTGCAAAAAGTTAAAGGTTGCCGAACATAGGTATCCTGCCTTATGGGCTCATCTTCATATGATTACTTGGGGGCTTCCTGTTCAAACATAGGTGTATTCACCAAAGAGAACATGGTGTTACTAACCTCTTGATACAGCTATCAAGACAATATTATCATCAGGGGCCAAAGAGAGTTTGTTGCACAGCACAACTCAAACATAGGCACCCGGCGAGCACAACTCAGAAATATATCCTTTGAGTCACATGAGGGCTTCAGCTGACAAATCGGAGTACTACCTGTTAAACCGGCTATCACGCCACAACATAGCTTGGTAGCTTCACACCCAAGGGGCCAAAGAGAGTCTTGTTGCTATGCACAACTCAAACATAGGCACCCAATGAGCACAGCTCATCATGTTACTTGGGGGCTCCTTGTGTCAAATACCCAGGAGTTTGAATGGACCCTTGTAGCCGGGTATCGACCCACGGCTTGGAAGCCTGGTATATTTACCTAAAACCCCGGGTTAACCTACCTTCATCAAGTAAGACACTCCTATCCAGGTCATCCTGGCACGGCCCTCCGAACGTTTGACAGTTACTCTCATTGAGACCCTAAACTTGTCAAAGTTAAAACGGTGATTGGTTAGTTGGTGGTCCATCTTAAAAGGCTTTGTTAAATGGTTAAACTCAGCGGCCTGGCAGCCCATAAAAAGCCTCGAATTTGGGCATGGCAGCCCTCAAAAAGCCTCGAGTACACGGTTTTATTTGCCTCTGTCAAGATTTTCCTCTTTTGACAAATTTTATGTTGAACCAGTTTCTTTGACCTGGTATGACTTCTCAGTCATCAAATTAACCCGATGTTCATTAACCTGGCTCGACTTTCAACTACAAGTTCTCAGTATATAATCACTTATAATCCGGTGTTTATTGACCTGGCCTGGCTTTGGACTATAAGTCGCCATCATATATTTGGATCGCGCCATTGGAATTATGCACTTATAAATCATTGGTTATATTATTCAAATAGCCAACATGGCTGGATTTCTATTATGGTTATCAATAACCAGTATTATGATTAAGGTTTTCAAAGTCGCTTTAGCGCAATGGCTATCATACTATCAATGGATATGATTTTTATTCTACAATTGAAGGAATAGTCCCGAGTTGCTACAGGCTTACAACCCGGCACTTGGGGGCTACATTATTTAAGTTGAGATTACATCAAATATGCAAGTCTCATGTCGCTGCAAGCATGCACCATGACACTTGGGGGCTAATGTAAAGTCATTCTTTGTTCATCTTATTGAAGACCCGATTCATCACATTATAATGAGCCGGCCCTTGGGGGCTACCAATTGCTCCTGTCAAACAATTCAAGGTACAAAGCTTTTTATTCATTATATTGAAGGGTCCACTGCTCAGTTAGTAAAGCACAAGGCTCTTAACCTTGTGGACGTGAATTCAAGCCCCATGATGGGGGTTACATCATATGATGTTATTTTCATTGAAGTATATATCAAAGTCCCACCTCAATATTATCTTACCGAGCCGGCCCTTGGAGGCTACACATCATTGCCCAAATCTACATGATTATATTTACAAAGTCCCTGCTCATTATTGCATAAATGACCCGGCACTTGGGGGCTACATATGTGGAATACTCAGTTCTGACTAGTGATTGAGATGAACAAACTGGATTTCTTCAAGATTGTGATATTTATATTGAAGCAAGTCTTAAGCTGTTGCTATGCTACCTTCTTAAGACTTGGGGGCTACAAGTGATAGGCATATAAGAGGTATATTTTCAAAGCTGATGTCAACAAACAGTTATGATCTGGTGCCATCAATATTTGTAAACCGACCAAGTTTTACATTCTTAAAACTGGCTGAAGATCAGATGAGTATTTCAAGGACCAATATTGTTTTTAAGCATTGAGAGCTGAATCAAAGGAGTTATTCTTCAAAATATATTTTCTATGAGAAACCAATATCAGCAAGTTGATTATGAAGCTGGTCTATTAAACCGGATTTTCTAGAAGAAGGAAGTGACAAGGACTTAAGGATGATCAGGATCAGTTTAACATGGATAAATCCAAATTAAACTGGGGGCTAATGTCTGGGATATACCCCGTGGTATGGCCCGGCCGGAGTCGTAAACCGAACGGGACTTGGTAAACCGGCGGATGGTACACCGGCAGAGTTAAGACAGATGGTAGCACCGGCAGGTGTTGTTAAACCGGCAGACAATGTTAACTGGCACACAATGTTGAACCGGCAGACAATGTTAAACCGGCAGACAATGTTAAACAGGCAGACAATGTTAAACCGGCACACAATGTTAAACCAGCAGGTGTTGTTAAACCGGCAGACAATGTTAAACCAGCAGACAATGTTAAACCGGCAGACGTTGAGAAGCCCAGGAAAGGAAGTCAAAATAGTTTAAGTTAAAGTCCGAGTTGGACTCCACATGTAACCCGCCCCTTCAACATATATAAGGAGGGGCAGGGCTCCCCAAAGAGGGACAAGCAAGAAACAATCTCTAGGGCTAGACACAACTAGAGGAGAGCCAGTTTACGACGACTCCCTCGTGATGATAATGAGATCTAGCCTCAAACAACATGTAGGGTTTTTACCGGATGATGTTTCCCGGGGCCCGAAACTGTCTAAACCCTTGTCTTGTGTTGGGTCTCTCTATTCCGCTCAACCCCTCTCAAGCTACCACGTAGATGCGTTGGCCTCGCGACTAAGTCCTCACACTAAGGACATCTGACATGTTTATTCCACGACAATGGCGAAGCATAAATTGGCAAAGCAGGACTTTGCCGTCAGCTCTTTATCAGTTTGCCGTCAGCCATAGAGTGTAGACGGAAAAAAAGTGGCCTAACAGAGACGGACGCCGTTACAATTTTGCTGTCAGGCTTTATGCTCGGCGGACGACAAAGACAGAAGCTTTGCCGTCAGCTTTCTGTCCAGGCAGACGGCAAAGTCTTGCATTTTGCCGTCAGGCAGCCTGAGAGGCAGACGGCAAAGCCTTGCTTTTTGCCGTTAGGCGGCCCAAGAGGCAGATGGCAAAGTTGCCAGTTTTGCCGTCAGGAAGACCAAGAGGCAGACGACAAAGTCTTGCGCTTTGCCATCAGGCAGACCTATTTGAGTGACAGCAAAGGTTGTGCACTTTTTTTTGCATAATTGATATTAATTTGGCACACAATATATATCATAAATTGGCACAGTTTCTATACACAATATATATCATAAATTGGCACAGTTTGTATACACAATATATATCATAAATTGGCACAGTTTGTATACACAATATATATCATAAATTGGCACAGTTTGTATACACAATATATATCATAATTTGGCACAGATGACACAATTCATAGCACTGTTCCATAGCAAATCTGACACAGTTCATAGCACTGTTCCATAACACATTCATATCAAATACCACAGAGAGTATACCAAATGCCCATAGCGAGCTAGTCCATAGCAAATATAAGAGTACAAAGTTTTCCATAGCAAGAGTACAAAGTTTTCCATGGCAAATGAACAAAGCAGGCATCAGTACATAAAATTTGGCACTACAACAAATGTCTTCATGTCCATATCATAGTCCAAAGAGCATCTGTGTGGCAACCTACAAGATGAAATCATCAACATGTCAAATTTTGGCATAATAAAAAAAGGGCTTTAAATCATCAAGATGCCGAATATACAAAAGAAAGTACTTGAAGACCTGTCCAATTTTGAACATGTCAATTTAACATTCTAGATCATGAAGATCTTAAAGAATGGTCTCTAAATCATGAAAACAAATAGCTACTTGTTTCTACTTATAAGATTGATTCATTTTAACACTGTAAATCATGAATATCTTCGAGTGCTCTCTAAATCATGAATAAAAATAGCTTCAACTGGTCTCTAAATCATGAAAATAAATAGCTTCAAGAATGCATATAGCTAATTAAGATCATGGTTGAAATGGTTCAAATCTATCATGGTTTCAAATGGTCTCTACTTGTCTCTATTATAAGTTTGATCTTCAAATGGTTCAAATGGTCTCTACTTACAAGTTTCTAAATCATGGAGATCATCAAATGGTCTCTAAATCATAAAAATAAATAGCTATGTGTCTCTAATTATAAGACTGATTCAACTTAACACTCTAAATCATGAATAAAAATTGCTTCAAGTGGTCTCTAAATCATGAAAATAAATGGTCTCTAAATCATAAAAATAAATAGCTATGTGTCTCTAATTATAAGACTGGTTCAACTTAACACTCTAAATCATGAATAAAAATAGCTTCAAGTGGTCTCTAAATCATGAAAATAAATGGTCTCTACTTGTTTCTACTTAAAAATTTGATCTTTAAATGGTTCGAATGGTCTCTACTTGCAAGATTCTAAATCATGGAGATCTTCAAATGGTTTCTAAATCTTGAAAATAAATAGCTACTTGGCTCTAAATCATGAATATCTTCAAATGGTCTCTAAATCATGAATATCTTCAAACGGTCTCTAAATCATGAAAATCAGGGGGATATGTAGGCACTAACCCTACTTGATCTCAAAGATTCGGAGAACCACCATGGTCATTGGCGTTTGGGCCTGGTGCATGTGAAGATCCATCATTATTTGACCCATGGCCTGATTGATGCTGCAAAGCATTACATGGTTAGAACAAAACATGGACTAAGAAATCCAATAATGGTGCATCAAGTATTTCAGATAACTAACCATAGGGGGTGAAGCAATGTCAGGCATCTGCATAGCGGGCATACCATTCTGGGTACAATAAGCCTGCAAATTATGTTTCAGGAGTGAAAGTTAAGTACTGGTAGTAAAAGACTAGATGTACGTGCAAGGCTATTAAGGAACTAACCGCAAACATTGCAAAGTACTGTTGCATCCTCTCATCCGCTAGTCGCCTCTCCTCTGCCCTCTTCTCATCCGCCAGTCGCCTCTCCTCTGCCAACCTCTCCTCCAATTTCTCATCTAGCAGTCGCCTCTGCTCCTCCAGTCGAGACTACAGAATATGGCATTGCAATCACATCTTCAAATCCAACACTAAGAATTAAAATAAGCATACATAGAAGGACTTGGATAGAATACCTCCATCGCAACCATTGCTGGAGTCGAGCGTTGACATATAGAAGATGTTGAGATACCTAACCGAGCTTTGTACTCGGGGAGAGTGCGACGGGAGGACCTAGGAAACATGCCACCTCCAATCGCTTCCTTACCATGTTTCCTACCACCTCCAGAGATCGTAACCACCTCGTGGTCAAGGGGCTCCGATGTCACATCATACTCAGGCCCTCTCATCTCTTTTGCCTTCCTTTTAAATTTGTCCATTAGATCATAGGTGGTCTTGCTGGTGTAGGCAGGCAATGTGTCATTCTCATCGTAAGGCGTGGCAGATCGGAACGATCCCTTATGGGCCAAAGCGTACGCCACAAAAAGGTTGGGCTCCGGAGCCTTATTGTGAGACGCCTGCAACCAAAGCAACATGATTAAGACTTCATCATAAGGATTGGCAACATGTATGACAAGAAACAACTTATGAAGAACAAATCGATGGGAAGAAAGGCATACCCAACATTGGCCGAACCCCTTAAGGTTCAAGCTGCCTTGGTGGTGTGGTGGATCCTCCATTGCGGCTCGCCAATTTTTATAATCTAGGTTTTTCTCCCTATACTCTTGGGAACACCAGTAGTCCATGATCCACTCCCAGCACTCCCCCTTGTCGACACTCCATCTCGGAGTAACCTAATTGATCAATTGCATCTCATATACATCAAAAAGAAATTGAGTGCCAGCCTGTTGAGGAAATAACAAGCATGAACATGCTTTACCTTCACGTACTCTTCCTTCTTAAGATGGAGGTTCCAACATGGTTTCTTATAAACACTCCTATAGCCTTGAGTTGCCTTATACTTGCGGACGGCTAAAGGGCGCGCCTCATGCATAAGACTGCGCACAAGCTTCTTGCAATGGTGGTTGATGATTGCTCGTGCCTCCTCCAAGTTCCCATCCTCGCATCTATAGAAATCCTGCAAATACACGCGAGACCAATCGAGATTAGGAAATTGACTAGCTATGAATTATAGATATGTAGTGTGTGAAGGAAACTTAATGATTACCCAAAGTTCGGCAAAGACCCGCTCTGCTTTGTTGTGAAACTCGATGTTGTTGGCTACACCAAGATCCTCATAGGCTATGTAGTGGTACCAAGTCCGTGTTGGCTCCAGAACATTGCCCTCCCTAGGCAAAGTAACCATGCCAGGGTAATGCTCCCTCAAGAGGATCCCAAGGACGCCATTCACGAGCCGGTGCTTCTTACCCTGAGAATCTCCAACTGTCGTCCAACCGCTACATAAGGAGAAGCCAAAGTTATTAGCAATTGTCGCAAACATTGAAGGCAGAAAATGGGAAGCCAAAGTTAGTTTACCTTTCTCCATATGGAGAAATACATGGCCTCTGCTCGACAGGAAGCCCTCGCTCTGGGAGCCTTGACGAACCACGCATGTACACGGTTCGACCCTCCTCAACTTGGATAAAACCATCATTCTCCTCGTCGGTGGTCAGGGCCCCCGACCGATCCTCATCCTTCTCCGGCGACAACCGCTCATCCACCCTCTCCTCCTCAGACATGGGGGAGTGAGACACCGACTCGTCCTCCACCCCCTCATCCTCAGGTGGTGTCACGACAGGTGGTGGCGAGGGAGGATCGAACCAATATCATCTCTTCGCCTAACCTTCTCCAGATCGAACCAATGGCATTTGAAGACGACGACTTTTGGAGGATTTTCCCCAAAGTAATGCAGTTCATATATTTCATCAACTCTTCCATAATACTCAACTCCATTGCAAATAGCCGACACTCCGATGTTTCTTGTTTTTAGAATGGCCCGACGTTCCTTGTTCCCATGTGTGTGGAAGCGATACCCATTGATGTCGTAATTATCGAACGTACCGACCTTATAGTCAAACCCATTAGCAGCTTGTTTCAACTCTTTGTCCAATATTGACGCACCCTACAAGTTTAAGCGGAAAAGATTATTGTATTAGTCGCCCGTAATACCAACTTCAAGTCTACATAATAATAAGTATACCTTTGCTCTGAACCAAGAAATTAAACCGTAATTGCCGTCTCCTTCACCAACAAGAAGCTCATACTCTTCAAGTGAATCAGGTTCGACCCCTCCATTAGAGAATTGGGGAACGAATTCACTTTCCAATGAGAAATGAGCGGAGTTAGATACAAACATATGAGTAGATGTTACATAATGTACCAATCACTTAGTCAATGTACGGCCGCACTTCTTTTAGGTTGGTGAGGATATAGAACGTAAGCGATCTCCACTCTTTTGGATCCAATATCTTTGAACCAGAAGCACCCACAGGTGCGAGTTGGCCTTTGAAAAGGTTGAGCTTGGATTCATGCCTGGGGTCGCCAGTATTGTAACGAGACTTTGCATTATGCAAGCTTGGAATATTGGCCGCATAGCGTGATGTGCTGAAGTTTGACATCTCCTCCGCCAAGAATGCCTCGGCTATGGATGCTTCAATTCTACGTTTATTTCTACATTTAGCTCGAAGAGTCTTTTGCATTCTCTCAAGTACATAGCACCAACGGTTCTGCACAGGGCCACCCATTCTTACCTCGGAAGGGAGGTGTAAAATCATATGTTCCATCGGATTAAAGAAGCCCGGTGGAAAGATCTTCTCTAGCTTGCAAAGCAACTCGGGGGCCCGTTTTTCCATGTCATCTATCACGGTAGGAGATACTTCTTTAGCACAAAGAACACGGAAGAAATAGCTAAGCTCTGCCAATACTTCCCAATCATCCTCAGGGATATAGCCTCAAATCATCACGGGCATTAACTGCTCAAGCCATATGTGCCAATCATGACTCTTCAACCCACAGAGCTTCAATTTATCAAGATTCACTGCCCTCATTAGATTCGCCGCATACCCATCAGGGAACAACAAAGTTTTGAACCACATGAGTATCTCCTTCTTTTGTTCCCTTGTAAGAACAAACCTAGCCCGTGGCATTGTCCAATTTTTCCGGCCCGCGGGTTGCCGCAAGTTTTGTTTGGGTCTATCACATAGCTTCATTAGATCAAGTCTGGTCTTAGTATTATCCTTCGTCATCTTGGGAATGTTGAACAATGTGCCAAAAATGGCCTCGGCAATATTCTTTTCAGTGTGCATTACATCAATGTTATGGGGAAGCTCGAGCTGGTGGAAGTAGGGGAGATCCCCGAAGCATGGCTTGTGAGTCCAGGCGTGTAGTTCATTATATCCCAGGAAATACCCTGGACGGTTGGGATCGGGCTGGAGAGCATTTAATTCATCACAAATTTGTTCACCCGTCATCTCAGGTGGTGCCGAGTGTTCGACAACTTCACCTTTCATGAAGTTCATCTTGTCTAGTCTGAATGGATGGTCAGGGCGCAAATGTTGTCTATGGAAATCAAAGCAAGAATACTTGCCACCATGTTGTAGCCAACGACACTTAAGGCTTGCCTTGCATCTTGGACATGGGAACCTCCCATGCACAGACCACCCCATCAAAAGTGAATAGGCCGGTAGGTCATGCAATGAGTACTGGTACCAAACATGCATTGTGAAGTTTTTTTGCTAACAGCATCTTATGTCCGTATCCCATTCACCCAAGCTTCTTTCAAGTCATCTATCAGTGGCTGCATGTACACATTTATATTCTTCCCCGGATACATGGGCCCTGGAACTATCAACGATATGAATACGTGCTTGCGTTGCATCAGGACGCCTGGGGGAGGTTGAGTGGAACAACAAACACGGGCCAACAACTATATGTCTTTGACACCATACCAAATAGATTGAACCCGTCAAGTCCGATGGCAATTCGTACATGCTTTGCCTATTCTGCTTTCTGATGATGTATTCGATCAAAACTCTTCCATGCTTGGCCACAAGACACATGTACCATCATCGGCCTCCCATGCTCATCCTTGTCAGGTCTTTTCCCATATTTGTGCCATGTCATCATTTTGGCCGTATCTTCGTTCAAGAAAAGTCACTGAACTCTTCGCAACATTGGAAGATACCGAAGAACATTTGCAGGGACTTTGCTCTGCTTCTTCACACCATCACCGAGGTCTCTCTCAACATACCTAGAGGCTTTGCACTTGGCACAGTACTTGTCGTCGGCATACTCTTTTGTAAATAAGAGACATCCGTTTGGACAAGCATGTATCTGCTCATAGGGCATCTTAAGTGCACGAAGGATTTTCTTTGCTTCGTACCAACTTTTAGCCATTTTGTGACCTTTAGGGAGAGAGCTACCCCAAGCGGTCATCATCGAATTAAAGCAATCTCTGCTCATGTTGAACTAGGACTTCAGAGACATTGCTCGTGCGATGGTATCCAGCTGACACTGTGTCGTGTACTCGTGAAGAGGTTGTTGTGAAGAATTCAACATTTCTAGGTAAGCCCTCGCGGACTCCTCCGGTTCTTCCTCTGATCCCTCTTCACGTGCATCGTTGAAGTCAGCTACCATGTCAGCGATCCCGGTACCATTGTCATTGGTGTGCCGACGAACCACCTCCTCTCTGCTACGTTCAGGCTCGCCATGAAAGGTCCACTGAGTATACCCAGTCTCAAACCCGTGCTTCTGCAGGTGTTTACCCATCGTCTTCTTCGACTGTTCTATATCGTTCTTGCACTTGAAGCAGGGGCACCAACCTTTTCTCTTTCCACTAGCAAATGCTGCCTCCACAAATTCATTGGTCTTCATTACCCATTCAACAGTCATGCCGGCCTGACTAGGGTGGCCAGTGTACATCCACGCACGATCACCCATACTTGCACTAACAGTAGATACACCAAATTTATATTCATCAAGTTATGTAAAATGTTATTGCGACTAGATACACAAGTAATTACTTTTGTCATATTATTTACGCCTTAGTTTTATTTTTTACCATACAAAATAGAAACATGCATTCATGGGTTGAATCCTATCTCTAATAGGTAAAGATGGGTCCTAATCCCACCCGAGTACGTGTAGATTGGGTTCGTTTCCCGTGCTCTACTCTGGTCTGAGGCAAAATTTCGGCAGCACCTCCCCGCTGTTCTCTAGATACACGTCTCGGCAACAAGCTGAGAGAATGTGTACCCGGAGAACAATGGGGAGGCGCTGACGAAATTTTGCCTCGGACCGAAATAGAGCACGGGAAACGAAACCCAATCTACACGTACTCGGGCTGTCCATGGATAACATGGACAATTCAAAAGGACGAGGTTAGAAATATGCAAATACATGCATATTTATAAATGTCACCCTTTCCAACGGGAGACGCCTAGGTTACGTGACTTAACATGAAAATAAAATCTATTGGCATTGGCAAGACGACCGAAACACAGTAAATAGGGGTACGGGGATGGCAGTCGAGCTCACCCCTAGATGATCCGTAGAGGAGGTAGTAGATGGCGATGGCGACGGCAACAGGACCAACAGTGCCCCTGGAGGTGAAAAGATTGATCCCTGCATATCAAAGCACCAGCACAACCAACATAAGCACTCGCAGAAAATTTGAACAAAAACAAAGATGAACAAGTATAAAGAAAGGATGCATCAATCTTCTTCATATAATTGGTTTACCTGCAGATCTTATTGACAAGCATTTGAACAAAGGCAACACTCCTAAAACCAAAGATATATAGTATCTACATTTTAGTTACAATATGGATCAGATTTACCTATATTTAATCCACATCATTATTGTAAATGTACTACGGCAGTAAGTATGAAATCCTTGTCGCCATTAATTACTTTATATGGTAGGCAACAATGTTACAGATACAATCTTCACTTGAACTTATGACATACTCTAATTGCTCAACCAAGATTTCTTTAGTTATAACAACAATAATATTTCCATGCTAACAATCATCAACAGAACTAGATTACAGATTCTTTTTCCCCATCTCATCATGCTAAGGAGTGCAAAATCATCAACAGAACAGAATTTATAACAAATGCGTGTAGCAAAAATGAGCACATACTATTTTCTCCAATTACAACATCCATTCATCCATCCATCGATCAATACATCCATCCATGCAGCCATGCATCCATCCATCTGGGGCAAAGAGGGGTAGGTAGGAGAAGGAATGCTCACCATGGGGGCAGATGGGGCAGAGGGGGAGATGGTGTCCGGCGGCCGGGCAGCTACCTCCCCTATGCAGTCCAGCAGCGGCGAAGGTGGTGCCCTGCAGCGGTGCTGCCCTGTGGTGGTGGCGGCGGAGGTGGTGCCCGGCAGCTGTTGTGCCGGTGCGGTGGCGCTAGGGCAAGAGAGGAGATTCCGGCGACGGTGCGGCCATTGGAGGAGGGGTTGGGGGCACGGTGTAGGAGGGGGCGGCGGCGGTGCTGGAGAACGGTGGCGGCGGCGCTGGAGAACGGCGGCGGCGACGCTGGAGAACGGCGACGGCGCTGGAACCCTAGCGGCGCTCTTTGTTCTGTTCTGGTGGTACGAGTCGAGGGGAGGGGCTAGCGCTGATCTATTTTTTTTCGTCGTGTCCGACCGGGCTAGGCTATACTATCAGTGGACTGGGCTGTTTTGCCGTCTGCCACAGGTCTCGCTGACGGCGAATCTGTTTTTGTTCGGGGGCATGTGCTGCATGGCCGTGTGGGCTGTTTGCCATCTGCCACTGGTCTCGCTGACGACAAATTTTTTTTCGGGGGTATGTGCTGCGTGGCCTTGTTTTTTTGCCGTCTGCAAGTTAGGGGAGCTGACGACGAACTCACAACATTAGCCGTGAGTTAACGGATGAGTTGACGGCAAAGTACACTGGCACTAACGTCTGTCTAGGTGCCGACTTTGCCGTCAGTAGAGTCAGAGATGACGGGAAAGAACATGTCTTTGCCGTCTGTCTTATTTTTGCCGTCACCTTTTGCGTAGGTTCGCCGTCTGTAATTCTTTGCCATCTGTTATTCGTCTGTTTTGCTGTCAGTTATTCTTTACCGTCATCCACTGACGGAAAAATAGCTCTTTGCCGTCTGCCCCGATGATATGCTGATGGCAAAGAACCTCACTGACGGCAAACTAGCTTATTCCTGTAGTGAGCAGCAGGTTTACATAGCATCATGATATAATAGATTCATCCTAGCAAAACAGTAACAGCAAGTACCCTACTTCATAAGCTTGATGCACTCACTAAAAGCCTCAAAAAAATACATGGATTGCACCACTTTAAAGATGGTATGATGTAGCTCAAAACTCATGTAGACATAAAGCTCATAGGATGCACACACAAATTGCAATGAAAAAGACAAATCACCAAGTTATAACAGTTTCAACAGGTTAACATCATATAGCACTTCTGCAACGATGATAAGGGCATCAAGATGGTCTCAAACAATCATGGCACAATGGAATGAAATGAAGAGCATATCACAATGAACATGTTGATATATCATGCATGCAAAACGGATCTACGGTCACAGAGTTATCGCATGTTGAACAGGGCACCAGAATGCTGAAAATTATACCCTCCGGGAAAAGTCAACGGGACGAGGAGATCCCGGGACCAAGCGGACCGGGGAGGCTCGAGGCATTTGGAACGGGGACTGGTGGATCTGGTCCTGATCCGGACCCGACGAACTCCGGCGAGGCGGCGGCTGGCGGGGGAGGCGCGGGAGGATGGGGCGGAGATACGGGGCGGCAGGGTCCGGCGAGGGAGATGGTGCGCTAGCGGGCGGAGGCGGCAGCGCCGAGCTCCGGCAAGCTCCGTGGCAGCACCGACCATGGAGGTCCCAGCAGCAGGAGGTGGCGCAGGGCGGAGGCACTCGGCGGTGGGGTCGGCGAATGGGCGGCGGGGTCGGCGAACGGGTGGCGGGGTGGCGCGCGGGATTCGTCGGGCGCGGGCGCGCGCCGGCGATGAGGAGGCAGCGAGGTGCGGTCGTCGTGGAAGGCGCGGGTGCCGGCGAAGGGAGGCGCGGATGCAGACGGTCGGGCAGCGGCGGCGCACGAAGTGGGTGGCAGTGGGCGAGATCCGGGCGACGGCGGGCCCGATCTGGCCCGAGGCAGGCCCGATCTGGGCTCCCTCGGGCCGCGGCGGCGGCGGGTGGCGCTGGGACACGTGCAGGGCGGTGGTTGGGCGTGGGGCAGCGGCGCGGTTCGTCCGGCGGAGCGCGAACATGTCCGGCGACGCGAGAGGGAGGTTTTTAGGGTTTGGACTGCGATTTGGACGGGGGAGGGCATATATATAGGTAGAGGGAGCTAGGAGAGACCAAATGAGGAGCGGTTTTTGCCCACACGATCATGATCGAACGACCGATAGCATGGAGGGGGGTTAGATGGGCTAGGTGGGCTGTGTGGAGAGGTGTTGGGCTTCAAAGAGAAGGAGGTTTGAGGATACGCGATTAACTGTTGGGTCGTCAAACGGACTCCGACTGCGACGGAAATTGACAGGCGGTCTACCCACTCTAAGACAACACCGCACGCCAAGTTTCATCCCATTCCGAGAACATTTTTCGGCCACTTATGAAACAAGGACTGAGAGGGGGCGATGGGCGCGGGCAAGAGGTCTAGACTCCGAACGGACAACGGAGAGAACCGGGCGAACCCAAACGGATGCAAGTTTTGAAAAACATGCAGATGAAATGCAGATGATGACATGTCAGAATGCAACACGCAAGCTAATGACATGGCAACAACATTAAATAACTGACAGATACCTGGCGCATCGAATCCGGGGCATTACAACTCTCCCCCACTAACAAGAGATCTCGTCCCATGATCTTAGGAACGAGACGGAAGAGAAAGGGATGAGGTGAAATAAGAACGCAAGAGAGAAGATGAACAAATACGAGAGCACTCGGGTAGAAAGAGAAAAGGTGAATATGACGAGAATCAAAAGCTCATGGAAACAAGATAGACTCTGAAACCACTCCGGTTAGGACGAGATAAGAAACGGATAAGACTGAAAGGATTTAAGCAGCACTCTGGCTTAAACATGGAGGAATAGAACACGAGCTTGAGAGGATGGAATGATGCTTGATGAAGACATGACACAAAACCTACAGAAAGAATTGAAAGAGTAGAATGAAAAGTACGAAGAAGAAAATGACAACTTGTGCCACGAATGAAATTGAAAGCATCTTTAGAAGGAAGGTTAAAACGGAGTTGTTGAGAAAATCAACAACGAAAAGAATAAGCTTGTTGTGGTCTTGTAGGTAACATCTCAAGATCATAAGGTGATAACCGGCCAAAAAACGGAAATGATTGGATAGCTTAGAAGAACGAAGAAATTAAAAACTCCACTTCAAAAGAATACGGAGAATTAATTGCACTTCGAAAAGCAAGAAGGAAAGATACTTTAGCTCCTTCGAGAAGAATCTTTATGAACACTTGAGGAATGAATTAAATCATGAAGAACCACCGTGAAGAACTCCGGTGACAAAAGGATGATGAGATAGAATGAAGGAAGAAAGAATAAGATGAACCTTGCAATGATTTAGATGGAGTTTTCGATGAAATGGCCGAGGAAATATGAACTCCGGACAAGAAAACATGAAAACACTTGGAACTAGAATTTATTCATCAAGAACAAACTCCGAAGGAAAGGATTACTTGAAGATGATGAAATAAGAATAAGAATTACGATAAATAATACTTGACAGATGCGTCGGGATATTTGGATAACGGTAGCTGAAATGTGAGGACGAAGAATTCTTCTGGAACGATGCCTCTGGTGAAAAGAAACAGAAAAACAACTTATGACATACTCCGGATGGGTAAGAAAACAATATCTGACAAATGGAATAATTCGAGACGATAACAAGAAGCTAGAACCGCGAATCTTCGAGAGAACAGACAAGATTTAGAGAAAAAACTCTTCTTCGGTCTTCGAATGACGAAGAGAAACACCACCAAAATTGCTGAGATACTCCGGGAGAATGAAAAAGTGGAAGGGTTGAACCAAATATGAAAAGAATTTGAAAACGATCTTTGAGATGGCATCTGACTAATGAAATTCATTCTGACGTCAAACTTCGAAAAGAATTTGGGAATGGCTCTAGGAAAATTAGAAGAGTCAGGTAAGATCCTGTGAAAAGACATGTGGGTTAGGGCCCACTCGAAAGAAACATCGTTGAAATGATTTTAAAGAGAGATTGCACCAGTTGAATTAAATAGCTTGAATGAGAGAAAAAAACTCGAAGTACTCGAACAGATTAAGAATGGAAACATGATTCTTCTGAGATATCTTTAGCACTCCGGATACGAATAGAGAGAGGTGAGCAATTAAGAGGTGCACCCGCATGGGAAAACATTTGAAACGGGGAAAGGAATATGATGAATATCGAAGGCTTGAATTGGATCCACCGGAGAAGAAACAACAATGAAGTATGATGAACTTGAAACTATTGAGCATATTCATGGGAAATCACCGGATAAGAACATTGAAAGAAAAGAATGAAGAGACTTCCCACAAATAGAAGGATACATGATTAAGAAATCTGAGTCTTTGAAGAAAAAGGGTGGGAGGGTAGGAAAACAAAGGCAACTTGGGGATGGATGAAACAGATACCGTTGAGAAAACTTAGAATTGATCTCACAAATGTTGAAATGATCGGATCCACTTGAAAAGAAGCACACCGTTTGGAAAGAATTGACATGACAATCTTGATGATCAAATGGATTAGTACTCCCATAGAAATAGGAGAACACCGCTTGAAAGGTATGGAATCAACACTTGACATTGAAGCAACTCAAATAGCACAACTCAAAACAAAACAAAGGATTGGATTGCAGAAATAAGCCGGAACAAATACATATGATAGAGATTTACCCAATCCCATATCAGGCATCTGGCGGAAAGATATTCTGGGAGCTACTTGAATTCCGACCTATAAATACAAAAACTTTCTAGTTATGCAATCTGGTGTTGGGGATACAGGGGAAGCAATATATCTCACCCAAACTAACAATCCCTACATCCAGCTGTATCCATCCGTCAACACATAACCAGGAAAACTCCGGAAATCGTGTACTTCAAACTTCGAAAAGCATCCGTTATACGAGCTATGGCAATACTCCTAAACTCCCCAGTACTGGGTGGCGCCGAGGTTATCTCACCAACAACTGTATAAAAGAGATTTTTGATGTCGGCAAAACTCAGGTATTCCAGAACTGCAACGATAAAATTGTGACAACAACACCTCGGAGCTCAACTCCCCGGGACACTTCACCAACCCCTAAATGTCAGGAGGCACCAAGAAAAATGTTCTTGTCACAAGAATTTCAGAACGATCCCAAGATACCCGCGTGATCCTAAAAAAATTGTGGAAAATTGAGGACAGGAAAGACAAAACATCTACGTCGAGAGTCCTCACCAGAGCAATGAAGTGGGCTGAGGAGTAAAAAGAATCCTACTCTCTGATATATATAATCCTAAGACTCAAAATAGATTTCTTCTAGACTCAACAACGTCCTACCATCAAGGGGGCTCCTATGGTCGGTTTCGCTCTGATACCAACTTGTCACGCCCAATATGCGATACCATCCGAAAGAGACTCGAAGGTCCCACCAAGGATAGAACCGCATATTGAAACACTTTTGCAAGGTGGATATCATTACATCTTACCATTACATAATAGATGGGGATACATACAAAAGGCATATGAGGCCACATGATTACAAAATCATCTTACATAAGAGCACCATCCGACTACGGATGAAACACAAATAGAAACTAAAACGACATCCACCCTGCTAGCCCAGGCTGCCGACCTGGAACCTATCCCCTGATCGAAGAAGAAGAAGCAGAAGAACTCAAGCAAGCAAGCATCGCTTTCGCGTCAAGATCATCGCATAACCTCTACCTGCAACTGTTGTAGTAGTAATCTGTGAGCCACGATGACTCAGCAATCCCATTACCATGGGTATCAAGACTAGCAAAGCTTAATGGGAAAGGAAGGGGTAAAGTGGTGAGGTTGCAGCAGCGACTAAGCATATATGGTGGCTAACATACGCAAATAAGAGCGAGAAGAGAGCAAACGGAACGTTCGTGAAGCTAGCAATGATCAAGAAGTGATCCTGAACTCCTACTTACATCAAACATAACCCAAAACTATTTTCACTTCCTGGACTCCGCCGAAAAGAGACCATCACGGCTACACACGAGGTTGATGCGTTTTAAATCGAATCTAGTGTCAAGTTATCTACAACTGGACATTAACAAATTCCCATCTGCCACATAACCGCGGGCACGGCTCTTGAAAGTTTATACCCTGTAGGGGTGTCCCAACTTAGCCCATCACAAGTTCTCATCGTCAACAAAGGATATTCCTTCTCCAAGGAAGACCCGATCAGTCTTGGAATCCCGGTTTACAAGACATTTCGACAATGGTAAAACAAGACCAGCAAAGCCGCCCGATGTGCCGACAATCCCGATAGGAGCTGCACATATCTGGTTCTCAGGGCAACACCGGATAAGTCAAGCTACGAGTAAAACCAGCCCACAAGTTTCCCCGGGGGGGTATAATAAAGATCACCCTCGAGAGCGCGACTCCCAAGTGAAAAAGGCTTGGTGAGGCAAATGGTTAAACGAAGGTTGGGCCTTGCTGGAGGGGTTTTATTCAAAGCAAACTGTCAAGGGGGTCCCATAAATCACCCAACCGCGTAAGGAACGCAAAATCAACGAACATAACACCGGTATGACAGAAACTAGGGCGGCAAGAGTGGAACAAAACACTAGGCATAAGGCCGAGCCTTCCACCCTTTACCAAGTATATAGATGCATTAATTAAATAAGAGATATCGTGATGTCCCAACATGATCCTGTCCACCAGGGAGCAATCTTGAACTTCACCTGCAACTAACAATGCTATAAGAGGGGCTGAGCAAAGCTGTAACATAGCCAATCAACGGTTTGCTAGGAAGGGTGAAAAAGGCTAGAGGCTGACATGGCAATCTAGGAGGCTTGAAGAGCAAGTGATAGGTAGCGCATCATAGCGATAGAACGAAGCAACTTGCATAGCAATGATAGTAGCGACATCCAGGGTAGCGGTCATCTTGCCTGAAATCCTGATTGGAAGAAGAACGAGTCCATGAAGAAGATGAAGCCACGAAGACGAACCAAGCGTAGACGAACGAATCCTCATGATTGCAACGAAACAGAAACTAGCGAGAAGGAGCATAACCAGAAAGAAGCAAACAACAACGTAAACACACAACACATGAACATGACATGATGCACAAAAAAGTAAGATGCAAGACAAGACTACATGAAGCTACTCATGGCAATAGATGATGCATACAAGAGTAACACATCAAAGCAAGTTTAAAAGAGGCCGGAAACAACATATAACTAATATAGTAAGTCCTCATATGCAAATTTAGAAATTGGTCCAGATCTCAATAAAACTTATGTTCAAGTTGTTAAACGGCAAGTTAAGATGCACCAAGATGATCTACATGAAAATCTAGTCAAGTTCCATATAAAGTTCATTTAGTTCGGAGCTACGGCCTAGAAGATATGAGCAAAACAAGTTAAACATGGCATTGATGCAGAATGCATTCAAACATCAAGCAACACTCTCAAAACAAGGATGCAACATGATAACATGAAACTTTATGCAAAATCAAGCAAGTTTCATATAGATCACACTCAAAACGGAGCACGGTTCAACATATACACATGATCAAGTTATAACCATAATCTGTCCAAAACCGCAACTAGGGATCTAGCAAGCATCAAAACAATATGCTACAACACCTCAACATGAATACAATTGGCATGAACATTAAGTACAAATAAAGCATGACAAAACATGAACACTGAGCTATCTCTAGAAATCAAAAGAACGTGCTCAAAAGGACATGGCAATATTTCAAATAATAACAGTTTCACAGACTTGGCAGAAATCACTGGACATGGCAGCAATAACATCAGGTTGCAATGTTTAGAGCTATCAAACAACATGTTACCAGAATTTAACATGGCAAACAAAGGCATGGCATGCTAATACTAAAAGCAAAGAACAAAACTTCCTTACTGAAATTATTCCAAAGATTAACAGAAAACATGGTGCCATCCATGCAAACATGGCAAATGATATGACAGATTCAGACATGGCAGGAACAACAATAAGTAGGCATGTTGGTGAGCTTGTACCACTCACCACAGACAAACACATGGCATAACAAGGTGACAAACAGTAATAAGACATTTTTATGAAGCTAAGCATTGCAAGAGCAAATTCATAGGGTGCATGGATCACAAGCAAAACACATGGCAAAACTGAACTTAATGTTAACAGGCTAACAAAAACATTATTTAGAAATTTGAGAGCAAGATTACAACAAGATACAGAAGGCTATAAATGCAACCAGGGGCATGGATGGATATAGCATCACATGTATAACAAAACATCCTTAGTGAACATCTCCAGATTATGCATAGGATGACTTGTAGCAGCAGGTTTACATAGCATCATGATATAACAGATTCAGCCTAGCAAAACAGTAACAGCAAGTACCCTACTTCACAAGCTTGATGCATTCACTACAAGACTCACAACAATACATGGATTGCACCACTATAAAGATGGCATGATGTATCTCAAAAATCATGTAGACGTCAAGATCATAGGATGCACACACAAAATGCAATGAAAAAGACAAATCAGCAAGTTATAACAGTTTCAGCAGGTTAACATCATATAGCACTCTTGCAACAATGATAAGGGCATCAAGATGGTCTCACACAATCATGGCACAATGTAATAAAATGAATAGCATCTCACAGTGAACATGTTGATATATCATAAATGCAAAACAGATCTACAGTCAGAGAGTTATGGTATGTTGAACAGGGCACCAGAATGCTGAAAATTAGGGACTTGGAGAAAATTATACCCTCCGGGAAAAGTCAACGGGACGAGGAGATCCCTGGACGGAGCGGACCGGGGAGGCTCGGGGCATTTGGATCGGGGACCAGTGGATCTGGTCCCGATCCGGATCCGACGAACTCCGGCGAGGCGGCGGCCGGCGGGGGAGGCGCGGGACGACGGGGCGGAGATGCGGGGCGGTTGGCGGAGGCGGCAGCGCCGAGCTCCGTGGTGGCGCCGACCATTGAGGTCCTGGCGGCGGGAGGTGGCGCAGGGTAGAGGTGCTCGGCGGCGGGGTCGGAAACGGGCGGCGAGGCGGCGCGCGGGATCCGGCGGGCGCGGGCGCGCGCCGACGACGAGGATGCGGCGAGGTGCGGTCGTCTGGGACAGCGCGGGTGCCGGCGAAGGGCGGCACGGCGGCGGACGGTTGGGCCGCGGCGGCGCACGAAGTGTGCGGCGGCGGGCGAGATCCGGGCGGCGGCGGGCCCGATCTGACCCTGGGGGGGCCCGATCTTGGCTTCCTCGGGCCGTGGCGGCGGCGGGTGCTACTGGGACACGTGGCGGGTGCTGGTTGGGCGTGGGGCGGCGGCTCGATTCGTCCGGCGGCGCGCGGACATGTCCGGCAAGCGAGAGGTAGGTTTTTATGGTTTGTACTGCGATTTGGACGTGCGAGGGCATATATATAGGTAGAGGGAGGTAGGAGAGACCAAATGAGGAGCAGTTTTCGCCCACACGATCGTGATCGAACGACCGAGAGCATGGATGGGGGTTAGATGGGCTAGGTGGGCTGTGTTAAGAGGTGCTGGGCTGCAGAGAGAAGGAGGTTTCGGGCTACGCGGTTAACTGTTGGGGCGTCTACCCACTCTAAAACAACACCGCACGCCAAGTTTCATCCAATTCCGAGAACATTTTTCGTCCACTTGTGAAACATGGACTGAGAGGGGGCGACGGGCGCGCACGAGAGGTCTAGACTCTGAACGGACAACAGAGAGAACCGGGGGAACCCGAACGGATGCAAGTTTTGAAAAACATGCAGATGAAATGCACATGATGACATGGCAAAATGCAACACGCAAGCAAATGACATGGCAACGACGGCGAATAACTGACAGACACCTGGCGCATCGAATCCAGGGCGTTACAGAGACGTTGGATCAAGTGTGATTACACGTTTTCTCGAACACCCCCGCATTATATGCGTGGGGGCTGAAGCCAACGACTGCAAACTTTCAGGTTATATACATACATAAACGGCCGCACAGGAGGCGTTATAATACTTTCGGGAAAAAGTATAAACACAACCTTTATAATCAAAATAGCATTGTTTTTACAGCGGAGATACATGTCACTCGAACATGGCATTCTTCGAGCACTAAGCCTCTATTAAACGGGCGCCTTCTAGGACTTATTCAAAATAGTGCTTGGCTTGGTCCTTGCCTCCCGCCGGATCCCGGGTTGCAATAGCCGTGGTTTCCATCCCTGCCTAGTATGTTTTAACGTGGGCAAGAGCCATCCGCACACCCTCTATGCACGCCGACCTCTTCACCGCATCGATATGCGACACAACACCAAGGAATTGTTGCACTAAACCAAAGTAACGTTCGGGCCTTGGTCCTCACGGCCAAAGATGATCCACGACAGACCTCATTGCAAGCCCGGACAACCTATGGAGCTCGTCCCATGCGGCCATCCTTTCATTCAACGGCAGCGGACGCGACGGGGCACTGAACAACGACCAGAATAACCTTTCCACCATATGGTCTTTCCGATCTTTGTAAAATTCGGTCGCATCAGCATCACTCTTTGCCAGGTCCGCATACGCGTCCGCAGCGCAACACAACTGATCAAGAGGGGCATACTTCGGATTGCCGAACCTCATTCGCAACAAATAGGGCCTCCCAGCCGTGATATCTCCGGCTTCACGAAGCTCATCACTTAGCCCTCTCATATCAGAGTGGGTTTCCTTGGCTGCCTCCAGGGCCTTCTTCAGGTCAGCCGCTTTCGCTTGGTGTTCCTTCTCAAGAAGCTCATGGCGGTCGGCGGAATCTTTCAGCTCAATAGCCATCTAGGTTATCTTTTCTTCCCTTTGGCGATGAGCAGCCTGTTCGTCTCTTAACTCTTCGACCACCTTGAGAGCGGCCGCATCACTTATTCGGGCTTGCTCCTTGGCTCAGGCAAGCTCCGCCCGAAGGGTCTCTACGGCTGCAGTGCCATCTGCAGTCACAACATATTATAGATACTAGCATCATGCTCCTCTTAAATATTTGCTGAAAAGTTAAACATACATACCCCGGGCCTCGTCAAGCTGCTTGTTAACAAGCGCGATGTCAGCATCGGCCATGTCAAGCTGCCATTTCAATTCGGCAAAACTAGTAGTCCGGTTAGCCACCGGACCCTTAGCCGCCTGCAGATAAAACAGCGCGATTATTACCAGAGATTATGATCCTCTGTTTTCCACCTTTGGATGGCAACCAGAGTCACAAGGGCTACTATCTACATAGAGCACACCTAGCCTGTGCGGTACTGTCAAAAATACATATATTCTTTTTTGCGTACCTCAAAGCCTCTCAGCAGACTCGTAAAAGCTTCATTCAAACCTCTTTTGGCGGATGAAATCCTCTCAACCACCGTACCCATTAAGGCACAATGCGTCTCTGAGATGGCCGCTCGCTCCAGAAGACCCATCAGTGTGTCCGACTGTGTGCCAGACAATCCCAGACTCCTCCTAAAGCTCTCCTTGGGAGCCGGATATTCCAGACTATGGGCAGCCAAAGTGTCAACTTCTGGCCATGGCGGATCAGGACAAATCCTCCATGACGACACCTCGGGGTAGTCCGCGCCATGTGGCGGGGAGGCAGGAGGTGTCTTGCTCTCCATCATCTCCGAAGGAAGATCCCCCGAAGACGAACTCTGTGGAAGGGCTACGAGCCAGAATCCAACAAATATGTCTCGGTTATTATTCTCAGAGACAAAATAGGATATACTTAACAAAGTACCTTTTTTCACTTACAGCTCGGTTGAGGGTGGGCCCCCTTGCGGGCACTGTACGGTAAGGACGCCCTCTGGGGCAGGGCCCCCGGGCGAGGATTTCTTCCCTCGCTTGGAAACCTCCGTTTCCAAGTCTTCGGAGGCGGCTCTTTTCTTACCGTGGGGAGAAGGGATTTCGGTTCACCTCCCCGATTATACTCCTTTGCGAAGGCACTTACTCCCCCAATCTAGATGTGTAAAGTATGAAGCCCATCGGTGGCTTCTCTATTCCTCCCCTCATCTTCGCCTGATGGCACCTGATACGGCGCGCGCTGAAGCATCCTGATCAACAAAGGATCCGGCGAGCCTTCGGGAAGAGGGGCCGAACACCTAATCCTCTCCGCCTTCGTTATCGAGTCCTGGCAGAGAGCACTCTTTCAGGAAGATGTTGTAACAAACTTAAAGGACGGTGTGTTCAGTTGCAGAATTACTTACTTGGGTATTCGGACGGTTGCAGTTGAGACCCACAACCTCGATGGTGTCCAAACACTTTATTCGTGATCCGAAGAACAACCCATACATCTCTTTGAGCGTCAGGCTAAATAATTGTTGAATGGTTCGCGGTCCTTCCGAGTTGAACTCCCACATACAGAGAGGTCGACGTTGACAGGGCAGGACCCAACGAACAAGCATTACTTGCATTATCTTGACGAGGTTGACGTCCTTCTTAAGAAGGTCTCGGATGCGGCTTTGCAGCGTCAGCACATCGTCAACTTGCCCCTAGTCCAGCCCCTTGTTGACCCATGACGCCAGTTGTGGCGGAGGGCCCGAGCGGAACGCTAGAGCGGCCGCCCGCTTAGTACCTCGGGGAGTTGTGATATAAAACCACTCTAGTTGCCATAAGTCAGAAGTTTCTGTGAGGAACCCTTTCGCCATGGAGCATCGGCGCCTTTGCTTATTATAGTGCCTCTGCACTCCGCGTTACACCCGTTGACCACCTTCGGCCTCACATTTGAAGTCTTGAGCCGTAGGCCGAAGTGGGGGGTGATGCGGACGAATGCTTCACACACGATGATAAACGACGAGATGTGAAGGATGGAGTCTGGAGCTAGATCGTGGAAATCTAGCCCGTAATAGAACATGAGCCCTCTTACGAAGGGATCAAGACTAAAACCTAGTTCTCAGAGGAAGTGGGAAATAAATATGACACTCTCGTTGGGTTCAGGAGTGGGGATGACCTGCCCTTGAGCAGGATGCCTGTGCGGGATTTCGGCAGTGAGATACCTGGCCTCCCTAAGCTTCTTGACGTCCTCCTCTGTGACAGAGGAGGCCATCCACCGGCCTTGAAGGTTGGATCCGGACATGGCCGAAAGTCCAAAGTGCTTAGGCTTGAGCCTTGGGTGTTGGAACTCGAGGTGCGGGAGGGGAAGGATCGAGTGTGGGAAGAAAAGGACATGGCTTGGTCCCCTTATAAAGAAGACGAATATCAAGCATCCCCCGTGTGACCATTTAGGACATGCCTAAAATTGAGGAGTTATATTAAACAAGCATAGTTGGGTTACCCACACCCGTATTGATGAGAATCCCGTGATAAGGGGACACGATCTCTACTTCGACAAGATGTGCCAATAAAACCGCCTCGAGATACGTGCGGTGGCAAGTTGTGGAAAACGGTTTGAGCAAATGAGTGGGCCATGGAGTGATGTCATGCTATAGAAGTTGTCAGCAGATTAGATTTGTGGAATATTATGCTCTCTACGGTGGTATGTGTAATTTGTTTTGCAGAGCCGGACAGGATTCTTGTGTTCAAAATCTTCTATGGAGTATTCAGAGAAGGAACCCGCCTTGCAATGCCGACGACAATCTGCGCACCAGACTCATCATCATTGAAGCCTGGTTCAGGGGCTACTGAGGGAGTCCTGGATTAGGGGGTCCTCAGACAGCCATACTATATACTCTGGCCGGACTGTTGGACTATGAAGATACAAGATTGAAGACTTCGTCCCGTGTCCGGATGGGACTCTCCTTTGCGTGGAAGGCAAGCTTGGCAATTAATATATGTAGATTTCCTTCTCTGTAACCGGCTCTGTGTAGCCCTAGCCCCCTCTGGTGTCTATATAAACCGGAGGGTTTAGTCCATAGGACGACAACAATCATAATCATAGGCTTGCTTCTAGGGTTTAGCCTCTACGATCTCGTGGTAGATCAACTCTTGTAATACTCATATCATCAAGATCAATCAAGCAGGAAGTAGGGTATTACCTCCATCGAGAGGGCTCGAACCTGGGTAAAACATCATGTCCCATGCCTCATGTTACCATTAGCCTTAGATGCACGGTTCGGGACCCCCTACCCGAGATCCGCTGGTTTTGACACCGACAACGTGCCGTAAGTAAACGAATGCTAGAAATGAGCCCAAGAGTAAATGGGCCCTAAAAAGACTGAAAGATAACATGGGATGGAAACGGCCCAACGGAATAATGGGCCTTTAATGGGTATAAAGTGATACACTATTCATTACGGGCCAGTTTCACCACAGGCCGTTAATGGGTATAAAGTGATACACTGTTCACTGCGGGCCAGTTTCACGACGGGCCGTTAATGGGCAAAGAGTTACAAAGGGCCTCATATGGTCCGAAAGACGTCATGGGTCATACATGGGCAAGAAGTGAAAACCGGCTAGAATCATATTGGATGGCCCAGATGACGCTACTGGGCCGAATTCGGATAGGGCAGAACGGGCCTTGGGTTAGCGAGTTGTAAATGGGCTATATGTGAACAGGCCGTTAATAGGCTTTCCATGGGCCGTCCTGCCACCTTTTGAACAACTCAAACATGCCGGCCTTTTCACAGGAATGGGCCTCTATTGGGCCGTGCCATATGTCGACGTATCATAGGCACCTTCTGTCCAATGAGTGGATGACATCTGTCCCAACGATGAGCCGACACGTGTTTTTCCAGCCAATGATGATTTTACACATGGAAAATCCCCATTGGTCGGGGCTGTTAACGGGTTATCGGATCCAAAACACGACTCGACAGCTTAACGACATTCCGTTACGGTGGATGCCGCGTTGTCGGTCACCCTTAATGAAAGCACTTCTATGACGCGCGATTTATCATCATGGAAGTGGACACTTCCGTGATGATAATTTTGGTAGTGTCATGGAACACTTCTACAACAGCACAGGTATGACTATCTTGATTCTGTCATAAAATCATCATGAATGTGCATGCATGACAAAAAACGTGACCTACTGTGACAAACACGTATCATTATGGAAGTGTATTTTGTTTGTAGTGGTACTCCTCAGGTTCATCTGCTGAGTTGATGATGGTGATACCGTTGCGGTGGGTGCCAGCGGCAGGGAAGGAGATTTGAGGTGGTGAAAGACGGTCCAGAGTCGTGATGTCTGGTTTCCTGGATGCTTCTGTCGATGGAGCAGCTCAGGTGAGGTGGACGACATCGCGGCAGGAGCAGGAAAACCACACAAAGTTCCCTTCGACACGTACCTCTAACTGAAGTAATTCTGTAAGGGCTCATTTGGCTTGCATGATTCTAAAAACGCAGGGATAGGAAAAACTGCAGAATAGGTTAGGAATGCACATGTTAAATAGAGCATTTGTAAACACAGGATTTCTGTCAACTTGGGTGTTTGGTTTATAGGAATTGGAAGAGCAGAGGAATGCAAAGAAACATGGCCAAAATAATGTGAAAACATATGAAAGCGTGTACAGTTAGAATGTCATTCTGCAACTAATGCACTTGGTCTGACTTTCATGCATAGGATTTTGAAAACTAGGTCCAGGTGGATGTTTTGCTTCATTACGTTCAACAAAATGCATGAATAATTGAATAGTACAGTGCAATTGGAAAATTCCCTATTGCTATGTTTTTCGTTGAACCAAAATAGCCCTAATGGATCGACGTGAATGTATAGTAATAAGTGATGCAACAAGTGTACAACCTCTTTGCCGTAGCCATGTAGACCTCAACATCAGGGTTGGTCGCTAAAGCAGTTGAGGCAGAGGTGGCTGTCGGAGGTGTGGAGGAAGATCTGAGGAATCTATAGACAACGTCCAGGGCACTGCTCTGTTGTGATGGATCGTTCTGTCGTTGGAGCAGCTCCGGTGAGTCATAAGACATCAAGGCTGAAGCAGCACAAGACATATATCGTCAATCTCAAGTGGGATTCTAATAGCATCTCCAATAGATGTTGTAAAATAGATGTAAAATTTACATCACCAATAACCACCTGACTACAATAGATGAGGTAAAAATTGTCGACTCTAAACTTAACTGTCGAAACTGAAAATTACTGTGGAATCTGAATGCTACTGTCGATACTGAACGCAATGGTAGCATAGAGGCACTTGACATGTAGTTTAGGGAGGGCCTGCAGTTCATCTTCAACCTGCACCCCCCCTAAGCCGCCAGCTACCACCAGCCCCAGCGCCGCCTTGCCGCCCCGAAACAACTCCCCACCGCCGCCCCGGCCAACCCTCTAGGCCCCCCGCCCTCCCACCCTGAACCCTAAGATAGATAGTGACGTACCTCTCCGGCAATCCCCCGTCCCTACTGAGGGTGGTTCTTTCTTAACTCCGGCGAGCCCCCCCCAACCCCTCAAAACCTACTGACCCAAAAGTCGATTCAGTCGACTGAACTGTGGCTAAATCGGAGAAGAGCAGTAGCACGAGCGAGGGGGAGAGCAGCAGTAGCTGGGCGAGCGAGCGATCAAGCGAGAGCTGGAGCAGCAGCATCAGCTTGAGCGAGCGAATGAGAGCCGGAGCAGCAGCAGCAGATCCGGCTAGTATGGACGTTGCACCGAAGGGGCCTCGCATGGGGGAGAGCCACCGTGGAGATGTCACCCGGAGCGTGGGCTTCAAGGTAGCCGCTCCATGGGGGTGCGGGATGGAGCACCGTCAGTGCCGGGAGGTCGAGTTAAGGAGAAGGGGGGATGCTATGGGTGTACAACCTCTTTGGTGGCGTCGAGTAGGCCTCGGCTTCGTCCAAGGAGTCGGTGAGGATGATGCGGTTCCGGTGGAGCAGGTTAAGGTGGCGCTGCGGGGATGGAGCAGCCGCGATAGGCAAGGTGATCGTTGGAGGAGCTCCTTGGAGGTGGAGGACGGGGCGGCTGAACCGGTGGGACGACAAGATGGACGACGGATCCTTATCCGGGGAGGTGGACGAGGGACGTCGAGCTATTGCAGTGGACGACATTGTCGGGGAAGAGGCTTCGTCTGGGCAGTGGTGAGGTGGCTGACGAAGGAGGGTGGGGTTTCGCGGCTCGAGCGGAGAGGTTATGGCGGCCTAGGATTTGAACTAGCGGCCCTTTCGGCTCAGGGTTAGAAGGGAGATTTCGCGTATCGGGATTTGGCAGCTGGAGGGAGTTTTCGCGTGTGTTGTAATTTCGGGATAGCAAGGCGCGGGTTGTGAAGGCGCCAGTTTTGGGAGCACGATATCTGAATTTTCGGGATATAACAAGACGGGGGTTGAATTTTAGGGACAAGCCTAATGTGTAGTAATATTGTACTTGTACGTACCAAATCAATTTGCACTTCCCTCAACCAAAAAGAAAACAAAAAAAATAAAACTATTCACACCACACAAAGAGAGAGTCGTGCCCCGTTTTCCTATACAAATGCTATTCAAAGCTACTCCCCCCTTCCATCTATATAGGGACTAATGCGTTTTTCGATGCTAACTTTGACCAAATATTAGAGCAATAATATATGACATGCAACTCACGCAAAGCACACCGTTAAATTTGTCTGTGAAAGGTTCTTTCAATGATATTAATTTTCACATTGTGCATGTCATGTACTATTAATCTTGTCAATAGTCAAAGGCGGTCTTAAAAATTTCATTACACCCTATATTGATGGAAGGAGGGAGTATGAATCCATGTTATGTCCAATTAAATTTTTTCGCTTGCTGTATAATGCATGTAACGACCTACTCATACCAACATTTTAGTGCATTCGAAATGTCTATACTACGTTGCAATTCGAACCAAATTTGAATTCGTTTCTCTATTTCAATAAGAATCTACAATCATGATTGTTGCCAACTTCAACCATCATTCGTGTATTACCTTAATAACACACCAGATGATTACTATGGAGATAGATATGAACTATGTGTACTACATGAACTCGAATTCTATTTTTTGAATACACTTGATGTTGATTCCAAATAATAGTACATTTGATGTGCTAACTATATATTCATAATCTAAACCATGTTCCATACGTACACCGTGTTTATCACACAAAGTCTAGTGCCCCGCCCGTGCATTATGACAAATATTTAGACCTGAGTTGCAAAAGCCACACATTAGCCCAAATTATAATCAATGTTCTACATTATGATATCTTCTTCAAGTATCCGTATCCACTTTTTTATAATGAATTATGATCTTTGTTCGTCTTTTACACCTTCATGATCCTCTTCTATTTGTAACTAGCTAGCGCTAACTTTCTATAGTGCATGCACATGCCCGCCCCCCCTCTCACCCACCCTTAGCGTCCCCTCCATCATGCACGTTCATTATTTCTCTTTAGGTCGTCCACCCGCGGTGTCTGTAGGCCCCCGGCTCCTTCTTTTCGGCGCACACCGGTCGATATACCTCTCTGGCCAAGTGTGCCTACAACATACACATATATACTTCCCCTCTTCTCTTCTCACCGTCCATGCCCCCCTATGTCCAATATGATTCCACGCAAGAGCACACTCCTGCCCCTCTTTTCATTGATCACATACTCGCACCCTCCTCCCCCCTCCACATGGTAGGCCTCTCGCACCACCTCCTAGCCGCATCCTCTCCCCCTGTCTCTCCCTCCGGACCTTATTTGCTTCTAACACATGCAAGCGTGTATATGAACTGATCTCCCTACATATAGCCAGGTCGACTATAATTTGTTTTCACCAAGCACTGATACACTTACCTCGCTAGTTATGTCTCTCCCTTTCTCGGACACATGATGGTTGATCTTCCTATGTAGTTACGTATGCTTACCACAACCATATCTTCTCCCCTCATCATCCTTGAATACCTCCCGACCCGTCTCTCACACACATGTGCATAGACAGGCAGACATCCCCCGCCCTCTCTTATTGACATTGCACTCATACCCTCCGTTTGTCTAGCAGTCCTCTCCCACCATTTGTGAGACGCCACTCCACCACCAACCCTCCGACGCTCTACCTTTCTATTTTTCCCAACCTTATTCCTCTGCTACACATATCCATGGATGTCGATCGATATCCCTCAATACATAGCAAGGTCTCTCTCCTTCCCCACACATATACTAGTCGATCCGTCTCTGCCCCCCCCCCCCCGCCCCACACACATTGATAGTCGAACGCTGTAGGTAGGTATCCATGCCACGGAGAAAAATTGCACCTCTGCCCTCTCAAATTCCAGTAGGCCAGCCACCCTGTATTTTTGACGTGGGCAAACACAAATTCGATGGCACTCTTTATCGATCGCGCAACCACACACTTCATCCCTGTTTTCAATTCTATCGATATCTCACGTCCATGACTCTGTTTCACACACATTGCATATGTTACGTTTGTTTGTTTGAGATATCATCAAAACATTGCCTCTGTTTCGCACAAACCATCTCTCTCACACCCACCCATGTATGTAGCTGCACCTAAATAAGAAGTGAACGCTGGACGCACATACTCACGTCTTGTTCCCGGCCACACCCGCGCGGGTACACGGTGGAGTTCGTTTCTATATGAAAAGGCAGCCCACGTGATAATTTGATGCGTGTAGCTATTGTTTACTCGAAGGAGGGTCGGGTACCATGCCTAGACGGAACAAAGTTTGACTTGACGTGTTAGCATTAAATAAAGTTATATATTCCTCAATGGCACGTATAGAATATAAAACGATTGCCATGGGGAAAATGGAAAAATGGGTTTGTCTCTCATCACACCATCTCACACAAGGTGGTTGTGGCCTCTCTCTCTCAGCGTTGGTCAGTGATCCAGCAGCATCCCGTCCGCCAGCGAAAAGGGAGGATATGCATCATCTCTCCTTTCGACGGCGTTGAGGCAGCACGTCCCGATCTACGGTACCCTCCGTTCACTCCGACCAAGCTCCGGCGCGGTAGGGCCTTCGCCACTTGCTCGTTGCCGCAGTATGGGCAAATCCCGACCGCCGGCGCCCTCCTAGTAACATCCCGACGAACCTCGGGTACAACATCCTCCGGCCTTGCTCCACTGCCCATCTTCCCACGTTGCTGCATGTGGATCTTATTCAGTTGTTTGCTTAAATCGTATCTCGGCCAGCGTACTTTCCATCTTGCAATCTCGTCCTCAAACCATTTCTGATAAACTACCATGTGCTATCTTTCCCTTATTACATGGAACATGCTTCATTTTTGTTGGTGTATGTGTCTTCACTCGTGTTATTGGGCAGTAATTGTTTCCTTTCGACCTCCTTTTGCAAATAGGGCTATCCATTTTCACCTCGTTGCTATTGTGACCTTTTGGTGAACTGCACAAATAACTTTTTTCTAAAGAGTGTTTTGTGCAGTTCTGCCAAAATGTCACACGGGAAATGTTTTTACATTTATGTGGGACTGTGTAAAGGGAGATTGGTTTTGCTATCCTCCTCATCCAACTCCGTGCCTAATCTTCTCCAACAAGAAGTTAGTCCTAAAGAGAGATCGTAGAGGTGATCGGCTTCTATTTATGTGTGTTATGTTTCATCATCTAGTTCCACTATTATTGTAATCACACTGACTGGATATCTTTGCAAACAGGGATGGTCCGCTCGATTTTAGTGGATCTGCACAAAATGATCGGATTGTGGTGTCCTTCATACACCTCCTTTTTGGCTACAGAGCTAGGTGAAACTAGCTGCCAAGCAAAGAACATTGTGCCAAGGAAATGTAGCCATGCCTACGAATAGCATCGATCAATTATATTTTTTTCTTTATTTGTACACCTTCTCACAACTTTGTCTTCAGTTGTAATGTGAATATTGGCGCTGATCTACGAACCATTAAGATGCATTAGCCATGGTAGTTTCATTTGTATTTGATGGAATGTTGTAACGAGATAATCTCGAGGCAAGACACATGAATCCTAAGTTGAATCCTTTTTTTTTGCGAGAACCAAAGTTGAAACCTTCATAGCATCATAGTACAATTTCATTAAAATTATGCGTACATATAAACAAATCCTGAAGGATTGATAGCAATACAACTTCGTTTCGCCGACATGTTGGACATCCTTCATCCGGCTCCACTTGCCATGCAGCAATATTGAGTGCACAACACAACTTCAGGGAAAGATTCACCCCGGTCATTGCGCCGCAGTAGTAATGACTAGTGAGCAGTCAAATCACAGAGCCCCACCTTCGCCACAGTAAGTTGCTCGGACCATTATATCTCTGTTCCTTGAATCCACTGGTACTCCCATATTCCCACAGTAATAAGTTGCTCGGGTGAATCAACCATCACTATATCCGCTCACGTGTGATGACCACAAGAGCTATCCATTGAGGTTGTATGTAAAAAAAATAAAGGTCGATAACTAATGCGGCAAACTTTCAAAAAAAACTAATGCAGCCTCGGGCCAACGTGGCCAGATCGCATTTTGCACGAGAAGTTACACACCATGTTTCATTGACATGTGGTTCCGTTCCAACATATCAGTGAGACGATGGCGAGTCCTTTTCTACTAGTATTTCCGAATGGGTGTGTAGGATGGGGCACCTCTTTGTGTACCGTGGCAAACTGGCAACCATCCACCCACTCTTTGCCTTTCCCTCTCGATTTGGAACTACTGTCGCACGCTCTTCCTCTCCCTCCTCCATTTTCCTTCAGCCCTTCACCCTTCCTTATGCCATTGTTTGATCATCTTCTCCATGGAGGGAACAGGCCGGAAACGACCCCGTTATTCTTGCCCCGATCTGAAATATTACATGGTGGAGGAACTCATTGATCGCTGCAACGTCATCACCTCGGCTAGCACGGCAGGTTCGTTCAAGATCATTCTCGACTCAACTAATAACATCATTACAAGGAACCCAAGGGTCAAGGAGCGGTTTGATTTCCCATATCTTCTTCATCATGACCCTGATGACTACTGGCACGGGGACGACGAAGGCCTCGCCTTGTGCAAGTTGATGCCGCTTGATAATGATATGTATGATGTTAAGATGCCATCGATTGAGGGCAAGGATTGGGCAGGCCAAATGGATATTGGGTTGTTTATATGGGGTAGAACTGCGAGTAGGAACTTGTGAATGTGTACACTCATCACCGGGTTCCACTTCAAAAAATCTCAGCAGATTGCCTAAAGGTTGAGCACACCGGTATTGTATGCACGTTCAAATACGATCATGGTGACTGTCTTCTAAGGAAGATAGCAATTTGTCGAGTTCCCAACCGCTCTTGGAATTACAAGAACTATGAAGTTGTTGCTATCTTCGACAAGCTTGTTGCCGTCCTTTGCGTTTCGACTCAATGGATATTGCTCAAAAATCAGGTTCTATACATGGATTTGTACTGTGATGCAATTCAATACGAGGGTCTTGTGTTTTCTTCCACCGCTCATGGCACTGTTTTCGCATGGGATCCTCGTAGTTTTGGTACGTTTGTCTTCCACCGTAATTATAATTGTTTCATCCACATGCATGCGGGTTAGCAAGTTTCCCTTTACTAATTAACCTTCTTCTTGTGTTTCCAAGGTCCTATGAACATTCCACCACCTATACTTGAAAAATTTTATAACCAAGGGGGAGATGATGATGGTGATGATCATGAGCATGAAGACGAGCTAAACGTATATACTTAGTGGCGCCTGGCAACTAATTCCGACGGATCACCTCTTCTTGTCTGTATACAGCGCACTGAGTTTTTTACTACTGAGGGAGCACGTGTTGTCTCCCATGGTTGCACTCTCCGGACCTATTCCAACACCCATTGCATGGTATTCGGGATGGATACTAGTGTGATAGCGCCAACACCTTATCCTTGGTACAGAATTCATAGTCTTGCAGAAAACTCGCTCTTCCTTGGATAAAACTATCCAATGATGGTGAGAGGCGATCAAATTGTTGTTGACACAATGTTACTAGTACCATTTATGAGAAGCAATTGTGTCTATACCTTGGAGATTTGGGTGGTTCCCTAACCTGGTACTGATATGGTAGGCCGCTTCAGCCTGGATGATGAGTCCTGCGTTGGTCTTGAGATTTACAATAGATGGCCCGTCCCAGAGAATCACTTGTGGTTCAAAGCAAGCGTTTCCAATGCCGAGGATTGGTTGAGTTGAAGTTCATTTCATTGCTTGTTATTTGTTGTGTGATGAAAACTTTAGTATTTATAATGTATCCTCGTTGTCGATGTGGGTTGATGACCTATTGTATGTAATAAAATGATATGCATGTGATAAACATACTAAATTTATGAATGGCTTTCGAGTCGCTTCTCTGAGTGAGTGGTGCGACGAGGCAAAAAAATATTTTCCGAATACATAATCGTACGTGCATTGCAACAGGTTATCGGATGAGGCCAATCAACAATAGTAGTACACTATTTGTACTAGCTTCACATGCTTCGCGCGTCGGGCGGGTGTTTTTACTGTAGCCATATGTTAATGTGTTCGTTGTACATAACCCGCACCTCAAATCCTCGATACTACTAGTAGGAGTACTATATAAGTAGTAGGGTGGTGAGGGAGTCCTGGACTAGGGGGTGTCCAGATAGCCGAACTATCATCATCGGCCGGACTCCAAGACTATGAAGATACAAGGTTGAACACTTCGTCCCGTGTCCGGATGGGACTTTCCTTGGCATGGAAGGCAAGCTTGACAATACGAATATGTAGATCTCCTACCATTGTAACCGACTCTATGTAACCATATCCCTCTCCGGTGTCTATATAAACTGGATGGCTTTAGTCCGTAGGACGAACAACAATCATACCATAGGCTAGCTTCTAGGGTTTAGCCTCCTTGATCTCGTGGTAGATCTACTCTTGTAATACCCACATCATCAATATCAATCAAGCAGGACGTAGGGTTTTACCTCCATCAAGAGGGCCCGAACCTGGGTAAAACATCGTGTCCCTTGTCTCCTGTTACCATCCGCCTAGACGCACAGTTCGGGACCCCCTACCCGAGATCCGCCGGTTTTGACACCGACATTGGTGCTTTCATTGAGAGTTCCTCTGTGCCGTCGCAATCAGGAGGGATGCCTTTTCCCGTCTTTAAAGATGGTGCCGTCGTCAAGGGAGCTTTGGCCCCCGGCCAAACTATCCGGCTAGGCGGTTTTCTTATGACCGCCTGTTCGGCCGCGGCTCTGACAATGACCTCTCGAGTCATCAAAGGCGATCTTCACGTCAACTCGGAATTTGCCGAGCAGCTAGATCCGATGGAGCTCTCCTCCGTAAATGGGCTCTTGGATCGCATCACCGCCCTGGGAGTCGCCACAGACTACGATCAGATTGGGCTTAAAACCGATCTGAGAGAAATTAACTCTCCCCAGGCTACCCACCACGTTGTCGTGGTAGAGGAACAACGCGGCAACTCTTCCTCTATGTTAAAGACCAGTTATGTCCGGATTCCCGATCCCTTCATGCCGGATTCCCGCGGAGGGACGAATTGCAATCAAGTACTGAACCTAAAGTCAGGTATCAGACCAGATTTGTTGGATAACATCCAGCAACCCAAGCTTCCAAATCCGGAAACTTCTTGGCTTTTGAGCCTCTGACCGGGCGGGGTTCCGAATTTAATTCCGCCCGACCACCCAAACATAAACGATCTATCTCAAATACGGCAAGAGCCCGATGAAACAGTACATCACTACTGGGCCAGATTCCTCCTGGTCATAGACAGGATAAAAGACTGCCATGACGAAAGCGCAATCTCAATCTTCTGCAACAATTGCACGGACAAGGGAATCATGAACGCCATAAGTCGTTGCGAAGTTACACGCTTCGCCGATCTGGCGACCATAGTACAAAAATACTGTGCGATGGAGAGTGCCTGGAAAACCAAAACCAGGTTTTGGGACAATCCGGCCCTGAATACAACCCTAGTTCGAAATAAAACAGTGTGTCATACTCAAGCACCTGGGTTAAAAACCAAAAAGCAAAAACCCCTTAAAGGGTGCAGAACCGTACTGGAGGGATGGCTCAACGGACCCTGTAAAATCCACAGTATGGAGGGCGCCACTCCAACACATAGCCTTCGAGCATGTTGGATACTACGGCAGGTGGCCAAAAGTGGCAAAAGCTTTCTAGCCTGGAGCAACCAGCCCAACAGTACCAGTACGGTATTAACAGTCTTCGAGACTTTCGCATCAAATAACATGTGGAAACGAACAATCCGCAGCCTCGTCGAAGTCTACCAAGTAGCAACAACAAATCCATGGAGCGACACGGCTATCACCTTCAATGCCAGCAAAGAACCTAAATTCCGAACAGCTCGAGCACCAGCCGCATTGGTCCTCAGTCCGATAGTGGACGGCTTTCGCCTTACCAAGGTACTCATGGATGGCGGCAACGGATTAAACCTCATTTACGAGGAAACCCTCCAAAAAATGGAAATTGACTGGAGCCGCATTGAGCGAAGCAGCACAACCTTCAGAGGAATAATCCCTAGTCGAGAAGTACGCTGCACAGGAAAAATCACACTAGACGTAGTGTTTGGATCGCCGGACAACTACACGTCTGAAGAGGTCACGTTCCAAGTGGCCCCATTCGCCAGCGGATATCACGCCTTGTTAGGGCGAGAGGCATTCACAATCTTCCAAGCTATACCCCATTACAGGTACATGAAGCTCAAAATGCCCGGGCCCAATGGAATAATCGCTCTTGCCAGTGATCCAGATATAGCACTCCACGCTGGAAATAAGACAGCCGCACTGGCCCTAGAGGCATTATCCGAAGCCCTAGCGGCAGAGGAACTCATTGCGCTGCGCTCCATGGTGGATAGGGACAATGTGATACTCGATAAGAGGTCTAAGTCCACCTCCTTTAAACCAGCAGACGAAATAGTCAAATTCCAGGTCCATCCAACGGACCCTACAAAGACGGCCTCCATTGGGGCACAATTAAATCCTGATGTAGAAGCCGCACTACGAGAATTCCTTCGGGAAAATTGGGACATTTTTGCCTGGCACCCTTCAGACATGCCAGGAATCCCACGCAGGCTGGCAGAACACAGCCTAAATATCCTAAAAGGATTCAAGCCAGTCAAACAGGCTCTTTGGCGATTTTCCGAACCCAAAAGACAGGCAATGGGAGAGGAGCTAGCCAAACTCTTAGAAGCCGGATTCATCAGAGATATAAAACATCCGGACTGTCATAAAACCGTAAAGGAGGGTGTAGTAACATAGACTAGTGTCATATGCAGAGTATCGGAGCACATGATATTTCCCCGTCCGAACCGATCCGAAGTTGGCTTCTCACCTTCTTGGCCCAACAAAGACCCCTCCCCCTCCCACGCGCGCTTCCTGCTCGGTGCCAGCTCAACCCGCCGCTCCACATTGATGGCAAGTCAGGGCGACGCGACCTCTCACTGCTTCCGCCATTGAAGCGGCGCACCGACTGAGGGCACCGCCCGCTGCACGCCTGGCATTTCAGACTACACAGTGGAGAGTAACTTTAGAGCAAGTACTACAATTAGATGACATAAGCAGGCTATAAGGATTTAAATATAGTATTTGTGCTTAGTTGAAGGAGAGAGAAGATAAGCAGATTGTAAACCTGTAGCAGGTTGTACTCCAACATACTTTGTGAGACAAAAGGTGGGGCCATTATTAATGATATAGTATTTATACTAAAGGGACTAATGGATGCCTTAATTACTCCATTTTTTAGACAAACCTTGGTGGGGCTATTATTGACTTTTTTTGAGCTATTATTGACTTGGACGTGGGGTTTGGGGGCCAAAGGCCTACTATTATACTCGCACGACCGACCTGACATGCTCTACAATAGCCGCCGCTGTATCATATGGTTTCGCACTGTTCCAGATCTTTGCGCCGCCACGCTATTCTTCTCCAGCCCTCCTTCCGGCGTGCACCACGAGAAGGGACAACAGTCCTCCGAACCCCACCTTTAGTGATCCTATACGGGAGAGGGGCGATCAGGTTTTTGGGGAGCACACTCCTGTGACTGCTGCCAGCGAAGACTTCCTCAACGACAACCTTCTTCCCCGACCTTGGTAACCTCTTCATCAACGACATGAGTGACAACATCAACCACATCGGTTCTACTCCAGCTGTACAATATGTGATTTTGTCCTCCTGGTTTTGTCTGCATCATTACTTTGGTGTTTGCAATTGTCGTCATGATCTATTTACTGCTGATTCGGATTAAATCTCATACTAAATTTCTCATATATTCAACAATCCAATCCAAAATCCTGATTACAGGCAATTTACTCCGAGTGGTTTTGCTCCGCTTTTGAAGCCGCCTACTTTTAAGGGGGTGTAATATGAAAGGTGGTGCACAAGAGTAGTATATTGGTTTCAGATCATGTACTGCTATGACGCCACTAAGGGTAAGCCTTAGGGCGATCTTAATCCTACACAGCAGGAAGCTTTTCAGAACATGGATACCCTCTTCAAAGCCGCCCTGCTAAGTGGTCTTGACGATTCCATTACGGATTCATACATGTTGTTTGACAGCGGCAAAGACATGTGTGCTGCGCTCGAGGCCATGTTTGGGCCCTCGGGTGCTGGCAATGAGTTGCACGTCATGGAGCAATTCTGTGACTACAAGATGACTGATGAGCGCTCTGTTTTTTAGCAGACTAATGAGATACAATCACTCTCCAAGGAAATTGAGTACATTAAGTGTGTGTTGCCGGACAAATTTGTTGCTGGGACAATCATTGCCAAGCTTCCACCTTCGTGGAACGATTTTGCTACTTCTCTGAAAAACAAGAGATATGAGTTTTCTGTTTTGTATCTCATTAGCTCTCTTAGTTTTGAGGAGAAGGCGAGAGCAAAAGACACACGTGCTTGGGTCGCTGAGGGAGCTTCTAGTGCCCACATGGTACACGAGAAGAACTTCCAGCCGAACCAGCCACAAAACAACAAGAACAAATCTCAGGGGAAAGGCAAGTTTGATGCAAAGAACAAGCCGTCACATTCTACCAACTTCAAGAAGAATTCTCATAACGGGAAGGGATACAAACCGCAATTTTGGTAGCACCGCACAAAATTTATATGGCTGCATCTACCTGCTGTGAGCTAACTTCATGGTGCTCCAGGTATTCCTACATTCGTAAGTAGGTACAATGACCACCGCATGATGAAATTAGCTTATTCATACGTTCACTTGCTGAATGCAGTGCGGAACGATCATGTCATGTGTGGAGGAGCAAACAAGCAGTGCAGCCGAAGGTGGAAATCAACCGAGGACTTATGAAATTATATATAATATTCCTCAAGCAGGTCAGTATCCCCTTCGTCAAGATGATCGTGTTTTGTCATGCCGAGCTATTGATATGTGCTACTGTTTTGCAACACCGTTTAAGTATAGCTATTGTTTTCCTATCTTTTCAGATTCAGGACAATGAATATGATTTTAGTGGAACTGCATAATATGGACTCATGTTGAGTCATCTCTATTGCCTCATGTGTTTGCTGTAAATGTGTCAGCATCAATAGCAAGATGAGGCAGCTAGCTAGCTATTGAGTTGCCAACATGCTCAAAGTGCTCGCAACATTGAGAAGAAACAAGTGATATGTCTTGAGCTTGCATTGGTTTTTCTTGAAGAGGAAAGGGTGATGTAGCAGAGTAGCGTAAGTATTTCCCTCAGTTTTTGAGAACCAAGGTATCAATCCAGTAGGAGGCTCCTCAAAAGTCCCATGCACCTACACAAACAAACAAAGAACTCACAACCAACGCAATAAAGGGGTTGTCAATCCCTTCACGGCCACTTGCGAAAGTGAGATCTGATAGAGATAGTATGATAAGATAAATATATTTTTGGTATTTTATAATATAGATGCAAAAAGTAAAGATGCAAATAAAAGTAGATTGGAAGCAAATATGAGAAGAGATAGACCCGGGGGCCATAGGTTTCACTAGTGGCTTCTCTCAAGATAGCATAAGTATTACGGTGGGTGAACAAATTACTGTCAAGCAATTGATAGAAAAGCGAATAATTATGAGATTATCTAGGCATGATCATGTATATAGGCATCACACCCACAAAAAGTAGACCGACTCCTACCTGCATCTACTACTATTACTCCACACATCGACCGAATCCTGCCTGCATCTAGAGTATTAAGTTCATAAGAACAAAGTAATGCATTAAGCAAGATGACATGATGTAGAGGGATAAACTCATGCAATATGATATAAACCCCATCTTGTTATCCTCGATGGAAACAATACAATATGTTCCTTGCAACCCTTTTTGTCACTGGGTAAGGACACCGCAGGATTGAACCCAAAGCTAAGCACTTCTCCCATGGCAAGAAAGATCAATCTAGTAGGCCAAACCAGACTGATAATTCGAAGAGACTTGCAAAGATAACTCCATCATACATAAAAGCATTTAGAGAAGATTCAAATATTATTCATAGATAAACATGATCATAAACCCACAACTCATCGGATCTAGACAAACACACCGCAAAAAGGGATTACATTGAATAGATCTTCACAAGAGAGGGGGAGAACATTGTATTGAGATCCAAAAAGAGAGAAGAAGCCATCTAGCTACTAACTATGGACCCGTAGGTTTGTGGTAAACTACTCACAACTCATCGGAGGGGCAAGGAGTTGATGTAGAAGCCCTCCATGGTCGATTCCCCCTCCGGCGGAGTGCCGGCGAAGGCTCCAAGATGAGATCTCGCGGATACAGAAGGTTACGCTGGTGGAAATTGTGTTTCTTCTGCTCCCTGGATGTTTTTGGGGTACGTAGGCTTATATAGGAGGAAGAAGTACGTCGATGGATGCCCGAGGGGCCCACGAGACAGGGGGCGCGCCCTATAGGGGGGCGCCCTCCTATCTCGTTGCCGCCTCGGCTGCTTCTTGACTTGCACTCCAAGTCCTCTAGATCATGTTCGTTCCAAAAATCACGCTCCCTAAGTTTTCATTCCGTTTGGACTCCGTTTGATATTCCTTTTCTTCAAAATACTGAAATAGGCAAAAAACAGCAATACAGGCTGGGCCTCTGGTTACTAGGTTAGTCCCAAAAATGATATAAATGCGTAAAATAAAGCTCATCAACATCCAAAAGGGGTAATATAATAGCATGGAACAATAAAAAATTATAGATATGTTGGAGACGTATCGAGCATCCCCAAGCTTAATTCCTGCTCGTCCTCGCTTAGGTAAATGATAAAAAGACAGTTTTTGATGTGCAATGCTACCTAGCATAATTCTCAATGTAATTTTCTTTATTGTGGCATGAATATTCAGATCCAAATTATTCAAAATAAAAGTTCATATTGATAAAAGAAATAGTAACACTTCAAGCACACTAATCAAAGTAATCATGTCTTCTCAAAATAACATGGCAAAAGAAAGTTCATCCCTACAAAATCATATAGTTAGGCTATGCTTCATTTTCGTCACACAAAGATGTTCCCAACTTCTATACCCCTGATGACAAGCCAAGCAATTGTTTCATACTTGAATAATCTCAAACTTTTTCAACCTTCATGCAATACATGAGCGTGAGCCATGGACATAGCACTATGGGTGGAATAGAATATGATGATGGGGATTGTGTGGAGAAGACAAAAAAGGAGGAAGTCTCACATTGACGAGGATAATCAACGGGCTATGGAGATGCCCATCAACTGATGTCAACATGAGGAATAGGGGTTGCCATGCAACGGATGCACTAGAGCTATAAATGAATGCTCAGCAAAAGGAAACTAGTGGGTGTGCATCCAACTTGCTTGCTCATGAAGACCCAGGGCATTTGAGGAAGCCCATCGTAGGAATATACAAGCCAAGTTCTATAATGAAACATTCCCACTAGTATGAAAAAGACAATCTATGAGACTCACTAAATGAAAAACATGGTGCTACTTTGAAGCACAATATATGAGACTCACTACATGAAGAATAAGGTGCTACTTTGAAGCACAGGTGTGGAAAAAGAGATAGTAACATTGCCCTTTTTATTTATTTTGTTTTCTTTTCTTTTTTTTCTTTTTGGCCTTTCTTTTTTTCTTTTGGCCTTTCTTCTTTTTCTTTTCTTTTTGGGCAATGTTCTAATAATGATGATCATCACACTTCTACTGATTACAACATATGAATTACAACTCGAAACTAGAACAAGATATGACACTATATGAATGCCTCCGGCGGTGTACCGGGATGGTGCAATGAATCAAGAGTGACATGTATGAAAAATAATGAATGGTGGCTTTGCCAAAAATACGATGTCAACTACATGATCATGCAATGGCAATATGATAAAAGTAATGTATATCATGATGATGATAAACGGAACGGTGGAAAGTTGCATGTCTCGAAATGGCTATAGAAATGCCATAATAGGTAGGTATGGTGGCTGTTTTGAGGAAGATATAAGGAGGTTTATGTGTGATAGAGCGTATCGTATCACGGGGTTTGGATGCACCGGCGAAGTTTGCACCAACCCTCAAGGTGAGAAATGACAATGCATGGTACCGAAGAGGCTAGCAATGGTGGAAAGGTAAAAGTGTGTATAATCCATGGACTCACCATTAGTCAAAAGAACTCATATACTTATTGCAATAATTTAGATGTCATCAAAAATCAAGTACTACGCGCATGCTCCTAGGGGGGTAGATTGGTAGGAAAAGACCATCGCTCATCCCCGACCGCCACTCATAAGGATGCACTAGCCAGGTACACTTCATGTTTCAAATTTGTTACACAACTTTAACAATACGTGCATGCTACGGGACTTGCTAACTTCAACATAAGTATTCCTTAAATTCATAATCACTCAACTAGTATGACTTTAATATCACTACCTCCATATCTCAAAACAATTATCAAGTATCAAATTGATCATAGCATCCAATTCACTTCCTATGATAGTTTTTATTATACCCAACTTGGATGCCTACCATTCTAGGACCAAATTTGTAACCATAGCAAATTCCACGTTGTTCTAAAAGACTCTCAAAATATTATAAGTGAAGCATGAGAGACTAGTAAATTCTACAAAAAATAAGTCACCACCGTGCTCTAAAAGATATAAGTGAAGCAGTAGAGCAAAAACTAATAAATTCTAATCAATAGGCTTCTCCCAAAAGGTGTATACAACAAGGATGATTGTGGGAAACTAAAAAGCAAAGACTAATATAATACACGACGCTCCAAGAAAAACACATATCATGTGGCGAATAAAAATATAGCTCCAAGTAAAGTTACCAATGAACGAAGACGAAAGAGGGGATGCCTTCCCCGGGCACCCCCAAGCTTAGGCTTTTGGGTATCCTTGAATATCTTGGGGTGCCTTGGGCATCCCCAAGATTAGGCTCTTGACACTCCTTATTCCATAGTCCATAAAAGCTTTACCCAAAACTTGAAAACTTCACAACACAAAACTCAACAGGAAATCTTATAAGCACCGCTAGTGAAAGAAAACAAAACCACCACATAAGGTACTGTAATGAACTCATTCTTTATTTAATTTGGTATTAAACCTACTGTATTACAACTTCTCTATGGTTTATAAACTATTTTACTAGCCATAGATGCATTGAAATAAGAAAACAACACACGAAAAAAAGAATATGTCAAAAACAGAACAGTCTGTAGCAATCTGTAACTAACGCAAACTTCTGGAACTAACGCAAACATCTGGAACTCTAAAAATCCTACCCAAATGGGAAGTCCTGGACAATTTGTCTATTGATCAGCAGCAACAAGAAGCAACGCAAAAGCACGTTTCTGTGATTTAACAAAATTAAATTGGTGCGCGCAAAGTTTCTGTTTTTCAGCAGAATCAAATCAACTATCATCATAGGTTATCCTATAGGTTCTACTTGGCACAAACACTAATTAAAAGATAAAAACACATATAAAAAGAGAGTAGATGCAAGATTTATTACTAAACAGGAACAAAAACAAAAAACACAAAGCAAATTGTGTTGCCTCCCAACTAGCGCTATCGTTTAACACCCCTAGCTAGGCATAAAAGCAAAGATAGATCTAAGTAGTGCCATCTTTGATTTTCATTTTTTTAGCAGAGTCATGCTCGAATCCGGGAGGTTCTTTCCGTTTCCCTTCATATTTAGAATATTTTAGATCTAAGGAATCCAACCGCTTATTGCAAAGATTAATCAAAATATTCACGCGGTGAAGATTTCCGCTAACACTTTTAGGAGGCTTAAGAGATTTTTGTAAAAAAATTGTTACTTTGCAAATCTTTCCAAAAACTTGGGTTTCTTCTTGGGTAGGATGTGGTCCCCCCTTTTGAGGTAGTGTTCCCACTATTCCCTCTATAATTTCATGAGCAATACTGGGATCAATTTCAATAAAATTTCCGTTGGCAATGCAATCCAAGAGTTGTCTATGCATCATATTTAGACCAACATAAAAATTGCGAAGAAGAATTCTAAAGTTCACCTCTAGGGTGCACTTGCGATAAGATTCCATAATCCTATACCAAGCATCTTTTAAGTTTTCTCCTTGCCTTTGCTTGAAGTGAAGAACTTCGAACTCGGGAGACATAGGAGTGGATAAGGAACTATCCATGGTAACAAGGTAAACGGAAAAATGCAAGCGAAAAAGAGAGGAGGAGATTGGGAAAGAGAGGGCGAATAAAACGGCAAGGGTGAAGTGGGGGAGAGGAAAACGAGAGGCAAATGGCAAATAATGTAAATGCGAGGGAGATGAGTTTGTGATGGGTACTTGGTATGTCTTGACTTGAGCGAAGACCTCCCTGGCAACGGCGCTAGAAATCCTTCTTGCTACGTCTTGAGCTTGCATTGGTTTTCCTTGAAGATAAAAGGGTGATGCAGCAGAGTAGCGTAAGTATTTCCCTCAGTTTTTGAGAACCACGGTACTCAATCCAGTAGGAGGCTCCTTGAGGGAGTCCTGGATTAGGGGGTGTCCAGATAGCCGAACTATCACTGTTGGCCGGACTCCCGGACTATGAAGATACAAGATTGAAGACTTCGTCTCGTGTCCGGATGGGACTTTCCTTGGTGTGGAAGGCAAGCTTGGTGATACGGATATGTAGATATCCTACCATTGTAACCGACTCTGTGTAACCCTAACCCTCTCCGATGTCTATATAAACCGGAGGGTTTTAGTCCGTAGGACGAACAACAATCATACCATAGGCTAGCTTCTAGGGTTTAGCCTCTTTGATCTCGTGGTAGATCTACTCTTGTACTACCCATATCATCAATATTAATCAAGAAGGAGTAGGGTTTTTACCTCCATCGAGAGGGCCCGAACCTGGGTAAAAACACCGTGTCCCTTGTCTCCTGCTACCATCCGCCTAGACGCACAGTTCGGGATCCCCTACCCGAGATCCGCCGGTTTTGACACCGACATTGGTGCTTTCATTGAGAGTTCCTCTATGTCGTCACGTTTAGGCCCGATGGCTCCTTCAATCATCAACAACGACGCGGTCTAGGGTGAGACTTCTCTCCCCGGACAGATCTTCGTATTCGGCAGCTTTGCACTGCAGGCCAATTCACTTGGCCATCTGGAGCAGATCGAAAGCTACGCCCCTGGCCATCAGGTCAAATTTGGGAGTTTGAACTACACGGCTGACATCCGCGGAGACTTGATGTTCGACGGATTCGAGCCACAGCCAAGTGCGCCACACTGTCTCGATGGGTATGATCTAGCTCTGCCACCTAACAGTGCCCTGGAGGCCGCACCATAGTCTGCTCCGACCCTTAGCTTGCAGCCGACTTCGCCGATCGAGGACGAGTGGCTGGACACCGCCTCGGGGGCTACGATCTCTACTGCGATTGAGCCGAACACCATCCCTGTCCTTTGCAAATCCCGTGACTCCGAGGTGCCGGACTCCGAACCTCCCGCGCCCCTGCCAATCATATCCGATTGGGCACCGGTTATGGAGTTCACTGCCGCTGACATCTTTCAGAACTCGCCCTTTGGCGACATCCGAAATTCACTAAAGTCTCTCTCTTTATCAGGAGAGCCCTGGCCGGACTATGGTCAGGAAGGTTGGGGTACGGACGAAGAAATTCAACGCCCACCCACCACCCATTTTGTAGCCACTGTCGATGATTTAACTGACATGCTCGACATCGAATCCGAAGACATCGACGGTATAGACGACGATGTAGGAGATAACCGCGAACCAGCACCTACAGGGTACTGGACAACCACCCCATCTTATGATGTATACATGGTGGATACACCTAAAGGAAGTGACGACGAGGAACAACGGGGACGCTACGAAGGATAAATCCCTCGAAAAGCAGTCAAGATGGCAACGAAAGCGCCGCACAAAGTCCCGCCTCGACAAAGACGGCGGCCATAAAGACCCAGCCATAGAGCAGGTCGAACCGGTGGACGACGAGCATACCATTGAACAACCGTCCGAGCAGGACAACTTGGATAAACAACCCGTCCCTGGGGAAAATAACAGTCCGGACGATCTCACACCATACAAGTTGTTGGAGCAGAAGAACCTCCACAAAAGGTTCGTCGCCACTTCGCGTAGCCTGAAAAAGCAGAAGCGGAAGCTCAAAACAGTGGAAGATGCACACAGAATCAGATGGAGCAAAGTACTCAACACCGCAGACAAATACGGCGACAGTCGCCAAACAAATAGCTACCCGAAGCGCAAACTACTGCCCGAATTCGATGAGGAGGCCTTAGAGCCCCCTCAATCAAAGAACAAAGAGGCCGCCCGGTCGGATAGACGACCACATGACAAACATAGAGTAGCAAGCGGCACCGCACACAAGTCGGCAAGCGATTCGCATAAGGATTCGCATCAAAAGGATGGCCCAGTTAGGTCCATCTACGGGCCAAGAAAGCAAGCTCTTCTAAGCAATGCAACACGACAAATATCCGGACATCACGGCACACCCAAATATAGGGGTGCCGCACACCCTCTATGTTTCACCGATGAGGTGCTGGATCACGAATTCCCAGCGGGATTTTAACCCGTAAACAGAGAGGCATACGACGGAAAAACAGACTCGGGAGTCCGGATTGAGGATTACATCCTCCACATACACATGGCTAGAGGAGATGAACTCCACGCCATAAAATACTTACCCCTCAAGCTCAAAGGGCCAGCACGGCACTGGCTTAAAAGCCTCCCTGAAAATACCATTGGAAGTTGGGAAGAGCTCGAGGATGCTTTTTGGGCAAATTTTCAAGGGACTTATGTCCGCCCTCCGGATGCAGACGATATAAGTCACATAACTCAACAACCCGGAGAATCAGCGCGCAAATTCTGGAATAGGTTCCTCACCAAAAAGAACCAAATAGTCGACTGTCCAGACGCCGAAGCCTTAGCAGCTTTCAAACACAACGTCCGAGATGAATGGCTCGCCAGGCACCTTGGCCAGGAAAAGCCAAGAACATTGGCCGCACTAACAAGCCTCATGACCCGCTTTTGCGTGGGAGAGGATAGTTGGCTGGCAAGATGTAGTACCAGCGACCCAAGTACATCCGAAGTCAGAGATGGAAACGGGAAACCACGATGCAGCAAGGACCAGCGCCGGACAAGGGGAAACAGCCCGAAGAGCACGACAGTCAATGCCGGATTCAAAAGCTATCGGCAGAATCATAAAAAACTGCCCCTCAAGGATAACGGCCACGAGCTATCCAACTTAAACAAAATCTTGGACAATATATGCCAAATCCACAATATCCCCGGGAAGCATACAAACCATACCCACACAGATTGTTGGGTCTTCAAGCAGTCCGGCAAACTCAATGCCGAACACAAGGGGCTCGACACACCAAGCGAGGACGATGACGAACCCCACAAGCAGAGCACCGGAAAACAAAAGAATTTCCCACAAGAAGTCAAAACAGTAAACTCACTTCAAGTGACAAAAGGGAAAATCAGAGCGGCGCCCATAGAAATACGCGTCGCACGGCCTATCCCAGCGGAGTCCCGACATTGGTTGTCAAAACCAATCACCTTTGATCATCAGGATTGCTTCGGAAGTATCTGGAACGCAGGATGGACTGCCCTGATATTAGATCCTATAATCGATGGACTCCAATTCACAGAAGTCCTAATGGACGGCGGTAGTGATCTAAACCTGCTATATCAGGACACAATCCGCAAAATAGGGATAGACCCAACCAAAATTCGCCACAGCAACACCTCCTTCAAGGGGGTAATGCCAGGCCTATATGCCCATTGTACGGGCTCCCTACTGCTAGAAGTTGTGTTCAGCTCATCCGACAACTTCCGCCGTGAAAAGTTAACCTTCCATATCGCCCCATTCAAAAGTAGCTATCAAGCACTATTGGGATGTGAAGCTTTCGTCCGCTTTAACGCAATACCGCATTATGCATCTCTTACACTTAAAATGCCCGGTCCACGCGGCATCATCTCATTAAAGGGAAATATCAAGTGTTACTCGAGCACGGAAGAACGTGAGACTGCCTGGACAGTCACATGCTAATCCGGCTCCGCTAAACCAAGCACCTGGACAGGTCATTCGGACCCCGGACACGGCTAGACGAGTCCGGCATAAACATATGAAGCCCTACTAGTCGCACACCCCCGTACAAGGGGCTGCATGCATGCACAACAAGAGATAATAAAGCTCAATTTTATTCGCTTTTTGAATCATACTCCGTTTATTTAATATAAAGTACATTTTTCGCACGATCTTTCTTCAACTAAGTTCTTCTCTTTTACATATGAACACCGTGCTACACCCGTCCCGGATACGGCACAACGGAGACACAGGCACAGACGTGCAGTAGAGACCCGTTGCAAGGATTCTTTTCAGATTAAGACCCTGCGCAAACCTTTTTTACTGTCTCTTGTTGATACACATCCCCCGGTTTCTTTCTATAACCGAGGAGGAGGCTGGCAGTTTGGCATCGGCCGCGTCAGAATTTTTTGCGCGTACCTAGACACCAGGGGCTTAGGGCATTGTTCTGCCCGTTTTCATAAATACCGAATACCTTAGGGAGTGTTCGGCGTCTCGAGTTAGGCCTTATGTGCATCAGCTCCAAATCATGTCTTTGGTCAAATGTTGGGTTTGCCCGGCTCCTGTGTTTTGCTGCCTTACGTTACATTCTATCGGCTAACGCGGCACCAGGAGAACTACTGCGATTGTGCCCCGGTTCGGCCTGGTGAGCACCTCAGTAGAGAAAGCCAAAAACTGACTGTCATGATATAGCGTGAGACTGGTCAACCACTCGATGACCCACCGGAATGTTTAGAATTCCTCCGCATGAATGAAGGACCGTTTCCCGGTCAGGCACATACGCGCCCCGAATTCGGGAGAGCGTGGTGCCCCTAGGGGCTATATAGTAGCCCCACCATCGAACACCTATGGCTAAGTGAAAGTGATAAAGCATTATAGTCCGGTTGCCTAGTTTGCTACGCTATCACCTCCTTTATAGGACCAAGATGTTGGATTAAGTGTGAAAATGCGCCTTTTTTGCAAACACCCCCGCACTATGTGCGTGGGGGCTGAAGCCAAAGACTGCCATCTTTCAGGTTATATACACATATACATTAACGGCCGCACAGGAGGTACTTTTATACATGAACACACAACTATAAAAAGCCCTTATATTATATTGAAACATTGTTTCACAAGTCATACATGTCATTAGAACATAATATCCTTCGAGCACCACGTCTCTATTAAACGAGCGCCCTACAGGACTTCCTCAAAATAGTGCTCGGCAGGTACTCGGCTTCTGTCCGAATCCTGGGATGCAACGTCAGTGGCCTTCATCTCCGCCCAGTATGTCTTGACACAGGCAAGAGCCATCTGCGCACCCTCTATGCATGCTGACCGCTTCATTGCACCAATATGCGGCACCGCACCAAGGAACTGCTGCACCAAGCCAAAATAACTCTTCGGCTCGAGCCTGTTCAGCCACAAATGAGTCATGACATCCTTCATGGCATGTCCGGACAACCTATTCAGCTCAGCCCATTCGGCCAAACGATCGGTTAATGGAAGCGGACGCTCTAGACTATCGAACTGCGACCAAAAAAGCTCTTCCATTCCGTGATCCTTTTGGCCTCGGAAGTGTTCGGCCGCGTCTGCAGCACTCGCCGCCAAGTCCAGATAAGCATCCTCCGCACCCCACAACTGGCCCAACCGAGCATACTTGGGATCCGTGAATTTCCTCGGCAGCAGAAAAGGATTTCCAGCCACAATATATTCGGCCTGACGTAGCTCCTTTTCATAGCTCTCATCGCAGAGCGAGCATCCTTGGCCTTAGTAGCGGCCTTTTTCCAGTCCTCTTGTTCAGCTCGACCTTCTTTTTCAAGAAGCTCGCAACGGTCGGTAGCATTCTTCAACTTTACGGCCATCTCGGCCATTTCTTTCTTGCTTCGGCAGTGAGCAGCCTATTCGGCTCTCAGCTCTTCGGCCGCTTTTAAGGCAGCCACATCACTTTTTGGGGCTTGCTCCTTGGCTTGGGTGAGTTCTGCCTAAAGGTTCTCCATGGCAGCGGCACAATCTGCGTCAAGCATACATGTTGTAAGGCACATACATTAAGCTACCTTACCGGGTGACCGCGGAGAAGCTGCATACCTTGTGACTCGTCAAGCCTCTTATGGACAAGCGCGATGTCAGAAGCCGCCACGTCAAGTTGCCGCTTTAGTTCGGCAAATTCATCAGTCCGGCCTGCCACCGGATGCTTCGCCACCTACATAGGAAAAGCGCATATTATACCTGGGATTATGATCCTCGGCGCGCTGTCATTTTTGACAACGCACCGAGTCTCAGGGGCTACTATCTATACAAGGCACATTCTATATGCAAAACTGTCAGAAGGTACATCATTTTGCGAACCTCAAAACCCATCAGTAAACTTACGACGACGTCATGCAATCCGCTTTCAGCGGATGAAATCCTTTCAATCACCGTACCCATTAGCACATGGTGATCTTCCGAGATAGATGCTCGCCTGAGCAGATCTTTCAGCTCTTCCGACCGTACACCAGTCGGTGCCGGACTCGTCAAAGGCCTTTTTCGAAGGCCGGATGCGGAGGGCTTTGAGGGGACATACGACTGCCTTCGGGCCCCGCCGGATTCGGAGAAACCCTTCGCGACGACACCTCAGGGTCGTCCACCTCACATGACGGTACGATAGGCGGAGGCGTTTCACTCTCCATCATCTCCGGATTAAGATCCCCTGAAGACGAGCTCTGCTGGGAAGGGTTGAGATCCGAACTACAAGGAAAAATTTCGGTTATCTTAAGAAATAAAACAGGGATGTCTCTCATTTTAAGAAAACTCCCCTCTTTACTTACTGCTCGCTGGAGGGCTGATCTCCTTGGGGAAATAGTGCAGTCGGGGCATCTCCTGGTGCAGGACCCTTTGGCGAGGATTTCTTCCCCCGCTTCGAGGCCTTGGTCTCCTGATCTTCAGAAGCGGTCCTCTTCTCCCCTTAGAGGGAGGGATTCTCGATCCGTCCTTTCTTGATAAACTCCTTCACGGAGGCAGTAGCTCCCTTGTTCCCCCCTTAGCCTTCCCCAAAAGGCGCAACCTCTAGCATCCTGGTTAACACAGGATCCGGCGTGGTCACAGGGAGGGGGGCCGGACACCGGATCAGTTTTGCTTTCGCTATCCACTCCTGTTCAAGGGACATCTCATTTAAAGGAAAGTTTATGATAGTTATACAGATAGCATCTCTGGGTACAGAACTACTTACTTGAGTATCCGGGCGATTGCAGCTCAGACCTGCGTCCTCGGTCAAGTCCGGACACATTGCTCGTAATCCGAAGAACAGTCGGTACATCTCCACGGGCGTTACGCCCATAAAATGTTGGAGAGCTCGTGGTCCCTCCGGATTGAACTCCCACAGGAGGAGGGAGCGACGTTTGCAGGGCAAGGTGTGACGAATCATCATGACCTGCGCTACTATGACAAGATCTCTCTCTCTCTCTCTAGGAGGTCTGGAATATGGCCCTGCAACAAGGGTGCGTCCTTGGACGGCCCCTAGTCGAGCCCTTTATTGACCCATGACGCCAGCCGTGGCGGAGGACCCGAGCGAAAGGCAGGTGGCCCCACCTATTTGGTGCCCCTGGGAGCTGCGATATAAAACCACTCTTGTTGCCACAGACTAAGCTCCTCTTGAAAAGAGCCCTCGGGCCACGGAGCGTCAACATTCTAGCTTATAACAGCCCCTCCGCACTCTGCCTGCTGCCCCTTGATCATCTTCGGTTCCACTTTGAAGGTTTTGAGCCACAACCCAAAGTGAGGGGTAATGCGGAGGAAGGCTTCACATACGACAATGAACGATGAGATGTGGAGGATGGACTCCGGATCCAAGTCATGAAATTCCAGCCCATAATAAAACATGAGCCCCCTCACGAAGGGGTCCGTCGGGAAGCCTAACCCCCGAAGGAAGTGAGTCACGAACACCACGCTCTCACCAGACTTGGGAGTGGGAATAACTTGCCCTTGGGCAGGAAGCCTCTGTGAAATTTCCCCGATTAGACACCGGACATCTCTCAGCTTTAGCACGTCTTCTTCCGTGATGGAGGAAGGCATCCACCGGCCTTGCAGGTCGGAACCGGACATCCTCGGAGGTCCGAAGCGCATGAATCTAGAGCTTTGGGTGTTGGAACTCGAGGCAAGGGGCGGATTCGATTGAGATTGATAGAAAGGAGCGGGCCTTGGTCTCGTTATAAAGAGGTTGAATACCAAGAGCCCTCCCCGTGACCATTCGAGATTCGCCTTCGATAGAGGAGGCATGCCAACGGGCACGACTGGGTTACCCACACCCGTATTAATGAGAATCCAGGAATAAGGGGACGCAATCTCTGCTTTGATAAGACGTGCCAAGGAAACCGCCTCCCTAAACACGCTGATGAGGGACAGTAAAAATGATTCCAATAAAGGCTTGGCCGTGGTGTGACGTCACGCCGCAGAATATGTTAGCAGATTGAATTTGTGTAAAGATTATTCTCTCTATGGTGGTATGTGGAACTTATTTCGCAGAGCCGGACACTATCCTTGTGTTCAAAATCTTCTATGAAGTATTAGGAGGAGGAACCCACCTTGCAATGCCGAAGACAATATGCGCGCCGGACTCGTCGTCATTGAAGCATGGTTCAGGGGCTACTGAGGGAGTCCTGGATTAGGGGGTGTCCGGATAGCCGAACTATCACCGTTGGCCGGACTCCCGGACTATGAAGATACAAGATTGAAGACTTCGTCCCGTGTCCGGATGGGACTTTCCTTGGCGTGGAAGGCAAGCTTGGAAATACGAATATGTAGATCTCCTACCATTGTAACCGACTCTGTGTAACCCTAACGCTCTCCGGTGTCTATATAAACCAGACGGTTTTAGTCCGTAGGACGAACAACAATCATACAATAGGCTAGCTTCTAGGGTTTAGCCTCTTTGATCTCGTGGTAGATCTAGTCTTGTACTACCCATATCATCAATATTAATCAAGGAGGAGTAGGGTTTTAACCTCCATCGAGAGGGCCCGAACCTGGGTAAAAACATCGTGTCCCTTGTCTCATGTTACCATCCGCCTAGACGCACAGTTCGGGACCCCCTACCCGAGATCCGCCGGTTTTGACACCGACACTCCTCAAAAGTCCCACGCACCTACATAAACAAACAAAGAACTCGCAACCAACGCAATAAAGGGGTTGTCAATCCCTTCACGGCCACTTGCGAAAGTGAGATCTGATAGAGATAGTATGATAAGATATATAAATTTTTGGTATTTTATAATATATATGCAAAAAGTAAAGATGCAAATAAAAGTAGATTGGAGGCAAATATGATAAGAGATAGACCCGGGGGCCATAGGTTTCACTTGTGGCTTCTCTCAAGAAAGCATAAGTATTACTGTGGGTGACCAAATTACTATCGAGCAATTGATAGAAAAGCGAATAATTATGAGATTATCTAGGGATGATCATGTATATAGGCATCACATCCGCAACAAGTAGACCGACTCCTACCTGCATCTACTACTATTACTCCACACATCGACCGACTCCTGCCTGCATCTAGAGTATTAAGTTCATAAGAACAGAGTAACGCATTAAGCAAGATGCCATGATGTAGAGAGATAAACTCATGCAATATGATATAAACCCCATCTTTTTATCCTCGATGGCAACAATACAATATGTGCCTTGCAACCCTTTTTGTCACTAGGTAAGGACACCGCAAGATTGAACCCAAAGCTAAGCACTTCTCCCATGGCAAGAAAGATCAATCTAGTAGGCCAAATCAAACTAATAATTCGAAGAGACTTGAAAGATAACTCAATCATACATAAAAGAATTCAGAGAATATTCAAATATTATTCATAGATAAACTTAATCATAAACCCACAATTCATTGGATCTAGACAAACACACCGCAAAAAGAGATTACATCGAATAGATCTCCACAAGAGAGGGGGGAACATTGTATTGAGATCCAAAAAGAGAGAAGAAGCCATCTAGCTAATAACTATGGACCCGTAGGTCTGTGGTAAACTACTCACAACTCATCGGAGGGGCAAGGATGTTGATGTAGAAGCCCTCCATGGTCGATTCGCCCTCCGACAGAGTGCCGGCGAAGGCTCCAAGTTTACGATGGTGGAAATTGTGTTTCGTCTGCTCCCTGGATGTTTTTGGGGTACGTACGCAAATATAGGAGGAAGAAGTACGCCGGTGGACGCCCGAGGGGTTCAATTTTTGAGCAGTGCCCAGAATATATGGTCTGTAATGCTAATAAAAAGAATATGGTCTTCAAATATCCTTAAGAATTAGCAAATGGGATGTAAATTATTGAAAATAATGGCTAATGGGCTATATGCTGTTTTCCACAGATTTGGAGGCTGACTTCTGGGCCTACTAGTTTGACAAGGACGCTGTCCTAAATTTTTTTTGACGCGTACGCAAGGCTTTGTCAACTTAGCCAACACACAGCAGTGACTGTTGGATGTCCATCCAACGGCCTCCATGCTTCTTCAATCTCTGATCTTCCTAATCCAGCCGCCCAAACCAGCGCCGGCAGGACTGCCTGCTCCCTCCTCCCGTGGCTGGCTGTGCTGCCGCGAGGCCACCCCTCTAACCACCCACACATCCTGTTATGTTCCGGCGACGTCAGCCTCACCCCGCAGCCGACCAGTCAGCGCTCGTACTCCCCTCAGCGTGGGCATCCACTGCGGTGGCTTCGCCGGCTCCGGGTGGTTCTCTTCCTGGGCCTCGCCCTCGTCTACCGCGTTTGTGCTCTCGACGTGGCGAGGTCAACCTGGTCAACAAACAACAGCCATCGGAAGAGGCTGACAGTAGGGTCCAACATAGGGAGATGCCTCCTTATTACGCGCAAAATAATGATTCCTCCACCTGATAGCTGGGACCCATTGGAAGGTCCTCTGTATTTCACCAAAAAAATGTTCCTCCCGCTGTCAGCTCGGACCCACCGGAAATGCCTCCTTATACGCACAAAAAAATGAATAATCCTGTGCTAGCTAGGACTCACACCTTGGTGGGAGGCTGACTTGTGGGCCTACTAAGTTGACGGGGATGGAGGGCTTGGTCATCTTAGTCAATATGAACGATTCTAGCTCCAGTGACCGTATGATGTCCATCCAATGGCCGTAGTGCTTCTTTAACCTCTGGTCTTCGTGCTCCAGCCGCCCAAAGCAGCGCCGGTCCTGCCGCATGCTCGTGCCTCCCGTGGCCGGCTGTGATGCCGCGGAGGCCTCACCGCCCCTACTACTCCCACCGCTAGCCAGGCCATCCCTGTTATTCTGCGGCGACAGCAGCCTCACACTGCACCCGAACCAGTGAACCCTCGTACTCCTCTTCGCGTGGGCATCCACTGCTACGTCTTCCCCTGCTCTGCATCGTCCCCTTCCTAGGCCTCGCCGTCGTCCACCGCCATGGTGCTCTCGGCGCGGCATGGTCAATGTGGTCAACGACTGACTTCCATCGGAAGAGTACTATACATGGAGAGGCTGACAGCTGGGTCCACGACAGCCGCAAGGATATGCCTCCTTATTACGCGCAAAATAATTATTCCTCCACCTAATAGCGGGGACCCACTGGATGGGCCACCGTATTTCGCGAAAAAAATTATTTGCCCCCTGACTGCTGGGACCTACCACCTACATCTTCGCAAGCAAGGAAGTGCGTCCGGGAAAAAAACGATTCGCCCACCTGACTGCTGGGACCCACCATCTACACCTTCGCACGCAAGGAAGTGCCTGATAGTCGGGACCCACCTGGTCGAAGCGTACTTAGGGTTGTCATTCTGGTCGTGAACGTGTATGTACATAGTGGTCGATGTAGAGGCGCGCACGTTTCTTATTAGAGGTGCGCACGTGTCATAGTAGAGGGGCGCACGTAGCATGTACACGTACGTACAACAGCCAGGGTGCAAGAAAGAAAATACGACAACGCACGTACACAGGGGCAGGGTCTTGAACGCCTACTCGTGCATATGTACGGCCAGGGCTCGTGTACATGGCTGGGTCAAAACAGAGAAACTACATCAGCGTCGTGTTCATGTTGAGGCAACGGAATGCGTCCTGTTCATCGGGAGGCAACAGAAGGCGTCGTGTTCATCGGGAGGCAACAGAACGCGTGGGGGCCAACCGGCTTGGACGAAATAGGCGATGGAAACGAGGCCTGGCGTACCACATAATGGAGGAAACGGCCTTGTGTTCGACCGGCCACGTTCGAAACGGGATCCTGTTCATCGGGAGGGGTCTGGCGTACTGCAAAACGGAGGAAATGGACCTCCTATGGTCGAAACGGGGTCCTGTTGATCGGGAGGGGTGTGGTGTTCCGCGAAACGGACGAAACGGACTTGTGTTGGAGCGCTACGGTCGAAATAGGGGTCCTGCTCATCGGGAGGGGTGTGGCGTACCGCAAAACGGGACTCCACGGGATACTGTTCATCTCCACCGTCGACCTCCTCCAGCCTCACGGGCTACTGTTCATCCACCGTCGACCTCCTCCAGCCTCCACGGGCTCCTGTTCATCCAGCCTCCACGGCGCGCTACTCCACCAGCTACTGTTCAACCTCCCCTCTCCAAGGGCTCCCGTTCAACCACCCCTCCACGGGCTACTGTTCATCAACCCCTCCACCGTCTACTGTTCATCCATCCCTCCACGGGGTCGTCGTGTACATCCAGCCATCCACGGGGTCCTGTTCATCCAGCCCCAACCGGCTCGGTCGATCGGGGTCCTGTTCATCCAGAGGCAATGCCATGGGGTCCTGTTCATCCACCCCCACTGATCACTGTTCATCCAAACCCCCCCCCCCCGGCAACACTGACTGTTCATCTAGAGGCAGCATCGATTAGCTTCAGTTAGCAGTAGTAGCGAAGGAATCACTCGATTGGGTTCAGTTAAAAGCCATCGATCGATTTCAGTAACGCGTAGCCTGCAGTGCAATCGCTCGGGTTCAGTTAGAGCCCAAAACCTCGCTCGGGTTCAGTTAGAGCCAACGCCTCGCACACGCACGTGTACGTGATGAGAGAAACGCGCATCGCTCGACCCTCGACCTCCCACCGTAACCGGGAACTCGCCGAAATTTTCCTCGCCCTCGCTTCTACCATGACTTTTTCCGTCATGGACGGCCCAAAGAATGTCATGTAGCTGCGTCTCAGGCCCGCACAGGACGAGAAGCCCATTTTCTATCATGATTTTTTGTCACAGAAGTAGGAGCCCACCACATCTATGATGATACCGGGTTTTGTCACAATTATTGTCATAGAAGTGTCATAAGTATGACAGAAAAAAAATCTTTCGGCCCAAAATGTCACGGATGTGTCTTTTTTTGTAGTGCTATGGATCAAGGGGGCGTGCCCCAGCGCGAGAAGAGGGCCATCAGGCCTGGCGCGACAAGCAAACCTTAACCCGGGCTGAAAACCGCATACGAACTCCATTCGAACTACGTTGTGACATTGCCCAATAAAGAGGCACCGCACACCCCCTATGCTTCACCGATGAGGTAATGGAGCACAAGTTCCTAGAAGGGTTTAAACCCATGAACATTGAATCATACGATGGCACAACGGATCCTGCAGTATGGATTGAAGACTTTCTTCTCCACATTCACATGGCTCATGGTGATGATTTGCATGCCATCAAATACCTCCCCCTCAAACTTAAGGGTCCAGCTCGACTCTGGTTAAACAGCCTCCCAGAAAACTCTATTGGAAGCTGGGAAGACCTGGAGGATTCCTTTAGAGACAACTTCCAGGGAACTTATATCCGGCCTCTTGACGCCGATGACCTCAGTCACATAGTCCAGCAGCCGAGAGAGTCAGCCAGAAAATTCTGGACCCGATTCCTAATTAAAAAGAAATGTGACACTCCAAATTTTTTTTTTTTCAGCAAAAGCCTTGCTTGTTTTGAAAAAGGCCTTATTAAATCCTTTCTTAGTTATATCTCTCTCAAAAACATTTCTCGGAAATTTACTTTCTTTTAAAAAGAAACTCAAATGGTTTTGAGCTAATCTCTTGTGTAGAACCATCCTTGGTTTTACCATGCCTCTTGTGGTAAAATCTCCTAAAACCTCTCCCTCCACTTTGGGGCAATCCAAACATTCTGTCCCAACAAGATAAATCCATTTTTGGATTTTTATCCTTTTGTTTTTCCCCCCAAAATAATTCTGCCAATTATTCTAAACTTAGATGCTCTACAAAGGAAGTGCCTAATTACCTTTGAGTTTTGATCTCAAACCAACTCCTCTGGATAGTCCTTGGCACCCACAACCTAGAACCATCAAGATCCACTCTTCCTCTTTTCAAAATTTTCAAGTTTCTCTCTCTGCAAGTTTGGACCAGATTTGTCAAATTTGGTGAAATTCATATCTCCCCTTCCCCAAAAATTCTACCAAAATTCAGGCATCCCTCAGATGCAATGAGAGACCACCACACCAAAGATCAGCCCCAGATAAAATCCCCACATACCAAAATCATTTCGTCGAACACTTGGCCGGCACTGTTCATGTGCATTTTCAGTAAGTTTAGTAAATTCAGGTTTGTAGTGTCGTTTTTCGTCAGGGATGGTCGCTGATCACCCGTGCACCTTCGCACTTTGCGAACAGCCTCTTTCCCCTGGCCAGAGCATAGCACGGCAACTTGGACGGACACAGGCGTCGGTGGCGGCGAGCATCTTCAACGCCGGCAGCCTCTACGGTGGCAGGGCCACCCGTGGCGGCCAAACGGAGCCAGCACTGGCCCGTTACGCCGTTCTGCGCGGCCCTTTGCTCCCTAGCCCTCCGCGTGGCTCATGCATGCTAGCGCACCCCCGCAGCACCGTCGCCGTGGCCCGGCACGCACAGGGCGCGCCCTCTGCCGCCAACGGGCCCGCGCCGCCCTGTTCCGTCGAATCCACCCAGGACTCCTAATCCAAGCTTGTTTAGCGTCAAAACGGAACCGGTGGAACTCCACGTTGACGCCCAGCTTCCTAAACCACCCCGACCAAGCTCTGCGCAACCGTAACCATCGCCGGAGAACTCCGTTCACGGCCACCGCCTCGGATCGCCTATAAAAAGGAGCCCCGATCTCGCTCTCGTGCACGCTCCACCACTGCACCTCACCAACACTCCGCCAAGCCACTAGGAGGCCCTCGAGGAGGTCTCCGCCCCCAACTCCGGCTGCCCCGATCCGCCTCGGCCATCGGCTCGATTCACTCCGGTGAGGCTATCCCTGTCACGGGGAGCGAGCACCTATGGGGCAGGGCCCCTTTCGGTCCGGCAAGGGGGCGGAGAGCGCACGAAGAGCAGATCGAGGCGAAGCACGTGAGGGATTTTACCTAGCTTTGGAGCTTTCCGGAGAGATAAAACTCCTACTGCTGCTTTGTGTTTATATTTTGTTCTTGCTTGAGAGTGTGGGCGCTAACCCCCAAGTAGCTAATCCTTAAGTCGCTAACCCCCAAGTCGCTAACCTCCAAGTCGCTAACCCCCCTCTACGTTGCACACGGGCCTCCTTTTATATGCTCAAGGGGTTACCCACAGGTGGCAACGGAGGTAAAGGGCAAAAATGGAAGAGTGGTGGTTGGTACAGCTACCTGTACAGTGTTATCATACCTAACCCTGGCGGCAGGGGACAAGGGCATTAATTGCCCGTCTGTGTCACCTAAACAGTACCGAAAGGGACCGCTAGGGACGCCACAGTTTGCCACGATGGTTATCTTGTCAGCGCCTACTTGCCACCTCGCACCCCTAGCTGCACGACCTCCTGCCACGTGTGCTTGGGAGGGTCCCAGAGCGACACATCGGCAGGTGTGCTGGAGCGCGGGCGCGAAGTGAGGGTTTCCCGCGGCAAGCTCCTTGCCGCGGTCGTCGTCTTGTCGTGTTCGGGTGCTTGTCGCTCACCGGGCCTTGCCGGGGCGCGCGGTGCGTCGCGGCAAGTTTTCTTGGGATGCCTTGAGTGGCCTTCCTGGCAAGCTCCTCTTGCCGGGGTCTTGTCTTCTTCTCGGCCAGCTTCTCTTGCCGGGGCCTTGGTTGGCCTTCCCGGCAAGCTCCTCTTGCCGGGGCCTTGGTTTGAGTACTTTGTTCTTGAATGGTCTTCAAAGTAGCCGTGGAGGATCTTGGCAGACGCCCGGCAAGCCCTGCCACAGGACGCTGTGACTGCCCGTGCACAAGTTCAGGATACTAAGGTACCCCTACTTTAGTACACCGACAGGAGCCCCCGGGCCTGGGCCATACACGGTGCCGAGCGCTGTTGGGCCAGGCCCAAAATGGGGCACGGGGACGCGCGGCCTAGGTCACACCGCATATGTCTCCGCTTCCACCGCGCACGCCCAGAACGGCACGCGTCAAACGCGGCGTCGTGGGTGACGTGGGCGGCGTGCGCGGGGCTAAGCCCCGTGAGCATGCGTCAAGCCATGATGAAGGGAACGGTTCACGCCCTCCTACCTAAACGGAGGTAGGCGTGGGGGCATGGTGACGGCCCTCTAGCAACTCCGGGAAAGGATCCCGAAGAAGCTAGCGGACGAGTCGTGCGCAATCTGCGCCAAGGTCTTGGAGAAGGTGTTGGTGAAGATACTCTTCCGCAACCCGGGCCTCGACCTCACCCGCGTCCTCAAGAAGCTGCCGGCGGGTGCTGATCTTGAAGAACTCAAAGCCATTGTCGCACCCATCGTGGACAAGGTGAATGAGGTCAAGAGGGTTGATGGCGAGCGCGTGGATTAGACCACATTTCTTCTCCTTTCCTTGTCGCTATTTATCTAAGTCATGAGAACAATTTAGTCAGTGCCGCAACAAGTTACTTTTGTAATATAACTTTATTCTGGGCAATGCTTGCTATGCTATCTCCTTTACTTGGTCCTTTCTTTGTATGTTTTTACCCTACGCTTTTAGGGAACTTGCCGGTACGGGCACGCTTGCCGCGAGTGCTGAGTGCGGAACATCAGCAGCTTGCTGGCAGCGCCGGAGCACGCTTGCCGCGAGTGCTGAGTGCGGAACATCAGCAGCTTGCTGACGGTGCCGGCTCCGGCAAGAAACCTTGCCGCAACTAGTTGCAGCACACTTAAGTTGTTGAGCGTACTCGAAACAAAGTAATGGTGCAACTAGCTACGAAGAGGTTCCTCCGCGCACAGGTTTTCCATACAAAGCACAGTCATTCAAGGAAGATAGCTTAAAATTTTAAGAACTGACTGTGTTCAGACTTTGAGAACTTAGATTTTCTGTCGTCTGTGTCCCGGCAAGGCCATACTTCTTTGAACGACGCTCGGTCCACACCTTCATCCTCTCCTCCCCCCCCCCCCCCCCCCGTGAACTTGTGGGCGAAGGAACCTTCTTTTTGAGAAAAAAGAAAGAAGAGAAAATAAAGATATGGAGCCTTATGGCTCGTTATTGCTTACCAGAGGCGAGTGCTGCACAAAGTGTCAGATAATACATCCATGAAAGAAAAAGGCATGAAATTTGACAACATGTGCTGAGCACATAAACTCTACGCACGGGATCTGCGCCCGGCTTTGTACAAAGGGTTACATGCAACAGCGGCAAGGCTTGTACAAAAGGTGGTTGCCGGAACAGGTTCCGGCAACCGCGCCTTATGGGTAAAACTTACGAAGATGCTCTATGTTCCAGGAGATGCTCACCGGAAAGCCATCTTCGGTCTCAAGGCAGACAGCGCCAGGCCTAGTGACTCGTTTCACCCGATAAGGGCCTTCCCACTTCGGCGCCAACTTGTTGGAATTCTTGGCGGATTGAAAGCGCCGAAGAACAAGGTCGCCTTCCTCGAAGCTTCTGGCATTAACTTTGCCGCTGTGGTAGCGGCACAAAGCTTGCTGGTATCGAGCAGCTCGTACCGCATCCTGAAGACGATCTTCCTCGAGGAGCAGTGCGTCATCTTGCCGCAGATGCTCTTGCTCAAGCTCATCATAAGCGAGCACTCGAGGTGATCCGTATACGAGTTCCGTGGGGAGAACTGCTTCTGCTCCATATACTAGAGCAAAAGGTGTCTGGCCAGTGGCTCGATTTGGCGTCGTTCTGATCGACCAAAGAACCACCGACAGCTCCTCGATCCAATTTCTTCCGCACTTGTGCAGCCTGTCGAAATTCTGGTCTTGAGCCCGCGCAGCACTTCAGCGTTTGCCCTCTCCGCTTGACCGTTGCTTCTTAGGTGAGAAACAGAAGCAAAGCAGATCTTGGCGCCAAGATCTTGGACATACTGCATGAAGGTGCGGCTCGTGAATTGTGTGCCATTGTCGGTGATAATCCTGTTAGGGATTCCGAAACGGCAAACAATTGACCTGAGGAACTTGACTGCTGACTGTGCTGTCACCTTCCTCACTGCTTCCACTTCAGGCCACTTTGTGAACTTGTCGATTGCGACGTACAAGTACTCAAAGCCCCCGACGGCTCGGGGGAAGGGGCCGAGGATGTCGAGCCCCCAGACCAAAAATGGCCAGGATAAAGGGATTGTTTGGAGAGCTTGAGCTGGTTGATGTATCTGTTTGGTGTGGAACTGGCACGCTTCACACTTGGTTACTTGTGCAGTTGCATCCTGGAGGGCTGTCGGCCAAAAGAAACCTTGCCGGAAAGCTTTGCCGGCAAGTGCTCTTGCGCCAATGTGGTGACCACATATGCCTCCATGTATCTCCGCCAACAGCTCCTGTCCATCTTCCCGGGAAATGCACTTCAATTTCACTCCGTTGAATCTTCTTCTGTACAGTATGTCATCGACAAACTGGTACATACTTGATTGACGAGCTACTCTTTCCGCTTCTTCTTGCTCTTTGGGAAGTTCTCCTGTCCGGAGCTTGTGGCTCGACGACAAGGACTAAAGGCGCAAATGCTGGTGCGGGAACATCTGCTTCCACGGCCAGAATCTGTGATTCAGCCAGAGCATGATGCTCCCCGGCAAGCGTGTCAGGACATAGCTTGTCGGGAGCGTCTGCTTCAACGAAACAAACCCTGGGGCTTGTCGGAGCAGACTGCCCCTCAGCATTCTTTGTGTTGATCTTGGGGACCTTCTTGACGGCGGCTTTGGGGAGCTCTGCCGGAAGGTAGTCGCCAGTAATCAACTTCCTCTTCTTGCTCTGTCCAGTTGATGGTGTTACAGATGGTTAAGTTAGCTTGAGCACAAAAATCCCTGGTTCCACAGGTAACTTGAGTGCGGCGCACTTTGACAGGCCGTCTGCAATGTCATTTTGAGCTCTTGGGTGGCGGTGGCGAGCGACGCGAGGTGCGGGATATGCTCAGGCTTCTAACATCGTTAGAAGGAGCAACATCTCGCCCAGGCGACCGTACCGCGCTCGTGCCAGCATGTTGGCGCGCATGTTGGCCTTGAGCGTCCCGCGAACCACCATCTTGGCCTTGTTCTAGCGCGAGTACGGTGCCAGGAGCACCGTGGCGTCGTCGATCCTGCACCTCCTGGGAGGGGTGCGGTGGATGTACAGACGCTGAAGCTTGCGGGGCCTTGTCCTTGGACCGAGTGACGATGTGAGTCCCTCCGCCGGCGCCCGCTCCTCCGCCGGCGTCCACCCCACCGCCCGTTTGCTACGGTGGCGGTAGGATAGACGTGGACGGAGCGGCCACCTCCGAAGCCTTCTTCTTCGGTGGCATGTCAATGAAGATGTTGATGCAGCGCGCGCAAATGCCGGATCAGGTTCGCACAACCTCGACGCCCCCTACCTGGCGCGCCAGAGATGTCGCGGGGAGCGAGCACCTATGGGGCAGGGCCCCTTTTGGTCCGGCAAGGGGTCGGAGAGCGCACGAAGAGCAGATCGAGGCGAAGCACGCGAGGGATTTTACCCAGCTTCGGAGCTCTCCGGAGAGATAAAACTCCTATTGCTGCTTTGTGTTTATATTTTGTTCTTTCTTGAGAGTGTGGGCGCTAACCCCAAGTAGCTAATGCCTAAGTCGCTAACCCCCAACTTGCTAACCTCCAAGTCGCTAACCCCCCTCTACGTTGCACACGGGCCTCCTTTTATATGCTCAAGGGGTTACTCACAGGTGGCAACGGAGGTAAAGAGCAAAAATGGAAGAGTGGTGGTTGGTACAGCTACCTGTATAGTGTTATCATACCTAACCCTGGCGGCAGGGGACAAGGGCATTAATTGCCCGTCTATGTCGCCTAAACAGTACCGAAAGGGACCGCTAGGGACACCACAGTTTGCCATGATGGTTATCTTGTCAGCGCCTGCTTGCCACCTCGCACCCCTAGCTGCATGACCTCCTGCCACGTGTGCTTGGCAGGGTCCCAGAGTGACACGTCGGCAGGTGTGCTGGAGCACGTGTCGAAGTGGGGGTTTCCCGCGGCAAGCTCCTTGCCGCGGTCGTCGTCTTGTCGTGTTCGGGTGCTTGTCGCTCACCGGGCCTTGCCGAGGCGCGCGGTGCGTCGCGGCAAGTTTTCTTGGGATGCCTTGAGTGGCCTTCCCGGCAAGCTCCTCCTGCCGGGGTCTTGTCTTCTTCCCGGCCAGCTTCTCTTGCCGGGGCCTTGGTTGGCCTTCCCGGCAAGCTCCTCTTGCCGGGGCCTTGGTTTGAGTACTTTGTTCTTGAATGGTCTTCAAAGTAGCCGCGGAGGATCTTGGCGGACGCCCGGCAAGCCTTGCCGCGGGACGCTGCGACTGCCCGTGCACAAGTTCGGGATACTAAGGTACCCCTACTTTAGTACACCGACAATCCCCGTCGCCCAAACCACGTCAGTAGCCACCTCGGGCACCAAGTGAGCTAACCCAAGCTTCAATTTGACCTTCACAGCCCTCCCCGACGAGACCCAACTCCACCCGAGCCGCCGTCTGCCAGAGCAAGGGCCGTCGTCGACGTAGTGCTCGCAGGCGACCACCACCACCACCCACCGACGCGGAAGGAAACGCTGATCACTCTGGTACCGCCCGATCCCCCTGCCTCACCGTGGATCGCCGCCGGCGACCACCGCAGCTCTCGGGCGCCGTCGAGCCCTGTTTTTCCCCTTTGAAAATTCAAACCTGACGGGTGGGACCCCCTCGTTAGAGTTTTCTCTTTTTCCGACTCGTTTTCTGTTTTATTCAGTTGACCCCCTGGAAACTTTCTGTTTCATTACAGATGGGTCCCTAGTTTTAAAACCTTTATAACTTTCAAACAAAAAAATGATGTTTGATTGATTCTTTTTCTGTCATCTTTATTTTTCTGTCTAGTTTTTTTGTCATATTTATTTGAAAAATATTTGGAACACTTTTCTGTGCACTTGCGGTATTTACATTAAGTACGTATTTTTCTTATACCGTAGATACCGGAGGAGGTGACGGGGCCGCGCACTTCGCCAAGTTAGACTCCGACTACTCAGAACCAGGCAAGCATGTTTGAACTTTTGATATGATGAGTGGTTGTTGCATGTTTGCATTTTAGTAGGTTCATGGCATGTTTATGAGCATTTTGTTAAATGTTATATTTCATGCAAAGGTGAAGCAAGTGAGTTTCAGAAATCCATATGTGTTGGATATAAGTTTGCATGGCCATGTGATGGCATGAAAATGGGTAAGATGGCAGTGTTGTGGCATGCCAGTCTTATGCTAGTCTATTTGACTTCAGTGTCAACATGAATCAAGTCGCATTCCCATTCATTTCCTTTCCTGTACTACCACTTGTTTTCTGCAAGGAATATGGCCTAGTAAGTTGCAAACTGTTTTCCTGGTACACACCAAATAGAGAGGCCGGGATGAGGGTTCCATGGCCCTGGATTAAAGCCCGTCATCTGGTCAGGGGGCATGGGTGTTTCCGGTTGGGACCGAGAGGGGGGCACCCCTTAGAGCGCGCGTATAGAAATTTGATCCCATGCTATTCGAGGCTGTGACCTCCCCGTCTCAAAGTTTTTCTTGGACTTTGTCAAGGGTGATCCCTGGCATCGTGAGGTGGAATGGGTGTGTACTAGTTAGATGTGTTTCTACTGAAATATCGTAACGGAACTAGTCCTTTGTGACTACGGAAATCCGTTGGCTGTGGGCTAATTAGTACAAACTCTGCAGAGTAAAAAATCCTTTGAATCATCTTGTACATGTCCAATTACTGTGATCATCTCATCTCGTCAAATGTCAGTCTCAGTGACAAACTCCGGTGAACCACATGGATGTTAAGTCCGGTTAACAATTTATTCTTATGGATGGACTAACCTGTTATTTACTTGTGATATAAGCCCTTTCCGTGATGTCGCTCAGACGTCCGACTGTGGCACACTTGTTATTTACATTTGATAAAAGCCCTTTCTGTGATGTCGCTCAGACGTCCGACTGTGGCACACTTGTTATTTACTTTGGATATAAGCCCTTTCTGTGATGTCTCTCAGACGTCCGACTGTGGCACACTTGTTATTTTCTTTGGATATAAGCCCTTTCTGTGATGTCGCTCAGACGTCTGACTGTGGCACACTTGTTATTTACTTTGGATATAAGCCCTTTCTGTGATGTCGCTCAGACGTCCGACTGTGGCACACTTGTTATTTACTTTTGACATAAGCCCTTTCCGTGATGTCACTCAGACGTCCGACTGGGGCATACTTGTTATTTATTTTCAATAAAAGCCCTCTCTGAGATGTCGCTCAGACATCCGACTGTGGCACTCTTGTCTCTTACTTTTCAATATAAGCCCTTTATGTGGTGTCGCTTAGACGCCCGACTACAGCATGATTATTTTCTTTATTTACCCTTCGAGGCGTCGCTCCAGACACCCGATCGGTTTTCAGTTGTTTGTTTTACTTACCATGTCGTGCAGTTTTTATTATTTGAATGAACATTATTAATTTCTGCACGACGCATTCATGCATGCATTGGTTATATCTTTTGTCCGAACTGTCTTGCAAGTACTTTCAAAGTACTCATCTAGCTTGTTGATTTGGCGAGATGTTGATGAAGGCGATCTCATGGATGAAGAGTTTGATAGCGAGTCCGACGCCTAGAGGAGTCCTAGTCAGTCCCGTGTGATCCTATATTTGGTCACTGTGTTATATCCGCTTCCGCTACCCCCAGAAATAAATTCATCGAGCCTCACCTCGACGCTCGATGAGCTACCAGTTTAGGAGTCATGTCATCCACCACCACTTTTATCTCGAGCTAGTAGTATGTTACCACACCCCAGTGTCATAACCGCCCTTATGTATAATATTGGCGTGTTTGTAATAAATTGTTGAGCATCCTCAGCTCAACCCTGTAATATATTTGATGCTACTGGTCTTCTGTATTCAAGTATTTGTCTACCAGTAAGGATAACTCTTCCTATACTAGAATCAAGAGATCGATTTCTCAATAAGTATTTTATTGAAAAACCGGTCGTGACAAACTTGGTACCAGAGCCAGGCTGACTGTAGGAAGCCACTAGGTGCGATCGCTAATCGGTTATTAGCATAGTAGAGTTTATTATTATTTTTACAAATGTAGTCATTTTCTGACAGTTAGCATAAATTTATGATCTGACCATTCCGAATTTTCGCCTACTTTTGTAGATGGCTGGCAATGACTGTGAGTCACAGGTGTTCGCCAACGTGCCTGAGGGGTTCGTCAAGCTCCTCTCCTTCATCGTCCAGGTCGCGATGGGGCCATCAGTGCGCCCCGTCTTCACACTCTACCCACACAAGGTCAATGACAGTCTGACCATGCACCAGGCCGCGGTGCAATTCAAGGGAGGGTGTGTTGAGTTACGCCGCTTCCGGTTCTTAGGGAGAGCCATGCCTACGGAGAGGCATGCTATGCAGATGGCTGCCCATGAGGCGATAGCTCGTCTCCGGGATGTCCTTCCTTCAATGAAGACTCGTCGCTACCGCTATCTTCCATGCCACGTGCCATACACCTGTCATTACTCATTCGCTTGCCCCAGAGGAGAGCGTGACGAGGCCTTTGAGATGCTTGTCGAGTACCTCCGAGCTCTGGAGGCAGCCTTCGACACCATGGTGGACGATCTTGTTGCTGCCCGCATGGACTCGGTCCATGGTTGTGCCGCCAACAGGAGGGAGCTCCTGCACACCTCTCCACCGCTGACTTTCATATCGTCTTCGGCATCCCATTCACTTACCATTCTCGCCACTGCTGGTCCCTACGTACCACTGAGGAGTTCAACCAAGTCATTGCACCCACTCCAATTCGATTTGCACTACGTATTGCGCCCACTCCTATTCGTGTTACTCCGCCCATTGCGCCCACTCCTATTTGTGTTACTCCGCCTATGGCACCCGCTCCACCAGCTCAGCGCAGTGCTTCACGCATGGAGCCTATTAGCGAGGAGGAAGTTGAGTCCCCCGCCTCTCTGCGCCTCACCCTTGGCAGGCCAAGGGAGATCCTCACCATCTCCGACTGAGTAAGCCAAGCTGGCATGCGATGTACTGACTTGTACTATGTGTTTATATGTACATAGGTTGTGAGAAGTAGCTTGTTCGCACATCATGTAGGGTCTGTAAAAGTGCACTAGCCTCAATAACATGTCAGGATTATGTACGCCTATCCTGAGTGATGCATTGTATAATTACTGCTCGCATGTCAGATATGTAATAGTCCTTCTCTGTGTGCAAATCGTTGTTTGTTTCTTGAAAAAAAATCCTGGAGCTTTTAAAATTTCCGTATTTGTGAATATTTGGCTGTTGCGACTCAGATTCTTTTCTTACGAGTTTTACAAAATATACCCCCAGAGTGAAAGATGTCTCGTCCTTGGACGTGCTCCATGCCAAATTAGCCCGAAGAGAATTATGGCACACCACCAAACCACAATTTCACTCAGGGACAGCCAAGTCAACAGGACAGTGAAACATCATTTACTCAAGTGTGTCGTATTTATGAATAGAGTGAGCAACAACATCAGGAAATGATGAACCAAGTCATCAATATGGGAAATCACCGTGGACAGTATCAACAGCAATCCAAGTTGTCTGAGCTACAGAAGACACGTCCCCCAACATTTTCTCATACTGACAAACCTCTTGAGGCCGACGACTGGCTTCGAGATGTGGAGAGAAAATTAGTTATTGCACAGTGTTCAGACCGTGAGAAAGTACTATATGCACCGCATTATCTCACGGGAGCAGCTGCATCATGGTGGGAAAATTTCCTACACATGCACCCCGACGAAAATGAAATAACCTGGGAGGAATTCAAGGAAAGTTTTCGTGGGGCACACATTCCTAAAAGTGTTATGAAGATCAAGAAGAGAGATTTTGATGACCTCAAACAAAGGACCATGACGGTGTCAGAATACAACAGCCAGTTTACTCTGCCGTCCCGCTACGCCAACGAAGAGCGTATGACTGAGAGCAAGAAGATGGAAAAAATCTTGGAAGGCCTGGCACCCGCACTAAGATGCCAGCTAGTCGTACACACCTTCCCAGATTTCAAAACACTGGTGGATAAGGCCATTAACTTGGAAAATGAGAGACGCAGTTTGGAGGATTTCCGCAAACGAAAAAGGGACCAGACTACTCAGGCCTAAATCCACCGAAGCAAGACAGATTTCTAGAAAAGTGGGACACACAAACCAACAACGAATAATTCTCGCCCAATCAAGAATTTCCATGTAAGGGACAAAGAGTTCACTTATCGCCCAGGCGTTACTTGCTACGCTTGTGGAGAAGAAGGGCACTATGCCAAGCAGTGCCCCAAACCAAGGAACTCAACCCCAAAGCCAGACAATAGTGGAAATAATTCAGCGCCCAAGCGAAACAATTTCAACCCCAATAACAACCACAGGAAGGGTCATCTGAACCACGTGACCAAAGAGGAAGCACAGAACGCCCCAGATATCGTACTCGGTACGTTCCCTGTCAACACAATACCTGCCATGGTTTTGTTTGATTCTGGAGCTTCTCACTCATTCATTTCGAAGAGTTTTGCTTTGCAAAATAATTTTTTGATGCTTCCCTTGGAAAAATCCATGATCATCAAGTCCCCTGGGATTAAGCAAGTGACCAAGAGTTACTGTCAAGGTGTGGCTATTGAATTCGAAGGATTGAAGTTTTACGCCAACCTTATTGTATTGGAAAGTAAAGGACTGGATGTCATCCTAGGGATGGATTGGTTAACCACCAACAAAGGTTTTATTGACTGCTTCAACCGAAGCGTAATCCTCACCCACCATCACGGGAAGACAGTAAAGGTTTCAGCCAAAGAAAGACAAATATCTCGGCAACCGAGATTAAACAAGGTAGGCATTTCTGAGTTGAACAAGGTTCCAGTAGTGTGTGAATTTCTAGATGTATTTCCCGAAGAACTACCAGGCATGCCACCAGACCGAGAGATAGAGTTCAGCATTGAGCTAGCACCTAGAACCGCTCCCATTTACAAGAAACCATATAGAATGGCACCATCCGAGTTGGTAGAATTGAAGAAGCAAATAAAGGAATTGTTGGAGAAAGGATGCATACGAGCCAGTTCCTCACCTTGGGGTTCACCAATTTTATTTGCCAAGAAAAAAGATGGGACACTGAGATTGTGCATAGACTATCGAGCGCTTAACATGGTCACAATCAAGAACAAATACCCAATGCCCCGAATAAACGATTTATTTGATCAGCTCGCTCAAGCCAAAGTCTTCTCAAAAATTGACTTAAGGTCGGGATACCATCAATTGAAAGTGCAAACAGAAAATATCCCCAAGACAGCCTTCACCTCCAGATATGGACTGTATGAGTTCATAGTAATGCTATTTTGACTAACAAACGCCCCCGCATATTTTGTTCACCTCATGAACAAAGTATTTATGAAATATATGGACAAGTTTGTTGTGGTATTCATCGATGAAATTATGATATACTCCAAGACACCAGAAGAGCACGCCGAACATCTCAGAATTGTACTAGGAGAACTCAGGAAACATCAACTGTACGCCAAGTTCAGCAAATGTGAATTTTGGCTAAGACAGGTGGGTTTTCTGGGCCACGTACTGACCCAAGAAGGTATTGCAGTAGACCCGGAAAAGGTAAAGGCCGTACTTGGCTGGAAACCACCAGCCAGCGTAACGGACGTGCGAAGTTTCTTGGGAATGGCAGGATACTACCGGAGATTTATTGAAGGACTCTCCACCATAGCAAAGCCAATGACGCAGTTACTCAAGAAAGATAAGAAGTTTGAATGGACGGAAGCTTGTGAGAAAAGTTTCCAAGAGCTAAAGAGGAAATTAACAACGGCACCAGTATTAATTGTGCCAGACATACACAAGAATTTTGAGGTGTATTGTGACGCATCCCGGAAAGGCCTCGGACGCATATTGATGCAAGAAGGCAAGGTAGTTGCGTATGTCTCCAGACAACTTCGCAAGCATGAGGAGAATTATCCTACTCATGACTTGGAGCTGGCAGCAGTCATCCATGCACTCAAAGAATGAAGACATTTTCTACTTGGAAATCATGGTGAAATATACACGGACCATAAGAGCCTCAAGTATATTTTCACACAGCCGGAACTCAATCTACGACAACGACGCTGGTTGGAATTAGTGAAGGATTACGATGTTGGAATCCACTACAATCCAGGAAAAGCAAATGTAGTGGCAGATGCCCTTAGTCGGAACCCCAGCTCGGGCAACGACAGTATACCAATCTTGAGACCAAAATTTTAGCAGGAATTTGCCAAACTCAACCTAATAATGATCACCGAAGCCAGTGTGTGGAATTTGGAATTTCAGCCTACCCTAAGGGAAAAGATTAAGGAGGCTCAGCATGGACACCCCAGCATTGATGGCATAAAAAGTAAAGTGAGTTTGGGCAGGACCTCAGAATTCAACGTAGACGAGCAAGGAATATTGTGGTACGGAGAGAGACTTTGCGTACCAAATATTAAGGAGCTCAAACAACAAATTCTAGCTGAAAGCCACACCGCTCCATATTCAATCCATCCTGGAGGAACAAAAATGTACAAGGACCTTTAGGAAAAATTTTGGTGGCACGGTACGAATAGGGACATAGCCACATTCATTGCATACTGTGATTCTTGTCAATGTATCAAGGCCGATCACCAGAAACCAGCCGGACTATTATAGCCAAACAAGATACCCGAGTGGAAATGGGACGAGATTGGAATGGATTTTATTGTTGGGCTACCTCGGTCACGAGACAGAAATAATGCCATATGGGTCATCACCGACAGATTAACTAAGGTAGCACATTTTATTCCGGTGAAGTCAACTCACACCACACAGAAGCTTGCCCGGCTTTATCTTGCCCGTATCGTCTGCCTGCATGGAGTCCCAAAGACTATAATATCCGACAGAGGCACACAATTCGTCTCTAGGTTTTGGGATCACCTACAACAGGCGCTAGGAACTCAACTAGCATTCAGTACCGCATACCACCCCCAGACTGATGGACAGACTGAACGTGTAAACCAAATTCTAGAAGACATGCTGAGAGCATGTGTCCTCACCTATGGGACCAGTTGGGAAGAAAGCTTGCCATACGCAGAGTTCGCATACAACAACAGCTACCAGGCGAGCCTGCAAATGGCACCATTTGAAGCTCTGTACGGACGAAGATGCCGTACACCACTAAATTGGTCAGAGACCGGAGACAGCCATATCTTCGGCCCAGATATGCTCAAGGAGGCCGAGGAAAAAGTTAAGATGATTAGGGATCGACTCAAGACCGCTCAAAGTCGGCAAAAGAGTTACTATGATAAAAGGCATCGGGAAATCAGTTTCGAACCCGGGGAGTTCGTGTATCTACGAGTATCCCCTATGAGGGGCCTGCAACGGTTTAAGGTTAAGGGAAAGCTCGCACCAAGATTCATCGGACCATCCTGTATAGTGGCCCGAAGAGGCACGGTAGCCTACCAGCTAGACTTACCTGAAGAATTATCTGATGTCCACGACGTGTTCCATGTCTCGCAATTGAGAAAGTTCGTAAGCAATCCATAGAGACAACTATCCCATGAAAACATTGACGTGCAACCAGACCTCACCTACCGGGAGCATCCAATAAAAATATTAGAGGAATCTGAAAGGAGGACCCGACAGAAAACCATCAAGTTTTTCAGGGTCCAGTGGAGCAATCACACCGAGAGTGAAGCAACTTGGGAAAGAGAGCATTTCCTTCGGACAGAGCACCCACACCTGTTTAAGGATCAGCTGAAATCTCGGGGACGAGATTTTTCCTAAGGGGGTAGGTGCTGTGACACTCCAAAATTTTTGTTTTTTTTTGTTTTCAGCAAAAGCCTTTCTTGGTTTGAAAAAGGCCTTATTAAATCCTTTCTTAGTTATATCTCTCTCAAGAACATTTCTTGGAAATTTACTTTCTTTTAAAAAGAAACTCAAATGGTTTTGAGCTAATCTCTTGTGTAGAACCATCCTTGGTTTTACCATGCCTCTTGTGGTAAAATCTCCCAACCCCCCCCCCCTCCACTTTGGGGCAATCCAAACATTCTGTCCCAACAAGTTAAATCCATTTTTGGATTTTTATCCTTTTGTTTTCCCCCCAAAACAATTCTGCCAATTATTCTAAACCTAGATGCTCTACAAAGGAAGTGCCTAATTACCTTTTAGTTTTGATCTCAAACCAACTCCTATGGATAGTCCTTGGCACCCACAACCTAGAACCATCAAGATCCATTCTTCCTCTTTTCAAAATTTTCAAGTTTATCTCTCTGCAAGTTTGGACCAGATTTGTCAAATTTGGTGAAATTCATATCTCCCCTTCCCCAAAAATTCTACCAAAATTCAGGCATCCCTCAGATGCAATGAGAGACCACCACACCAAAGATCAGCCCCAGATAAAATCCCCACATGCCAAAATCATTTCGTCAAACACTTGGCCGGCACTGTTCATGTGCATTTTCAGTAAGTTCAGTAAATTCAGGTTTGTAGTGTCGTTTTTCGTCAGGGATGGTCACTGATCACCCGTGCACCTTGGTGCTTTGCGCACAGCCTCTTCCCCCTGGCCAGGGCACAACACGGCCACTTGGATGGACGCAACTGTCGGTGGCGGCGAGCATATTCAATGCCGGCAGCCTCTGTGGTGGGAGGGCCACCCGTGGCGGCCAAACGGATCCAGCACCGGCCCGTTACGCTGTTCCGTGCCGCCCTCTGCTCCCTAGCCCTCCGCGTGGCTCATGCATGATAGCGCACCCCCGCAGCACCGTCGTCGTGGCCCGGCAAGCACAGGGCGCGCCCTCTGCCGCCGACGGGCCCGCGCCGCCCCGTTCTGTCGAATCCACCCAGGACTCCTAATCCAAGCTTGTTTAGCGTCAAAACGGAACCAGTGGAACTCCACGTTGACGCCCAACTCCCTAAACTTCCCCGACCAAGCTCTGCGCCGCCGTAACCATCGCCAGAGAACTCCGTTCACGGCCACCGCCTCGGATCGCCTATAAAAAGGAGCCCCGAGCTCGCTCTCGTGCACTCTCCACCATTGCACCTCACCAATACTCCACTAAGCCACTAGGAGGCCCTCGAGGACGTCTCCTCCCCCAACTCCGGCCGCCCCGATCCGCCTCGGCCATCAGCTCGATTCACTCCGGTGAGGCTATCCCCGTCGCCCAAACCACGTCAGTAGCCACCTCGGGCACCCAGTGAGCTAACCCAAGCTTCGATTTGACCTTCACAGCCCTCCCCGATGAGACCCAACTCCACCCGATCCGTCGTCCGCCGGAGCAAGGGCCGCCGTCGACGTAGTGCTCACCGGCGACCACCACCACCACCCACCGACGCGGAAGGACACGCTGATCACTCTGGTACTGCCCGATCCCCCTGCCTCACCGTGGATCGCCGCCGGCGACCACCGCAGCTCTCAGGCACCGTCGAGCCTTGTTTTTCCCCTTTGAAAATTCAAACCTGACGGGTGGGACCCCCCTCGTCAGAGTTTTCTCTTTTTCCGAATTGTTTTCTGTTTTATTCAGTTGACCCCCTGGAAACTTTCTGTTTGATTACAGATGGGTCCCTGGTTTTAAAACCTTTATAACTTTCAAACAAAAAATGATTTTTGATTGATTCTTTTTCTGTCATCTTTATTTTTCTGTCTAATTTTTTTTCATATTTATTTGAAAAATATTTGGAACACCTTTTTGTGCACTCGTGGTATTTACGTTAAGTACGTATTTTTCTTATACCGTAGATACCGGAGGAGGTGACGGAGCCGCGAACTTCGCCAAGTTAGACTCCGACTACTCAGAACCAGGCAAGCATGTTTGAATTTTTGATATGATGAGTGGTTGTTGCATGTTTGCATTTTAGTAGGTTCATGGCATATTTATGAGCATTTCGTTAAATGTTATATTTCATGCAAAGGTGAAGCAAGTGAGTTTCGGAAATCCATATGTGTTGGATATAAGTTTGCACGGCCATGTGATGGCATGAAAATGGGTAAGATTGCAGTGTTGTGGCATGCTAGTCTTATGCTAGTCTGTTTGACTTCAGTGTCAACATGAATCAAGTCACATTCCCATTCATTTCCTTTCCCGTACTACCACTTGTTTTCCGCAAGGAATATGGCATAGTAAGTTGCAAACCGTTTTCCTGGTACACACCAAATTGAGAGGCCAGGATGAGGGTTCCATGGCCCTGGATTAAAGCCCGTCATCTGGTTAGGGGGCATGGGTGTTTCTGGTTGGGACCGAGAGGGGGCACCCCTTAGAGCGCGCGTATAGAAATTTGATCCCATGCTATTCGAGGTTGTGACCTCCCCGTCTCAAAGTTTTTCTTGGACGTTGTCAAGGGTGATCCCTGGCATCATGAGGTGGAATGGGTGTGTACTAGTTAGATGTGTTTCTACTGAAATACCGTAAACGGAACTAGTCCTTTATGACTACGGAAATCCGTTGGCTGTGGGCTAATTAGTACAAACTCTGGAGAGTCAAAAATACTTTGAATCATCTTGTACATGTCCAAGTACTGTGATCATCTCATCTCGTCAAATGTCAGTCTCAGTGACAAACTCCGGTGAACCACATGGATGTTAAGTCCGGTTAACAGTTTATTCTTATGGATGGACTAACTTGTTATTTACTTGTGATATAAGCCCTTTCCGTGTTGTCGCTCAGACGTCCGACTGTGGCACACTTGTTATTTACATTTGATAAAAGCCCTTTCTGTGATGTCGCTCAGACTTCCGACTGTGGCACCCTTGTTATTTACTTTGTATATAAGCCCTTTCTGTGATGTCGCTCAGACGTCCGACTGTGGCACACTTGTTATTTACTTTGGATATAAGCCCTTTCTGTGATGTCGCTCAGACGTCCGACTGCGGCACACTTGATATTTACTTTTGACATAAGCCCTTTCCGTGATGTCGCTCAGACGTCCGACTGTGGCATACATGTTAATTATTTTCAATAAAAGCCCTTTCTGAGATGTCGCTCAGACATCCGACTGTGGCACTCTTGTCTCTTACTTTTCAATATAAGCCCTTTATGTGGTGTCGCTTAGACGCCCGGCTGCGTCATGATTATTTTCTTTATTTACCCTTCGAGGCGTCGCTCCAGACACCCGATCGGTTTTCAGTTGTTTGTTTTACTTACCATGTCGTGCAGTTTTTATTAGTTGAATGAACATTATTATTTTGTTCACGACGCATTCATGCATGCATTGGTTATATCTTTTGTCCGAACTGTCTTGCGAGTACTTTCAAAGTACTCACCTGGCTTGTTGATTTGGCCAGATGTTGATGAAGGCGATCTCATGGATGAAGAGTTCGATAGCGAGTCCGACGCCTAGAGGAGTCCCAGTCAGTCCCGTGCGATCCTGTATTTGGTCACTGTGTTATATCCGCTTCCGCTACCCCCGGAAATAAATTCATCGAGTCTCACCTCATTGCTCGATGAGCTGCCAGTTTAGGAGTCATGTTATCCACCACCACTTTCATCTCGAGCTAGTAGTATGTTACCACACCCCCGTGTCCTAACCGCCCTTATGTATAATATTGGCGTGTTTGTAATAAATTGTTGAGCATCCTCAGCTCAACCCTGTAATATATTTGATGCTACTGGTCTTCTGTATTCAAGTATTTGTTTACCAGTAAGGATAACTCTTCCTGTACTGGAATCAAGAGATCGATTTCTCAATAAGTATTTTATTGAAAAACCGGTCGTGACAAGTACCAAATTGTTGATTGTCCGAACTCCGAGGCTCAAGCAGCCTTTAAACACATTATTCGTGATGAATGGCTTGCCTGACACCTCGACCAACAAAAGCCGAAGTCCATGGCAACCCTCACATCACTCATGACCCACTTTTGCGCATGCCAAGATAGCTGGCTAGCCCATAGCACCAACAGTACCAGTCACCCTGGCACTTCCGAAGCCAGAAATAGCAACGGCAGGCCCCAACGCAACAAAAACAAGCGTCGGAGCAGCACTGACAATGCTGATGACACGGCGGTCAACGCTAGATTCAGTGGCTCCAAACCCGGCCAGTAGAAGAAGCCATTCAAAAGAAAAAAAGACGGTTCATCTAGCCTAGACCGGATACTCGATCGAGCTTGCCAGATCCACGACACCCCTGACAAGCCTGCCAACCATACCAACAGAAGTTGTTGGGTCTTTAAACAGGCCGGTAAGTTAAACACCGAGCACACGGTGAAAGGGTCGCCTAGTGAGGATGACGACGAGGAGCCTCGCCCACCGAACACAGGGGGACAGAAGAAATTTCCTCCCGGGGTAAAAACGGTGAACATGATATATGTTACTCAGATCCCCAAGAGGGAGCGCAAGCGTGCGTTATGGGACGTATATGCGATAGAGCCAATCGCCCCAAAATTCAACCCATGGTCAGCATGCCCGATCACTTTCGATCGTAGAGACCATCTGACCAGTATCTGTCATGGAGGTTTAGCCGCATTTGTCCTCGACCCAATTATTGATGGATTCCACCTCGCGAGGGTCCTCATGGACGGTGGCAGCAGTCTTAACCTGCTCTATCAGGACACAGTTTGAAAAATGGGTATTGACTCGTCAAGAATCGAGCCCACCAAAACTACCTTCAAAGGAGTAATACCTGGTGTAGAGGCCCACTGCACGTGTTCAATCACATTGGAGGTTGTCTTCGTTTCTCTAGACAACTTCCAAAGTGAAGACTTGATCTTCGACATCTTCCCTTTCCGTAGTGGCTATCATGCACTGCTCAGACAAACTGTGTTTGCCCGTTTCAATGCGGTCCCACAATATGCTTATCTAAAATTCAAGATGCTAGGACCACGTGGTGTTATTACAGTCCATGGAATCATGGATTGCTCCCTCCGTACTGAGGAACACACCGCTGCCCTTGTAGCTGAAGTGCGGGTCGGTCTTATCAAGCCAAAGTCCACATCGACAGTCAAGCCCCCGGACCCTATCAAACGAGTCTGGACTACCCTGCAGAATGACACTCCAGCTCGTCAGGAGCTCGATTAGCAATTCGGCATCTACCTTAGCCCCAACCGAACTGCGGCATATGTATCGCGTGCACATAACTATGCACTAAAGATACCATGGGCGACGATGGAGGCATATCAAGGATAAATTCCACAATACAGCTCAACCGTACGTGGACTCTCATATCTACCTTTTCTTAACTTTGTATTTTTCCTTCCTCTCAGGTTCCCTACTACCCACATCCCCTTTTTATGGGGCCAAGGGCCCTTTTCCCATCCCCTTACGAAAACCTGCTCATTAATCCTCTCAAAGGATCTCACACCAAGGCGAAAAGCAACGCAGATGTACGCGGAGTACCTAAAAGATCTTCAGAGATCATGTCTTCCCTTCTTTAGTACATGTACACAGCTTTCCTTTGTGCTAGACATGTAAAATAGCCTCGATGGTTATAGCATTATCTGTACAAATACGTTTTGACGTATCAATTAGACTATAATGGAAACAGTTTTTCGCTCAACCTATTCGGTACTGGTTATTTGCTAATCTGTATTCCCTCTTTTTCTTTTGTCTGATTGTCATGTACACCTCGACACGACTTAAATCTCCAAGGGCTCCAATCAGCCATGTACATTCCCTAAAAATAAGATAAGTCCGAACACTTTTACAGTACAATTCGGCATCCCGAATTTAGCAGTATATGCATCGGCTCTAAATCATGTCTTGGGTCAATAGTTGGGTTGCCCGGCTCTCGTGGTTACTACCTTATGTTTTGCTTGTTCAGCTAAGGAAGTAAAGGGAGAACTAATGCCATTGTGTTTCTGGTTCATCTGGATAAACACCTCAGTAGAGAAAGCCGAAAAATGACTATCATGATGCGGCGAGAGCTGGTCAGCTATTCAGTGACTAAGTATAAATCTCTTGCAATTTTTTCTGTGTCACACGAAGGACCGGTTTTCACCTGGTCAGGCTTCTATAGCAACCAAGTTCAGATAACTGAACAATACTAGGGGCTGCACCTACATCCTTATTTGTCAAACTCCTAACGCTAAGTGAGAGTGATAAAGCCGCATAGTCTGATTGCCTAGTTCACTGCACTAACACCTCCTTCAAGGACCAAGTCGTTGGGTTAAGTGTGTTCCTGTGCTATTCCGAACACCCTGTACTATCTACATGAGGGGCTGAAGTCGACGACTCTCCAACTCTTAGATTCAATAAATGGCCGCAACGGCGGGAAAATAATTTCATATGAAACAAGAAAAAATATTATACAACAGCCTTGTTTTCACAATACAAAGTTCGGGCAACACATGTACATTCATTCAAAAATGATGTCCTTCGAACACTAGCCCTCTACAATGCGGGATCCTTAAAGGACGTCGTTGAAATACCGCTCCGGCGTACGATGCTCATTTCCTGCGGGTGGTCCCTCAGTTGCAAGATTGGTGGCATTCATCTTCGCCCACTGCACCTTGACACGGGCAAAGGCCATCCGGGCACCTTTATAGCGTCAAGCCGTGGGCAGGGATAGACTAGCCACTTCACAAGCCCAAAGTAGTGTTACCTCTTGAGCACTGCGTTGGTTTTCCCTTGAAGAGGAAATGGTCATGCAGCAAAGTAGCGTAAGTATTTCCCTCAGTTGTTGAGAACCAAGGTATCAATCCAGTAGGAGGCTCCTCAAAAGTCCGACGCACCTACACAAACAAACAAGAACCTCGCAACCAACGCGATAAAGGGGTTTTCAATCCCTTCATGGAAACTTGCAAAAGTGAGATATGATAGAGATAATAAGATAAGATAAATATTTTTGGTATTTTTATGATATAGATTGGAAAGTAAAGATTGCAAATAAAAGTTAGATGAAAACTTAGATGATAAAAGACAGACCCGGGGGCCATAGGTTTCACTAGTGGCTTCTCTCAAGATAGCATAAGTATTACGGTGGGTGAACAAATTACTGTAGAGCAATTGATAGGATGCATAGTTATGAGATTATCTAGGCATGATCATGTATATAGGCATTCACATCCTTAACAAGTAGATCGAAACGATTTTGCATCTACTACTATTACTCCACACATCGACCGACTCCTGCATGCATCTAGAGTATTAAGTTCATAAGAACAGAGTAACGCATTAAGAAAGATGACATGGTGTAGAGGGATAAACTCAAGCAATATGATATAAACCCCATCTTTTTATCTCGATGGCAACAATACAATACATGCCTTGCTACCCCTGCTGTCACTGGGAAAGGACACCGCAAGATTGAACCCAAAGTTAAGCACTTCTCCCATTGCAAGAAAGATCAATCTAGTAGGCCAAACCAAACTGATAATTTGAAGAGACTTGCAAAGATAACCAATCACATATAAAAGAATTCAGAGAAGATTCTATTATTTCTCATAGATAAATTTGATAATAGACCCACAATTCATCTCAAACACACCGCAAAAATAGTTACATCAAATAGAGCTCCAAGAAGATCGAGGAGAACTTTGTATTGAGAATCAAAGAGAGAGAACAAGCCATCTAGCTAATAACTATGGACCCAAAGGTTTTTGGTAAACTACTCACAACTCATCGGAGAGCCCTTGGAGATGATGTAGAGGCCATCCGTGGTCGATTCCCCCTCCGGCGGAGCACCGACGAAGGCTCCAAGATGGGATCTCGCAGACACAGAAGGTTGCGGCAGTGGAAATAGTTTTTCGTGGTGCTCCCCAATGTTTTCAGGGTACGGGAGTATATATAGGCGAAGGAGGTAGGTCGGTTGAGCCACGACGGGCCCATGAGGGTGGGGGGCGCGCCCACCCCCATAGGGCGTGCCGGGCACCCTCGTGGCCGCCTCGTTGACTTCTTGACGTCCACTCCAAATCTCCTGGATTGCAGTTGTTCCAAAAAGATCGCTCCTGAAGGTTTCATTCCGTTTGGACTCCGTTTGATATTCTATTTCTTCGAAACACTGAAATAGGCAAAAAAAATGCAATTCGGGTTGGGCCTCCGGTTAGTAGGTCAGTCCCAAAAATGATATAAAAGTGTAAAGTAAAGCCCATAAACATCCAAAACGGGTAATATAATAGCATGGAACAATAAAAAATTATAGATACGTTGGAGACGTATCAAGCATCCCCAAGCTTAATTCCTACTCGTCCTTGAGTAGGTAAATGATAAAAATAGAATTCTTGATGTGGAATGCTACCTAGCATAATTCTCAATGTAATTTTCTTTATTGTGGCATGAATGTTCAGATCCACATGATTCAAAATATAAGTTCATATTGACATAAAAACAATAATACTTCAAGCATACTAACAAAGCAATCATGTCTTCTCAAAATAACAAGGCTAAAGAAAGCTATCCCTACAAAATCATATAGTCTGGCTATGCTCTATCTTCATCACACAAAGTATTTAGTCATGCACAACCCCGATGACAAGCCAAGCAATTGTTTCATACTTTAGTATTCTCAAACTTTTTCAACTTTCATGCAATACATGAGAGTGAGCCATGGACATAGCACTATATGTGGAATAGAATGGTGGTTGTGGAGAAGACAAAAAGGGAGAAGATAGTCTCGCATCAACTAGGCGTATCAACGGGCTATGGAGATGCCCATTACTAGATATCAATGTGAGTGAGTAAGGATTGCCATGCAATGGATGCACTAGAGCTATAAATGTATGAAATCTCAACAAAAGAAACTAAGTGGTTGTGCATCCAACTTGCTTGCTGACGAAGACCTAGGGCATTTTGAGGAAGCCCATCATTGGAATATACAAGCCAAGTTATATAATGAAAAATTACCACTAGTATATGAAAGTGACAACATAGGAGACTCTTTATCATGAAGATCATGGTGCTACTTTGAAGCACAAGTGTGGAAAAAAGATAGTAGCATTGTCCCTTCTCTCTTTTTCTCTCATCTTTTTTTCTTCCCTTTTTTTCTTTCTCTCTTTTTTCTCTTTCTTCCCTTTTTTCATTGGCCTTTCTTTTTATTTTATTTATTTGGCCTTTATTTTTTTCCCTTTTTTATTAAGTCTGAAGTCTCATCCCGACTTGTGGGGGATCATAGTCTCCATCATCCTTTCCTCACTTGGGACAATGCTCTAATAATGAGGATCATCGCACTTTTATTTACTTACAACTCAAGATTACAACTCGATACTTAGAATAAAATATGACTCTATATGAATGCCTCCGGCAGTGTACCGGGATATGCAATGAATCAAGAGTGACATGTATGAAAGAATTATGAAGGTGGCTTAGCCACAAATACGATGTCAACTACATGATCATGCAAAGAGCAATATGACAATGATGATGCGTGTCATAATAAACGGAACAGTGGAAAGTTGTATGGCAATACACTACCAAAAAAGACACATCCGTGACATTTTGGGCTGAATGAAAAAAAATTCTGTCATACATATGACACTTCTACGATGATAATTGTGACAAAACCCGGTATCATCATAGATGTGGTGGGCTCCTACTTCTATGACAAAAAAACATGACAGAAAATGGGCTTTTCATCCTGGGCGGGCCGGAGACGCAGCTGCATGACATTCTTTGGGCCGTCCATGACGGAAAAAACCATGGTAGAAGCGAGAGGGTGGAAAATTTCGGCGTGTTGCCGGTTACGGTGGGAGGTCGGGGCCTGAGAGATGCGCGTTTCTCTTGTATGTACGCGCGTGTGTGTGAGGCGTTGGCTCTAACTGAACCCGAGCGAGGCGTTGGGCTCTAACTCAACCCGAGCGATTGCACTGCAGGCTACGCGTTACTGAACCCAAGCGATCGATCGATGGCTGTTAACTGAACCCGATGGAGCGATTCCTTCGCTACTGCTGCTAACTGAAGCCGATCGATGCTGCCTCTGGGATGAACAGTGAGCGTTGCGGGGGTGGATTGGATGAACAGTGAGCGGTGACGTTGCCTCTGGATGAACAGGAACCCGTGGTGTAGAGGGCTGGATGAACAGTAGACGCTGGAGGGGTGGCCGTGGAGGGGTGGTTGAACAGGACCCCGTGGTGTGGAGGGCTGGATGAACAGTAGACGGTGGAGGGGTGCCCGTGGAGGGGTGGCTAAACAGTAGCCGGTGGAGTAGCGCAAGGTGGAGGCTCGATGAACAGGAGCCCGTGGAGGCTGGAGGAGGTCGACGGTAGCACGTGGAGGCTGGAGGAGGTCGACGGTGGAGATGAAAAGTATCCCATGGAGTCCCATTTTGTGGTACGCCACACCCCTCCCGATGAACAGGACCCCCGTTTCGACCGTAGCGCTCCAACACAAGTCCGTTTCGTCCGTTTTGCGGTTCGCCACACCCCTCCCCATTAACAGGACCCCCATTTCGACCGTAGGTGGTCCGTTTCATTCGTTTTGCGGTATGCCACACCCCTCCGGATCAACAGGACCCCCGTTTCGACCGTATGAGTTCCGTTTCCTCCGTTTTGCGGTACGCCAGACCCCTCCCGATGAACAGGATCCCATTTCGAACGTGGCCGGTCGAACACAAGGCCGTTTCCTCTGTTGTGCGGTACGCCAGGCCTCATTTCCATCGCCTGTTCCGTCCAAGCCCTCCCGATGAACACGACAACACATTCCGTTCCGACCCAGCCGGTTGGCTCCCACGCGTTCTGTTGCCTCCCGATGAACACGACGCATTCTGTTGTCATCCCATGAACACGACGACGACGATGTTTCCCTGTTCCAACCCAGCCATGTATGTATGCGCGAGTAGGCGTTTGAGACCCTGACCGTATGTACGTATGTGGCCGTATTTTCTTTCTTGGAACCTTGCCTTTGTACGTACGTGTACATGCTACGTGCGCGCCTCTACTACGACACGTGCGCCCCTCTACATCTACGACACGTGCGCGCCTCTACATCGACCTGTATGTACATACACCTTCGCGACCAGAATGACAACGCTACATACGCTTCGACCAGGTGGGTCTCGACTGTTAGGCACTTCCTTGCCTGCGAATATGTAGCTGGTGGATCCCAGCAGTCAGGGAGGTGAATTGTTTTTTTTGCCCAGACGCACTTCCTTGCATGCTAATGTGTAGCTGGTGGGTCCGAGCAGTCAGGGGGGAAACGTTTTTTTCACGAAATATGGTGGCCCGTCTGGTGGGTCACTGCTATTAGGTGGAGGATTAATTATTTTGCATGTAATAAGGAGGCACTTCCTTGCTGCGGCCGTGGACCCAGCTATCAGCCTCTCCACATATAGTCCACGTCCGATGGAAGTCGGTCGTTGACCACATTGACCACGCCATGCCGAGAGCACCACGGAGGTGGACGACGGCAAGGCTTAGGAAATGGACGATGCGGAGCCGGGGAAGATGCGGCAGTGGATGCCCACGTGGAGGGGAGTATGACTGTACGAGGGTTTACTATTTCGTCTACCGTCGCCGGAGAATAACAACAGGTGTGGGTGGGTAGAGGGATGGCTAGGCCAGTGATGGGAGTACGGTGGGCCAGTGAGGCCTGCGCAACAGCACAGCCGGCCGCGGGGAGGAGGGAGCAGGCAGTCCCGCCGGTGCTTGTTTGAGTGGCTGGAGCAGGAAGAGCAGAGACTGAAGAAGCACAACGGCCGTTGGATGGCCATCCAACAGTCACTGCTTGTGCGTCAACCTTTTTTTAGAAAAGCCTCAGATCTGTGGAAAACGGCATACAACCCATCTGCCATTATTTTTAATAATTTACAGCCCATTTGCTAATTCTTAAGGTTTTTTTTGGAGCCCACATTGTTTTTGTTAGCATTACGGCCCATATTGTGGCCAAGGTTAAAAACTTATACGAAATTTTGCATATTTCGATGTGGTCCGAATTGTTTTTAATCCCAAAATTTTGACTCACATTCAAACTGATTTTAAAAATAAATGTATATCAATATAAAATCCAACAAATTCTCCACGCATAAAAATTAATGTAATTTAAAATCTTGAAATGAAAAAAAAGATATTTGAGACTAATTGTCGGTTTGATGTGTTTTAAAAATGTACAGTGCATTTCTCATTACTGATGGGCCATTTTCTCGGCCAGCCGAATGAAAGCTCTCCTCATCTTGAAAGATTTGTAGCCCAACAGGCCTGACAAAGTGACTTACTTGGCAAATCACAAAAAAATTGGGCTGTGGCCGTGGACCCAGCTGTCAACCTCTACACGTACAGTACTGTCCCGATGGAATGTCGTTGACCACATTGACCACGTCGCGCCGAGAGCACCAAGGTGGTGCACGACGACGAGGCCTAGGAAGGGGACGACGTAGAGCCGGGGAAGATGCGGCAGTGGATGCCCACGCGGAGAGGAGTACGAGGGTTCACTGGTTTGGCTCTGGTGTGAGGCTGCCTTTGCCGCAGGGCCTGGCTATCGGTGGGAGTAGTAGGGGGCGATGAGGCTTCAACTGCAGCACAGCCGGCCACTGGAGGCAGGAGCAAGCGGTCTCCCCGGCGCTGGTTTGGGCCGCTGGTGCAAGAAGAGCAGCGATTCAAGAAGCAGCAGGACCGTTCGATTCAAATCCAATGGTTACTGCTGCTAGAATTGTTTGTTGACTAACTTGACAAGCCTTGCGTACGCGTCAACGTAGTAGGCCCACAGGTCAGCCTCCCAACCGGTGCGCCCCAGATGTCAGTGGGAGGAATCATTTTTTTCGCGTAATAAGGAGGCAGTTGATTGCGTGCGGCCAGGCCAGCGGAGGGAGTAAGGTGGGCCAGGGAAGCCTGCGCGGCATCACAGCGGGCCACAAGAGGAGGTAGCAGAAGTCCCACCAGCGCTAGTCTAGGAGGCTGGAGCAGGCTAGAATCGTGTGTTCACTGACAAAGCCTTGCGTAAACAAGTCAGCCTCGAAATCTATGACGTCTACATCCCATTTTCTATTATTTTTATAATTTTTACTCATTTTCTAATTCATATGGAATTTATTGCAGCCCGTTTTCCATTTTGAGAATTGCCGGCCATTTTCTGGCCAGTACCAGGGTCAAAAAATTAACTAAATATCTGGGAAATTTTTGCTGGGGAACGAAATATTCTTAATCCAAAAGTTAATAGCCATACTAAAACAAATTTAAAAATAAGTTAGTACTATGTCATGTTACATCCAATGAAATACGTATAAGATATCAGTGAAGAACAAAATTCAAAAATAAAACTAATATCCCATTTGCTCGTCTTGAAAGATTTCCAACCCAGTAATTCGGAGAAAACAAATAGGCCTAGCTTGGGTATTCTTCAAAATGAAATACTGGGCTTCCTATTTTCCCAAAGAACTAATGCATGAGCATTTAGCTTTATTTATTTATTTACTTTTTTATGTTTAGGGGACCATGAGCATGTACCTGGGCCGGATTCATGTGAGAGCGTCCCTTCCAGTTAATTATGGGCTTCTCTATTGGGCCTTCATCAGTGGGCTGCATGTTATCAACAAGTGGAAAATGTGTTCCGTACGAAAAATAGTATGAGCTACGTACGGTACGGGGCACTATAGGATCAAACCATGCAACGACTTCCAAAACATTGTGTTTGTCATTCTAACAACACATTTATATTCAACCAACAGACAAAATATACTACTAATTGTACATTGAAAACAGCAGCAGCAGCAACCTGGGCTGGGGGTGCAACCGAAGCAGTAAGCAGGCCAGAAGAGTGAAGACGCAACTCTCTCTTCCAAACCAAACATCAGCCATAATTACAAAAGGGCTACCAAAAAAGAACAAGTGTATGCATCAAACTAAATGAAAATCCTACTACACCAAGTGTACGCATCTAACTAACTGGCTCAGTTAGACGTTACTATTTATTAAGCTGCGGAGATTGGCTGACGGCTTGAACCAGATGGGTGCCTGACGAGGGAAACTCCAGCCAGCAGGTCGAAGTGTGATACTTGTGACCCTCTCTCCTACTTTGGGTTGCAGAGCGTGGCAGCACATATCAGGGTATGGTGCATGCAGAGACGCATGGTACGCTGTGTACACATAGTTTTGCCTGATGAACAAACCACGCTGCCATCATGATCCTTGCCGTCGGTTATCTCCTACTTAATCGGATAATTCAGTCCAACAAACAGAGAGCGTGTGCCAAGGGTACTTACCAGCCTCCAGTAAAAAATTCCTAAAAGCCCAGAGAAGCTGGGATCCTGCTCAAAGACCTTGCAGTGACTGTGATTGTATTCCGCGAAACAACACGTCCGGTATGTGCGAACCATCATCAATCTTTCACCGTCGTCTGATCGAGCCAGGAACCACCTGCAACTGCCATGCCGCTTTTCTTTGAAAGGTTCTGGGATTAGGAAGGGTAGGGACCCCAGGCGGCCTACAACATGTTATGAGTATGAATATTTTTTTAGTAAATGTTGACAGTAATATAAGAAAGCCATCATGATATCATAGGAAAGTAACATACTGCTGTAACAGCCATTTGTAGCGATGACTGGAGTAGGCCAGCAATACATCCAGCCATAGAAGGAGTCGACAGCGTAAATGAAGCCATTGTGTTCAATGGCATTAGAGAACCATGGAGGATGTATGATCCTGCGATGGACATGCAGATTTATCCACTTACTGCAGTGACCTGTCAAATAGGCGAGACTACGGTTGAAGAACACAATTAGCCTGAAATCTTTATAATTCCCAGATCTTGTGGGAACTTGGCAGATTACAACCTTGAGCAAATCAAACTTGGTATCATGTTGGCTACTGTAAGATTCCGAGTATTATGTGCCGCGGTGCCAAAGCAGTGCAGTGTTAATCGAAGGAAGGGGGATCAATCGCCGGGTGTAGACCTCCACGAGCATCCAGCTGCCGCGACCATCAACGAGCACCATCCAAGACGTGTTCATGCCGACCTAGTACATACCGTTAATGTAGCTAAGGCTGACGGGGATCGGATCGCAGTGAAGGGGGTTGATGCTCGCCACCCTATGATCGTTATGCTGCGTGACACGCCGTTTCTGAAGATCAGGTGGCATCAGCAAGAAAGGAGCTGGCTTAAAAAGCTCCGGCCTGAGGGCTTTGAGTAAACGGTACAGCCCCGACGAGCACGCGGCGAGCGGCATCGTACAGAGATTGTCCACACGCGAAATAATGAGCTTGATTACCTCTGTGGGGTGCGAATTCCAGCCACTCTTTCCGCGGACGCTTCTCGGTTCTGCCATTGTTAGTGCTTGGGTTTCGGACGAGGGGGGGAGGCGCCTAGCGGGGATGGAAGGTTGGACGAGATTATGTGCGGACAAAGATGGAGAAGCGAATATGTGCTGCAGGAAGTGGACAGGTGATGATGACTACAGCATGCCGCTTGACTTACGAGACACATACCAGCATCGTAGGGTCATATCGATGCCAGACAACTTGCTTGAGTGATCACAGTACTGGTACTCCCTACAGTACCTACTACAGTACTATGCCCTAGCTTGCTAGAGTAGAGTTGGAAAGTAGGACTCTGCTCTACTACTAGCACCGGAGGAGTAGTATATTCTAATCTAAAATAGTTACAAACTTCGATGCCCGATCGTGGAACGACTATGAACTGTGCTCAAAGACCATGTCTACGTGGTGTTTGGACTTATATGCAAAAAATAGCAAGATGCCCGTGCATTGCACGACACACCATCATCACCAACTCGGTTTTTTCTCTACTCCTACTCCTTAAAAGACTCAGTTGGTGATGATGGAGGCGAGGAGGCGTGTTCAGCCGGGCGTGCAGCGGACGGCGTAGCACTATTCGATTTGTTATAAAAAAAGTGCTTGTAGAGATAGAGACATAGGGAGGAGCACGAGGTAAGGCCTGATCTGTAAATGTGGAGATAGGTGCGGGTATATTTTGTAAAATTGTCATCATTGGCTTTATATCCGTCAGATATAGATCGGATGGTCTATATTACAAGATGGCAGGCAAACCATCATCACCAACTCAGTTTTCTATAAGAGTAGACATATATGGATATAGATAGATAGAGACTAGGGAGTACTAGTAAGGACACCATCTACTGCTTCGTGTGCTACTCCTGCGCTCCATTCGGCGACCGCAACGTCCCCTACAGCCACTCCCTCCTGCGCTCCATTCGGCGGGCGCTATTAAAATCTGGGGAGCGCACTCTCGTGACTGCTGGCAGCCACGACTTCACCGACGACGACTTCTTCCCCAACCTCGGCAACCTCTTCCTCAATGACATGGGCGACAACCTCAATGCCAACGGTGTTGCTCCCGTTGCACCGTATGTGTTTCTGTCCTTCCAGTTTGAAATCATGGTAGAATTCATGTTTCTTCTTTGTATCCTACTACTATGCTAGTCCACATGATTAGTTTCATCTCTGTTATAGCCGTCATGATTTATTTTGTGCTTATCCGGATTAAATCTCGTAGTAACTTGCTCACATATTCAACGGGTGCAACATCCCCTACAGCCACTCTCGTTTCATGGACGGCCTGGTCGATGCCTCCAAGGAGCCCTTCGTCCACTGCTATGAGTGCCCGATGCCATTTTGTGGCTCGCCGGCGGACATGGTGCATCACCTCAGGGATGCGTGCAGCAGTCATTGCTGGCCCTTGGCAGAGAAATCAAGTACAACAGGTGCTACCAGTTCACCATGCCGGAGTCGCTGGAGGATAACCGCCGCCTGCTAGTCTCGGAGGAGGACGACAGCGTCTTCCTCTTGATCGTGGGCACCGGTGAGGCCCGCGTAGGCCACCGGCCCGTCTTTGTAGCGTGCATGAGGGGCGTCGCCGCTGACACTGACACTAACATGAGGCAGATGTACGGGTGCAAGGTCAATGTTACTACTCCTCCGGGTCACGTGGGCGGCGAAACCGGCCTCATCGGACAGACTTGGAATCTGAGGAGCTGGGTCTATCCCGCCAATGTGGACTTGGAAAACCCATGGCATCCGTTCTATCCTGTACCCGCCGACTCGGTGCATGGGGACTCCAAGGAGGTTCACCTGGACATACGCATTATCAAGTGCACTTAGAAAACATGTAGTGTGTGTGTGGGCGCTTATGGCCCGTTTCTTTGCCGCTTTTGATTCTATAAGCTTGTCGTTCAACTTGACTGGCTTTCGCCGCAGTCCTTCCTTTGAACTGCTCCTCTCAGTGAGCTGATGTAAGACACTTTGGGTTTCATTTGATAATGGAACCGGGGAGGAGCCTCCCTGTTCTTCTAAAAAAATACGCATTATCAAGTTAAATGTTGATCATTAGTCTTCGCTCAATGTAATCCGTTGTCTAAGCATGTGGAGACTTCCATGCAGGATCTTGCTCTATTGGAGTATCGCGCATGAATAAAAGTGTATTCGTTTATGGTTTAGTCTAGAATCTTCCATGTATGAAGTTTTACTACAGTACTGGTGAAAGACTTACGATGAACCATTTCTTACATCTCCTCTGCCCCCTTGCAAGTCATCCTGATTTAATCCCTCCGTCTAGGTGTATAAGGTCATGGTTAATATTACTTAATAGTATAGCCAACTGTTGACTATAAGAAAGTCCCACGTCATCTGTAGCCAACATGTATAACAATCGATACTCAAAAACTAATTCTTAAAGAACATTTCTTGCAAAGCACAATAAGTGTTATTTCTTCACAAGTTTTGGATGCAGGTTGAACAGTTGAACGCTTTTGTTTGCAAAAGATACCTTTTTATCTAAATCACCCAGATGTTTATGAGCTCTAGAGATGAGATAATATCCGAAGAAACCTATCAATACCCGTTACACATGTGATGACCCCCACATCCTTTGTCAAAATAAACAACTCCCCGATCAATGCATTTCACTCTTCTGTACGACCAAAAATTGAACTAACATTATATATAGTACGATAAATAATGATGCATGTCACCTAAAATTATATCATTCAAAACTATGTTCAAATACAAATCCAACGATATAGTTTTTGTTGACATGCACTAACATTTTGTCAGTTAAATCTTCAGTCAAATTCAATGGGGGACTAATAAACCACGACCGATGTAGTACAAGTGTAGAGGGTGGCGCTGCACGGGAGTCTCACCTCTCACCTCGCTCGTGGCACGGCAGTAAAGCCGTCATATCACAAAACCCAACCAGTCCCAGTAATAAATGGCCTGGTAAAATAAACGGACAAGCAACCATCACATCGCTTCGTCTTTTTTGCATTTCATCTCTCTGCATTTACTTTCTCTGGTTAATCTCCCACACTCGATCCCTAGCTACTACTCCTAGGGCTAGTTCTTTTGGCGGCTTCCCCAGCTTTTCCCACAAGACTAGTCACAGTGGAGAGTAACAATAAGGCGCCTCACTCATTTATTTGGGCTTCTAAACTACTACTCCGTCCTGGTTTATTCCTCACCATTGTAATTTGTGCTAAATTTTGACCAAAGATTTAACTGATAAAATGTTACTCAAAACACTTAGGCGCGGTGCATCTAGGTGTGTAAGTCATCTTACAAAAACCAAATAATCCCAAAACACTTAGGCATGGTGCATTAACTTCTACCTCGTTTCTTGTTTCTTGACATATCAACCAATAAGAGATAAAGAGTGTGCATGCTTTTAATGACTTGAGATATCAAACACGACATGCAATGATTAGTTCATTGCATGCAATACTATTAATTAGCAAATAAACATTAACGTTTCTTGTTTTCTGCTCCTCCTTGGTCACGGTGCATAGAGAAATAACCATAGAGAAGGAAGCTAAAAGTAAACAATCAAACGAGCATTTTTGCATTTGTTTTGCATTGAATCGTTTCACAAGCTTGACTAGTGTTGTTTTTCTACTTTTACAAAAACCGCATCGTAATGTTCAAACATGCATTTGCACGTACATAAGTAATAGTAGTACTCCCTCCGTCTAGGTGTACAAGTCTTCCCTCCTTCTTGGTCACCGTGCACAACCAAAGATGACTTATTGACCTGGACGGAGGGAGTAGCACAGTCTGCAAGCATATATCAAGAGAGACTTGTAGTCCGATAGTATATAGTAAAGTTTGTGCTATATGCACGTACTTGCAAAATGCGTAATAATACACAACATTTCCAAAATTTCCGTTTTACATACTTAATTAAGGACGCTAAAAATTGTTGAACGTTCGAGATTTATCATTTGCGTCCCAAAACTAATGAGATCGCCTTATGAAACAAAAATTATACTCCTCCTAAAAGCCACGGCGCTTGCAGGAGCACTTGCGGCGGGCCACGAGTGCCCTGGTGCGTGGCCGTTTCCCAGCGCGCTGACACAACGCCTCTTCCTTAGCTTCGCAACTCATGAGGTGATGATTGGCGGCTTGCCGGCGGGCGAGCGCGATCTCACCGGTGTGGTGATCTGGCACCAACAGGTACTCCTCCTGGCTAGAAGCGTGCAGCTGGTCCACGTACCGCCAAGCGTAGATGAGGCGCTTGGGCCTAACTGCATTCAGGGCGTCAGCACGGGCGTCCTCCGCCACTCTCACGGCCCTCGCACGAGCCTTCTGCCAAAGAACCAATTGCTTGACTCTCTCGGACGCGACATAGATCTCCTAGAAAGCTTGTTGCGCGGTGCGCTTCTCTTCCTCGGCCATCTTCTCCGCCTCTATTTTGGCGCGCTCTGCTGGAGGCAAAGCCTCCCACAAGGCGACATCCATTTCTTTCCAAACTCCTCAAGGCTGGGGGGCTCGGCGGGCGGCGCGGCGTTCTCCTCGTAGCGGGGAGTCGACATGTCCTCCGACGCGCGTGCTGTCGAGATTGAGAACGCCGACACGTCCACCTCGACGCGTCGCGGCGAGGAGTGTAACACCGACGCGTCCTCCTCGACTAGTGGTGGCGAGGAACGGAATGGCGACGCATCGCGTCGTGGCGAGGAGCAGAACACCGACGCGTCCTCCTCGACTAGTGGCGGCGAGGAGCGGAACACCGACACGTCCTCCTCGACTAGGGGCGGCGAGGAACGGAAAGGCGACGCGTGACCGTCTGCACGGTGCAGTGAGGGGCTCCTAGGGCTTGGGAGGGGAGATTCCATGGTGGTCGACATGAGAGGGAGGGGGAGGAGATAGCGATGAACGTGAACGTGAGGGGGAGGAGGTAGCGATGTCGTGGGAGGCGCAGTATTTATAGCGATCAATGGCACACCTACGTAAGATATGGACTGAGCTGCACTTACTTAACTGTAGGTCCAGTTGCGTCACTGACACGTGGGCCAGTACACTGCTGGGGCCGTATGTTAGTGACCCAATACACCAGAAGTTAAGTAAAAGCTACATGAGCATATTTGTTGGAATAAATTACGGGGGAGCGAAAGGGTGGAAATATTGCTAGTCACAACGGATTGGACGAGCGTGGGGGGAGGAGAGTCATGCATGCAGATTTTTTTCACACGGGATGGAGTGGTGGGACCGCCGGAGGGAGAAGGAGAGTTTGGCAGGCATATTGTTTCCACACATGGAGAGGAAATGATTTGGACAAAAATGGGCTTCCTGCAGGTATGGGGAACGGTGCATAATAAGTCATCTTGCATGCCGGGCTAGATATAGTCTCAAGTCATTAAAAACATACACGCCCCACACATGTTCATATTTCAAGGTGCACGAAATTATTTCATGCGATGATTAAGGCTGGCCATCATGGTGGTATCTTAGCTGGTATCATGCACACGGGAATAGCAAACATGTTGATGTGGCAAAGAATTAAAGAAGAGAGAGGTTGTTAGACTAACTAGTGTTCATGCATGCATTGGTAAACACATTTTTTGTGAAGAACGACATCATTAGTTGAGTACTTTTGCAGACTTCAAAAACTATTCCACCGCCTCTACTATCTTGCTAAGTGTAGGTGAAATTTTTGAGTCGAGCCCTTTAAACTAGAAGGGAGGTAGTGGTACTCTACTAGCTAGGTGTGTAAGTCATCTTACAAAAACCAAATAATCCCAAAACACGTAGGCGCGGTGCATTAACTTCTACCTCGTTTCTTGTTTCTTGACATATCAACCAATAAGAGATGAGGGTGTGCATGCTTTTAATGACCTGAGACTATCAAACATGACACGCAGTGGTTAGTTCATTGCATGCAATACTATTTAATTAGCAAATAAACATTAATGTCTCTCGTTTTCCCCTCCTCCTTGATCACGGTGCACAGCCTAAGATGACTTACTCACCTAGATGGAGGGAGTATCAACATTCACAATGTCAAATCAATATTTTTACACTCATTATAAAACGTAGTTCTTATACTCATTATAATCAGTATTCTAGATATTGATATTTTTAGTATAAATTTGGTCGTGGGATTTTATTGATGCATGTCAAAGCATGGAGGAAGTGAAGCTTAGGGCTTGCATTGCGGGTCTCTACATAGGTATTTCTCTTCATAATCCTGTAATTTTAGAGACTGGTTGCGCTTTTGTGGTAGCGTCTCTTGCATCGGGGGACTATGACAGGTCTGCTATGCATGACCTAAAGAAGAAAGCGTTGAGCATCTCGAAGTGGATCAACAATCTTCAATTGTCAAAGATTAGCCGTTCGGCTAATAAGGGGGGCACACTTAATCGCTACGTATAGCTTTGACAATAGATTAGATGGTATTCTTGTAAATAGCGTACCGCCCTGTGTGGTGAATATTTTATCGAATGAGTGTACTGGTGTGGCTGGTTAATTAATATAAAGTGGTGTTTAAAAGAAGTATATATTTGGTCAAACCCTTTGCAAACGGTTGACGGGAGTAAAAAGGACCAGAGGGAGTATCATGCATGCGGAGTAGGCAAAAAAATTGCTCATTTTTGGACGGTCGAAGTCTCAAAGGGCGCGACCGCGCGAGGGAGGCGAAGGTCATGGGAGGCGCGACAGTTTACGGAATTAAGTGATGTTACATCCACGCGTCGGCATGGCGTGCGAACAGCCCGAAGCTATACTGTCAAGCCTACGATATGGGTCTAGTAGACATGACGTCTAGTGGGTCCCGCATAGTTCTCGATAACTCTTTGGGGGCTTGCAGCCGTTTATCCAGCGGGCAAGCCAGCAACCCCACGCCGTTCGCACGCCCTACTTGTCCCCGTCTTCTACCTCACAACAGTTCGCTCCCAGTCGTCCCGTCCTTTCACATTAGTTCGCTCCCAGTTTTTGCGGGGTACAACAGTTCAACTTCTCCTAACCCTCCTCCAAAATCCATGGCCTCCCAAATCTCCATGGTCGCCGCTGAGTTCCAGGTTAGAGACATCACCGGCGATCAGTTCATCGTCATCTACACACGTGGATCCGTGATGGTGAAAGCATGGCTTGCTCGCTTCCTACTCATGTTCAACAGTTCAACGGATGAGTGGGTCGCTGGGCTAGATGTTGAGTACACCACAGTCCTGGGACGAGAGAAGGATCTAAAGGATGAAGAGAGGAAGAAGCCCGCCGTGATCCAGGTTTGCATACATAACATTTGCTTGGTCTACCACATATGCCATGCCAATGTTGAGTGCCAGGATTTTAAGAACTTCCTCAAGGACAAAAGAGTGAAATTCGTTATTGTAGGCTTTAAGAACGACAAAGAAGTCCTGCGTCGGATAGGTCTCGTCGTAGGACATCCCTTCGATCTCCAGAAGGCAAGCCTGGTGTCCTCCTCTCAACCTTCAATGCTGACCCTAGCAGCAGCCATGATTGATCCTTCGTACGCTAAACTGAAGAAACCTCATCACGAGTTTCATCATGCATGGGAGTGGAAGACATTAGATGAAGATCACATCTTGTACGCATCAATGGATGCCTACCTTTGTTTAAATATCTACATGGGTTGGATGAAGAAGCAGAGCCCAGTGTTCGGTTCAAACAAGGAAGCGTCGGCGAAGCGGCAAAGAGGAATAGGAAGAGGGACGAGGACGAAGTCGAGGACGTGGACTCGGACTTCGAGTAGGTGGCAGTGCCATCGCTCATGCTGGTTCTACTGCAGTGTCAAGCTGACTAGTTGCTTAGTTTATTTTCAAGGGTGTGTTGTGCTGATGCCCCAGCAGAACTATGTTTATGTCCTTTCTTGTTATTTGAAGTGTTTAGTACGTAGAGTAGTACTAGTACTATGTCTTACTACTGTTCTTCTTGCAATTGGTACTACTGCTCGTACCTTCGTGTTCCCACTGTACATAATACGTTCGTACTAGTAGTATAATTTGGGTCAGTCGATTTGTCAAAGAAGTTCGACGGAGCGAAGGAGGAAGACGGCAGAAGAGGTGGAAGAAGCCCTTCTAGCCATCCATGTTCCATCAAACGGCTCACATGAGTCGACTGACCCGGATTGCTCCTTCAGATTGCAGGATCCACGTGGCATTCAAGGTCTCGAAGGTAGATTCCGCGTCCGCACCCGGTTTGCGGGCTCAACGTGCGCGCGACCGGCTTCCGCCATGACAGCCACCATGCGCACCTCCTCCGTGCGGGCGGAGACGACAATGACACACTAGTTCCTCCTCGCTGGCATGCTGGAGCACGCGCTCGTCCTCCTCTTTGTACGCTGCGTGCATAGATGCGGCTCCACCAGCTGCTCGCATGCTTGGCAGCGCGGCAGCATGGCGAAGAGGGACTGTAGACGATGTGAGCGGGCGAGCCTTCGGCTTCATGGCATAGGGATGGCGGCGACACGGCGGTGATGGGCGAGAAATTGTTGGCCGGAGCAGGCGGGCGCCGGCATGGCAACGGCGGCGGCGGCATATTGATGAGCGCACGTATGGGAGCTTACTTTAGTTTTATATGAGGTTGGTCAAACTTAAAAGAAAACCATACTAGTACACGTAAACATTGGACTTAGCCAGCGCTTTTATTATTTATTTTTTGAAGTTAGTACCATAGCCACAATACGGAATCCTGTGCAAGCGCGTGAACCATGGCCGCGCTTTCGATCGAACGATGCGTCACCGTGTCGCGCTCGAAGGACATCCACCGACCCTTTTTGTGTGTGTGAAAACAATCCTCGAATATTACTCAACTTCTTTTCCTGGGAAAGTTCTTGATGCTGCCATATTTCCATATATTTGAATTTGGCTCCAGTTTGAGTTTATTTGGATTTGGAAGTTTTAGGTGTGCCCTAGTTTTTTTTATTACTTATTTTGTGTGTGTGACTGAGAGAGAACGTGTGTATGTGTCCATATGGGTGTTGTGGCGGAAGGGCAATGTGGAGACGGTGTGCGTGTGATACAGACATAGAGAGGTGTGAATGCGCAAACGATCATGCATGAGTGAGACATAGACAGATGCCGATATGTTGTGTATACATGAGAGAACAGTCTTCTAGTTTACTTGTGTGTGTGTGTGAGAGGGAGAGAGAGGGAGAGAGAGAGAGAGAGGAGCATCCGTAACACAACAACCATCTCTCTCAATTCGTCCGTCCCTCGCACGATTGCATGCAACATATGCATCAACGCGCACATTTTGACACCCTCACTCGGCCCCTGCCCACCTCAAGGCCCGCGCAATCTCTTCGTGAATACCCATTGCTCTCCTTAGGTTTGTTTTTGCTCAATATCTGACACACACACACACACACACAGAGAGACACACACACACACACACACGCATGCATGCAGCACAACACCCACACACTCCCCCGAGCACACAATTCATCCCCATCCAAGGTTATACGGCGACCACTCTCGCTTGTGCTTCTTTGCACCCCAACATGCACAACATCTCAATCTTCAAAGAGGGCATCGAGCAGATCGAAGACGGCGACCACACCGCGCTAGAGAATGCGGGGTCATTTGGAAGCAGGGTGATGTGATGACGGCTGACTGACTCCTCCCCCCCACCCTCTCTCTCTCTCTTGCACAAAATTACCAATCCCTCCGTCCCCCGCACAAAATTGTCAATCCCTCAACCCATGAGATCCTTCCCCTCTCGTCCATGTTTTTCCAGCTCTCTCATCAAACATGTTGTCTCTTCTCCTTCCACGTATACAGAATCACGTATATTACATGTCTCCATCTTTCTCACAGACCTAACTTCTCTCTCTCTCTCTCTCTCTCTCTCTCTCTCCGTGTGTGTGTCTCGTTAGGTTTGTCTCGTACTCTCTTGTCCACATACATACAATCTTTCCCACCCTATCTGCTCCATCTTCAAAAGCTCTCTCTGCACGTTTTATTCACACAATGGGATATGTAAAAATGTTGCTTCTATAATGGCTGATGTAGAGTTTTGGTTTTTTTTGTTGCATCCTACAAAGTAATAACTATGAAATGCATTTAGATTCTCATTTGACTGGGATTATGTGAGTTTGAGCATGTTGTGAAGTACTATAGACCTTGTATACATCTTGGGATTCGACAATGATTGTAACTATTGAATTGTATAGACCATTACATTCGAAGTCAATAGCCTAATATATTTATTTCACAATTTCAACAAATGATTAGTTCACTACAAACTAAGAAAACAAATGTGTACTCCCTCCGTTTTTATTTAAGTCCGCGTATTAGGTCAAAGTCATGTTTTGTAAACTCTCAGAAAGCTTATAACAAAAAATATTAACATATACAATAACAAATAAATACCATTAGATTCATTATTGAACGTACTTCCACATCATACATATTTGTTATGGTAAATATTTATATTTTTATATAAACTTGGTCAAACTTTAGGAAGTTTGACTTCGGTCAAACCTAATATGCAGAGCTTACTACTACTACTCGCTAGTTGCTTAGCCGAATCACTCAACACGCCACACGGGGAGTCCAGTGTCACAAAATTTTGAGGTCGGCGGGAAAATCTCCCGCGACCCTGATTCGAGCAGTGGGAAGTTACCATCATAGCCTTCGGAACAGGCCTATGTACAATGCTTGGTAGGGGGCTGTTTTCGTAACTTTAGGTTCACCCTACCCAGTCAGCCCCACCCCGGCACCCAGAGTAGTACACCTGAATACTCCCCATTTTCTATCCCCACCGCAAAATAGACTTCTCCACGGCACCGCAGCCTTCGTGCTCCTCCCCTTTACATCGGCGCACTCGTCCACCGCAGTGCATTGATGCGTCTCCAACGTATCTATAATTTTTGATTGCTCCATGCTACTTTATCTACTATTTTAGACAATACTGGGCTTTATTATCCACTTTTATATTATTTTTGGGACTAACCTATTAACCGGAGGCCCAGCCCAAATTTGTTGTCTTATGCCTATTTCAGTGTTTCGAGGAAAAGGAATATCAGACGGAGTCAAAACGGAACGAAATCAACTGGGGAAGTTAATTTTGGAAGGAAACCAACCTGATGGGCTTGGAGTGCACGTCGGGGGATTCCCGGGCTGCCCATGAGGGTGCCCCCCCTGGGCGCGCCCCCCTACCTCGTGAGCACCGATGTACCCCCTGGACCCATATATACCTACGTACCATAAAACTTCCAGAACAGAAGATAGATCGGAAGTTCCGCCACCGCAAGCCTCTGTAGCCACCAAAAACCAATCGGGACCCTGTTCCGGCACCCTGTCGGAGGGGGATCCGATCACCGGAGGCCATCTTCATCATCCCGGCGCTATCCATGACGAGGAGGGAGTAGTTTACCCTCGGGGCTGAGGTATGTACCAGTAGCTATGTGTTTGATCTCTCTCTCTCTCGTGTTCCTCTATGGCATGATCTTATTGTATCCCAAGCTTTGCTATTGTAGTTGGATCTTATGATGTCTCTCCCCCTCTACTCTCTTGTGATGAATTGAGTTTCCCCTTTGAAGTTATCTTATCGAATTGAGTTTTTTATGAGAACACTTGATGTATGTCTTGCCGTGATTATCTGTGGTGACAATGGGATATCATGTGCCACTTGATGTATGTTTTGGTGACCAACTTGCTGGTTCCACCCATGAACCTATGCATAGGGGTTGGTACACGTTCTTGACTCTCCGGTAGTAGCTTTGGGGCACTCTTTGAAGTACTTTTATGTTGGTTGGATGAATCTGAGATTGTGTGATGCATATCATATAATCATGCCCATGGATACTTGAGGTGACAATGGAGTATCTAGGTGACATTAGGGTTTTGGTTGATTTGTGTCTTAAGGTGTTATTCTAGTACGAACTCTTTTATAGATCGATCCGAACGAATAACTTTGAGGTGGTTTCGTACCCTACCACAATCTCTACGTTTGTTCTCCGCTATTAGTGTCTTTGGAGTGACTCTTTGTTGCATGTTGAGGGCTTGTCATATGTTCTATCTATGTTATTATTGTTGAGAGAACTTGCACTAGTGAAAGTATGAACCCTAGGCCTTGTTTCCTACCATTGCAATACCGTTTACGCTCACTTTTACCGCTCTCTACCTTGCTGTTTTTATTATTTCAGATTACAAAAACCCATATCTACTATCTATTTTGCACTTGTATCTTCATCTCTTCGCCGAACTAGTGCACCTATACAATTTACCATTGTATTGGGTGTGTTGGGGACACAAGAGACTCTTTGTTATTTGGTTGCAGGGTTGTTTGAGAGAGACCATCTTCAGCCTACGCCTCCTACGGATTGATAAACCTTAGGTCATCCACTTGAGGAAATTTGCTACTGTCCTACAAACCTGTGCACTTGCAGGCCCAACAACGTCTACAAGAAGAAGGTTGAGTAGTAGACATCAAGCTCTTTTCTGGAGCCGTTTCCGGGGAGGTTAGTGCTTGAAGGTATATCTTTAGATCTTGCAATCGGATCTTTTTGTTTCTTGTTTTAGCACTAGTCTAGTTTATAGAAGAAAACTACAAAAAAATGGAGTTGAGTTTGTCTCATACGCTTCACCTTTTTAATATCTTTCGTGAGTATGATGGAAAGGATAATTGTGCTCAAGTGCTAGAAGAAGAAATCTTTAAAATGTTTGGCACTAAATCTTTGAATGATGAGCATGATTGCAATGTTGTTAGTATGAATTCCCTGAATATCCATGATGCTAATGATATGCAAAGCCACAAGCTTGGGGAAGCTATGTTTGATGGAGATGATATTTTTTGTCCCCCAAGCTTTGATGAGCAAATTTACTATGATGAAAGCATGCCTCCTATCTATGATGATTATTGTGATGACACATATTCTTTAAAGAATAATGTTAACCATGAAACGTGTCATCTTGATCTCAATTTTCAATCACATGATAGTTATTTTGTTGAGTTTGCTCCCACTATTATTCATGAGAAGATTTTTACTTATGTGGAGAGTAGTAAATTTTCTATGCTTGTAGATCATGAAAATAATGCTTTAGGTGTTGGTTATATTGTCGAATTCATTCATGATGCTACTGAAAATTATTATGAGAGAGGAACATATGCTTGTAGGAATTGCAATAATATCAAGTTTCCTCTCTATGTGCTTAAAATCTTGAAGTTATGCTTGTTGTGCCATCCTATGCTAGTTGATTATTGTTCCCATAAGTTGTTTGCTCACAATATCCCTATGCATAGGAAGTGGGTTAGGCTTAAATGTGCTATTCATATGCTTCATGATGCTCCCGTTATGTTTCAATTCTTATCTTTTATGTGAGCATCATTGCCATCATCATGCCTAGCTAAAAAGGCATTAAAGAAAAGCGCTTATTGGGAGACAACCCAATATTTATCCTTACTGTTTTTGTGTGTCCACATAATTATGCTACTGTAGTAATCATGTTTTATAGCTTTTGTTTCAATAAAGTGCCAAGTATAACCTTTGGGAAGACTTGGGTGAAGTTTATGTGATCTTGCTGTGAAAAACAGAAACTTTAGCGCTCACGAGATTAGCTGCCATTTTTACTGGAGAGTGCTTTTAGGTTGATTCTTTTTGCAGATGATTAATAGACAAATTTCTCAGGTTGAGCAATTTATATCATAATTTTTGGCGTTCCAGAAGTATACGTTTTATACAGATTACTACAGACTGTTCTATTTTTGACAGATTCTGTTTTCTATGTGTTGTTTGCTTGTTTTGATGAATCTATGAGTAGTATCGAAGGGTATGAACCATAGATAAGTTGGAATACAGTAGATATTACACCATTATGAATTTATAATGAGTTCATTACAGTACCTAAGTGGTGGTTTTATTTTCTTATACTAACGGAGCTTACGAGTTTTGTGTTATGTTTTGTGTGGTTGAAGTTTTCAAGTTTTGGGTAAGGATTCGATGGACTATGGAATAAGGAGTGGCAAGAGCCTAAGCTTGGGGATGACCAAGGCACCCCAAGGTAATATTCAAGGACAACCAAGAGCCTAAGCTTGGGGATGCCCCGGAAGGCATCCCCTCTTTCGTTTTCGTTCATCGGTAACTTTACTTGGAGCTATATTTTTATTCACCACATGATATGTGTTTTGGTTGGAGCGTCATTTTATTTTGTTAGTTTTTGCTTGCTGTTAGTTATAATAATGTTTTGCCTCTTTAGTTTCAATAAAAAAGTCAAGGATATCCTTTTCCATGCTTACTTTGCTAGTATGCATGTTGCTGTTTGAAAACACAAAGTTTACCGCTGTTGCAAAAATTCCCTAGAAAAGTCAGAGAATGGTATAACATTGAATCTTTTTTCATATTGAGCTCTGATAAATTTATTACAGTGGGAATTTTAGTTCATAATTTTTGGAGTCAGGGAAGTATTGATACTCTTGCATTCTTTGCAGACTGTACTGTTTTGGCAGATTGCTGTTATGGTTGCATTGTTTGCATATGTTTGCTTGTTTGATGATTCTATTTGAGGATAGGAGTATTAAATATACAGAGGCATTTAGTATTAAATGTTGAATAATAATTTAAGTGATTTGTTACAGTAGAAAATGATAAGGTTTTGCATTTGTTTATACTAACCTATCTCACGAGTTCTTGTTGAGTTTGTTGTGAATGAAGCTTTTGATAAAAAGAGAAACCATGATATGATGGGAATTAAGGAGACACGAAAGTTCAAGCTTGGGGATGTCCAAGGCACCCCAAGATAATATTTCAAGAAGTCTCAAGTATCTAAGCTTGGGGATGCCCCGGTAGGCATCCCACCTTTCTTCTTCAACAACTATCGGTTAGTATCGGTTGAGCCTAAGTTTTTGCTTCTTCACATGACTTGTGCTATCCTTGCGATGTAGTTTTCTTTAGCTTTGCTTGCTGTTTGAATAAAGTACCAAGATCTGAAATTATTTATTGAGAGAGAGCCTTACACAAACTGGAATTTGCTAGAATCCTCTATGTGCTTCACTTATATCTTTTGAGCTTGATAATTTTTGCTCTAGTACTTCACTTATATCTTTTAGAGCTCAATGGTGGTTTTATTTTAAAGAAACTATTTATCTCTCATGCTTCACTTAGATTATTTTGAGAGTAATTAATAGCATGGTAGTTTTCTTAATGTTAATATACTTAGTGTTCAAGATATGTGAAACTTTCTTTTGAGTAAATTGAATACTAAGATAAGTTTGATGCTAGATAATAGTTTTGAGATATGGAGGTGATAATATCAAAGTCGTGCTAGTTGGGTGATTGTGAATTTCAGAAATACTTGTGTTGAAGTTGTATGTCCTGTAGCATGCACGTATGGTTAAAGTTGTGTAACAAATTTGAAACATGAAGTGTACCTGGCTTGTGCATCCTTATGAGTGGCGGTCGGGGCCGAGCGATGGTCTTTTCCTACCAATCTATCCCCCTAGGAGCATGCGCGTAGTACTTGATTTTTGATGACTTCTAAATTTTTGCAATAAGTATATGAGTTCTTTTGACTAATGTTGAGTCCATGGATTATACGCGCTCTCACCTTTCCGCCTTTGCTAGCCTCTTCGGTACCGTGCATTTCCCTTTCTCACCTTGAGAGTTGGTGCAAACTTCGCCGGTGCATCCAAACCCTGTGATACGATACGCTCTATCACACATAAACCTCCTTATATCTTCCTCAAAACAGCCACCATACCTACCTATTATGGCATTTCCATAGCCATTCCGAGATATACTGCCATGCAACTTCCATCATCATCATCATGACATACTTTACTTTTGTCATATTGCCATTGCATGATCATGTAGTTGACATCGTATTTGTGGCAAAGCCACCATGCATTATTCTTCATACATGTCACTCTTGATTCATTGCACCATCCCGGTACACTGCCGGAGGCATTCATATAGTCATACCTTGTTCTAGTTTCGAGTTGTAATCCTTATGTTGTAATCAATAGAAGTGTGATGATCATCATTATTAGAGCATTGCCCAAATATAAAAAAATAGAAAGGCCAAAAGAAAAAAATAAAGGCCCAAAAAAAAGAAAAAAGAAAGAAAAAAAGGGCAATGCTACTATCTCTTTTTCCACACTTGTGCTTCAAAGTAGCACCTTGTTCTTAATGTAGTGAGTCTCATATATTGTGCTTCAAAGTAGCACCTTGTTCTTCATGTAGTGAGTCTCATAAGTTGTCTTTTCATACTAGTGGGAATTTTTCATTATAGAACTTGGCTTGTATATTCCTACGATGGGCTTCCTCAAATTCCCTAGGTCTTCATGAGTAAGCAAGTTGGATGCACACTCACTAGTTTTCTTTTGTTGAGCATTCATAGCTCTAGTGCATCCGTTGCATGGCAATCCCTACTCCTCATGTTGACATCGATTGATGGGCATCTCCATAGCTCGTTGATTATCCTCATCAATGTGAGACTTTCTCCTTTTTTGTCTTCTCCACACAATCCCCATCATCATATTCTATTCCACCCATAGTGCTATATCCATGGCTCACGCTCATGTATTGCGTGAAGGTTGAAAAAGTTTGGGATTATTTAAGTATGAAACAATTGCTTGGCTTGTCATCGGGGGTATAGAAGTTGGGAACATCTTTGTGTGACGAAAATGAAGCATAGCCTAACTATATGATTTTGTAGGGATGAACTTTCTTTTGCCATGTTATTTTGAGAAGACATGATTGCTTTGATTAGTATGCTTGAAGTATTATTATTTTTGTGTCAATATGAACTTTTGTCTTGAATCTTTCGAATCTGAATATTCATACCACAATTAAGAAGATTTACATTGAAATTATGCCAAAGGATCACTCGCATTAAAAATTCTTTTTTATCATTTACCTACTCGAGGACGAGCAGGAATTAAGCTTGGGGATGCTTGATACATCTCCAACGTATCTATAATTTTTGATTGCTCCATGCTACTTTATCTACTGTTTTAGGCAATATTGGGCTTTATTATCCACTTTTATATTATTTTTGGGTCTAACCTATTAACCGGAGGCCCAGCCCAGATTTGCTGTTTTATGCCTATTTCAGTGTTTCGAGGAAAAGGAATATTAGACGGAGTCAAAACGGAACGAAATCAACTGGAGAAGTTAATTTTGGAAGGAAACCAACCTGATGAGCTTGGAGTGCATGTCAGGGGAGTCCCGGGCTGCCCACAAGGGTGGGGGGCGCGCCCCCTACCTTGTGAGCACCCCGGAGGTCCACCAACGTACCCCCTGCACCCATATATACCTACGTACCCTAAAACTTCCAGAACAGAAGATAGATCATGAGTTCCGGCGCCGCAAGCCTCTGTAGACACCAAAAACCAGTCGGGACCCTATTCCATCACCCTGCTGGAGGGGGATCCCATCACCGGAGGCCATTGTCATCATCCCGGCGCTATCCATGACGAGGAGGGAGTAGTTCACCCTCGGGGCTGAGGGTATGTACCAGTAGCTATGTGTTTGATCTCTCTCTCTCTCTCGTGTTCTCTCTCGTTTTCCTCTATGGCACAATCTTGATGTATCCCGAGCTTTGCTATTGTAGTTGGATCTTATGATGTTTCTCCCCCTCTACTCTCTTGTGATGAATTGAGTTTCCCCTTTGAAGTTATCTTATTGCATTGAGTCTTTTATGAGAACCCTTGATGTATGTCTTCCCGTGATTATCTGTGGTGACAATGGAATATCATGTGCCACTTGATGTATGTTTTCGTGACCAACTTGCGGGTTCCACCCATGAACCTATGCATAGGGGTTGGCACATGTTCTTGACTCTCCGGTAGTAGTTTTGGGGCACTCTTTGAAGTACTTTTATGTTGGTTGGATGAATCTGAGATTGTGTGATGCATATCGTATAATCATGCCCACGGATACTTGAGGTGACAATGGAGTATCTAGGTGACATTAGGGTTTTGGTTGATTTGTGTCTTAAGGTGTTATTCTAGTATGAGCTCTTTTATAGATCAATCCGAACGAATAACTTTGAGGTGGTTTCGTACCCTACCATAATCTCTACGTTTGTTCTCCTCTATTAGTGGCTTTGGAGTGACTCTTTGTTGCATGTTGAGGGCTTGTCATATGTTCTATCTATGTTATTATTGTTGAGAGAACTTGCACTAGTGAAAGTATGAACCCTACGCCTTGTTTCCTACCATTGCAATACCATTTACGCTCAATTTTACCGCTCGCTACCTTGCTGTTTTTATTATTTCAGATTACAAAAACCCATATCTACTATCTATTTTGCACTTGTATCTTCATCTCTTCGCCAAACTAGTGCACCTATACAATTTACCATTGAGCTGGGTGTGTTGGGGACACAAGAGACTCTTTGTTATTTGGTTGCAGGGTTGTTTGAGAGAGACCATCTTATCCTACGCCTCCTACGGATTGATAAACCTTAGGTAATCCACTTGAGGGAAATTTGCTACTGTCCTACAAACCTGTCCACTTGCAGGCCCAACAACGTCTACAAGAAGAAGGTTGAGTAGTAGACATCACGCATCTGCCTCATCGACGACCTCGTACGCCGCACTGGAGCCTGTCCACCTCGTCGTCATAGACGGAGCCTCTTCCCCGGCATCGTCTTCCACGGTCTCGGATCTGCTTCCCGGAAGCCGATGCCAAGCGCAGAAGTACCACCGTCATGGACAATGAACTGACTCCCGTTGCCGACCATGACTCATAGAGGCCGCCGCGACCATCATTCTCCTCCTCGATTGGTAATGTGTGTATTGAATTACTTAGCAGTACATGTGCAGTTCCAATTTTGTTCATACCTACCCTTCAATTTTCCTGGGTGCTATTGTTCCCATAAAAGTAATTGGTTATAGCCTCCATTGTCCAACAGAATATCAGCTTGTAATTGTGCGTCGCTCCTGTATCGCGTTGTGCTTTGGTAGGTTTTTCATCTGCAACCAGCAGTGTGGCAAATGATGGAAAGGTTGTTAGAACTAGCAAGATGCACATGCGTTGCACGCATCGAGATGCATTTGTATGAGTAGTTTATCTTGTGGGAGAAAAGGATGAACCAGGGAAGGCCTTGTTTGCAAATCTGGAGAGGGTTATGGGTATCTTTTTGCAAAATTCCCATTTGTTTGCTTCCTATCTGTCAGATATAAATCGGACGGCCTATATTGCAAGAAAAAAAGCATAGAGAAAAAAAGTAGACAGTAAAGGAAGTAGAGATAAATATTAAATATTAAATATTAAATAAATATATATATCTATATCTATATCTATACTACTATATAGTGTATCGGTTTGAATTCAGGCATTCAAATGCATATCCGGCCGTTCATTGGGGTTCATCCGACGACCAAAAGTGGTTGGATTCGCAGCTATAGTAGAACTGTGTCACGCCCAATATGCGACCCTATCCAAAAGGAACTCGAAGGTCCCACCAAGGATAGACCCGCATATTGAAACGCTTTTGCAAGGTAGATATCATTACATCAACATTACATAATAGATGGGGATACATACATAAGGCATACAATGCCACACGAATACAACATCACAAAACATAAGAGCATCATCCGACTATGCATGAAACACAAACAGAAACTCAAACGACATCCACCCTGCTAGCCCAGGCTGCCGACCTGGAACCTATCCCCTGATCGAAGAAGCAGAAGAAAAACTCAACGCAAGCAAGCATCGCTCTCACGTCATGATCATCGCATAAACCTGCACCTGCCACTGTTGTTGTAGTAATCTGTGAGCCACGAGGACTCGGCAATCCCATTACCATGGGTATCAAGACTAGCAAAGCTTAATAGGAAAGGAAGGGGCAAAGTGGTGAGGCTGCAGCAGCGACTAAGCATATATGGTGGCTAACATACGCAAATAAGAGCGAGAAGAGAGCAAAAGAACGATCGTGAAACTAGCAATGATCAAGAAGTGATCCTGAACTCGTAGTTACGTCAAACATAACCCAAAGACCGTGTTCACTTCCCGGACTCCACCGAGAAGAGACCATCACGGCTACACACGCGGTTGATGCGTTTTAATTCAGATCTGGTGTCAAGTTTTCTACAACCGGACATTAACAAATTCCCATCTACCTATAACCGCAGGCACGACTTTCGAAAGATTATACCCTGCAGGGGTGTCCCAACTTAGCCCATGATAAGCTCTCGCGATCAATGAAGGATATACCTTCTCCCAGGAAGACCCGATCAGACTCGGAATCCCGGTTTACAAGACATTTCGACAATGGTAAAACAAGACTAGCAAGACCGCCCGATGCGCCGACAATCCCGATAGGAGCTGCACATATCTCGTTCTCAAGGCAACACCGGATGAGCAATCCGTACAACTAAAACCAGACCTCAAGTTTCCCTGAGGGGGCGCTGCAAAGGGCTCTAGTTCGGACCAACACTTAGACAAGCACTGGCCCGGGGGAGGCTAAAATAAAGATGACCCTTGGGTTAATTACTCCCAAGGGTAATATAGGTGGTGGTGAGGCAAATGGTAAAACCAAAGTTGGGCCTTGCTGTAGGAGTTTTATTCAAAGCGAACTGTCAAGGGGGTCCATAAATCACCCGACCGCGTAAGGAACGCAAAATCCAGGAACATAACACCGGTATGACGGAAACTAGGGCGACAAGAGTGGAACAAAACACCAGGCATAAGGCCGAGCCTTCCACCCTTTACCAAATATATAGATGCATTAATTAAATAAGAGATATTGTGATATCCCAACATAATCCTGTTCACCATGGAGCAATCTTCAACTTCACCTGCAACTAGCAACGCTATAAGAGGGCTGAGCAAAGCGGTAACATAGCCAATCAATGGTTTGCTAGGAAGGGTGTCAAAGGTTAGAGGTTCATGGCAATTTGGGAGGCTTGATGAGCAAAAGATAGGCAACGCAACATAGCGATAGAACGAAGCAACTAGCATAGCAATGATAGTAGTGGGATCCAGGGCAGCGGTCATCTTGCCTGAAATCCCTCAAGGAAGAAGAACGAGTCCATGAAGAAGATGAAGCCACGAAGACGAACCAAGCATAGACGAACGAATCCTCACGATCGCAACGAAACGAGAACTATCGAGAAGAAGCACACAACATAGTAAACACACCACACATGAACAAGGCATGATGCACAAACAAGCATGATGCATGACAAGACTACAAGAAGCTACTCATGGCAAGAGATGATGCAAACAAAAACAACACATCAAGGCAAGTTTAAATGAGGCCGGGAACAACATATAACAATTCCGGTAAGTCCTCATATGCAAATTTCGAAATTGGTCCAGATCTGAATAAACATTATGTTCAAGTTGTCAAACAGCAAGTTAAGATGCACCAAGATGATCTACACGAGATTCTAGTCAAGTTACATATAAAGTTCATTTAATTCGGAGCAACGGCCTAGAAGATAAGAGCAAAACAAGTTAAACATGGCATTGATGCAAAATGCATCCAAACATCAAGCAAACACCTCAAAACAAGGATCCAACATGATAATATGAAACTACAAGCAATTCTAAGCAAGTTTCATATAGAGCACACTCAAAACGGAGCAACGGTTCAACACACACACACTATACAAGTTATAGCAACAATCTGTCCAAAACAGCAACTAGGCATATAGCAAGCATCAAAACAATATGCTACAGCATCTCAACATGAAAACAAAAGATATGGGCATGATGTACAGGTAAAGCATAAGAAAACATGAACTCCGAGCTATCTCCAGAAATCACTAGAACATGCTCAAACACACATGGCAAGATTGCAAATAATAACAGTTCAGACTTTGCAGAAAATAACATCAGGTTGCAATGTTTAGAGCTATCAAACAACATGTTACAGGAACTTATCATGGCAAACAAAGGCATGGCATGAACCTACTAAATGCATAGAACAAAAGTCTTTTACTGACCATGAGCCAAAAAGGATCAGAAGATATGATGGCACCCATGCAAACATAGCAAGTTATAATACAGATTCAAACATGGCAGAAACAGAATTATGAAGGCATGTTGGTGAGCTTGTACCACCCACCACAGAGAAATAAATGGAATGGGAAGGCAACCAACAGTAAGAAGTCATGTTTATGAAGCTAAGCATGGCAAGATCAAGTTCATAGGGTTCATGGAACACTAACAACAATCATGGCAACAATTGAACTTAATGTTAACAGGCTGACAGCAACATTATATAGCAACTTTGGAGCAAGATTACAACAAGTTACAGCAAGCTATGAATGCTACCTGGGGCATGTATGGATATATCATGACATGTAGAACAAAACACCTTTAGTGAACATCTCCAGATTATGCATAGAATGACTTGTAGAAGCAGGTTTACATAGCATCACGAAATAACAGATTCAGCCTAGCAAAACAGCAACAAGTACCCTACTTAACAAGCTTGATTCACTCACCACAAGTCATTGCATGACAAGATAAGCATAGCATAAGCAAGAAGACATGTTTATGAAACAAACCAAGGCAAGAACAAGTTCATAGCATGCAAGGATCAACTACAACAACCTTGGCAAAATTGAATAACATGTAAACAATCTGCTAGGAAACATTTTTGAGCAAAAGTAGAGCATGAAAATGACATGCTAGACTACTCCATAATTGCAAATTGGCACATGAATGAATAGAAAATAACCATATGTTCAAAACATCCTTACTAAAGTATCTCAAAATAAGCATGGCTCTCTTTGTAGCATCATGTTTACATGGCATCAAAATAACAGCAGAACAAGGACTAAAATCAGCAACATTACGAAGCCTAGTTTGCGTGCTTGTGCTAGTCACCACATTGATCACAAAAATACATGTCATAGACCACTGCAAATAAGACATGGCATAGTTCAAAACACATGTAGACATCAACCTCATAGGATGCACACATCAATCATGGCAAAAATGACAAATGAGCATGTTCTGTTAACAGACAGTAGACAACATCATGAAGCAATCTTGCAACGATGATTCAGGCCTCAAGATGAGCTCAAATGAACATTATGCAATGGTATGAAATGAAGTACTCGTTGAGATGAACAATTTGACATATTACCTGCACGAAACGGAGCTATGGATGCAGAAATATGATGCGATGAACATGGCAACATTATGCAAAAATATTCGGGGACTTGGTCAAATTTCACCTCCGTGAAAGTTGGACGGGGAGATCCCGGGACGGAGCGGCGCGGGACGGAGGGGCGCCGTTTGGTTCGAGGGTTGCTGGCGTGCATGGACGGGGTGGACTCGGGACAACGGTGTGCTGGGACGGCGGCGTGGGCGCCGTCGTTTGGATCGGGGCACGGGGGCGTCCAGGACCGGAGTCGTCCAGATCGGCGCCGGCGGCGGATCTGAGATGCGCCGAGCCTGACGACGGCGAGGCAGGCGGCAGAGGTGAAGCGGATGGCGGGGTGGCGCAGGTGGAGATCTGGCGCGGCAGCAGGGCGCGGTCGGGCGGCGGTTGGTGAACTCCGGTGAGGTGCGGGTGGTGGTGGTTGACGGCGGACGGCGGAGGAACAGGGCGGCTCGGGCTCCGGCAGAGGAGAGGGAGGAGTTGCGGGCGGCGCCGGGAGGAGGCGAGGAGGCGGAGGTCGACGGGGAGGTCTCTCCGACGAAGCTCCTCGCCGGCGGCTGCCGGAGACCGAGGCGGCGCGGGACTCCAACAGAAGGAGACGGGCGAGTAGGAGCCAGGCGATGGGCGGCGGCGCGCGGGCGGCTTGATCCGGGCCCAGATGGGCTCAGCGGGCCTCGGGCGGGCCTGGACGGGCCTGCGACGGCGGGAGGCTGTTGGGGGACGCGGGGAGGCTAGGTGGCGTACGGGGAGAGGCTGTGGAGGGCGGCGCAGGCGGCGGCTGGCCACTAGGGGCTTGCCATGTTGCGAGAGGGGGCTGGGGGCGCCGGATTTGGAGGGGGAAGGCGGCGGCGCGGCCCCTGAGGTGGGAGGAGGTGGCTGCGGGTTGGGTGGCACGGAAAAAGAGGAGGAGGGGGGTTAGGGTTGCCCAAAATGGAGATGTGGTGTCCATTTATAGCAGGGATGGCTAGGGTTTGGTTTTTGGGGGGTTTTTGGAGCCCTCCGATCTTGATCGGGCGGTTCCAGATGCGAGGGGGGTTAGGCAGGCCTAGGTGGGCTGTGATGAGAAGGTTGGGCTGAGAGGAGAGGGGATAAGTGCAGCCCGGCAACTGTTTCCGGATACCGAAAACGTCCGACGTATAGACCGACTATATTGCGGTTGTAGGTTTAATAGTTGGGCGATCAAATGGACTCCGAATGCGACGAAACTTGGCAGGCGGTATGTCTACACAATAATAAGACCACACGACAAGTTGCAACCCATTCCGAGAACATTTTTATGCCACTTATAAAATAATATTTCGGAGGTGTCGCGGGCGCGTGCGAGTGTGGTCGGGCTCGGAACGGACAACGGAGAGAACCGGGGAAACCCGAACGGATGCAAGTTTTGAAAAATATGCAGATGAAATGCAGATGATGACATGGGAAATGCAACACGCAAGCAAATGACATGGCAACTACGGCGAATAACTGGCTGACACCTGGCGCATCGAATCCGGGGCATTACACGCTGATTGTCATCTGATCGTTCCAGAGGCAGCCATTAAGTAGTATAGGGTCAAAACTATCTGGGTCGTTCTAGAACCAACCCACTGCATGTTTGCAGCCGGTTGGAGCTAATTGAGTTTCCAGAGACCAGATTCCACACTCCTCACATTCTGCGGGAGCAGCACAAATTATTTCAACAAAGTAGACTCGAGCAGCGGTACATGTGGCTGATAGGTAGGTTGCTTCAGTACTACTAAGTCTGACCAGCGGTAAAAATAAGACGAAGAAATATATAAAAGTAAACAGATTGAACCAGTGCAGTTTTGGACCAAAGCTGTAGCAAATGTTACATTAAAACATAGCAATAGGTCCTTCAAAAAAACCTAGCAATAGGTACTAAATTTAATGTATACTACACATTCTTTGCATGTGATAGTTATTGAGTATATGAACATGAGAAGCTTTCTTATTTATATTATAGGAATTTTGTTTTTGCTTCCGTATGCACACAATTGTCATTTGTCAAGAATCATTTTTTTAGGATTTCTCAAAGCATTCCATGTAGTGTTTTCTTCGGCCCAAGTCAACCCATAATGTTAAGACGCGCATTGCGCGTGCATACATACTAGTAACCATAGAGAAGAGAGTAGAGATTGCAGATACGTCGGGAAAGGATCACGTGCGCGGGAAAAAGCGGCCGGGCGTGCGCTAGTTTTGGCGCGCGGCGTCCAGCGCGCTTTATAAAATCCAACGCCCTCCCACCGCTCTGTGCCCTTCCACCGCTCTGTGCCTCGCCACCACTCTCTCCCCGCTCTTTTTTGCCTCACCGCCGCCGTGCCACCATGCCGACGCATCACCGGGAAAATTGGGGATACCGCGGCGTCCGCGCGCGCCCCTCTGGCGGCTTCTCCGCCGAGATCCGATTCCGCGGGATGCGCCTTGGCCTCGGCAATTTCGACACCGCCACCGTTGCCGCCCGCGCGTACGATGCGGCAACGTTGCGCCTCCGGTGGCCTCATGTAATATTGAACTTCCCCAACGTGCCGACGCGGGAGCGGGCGCAGGAGCTCGCGCCTCTGCCGTGGCTTAGCACCGATGAGGATCGTCGCGACAACCGGAGGCGGGAGCACCGTCTCGGCATCGCCGAGAGGGACGAGGAAGCCATTGCGCTGTGGCGCAACCACTTCCTGTAGGACATCATCAACGAGTGCGAGTTCTATGCGCAAAGGAGGGCGGAGAGGGATAAGAGGAGGGCGGAGCGAGCCGCCTATTGCGAGGACAAGCGTAGGCGAAAAGCGGACGCTCAATTCAACACGAGGCTAGGAGCAGCGTCGCCCTGGGAATCCGACGACGATCGGTATCTTCATCACGGAGGAGCAGTCGGACGATGAGGAGTAGTTGAATTATCTTTTTTTTATCTATCTATGCTGAGAACTATCCTCTACTCTCTAGTATCTACTTCTCGATCTCAGCACTATAAACGCTTTTTTAAAGCGTCGGGCGTTGCGATTCTATTGGAGATGCTCTAACATGGCAGACGAGTGCTTTAATGTTGCCACAAGATGCGCGAGTATTACTAGTAGTATTTTTCTTGCCATGTTGAGATTTTGAAACCACAAGTGTGAACATGCAGAGGAGCAATGAAGACCAAACACGGGATATTCGGGACATCTTCAAGGAGCATGGCAAGTTAAAGAGGAGCTGCACCGAACCTGTAAAACGAGCTTTGGTAAGTAACACCCTTTCAATTACTTTCGTTTGGCCTTGTGTTCTTCGATGTGTATATGTTGTAGTTTCTGTGTCGCGGCGGGGCTGGGTGGCCACGAGCACCTATGGGGCAGGAAGGCCCCTTTGTTTGTCCGGCAAGGGAGTGGAGGGCGCACGCAGAGCGGATCGAGGTGAGGGAGCGCGCGGGGGATTTTTACCCAGCTTCGGAGCTCTCCGGAGAGATAAAACTCCTACTGCTGCTTTGTGTGTTGTATTTGTTCTTGCTCGAGAGAGCGGGCGTGGCGTTGAATCAGCCGAACCCCAAGCTGTGGAACCAAAATTCCGAACCTCCGAACCCCGCCCCCGCTACGTCCGCATGGGCCTCCTTTTTATAGGCTAAAAGGGGTCACCGACAGGTGGCAGCGTAGGAAGAGGGGTAGAAAGGTAAAAATGGGGGTTGGTACAACTACTACCAACAGTGTCCCCTACCTAACTCTGACGGTAGGGGACAGGGGCATTTAATGCCCGTCCGGTCGCTCCAACAGTGCAGGGAAACGACCGTTAGAGGCGCCACCGATCGCCACGATGGCCTTCTTGTCAGCTTCGCTTGCCACCTCGCACCGCCATGCTGCACAGCTACCCGCCACGTGCACCAGGAGCGATCCTGTGGCGACACGTCGTCGGATACGCTGGAGCATGGGCGCGGAGTGGCAGCCTTGCTGGGGCCTTTGTCCTTCCCGGCAATCTCCTCTTGCCGGGGCCTTGTATTCTTCCCAGCAAGCTCCTCTTGCCGGGGCCTTGGTTGGCCTTCCCGGCAAGCTCCTCTTGCCGGGGCATTGGTTGGCTTTCCCGGCAAGCTCCTCTTACCGGGCTTTTAGCTTGAGTGCTTTGTTCTCGAACGGTGTCAAAGTAGCCGTGGAGGATCTTGGTGGGCACCCGGCAAGCCCCGCCGCGGGTCGCTGCGACTGCCCGTGCACAAGTTCGGGGTACTAAGGTACCCCCTACTTTAGTACACCGACAGGAGCCCCCGGGCCTGGGCCATACACGGTGCCGAGCGCTGTTGGGCCAGGCCCAAAACAGTGCACATGTACGCGCGGCCTGGGTCCACACTAAATCTGAGTCCGCATCCACCGCGCTCCCTTGCAATGGCACGCGTCAATCGCGGCGTAGTGGGAGACGTGGGTGGCGTGTGCGATTTTCGAGGCGTCCACCCCCCCCCCCCCCACCCCGCCCGTGACCGCGCGGAGAGGCGAGGTCACCTCATATGTCGCCTTTGGCTCTGCATCCCCGCCACGCGGCTCCCATGCACTCGGGGTCGCGGACGGTGGAAGTGGGAAACCGAGCCGTCACGGGCGGAGGCAGCGGGTCGGCCCAGATTCCATGCTCCTCCTGTGCCCTGATTCGCTGAGCGGGGCGGTCGAGCCCCCACCTCGCTCCTTTAAGAAGAGCGGGAGGGGGGGCGCCGAGACCCGCACTCCCTCATCTTCTCCTTTCTTCAACTTCTGCTTCCCTTCTCCTCATCCGCCATGGAGGAGGGGAACCCTGGCCCTTCATCGGTAGTCGCGAGGGTCGCCCCCAGACAGCGCATCCCTCCCTATTCCACTCCCGTGGTGGCAGAGCCAGCCACAAGGGGAAGAGGGAGGGGGCGAGGTCGCGGTCAAGGTCGAGGACGAGGCCGAGGCGCTCGGGAAAGAGGCGGTCGGGGTGGTGCAGAATCTTCGCCTCCGCCGGCGGCTCCTCCCCTCGCGGCGGTACATACGGGGGACGACCCTTGCGAGTTCTTCGTCAGGCTGCGCCGGCCGCCTCGTCATCACCTCCGGCTTCCCGCTCCATTTGCGAGCGCGATGGAGCCGGAACTCCCCGAGATGCTGAGATTGCACATGAGGGGCTGTGGGATCAGCGGCACGCGAGTCCACGTTGTATCCCCAGCCCCTAGCGTGATGTATCTTGACCGTGGATGGAAGACGTTTGCCCATATCCACAGCTTGACGGCGGGGTTTACCCTCCATTTTAGGTTAATGGAGGGCGACCTCCTCTCCGTCAAGGTCTTCGGGGACTCCGGCATCCGGCGAGGTGCTGCGTGGACAGCTCCTCCGATAGCGAAGGCTCCCCCTCGAGCGAGAGTGACGAGGAGGAGAGCGACAGCGACGACGAGGGTAACGGGCGGCGGGGTGGCGAGTCCGACTAGGTGTTGGACGCCGCTCCGCGCGTCACCGGCGACCCCATCATCCGCGTCGCCGGCACTTCGAACTCCCCGGGGCCGTCTCCTTGGGCGGCTGGCGCAGGGAGGCTGCGGAAGGGGAAGAGGGCCGGCAAGGCCGTCAGGTCAGAGTACGAGGGCGTGGTGCCCTCGACAGCATGCTGACATCCTGCCGCCCCGTCCTCGAGCCCCGCTTCCGGCGCTGCCATCACCGTCCAGCCTTCGGACAGCCCCCGGGCTGTTCTCTTGGTGTCTTCTGGCACCCGTAGTTCTCCTAGGCGCCCCTTTTGCCCTTCTCGCCTCCTTGACCTACCTCCTGAAGAGAGGGACAGGAAAAGGATTACGGGCATCTTATCTTTTTAATTTGTAAGCCTCCGGGCCTTAGCTGCATTTAAAACTTGTAATCCTCTCTTTCATGTTTTTCATCCTCTATGGACTGTACCCGAGTGGGATGTTTTTAATGGAAAGGGGAAGCTTGCTATGTCACATCCTTTACTTGATTCTATGCCTTGTATGTTTTTACCCTACGCTTTTAGGGAACTTGCCGGCACGGGCACGCTTGCCGCGAGCACTGAGTGCGGAACATCAGTAGCTTGCCGGCGGTGCCGGAGCACTCTTGCTGCGGGCGCTGAGTGCGGGACATCAGCAGACTGCTGGCGGTGCCGGTTCCGGCAAGAAACCTTGCCGCCACTAGTTGCAGCACGCTTAAGTCGTTGAGCGGGCTCGAAAACAACGCAAGGGCGCTTAGCGGCTCACTTAAGTTGCTGAGCGGACTCGAAGCAAAGTAAGGGCGCTTAGCAGCTCACTTAAGTTGTTAAGCCGACTCGAAACGAAGTAAGGGCGCAACTAGTTGCGAGGAGGTTCCTCCGCGCGCAGGTTTTTCATACAAGGCACAGTCGTTCAAGGACGCGGCTTCGCGCCCCCTATTCCATAAGAGGATGCATGATGAGGGCTGAAAAACTTATCTGATATCACAGCCTCCGGCAAGTTTGGCTTGCCGTGGATGAAACTTGGTATTCGCGGCCCCCGGCAACACTGGCTTGCCGGAGTCTAGGTGCCGGCGCGCCCTTCTTCTTCTTCCTGGTCGCTGCCATTTTAGTTATGAGAACATCTTAGCCAGTGCCGCGACGAGTTACTTTTGCAATATAACTCTATTCTGGGCACTATCTGCTATGTTACTTCCTTTATTTGATTCCGCCCCTTGTGTGTTTTCGCCCTACGCTTCGAGGGAAACTTGCCGGCGCAAGCACACTTGCTGAGTGCGGGATATCAGCAGCCCGCTGGTGGTGCTGTGTCCGGCAAGAAACCTTGTCGGGGCTAGTTGCAGCGCGCTTGTATTGTTGAGCGGACTTGAAACAAATCAAGGGCGCAACTTAGCCACGAGCCGGCTCCTCTGCGCACAGGCTTTTACACACAAGGCACGGTCGTTCAAGGAATATAACTTTGCTCGCTGGGCGACGCTTGCTATGTTATATCCTTTACTCTGTCACATCCCTTGTATGTTTTCACCCTACGCTTCGAGGGAAACTTGCCGGCGCAAGCACACTTGCTGAGTGTGGAACATCAGCAACCCGCTGGCGGTGCTCCATCCGGCAAGAAACCTTGTCGGGGCTAGTTGCAGCGTGCTTGTATTGTTGAGCAGACTCGAAACAAACCAAGGGTGCAGTTTAGCCGCGAGTTGGTTCCTCCGCGCATAGGTTTTCCATACAAGGCACGGACATTCAAGGAATATAACTTAAAAATTTAAAACTTGATTATGCTCAAACTTTGGCAACTTATATTTTCTGTCGTCGGTGCTCCGGCGAGGCCATGCTCCTTTGAACGACACCCGGCCCACACCTCGATCCTCTCCTCCTCGAAGCTTCTGGCGTTAGCTTTGCGGCAATGGTAGCGGCGCAAAGCTTGCTGGTAGCGAGCAGCTCGTACCGCAGCCTGAAGACGATCTCCCTCGAGGAGCAGTGCGTCATCTTTTCCGCGGCTGCTCTCGCTCTAGCTCACCGTAAGGGAGCACTCGAGGCGATCAGCATACGAGGGGAAAGAGGTCGAGAATGTCGAGCCCCCCAGACCGAAAATGGCCAGGGTAAAGGGATTGCTCAGGGAGCTTGAGCTGGCTGATGAATCTGTTTGGAGTGGAACTGGCACGCTTCACACTTGGTTACTTGTGCAGTTGCATCCTGGAGGGCTGAAGGCCAGAAGAAACCTTGCCGGAAGGCTTTGCCGGCAAGTGCTCTTGCACCAATGTGGTAACCACATATGCCTCCATGTATATCCGCCAACAGCTCCTGTCCATCTTCCCGGGAAATGCACTTCAATTTCACTCCGTTGAACCTTTTTCTGTACAGTATGTCATTGACAAACTGGTACATACTTGATTGCCGGGCTACTTTTTCCGCTTCTTCCTGTTCCTCGGGAAGTTCTCCTGTCTGAAGGAAATGGACGATCTGCTGTGCCCATGCCGGAGCTTGTGGCTCGACGACAAGGACTAAAGGCGCGAATGCTGCTGCGGGAACATCCGCTTCTACGGCAAGAATCTGGTACCTTGCCGGAGCGTGATGTTCCCCGACAAGCTTGCTGGAGCAAAACTTGTCGGGAGGCTCTGCTCGAATAGAACAAGGCCTGGGGCTTGCCGGAGCAGGACGTTCCCCGGCAAGCGTGTCGGGACACAGCTTGTCGGGAGCCTCTGCTCGAACGGAACAAGGTCCAGGGCCTGCCGGAGCAGACCACTCCTCAGCGCTCTTGGTGTTGATCTTGGGGACCTTCTTGGCGGCGGCTCCGGGGAGCTCTGCCGGAAAGTAGTCGCCGGCAACCAACTTTCTCTTCTTGCTCTGTCCAGTTGATGGTGTCACAGATGGCTGAGTCAGCTTGAGCACGAAAATCCCTGGTTCCACAGGCAACTTGAGTGCGGCGCACTTTGACAGACCATCTGCAATGTCATTCTGAGCTCTTGGAACATATTCCGTTTTTAGGCCGTCAAAATGCTCCTCTAGCTTCCTCACTTCATCGATGTAAGCTTCCATCAACAGACTCTGATAATCTTTGTTAACTTGGAGGACGACAAGCTGTGAGTCACCCCTGACAATAAGCTTCTTGATCCCAAGGTCTGCCGCGATCCTGAGTCCGGCAAGCAAGCCTTCATACTCTGCAGTATTATTTGTTGCTTGCTCCTTGGGAAAGTGCATCTGGACCACGTACTTGAGGTGCTCTCCGGTGGGTGCGACAAGTAGTACGCCCGCACCGGCGCCTTGCAGCGAGAAGGCACCATCGAAGTACATGATCCATTCCTTGCTAGCTTCCTTGACGGGGATGCTCCTCTCCGGAGTTTCTTCATCAGGCGTTGGCGTCCATTCTGCTATGAATTCTACCAAGGCTCGGCTCTTGATAGTTGAGGTACTCTCGAACTTGAGGCCAAAGCTTGACAATTCCAGTGCCCACTCGACAATCCTTCCTGTTGCCTCTGGATTCTGCAATATCCTCTTCAACGGAAAGCAAGTGACCACTGTGATCTCATGTGCTTGGAAGTAATGGCGTAGCTTCCTTGAGGCCATTAGGAGGCCGAAGAGCAATTTCTGCACACCAGAGTACCTTGATCTAGCCCCCTGCAGAAGGGAACTGACAAAGTAAACTGGGCGCTGCACCATCTTCTTCTGTTTCTCTCCTTGTGGCTGCGCGGATCCATTCTTGCCGGAACCAGAACTTGCCGGATCGGGGCTTGTCGGGCCAGAGCTTGTCGGGGAAGCCCCCTGCTTGTCGCTGGATTTGCTTGCCGCGGACGCTGGCTCACCATCTGCCTCCCTCTCCGCTACTAATGCAGCACTAACCACTTGATTGGTTGCCGCCAGATATAGCAGCAACTTCTCTTGTGGCTTAGGTGCGACAAGTGTTGGAGTAGAGCATAGGTATCTCTTCAGGTCCTGCAGCGCAGCCTCCACTTCCGGAGTCCATTTCATTGGACCTGCCTTTTTCAAAATCTTGAAAAATGGCAGGGCGCGCTCAGCAGACTTGGAGATGAACCTACTCAGAGCAGCAACACAGCTGGCAAGCCTTCGCACATCCTTGACACGCTTTGGTGCTTCGATTTGCTCAATGGCCTTGATCTTGTCGGGATTAGCTTCAATCCCCCTCTGGGACACAAAGAATCAGAGAAGCTTGCCAGAGGGAACTCCAAACACACACTTCTCGGGATTCAACTTGAGGTTGACCCTGCGCAGATTTGCAAAAGTCTCGTCCAAATCTTGGATCAAAGTCTCTTTGTCCTTGCTCTTGACCACTATGTCATCCATGTAAGCTTCTACATTTCTGTGCAACTGTGGCTCAAAAGCATGACTGACTACTCTTGCAAATGTTGAACCAGTATTCTTTAACTCGAAGGGCATTCGTACAAAGCAGTACGTGCCACATGGAGTAATGAAAGCTGTTTTCTCTTCATCCTCTTCTGCCATGAAGATCTGATGATATCCTGAATATGCATCAAGGAATGAGAGCAGATCACATCCTGCCGTGGAGTCGACAATCTGGGCAATGCGCGGCAAGGGAAATGGATCCTTGGGGCAAGCTTTATTAACATCAGTGAAGTCAATACAAAGCCTCCACTTCCCGTTTGCTTTGCGCACGACTACTGCATTGGCTAACCACGTCGGATGGAGTACTCCTCGGACCAGGCCCGCTGCTTCCAACTTCCTGATCTCTTCTGCAATGAATTCTTGACGCTCCACTGCTTGCTTTCTGACTCTCTGCTTGACGGGCCGCGCGTGAGGACAGACGGCAAGGTGGTGCTCAATTACTTTCCTGGGAACACCTGGGATGTCAGATGGTTGCCATGCAAACACATCGACATTCGCCCACAGGAAAGCAACGAGCGCGCTTTCCTATTTAGGATCAAGCGTGGCACTGATGGTGAAGGTGCCACCAGTGCCGTCCTCCTTGGCAGCCACTTTCTTGGTCTCTGGTGAAGCTATCTTTGCCTTCTTGCACTGGCCGGTGGAGCTCGATGGTGCGTCCTCGACGGTAGCGCAGCACTCCGAAGAGGTGCGCTTGCCGGAGTAGGCATCATAGCTACTCTTGCCGGGCTTGGCCTTCTTCTTCCCCCCGGGAGCTTCAGCGGCAAGTGGTTTGCGTTCTGCTGCGGCTGCTGCTTCCCGGTAGATCTTGTCGGTAAAGATGAGTGCATCCTTCTTGTCGCCTTGGACAGAAATGACACTTATCGGACCAGGCATCTTGAGCACATTATAGGCATAGTGAGAGGCTGCCATGAACTTGGCGAGCGCAGGACGGCCGAGTATCCCATTGTAGGGCAATGGGAAATCAGCAATGTCAAATGTGACTCTCTCTGTCCTGAAATTCCGCTCACTGCCAAATGTCACTGGCAGTGTGATCTTCCCCTTCGGCTTGCTCCTTCCCGGGTTTATTCCTTGAAAGGTACCAGTCTCTTCGAGCTCGCTGTCGGGGATCTGGAGCTTCTTGAGCACTGCAGATGAGATCAGATTCAGGCTGGCCCCACCGTCAACCAGCATCTTCGTGACCCTGAGGTTGCGGATTGTTGGTGAAACCAACATCGGCAAGCACCCGACCACAGTGGTGCGATCAGGGTGATCTTCAATGTCGAAGATGATGGGCGTGCTGGACCACTTCAGGGGTTTGTGCGACTCAACGGACGGTTCTGCTGCGTTCACCTCCCGCACCCACTGTTTGAGTTGGCGGTGCGAGGTGTGCAGAGAAGCACCGCCGTCGACGCACAACACCTTTGTTGCCTTCTGAAACTCCTGCTCGTCAGTCTCATCTTCCTCCATCTCATCACCCTCATCTTCGTCTTCATCTTTGTTGCAGCCGCGGGGAGGCCTGTCTCCTTGCCGCGGCTTGGCCTTGTCGCGGCGCCCTCCCCGGGCGGGATACTTCTTGCCGGATCCTCCGCCACCTTGCCGGGCCTTCTCCTTGTCGCGGCGCTCGTATTCAGCTTTCTGTAGCTCCGCCATCTGCTCAACTTTCTTGCAGGCTTGGAGATCATGGCCCTTGGTGTGGTGGATCTTGCCATACTGCTTGCCGGAGCCATCCTGCTTGTCGGCGGCCACCACAGCCTCGCCGGTGCTACCAGCTCTGGCCTTCTCGGAACCGCCTCCGCTGCCGGATTGCTCAACAACTAGCACATCCTTAGCCTTTCTCTTTCTGTTATTCCTCCTCCGGTTCCTTTTTGCCGGAGGGGCGTCCTCACTGTCAGATCCTTCTGCCCCTGCATTCTCTCCGGGGAGTCTCCTCCCCTCTTCAGCCCGTGCACACTTGTCGGCTAGGGCATATAGCTCGCTGACATCTCTGATTTTGCACATCGCCATCTCCTCCCTCATCCTGCGGTTACGCACGTTCTGATGGAACACGCTGATAACCGCGGCAGGGTGGACATCTGGGATGTTGCGCTGCACCTGACTGAATCTCTGTATATACTTGGGCAGGGGTTCTCCCTCCTTCTGGGCGAGCAGGTGAAGATCACTCTCCTGGCCATGGGGTTTGTGGCCGCCTGTGAAAGCGCCAACAAACTGATGGCACAAGTCTGCCCACGAAGAGATGGAGTTGTCCGGCAAGTGCATGAGCCAAGATCTGACGTTGGGCTTGAGTACCAGCGGGAAGTAGTTGGCGAGGATCTTCTCGTCGCGTCCTCCGGCAGCCTGCACCGCGATGGTGTAGACGCTAAGGAACTCTGACGGATGTATCCTGCCAACGTACTTCTCGGGCACGTCTGGCTTGAAGTTCTTATTACTGGGCCACTAGACTTGCCGCAGCTCACGGGTGAACGCAGGGCAACCTGCCGCGTACGGCAAGTCGCCTGGTCCCCCTGGCGCATGCATGTCGACAGTGGGCCCAGCGCGCCGGTCAGATTGACGTCGCGCTTCTCTTCGACGCTCGATGCGAGTGCGAGCGTCTTCGTGTCTTCATTCTTGGAGAACTTGGCGTTGATCGCGGCGAGCTCGCGGGTCTGACGACGCGGTGGAGTCCGTGTCGAGGTTGGCCCGACGAGTCGGCGACCTTGGCCTTCGGGGCGGGGAGTGCACAGTGGCGGCACCCCTAGCGGTCTTGTCGGCATCGGCTTGCGCCTGGGCGTCTTGCCGGGGCTTCGATGTGCTCAGTTGCCGGGGCTTGTCGCCGTTGGCGAAGCCAATGAGGCTATAAATGGCGGCCCTCCAGTCGTCGATCTTGTCCGGCGCTGGAGGGTAGTCTAGAAGCAGCTGGGCTCGGGCCCGCGCTTCCTCTGGAGTCTTGGGTGGCGGTGGCGAGCGGCGCGAGGTGTGAGACATGCTCAAACTTCTAACAGTGTTCGAAGGAGCAAAATCTCGCACAGGCGACCGCACCGCGCTCGTGCCAGCGTGTTGGCGTGCATGTTGGCCTTGAGCGTCCCGCGACCCGCCAGCTTGGCCTTGTTCCAACGCGAGCACGGTGCTAGGAGCACCGTGGCGTTGTTGATCCTGCACCTCCTGGGAGGGGTGCGGTGGATATGCAGAAGCTAAATCTTGCGGGGCCTTGTCCTTGGACCGGGTGACGACGCGCGTCCCCCCGCCGGCGCCCGCTCCTCCGCCGGCGTCTTCCCCACCGCCCGTTTGCTCTGGTGGCGATAGGGAAGTCGCAGACGGAGCGGCCACTTCCGAAGTCTTCTTCTTTGGTGGCATGTCGACGAAGATGTTGATGTAGCGCGCGCAGACGCCGGATCAGATACGCACGACCTCGACGCCCCCCTACCTGGCGCGCCAGAGATGTCGTGGCGGGGCTGGGTGGCCACGAGCACCTATGGGGCAGGAGGGCCCCTTTGTTTGTCCGGCAAGGGAGCGGAGGGCGCACGCAGAGCGGATCGAGGCGAGGGAGCGCGCGGGGGATTTTTACCCAGCTTCGGAGCTCTCCGGAGAGATAAAACTCCTACTGCTGCTTTGTGTGTTGTATTTCTTCTTGCTCGAGAGAGCGGGCGTGGCGTTGAATCAGCCGAACCCCAAGCTGTGGAACCAAAATTCCGAACCTCCGAACCCCGCCCCCGCTATGTGCGCATGGGCCTCCTTTTTATAGGCTAAAAGGGGTCACCGACAGGTGGCAGCGTAGGAAGAGGGGTAGAAAGGTAAAAATGCGGGTTGGTACAACTACTACCAACAGTGTCCCCTACCTAACTCTGACGGCAGGGGACAGGGGCATTTAATGCCCGTCCGGTCGCTCCAACAGTGCAGGGAAACGACCGTTAGAGGCGCCACCGATCGCCACGATGGCCTTCTTGTCAGCTTTGCTTGCCACCTCGAACCGCCATGCTGCACAGCTACCCGCCACATGCACCAGGAGCGATCCTGTGGCGACACGTCGTCGGATATGCTGGAGCGTGGGCGCGGAGTGGCAGCCTTGCCGCGGCAAGCGCCTTGCCGCGGCCCTTGTCTTGTCGCACCAGCAAGCTTGCCGCTCGCCGGGCCTTGCCGGGACGCGCGGGGCGTCGCGGCAAGTTTCTTGAAGTGCCTTGGCTGGCCTTGCCGGCAAGCTCCTCTTGCCGGGGCCTTTGTCCTTCCCGGCAGGCTCCTCTTGCCGGGGCCTTTGTCCTTCCCGGCAAGCTCCTCTTGCCGGGGCCTTGTATTCTTCCCGGCAAGCTCCTCTTGCCGGGGCCTTGGTTGGCCTTCCCGGCAAGCTCCTCTTGCCGGGGCCTTGGTTGGCTTTCCCGACAAGCTCCTCTTGCCGGGGCTTTTAGCTTGAGTGCTTTGTTCTCGAACGGTGTCAAAGTAGCCGTGGAGGATCTTGGTGGGCACCCGGCAAGCCCCGCCGCGGGTCGCTGAGACTGCCCGTGCACAAGTTCGGGGTACTAAGGTACCCCCTACTTTAGTACACCGACATTCTGTTTCTCTTAAGTGTGGTGTTCTTCGATGTGTAATAAGAAGAGTCTTAATCATCCTAATGCTTTCGTTTTTAACTTGATGTAGGAAGTGGGTGTTCTCACCGTGTAGTCTATTTTTATATTTCTTTTCCTTTTGAATTCACTTCTCCGAGTTCTGTTTATCTGGCTTCTACTAAATGGATTTAGGTTTTTCTGAGTATTGATCTAAAAAAGAAGTAACTTCATGTCAGGATGGAGTTCCTGCGAGGAGGGAAGTATGGTCAACCTCGAGATCATGTTTCCAAAATGAGGCTGGATTACACACAAGGTGCCAGTTCCCTAATGATGCTGGATTAGACACAAGGTGCAAATTCCCAGATCATGCTGGATTACACACAAGCCAGGTGGAGTCGTGAGCTGTTCGTGTCCTTGTGGCATTAGTAAAGGCTGAAAGAAAGCATGCAGCAGCCCTTGAGAATGTAGCTGAGTTCTTGAAGAAGCGAAAAGAGCAATCAGATGCTCTCTTCACCAAAGCCAAAGAAGAGATGGAAGAAGCCAGAAATAAGCTAGCAGAGGCAGAGCAGGCTAGGCGTCTCCTGCTAGCTAAAACTGTTGTCAATACAGAATTTCCTTCATAATAGCTAGGTTCAAATGTTTATCTAGTCAGCATGCCTGTTGTGATGTCTGTGCATCTACTGATGTGGCACAAATGTTTTTTCGGGTCATGTAATAACAGTAATTACTTTCCAAACAATAACAGACGAAGCATTGGACATGGTAGAGTTCACGCGCAAGCCGGACATTCCAAGTCCAACTTCCACATCAAACTCATGTTCACATATATCTACACATTCATACATAATGTCGACAACCATGATTCACTTCAAAGACAAAAAAATGTGAGGAGAGTTATAAATAAAGAAAAACCTCTACTAGTTCCTGCTACCAGTGCGAGCACAAAAAGTCAAGACCATGCGTAAATTAATTATATTTTAGTCATTTTTTGTTTTCTAAAATGCCTGCCGGCACATGCACAGATTCAATCAAGGCAGGTGGGGCAGTCTTAAGCTGGTTGCACGCGGCGAGGATGTGTGCTCAGCCGGGCCTGCAGCGAGTGCGGCCCTCTTGGCCGGCGCACCGGTTCAATACCTGCGCTATGAGAGGTCACGTCCGTGTCAGAGCAATCACTCCCTCCAGTCCTTTTTTGTTTGGGTATAACAAAATCTCGTTTTCCATTCACATTTTACAAGTAAAATTCGTCGACAAACTTTGACCCAAAGTACGATGGTGACTAGTAAACCAGAATGGAGGTAGTAGTTTTTTTAATCAAAGAAGGGTTCTCCCTTCCGATTACTGAAAACCAGCATCTAAATCTAAACCATAGTATTTGCCCTAGAACTACCAGGTTCAACATCTCGTAACATAAACCCATACAACCATACGCCAAGGAGGTACGTAGTACTATGAATTCCATTGTCGCTCCATACCAATCGTTCTAAAAACTACTTACTACTTATAACGTGCCATTTAAAATCGGAACACTTAACCCCGCTAAGAAAACAATATTTTAAACGTGTCTACTCGGTCTTTGGCAACTGGCGAGCCACCGTGCTCCAAGTCGTTCACCTGTGGTCCCGACCATCAACTCCTACAAAGGTCCTCCACCACGTACCTGGTACCCACGAATGCAGCAATCGTGCACCTAGGGTTTTAGGGTTTATTTGTTAACGTCGCCTTTACGTAACACTCATGTGTGCGAGACAGCGAGAGGCCGACTACGTGCGTGCGCCTCTTCTCTTCGTATATGTACTCCACCGTTTGTCTAGTGTCCAAAAAATTATAATAACTACTAGCAATGTGCCAATGCGTTGCCACACGATCAAAGTAGATTAATACATATTCACCTATTTGATAGAAAAAATTCTAGTTTTGAAATACGTATATCACTAAAAATATGTTATGTTTCACTCAAAATATATTCCTTTGGCGGTTTTGATGAGATAAGGGAGGCATGTCTAATTTCTACTCTTACTAGAAAGATGCCCGTGCATTGCACGGAACATCAAAATCTTGTGGGAGAAAAGGATGAACGAGGGAAGGCCTTATCTGCAAATGTGGTGAAGAGTGTGGGTAAATTGCCATATTTTCCTTCCTATCCGTCAGATATAAATCGGATGACCTACATTGCAGGATGGCAGGCCCACCATCATCACCAACTCTATTTTTTATCCCTACTCTTATAAAAAGCATTGTCGGTGATGATCGTGTGCCTGCCATCCTGCAATATAGGCCGTCCGATCTATATCTGACGGATAGGAAGGAAACTATGGCAATTTTGCAAAAAGATACCCACATCCGTCTCCACATTTGCAAATAAGGTCTTCCCTCGTTCATCCTTTTCCCCCACAAGATAAACTACTCATACAAATGCATCTTGATGTTCCGTGCAACACATGGCATCTTGCTAGTTGTTGCAAAAAGCCCATGTGTGTGAGAGAGAGAGGGAGAGTGGAGGAGGACGGAGTGCATGTGTCAAAGACACAAGTAGTGTGTGTGCGATAGCTATCAGCTTAAAATGAGGCGATAGTGTGTGTGTGCACAATCGAGAGGGCGTGTCTCAAGAAGGGAAGAAAAAGCTACATAGATACAAGGAGCGGGAGAGAGACATGTATGCGATGGTGGAAGCATGAGTGTGCGGGTGTATAAACCTATCTAGAGGCTAGTTAGTCGATAAATGCTTGTGTGAGAAATACGAGTCGGGTGCGAAAGCGAGAGTTTTGTGTGTGAGAGAGAGAGACGGTAGTCGGGAAGGGAAGTGGAAGCAGGAGTTCTGTGTGTGTGTCTGTGTGAGAGAGAGGAGATGGTAGTCGGGGCTGTCTGATCGGTGTCAGTCTGGGATGGAGACAAAAAGGAGACTGCAACAAATGTTGTGTCTACAAGAGAGAGAGAGAGAGAGAGAGAGAGTAATTTTAGTGGTATGAGTCATATGTAGAGACATATAGGGTGTGTGAGAGAATCCCATAGAGAGAAAGACAAAGTGAAAGACGAGTGGAGACTGTGTGGTGTGGCGGTGAAAAAGAAAGCTTAGGTACCGAGTGATACCAGAGAAGAGTAGAGACGTGAGAGATAATGAAAACCATGTAATGTATAATGATAGGGAGAGTGTGACACTTCTCAAGGGATACATCGAGAGACCATGTTTGCGAGGATAAGAGAAACATGAAGTGAGCGTGCGGGTGAGCTGGAGAAAAGAGAGTGATGGCTACCTGAAGGAGCATGCATGCAAGAGAGATGGGCGTGAAAGGAGTGAACAAAAAAGGGATTCAAATATTTTAACTCGAGATGATGATACATGTAATCCATACTCGAACCAAAATTGATCTATCAAACATGCATACTCATATGAATTCACGCACATCTATGTTATTTAATATGTAGATATTATTGATCCATACATTTTAGTAGAACATAATTTGGTTAAATTTTTTCGAATTCAACCTTAAGATTTCGAGACCGTTGTATTTGTAAATCATATTATACATATAAAGGAGTAGAATTCTTTGTTGTGCTTTTGAAAGTATATATGTAAAAAAATGATGTATATAGAATGTAATTCCAATTGAAAATGGATCCCGCCCGAAAAAAAACAGTAGAATACAAACGTGATTCGAATTGAGTTGGCACGGTAAACGTCCACTATGCAAAATTTGCACAAAGCGGGGAAAGTCGCAGTAACCGCCCGAAACCAAAATCTGCGAAATGGAAATCACTACTGCCTATCCCTGCCGTGCAAAGCCTATCTGCTAGAGTTCTATAGGTTTCGATAGGGGTAGGTTTGTAATTTCACCCAAACGTGACGTAACCGCCTCTCACCCGGATTCATACACGATGGGCGCCAAAACACAGTGTGCCCTCGGCCGAAATCGACTCCCTCCCCGATTCATAAGCATACACGATGGGCGCCAAAAACAAACTCTCGTCGGCAAATATTTGGTGTATGCGAGATTACCGTCCTATCCCCAACCGACTAATGTTGCTGTGATGTAGTAGAAATTTGAAATGGGGGCTAAGTGTGTAAATTTCCTCGCATTTGAGACAAGCGCGGCCTGAATACATGGTTCCCCCCTTCCTCTCTACCTCCCTTTTCCCCATTCGTACTCCGTGGGTGCCAGAACACCCTCTCCACCCCACCCTCCTCCTTCCGCCGCCGTCCGCCACCCCATACACCTCCGTCCTCCTCCACCATGCCGGCGCTGATACCCCGACGCCGTCGTCCATTACAAGAGATCGACCTCTCTCATCTATGCCTTCGGACTGGGATCCTTGCATCCCATCCTCTCGCTTCATCCCCGCCGTCGTCCACCTTGCTGGCGCCACTCCTACGACCGTCTCGTCCACCGCGCCCCACCGCCACCGTCTACCCTCCTAGATCTGCTTCCATGCTGCTGACAGCCATCGCTATTGTAGCACCGTCAAATTCTCACCAGATGCGTACACGGCGCCACACCAGAGGCGGTACTCTTTCGTATCTGCTCCACTTATTTATCGCAGCAAGAAAATAGATCGCCACTTCTTTACTCTGATTTCTTGTCTTGGTTGCAAAGTTGCCTTTGTCCGTTTTGCACCTTCAGATCCACCATGGCACGCTCAACACTATACTCCCAATGCTTATGGTTTTCCCCTTTTATATTCCACACTAGTTAAATCACAGTAGACTAAATTTCAAAATTGGGTCAGTCGATTTTTTAGAGCTCGCCGGAGTTCGCCGGTGCGATCCAAGGGGCTCGGGTGGTTGTGGGGCCTCGCCAATCGAGGAAAACTCGACGTGGGTGGGGGTGGGGGTCACGGAGGAACACAGGCAGTGGGGGCCGGTGGTCCAGCCGGCGGCCCGTGCGGTGTTCTGTATGGGAAGAATCAGAGACGTGGAAGAAGAAGGGTTAGGAGACATAGGATCTTCATCCAACCACCTGAAATGGCCGAGAGACAGCTGGGAGTTGCATTCTTAATGCGCTCTGGTTCATCATGTGTGGGCACTACGCAACCAATATTTTATTATCCAGAATCTGCTTGCTCTTCTTTACCATGTTCGATAGAGCTATGACAGAAAACATAGGACCGACTCCAGCATACTGTACCCATACTTCACTAGCCACACCACTAGCCCCACCACATAGGACCTGCACTCCAGCAAAAGGTATACCGATTTCATTTGCCATAGCACCAGCTGTACCATAGAAAAATCCCACTCCAGCAAAAAGTACAGCAAGTCCACCGGCCGAAGACCTATCCCAACGGCAGAGACGGCCAATTCCTGCAGATTGGAACCACATTCCATTTATTCCCAGTTTAAAATACAATGCTTTCAATATTGTTAGGGACTACGTGCATATATTCCCATCATGGGAAGAGTATTGTGAAGACAAACACCATTTTCACATCTTCCTGTCCAACTTACGTGTAAGTGCTATTATTCATGTTTATTATTTTCCTGTTTTCTGCTAATTGAACACATCAATGATTTACATTACATTGTTGTAACTAGGCGAGGGTCAATCTGGATAGTCATGACGAGCAAAGCTTGCTTGTGCTTTTCAAGGAAGCATTGCAGCAGTATCAGTGTTACCTGAGGAAATCACACTTTGGTGGCAAATCTATAAACGAATTTCTGGTGAAGTCTCCTGTGCTAAATTTAGAAGACATTGAATGGAAAAACATTGTTATGCACTGGTCTTGTTCCCAGGATGAGGTACTGTCTATGAAATCACATGACAATTTGAACTTCTACTTTTCCGCATGTGCCTTACGGATCTTGTTTGCAGGAAATCTACTCGAAGAAGAATTCGAGTTTGAAAAGAACGACAGGATATCGCAAATATGCTTCCCGCTGCTTTGCTCTTGTTAGTACCCGTTGTCCTGTATCACTGTACTTGCATACATACCTGGTTCATTATGGGGGTCGGCTTCCAGCCTAAGACGGCTTCCAGCCGCTCTCAAGCAAAGCCGACTCATGAGTAGTCGGCTTGCCGCTTTCTTCTAGCTTCTCTTAAGCAAAGCCGACTCATAAGTAGTCGGCTTGCCGCTTTCTATCCAACTTGTTAAAAAGACTCTAAAATGGCCAAGTACTTGCCTTCCCAAGGTAGCCAAGCGTTTGATCCAATGGCAGTCCGCAGAGCGGCTGTCCGACTGGCAATGCGGCGACTAAGGGAAGGCGGCAAAGGAAAAAGCCAAAAGAGCAATGAGCAAGGAAAGATAGAATTCGGATAAATATTTACATAACATAGGCCCTTGGCCAAATCATCAAGTAGAAGTTCAAAATACACCCCGCGGGTGCAATTGTTCGAATTAACAAAGTTCTTCAAAGACTACTAAGGCAGATAAAATGGAGGCAAGACGGCAGCCTAGGAGGCGGCATCCGGATTCGGAGGGTCGGAGGAGACGGCGGTGTCAGGCGCCAGGGCGACCAGCTGGGCAGTCTCGGCTTGATTGTCTCCGGCGGCAGCCGCCTTCTCCGGGCGCGGCTCGTTGCTGGAGGCACGGTCGAGCTGAGGCTGGTCGCCCGTTCCGTCTTCTGGCGCCTCCGTCTCACCTCCATACTCCGCCTCGCCTTCCTCCTCTGTGCTGGAAGCAATCACCTCCGCCGAGTCCTCATCGTAATTTGGGTTCATCCCGAACCACTCTGGCGGCGCCTCCCCGCCGTATTCAACCCGATCAAGGACAAAGATGCTGGTGTCCACGTAGTCGGCGATCGCCGCTGCACGCGCGACGAGGGCGTCTTCCACGGCCATCAACTCCGCCTGGGCCTCTGACAGGAACACGGCCAACCGGTCCAGGTCCAGCCCTGGATAGCATGCCTTGACGAATTCCAATGCCCGGCGCGCTCCAGCCCGGGCCGAGGTACCCTTCCAAGACTCAAGACGACCTGCTGCGACCTCCAGCCAGTCGGCAGTCCGACTGGCAGTGCACAGAGACGGCATGTCTGGCCATAGGGCGGCAATCGCCTGGGCGCCGACATGTTGAAGCCGGGTCATCATCCGTGGGCTGGCCGCAGACGAGCCTCGATGCTCAGAAGCTGCTCATCGAGGGTCCGGGGGGCGTTGGCAGCAATCTCCGCACCACTTGCCCTCCGTGCCTCGCCATCAGCCTCGATGGCCTGAGTGGCCGCCTGCGAGTGGTCGGCGAAGAAGTCTGCCAAGACAAAAAAGAAGCAAGTCAAAAATCAGGAGTCAGCCCGACCCATAGTCGGCGGCTCAAAGAAAGTAAAGAAACTCACCGTCGATGATGTCCTCAATCTCATGGAAGCCGGAAGTCAGCTGCGCCTCCTTGTCAGTCCAGGAGGAGCGCTCACTTTCGAACTCGGCCAGGAGCGCAGCCTCTTTCTTCTCTGCCTCCTCCTGCGCCTTCTTGAGCAGCCCCTTTTGCTCCGCCAGCTGCGCAGCCAGTAGGTCACGCTCCGCGGCAAGCTTGATGCACTCCTCCCCTTTGGCACGCAAGGCGGTATTGGCCTTGCCTAGCTGCTGCTGAAAAATGGCGTTGGACTCTGAAGAATAAAAGAGAAAGACGTTAAGACGTCAGCAAAGAAAGTCGCTGAGAAGATCCGGCCCGACTGCTCAGCAGTCGGCCCGAATCTCAGGGACTACAGCCCGCGGGTGCTCTAGCGCACCCCCGCGAAGAAGAAGGAAGACTCACTCCGACTCTCTGACAAGTCGGCAGTCCACTTGCCCAGCTCCTCAACATTATGGTTGAAGGCAGTGATGCGGAGGTTGTGGTACTCCTGGAATAAGAATTTTTAGACGAAGATAAGTATCGGAACTCGCCAGAAGAAGTTCCAAGCCGCCTGCTCAGTAGCCGGCCCGAAACTCGGGGACTACACCCAGTGGGTGCGCTGGCGCGCCCCCACAAAGAAGAACAAAGAAAAGCAAAGTAAAAAATGAAGCATACCCGGACGGCTACTCGCGACGCCAGATGCGCCTTGGTGCAGCTCTGGACGGCATCGCCCTCAGCTCGCAGCTTTGCCTAAATGTCCAGAAGCGCCTGGTTCAGCGGGCCCGTGCTACCTCCTCGCACCCACCCAACGAGCGCGGCACTCGTCACCTCAGCGTCTGGGATGGCTGAGCTGGCGGTGCCGATCTCCAGAGGCCGTGGCGCTGAAGTCGCCTTCTCAAGGCGGCGACGCGCTGGCGAGGCGATTTGAAGGAGTAGCTTCGCAACGGAGTCGTCCTCAGTCGGCGGCACCGGCGGGCCTGCCGGCTGTTTACCTTGCGCACCCCCAGACGGCGGCGGAGGCAGCGGTGGTGACATAGAGGCATCGCTGCTCTCCCTCTCCATGACGGGGTTCTCGCTGCCGGCTTCCCCAGTCTGCCCCGTGAACTCCAGGGGCAGCTGCACGGAGTTTAGTGGATGACGAGCAATGCCGACTGGAGGAGCGCGGCCTCCTCTGCTCGCCGCCTTACCGCCACAGCGGCTTCGGCCTTGTCCAACTTCCTCTAGGCGGAGGAAGCCGCCTTCTCGGCCTCCGCCTTCACCAGACGAGCGGCTTCGTCCTCGTCGTGCTTCTCCCGCGTGTTCCGCTCCATCACCTCCCAAAGGTCGGCGGCGGGATCAATCCGCCGAGTAGTGGCGGAGGTCTCTACCGACACCATGACGGAGGCGGCGGCGACCCTCTTGAAGGTGAGGGGAGCCCTGAGGCGAGGAAAGCATGTAAAAGATTTGGACGAAGATCCACCAAGTACAAAACAAGTCAAGAGCAGAGGCACTTACGCGGAGACCAGTGGCGGCTTCTTCACTTCCTTGCGGAAGCGGTTGGCCTTTGCGATCGCCTCCTCCCTCTGGGTCGCGGCGGCCGCCCCCTTGAACTTCTTCGACCGGCCACCAAGAAAGCTCGGCCCGGCTCGGCGCCTCTTCGCGCCGCCTTAACAACCCAAGCCGGCGGTGGAACTCTCGCTTGGCTGGCCGGCCCTTGATTGGTGGCGCGGGACGGCTTCCCCCTCGGCGTCGTCATTAGGCCAGTCGGCAAAAGTGGCCGAGGGCCTGAAGCCTCCTCCTCCTCCTCCTCCTCCTCCTCCTTCGTTGTCGGCCTCCATCGCCGCGGCCCCCAAGATTGGGTCGTTGATGTCGCTCTCCGCTCGATCGGGGACGAACTGGCGGGCCGAGCCCATGGTGCCGGCTGAAGGCTGGATGAGGGGGTTCTGACTCAAGAAAAACCAAAAGATCAGAAGTCGGATTCGGCTGCAAAGAAGACAAAAGAAGAAAGATGACTTACGACAGGCGGGGGGTTGGCGCGTGAGTACGGCTCCTTGCCGAACTGCCAAGTCGCCGCGAGATTGCAGTTTGAGATATAATTCACCGTGTTCGCCACCTCCGCGTGGGGCATGTCCTTGGAGCAGAGCCGACTTGGATCCCGTTGGCCGCTCATCTGACAGATCAAATGAGGTCGGCCTTGGAGCGCGAGGACTCAACGCGCCACGAAGGCGGCCAGCAAGTCGGACCCGGTCAAACCCTCCGACTGCGTCAGAACTCGGAGTCGCGGACGGCGGTGGCACCAGCGGGAGTCATCGTCTTGACCCGGTGGGACCAGTTGGGGAGCCTCCCAGCCGGTGCTCCGGCTTCGAAAGGCGGCAGATTGACCCAGTCACCATCTGCGGCGACGTTCTTCACATAAAAGTAAGAACGCTGCCACATCTTCACCAACTTGATCAGCGGGATGGCGGGAAACGGATTGTCGTCCACCGACCTCCGCATCACGATGAAGTCACTGCAATGGGCCGGCACGCCGACGACGTGCCTGCCGAGCTTCGACTGAAAGAATTCTCCCCATAGATCAATGGTGGGGAGAACACCGAGGAAGCCTTCGCACAAGGAGGCGAAGGCAGCCAGCAGCACCACCGTGTTCGGGGTGAGGTGGTGCGGCTGGAGCCCATGGAACTCCAAGAAGGAGCGGAAGAAGCCGCTCGCCGGCAGCCCCAGGCCGCGCATTAGGTGCGAGCGGAACACGACCCGCTCGCCCTCCTCCGGCGCCGGCAATATCTCCCCCCTCCGGTGCGGCGCGGGCTCGCACTAGGTCCGCGCCGGGGAGGCGACACGTCTTGCGGAGGAACTAGATGATGTCGTCGTCCACCTCGGAGCCGTCCCACACGCCGGAGCGCACAGCAGCAGGTGCGGGGGCGGAGGAATAGTTCATTGCTGCAGGCGTGGCGTGGTTCGGCGTGGCGGTGGTGAAAGGAAGAAGGAGCAAGAGGAAAGCGAGGGGAGTAGGGGAAATGGGCGCGCGTGCTCCGCCTCCCCCCTCCTCCCGCCTACTTATAGGCCTATGGGCTGAGAAGCCGATGGGGCGGCCGTGGGATTAACCGTGCTTAGGACCCCACGCCCCCCACGATCTACCACATGAAGTAACTGCGCGCAGTTACAACGTGGGAATCCCAACCGTCCGCTCGGCCACAGTCGATCCGTTCGCATGCCGAGGAGCAGTAGTGGCGGCCCCCGCCTGACGTCATGTCCCGTCGCGCGTGGGTGGGCAGACTGACCCCGCCACGTGACTCCGCGCGATAGACTCGCAACGGGCAGCTGCCCGGAAGCTTATCAGGCACGCTGGCTGGAACCCACCGCGGTCTTCTGCCAGTCCGACTCCAGCTAGTCGGCAGGGGGAAGATAGCAAACACAATCAAGATTCCCCCACCGAATGGATGAAACTGTTGAGACTCCTCGACACGTTGCCCTCGGCGCCTCACCAGCTTCGGGGACTACTGTCAGAGTAATGGGCCACGGGTAGGCTAACCCGAGCCCCAGAACCTTTCAAGACATCAGGGCAGGCTGCGCCCCTCAATACCCCGCGGCGAACATCCGCCTTCAGGGAGTCGGCGGCAGGGTCGCCGACTGCCCCCTCACGGCCGAGTCCCGGTGACGACTTCAAGAGGAGCCGACTCCTATTGACGGCTTCCAGGGAGCCGACTATGGGGAGTCCGCCCGCGACTCCAACCACCTCCGGCCTTCGCCACAATGGGCGGGACGGGGTACGGTCACCGTGTGGCCATCCCCGCCCGGCTTACGAAGGGCCGGCATGGCTACAGTGCGCCGTACCGAAGGAGATCTCCATCCGGCGCGACACTGTTGCCATGCTCGCCGTAACCTCAGCCCCAATGGGCGGCGCACTCTGCCCACGGCAGCCTGACCGTATGGCCCGGAGACGGCGGGACCCACCCGCCAGCGGTAGTACAGAAGACAGTGAGAGCACCACAAGACGGCCCCGTCAGGAGTCGGCTCACAGGAGTCAGCCAACCCCTCCCACGGGCCCTGCACGCCATTAACCAGACAAGACGGGGAATGGCGACAGTGATCGCCCGTCAGGCGGTGGCACTGTTGCCATGACCCCATGACCAAGCCGGCGTCACTAGCGGCGTGGCTACAGTAGTCCGTAGCCGGCGGGGCCCACCAGTCGGCGGGCCCCAGCAGTCGGCGGAGAGGACGGCGACCTGAGAGACAGACGGCTGGGACCCGCGCCCAGCCGGATTACCATTGTAACCCTGGGGGGCGGGCCTATAGAAGCCCCCCCAGGGCACCCATGCAGGGGGATCGACCCATTCGCATTAGACCAGACCATATAGGAAGGGGAAAGCTAGCCTTGCCTTCTCCTACCTCCAGGAAACAGCTCTAGGAGCAACCTTGTACTCACTTTGCCATAGTGATCATGCGGAGACCCCGCAGAGCAGCAGTAGTGTGTTATCTCCACGGAGAGCCCTGAAGCTGGGTAAGATTCGCCGGCGTGCATGCCTTCGCCTCATCCCGTTTCCAGGCACCGGCGACGTTCTACTCGCCCCCACCATGATAAGCCATCCCTTGGCATATGTCGTACCCAGCCCCCGACACCCATAGCCTCTTAAAGGGCCGTACCTGATCTGGTCCGTAATTTGGCCCAGAACGTCGTAGGCTTTTAAAGGGCCGGATCTCATATGGGCCACTATTAGGCCCGGAACGTGGCAGGCCATTAATGGACCAGATCAAATATGGGCCGGCATTTGGCCCAAAACATGGCAGCTAGTTAATGGGCCGGCCTACTAGGGCCCTCAAATTCTTGTGGGCCTACAGCTGGGCCGGCCCGTTAATGTCGGCGAAATCTCATCGGCCTTTAGCCGGGCCGGCCCATTATGATCCGCAATAATCTTGTGGGCCTTTACCTGGGCCGGTGTCACGCCCAATATGCGATACTATCCTAAAAAGACTCGAAGGTCCTACCAAGGATAGAACCGCATATTGAAACACTTTTGCAGGGTGGATATCATTACATCAACATTACATAATAGATGGGAATACATATAAGAGGCAATCAATGCCACATGAATACAACATCACAATACATAAGAGCATCATCCGACTATGGATGAAACACAAACACAAACTCAAAGGACATCCACCCTGCTAGCCCAGGATGCCGACCTGGAACCTATCCCCTGTCGCCCGTTCCGTCTTCTGGCGCCTCCATCTCACCTCCATACTCCGCCTCGCCTTCCTCCTCGGTGCTGGAAGAAATCACGTCCGCCGAGTCCTCATCGTAATCTGGGTTCATGCCGAACCACTCTGGCGGCGCCTCCCCGCCGTATTCAACCCGATCAAGGACGAAGATGCTGGTGTCCACGTAGTCGGCGATCACCGCTGCACGCGCGACGAGGGCGTCTTCCACGGCCATCAGCTCCGCCTGGGCCTCTGACCGGAACGCGGCCAACCGGTCCAGGTCCAGCACTGGATAGCACGCCTTGACGAATTCCAATGCCCGGCGCGCTCCAGCCCAGGCCGAGGTACCCTTCCAAGCGTCAAGACGACCTGCTGCGACCTCCAGCCAGTCGGCAGTCCGACTGGCAGTGCACAGAGACGGCATGTCTGGCCACAGGGCGGCAATCGCCTGGGCGCCGACATGTTGAAGCCGGCTCATCATCCGTGGGCCGGCCGCAGACGAGCCTCGATGCTCAGAAGCTGCTCATCAAGGGTCCGGGGGGCGTTGGCCGCAATCTCCACACCACTTGCCCTCCGTGCCTCGGGATCAGCCTCGATGGCCTGAGTGGCCGCCTGCGAGTGGCCGGGGAAGAAGTCTGCCAAGACAAAAAAGAAGCAAGTCAAAAATCAGGAGTCAGCCTGACACATAGTCGGCGGCTCAAAGAAAGTAAAGAAACTCACCGTCGATGATGTCCTCAATCTCATGGAAGCCGGAAGTCAGCTGCGCCTCCTTGTCAGTCCAGGAGGAGCGCTCACTTTCGAACTCGGCCAGGAGCGCAGCCTCTTTCTTCTCTGCCTCCTCCTGCGCCTTCTTGAGCGGCTCCTTTTGCTCCGCCAGCTGCGCCGCCAGTAGGTCGCGCTCCGCGGCAAGCTTGATGCACTCCTCCCCTTTGGCACACAAGGCGGTATTGGCCTCGCCCAGCTGCTGCTGAAAAATGGCGTTGGGCTCTGAAGAATAAAAGAGAAAGACGTTAAGTCGTCAGCAAAGAAAGTCGCTGAGAAGATCCGGCCCGACTGCTCAGCAGTCGGCCCGAATCTCGGGGACTACAGCCCGCGGGTGCGCTAGCGCGCCCCCGCGATGAAGAAGGAAGACTCACTCTGACTCTCCGACAAGTCGGCAGTCCACTTGCCCAGCTCCTCAACATTGCGGTTGAAGGCAGTGATGCGGAGGTTGTGGTACTCCTGGAATAAGAATTTTTAGATGAAGATAAGTATCGGAACTCGCCAGAAGAAGTTCCAAGCTGCCTACTCAGTAGCCGGCCCGAAACTCGGGGACTACACCCAGTGGGTGCGCTGGAGCGCCCCCACAGAGAAGAACAAAGAAAAGCAAAGTCAAAAATGAAGCATACCCGGACGGCTACTCGCGACGCCAGATGCGCCTTGGTGCAGCTCTGGATGGCATCGCCCTCAGCTCGCAGCTTTGCCTGAATGTCCAGAAGCGCCTGGTTCAGCGGGCCCGTGCCGCCTCCTCGCACCCACCCAACGAGCGCGGCGCTCGTCGCCTCAGCGTCTGGGATGGCCGAGCTGGTGGTGCCAATCTCCAGAGGCCGTGGCGCTGAAGTCGCCTTCTCAAGGCGGTGACGCGCTGGCGAGGCAATTTGAAGGAGTAGCTTCGCAACGGAGTCGTCCTTTAGTCGGCGGCACCGGGGGGCCTGCCTGCTGTTTACCTTGCGCACCCCCAGACGGCGGCGGAGGCGGCGGTGGTGGCACGATCGTGTCCGACATGGAGGCATCGCTGCTCTCCCTCTCTATGACGGGGTTCTCGCCGCCGGCTTCCCCAGTCTGCCCCGTGAACTCCAGGGGCGGCTGCACGGAGTTCAGTGGATGACGAGCAATGCCGACTGGAGGAGCGCGGCCTCCTCTGCTCGCCGCCTTACCGACATAGCGGCTTCGGCCTTGTCCAACTTCCTCTAGGCGGAGGAAGCCGCCTTCTCGGCCTCCGCCTTCTCCAGACGAGCGGCTTCGTCCTCGTCGTGCTTCTCCCGCGTGTTCCGCTCCGTCACCTCCCAAAGGTCGGCGGCGGGATCAATCCGCCGAGTAGTGGCGGAGGTCTCTACCGACACCATGACAGAGGCGGCGGCGACCCTCTTGAAGGTGAGGGGAGCCCTGAGGCGAGGAAAGCATGTAAAAGATTTGGACGAAGATCCACCAAGTACAAAACAAGTCAAGAGCGGAGGCACTTACGCGGAGACCAGTGGCGGCTTCTTCACTTCCTTGCGGAAGCGGTTGGCCTTTGCGATCGCCTCCTCCCTCTAGGTCATGGCGGCCGCCCCCTTGAACTTCTTCGACCGGCCACCAAGAAAGCTCGGCCCGGCCCGACGCCTCTTCGCGCCGCCTTAACCACCAAAGCCGGCGGTGGAACTCTCGCTTGGCTGGCCGGCCCTTGATTGGTGGCGCGGGACGGCTTCCCCCTCGGCGTCGTCATCAGGCCAGTCGGCAAAAGTGGCCGAGGGCCTGAAGCCTCCTCCTCCTCCTCCTCCTCCTCCTCCTTCGTTGTTGGCCTCCATCGCCGCGGCCCCCAAGTCTGGGTCGTTGATGTCGCTCTCCGCTCGATCGGGGACGAACTGGCGGGCCGAGCCCATGGTGCCGGCTGAAGGCTGGATGAGGGGGTTCTGACTCAAGAAAAACCAAAAGATCAGAAGTCGGATTCGGCTGCAAAGAAGACAACAGAAGAAGAAAGACGACTTACGACAGGCGGGGGGTTGGCGCGTGAGTACGGCTCCTTGCCGAACTGCCAAGTCGCCGCGAGATTGCAGTTTGAGATATAATTCACCGTGTTCGCCACCTCCGCGTGGGGCATGTCCTTGGAGCAGAGCCGACTCGGATCCCGTTGGCCGCTCATCTGACAGATCAAATGAGGTCGGCCTTGGAGCGCGAGGACTCAACGCGCCACAAAGGCGGCCAGCAAGTCGGACCCGGTCAAACCCTCCGACTGCGTCAGAACTCGGAGTCGCGGACGGCGGTGGCACCAGCGGGAGTCAGCGTCTTGACCCGGTGGGACCAGTTGGGGAGTCTCCTAGCCGGTGCTCCAGCTTCGAAAGGCGGCAGATTGACCCAGTCACCGTCTACGGCGACGTTCTTCACATAAAAGTAAGAACGCTGCCACATCTTCACCAACTTGATCGGCGGGATGGCGGGAAACGGATTGTCGTCCACCGACCTCCGCATCACGATGAAGTCACCGCAATGGGCCGACACGCCGACGACGTGCCTGCCGAGCTTCGACTGAAAGAATTCTCCCCACAGCTCAATGGTGGGGAGAACACCGAGGAAGCCTTCGCACAAGGAGGCGAAGGCAGCTAGCAGCACCACCGTGTTCGGGGTGAGGTGGTGCGGCTGAAGCCCATGGAACTCCAAGAAGGAGCGGAAGAAGCCGCTCGCCGGCAGCCCCAGGCCGCGCACGAGGTGCGAGCGGAACATGACCCGCTCGCCCTCCTCCGGCGCCGGCAATATCTCCCCCTCCGGTGTGACACGGGCTCGCACTAGGTCTGCGCTGGGGAGGCGACGCGTCTTGCGGAGGAACTCGATGATGTCATCGTCCACCTCGGAGCCGTCCCACACGCCGGAGCGCACAGCAGCAGGTGCGGCGGCGGAGGAATAACTCATTGCTGCAGGCGTGGCGTGGTTCGGCGCGGCGGTGGCGAAAGGAAGAAGGAGCAAGAGGAAAGCGAGGGGAGTAGGGGAAATGGGCGCGCGTGCTCCGCCGCCCCCCCTCCTCCCGCCTACTTATAGGCCTATGGGCTGAGAAGCCGATGGGGCGGCCGTGGGATTAACCGTGCTTACGACCCCACACCCCCCACGATCTACCACATGAAGTAACTGCGCGCAGTTACAACGTGGGAATCCCAACCGTTCGCTCGGCCACAGTCGATCCGTTCGCATGCCGAGGAGCAGTAGTGGCGGCCCCCGCCTGACGTCATGTCCCATCGCGCGTGGGTGGGCAGACTGACCCCGCCACGTGACTCCACGCGATAGACCCGCAACGGGCAGCTACCCGGAAGCTTATCAGGCATGCTGCCTGGAACCCGTCGCGGTCTTCTGCGAGTCCGACTCCAGCTAGTCGGCAGGGGGAAGATAGCAAACAGAATCAAGATTCCCCCACCGAATGGATGAAACTGTTGAGACTCCTCGACACGTTGCCCTCGACGCCTCACCAGATTCGGGGACTACTGTCAGAGTAATGGGCCACGGGTAGGCTAACCCGAGCCCCAGAACCTTTCAAGACATCAGGGCAGGCTGCGCCCCTCAATACCCCGCGGCGAACATCCGCCTTCAGGGAGTCGGCAGCAGGGTCGCCGACTACCCCATCACGGCCGAGTTCGGGTGACAACTTCAGGAGGAGCCGACTCCTATTGACGGCTTCGAGGGAGCCGACTATGGGGAGTCCGCCCGCGACTCCAACCACCTCCGGCCTTCACCACAATGGGCGGGACGGGGTACGGTCACCGTGTGGCCATCCCCGCCCGGCTTACGAAGGGCCGGCATGGCTACAGTGCGCCGTACCGAAGGAGATCTCCATCCGGCGCGGCACTGTTGCCATGCTCGCCCTAACCTCAGCCCCAATGGGTGGCGCACTCTGCCCATGGCAGCCTGACTGTACGGCCCGGAGACGGCGGGACCCACCCGCCAGTGGTAGTACAGAAGACGGTGAGAGCACCACAAGACGGCCCCGTCAGGAGTCGGCTCACAGGAGTCAGCCAACCCCTCCCACGGGCCCTACACGTCATTAACCAGACAAGACGGGGAATGGCGACAGTGATCGCCCGTCAGGCGGTGGCACTGTTGCCATGACCCCATGACCAAGCCGGCGTCACTAGCGGCGTGGCTACAGTAGTCCGTAGCTGGCGGGGTCCACCAGTCGGCGGGCCCCAGCAGTCGGCGGAGAGGACGACGACCTGAGAGACAGACGGCTGGGACCCGCGCCCAGCCGGATTACCATTGTAACCCTGGGGGGCGGGCCTATAGAAGCCCCCCAGGGCACCCATGCAGGGGGATCGACCCATTCGCATTAGACCAGACCATATAGGAAGGGGAAAGCTATCCTTGCCTTCTCCTACCTCCAGGAAACAGCTGTAGGAGCAACCTTGTACTCACTTTGCCATAGTGATCATGCGGAGACCCCGCAGAGCAGCAATAGGGGTGTTATCTCCACGGAGAGCCCTGAAGCTGGGTAAGATTCGCCGGCGTGCATGCCTTCGCCTCATCCCGTTTCCAGGCACCGGCGACGTTCTACTCGCCCCCACCATGATAAGCCATCCCTTGGCATATGTCGTACCCAGCCCCCGACACCCATAGCCTCTTAAAGGGCCGTACCTGATCTGGTCCGTAATTTGGCCCAGAACGTCGTAGGCTTTTAAAGGGCCGGATCTCATATGGGCCACTATTAGGCCCGGAACGTGGCAGGTCATTAATGGACCAGATCAAATATGGGCCGGCATTTGGCCCAAAACATGGTAGCCAGTTAATGGGCCGGCCTACTAGGGCCCTCAAATTCTTGTGGGCCTACAGCTGGGCCGGCCCGTTAATGTCGGCGAAATCTCATGGCCCTTTAGCCGGGCCGGCCCATTATGATCCGCAATAATCTTGTGGGCCTTTACCTGGGCCGGTGTCACGCCCAATATGCGATACTATCCTAAAAAGACTCGAAGGTCCTACCAAGGATAGAACCACATATTGAAATGCTTTTGCAAGGTGGATATCATTACATCAACATTACATAATAGATGGGGATACATATAAGAGGCAATCAATGCCACATGAATACAACATCACAATACATAAGAGCATCATCCGACTACGGATGAAACACAAACACAAACTCAAAGGACATCCACCCTGCTAGCCCAAGCTGCCGACCTGGAACCTATCCCCTGACTGAAGAAGCAGAAGAAGAACTCAACGCAAGCAAGCATCGCTCTCGCGTCATGATCATCGCATAACCTGTACCTGCAACTGTTATTGTAGTAATCTGTGAGCCACGAGGACTCAGCAATCCCATTACCATGGGTATCAAGACTAGCAAAGCTTAAAGGGAAAGGAAGGGGTAAAGTGGTGAGGCTACAGCAGCGACTAAGCATATATGGTGGCTAACATACGCAAATAAGAGCGAGAAGAGAGCAAAAGGAACGGTCGTGAAACTAGCAATGATCAAGAAGTGATCCTGAACTCCAACTTATGTCAAACATAACCCAAAACCATGTTCACTTCCCGGACTCCGCCGAAAAGAGACCATCACGGCTACACGCACGGTTGATGCGTTTTAATTCGGATCTAGTGTCAAGTTATCTACAACCGGACATTAACAAATTCCCATCTGCCTATAACCATAGGCATGGATTTCGAAAGATTATACCCTGCAGGGGTGTCCCAACTTAGCCCATGATAAGCTCGTGCAATCAACGAAGGATATACCTTCTCCTAGGAAGACCCGATCAGACTCGGAATCCCGGTTTACAAGACATTTCGACATTGGTAAAACAAGGCCAGCAAGACCGCCCGATGCGCCGACAATCACGATAGGATCTGCACATATCTCGTTCTCAAGGCAACACCGGATGAACACTACATACAACTAAAACCATACCTCGAGTTTCCCTGAGGTGGCGCTGCAAGTGGCTCTGGTTCGGACCAACACTTAGTCAAGCACTAGCCCGGGGGGGCTGTAATAAAGATGACCCTTGGGTTAATTACTCCCAAGGGAAATATAGGTGGTGGTGAGGCAAATGGTAAAACCAAGGTTGGGCCTTGCTGGAGGAGTTTTATTCAAAGCAAAGTGTCAAGGGGGTCCCATAAATCACCCGACCGCGTAAGGAACGCAAAATCCGGGAACATAACACCGGTATGACGGAAACTAGGGCGGCAAGAGTGGAACAAAACACCAGGCATAAGGCCGAGCCATTCACCCTTTACCAAGTATATAGATGCATTAATAATAATATAAGAGATATTGTGATATCCCAACATAACCCTGTCCACCATGGAGCAAGCTTCAACTTCACCTGCAACTAGCAACGCTATAAGAGGGGCTGAGCAAAGCGGTAACATAGCCAAGCAACGGTTTGCTAGGAATGGTGTCAAAGGTTAGAGGTTCATGGCTATTTGGGAGGCTTCATGAGCAAAAGATAGGTAACGCAGCATAGCGATAGAACGAAGCAACTAGCATAGCAATGATAGTAGTGAGATCCAGGGTAGGGGTCATCTTGCCAGAAATCCCGCAAGGAAGAAGAACGAGTCCATGAAGAAGACGAACAGGAGTAGTCGAACGAATCCTCACAATCGCAACATTACCGAAACTAAGCAACACCGGAAAGAAACAAACAACATGGTAAATAACCACCACATAAACATGGCATGATGCACAACCAAGTATGATGCATGTCCGGCTTAATAAGGCATGGTATGGCAAGTGAAGCAAACAATACTACAAGTGAAGTGGAGCTCAATATGCAACGAGTTGCAAATTGACGAACACCACATGACTTATTTAGTTCTCTCTCGTTTAGGTACTCAACAATATTAAATGTTATTAAACATGGCCAGAGGTGAAGCATAAGTAAACTAACTATTTACGCAAGTTTAAATGGGGCCGGAAACAACAAACAACAATTCCGGAAAAATCCCCATATGCATATTTTAGATTCGGTACTGTTCTTCCCTAAACACAATTTTATTGTTGTTAAACAGGAAAATAAAGTGCACCATGTTAATCTAGGCATTTTTTCACCCCATTTACATATAAATTTTAACTAAAACCGAGCTACGGTTATTTAGTTATGCAATAAATCATTTTAACATGGCATTTAAGCAAATTAACACAAACAGAATTTTAAACATTTTTAACATAGATGAAAGTAGCAGATTATGAAACTAGATGAAAAACTAAACATTTTACATATATGAAGTTTTTACATATGATGCACAGATCATGAGTTATTATATGCATGAAATGCAAGGGGGTTTTTGTAAATCTGTTAATCCTGGGATAAATAGCAAAATCGTTTCGCGGAAAAATAGATGGATAGGGCCGAATCTAGTCAGCCCACAAGTGCACAGGAGAGGGGGCGGGGCTGCTCACCCTTGGCTAAGGCCCGGTCGGTGGAGGCAGGAGTTGGGCCTGCAGCTGGGGAGAGGAAGCGCACTGGGCCTGGCGTGGCTGGCAGCCCATGCAGCTAGCCAGCGCGGTCAACGCACAGGGGCGGCGAGCGCCGAGAAGCAGGGGATGCAGGGGCAACGGGAGGGAGCTCCGGCGAGGTCGTGGAGGACCGGCGAGGCGCGGAATGGGGTGGATCCGGATAGGGGCCGTCAGATCCGGACGCAAGGACTCCGTTCCCGGCATCGGTGAAGGCCATCGGCGTCGAGAGGAGCTTCACGGGCGGATCCTGCGGGGGAAAAGAGAGAGAGCGATGTGAGAGAGAGGGAGGACGAAGGAAGGAAGAGGGAGACGCGGGCAGCGGCGACCTGGGTCGGCAGCGGCGGAGCAGATCAGTGGCCGGGGCGGCGCACCGACGAGGCGGCGCGCATCGGCGAGCGGGCGGACGGCCACGCGGCGGGGCACTGCGAGGGGAGGCGCTCGGGTGCAGGCGAATGGGAGGAGGTGCGGGGCGCACGGGCAGCAACGATGCGGGCTTTGCGGGGCCCAGATCGGCCCGGGGCGGGCCGCGGATGGGCTTCCGCGGGCCTCGGCGGCGGGGAGGACACGGAGACGCCAAGTGGCGCCCGGTGGTTGGACGAAGCGGCGGGGGGGGGCGCTGATTTCGAGGAGAAGGAAGGTGGCTGCGTGTTGGGGGTGCGGAAAAAGAGGAGGAGGGGGGGGTAGGATTCCAGATTAGGAAGGACTAGCCTTCCTTATATAGGGAGGGTTAGGGTTAGGGGGGTTTTGCTCCGTTTCGGAGCCGTTTGATCTCGATCGGACGGTCCGGAGCGGAGTGGGGTTAGGTAGGTGGGCTAGTGGGCTGTGAAGAGGAGTTGGGCTGAGGTGAGAGGGAAGGAGAAATGCAGCCCGGCACTATTTCGGAGACCGAAACGTTCGACGAATGAACTGGCGAGGGTGCCGCTATATATTTAACGGTTGGGCTATCAAATGGACTCCGAATGCGACGAAACTTGGCAGGCTGCCTGTCTACACTATAATAAGACCGCACGCCAAGTTGAAACCCATTCCGGGAACATTTTTATGCCACTTATAAAATAATGTTTCGGAGGTGCCGCGGGCGCGTGCGAGTGTGTCCGGACTCGGAACGGACAACGGAGAGAACCGACAGAACCCGAACGGATGCAAGTTTGAAAAACATGCGTATGAAATGCAGATGATGACATGAGATGAGATGCACAATAAGAACAAAATGCAAAACAACAGACAAAAACTCAACCACGGAGGAAATAACATATAGCATCTCCGGAAAAGGCAAGAGTTGAAGTTACGAATATGGAAAGTTGCATCCGGGGCATTACAACACTCCACCACTACAAGAGGATCTCGTCCCGAGATCTAGGATGGCACCGGAGAGAAATGGAAGAGGAAGGGAAGAGGTGAAACTAAGTGGCTTCTTCGACCAAAGAGTGGAACCAAAGAACCTTGAGAGGTTGAAAAGTTGAAAGAAAGAACACAATGGAATTGGACACATTTGAGAGCACTGCGGTAGAAAATAGAAAACAAGGAACACCATGGGAACCTTGGAGGTTGCAAAGCTATGAATGACGAGTACAATGGACAAGAAGGAATTTGAACCACTCCGGTTTAAATGAGATAAACAAGGAACAAGGACGATCAAATTCGGACAGCACTCCGGTTGAAAAGAGATGCAAGACTTGATAAGTTGAAAAGAATTTGAAAAGAGGACACGACACTCCGGTCAAGTGGATACGCATGAAAAGAACAGGATCCTCACAATTCAAGATGATGAGTAAAGAGAGCAACATCCCCATGCCTCTAGAAGAAAGAATAGAAGATAGATCATTGGAATAACAGATGGAGGAGAAAATGCCAACTTCTGCCACAAAAGAACTTGGAAAGCACCCTTGCAAAGAAGAATTGAACGGAGTTGTTGGAAAACCAACAACAAAAGGATATGATCCTCGTGGGCTTATGTAGACATCTCAAAACTTGAGGTGAAATTCTGCCACTACGGAACAAATAATATAATTGATAACACCGACGAGATGAAAAATTTCTTCCATCGAGATGATAGAGAGATAACTTGAATCATTGATAAGCACCACAAAAGCAACAATCCTTAGGGAAGGCTTTAGGTGAGATATGCCACAAGATAACTCCAACAATGAGGTTGATTGGTCGAAAAGATCTCTTGAACAAAGAGAAAATGATGGATTTAAAATACCTCATTCTTGACAACATATGAATCATGAAACATGAAGGAAATTGTCAAGAGTGACATAACACCACCTCAAAAGATAAGGTAGAAAGAATTGCACTTCGGAATGCAAGATGAAGAATGCTTGAACGCCTCAAAACAAAACATGTGTTGAGCACCATGTTTACTTTTGAGTATAGCTTGGTGGGTCATAACTTCAAGAGAAATCTTGAAGAACAATTGAAGAATGAAAATAATCCTTGACGAACCACCATGTAGAGCCTCCATGAAGAACTCCGGTAATAAAAGGATGATAGAAAGAAAGAGAAGTTGGAAACACAAGGTGAAGCCTTGCAATGATTTAGATGGCCAAGGAAAACTTGAACTCCGGGAAAGAAAAGATGGAAAACACTTGGAGCTAGAATTTATTCAACAAGAACAAACTCCGAAGGAAAGGATTAATCACTTTGAGGAAATAAGAATAAGATTTATTGTATGCTTATCCTTCATCAAATTAAATTGATGACAAGCAATGGATTTTTGCATACTACTTAATCTCGTAAAAAGGATCAAGATTGATATGGCGCAAACTTGAGAAGGTCTTCAACGAACCACCAGTAGGATTGAAAATGTGATTAGCAAAGGCACAATTCACCTGGGAGAATTAGAGAACGAATGAAGATACTTGAGGGATTTGATTGTCGGTGTACTAAAGTAGGGGTACCTTAGTATCCCGAACTTGTGCACGGGCAGTCGCAGCGTCCCGCGGCAAGGCTTGTCGGGCGTTCGCCAAGATCCTCCGTAGCTCATATTGATGCCATTCAAGAACAAAGTATTTTAACTAAGAAGACGAGGCCCTGGCAAGAGTAACTCACCGGGAAGGACAAGGCCCCGGCAAGAGGAGCTTGCCCGGAAGGCCAACTAAGGCACTACGAAGAACTTGCCGCGACGCGCCGCACGTCCCGGCAAGACCCGACGAGCAACAAGCTCTCGCGTGCGGCAAGACAACGACCGCGGCAAGGCGCTTGCTGCGGCGAGGCTACCACTCTGCACCCACACTCCAGCACATCCGACAACGTGTCGCCGCAAGGTCGCTCCTGGTGCACGTGGCGGGTAGTTGTGCGGCCAAGCGGTGCGAGGTGACAAGTGAAGATGACTAGAAGGCCATCGTGGCGATCGATGGCGCCCCTAACGGTCGCTTCTCTCGCACTGTTTGGGCGACCGGACGGGCATTAAATGCCCTTGTCCCCTGCCGTCAGAGTTAGGTAGGGGGCACTGTTGGTAGCGGTTGTACCAACCCCCGTTTTTACCTTTTTTACCCCTCTCTCTATGCTGCCACCTGTCGGTGACCCCTTTAAACTATAAAAAGGAGGCCCATGCGCACGTAGAGGAGGTTCGACTCATTCGGAACCACGACACACCGACACTCTCAAGCAAGAACAGAATAGAAACACAAAGCAGCAGTAGGAGTTTTATCTCTCCGAAAAGCTCCGAAGCTGGGTAAAATCCCTCGCGTGCTTCACCTCGATCTGCTCTTCGTGCGCCCTCAGCCCCCTTGCCAGACCTAAAGGGGCCTTGCCCCATAGGTGCTCGTTCCCCACGACATCTTTGACGCGCCAGGTAGTGGGTGCGTCGAGGTTGTGCGAACCTGATCCGGCGTTCGTGCGTGCTACATCAACATCTTCATCGACATGCCACCGAAGAAGAAGGCTTCGGAGGTGGCCGCTCCGTCTACGTCTATCCTACCACCACCGGAGCAAACCAGCGGTGGGGTGGACGCCGGCGGAGGAGCGGGTGCCGGCGGGGGGACTCACATCGTTACCCGGTCCAAGGACAAGGCCCCGCAAGCTTCAGCGTCTGTACATCCGCCGCACCCCTCCCAGGAGGTGCAGGATCGACAACGCCACGGTGCTCCTAGCACCATACTCGCGCTAGAACAAGGCCAAGCTGGTGGGTCGCGGGACGCTCAAGGCCAACATGCGCGTCAACATGCTGGCACGAGCGCGGGACGGTCGCCTGGACGAGATGTTGCTCCTTCTAACAATGTTAGAAGCCTGAGCATATCCCGCACCTCGCATCGCTCGCCACCGCCACCCAAGATTCCAGAGGAAGCGCTGGCCCGAGCCCAGCTGCTTCTAGATTACCCTCCAACGCCAGACAATATCGACGACTGGAGGGCCACTATTCAAAGCCTCATCGGCTTCGCCAACTGGGACAAGCCCCGGCAGCCGAGCACATCGAAGCCCCGGCAAGACGCCCAGGCGCAAGCCGACGCCGACAAAACCGCTGGGGGTGCCACCACCGTGCACTCCCCGCCCCGAAGGCCAAGATCGCCGACTCGCCGGGCCAACCTCGACACCGGCTCCACCACGTCATCGGACCCGCGAGCTCGCCGCGATCAACGCCAAGTTCTCCAAGAACGACGACATGAAGACGCTCGTACTCGCATCGAGCGCCGAAGAGAAGCGCGGCGTAAGTCAGACTAGCGCGTTGGGCCCACTGTTGATGTGCATGCGCTAGGGGAACCAGGCGACTTGCCGTAAGCGGTAGGTTGCCCTGCGTTCACCCATGAGCTGCGGCAGGTCCAGTGGCCCAGTACCAAAAACTTCATGCCAGATGTACCCGAGAAGTACGATGGTAGAATACATCCGTCGGAGTTCCTCAGCGTTTGCACCATCACGGTGTAGGCTGCCGGGGGGCGCGACGAGAAGATCCTCGCCAACTACTTCCCGCTAGTGCTCAAGCCCAACGTCAGATCTTGGCTCATGCACTTGCCGGACAACTCCATCTCTTCATGGGCGGACCTGTGTCATCAGTTTGTCGGCACCTTCACAGGCGGCCACAAACCCCATGGCCAGGAGAGCGATCTTCATTTGCTCACTTAGAAGGAAGGAGAACCCCTGCGCAAGTACATACAGAGATTCAGCCAGGTACAGCGCAACATCCCAGATGTCCACCCTGTCGCGGTTATCAGCGCGTTCCATCAGAACGTGCGTAACCGCAGGATGAGGGAGGAGATGGCGATGTGCAAAATTAGAGATGTCAGCGAGCTATATGCTCTGGCCGACAAGTGTGCACGAGCTGAAGAGGGGAGGAAACTTCCCGGAGAGAACGCAGGAGCAGAAGGATCTGACAGTGAGGATGCCGCCCCGGCAAAGAAGAACCGGAGGCGGAATAACAGAAAGAGGAAGGCTAAGGATGTGCTAGTTGTCGAGCAGTCCGGCAACAGAGGTGACACCGAGAAGGCCAAAGCTGGTGACTCCGGCGAGGCTGTGGTGGCCGCCGACAAGCAGGACGGCTCCGGCAAGCAGTACTGCATGATCCACCGCACCAAGGGCCATGACCTCCAGGCCTGCAAGAAGGTTGAGCAGCTTGTTGAGCTACAGAAAGCTGAATACGAGTGCCGCGACAAGGAGAAGGCCCAGGAAGGTGGCGGAGGATCCGACAAGAATCGTCCCGCCCGTGGAGGGCACCGCGGCAAGGCCAAGTAGCGGCAAGGAGACAGGCCTCCCCGTGGCCGTGACAAAGACGAAGACGAAGATGAAGATGATGAGATGGAGGAAGATGAGGCCGACGAGCAGGAGTTTCAGAAGGCAACAGAGGTTTTGTGCGTTGACGGCGGTGCCTCTTTGCACACCTCGCACCGCCAACTCAAATAGTGGGTGCGAGAAGTGAGCGCGGCAGAACCGTCCGTTGAGTCACGCAAGCCCCTGAAGTGGTCCAGCACGCCCATCATCTTCGACGTTGAGGATCACCTTGACCGCATAACTGCGGTGGGGTGCTTGCCGATGTTGGTTTTGCCAACAATCTGCAACCTCAAGGTCACGAAGATGCTGGTTGACGGCGGAGCCGGCCTGAATCTGATCTCTTCCACGGTACTCAAGAAGCTCCAGATCCCCGACAGCGAGCTCGAAGAGACCGGCACCTTTCAAGGAATCAACCCGGGAAGGAGCAAGCCGAAGGGGAAGATCACACTGCCAGTAACGTTTGGCAGCGAGCTGAAATTTAGGACAGAGAGAGTCACATTCGACGTTGCTAATTTTCCATTGCCCTACAATGGGATACTTGGCCGTCCAGCGCTTGCCAAGTTCATGGCAGCCTCTCATTACGCCTACAACGTGCTCAAGATGCCCGGTCCGATAAGTGTCATTTCTGTCCATGGCGACAAGAAAGATGTGCTTATCTGTACCGACAAGATCTACCGGGAAGCAGCAGCCGCAGCAGAACGCAAACCACTTGCCGCTGAAGCTCCCGGGGGGAAGAAGAAGACCAAGTCCGGCAAGAGTAGCTCTGATGCCCACTCCGGCAAGCGCACCTCTTCGGAGTGATGCGCTACCGTCGAGGACGCACCATCGAGCTCCACCGTCAAGTGCAAGAACGCGAAGACAGCTTCACCAGAGACCATGAAAGTGGCCGCCAAGGAGGACGGCACTGGTGGTAGTGCGCTCGTTGCTTTCCTGCGGGCGAATGTCGATGTGTTTGCATGGCAACCATCTGACATCCCCGGTGTTCCCAGGAAAGTAATTGAGCACCACCTTGCCGTCTGCCCTCACACGCGGCCCGTCAAGCAAAGAGTCAGAAAACAAGCAGTAGAACGCCAAGAGTTCATTGCAGAGGAGATCAAGAAGTTGGAAGCAGCAGGCTTGGTCCGAGGAGTACTCCATCCAATGTGGTTAGCCAATCCAGTAGTCGTGCGCAAAGCAAACGGAAAGTGGAGGCTTTGTATTGACTTCACTGATGTTAATAAAGCTTGTCCCAAGGATCCATTTCCCTTACCGCACATTGACCAGATTGTCGACTCCACGGCGGGATGTGATCTGCTTTCATTCCTTGATGCATACTCAGGGTATCATCAGATCTTCATGGCGGAAGAGGATGAAGAGAAAACCGCATTCATTACTCCATGTGGCATGTACTGCTTTGTACGGATGCCTTTCGGACTAAAGAATGTTGGTTCAACATTTGCAAGAGTAGTCAGTCATGCTTTTGAGCCACAGCTGTACAGAAATGTAGAAGCTTACATGGATGACATAGTGGTCAAGAGCAAGGACAAAGAAACTTTGATCCAAGATCTAGATGAGACTTTTGCAAATCTGTGAAAGATCAATCTCAAGTTGAATCCCGAGAAGTGCGTGTTCGGAGTTCCTTCCGGCAAGCTTCTCGGATTCTTTGTGTCCCAGTGGGGGATCGAAGCCAATCCCGACAAGATCGAAGCCATTGAACAGATCGAAGCACCGAAGCACGTCAAGGATGTGCGAAGGCTTGCCGGCTGTGTTGCTGCTCTTAGTAGGTTCATCTCTAAGTCTGCTGAGCGCGCCCTGCCATTTTTCAAAATCTTGAAAAAGGCAGGTCCAATGAAATGGACTCCGGAAGCGGAGGCTGCGCTGCAGGACTTGAAGAGATACCTATCCTCCACTCCAATACTTGTCGCACCTAAGCCACAAGAGAAGTTGCTGCTATATCTGGCGGCAACCAATCAAGTGGTTAGTGCTGCGTTAGTGGCGGAGAGGGAGGCGGATGATTGCCAGCGACCGCGGCAAGCGAGTCCAGCGACAAGCAGGGGACTTTCCCGACAAGTTCTGGTTCCGGCAAGGATGGATCTGCACAGCCACAAGAAGAGAAACAGAAGAAGATGGTGCAGCGCCCAGTTTACTTTGTCAGTTCCCTTCTGCAAGGGGCTAGATCAAGGTACTCTGGTGTGCAGAAATTGCTTTTCGGCCTTCTCATGGCCTCGAGGAAGCTGCGCCATTACTTTCAAGCACACGAAATGACAGTTGTCACTCGCTTTCCGTTGAAGAGGATATTGCAGAATCCAGAAGCAACAGGCAGGATTGTCGAGTGGGCGCTGGAATTGTCAAGCTTTGGCCTCAAGTTTGAGAGCACTTCAACTATCCAGAGCCGAGCATTGGCAGGATTCATAGCAGAATGGACGCCAACGCCTGATGAAGAAACTCCGGAGAGGAGCATCCCCGTCAAGGAAGTGAACAAAGAATGGATCATGTACTTTAATGGTGCCTTCTCGCTGCAAGGCACCGGTGCGGGCGTACTACTCGTCGCGCCCACCGGAGAGCACCTCAAGTACATGGTCCAGATGCACTTTCCCAAGGAGCAAGCAACAAACAATACTGCGGAGTATGAAGGCTTGCTTGCCGGACTCAGGATCGTGGCAGACCTTGGGATCAAGAAGCTTATTGTCCGGGGTGACTCACAGCTTGTCGTCCGTCAAGTAAACAAAGATTATCAGAGTCCGTTGATGGAAGCCTACATTGATGAAGTGAGGAAGTTGGAAGAGCATTTTGACGGCCTGCAAATGGAACATGTTACAAGAGCTCAAAATGGCATTGCAGACGGCCTGTCAAAGTGCGCCGCACTCAAGTTACCTGTGGAACCAGGGATTTTTGTGCTCAAGTTAACTCAACCTTCTGTAACACCATCAACTGGGCAAAGCAAGAAGAGGAAGTTGGTTACTGGCGACAACTTTTCGGCAGAGCTCCCCGAAGCCGCCGTCAAGAAGGTCCCTGAGATCAACACAAAGAGTGTTGAGGAGCAGTCTGCTCCGACAAGCCCTACGGTTTGTTTCGTTGAAGCAGAAGCTCCCGACAAGCTGTGTCCCGACACGCTTGCCGGGGAGCATCACGCTCCAGCTGAATCACAGATTCTCGCCGTGGAAGCAGATGTTCCCGCAGCAGCATTTGCGCCTTTAGTCCTTGTCGTTGAGCCACAAGCTCCGACATGGGCACAGCAGATCGTCCATTTCCTTCAGATAGGAGAGCTTCACGGAGAACAAAAAGAAGCAGAGAGAGTAGCACGGCAATCAAGAATGTACCAGTTTGTCGACGACATACTGTACAGAAGAAGATTCAACAGAGTGAAATTGAAGTGCATTTCCCGGGAAGATGGACAGAAGCTGTTGGTAGAGATACATGGAGGCATATGTGGTCACCACATTGGCGCAAGAGCACTTGCCGGCAAAGCTTTCCGGCAAGGTTTCTTTTGGCCGACAGCCCTCCAGGATGCAACTGCACAAGTAACCAAGTGTGAAGCGTGCCAGTTCCACTCCAAGCAGATACATCAACCAGCTCAAGCTCTCCAAACAATCCCTTTATCCTGGCCATTTTCGGTCTGGGGGCTCGACCTCCTCGGCCCCTTTCCCCGAGCTGTCGAGGGCTTTGAGTACTTGTACGTTGCAATCGACAAGTTCACAAAGTGGCCTGAAGTGGAAGCAGTGAGGAAGGTGACAGCACAGTCAGCAGTCAAGTTCTTCAGGTCAATTATTTTCCGTTTGGGAGTCCCTAACAGGATCATCACCGACAATGGCACACAATTCACGAGCCACACCTTCATGCGGTACGTCCAAGATCTTGGCGCCAAGATCTGCTTCGCTTCTGTTGCTCACCCGAGAAGCAACGGTCAAGCGGAGAGGGCAAACGCTGAAGTGCTGCGCGGGCTCAAGACCAGAACTTTCGACAGGCTGCACAAGTGCGGAAGAAATTGGATCGAGGAGCTGCCGGTGGTTCTTTGGTCGATCAGAACGACACCAAATCGAGCCACTGGCCAGATACCTTTTGCTCTAGTATATGGAGCAGAAGCAGTTCTCCCCACAGAACTCGTATACGGATCGCCTCTAGTGCTCGCTTATGATGAGCTTGAGGAAGAGCAGCTGCAGCAAGATGACGCGCTGCTCCTCGAGGAAGATCGTCTTTAGGCTGTTGTACGAGCTGCTCGCTACCAGCAAGCTTTGCGCCGCTACCACAGCCGCAAAGTTAATGCCAGAAGCTTCGAGGAAGGCGACCTTGTTCTTCGGCACGTTCAATCCGCCAAGAATTCCAACAAGTTGACGCCGAAGTGGGAAGGCCCTTATCGGGTGAAACGAGTCACTAGGCCTGGCGCTGTCCGCCTTGAGACCGAAGATGGCTTTCCGGTGAGCAACTCCTGGAACATAGAGCATCTTCGTAAGTTTTACCCATAAGGCGCGGTTGCCGGAACCTATTCCCACAACCACCTTTTGTACATGCCTTGACGCTGTTGCACGTAACCCTTTGTACAAAGCCGGGCGCAGATCCCGTGCATAAAGTTTATGTGCTCAGCACATGTTGTCAAATTTCATGCCTTTTTCTTTTATGCATGTATTATCTGACACTTTGTGCAGCACTCGCCTCCGGTAAGCAATAACGAGCATTAAGGCTCCATATCTTTATTTTCTCTTCTTTCTTTTGTTCAAAAAGAAGGTTCCGTCGCCCACAAGTTCACCGGGGGGGAGGAGAGGATAAGGGTATGGACCGGGCATCGTTCAAAGAAGTACGGCCTTGCCGGGACATAGATGACAAAAAAAAAGCTAAGTTGCCAAAGTTTGAGCATGATCAGTTCTTAAAATTTTAAGCTATCCTCCTTGAACGACTATGCTTTGTATGAAAAACCTGTGCGCGGAGGAACCTCCTCGTAGCTAGTTGCGCCCTTACTTTGTTTCGAGTCCGCTCAACAACTTAAGTGTGCTGCAACTAGTTGCGGCAAGGTTTCTTGCCGGAGCTGGCATCGCCAATGAGCTGCTGATGTTCCGCACTCAGCACTCGCGGCAAGCGTGCCCCGGCACCGCCAGCGAGCTGCTGATGTTCCGCACTCAGCACTCGCGGCAAGCGTACCTGTGCCGGCAAGTTCCCTAAAAGCGTAGGTTAAAAACATACAGAGAAATGATCTAGTAAAGGAGATAGCATAGCAAGCATTGCCCAGAATAAAGTTTTATTACAAAAAAGTAACTTGTCGCGGCACGGACTAAATTGTTCTCATGACTTAAATAAGCAGCGACAAGGAAAGGAGAAGAAGGAAGGTCTAATCCACGCGCTCGCTGTCAACCCTCTTGACCTCATTCACCTTGTCCATGATGGGTGCGACAATGGCTTTGAGTTCTTCAAGACCAGCACCCGCCGGCAGCTTCTTGAGGACGCGGGTGAGGTCGAGGCCCGGGTTGCGGAAGAGTATCTTCACCAACACCTTCTCCAAGACCTTGGCGCAGATTGCGCGCGACTCGTCCGCCAGCTTCTTCAGGATCCTTTCCCGGAGTTGCTGGAGGGCCGTCACCACGCCCTTGAAGAAAAAAGTAAGCTTGGCGCTGGGCGGGAGATTTTCGTCAGTGGAGTACCCGAAGCCCGCCAAGTCCAGTTCCGCCAGCTCCTCGTCGATGGATGCAGCGATGTTGACGAGGCCCTCCGTCAAGAGCTCCACCGTGGCCTTGAAGGTGTTCTGAGTCTCGGCAGCCCTCGTCAGCAGTTCTTCATTGCCCTTGACCTCTTTCTTCAAGTTATCCTCTCGCCTCTTGGCGGCATCCAGCGTCTCCGTCAAGGTGGCCAGCTTCAGCTTCAGATCAGCGCTCGAGTCCTTGGCGGCGTTCAGTTCCTTGATCTTCTCGGCGAGTTGAACTTGCAGATTGCCATGGGCAAGTGCATCCTTCTCGCGTTCGCGCTGGAGTGCGGCAAGCTCTTCATTCTTCCCTTCCATGTCCGCCTCCAGCTGCGTCACCTTCACCTCTAACTCCTTCTTGGCGGCCTCAGCAGCTGCGGCGGCATCCTTCGCCTCCTTAAGTGCCCCGCCAAGTGACTGCTCCCGGGCCTCGAGCTCTTCCTCGTAGCTGTCCAGATTAACCTTTTTCTGTGTCAGTTCACCTTCCCGCCTGGACAGCTCCTCGGCGGCAAGCCTCTGCTGCTCCTCGGCTTCAGCCTTTTTCAGGATGAATGCCTTCTTCGCCTTGTCAAGTTGCTCCCTTTCCTCCGCAATGGATCGGAGTGCCTCCTGGTTGCGGCTCTTGAGCTCCTCTGCATGCTTTTCAATGTCAACTCCCGCCCGCGCGACAAGAGCTTCCCGGGACTCAAGCTTCGCTTGACGGGCGCGGTAGAGTGACACCAACTTCCGGAGCAACTGCTCCTCCTCGGACTCGCCACTGCTGCTTCTGGGCGCGTCAACCACTGCCAGCCCAGCAGAGGCGAGTACTTCTCCGTCAAACTCTTCTCCTTCGACCGGCGCCCTGGAGCTCGACGCCCAGGGAAGCTTGATGTATACGCCCTCGCCGGCCTTCAAGTAGGCGCCTGGCTGGGGCTCCTCGGAGCCCGGCGCTGCATCATCATCGCCAGCTCCTGCACCAGCGGCCTTGGCGGCTTCTTCGTCGGCGGGTTCATCAGCGCCGGCCTCTTCTTCGTCAGCGGCGGCATCTTCAGTATTGCCGCACGTGCCTTCCTCGCCGGTGGCCTCAGTCTCCATCGAGTCTGTGAGAGGGGGATCAGAAGACAGGAAGAGGAAGAAAAAGTCAAGCAAAGATCCAAAAAGAAGATCAGAAGAAAAACCCAAGGGAAATTTTCCGACAAGGAGGGTTACCTGTGATGGGCTCCGTGACCATGGGCTCCACCACCGGAGGACCGCTGGTCCCGTCCCTCACCGGGGAACTGCCCCGTGCCGGGGACCGCTCCCTTGCCGGAGAGCGCTCCCTTGTTGGGGAACCGCCCCTTGGCGGCGTAGTTGAAGCAGACAGCACCTCCGGGGCAGTTTCTGCTTGCTCCTGACCGGCCTGTTCTGCTCCTACACAAACGAATCAACAATCAAGATGTCAGCAAAAGAAGAAACACCCATGCGCGCCCCACAACAGGAAGTGAACCAAACACTTACGCTGGGGGCTGTGCTAGGTGCTGCTGCGAGGAGAAGGAACCGGGTCCGTCAAGGTGGTCTCGGACGTGTCTTCTTCCATCACAGCAGGATCGTCCTCGATGACAACCATAGGAATCTTGGCCCTCTTCGCCGCTCTCTCGGCCAGAATCCTGAAATGGAACAGGGATTTAGAGGGAAGCAAATCAGATACAAGACAAGCAATAACAAAGATCAAAGAAAAACAAGTACAGTGAGAAGAAAGCCTTACTCCTCCTCCTCTTCTTCCTCCTCGTCGGAGCTCAGCGCAGAGAGGTCGAAATCTGGTACCCTTTCTGCACGGCGAGGCGGAGGAGTAGGCTCCCTTGGACGTTTGCCGGGAGCTGCGGCAGGATCGGGCGTGGCAGCCCGGGAAGACCCCGCCTCAGTTGCCGGCACGGCCTGAGACGCTCCCGCGGCAATGGTACTTGCCGCGGTGGAGCGCGTCCCACGAAGCTGCGGCTGTTGGACTACTTGCCGCCCTGCTGTGTCTCCAACACAACGGAGGCGCTTTCTTGGTTGAGCTGGGGGCTGCACTGAGGGCCCCGTCTCCGGCAAGCTGCTTGAAGACGGTTGGCCACTTGCGCCCCCGGCAGGCTCGCTTGCCTCGGCTTCGGGCTCCCCCTCGCCAGTGACCTGCCCGCCAAGGTCCTCTCGGTCGGCAAGGCTTGCCGCCTCAGCCGCCTCTGCCTCCGCCAACGTGAAGCCAAACTCGCCCGCGGCGGCGGCTGCCGCCGCCTCTTCGGCCCTCATGGCGATGTACCGCAGCTCGTCGTCAGTGGTGTCGCGGGTGAGGAGCCTCTGCTCGTCGGCATGGACTGCTACCTCCGTCAAGCCATTGAAGAATTGCCGCACGACGTCGTCGGCGGGCTCCATCCAAGTTGGGCTTATCCCGTGCGAGTCACACTCTGGCATCATTGCGTAGATGTGATCGCGCTGGGAGTTGTTGCACAATGGGATGACGCCCTGCGGCAGCCTGAACCACTCTGGATGGTTGGCGTCATGCTTGAACAGCTCCTTCAGCATCCCGTCAAGCTCCAGAACTGTGAAGTTGAAGTTGAGGCCTGGACGCAGCCTCATGATATCCGCCGGGCCGCCAAACAGCCAGGCAGGCCTCCCCCTCTCCTGCAGAGGGGCGATACAGCGACGGAGAAAGTCCGCGCCAACGGCCCCGACTGTGAGCCCGGCAAGCTTGAGCCGCAGAATCCTGGTGGTGGCGATCTTCAGCTTTGCGTCGTCCGCCCCCAGAGCGCTCCAGTCTCCGCCGCGCACTAATCGAGTCTGGCGCAAACTGGTGAAGGGCTGCGGATCTGCGTCAACAATCCAGCACCACTCCGCCCTCCACTCATCCCACTTGCTGCGGAGCTCCCCATCCAGATAAACTTCCTTCATGCCGATCCTCGAGACCCAGGCAATTCCGCCAGCCAATGGCTCCCCCTTCTCGGCCCGGGGCATGAAATAGTGACGGAAAAGGGCGACATTGGGATAGATTCCGACGAAGTTCTCGCAGAGGTGTGCGAAAACCGCCATTGTCAGAACGGCGTTGGGGGTGAAGTCAAGAAGATGAAACCCGTAGGTATTCATAATGTCGCAGAAGAAATTGGAGAAAGGTGGGCATAGCCCGCAATAGAAGAACAGAGGGAAGAAATAGTATCGCCGGGGACACTTTTTCGAAGTAGAAGCTTCGGTGGAGAGTACCTGCGTGCGCAGATGCGTCCGCGTCTCCGTCGACCAGAAGAGATAGAACTCCTCCCGCAGCGCCTTCGAGGTGAGCTCGGGGGGGAAAAGTGCTCGCTCCTTGCGCAGCGCCTCCAGCCGCAGCGCCTCGGCCGACTTCACGCTCTTCCCGGTCTTCGGAGCCATGGCGGAAGTAGTGGAGGGGGTTGGCGGCGACGGCGACGGCGGCGGCGGCGGCGGAGCGCGGCTCTCTTTCGGCTTGGGAAGCGGAGGGGAGTGGCAGAGCTTTCTGAGGAAGGAACTGCAAGTGGCGAAGGTGAGGGAGCGGCCCTGTTTCCCCTGCTTATAAACAGGGGAGGCGGGCGTTACGCCTTTCCTGATTAAAGAATTGCCCATGATCTCTCCCACGACGCCGCATTTGACGCGTGCCGTTACGGGAGGGCACGGTGGAGGCGGAGTTAGATTTGGTATGGACCCAGGCCGCGTGTGCCCGTGCCCTGTTTTGGGCCTGGCCCAACAGCGCTCGGCACCGTGTATGGCCCAGGCCCGGGGGCTCCTATCGGTGTACCAATGTAGGGGTACCTTAGTATCACGAACTTGTGCACGGGCAGTCGCAGCGTCCCGCATTAAGGCTTGCCGGGCGTCCTCCAAGATCCTCCATAGCTCATATTGATGCCATTCAAGAACAAAGTATTTTAACTAAGAAGACGAGGCCCTGGCAAGAGTAACTCGCCGGGAAGGACAAGGCCCCGGCAAGAGGAGCTTGCCGGGAAGGCCAACCAAGGCACTACAAAGAACTTGCCGCGACGCACCGCACGTCCCGGCAAGACCCGACGAGCAACAAGCTCTCGGGTGCGGCAAGACAACGACCGCGGCAAGGCGCTTGCCGCGGCGAGGCTACCACTCTGCACCCACGCTCCAGCACATCCGACGACGTGTCGCCGCAAGGTCGCTCCTGGTGCACGTGGCGGGTAGCTGTGCAGCCAAGCGGTGCGAGGTGACAAGTGAAGATGACAAGAAGGCCATCGTGGCGATCGATGGCACACCTAACGGTCGCTTCTCTCGGACTGTTTGGGCGACCGGACGGGCATTAAATGCCCTTGTCCCCTGCCATCAGAGTTAGGTAGGGGGCACTGTTGGTAGCAGTTGTACCAACCCCCGTTTTTACCTTTTTTACCCCTCTCTCTATGCTGCCACCTGTCGGTGACCCATTTAAACTATAAAAAGGAGGCCCATGCGCACGTAGAGGAGGTTCGACTCATTCGGAACCACGACACACCGACACTCTCAAGCAGTAGTAGGAGTTTTATCTCTCCGGAGAGCTCCGAAGCTGGGTAAAATCCCTCGCGTGCTTCGCCTCGATCTGCTCTTCATGCGCCCTCCGCCCCCTTGCCGGACCGAAAGGGGCCTTGCCCCATAGGTGCTCGTTCCCCACGACATTGATACAAGAGAATGAAGAGATCACGAGCTGATTAGAGAATACTTGAGCAATGCACCGGTAAGATTTGGATAACGAGAGCTGAAGGCTGAGAATGAGGAATTATGACATGATGGCCTTCGGAGGAAAGAAATGGAAACAACTCATGAAATGCTCCGGATGGGTGAAAAGAATTCTCATAATCAAAAACAATTATGAGAGGATGGCATCAAGCTAGAACCATGAATCTTGAAGAGAATGGAGCAAGATTTAAGAGAAACTCTTCTTCGGTCTTCACATGTTGAGAATGATGATGAGAACCACCATGAATTGTTGAGATACTCCGGAACCAAGAAGAATAGAAATGATGAACCAACGATGAAAATATTCTGAAAGAGATCTTGGATAAGGAATATGACTGATGACAATTCATTCTTACGTCAAACTCTGAAAATAATTTGGAATAGCTTCGGAATAATTAGAAGAGTCGGGTAAGATCCTGGGAAAAGACATGTGGGTTATGGGGCCACTCAAAAGAAACACCATTGAAATAATTTTGAAGAGAGATTGCACCGGTAGAATTAAATAGCTTGAATGAGATAACAACCTCGAAATATCTTGAACGGATTAAGAATGGAAACACAAGTCTTCTGAGATATCTTGAGCACTCCGGATAAGAATAGAGAGAGGTGAACAATTAAGAGGTGCATCGACGTGGAAAAACATTGGAAACGAGGAAAGGGATATGATCAACACCGAAAGCTTGAATTAACACCGCCGGAGAAGAAAAAGAACGAAGGATGATGAACTTGAAGCTCGTGAGCATCTTCACGAGGGATCACCGGATTAGAACATTGATTGAGAAGAGTGAAGTTACTTCACATGAATAAATGGATACTTGATTAAAAAAATCTGAGTCCTCGAAGAAAAAGGGTGGGAGGGTGGGGAAAACAAAGACAACTTGGGATGGATGAAAGAAACACCAGTGAGAAAACTTAGAGTTGATCTTGCGGATGTTGAAATGATCGGATCCACTTGAAGAGAAGCACACCGGTTGGAAAGAATTGACATGACAACCTCAGTGATCAAGAAGGATTAGCACTCCCATAGAAATATGAGAACACCGCTTGAAAGGTATGGATTCAACATTTGACTTCGAAGCAACTCGAATACCACAAATAAAATAAAACGAAGTATTTGGCTTGCAGAATAAGCCGGAACAAACATATGATAGACCCCATATCATATCATGTGTCTGTTGGAAAGATAAAACTAGAGCTACTTGAATTCCCACCAGTAAACTCCCGAAACTTTCTGGTTATGCAATCTGGTGTTGGGGATATAGGGGATGCAATATATGTCACCCAAACTAGCAATCCCTACATCCAGCTGTATCCATCCATCAACACATAACCAAGAAACCTTCGGAAACGTGTACCTCAACCTTTGAAAAGCATCCGTTATACGAGTTATGGCAATACTCCCGAACTCCCCATTACTGGGTGACGTCGAGGTTATCTCACCAATAACTGCATAAAAGAGATTTTCGATGTCGGCAAAACTCAGGTATTCCAGAACTACAACGATAAAATTGTGACAACAACACCTCGTAGCTCAACTCCCCGGGTCAAAGCCACATAATAGACAGGAGGCACCAAGAACAATGTTCTCGTCACAAAACCATCAGAACGATTCCAAGATACCCGCATGATGCTAAAAAAATATTTAGTGAAATTTGAGGAGCGGAAAGACAAAACATCTACGTCAGGAGACCTCACCAGAGCGACGAAGGGGTTGAGGAGTAAAAAGAATCCTACTCTCCGATATATATAATCCTAAGACTCAAAATAGTTTTCTTCTAGACTCAACAACGGCCAACAATGAAGGGGGCTCCTATGGTCGGTCGAGGCTCTGATACCAACTTGTCACATCCAATATGCGATACTATCCTAAAAAGACTCGAAGGTCCTACCAAGGATAGAATCGCATATTGAAAAGCTTTTGCAAGGTGGATATCATTACATCAACATTACATAATAGATGGGGATACATATAAGAGGCAATCAATGCCACATGAATACAACATCACAATACATAAGAGCATCATCCGACTACAGATGAAACACAAACAGAAACTCAAACGACATCCACCCTGCTAGCCCAGGCTGCCGACCTGGAACCTATCCCCTGATCGAAGAAGCAGAACAAGAACTCAACGCAAGCAAGCATCGCTCTCGCGTCATGATCATCGCATAACCTGTACCTGCAACTGTTGTTGTAGTAATCTGTGAGCCACGAGGACTCAGCAATCCCATTACCATGGGTATCAAGACTAGCAAAGCTTAAAGGGAAAGGAAGGGGTAAAGTGGTGAGGCTGCAGCAGCGACTAAGCATATATGGTGTCTAACATACGCAAATAAGAGCGAGAAGAGAGCAAAAGGAACGGTCATGAAACTAGCAATGATCAAGAAGTGATCCTGAACTCCAACTTACATCAAACATAACCCAAAACCGTGTTCACTTCCCGGACTCTGCCGAAAAGAGACCATCACGGCTACACACATGGTTGATGCATATTAATTCGGATCTGGTGTCAAGTTATCTACAACCGGACATTAACAAATTCCCATCTGCCTATAACCGTAGGCACGGCTTTCGAAAGATTATACCCTGCAGGGGTGTCCCAACTTAGCCCATGATAAGATCTCGCGGTCAATGAAGGATATACCTTCTCCCAGGAAGACCCGATCAGACTCGGAATCCCGGTTTACAAGACATTTCGACAATGGTAAAACAAGACCAGCAAGACCGCCCGATGCGCCGACAATCCCGATAGGAGCTGCACATATCTCGTTCTCAGGGCAACACCGGATGAACACTACGTACAACTAAAACCAGACCTCGAGTTTCCCTGAGGTGGCGCTGCAAGTGGCTATGGTTCGGACCAACACTTAGACAAGCACTGGCCCGGGGGGGGGGGGGCTGTAATGAAGATGACCCTTGGGTTAATTACTCCCAAGGGAAATATAGGTGGTGGTGAGGCAAATGGTAAAACCAAGGTTGGGCCTTGCTGGAGGAGTTTTATTCAAAGCGAACTATCAAGGGGGTCCCATAAATCACCCAACCGCGTAAGGAACGCAAAATCCGGGAACATTACACCGATATGACGGAAACTAGGGCGGCAAGAGTGGAGCAAAACACCAGGCATAAGGCCAAGCCTTCCACCCTTTACCAAGTATATAGATGCATTAATAATAATATAAGAGATATTGTGATATCCCAACATAACCCTGTCCACCATGGAGCAAGCTTCAACTTCACCTGCAACTAGCAACGCTATAAGAGGGGCTGAGCAAAGCGGTAACATAGCCAAGCAACGGTTTGCTAGGAATGGTGTCAAAGGTTAGAGGTTCATGGCAATTTGGGAGGCTTCATGAGCAAAAGATAGGTAACGCAGCATAGCGATAGAACGAAGCAACTAGCATAGCAATGATAGTAGTGAGATCAAGGGTAGCGGTCATCTTGCCTGAAATCCCGCAAGGAAGAAGAACGAGTCCATGAAGAAGACGAACAGGAGTAGTCGAACGAATCCTCACAATCGCAACATTACCGGAACTAAGAAGCAACACCGAAAAGAAACAAACAACATGGTAAATAACCATCACATAAACATGGCATGATGCACAACCAAGTATGATGCATGTCCGGTTTAATAAGGCATGGTATGGCAAGTGAAACAAACAATACTACAAGTGAAGTGGAGCTCAATATGCAACGAGTTGCATATTGACGAAACACCACATGACTTATTTAGTTCTCTTTCGTTTAGCTATTCAACAATATTAAATGTTATTAGACATGGCAAGAGGTGAAGCATAAGTAAACTAACTATTTAGGCAAATTTAAATGGGGCCGAAAACAACAAACAACAATTCCGGAAAAATCCCCATATGCATATTTTAGATTCGGTATTGTTCTGCCCTAAACACAATTTTATTGTTGTTAAACAGGAAAATAAAGAGCACCATGTTAATCTAGGCATTTTTTCACCCCATTTACATATAAAGTTTAATTAAAACCGAGCTACGGTTATTTAGTTATGCAATAAATCATTTTAACATGGCATTTAAGCAAATTAACACAAACAGCATTTTAAACATTTTTCACATAGATGAAAGTAGCAGATTATGAAACTAGATGAAAAACTAAACATTTTACATATATGAAGTTTTTACATATGATGCACAGATCATGAGTTATTATATGCATGAAGTGCAAGGAGGTTTCTGTAAATCTGTTAATCCTGGGATAAATAGCAAAATCGTTTAGCGGAAAAAAAGATGGATAGGGTCGAATCTAGTCAGCCCACAAGTGCACAGGAGAGGGGGCGGGGCTGCTCACCCTGGGCCAAGGCCCGATCGGTGGAGGCAGGAGCTGGGCCTGCAGCTGGGGAGAGGAAGCGCGCTGGGCCTGGCGCGGCTGGCAGCCCACGCAGCTGGCCAGCGCGGTCAACGCACAGGGGCGGTGAACGCCGAGAAGCCTGGGATGCAGGGGCAATGGGAGGGAGCTCCGGCGAGGTCGTGGAGGACTGGTGAGGCGAGGAATGGGGTGGATCCGGACAGGGGCCGTCAGATCCGGACGTGAGGACTCCGTTCCTGGCATCGGTGAAGGCCATCGGTGTCGAGAGGAGCTTCACGGGCGGATCCTGCGGGGGAAGAGAGAGAGAGCGAGGTGAGAGAGAGGGAGGACGAAGGGAAGGAAGAGGGAGACGCGGGCAGCGGCGACCTGGGTCGGCGGCGGCGGAGCAGATCAGTGGCCGGGGCGGCGCACCAGCGAGGCGACGCGCATCGGCGAGCAGGCGGACGGCCACGCGGCGGGGCGCTGCGAGGGGAGGAGAACGGGAGGAGGTGCGGGGCACACGGGCATCGACGATGCGGGCTTCGCGGGACCCAGATCGGCCCGGGGCGGGCCGCGGATGGGCTTCCGCGGGCCTCGGCGACGGGGAGGACGCGAAGACGCCAAGTGGCGCCCGGTGGTTGGACGAAGCGGCGGCGGGCGCGGCGCACCCATTGGCAACTCGCCAAGTGGCGAATCTGGAGCGGGGGGGCGCTGATTTCAAGGAGAAGGAAGGTGGCTGCGGGTTGGGGGCGCGGAAAAAGAGGAGGAGGGGGGGTAGGATTCCAGATTAGGAAGGACTAGCCTTCCTTATATAGGCAGGGTTAGGGTTAGGGGGGTTTTGCTCCGTTTCGGAGCCATTCGATCTCGATCGGACGGTCCGGAGCGGAGGGGGTTTAGGTAGGTGGGCTAGTGGGCTGTGAAGAGGAGTTGGGCCGAGGTGAGAGGGAAGGAGAAATGCAGCCCGACACGATTTCGGAGACCAAAACGTCCGACGAATGAACCGGCGACGGTGCCACTATATATTTAACGGTTGGGCTATCAAATGCGACGAAACTTGGCAGGCGGCCTGTCTACACTATAATAAGACCGCACGCCAAGTTGCAACCCATTCCGAGAAAATTTTTATGCCACTTATAAAATAATATTTCGGAGGTGCCGCGGGCGCGTGCGAGTGTGTTCGGACTCGGAACGGATAACGGAGAGAACCGACGGAACCCGAACGGACTAAAGTTTGAAAAACATGCGGATGAAATGCAGATGATGAGATGAGACGAGATGCATAACAAGAACAAAATGCAAAACAACAGACAAAAACCCAACCAGGGAGGAAATAACATATAGCATCTCCGGAAAAGGCAAGAGTTGAAGTTACGAATATGGAAAGTTGCATCCGGGGCGTTACAGCCGGCCCGTTATGGCAAACAGAAATCTTGTGGGCCTTTACTTGGGTCGGCCCATTATGGCTGGCGAAATCTTGTGGGCCGTTAGCTAGGCCAGCCCATTATGGTCCGCAAAATCTCATGGGCCTTTACCTGGGCCGGCTCGTTATGGTCCGCAAAATCTTGTGGGCCTTTAGTTGGGCCGGCCCATTTAAACTTGATGGGCCGGTCCATGTGTCAACATATCATAGGTGCGTATCGCCCATTGGATGAGTGACACCTATGACAGCGCGGACCTGACACGTGTCTCCTCCAGCCAATGATGATTTTACACGTGGAAAATCCCCATTGGTCGGGGCTGTTAACGGGTTATCGGATTGAAAACCCGACCCGATAGCTTAACGACGTTCCGTTACGGTGGATGCCACGTGTCGGTCACCCTTAACGAAAGTACTTCTGTGACGCGTGATTTATCGTCATGGAAGTGGACACTTCCATGATGATAATTTTGGTAATGTCATGGAACACTTCTACGATAGCACAGGTATGACTATCTTGATTCTGTCATAAATTTGTCATGGATCTACATGCATGACAAAAAACGCGACCTACTGTGACAAACACGTATCATCACGGAAGTGTATTTGTTTTGTAGTGATACATATCGGAATGGCTATGGAAATGCCATAACGGGTAGGTATGGTGGCTGTTTTGAGGAATTTATATGGTGGGTGTATGGTACCAGCGAAAGTTGCGCGGCACAAGAGAGGCTAGCAATGGTGGAAGGGTGAGAGTGCGTATAATCCATGGACTCAACATTAGTCATAAAGAACTGATATACTTATTGCAAAAATCTACAAGTCATTGAAAACAAAGTACTACGCGCATGATCCTAGGGGGATAGATTGGTAGGAAAAGACCATCGCTTATCCCCGACAGCCACTCATAAGGAAGACAATCAATAAATAAATTATGCTCCAACTTAATCACAAAGCGGTTCACCATACGTGCATGCTACGGGAATCACACACTTCAACACAAGTATTCCATAAATTCATAATTACCCCACTAGCATGACTCTAATATCACCATTCTCATATCTCAAAACAATTATCAAGCATCAAATTGATCATAGCATCCAACTCACTTTCTATGATAGTTTTTATTATACCCAACTTGGATACCCATCATTCTAGGACCAATTTTATAACCATAGCAAATACCATGCTGTTCTAAAAGACTCTCAAAATAATATAAGTGAAGCATGAGAGATCAATAATTTCTACAAAATTAAACCACCGCCGTGCTCTAAAAGATATAAGTGAAGCACTAGAGCAAAAATTATCTAGCTCAAAAGACCTAAGTGAAGCACATAGAGTATTCTAATAAATTCCAAATCAAGTGTGTCTCTCCCAAAATGTGTGTACAACACGGATGATTGTGGTAAACTAAAAAGAAAAGACTCATATCATACAAGACGCTCCAAGCAAAACACATATCATGTGGCGAATAAAAATATAGCTCCAAGTAAAGTTACCGATAAACGAAGACGAAAGAGGGGATGCCTTCTGGGGCATCCCCAAGCTTAGGCTTTTGGTTGTCCTTGAATATCTTGGCGTTCCATGGGCATCCCCAAGCTTAAGATCTTGCCACTCCTTATTCCTTAGTCCATCAAATCTTTACCCAAAATTTGAGAACTTCACAACACAAAACTCAACAGGAAATCTCATAAGCTCCGTTAGTGCAAGAAAGAAAAACCACCACATAAGGTACTGTAATGAACTTATTCTTTATTTGTATTGGTGCTAAACCTACTTTATTCCAACTTCTCTATGGTTCATACCCCCCGATACTAGCCATAGATGCATCAAAATAAGCAAACAACAAATGAAAAACAGAATCTGTCAAAAACAGAACAGTCTGTAGCAATATGTAACTTTCGAATAATTATGGAACTCTAAAATTCCTAACAAAATAGGAAGTCCTGGGAAATTTTTCTAACTATCAACTGCAAAAAGAATAAACGTAAAATCATGTTCCTGTGATTTATTAAAATTATTCTCATGCGCGCAAACGTTTCTGTTTTTAGCAGAATCAAATTAACTATCACCGTAGGTTATCCTATAGGTTCTACTTGGCACAAACACTAATTAAAAGATAAAACCACATCTAAACAGAGGCTAGATGAATTATTTATTACTAAACAGAAGCAAAAAAGCAAGGAACAAAAATAAAATTGGGTTGCCTCCCAACAAGCGCTATCGTTTAACGCCCCTAGATAGGCATAAAAGCGAGAATAGATCTAAGTAGTGACATCTTTGGCATTTAATTCATATGTAGCTGGCATGATAGATTCATAAGGTAATTTAACTTTCTTTCTTGGAAAGTGTTCCATGCCTTTCCTTAATGGGAATTGGAATCTAATATTCCCTTCTTTCATATCAATAATTGCACCTATCGTTCTAAGGAAAGGTCTACCAAGAATAATAGGACATGAAAGATTGCAACCTATATCAAGAACGATAAAATCTATGGGCACATAATTCCTATTTGCAACAATAAGAACATCATTGATCCTTCCCATAGGTTTATTAATGGTGGAATCCGCAAGGTGCAAGTTTAAAGAGCAATCATCAAAATCATGGGAACCTAGAACATCACATAAAGTTTTTAGAATCGTGGAAACACTAGCACCGGAATCACACAAAGCATAGCATTCATGATCTTTAATTTTAATTTTTATAGTAGGTTCCCACTCATCATAAAGTTTTCTAGGTATAGAAACTTCCAATTCAAGTTTTTCCTCATAAGAATGCATCAAGGCATCGACAATATGTTTGGTAAAAGCTTTATTTTGACTATAAGCATGAGGAGAATTCAACACGGATTGCAACAAGGAAATAAAATATATTAAAGAACAATTATCATAATTGAATTCCTTAAGATCCATAATAGTGGGTTCATTGCTATGTAAAGTTTTGATCTCTCCAATCCCACTTTTACCAAATTTAGCATCAAGATCTAAAAACCCCGAATCATTGGGATGCCTTTTAAATAAAGTTGACTCATCTCCAGTCCCATCATTATCAAGATTCATATTGCAAAACAAAGATTTAATAGGGGACACATCAATAACTTTTAGATCTTCATCATTATTTTCATGGAAACTAGAAGAACATGCTTTTATAAAGCAATCTTTCTTAGCACGCATCCTAACGGTTCTTTATTTGCACTCATCAATGGAAATTCTCATGGCTTTGAGATACTCATTGATATAATGCATAGGTGGAATAGATCTAAGTTTCAAAGAATAACCATCAAGCGAAAGTCTATCAACGTTCCTAGCCAATTCAACAACTTTAAGCAATTTTTCTTCAAGCAAAGCATTGAAATTCTTTTGAGAGATCATATATTCTTTAACACTATTCTCAAAATCAGAGGGAATCTTATTAAAATTTTCATAAGAGTTGTTGTAGGCATTACCATAATTATTAGATTTATTACTAGGAAATGGCCTAGGATTAAAGTTTCCTCTATATGCGTTGTTACCAAAATTATTCCTACCAACAAAATTCACATCCATAGATTCATTATTATTCTCAATCAAAGTAGACAAAGGTATATCATTAGGATCAATAGGAGCACTCTTAGTAGCAAACAATTTCATAAGTTTATCCATCTTTCCACTCAAAACATTAATTTCTTCTATAGCATGCACTTTTTTACTAGTAGATCTTTCGGTGTGCCATTGAGAATAATTAACCATGATGTTATCAAGGAGTTTAGTAGCTTCTCCTAACGTGATTTCCATAAAAGTGCCTCCCGTGGCCGAATCTAAAAGATCTCTAGAAGCACAATTCAATATGGCATAAAAATTTGTATGATCATCCGTAAGTTCAAACCATGAGTAGGGCAATTGCAAATCATTAATTTCATTCTTTCCAAAGATTGGGCAACATGCTCATGATTAAGTTGTTCAAAATTCATAATATCGTTTCTAAGAGAGATGACCTTAGCGGGAGGAAAATACTTAGAGATAAAAGCATCTTTTCACTTATTCCATGAATCAATAACTTCAATTTGACAATATCATTATCCATATCTTTCTTCTTTTGCATATAACACATATCCTCAAAGTTGTTTAGATGAGTAGCGGCATCTTCACTAGGAAGGCCGGAGAATTGATCTTTCATAACAAGATTGAACAAAGCAGCATTGATTTCACAAGATTCAGCATCATTAAGAGGAGCAATCTTAGTGCTAAGCAAATCATTATTATTGGTATTGGAAAACACACATAATTTAGTATTATCCCGAGCCATCGTGACAAGCAATCCAACACACAAGCACACAAAAGGCAAGCGAAAGAGAGAGGAGATTGGGAAAGAGAGGGAGAATTAAATGGCAAGGGTGAAGTGGGGGAGAGAAAAACGAGAGGCAAATGGAAAATAATATAATGCGAGGGAGATGAGTTTTTGATGGGTACTTGGTATGTCTTCACTTGAGCAAAGACCTCCCCGGCAACGGTGCCAGAAATCCTTCTTGCTACCTCTTGAGCACTGCGTTGGTTTTCCCTTGAAGAGGAAAGGGTGATGAAGCAAAGTAGCGTAAGTATTTCCCTCAGTTGTTGAGAACCAAGGTATCAATCCAGTAGGAGGCTCCTCAAAAGTCCCACGCACCTACACAAACAAACAAGAACCTAGCAACCAACGCGAAAAAGGGGTTGTAAATCCCTTCACGGAGACTTGCAAAAGTGAGATCTGATAGAGATAATAAGACAAGATAAATATTTTGGTATTTTTATGATATAGATTGGAAAGTAAAGATTACAAATAAAAGATAGATGAAAACTTATATGATAAAAGATAGACCCGGGGGCCATATGTTTCACTAGTGGCTTCTCTCAAGATAGCATAGGTATTACGGTCGGTGAACAATTTACTGTCGAGCAATTGATAGAAAAGTGCATAGTTATGAGGTTATCTAGGAATGATCATGTATAAAGGCATCACGTCCGCAACAAGTAGATCAAAACGATTCTGCATCTACTACTATTACTCCACACATCGACCGACTCCCGCCTGCATCTAGAGTATTAAGTTCATAAGAACAGAGTAACACGTTAAGAAAGATGACATGATGTAGAGGGATAAACTCAAGCAATATGATATAAACCCCATCCTTTTGTCCTCGATGGCAACAATACAATACGTGCCTTGCTGCCCCTACTGTCACTGGGAAAGGACACCGCAAGATTGAACCCAAAGCTAAGCACTTCTTCCATTGCAAGAAAGATCAATATAGTAGGCCAAACCAAACTAATAATTCGCAGAGACTTGCAAAGATAACCAATCACACATAAAAGAATTCAGAGAAGATACAATTATTTCTCATAGATAAACTTGATCATAAACCCACAATTCATCGGATCTCGACAAACACACCGCAAAAAGAGTTACATCGAATAGATCTCTAAGAAGATTGAGGAGAACTTTGTATTGAGATTCAAAGAGAGAGAAGAAGCCATGTAGCTAATAACTATTGACCCCAAAGGTCTATGGTAAACTACTCACAACTCATCGGAGAGGCCTTGGAGATGATATAGAGGCCCTCCATGGTCGATTCTCCCTCCGACGGAGTGCCGGTGAAGGCTCCAAGATGGGATCTCACGAATACAGAAGGTTTTGGCGGTGGATATAGTTTTTCGTGGTGCTCCCTGATGTTTTCAGGGTACGGGAGTATATATAGGCGAAGGAGGTAGGTCGGTTGAGCCACGAGGGGCCCACGAGGGTGGGGGCGCGCCCACTCCCATAGGGCGCGCTGGGCACCCTCGTGGCCGCCTCGTTGACTTGTTTACAGCCACTCCAAGTCTCCTAGATTGTGTTTGTTCCAAAAATATCGCTCCAGAAGGTTTCATTCCGTTTGGACTCCATTTGATATTCCTTTTCTTCGAAACACTGAAATAGGCAAAAGCTGCAATTTGGGTTGGGCCTCTTGTTCGTAGGTTTGTCCCAAAAATGATATAAAAGTGTAAAGTAAAGCCCATAAACATCCAAAACGGGTAATATAATAGCATGGAACAATCAAAAATTATAGATACGTTGGACACATATCAAGTAGCTACTGGGTATGGGTTCGGCTGGCCACAGACGGACTATAACATCCTTCATGACCAGTTCGGCCACCCTATGTAGCTCGGTTAGCTGTTTCAGCTGATCACTAAGGGGCACATGATGCTCTGGCGCAAGGTACTATGATCCGAACAGCTTCTCGGTTGAGCTCCCCTCTTCGACTCGAAAGAAATCTACATCATCAGCAATACTTTGGGGTAGATCCGCAAACGCTCCTGGAGAACTCCAAATGTGTGTCAGTAAGGCATAATTTCTCCTTACGAATTTGCTGTGCATATTAAATACCTTACCCACCGCGATCTTCTTGGCTTCTCGGATCTCCCGACAGGCGCCTTGGGCTTCAACCCAGGCCTCCTTTGCACTTTGGAGCGCCGTAGCAAGTTCGGAGTCTAGATCCGAAACCTTGTGCTCCAAGGACTCACATTTCCTTATAACATTCGTGAACTCTTGTTGGACTTCATCCAACCTCGCTTCATGTTTCCGGCAGGCGGATCGCTCCTCATGTTCCTCCTTCTTGGCCTTGGCCAGCGCGCTTTTGAGGGCCTCGACCTCAGATGCATCACCTATGAGCGTAATCATAAAGCTCATTTAGATAACAAATTGGAACTCATATGATTTCAGATATGCTTCGATATCGCATACCTTGCTTTTCCTCCAACTTCCGCTTTAGTTCGAATAAATCGGCAGCATGCAAGGTTGTCGTTGGCATCGAAGCCTGTTCATCAAAAGGGACATATATGTTAGCTCCTACTAAGCATTTTTGATCCTCTATTCAGCCTTTCTTCGCGAACTCTGAACAGAGTCTCAGGGGCCACTATCTATACACAGGCATTCCTTTTGCAAACAGCCTAAAATATATTACATCACATACCTCAAAGCCTGTTAAAAGGCTGGTATAGGCTTGGTTCAATCCGTTTTTAGCGGACTGAACCTTTTCAACCACCGTACCCGTACGCATAAGGGTACGGTGTTCCTCCACAATGGAAGCGCTCTGAAGGGCTTCCACCAGAGTGTTTGGCGCCTCTGGATTGATAGAGGATGCTGGTGAAGAGGGTGTGCCCCCTTCTCTCGAAGGAGGTTGCTTGCCTGATTCCGGAGCCGTATGGATCTCTGGAATAATATTAGGTTGGGGGCCGAATTGAGCTTTGCTCCCGTCGCTAGTCTCCATGGTGGTCGGTTTCCCCCTCTCTTCGGCAACGGAGGTATTACCCCCTGTCGTCACCTTCATGGCCTCCCACACCTCCCTGTGACCTGGCGAGGTTCTTTGGGACATCACTTCGGTGTTGTCCATAGCGGTGGGTGGAGAGACCTGCGGAGGCGATTCGCTCTCCATTGCATTCAGCCCTAACGAGTTCCCAGATGACGATGATCAATTGGGGAGATTGTGAGCCGGGCTGCAATGTGTAGTTCAATATGTCAGAACCACAAGGATATATGAACAATGTCTTTGGATACTTACGATCCGGCCAGGGGTTTAGCTTGGGGTGCCACTCAGGGGTGGCATCGGCATCCGATTCGAAATCATCCGAAAGGGTGAGTTTTCCCTTCTTGGACGCCTCTACCTCCAGGTCCACAGAAGCCTCCCTTAAGGGGAGTATTATTCTCTTCCTCCTCATCTTCGTTATGAGAGGAGAGAGTCTCGGTGTCTTCGGATGCAATGTCCGAAGCACCTTTACGGCGGAGGCTACTTTTGGCCTCCTTGCCCTTCTTCTTGGCCTTCTTCTTCGGCGCCCGATAGGGCACGGGAACCAGCAACTTCGTCAACAACGGGATGGCTGGGTCTCTGGGTAGCGGAGCCGGACACTAGATCCACTCCGCATTGTTTGTCCAACCCTGTGGGAGTAATGGAAAGTTAAATATACTCCTTGGATTTGCAAATTAAAGTTATCATAAAATTTACGAGAGTGGCTAGATGACCACAGTCGAGGCCGCGGGCTTCGGTCGTTTCCGGCCACTACTGAGCCATGAAAAGCAGCTTCCATATGCCTTCGTGCGTCATGCTGAAGAACCTCTGCAGGGTCCAAGGACCGGCTGGGTCGAATTACCACATATACTGAGTCCGTTCTTGGCAGGGGGGAATCCGACGAAAGCGCATCACCTGGATCACGCTGACAAGACTGGTGTTCTTGTTTATCGTACCCTTGATACAACTTTGAAGTGTTATCCAGGCCCTTGTTGATCCATGCGGTAAGTCGCATTGGAGGCCCAGATTTGAACTCGGGAGCGGTGGCCCATGTGGTGTCATGGGGTTCCGTGATATAGAACCACCCCTGCTGCCATCCCTTGACGATCTCCACAAAGGTCCCCTTTGGCCAGGTGATGTTGGGAAGTTTGCTCACCATGGCACCTCCGCACTCCGCGTGTTGACCTTCAACCACCTCCGGCTTCACATTGAAGACCTTGAGCCATAGGCCGAAGTGGGGAGGGATGCGGAGGAATGCCTCGCACACGACGATAAACGCCGAAATGGAGAGGAAGGAATTTGGGGCTAGATCATGGAAATCTAGCCCATAGTAAAACATGAGACCGTGGGCTAAAGGAAGGAGGGGAAACCCTAGTCCGCAGAGGAAATGGGGAACAAACACTACCCTCTCATTAGGCTCCGGGGTGGGAATGATCTTCTTCTTGGCAGGGAGCCGGTGGACTATGTCCGTGGCCAAGTACCCAGTTTCCCAGAACTCCTTGATGTTCTCCTCTATAACAGAGGAAGCCATCCACTTGCCCTGCGCTCCAGATTCGGACATGGCTAAGAGTTTTTGGTGGCAGTGGAAAAGATTGGAACTTGGGCGCTGGAGCTCAAATGGCAGATGGGCTGAGGAGGAAGAAGGCATGGGGTAAAAAGAGGAATCGTTATCTTCTTATAAAGGCACTGGATATCAAACGTCCCCTCATAAGCCTTAAATCTTGCCTATTCCCAAGGGGACATGTGAATGGCACGGTTGGATTACCCAAACCCCTATTGATGAGAATCCCGTGATAAGGGGACACGATCCCTGCTTTCTGCTTTGACAAGACGTGCCTATGACCGTGCCTCAAAACACGAAGTGAGGGCTGTAAAATGGTTCAGAATACTAACAAGGCCATGACATCACGCCTCACTGAAAAAATCACCTACGTCGTGACTTACTTTGTTTTGTGTATTTTTTCCCTTGCAACTTAAGGATGTAATTATTAAACAGAGCTGGATGCAGCTGTTATGTGCGGAGGACTACTTTGGATTATTCGAAGAAGGAACCTGCCTTGCAATGCCGAAGACAATCTGCGGGCCGGATACATCGTCATTGAAGCCCGGTTCAGGGGCTACTGAGGGAGTCCTGGACTGTGGGGTCCTCGGGGAGCCGGCCTATGTGACATGGGCCGGACTGATGGGCCGTGAAGATACGAGATAGAAGACCTTCTCCCGTGTCTGGATGGGACTCTCCTTTGCATGGATGGCAAGCTTGGCATCTAGATGTATAGTTTGTTTCCTCTGTAAACCGACTTTGTACAACCCTAGTCCCCTCCGGTGCCTATATAAATCGGAGGGCGTAGTACGTAGGGCCAATCACAATCATACAGGCTAGACATCTAGGGTTTAGCCATCACGATCTCGAGGTAGATCAACTCTTGTAACACCTATACTCATCAAAGTCAATCAAGCAGGAAGTAGAGTATTACCTCCATTAAGAGGGCCCGAACCTGGGTAAATCGTGTCCCCTGCCTCCTGTTACCTTCGATCCTTAGACGCACAGTTCGGGACCCCCTACCCTGCCGGATTTGACACCGACAGTAACTACATTGAAGCACCTAAAAAAATTTAACTATGTTGACAAACCTGTGGGCCCCAACATCAGTATATCATTAGGAGGAAGAATTTTTTTGATGAGGCGCTTGCTTGCATACGGGCATAGACCTGATGGGTCCCTACTCTCTGCCTCTCCATGTACAGTCCTCTCCAGATTCCTCTCATTTGTTCAGCATGTTCACACCGGCAGACAGCGGCACCGCAGCGAGTGCACAAAGGCACAGGAGGAGATCCGACCACCTGAGGAAGTGCCTTATTTGTAACGAAAGTATTGAACTAGCCCAGTGGCCAACTGACACTACCCGATAGCTGTTCTGCGCTGGTTCGATTAGAGCTGATGCAGGGAAAGTATCTCCAAATTTTTTGCCTCTACCATTATTGACATGTGGGCGCCCATTGTCATCTACGCACACCATGTCCAACACTTGCCAACACTTTGTCCCTCGTTTTCTCTGTTTTTCGCACACTTAACATTGTGTGGGCATTTTGAAAATGCTCATATCTTTTTGACTGTGCGTTATATGAAGATGTGTTATGCATGAATGTTGATTAGCATGACGTTAATTGGCTGGTAGTTCCATTTTCGACCATGAATAAAGCACCCAACATGATGCTAACCCTGTTTGAAAAGGTCGTGTTAATATAAATGCTCTGCCTCTGAAAGTTGCAGTTTCTTATCTGAAACTGAACTTGGAGAAACTGAAACTCGTAGTTTCTTCTCTGAGAATCACATTGTCTGCACTTTTATACTCCTATGAAACTACATTTTTTAAGTGCTAAAAATAGATCTCTAGAATTCATAACATACTTCATATGCTCAATACTACAAATCTGAAATTCAAAATACATCCATATCTGAAAGTACTCTCAAAATGCAGAACACAAAACACAATCCGCAACCTGCAAATACTGACAACCCTAAGCTCCTCTTGACAATTCACAACCTGCCCAACTATTGGGCTGGGGGGCAATCCCCTCATATTCCTTGGCGGCAGACAGGCGCCCCGTGAGATGATGTGAATGGCAAGGGAGAGGATGGCGGGGAAGCGACATCGGGCCAACTGCTTTTCTCCTCTTACAGTTGGGTTCGGTCGATGACGACTCCACCGGCTCGCTCTGGCATGACACCCTCACAAACGGCATCCTGTAGATGCTCGATCCTTCAATGTCTGTTGGATGATCCATCTAGGATCAAAACTACCGCCATCGCTCCCTCATGGTCGGATTTGGTGAATCTGTTTGCTCCATGGCCCAGAGGAGCAGCTCTACGTACTCCCGCACGACTCCCTTCAGGAGTATCGCTGCCTTTTTGCTCTGTGGCAGATATTTGGCCATGGATGTCGTCGTCGCCGCTAGTTCGTCCTTGTTGTCAAACCAAGACTGTATCTCCAACATTCTAGCCAGCTTCACAGGGTCGCTGTCTGCGATCCTCACGTATCTGTTGTACTCCTCCATCGATCTACTTCTCCACAACACCTTCACTCACTTGTGGTGGTTTTTGAATGGGAGAGTAAATGAGCAGCTCTGGTTTTGGAATAGAATGGGAGAGGAGCGACGCTGGTTTTGGATTAGAACAGGAGAGGAGGGGCGGTGGTTTTGAAATGGAAGAGGAGAGGACCGGCGCTTTATTTAGATTGGAAAAAGAGAGGAGCGGCGGTGGTTTAAGAGGACAGGAGCGGCGCTGGTCTTGGAAGTATTTTTTCTTTTTCATATTTTGGGTCAAAGTTTGACCACATATTGTATTTTACAAGCAAAATGTGAATGCATGTCACCAAAAATTGTATCATTTGGTTCGTATATGAATGTGGTTTCAAATTATATTATTTTTGCAACGTATAACATATATTTTATTTGTGAAAATCATGGTCAATTATGACCCAGAATAAAAGGGAGACTAGTTAATGTGGGGTCGCTTTCTTAATTGAAGGGTAAATTGATTTTGATTTTGATCCGGTCACAGCGTGCCAGCCCTCTCGTCCAATCCTGAATCTCTGCTGCATGCTCCTCTCCCTCTTCTCCATTGCAAACCCACCTCCTCTCCTCTCCATCATCTCCATTCCAAAACCACCATCTCGCCTCTCCCTCTTCTCCATTGCAAAACCACCCCCTCTCCTCTCCATCATCTCCATTTCAAAGCCATTGTCTCATCTCTCCCTCTTCTCTATTGAAAGACCATCGTCTCTCCTCCCATCTTCCAAAGCTAGCACTGAAACTCTGAGAAGGACATCTATGGAGAGGATGCAGTAGCGAATCAAGCAGATCGCCGGCGGCGACCAGGAAAAGTTAGCCAGGTTGAAGGAGATCCTTACTTGGTTTGACAATGAGTGAGAGATTTCAAGGAGGGTGAGGGCCATGTGGCAATGTATCTGAAAGAGCGAGATGACGACGATGAGGGCGGTGATGTACTCCTTGGTAGCAGTCACGCCGCAGTCCTTCGAGGTCATCGAGTATCTCCTCTGGGCGATGGAGCAGACAGATTCGCCCGAGGTGAACGTCAGGCGGAGGTGGTGGGCGTACAGGTCGAAGGTCGAGCACCTAGAGGATAACTAATCGATCGAGTATGATGTGCTGTTCATGAGAGTGCAGAGCTAGTCGGAGCCACAGGAGCATTCGTTCTCCCACCGCAAGAGGAGGCCGGATGGCACGATGTTGCTTCCCCGCCGTTCTCCACGGTTCCCTTGAAACTCGCCTTGTTTAAATGGCGGCGGTAGGGTTTAAGGTAAGCTTCGCACTAACCTAATCTTCCATCTGCTCGTGCTTACAATCAGTGTGACAGCTAATAAAAATCATGCTTACAATCGGTCTCCAAGTACTACACTAATTGCCCTAAAATAGCTCTGGACCTTTGGGTCAAAGTTGTGACACTGTGTACAAATAAAGAAAATTGATTGGTGCTTCTTTCAGAAAAGAGTACTCCCTAGAAAAATGCCAATATAAGCTACTAGTATTTGGTTAGAGTATTTGCTCCCAAGAAAGATCCGTCCATAGAGAGCGCCACACATCCCACTTGTGGTGGTGGATGTTAATGTGTACATGGAGCATGGTTGGTGTCGGTAATTTTTACTTGGCACACCTCACACTCTGCATATATGCCAGTTCCATCCGTACATTTGTGCAGTTCCACCAAAATGCAGTTGAATAACCTTGTTTGCACAGATAATGAAAAAGCGTGATTACATTATAGTGGCACTAGTTGATGAAACATACACTAATAAATAGAAGAAAATATTGCGATAGTATCATAGTATGCCATGCCGTGAGGGCGAGATGGGCCCTGCGACGCCTCATACTGGAAATCGACCCAAGTCTCCCCGATACACCTTCTATCAGTGATGAACATCAGTGTACAGCGGTAGTACAAGGAGGGGCCTTGAGACATTCCAATCTCTATTTCTGTGCAGATCAACTAAAACTAAGCACCCCATTTTGCAGAAACGCTTAAACATTAACAATGGGACTAGTTGATGAAATATATACTAACAAAGAGAAGCATTTATTTATCTACATTGGAAATGAAATGATAGAGAGGACACTCGATCTATTTTAACTATATTATTACTTCATTTTATCAGTGACACTAGGGTGGAGCAGGTGGTAAACAAGGTGTACCGTGCGTCGCAAGGATGGAGGCCGGGGGTTCTTAGACTGGGATGCTGAAGCTTGCTCTTTCAGTCCCTATCTTCCCCCTGATGTTTTTGTGGTAGCATTTGGGTTGTAATCCAAACTTGGTCGAGCTGATGCTGCGTCCCCCTACCTGCCTAGCTTATGTGGTGAACTTGTCTCCTGCTAGTACTCAGTCCGTTCTAGTAGTAGTTGCATAACTGCCCGTTTACACTGAGATGTTGTCGGATAATGGTTCTATATGGTTGGGTTTCTTTACTGAAATTGGAAACCCCCTCTTTCGATATATAAAAAATCAGTGGCACTAGCGGTGCCAAAACATTGCCTCAAATTAATAGTGCCACTAGATTAAGGTGCAAAATAATAACATTACTGCTTTATCATGGCAGTGCCAAAACAGTAGCACAAGAGCACACTCAACATGCAGGATCTTTGGCAAATGGTCAGACCAAAAAGGAACATACCTCTTGATGGGAACCATATCTGCAGTCAATGCCATCGTAGACGCGATGACACCAGTCACCAACATGGATGATTCAATTCATGGGAACTTTTGGTGCAGTTCACCTAAAATGAAGCAAAGTCCCATGAGCTAGCAGCTTCTTCTTCTTTTTTTTTAGGAAAAGGGCTCCAACCCCGGTTCCATTTCCATCAGAAAATGAAACCCACAGAGCTTCTTCTTCATAAGTTGTAATAAAATTGAGCAACATCAAGGTTGGTTGCGAAGCTCCTGGAATGTTCAACTATAATTTGGATATCATTTGTGCAATTCAACTAAGATCAAGCGTGAAATGTATATCTCTATTTGCACAAAAAAAGGTGGAAAGGAGGGTGACTAACAAGTGATCAAACATACATCAAATGAAAAGAAGCGTGTTCCTTATCTGAATGGCAATCCTACAAGGACGGTAGCAATTTCTAAAGCAGTAGCATTGCTAGATATTAGTGTGGGCATTAGTATTAACTGTGACAGCCATTAATACGACATTACTTTAATGGTGCCATTGCTTCATTTTACCAGCAACATTACATTAACAGCTGCTACAGAGTCGGCATTTGGGCATGGGAGAGTAGGCGGACTAGGACAGTTGCATTTCTAACGAAAAGAAGCAACTTATCTTAATGGGAAATTTAGCAGGACATTAAAAAAGTGCCATTGATTCATATTACTGGTGGCATTACATTGAAAACAACATTGGTTTAATATGTCCTTACTTATATCAATGCGACCACTATATTTTACATGTGGCATTACATAAGAGTGGCTTGGGGCAACAAACATCAGAACAGGATATCTGGTTGGTCCCATTTTTATTCGGTATTGCCACCTTATACTGTGTGAGGCTAGCAAATCTAGCGCTGGACTTACTCTATTGACTTATCCCCCAATCCCCACTTTCTTTCCTTTTTCAGCAAATAGATCGGGTTTATATTAAGTTTGTACTGTGTTTCCCTTTATTTCCCTATTAGACCTAGAGACCCGTTGGATAGCCAGTCTCTACTACTTCTCGCCCCCATTATTTCCTATTTTGACCAAGTCCTAGATTCAGGTAACAAATCATCCCCCACCCCCACCCCCTTTCTTCCTTGTTTAAACCAAGTAGTACTAGATTCGAGTGCATGAACTAGTTTTACCTCTTAACAGTAAAAATTTAGGTGGTTTTCAAACAGTCGACCGATGCTATCTACGAGGGGGCCTGAGAAATAGTAAAATATACAAATGCAGCGATGTTAGGAACTCGGGAAGTAGAGCAAGGCCATTTTCGAAGGAAGTTATACTTGAGGGTCGTCGGGATATCGCTAGGTGGGCGGCGGGAGGCCGAATATGCCCACACTACAGCAGCGAGGAAGAAGGGGTCGGAGGCCCTCCCTAGCCAGCGGTGCTTGGGAGAGAACGACAAGGCACACTGATCGGGATGTGCCGGTAGTGGATAAGAGCCGTCGCCAAGGACGACCGCGTGAATGTTGCACCTTCTCACCTTCCCCGACGGACATGATCCGGCTAGATCTGTGACCAGCGGTGAGCAGAGAGAGAGTGTGTGGCCACCGCTGTCATGTTTAGATCTGGAGAGGACAAGACAGTGTGAAGAGAGCAACGCTAGCAAGCAAGCCCGGAGGCTCCTGCCTATATGGTGGAGTACTAATTTTCTTTTGTCTACCGGAGCCGGCTTGGCCTCATCAATGACTCTCGAGAAGTCTTCATGCACGTACCCCGGAGGCGCAGTTGTCGTCATTTTGATCTGAAGCACCGAATTATAACATATAACACGAAAAAATGCCACATGACAAGAAAACATAACCTCATTGCCCAAAGGAGACAACATGAATTCCGACGGACAAACTAGGCGAGGATCAAATCTCAAATTAAACAAAAACTCATAGAAAAGGGGTCCATCGATAGATGTCCTAACTAACGTAGCCGACATGACCTAGATGTCAGCCGAGTAGTCTTCGTGCATGTGCCCCCAATGAATAGCCCCTTGGAGGAACTCAGTTGTTGCTGTTTAACCCTCATAGTGATCCGAAGCACATGACACCTAATTTTGTGAGATGACAAGAAACCTTTTTTTTAGATTTCTCACCAGAACTACAACCCTGTACAACAAAGCATGCACGATATGTAGACGATAGCCAATCCAGGCGTGTCTGCTGGAGTCTAGTCACATGCATGGACGAACTGATCTTTTGTGTCTTGCAGGGATCGTCCAGACACAAATGTCTGTACAACACTTCTCTAGTACTATTGCTTGTTCTCTCTCTCTTCTATTAACTCACCCGACTTGTGGGGCTAGGAGTGTGCCTATGGTCGGTTCTCAATTGTGGTCCCACATTTGTGTGCAAACGCAATATGACGCGCGTTCCATTCGGAGAGTGGCATGCCAGACAAACCGACCGTCTGGGGTGCGATGCGAACGCGACGAGCATGCTGTATAGTTCATACATGTATACCGCCATTTTCTTGAGGCTTTGCTCCATGGCGCAATCCATGGATACAAAATTAGTATACTATACTATTTAGAAGTCAAGGGTGGGGCTTTTCCCATGCAGTAGGCAGGGCAGTTCCACCTTGTCGGTTCGACAGAGACGCGAGAAGATGAGGGAGTAGGCTGCTGCAAATGTAGGGTTGTGAGATTTGACAGCGAGTTGCTGCTGGACAGGTGGGGCCCCATGATTTGACTTGCCATTATCATTTTAATTGTGGCCCTACGACCGGCATGAGTCTCCAGATTCCTGACCACCTCCATACAAGCGCCTCTCCCAATGCTCCACAATGTAGAGGTTGGCTCTTGCATGAGAGCCTACTCCTCCACTTTTTCCTTGCCTCTTTCCCCCACATATGCAAAAATGCCATGTAAAGCGGCTTATAGCCCACTATTGTACTTGCTCCTATAGGTGCTAACTTGCCACATAGGCATAAAGTCTGATGTGGCAAGTTAATTAAGAACAGAGAGACTAGTTTGGTGACCCAAGGAAGAAATGGTGCTAAGAGCATGTACCTAGGTGAAAAGACAATTTTGAGTCTATAGCTAATTAAATGAAGCAAACTTAGCAACAACAAACTAAGCACCTATGCATTGGGGACTTGAGTTGCTAAACCATTTAATGCCCTTAGCACCTCATCTAAGAACCATTTCACTGGAAGAGATCATCCCTTGGCAAATGCAATAAATACTACGAAGAAAGAGATAGAGAGAAGTGAAAAAAAATACTCTTATAGCCAACCTTATAGCTAACCTTCTTGTAGTATGAGTGACTAAGTGATGACTATGTATGACATGCCAATATCAGATAGCCTAATGCGCCGTGTTAAATCTCCAAGGGCGCGACCGCGCGAGCGAGGCGATGGGTGTGGAAGACGTGACCATTGTACGGGCTACTGGCAGCCCTTGGATCTGAGATCGAACGGTCGCATGCTAAGTTGCTGAAAATTTGTAGAATAACCCTCCATGATAGGATATTCACCCATAGGTCTAGGATAACGCCATGCAACCATTCGATCTCAGATCCAAGGGCTCTCGGAAGCCCGTATCATGGGAGAATGGAAAGCTTCATATCACCTGTAATTTTCCCTACGCTTGACATGACATTGAAAGACATTTAATTGGGCGTCGAGTAGACATGACATCTAATTGGGCCCCCATAATACTATGCATGAATCTATTTATCCACCACGGAAGCCACTACCCTGTCGTTCCCATGCCCCACTTGGCATTTTTACAATCTAAAAACCGCTGGCAGTTCGCTCCTCCCAAATCCATGGCGTCCCAAATCTCCATGATCGACGGTGAGTACAAGGTTAGAACCTGTCGCCGCGATGCGGGGGCGAGCACCTATGGGGCAGGGCCCCTTTTTAGTCCGGCAAGGGGGCGGAGGGCGCACAAAGAGCAGATCGAGGCGAGAGCGCGCGGGGGATTTTTACCCAGCTTCGGAGCTCTCCGGAGAGATAAAACTCCTACTGCTGCTTTGTGTTTGTATTCTGTTCTTGCTCGAGAGAGCGGGTGTGGCGTCTAGTCCCGAGTGAGCCGAACCCCAAATTCTCCGAACCCCTTCTACGTGCGCATGGGCCTCCTTTTTATAGGCTAAAGGGGTCACCGACAGGTGGCAGCGTAGAAAGAGGGGTAGAAGAGTAAAAATGTGGGTTGGTACAACTGCTACCAACAGTGTCCCCTACCTAACTCCGACGGCAGGGGACAAGGGCATTTAATGCCCGTCCGGTCGCCCCAACAGTGCAAGGAAACGACCGTTAGGAGCGCCACCGATCGCCACGATGGCCTCCTTGTCTGCTTCACTTGCCACCTCGCACCGCCATGCTGTACAGCTACCCGCCATGTGCACCAGGAGCGATCTTGTGGCGACACGTCGTCGGATGCGCTGGAGCGCGGGCGCAGAGTGACAGACTTGCCGCGGCAAGCGCCTTGCCGCGGCCCTTATCTTGTCGCACCAGCAAGCTTGCCGCTCGTCGGGCCTTGCCGGGACGCGCAGGGCGTCGCGGCAAGTTTTCTTCGAATGCCTTGAGTGGCCTTCCCGGCAAGCTCCTCTTGCCGGGGTCTTGTCTTCTTCCTGGGCAGCTTCTCTTGCCGGGACCTTGGTTGGCCTTCCCGGCAAGCTCCTCTTGCCGGGGCCTTGGTTGGCCTTCCCGGCAAGCTCCTCTTGCCGGGGCCTTGGTTGGCCTTCCCGGCAAGCTCCTCTTGCCGGGGCCTTGGCTTGAGTACTCTGTTCTTGAATGGCATCAAAGTAGCCGTGGAGGATCTTGGCGGACGCCCGGCAAGCCCTGCCGCGGGTCGCTGCGACTGCCCCTGCACAAGTTCGGGATACTAAGGTACCCCTACTTTAGTACACCGACAGGAGCCTCCGGGCCTGGGCCATACACGGTGCCGAGCGCTGATGGGCCAGGCCCAAAACAGTGCACGGGCACGCGCGGCCTAGGTCACACCAAGTCCGACTCTGTACCCACCATGCCCCCCTCGCAACGGCACGCGTCAAACGCGGCGTCGTGGGAGAGATCATGGGTAAATTTTTTTTTAATCCAGGCAATGCGTAACGTCTGCCTCCCCTGTTTATAAGCAGAGGAAACAGGGCCGTTCCCCCACCTTCGCCACTTGCAGTTCCTTCCTCCGAAAGCTCCGCCGCTCCCCTCCGCTTCCAAAGCCGAAAGAGAGCAGCGCTCCGCCGCCCACCGCCGCTGTCGCAGCCGTCGCCCTCTCCTTCCCCCACCGCTTCCGCCATGGCTCCGAAGACCGGGAAGGCTGCGAAGGTAGCGAAGTCGGCCGAGGCGCTGCAGCTTGAGGCGCTACGCAAGAAGCGAGTGCTTTTCCTCCCTGAGCTCACCCATAAGGCACTGCGGGAGGAGTTCTACCTCTTCTGGTTGACGGAGACGCGGGCGCATCCGCGCACGCAGGTGCTTTCCGCTGAGGCTTCCAAATCGAAAAAGTGCCCCAGAGGTTACTACTTCTTTCCTGTGTTCTTCTATTGCGGGCTCTTCCCGCCTTTTTCTGATTTTCTCTGCGACATCATGAACACCTATGGGTTTCATCTTCTTGATTTCACCCCCAATGCCGTTCTGACAATGGCGGTTTTCGCACACCTCTGCGAGAACTTTGTTGGCATCCTCCCCAATGTCGCTCTTTTCCGTCATTATTTCTCCCCCCGGGCCGAGAAAGGGGAGCCACTGGCTGGCGGAATTGCCTGGACCTCCCGGATTGGCATGAAGGAGGTGTACTTGACGGGCGAGCTCCGCAGCAAGTGGGACGAGTGGAGGGCGGAGTGGTGCTGGATCTGTGATGCCAATCCGCAGCCGTTCACCAAGCTGCGCCAGACCCGGGTGGTGCGTGGCGGCGACTGGAGCGCTCTGTCACTGGACGACGCCAAGCTGAAGATTGCCACCACCCGAATCCTCCGGCTCAGGCATGCCGGGCTCACAGCAGGGGTGGTTGGCGCGGATTTCCTTCGCCGTCGCATCGCCCCTCTGCAAAAGAGGGGGAGGCCCGCCTGGCTGTTTGGCGGCCCGGCGGATATCATGAGGCTGCGTCCAGGCCTCAACTTCAACTTCACCATTCTGGAGCTTGATGGGATGCTGAGGGAGATGTTCAAGCATGACGCCAACCATCCAGAATAGTTCAGGTTGCCGCCGGGCGTCATCCCCTTGTGCAACAACTCCCGGCGCGATCGCATCTGCGCAATGATGCCAGAGTGCGACTCGCACGGGATAAGTGCAACCTGGATAGAGCCCGCCGCCGAGGACGTGCAGCGATTCTTCGATAATTTGACGGAGGTAGCGGTCAACCCCGACGAGCAGAGGCTCCTCACCCGCGCCACCACCGACAACGAGATGTTGTACATCGCCACCAGGGCCGAAGAGGCGGCGGCAGCCGCTGCCGCGGGCGAGTATGGCTTCACGTTGGAGGAGGCGGAGGCGACCGAGGCGGCATGTCTTGCCGACTGGGAAGACCTCGCCAGAGAAGTCGCTGGCGAGGGGGAGCCCGAGGTCGAAGCGAGCGAACCCGCCGAGGGCGCGAGCGGCCAGCCGTCTTCGAGTAGCTTGCCGCAGGCGGAGCCCCCAGCGCGGCCCCAATTCCAACCGAGAAGACGCCTCCGTCGAGTTGGAGATACGGCAGAGGAGCAGGCCGGCCAGCAACCGCGGCGCCGTGGGACACGCTCCACCGCGGCAAGTACCGTTGCCGCGGGAGGATCCCAGACTGTGCCGGCAACTGAGGCGGGGTCTTCCCGGGCCGCTACGCCTGACCCTGCCGCAGCCCCCGGCAAACGCTGAAGGGAGCCTACTCCACCGTCACACCGCGCAGAGAGGGTACCGGACTTCGACCTCTCCGCACTGAGCTCCGATGATGATGAAGAGGAGGAGGAGGAGGAGTGAGGCTTTCTTCTCACTGTTCTTGATATTCTTTGATCCTTGTTATTGTTTGCCTTGTATCTAATTTGCTTCCCTCTGAATCCCTGTCCCATTTCAGGACTCTGGCCGAGAGAGCGGCGAAGAGGGCCAGGATTCCTATGGTTGTCATCGAGGACGATCCTGCTGTGACTGCGGAAGACACGTCCGAGACCACCTTGACGGATCCGATTCCTTCTCCTCGCGGCAGCCCCCAGCACAGCCCCCAACGTAAGTGTTTGGTTCACTTCCGGTTGTGGGGCGCGCATGGGTGCTTCTTCTTTTGCTGGCATCCTGATTGTTGATTTGCTCATGTACGAGCAGAGCAAGCCCGTCAGGAGGGACCAGAAGCCGCTCCGGAGAAGCTGTCTGCTTCAACCACGCCGCCAAGGGGCGATTTTCCGACAAGGGAGCACTCTCCGGCAAGGGAGCGGTCCCCGGCAAGGGGCAGTTCCCCGGCAAGGGGCGGGACCAGTGAGCCTTTAGTGGTGGAGCCCACGGTCACAGAGCCCAGCACTGGTAACCTTCCTTGTCGGAAATCTTCCCTTGGGTCCTTCTTCTGATCTTCTTTTTGGACCTTCGCTTGACTTTTCTTTCTTCCTCTTCCTATCCTCAGATCCCCCTCTCGTAGACCCGATGGAGATCGAGGCCGCCGGCGAGGAAGGCGCACGCGGCAACACTGAAGATCCGGCGCTGGCGAGGAAGAGGCCGGTACTGATGAACCCGCCGACGAGGAAGCCACCAAGGCTGCTGGCGCAGGAGCCGGCGAGGGATCCGGTGATCACACTGACGACCCGGAGGATGCAAGAGCGCAAGGCGCTGCACCGTCCGCCGACCCCTCCGCCGCTGATGCAGCACCGGGCTCCGAGGAGCCCCAGCCAGGCGCATACCTGAAGGCCGGCGAGGGCGTGTACATCAAGCTTCCCTGGGCGTCGAGCTCCAGGGCGCCGGTGGAAGGAGAGGAGTTTGACGGGGAAGTACTCGCCTAAGCTGGGCTGGCAGTGGTTGACAAGCCAAACAGCAGCAGCGGCGAGTCCGAGGAGGAGCAGCTGCTCCGAAAGCTGGTGTCGCTCTACCGCGCCCGGCAAGCAAAGCTTGAGTCCCGGGAAGCGCTTGTCGCGCGGGCGGGAGTTGACATAGAAAAGCACGTGGAGGAGCTCAAGAGCCACAACCAAGAGGCCCTCCAGTCCATTGCCGAGGAGAGGGCGCAGCTCGAGGAGGGGAAGAAGGCGTTCCTCCTGGAGAAGGCTGAAGCCGAAGAGCAGCAGAGGCTCGCCGCCGAGGAGCTGTCCAAGCGGGATGGTGAGCTGATATAGAAGAAGGTGAACTTGGACAGTCACGAAGAGGAGCTCGCCGTCCGGGAGCAACCGCTGGGCGGGGCACTCAAGGAGGCGAAGGATGCCGCCGCGGCTACTGAGGCCGCCAAGAAGGAGTTAGAGGCGAAAGTGTCGCAGCTGGAGGCGGACATGGAAAGGAAGAACGAAGAGCTTGCCGCACTCCAGCGCGAACGCGAGAAGGATGCACGCGCCCACGGCGATCTGCAAGTTCAGCTCGCCGAGAAGGTCAAGGAGCTGAACGCCGCCAAGGACTCGAGTGCTGATCTGGATCTGAAACTGGCTACCTTGACGAAGACGCTGGACGCCGCCAAGAAGCGAGAAGATGACTTGAGGAAAGATCTCAAGGGCAACGAAGAGCTGCTGACGAGGGCCGCCGAGGCTCAGAACACCTTCAAGGTCACGATGGAGCTCTGGACGGAGGGCCTCGTGAACATCGCTGCATCCATCGACGAGGAGCTGGCGGAACTGGACTTGGCGGGCTTCGGGTACTCTACTGACGAAAATCTCCCGCCCAGCGCCAAGCTCACTTTTTTCTTCAAGGGCGTGGTGACGGCCCTCCAACAACTCCGAGAAAGGATCCCGAAGAAGCTGGCGGATGAGTCGCATGCAATCTGCGCCAAGGTCTTGGAGAAGGTGTTGGTGAAGATACTCTTCCTCAACCCGGGCCTCGACCTCACCCGCGTCCTCAAGAAGCTGCCGCAGTTCACCTAAGTTGTTGAGCGGACTCGAAACAACAGTAGGTGCGCGGCTAGCTATGAGTCGGTTCCTCCGTGCACAGGTTCTTCCATACAAGGGGCGGTCGCTCAAGGAAGATAACTCTATAAATCTAATTGCTTTGTCATTTCCTTTACTTGACTCCTTCCTTTGTATGGTTTTTACCTTGCGCATATAGGGAACTTGCCGGCACTTGGCACGCTTGCCGCGAGTGCTGAGTGCGGAACGTCAGCGATCTGCGGGCGGTGCGGCGGCCGACCAGAAACCTCGTCGCGGAGCTAGTCGCAGCTTACTTAGGTTGTTGAGCGGGGCTCGAAACAACAGTAAGGGCGCAACTAGCTACGAGTCGGCTCCTCTGCGCCCAGGTTTTCCATACAAAGCACGGGTGTTCAAGGAAAATAACTTGAAAGCTTAAAGGAAGTCTGATTTCTCAAACTGTGGCACTTATCTTTTTCTGTCGCTTGCTTTCCCAGGGTATGTGCTGAGCACATAATCTTTTATATGCAACAGCGGCAAGACTTTGTACAAATGGGTGGTTGCCGGACAGGGTCCGATAACCGCGCCTCACGGGCAAAGCTTACGAAGATGCGCAATATTCCAGGAGTTGCTCTCTGGTATGCCTTCTTCGGTCCCAAGGCGGACAGCGCCGAGCCTAGTGACTCGCTTCACCCAGTGAGGGCCTTCCCACTTCGGTGTCAACTTGTCGGGAACCTTGGCGGACTGATCACGCCAAAGAGACAAGGTCTCCTTCCTTGAAACTTCTGGCTTTAACTTTGCGGCTATGATAGCGGCGCAAAGTTTGCTGGTAGCGAGCGGCTCGCACAGCAGCCTGAAGACGATCCTCCCCAAGGAACAACACGTCATCTTGCCGCGGCTGCTCTTGCTCGAGCTCATCACAAGCGAGCACTTGAGGTGGCCCGTATACGAGTTCCGTGGGGATAACTGCTTCCGCTCCGTATATCAGAGCGAAGGGTGTCTGGTCGGTGGCTCGATTTGGCGTCGTTCTGATCAACCAAAGAACCACCGGCAGCTCCGCGCCAAAGCCCCTGCCGGAGAGGTGGGCGGTGGCGGCAAACGGTGCGAGGAATGAGATATGCTCGGACTTCTAACCGCGTTAGAAGGAGCAACATCTCGTCTGAGCGACCGCGCCACGCTCGTGCCAGCATGTTGTCGCGCATGTTGGCCTTGAGCGTCCCGCGACCCACCAGCTTGGCCTTGTTCTAGCACGAGTACGGTGCTAGGAGCACCGTGGCGTTGTCGATCCTACACCTCCTGGGACGGGTGCGGCGGATGTACAGATGTTGAAGCTTGCGGGGCCTTGTCCTTGGACCGAGTGACGATGTGAGTCCCTCCGCTGGCGCCCGCTCCTCCGTCGGCGTCCTCCCCACCGCTCGTTTGCTCCGGTGGCGGTAGGATAGACGTGGACGGAGCGGCCACCTCCGAAGCCTTCTTCTTCGGTGGCATGTCGATGAAGATGCTGAAGTAGCGCGCGCAAACGCCGGATCAGGTTCGCACGACCTCGACGCACCCCCTACCTGGCGCGCCAGAGATGTCACCGCGATGCGGGGGCGAGCACCTCTGGGGCAGGGCCCCTTTTTAGTCCGGCAAGGGGGCGGAGGGCGCACAAAGAGCAGATCGAGGCGAGAGCGCACGGGGGATTTTTACCCAGCTTCGGAGCTCTCCGGAGAGATAAAACTCCTACTGTTGCTTTGTGTTTGTATTCTGTTCTTGCTCGAGAGAGCGGGTGTGGCGTCTAGTCTCGAGTGAGCCAAACCCCAAATTCTCCGAACCCCTTCTACGTGCGCATGGGCCTCCTTTTTATAGGCTAAAGGGGTCACCGACAGGTGGCAGCGTAGAAAGAGGGGTAGAAGAGTAAAAACGCAGGTTGGTACAACTGCTACCAATAGTGTCCCCTACCTAACTCCGACGGTAGGCGACAAGGGCATTTAATGCCCATCCGGTCGCCCCAACAGTGCAAGGAAACGATCGTTAGGAGCGCCACCGATCGCCACGATGGCCTCCTTGTCTGCTTCGCTTGCCACCTCACACCGCCATGCTGTACAGCTACCCGCCACATGCACCAGGAGCGATCTTGTGGCGACACGTCGTCGGATGCGCTGGAGCGCGGGCGCAGAGTGACAGCCTTGCTGCGGCAAGCACCTTGCCGCGGCCCTTATCTTGTCGCACCAGCATGCTTGCCGCTCGCCGGGCCTTGCCGGGACGCGCGGGGCGTCGCGGCAAGTTTTCTTGGAATGCCTTGAGTGGCCTTCCCGGCAAGCTCCTCTTGCCGGGGTCTTGTCTTCTTCCCGGCCAGCTTCTCTTGCCGGGACCTTGGTTGGCCTTCCCGGCAAGCTCCACTTGTCGGGGCCTTGGTTGGCCTTCCCGGCAAGCTCCTCTTGCCGGGAACTTGGTTGGCCTTCCCGGCAAGCTCCTCTTGCCAGGGCCTTGGCTTGAGTACTCTGTTCTTGAATGGCATCAAAGTAGCCATGGAGGATCTTGGCGGACGCCCGGCAAGCCCTGCCGCGGGTCGCTGCGACTGCCCATGCACAAGTTCGGGATACTAAGGTACCCCTACTTTAGTACACCGACAGAACCATCACCGGTGATGAGTTCGACGTCATCTACACCCGTTCTTCCGCGACGGTGAAAGGATGCCTTGCTCGCTTCAGACGCATGTTCGAAAACTCAAATCATGAGTGGGTCGCTGGGCTAGATGTTGAGTACACCACAACCCTGGACAAAGAGAAAAATCTAAAGGAGGAAGAGAAGATGAAGCCCGCCATGATCCAGGTTTGCGTGCATGACTTATGCTTGGTCTACCACATATGCCATGCCGACGTTGAGTGAGAGGAATTTAAGAACTACCTGAAGGGCGGCCTAGTCAAATTCGTTACTTTAGACTTTACGGACGACAGAATAATCCTCGGTCGGATAGGCCTCGTTGTAGGCAAGCCCTTCTACCTCCAGAAGAATGGGTTGGTGCCCTCCCATGAGCAGCCTTCAATGCTGACCCTGGCAGGAGCCATGGTTCATCCTTCGTACAGTAAACTGAAGAAATCTCTTCACACGTTTCAGCATGCATGGCAGTGAAATGTACTAGATATAGACCACATCCACTATGCCGGAATGGATGGCTACCTTTGTTTCAATATCTATAAGGGTTGGATGAAGAGCAATATCCAAGTGTGCGGTTCAAGCAAAGAAGTATCAGCTAAGAGGAAGAGGGACAAGGACGAAGTCGAGCTCGTTGACGAGGACTCCGAGTAAGGTGGCAGTGTCGTTGCTCATGGTGGTTGTAATGCAGTGTCTACTGGATTAGTTGCTTATTTTAATTTCAGGTGTGCTTAGTTTTATTTAAGGTGTGTATTGTGCTGAGCCCCCAGCAGAACTATGTTATGTTTCTTCTTGTTATTTTAACTCTTCTGTACGTACATACTAGTATTTCTTAGAGTTCATATTTTAGTTGGTATAGTACTACCACTCGTTTCTTCAAATTATATACGTACAATATATATGGCCAACATCATATAGCCAGCAGTTTAATTGTCAAAGAATTTTAGGGTGCTTAGTTTTGTCAAAGAATTTCAGGGTGCTAAGTTTTATTTGAGGGGTGTGTTGTGCTGGACACCATTATTGTGACTCAAATCTCTTTTGCCATGTTATAATGACATAAATACTGATGGACCAACATGCCAGCTCTCCCTCTATCTCACTACAGTAAAATAAAGTGTGGGCCTACTTGATCCCAACAGCGTTCTTATTTTCCTGTAAAATTATTCGCTTGGTTACTCCTGACAAGCGGAGCCACATATATCTCTGCGAGAATCGGTTTATTTTTGTCATGTAGCATGGTCAACGGGTTTGACGTGAAAATAACAATGTCTAATGGCATTTTTGAGATATCTAATTGCATTTTTGAGCAGGCATCTCATGGATCGATGGCAGTTTTGAGTAATTGTAACTTTCAATGGCAAAACTGAGTAGTGATACACAACTAGTTGCATAAATAATGAGAACCCAAGAATTAAATAGGTATGCTAATTTATTTAATAGAATTTAGCACCCCATTTAAGCACGTACTCCCTCTATCCGGAAAAGCTTGTCCCAAGCTTATCTCTCAAATGGATGTATCTAGCACTAACTTGATGCTATATACATCCATTTCAGGGACAAGCTTTTTCGGACGGAGGGAGTACTAGCTTTTTTAATAGTACTATATGCATAATTTGGCAATGAGCGCTTTCTATATGTACCACCTTTTTCTTTAATTTCATCTTGTTGGTTTTGCTCCATATCGCAATCCATCGATACTACTACTATACAAAAGTATACATTTTTTAAAAGGCTAGAGGGCAGGGCAGTCTAGCTTGGTCGGTTTCATGAGAGTTAAGGGCCTTTGTGATTTGCCGGCTCATTACTACTGGAAGGCGGGGTCTTGTGATTTGGTTGCTTGTATAATTGTGCCGATGACCTGAGAAGGTGCAAAGAACCATGCGGTATACTCAAGTTTTCCACTGGAATAGTACTATGACGGAGGAGCACAAAACATGGCAGCCCAGTGCCATATGGCGATAAAAAATGATCTAATTTGCTAGACATCTCATTGTTATCATTGTTCTATTCATGCCTCATAGAGAATGTGACACGTGCGGCGAAACACCCGAAGCAAAAGAAGAAACACAGGAGCAAAAGAAGAAGAAAGATTATCATCCCCAAAAAAGAAGGAAGACGCACACCCAAGTCTGGGGCACTGCTCTCACTACATGAAGGGTTGCTGGCCGCGGAGTCGTAACTCCTTCTTCATCGACTCCACGACCTCCATCTTCTTCATTCTGTCTATGATGCGGGATTTCTCGACGCGAGCCTTCATCATCTATTCCACTGCCGCATTACGTACCTTGACAGCAGTGGGGTTCTCAATGAGGAGCTTCGCCAATTGCTCCTTCTGTTCCATGATGAGGGCCTGCAGCATCTTCATCGAGGAACTACTATTCTCATGCAGCTTCTTCCATCCAATGTTCTCCTCCTTCAGCAGGTCGAGCTTGTGGCAGAGCTTCACCTTGTCCTCCTGAAGTTGCAGGATTTTGCTGGTCGCCTTCTTCTCCTAGGCAATGCTCTTCTTCAGCAGCATCACCAAGCCGGTGGTCAACTCCCCATACTCATTGAGCTCAGCGGGCATGTCGTCGAGGCTCTCCTTCAGCAGCTCCACCAAGCCATGAATGAAGTCCTTCTGCTTATTGAAGTGCTTATTGAGCTAATCGGGCATGCCGTCGAGGGATAATGACTACAACGCCGCTAGCTCGACATGTTCGCCTCCGCGGCTAGGGCGCTCTTGGGAGCCATCGCCTGCCCGCGAGAGATCTTTCGAGGTTTCTGCGTGGCGGCGATCCCTCTTTTTTTCGCAGCCTTGGTTGCCGCTACCTTGTTACGAGTAGTTCTCGACCTATAGCTCTGCACACCGGCCATGGCAAGGACAGACGAAGAAGAAGGACTTATGAGGAGGAAGGTAGAGTAATTTTTGATTAGGTAGTTCCCCTTTTTATAACCTAAGTACTAGCACTAGTACTAAAACCTGCATAGTGGGAACACGTTCACGTTTGTGACGTACTAGTAGGTGTCAGCAGGCTTGCATTTAAATGTAGCACTAGTACTTTCAAATGTGATGGGAACAAGGTAAAGATTAATTGATGGTTTTGGTTTCGAAGCCCGAAACGACTCCCGATGAGTTTAGTGGAACATAAACTTCAAGTACTCCCTCCATGTTAGTTTACAAGGCCTGCACGTGTATCTAGGTCATCAATGTAAATTATATAAAATAAATTGTTTAACATAAAAATATATCATTACAAATAGAATATTTGAAGTTTGTAATGATATATTTTTCTTAATCTATGCCTCTTATTAAGTTGGTCAAATTAACGACATAGGTACATGTGCAAGACATGTAAACTGAGATAGAGGGAGTACTACACTGCTCAAATGCGGTCGCACAAGTCAGTGATGTAACTGGTTATACATATCAGACCAAGTCGATGTGTGTCCCTTCGGTGAGACGGGGGTCCGACCGACTGTCTGTTGGTGTGACCGAACGTAAAGTATTACACAATGGAGACTTCTTGTTGTGGCTTCGGTTGATTGTCACAACCAAGCATTCTAAAACTAGTGATAAATCAATTACCATCTTTTTCGAAATGATCAAGTATTTTCACAGGAACAATACATATAGATGGAGTGATTGTCAAGGTTGCAAACCGACATGGCATTGCAAGTTCACTGCATCGGTGACGGGGAAGGAGGGCAGCTCACCTCGCCTACGGCATATGCCCAGCGGCGCCGCCGCAACTGGTCCCGAGACTTGGCTTCTCCTACTGCCCATTTGAACAGTTGCATCGGCTGCTCATGCCATTGCGCAGGCATGCGCGTTCTTTCCTCCGCATTCGACTCCGTGAATATGATCTCTGCCATTAGCCCTAGCTCGAAATCAATGCGACGTTGTCAGATGCTGACATGCCTCAGCATCTCTCCCCTGAGATCGACTTGCGCCTCCACCTTGTGCTGCGGTAGGCGCAGCTCCTTGGAACTTTTCTCCAATCGATGTGACGCTTCCTCGATCCAATTTTCCCTTGCTACCCACCACCTGAAATGCAGCCCTAGCATGTCTCCAGCACCGCTGATCTATGATTCCAGAGCAATGGATCCCCTCTAAAACACATGTCGGTTTTTCTCAAAAGCGGTTGTACTGCGGGCCGCAGCGAGAGGGCAGCACGCAGGATCCTGGGATCTAAGGGATTATCCATGGTGGGATCCTACATGGCGGGCTATGGTGGGCGAGGCGGGGAGGCGAGCCTAGGTGCTGGGAGAGCCCTACGAGGCTAAGATAAAGATAGTACTACTCCACTCCATCCATATTTAAATACAAAGGCCACCAACAGTAGCCCTGGCAAAAATTGATCATGCTGCCTATGTCCTGGTTTATTGGCCCCTTTTTTGTGCCACTTTTTATGACATGCATAAATATTATGTTACTTACAAATATGGTCAAAAATTGGCTCAAAATATGAAGGATACCAATGGAAGTACTAGCAACCCATGATTTAACTACTCGCATGCGTGCAGTGGAGTAATGTCTTTCTTCCGCCCTCACATCCACTCAATTTGCATGCGCTGTATTAATTGACCATTAATGAAGTGAAGGACTTTACACGCGTCAAATTATCACATGGGGTGGATCTTCGTACAAAAATGCATCCGCCCATGTACCCGCGTGTGCGTGCGAGGGAATGAGTGTGTGCGTCGCGTGCATGCACATCATCGCTTCAAGCATGTATCACAAGTGTGGCTCAGAGAGGACGAGTACATTCTTCTAGAACCAGCAGCATGTCACTGTGATCAATCCACACAAGGAGGTCACGACAACACCTCCACATGTGCCACGTGGCTTCATGAACTGTGAGAGAGACACTGTGTAGCGTGCCATTGGAATTCTAATTTACGTGTCTTGCACATACTCGAAGTGCTAGTAAGGTACACGTGCATTTCACGCATAAGATTTGGCAACAAAATTATGAATAAATACCACACTATAGCATGTAAGCTCTGAGTCATATATGCCTAATGTAGACCTTCATTTAATTCTTATAGTTCATCTCATTCAAAATCAATTAGTTTTTATAAAAAAGCTAGGGCCTCTTTGATTCGTAGGATTTCCAAAATGCGGGAATAGGAAAAACATGGGATTAGAGTGGAATGTCTTCTTGAATACTACATGATTGTATGAGTGTTTGATTGTGCATAAAAAAATGCAAGATTCTTTTAAAGCGGTTTGAGTGGATGGGATGTTTCCTATGAAATCTAGTGCAAAATAACCCTATGGAAAAATTCCTATGGTTTACAATCCTACGAATCAAACAACCAAGAGAGGAAAAATTCCTAAGGATTAGAATCCTTCAAAATTCCTTTGAGAATCCTTTGAATCAAAGAAGCCCTTAATCTATTTTATGATTCATGGAATTGTGCGTTGTAAAGCATAAAGTAAGAACAAATAGTGTGTAACGCCCCGGATTCGATGCACCAGGTGTCTGCCAGGTATTCGCCGTCATTGCCATGTCATTTGCTTGCGTGTTGCATATTGCCATGTCATTATGTGCATCTCGTTTTGCATACATGTTCGTTTCATGTATCAGAGCATTTTCCCCGTTGTCCGTTTTGCAATCCGGCACTCCTATGTCATCCGGCGTCCCCTTCTTGTCTCTTTTCATGTGCGTGTGTTATACTTTCTCGGAATGGCCCGAGGTATGCCAAGCGGCCTTGGTATTGCACCGGTAGACCGCCTGTCAAGTTTCGTTCCATTTGGAGTCCGTTTGATACTCCAATGGTTAACCGGGTAACCGTAAAAGCCTCTTTGTGTGCAGCCTAACACCCCTCCAAAGTGGCCCAATAACCCATCCAAACCCCCTCCATGCTCTTGTTCGTTCGATCACGATCATGTGGGCGAAAACCGCACTCCATTTGGAGTCTCCTAGCTCCCTCTACCTACAAATATGCCCTCCCCGTCCAAATTCCCGGAGGAATCACTCCAAACCCTAGCTTCTTCCTCCTCCAGCCGTCGGACATGTCCGCGCCCCACCGAACATGTCCACCCGCGCCCGCAGCCAATCGTGGCTTGCCACATGGCCCTCCGCTGCCGCCAGCCCGCAGGGCCCAGGCCAGGCCCGCCCGGGCCCGCGTGCGTCACCCCGCGCCCCGCATCGGCGCCCGACGCCTTCGGCCACCTCCGCCAGTGGCGCGACCGTCGGCCGGTTTCCTCCGCCGGCGCCGCCCTCCGTCGCCCGCCGCCGCCGCGGCTCTGCCCGCCGGCGCCCACCTCCCGCGCGCCGTCGCCCCTCCCGGTCTCTGCCGCGCCACCCGAGGGCCTCCACCGCCGCCCGTCTCCGCCAGCTTTGCCCGCGCGGCTCCGCCCCAACCTCGCCGGGCTCCGGCGCCGCCCATGCTCCTCCGCCCCTTGCCGGCTTCCTCCGCCCCGCGCCGGTCCCCTCCAGCCCGGATCCGGTGGGATCCGGCCGGATCTCGCTCCGTCCGGCCGTCCCCGGCCCTCTCCGACGCCCTCTCCGCCCCGTCTCCGGCGAACTCTCCGGTCAACCTCCAAGAGCGTGCGAAAACATAGATCTGATCCGGAGGGTGAGATTTCGTCTAAGTCCCTGGTTTTTTAATCATTTTGTTGACCTATTCATCGCATCACATCTCCATTTATACTGCTCCGTTTTGTGCGTGTAATAAGTCAAAATGTCCTGTGTGAGATGCCCTTCATTTTGTTCCATTGTGCCATGCTTGTTTGAGATAATCTTGATGCCTGAATCATCGTTGCAAGAGTGCTATATAATGTTGTCTGTTGTTTGTTAACAGAACATGCTCATTTGTCATTTTTGCTCTGTTTTGTGTGAGTATCCTATGAGTATGAACTCTACATATGTTTTGTACTATGTCATGCCATATTTACATTGGTGCCATCCATGTATTTTTGTGAGTTGTGTAGTGCGTGCATCAGGCTTGTTAAGTAGGGTACTTGTTGTTGCTTTTTTGCTTGTCTGAATCTGTTATTTTGAGATGCTATGTAAACCTGCTGCTACAAGTCATTCCATGCATAATCTGGAGATGTTCACTAAGGATATTTTGTTATACACGTCATGCTCTATCCATCCATGCTCCTAGTTGCATTTATAGCTTGTTGTAGCTTGTTGTAATCTTGCTCTCAAGTTTCTAAATAATGTTGCTGTCAGCCTGTTAAAATAATGTTGCCATGAGTTTTGATAGTGATCCATGCACCCTATGAACTTGCTCTTGCCATGCTTAGCTTCACAAACATGTATTATTAATGTTGTCTGCCTTTTCATGCCATGTATTGATCTATGGTGAGTGGTTCAAGCTCACCAACATGCCTACTTATTGTTGTTCCTGCCATGTATGAATCTGTCATATAACTTGCTATGTTTACATGGGTGCTATCATATCTTCTGATCCTTTTTGGCTCATGGTCAGTAAAGTACTTTTGTTCTATGCAATTAGTAAATTCATTCCATGCCTTTGTTTGCCATGTTAAGTTCCTGTAGCATGTTGTTTGATAGCTCTAAACATTGCAACCTGATGTTATTCCTGCTAAGTCTGTAACTGTTATTATTTGCAATCTTGCCATGTCATTTTGAGCATGTTCTATTGTTTTCTGGAGATAGCTCAGTGTTCATGTTTTGTTATGCTTTACCTGTACATCATGTCCATGCCTTTTGTTATCTTGTTAGGATGCTGTAGTATATTGTTTTGATGCTTGCTAGATGCTTAGTTGCTGTTTTGGAAAGATTGTCGTTATGTCTTGTTTGGAGTGTATGTGTTGAACCGTTGCCCCGTTTTGAGTGTTCTCTATATGAAACTTGCTTAGAATTGCATGAAGTTTCATATTATCATGTTGCATCCTTATTTTGAGGTGTTTGCTTGATGTTTGCATGCATTTTGCATCAATGCCATGTTTAACTTCTTTTGCTCATATCTTCTAGGCCGTAGCTCCGAACTAAATGAACTTTATATGTAACTTGACTAGAATTTAGTGTAGATCCTCTTGGTGCTATTTAACTTGCTGTTTAACAACTTCAACTTAAGGTTTGTTCATATCTGGACCAACTTTGAAATTTGCATATGAGGACTTACCGGATTTGTTATATGTTGTTTCCGGCCTCATTTAACTTGCTTTGATGTGTTGCACTTGTTTGCATCATCTCTTGCCATGAGTAGCTTCATGTAGCCTTTGTCATGCATCATGCTTGGTTGAGTATCATGGCTTGTTTATGTGTGGTGTGTTTACCATGTTGTGTGCTTCTTTTCGATAGTTACTATTTCGTTGCGATCGCGAGGATTCGTTCGTCTACGCTTGGTTCGTCTTCGTGGCTTCATCTTCTTCATGGACTCGTTCTTCTTCCTACCGGGATTTCAGGCAAGATGACCGCTACCCTGGATCTCACTACTATCATTTCTATGCTAGTTGCTTCGTTCTATCGCTTTGCTGCGCTTCCTATCACTTGTCCTCAAGCCTTCCCAATTTGCAATATCAGCCTCTAACCTTTTTCCCCTTCCTAGCAAACCGTTGCTTGGCTATATTACCGCTTTGCTCAGCCCCTCTTATAGCGTTGCTAGATGCAGGTGAAGTTTGAAGATTGCTCCATGGTGGACAGGATTTTGTTGGGATATCACAATATCTCTTATTTAATTAATGCATCTATATACTTGGTAAAGGGTGGAAGACTCGGCCTTATGCCTGGTGTTTTGTTCCACTCTTGCCTCCCTAGTTTCCATCATATTGGTGTTATGTTCCCGGATTTTGTATTCCTTACGTGGTTGGGTGATTTATGGGACCCCCTTGACAGTTCGCCTTGAATAAAACTCCTCCAGCAAGGCCCAACCTTGGTTTTACCATTTGCCTCACCTAGCCCTTTTTCCCTTGGGTTTCCGGAGCCCGAGGGTCATCTTTATTTTACCCCCCCCCCCCCCCCCCGGGGCCAGCGCTCCTCCGAGTGTTGGTCCAACCTGAGCGATGTCCGACGTCTTGCTCATCTGGTGTGCCCTGAGAACGAGATATGTGCAGCTCCTATCGGGATTTGTCGGCACATCGGGCGGCTTTGCTGGTCTTGTTTTACCATTGTCGAAATGTCTTGTAAACCGGGATTCCGAGACCGATCGGGTCTTCCTAGGAGAAGGTATATCCTTCGTTGATCGCGAGAGCTTATCATGGGCTAAGTTGGGACACCCCTGCAGGGTATAGACTTTCGAAAGCCGTGCCCGCGATTATGTGGCAGATGGGCATTTGTTAATGTCCGGTTGTAGATAACTTGACACCAGATCCGAATTAAAACGCATCAACCGCGTGTGTAGCCGTGATGGTCTCTTTTCGGCGGAGTCCGGGAAGTGAACACGGTTTTGGGTTATGTTTGACGTAAGTAGGAGTTCAGGATCACCTCTTGATCATTGCTCGCTTCACGATCGTTCCGCTTGCTCTCTTCTCGCTCTTATTTGTGTATGTTAGCCACCATATATGCTTAGTCGCTGCTGCAACCTCACCACTTTACCCCTTCGTTTCCCTTTAAGCTTTGCTAGTCTTGATACCCATGGTAATGGGATTGCTGAGTCCTCGTGGCTCACAGTTTACTACAACAACAGTTAAAGGTGCAGGTTATGCGATGATCATGATGCGAGAGCGATGTTTGCTTGTTTTGGAGTTCTTCTTCTACTTCTTCTTCGATCAGGGGATAGGTTCCAGGTTGGCAGCCTGGGCTAGCAGGGTGGATGTCGTTTGATTTTCTGTTTGTGTTTCATCCGTAGTCGGATAGTGCTCTTATGTATGATGATGTTGTATTCGTGTGACATTGTATGCCTCTTGTATGTATCCCCATCTATTATGTAATGTTGATGTAATGATATCCACCTTGCAAAAGCGTATCAATATGCGGTTCTATCCTTGGTGGGACCTTTGAGTCTCTTTAGGATAGTATCGCATATTGGGCGTGACAAGTTGGTATTAGAGCCTCGACCGACCCTAGGAGCCCCCTTGATTGATCGTGTAGTTTGGCCGATGTCAAGTCTAGAAGAAAACTATTTTCGGAGTCTAGTTATATCGGAGAGTAGGAATTATTTTTACTCCTCTGCCTCTTCGTCACTCTGGTGAGGAATCTTGACGTAGGTGTTTTGAATTACTCCTCTTACCGTTCAAATTTTTCTTTAGGATCATGCGGTTAGTTTCTTGAGTTTTCCATCCTCTTTTGTCCAGTGCAGCTCTCGTCAAGTCGACTCGAACCTCTTTGTCTTTCGCGAGATCAATCCTCAGTTCTTCCTCCGACGTCGTTGTTTTTCCCGGTCCGAAGTTGTCTTTGTTTTCCCACCCGCCCACCCCTTTTTTCTTCTCGAAGCCGGAGTCCATAATTGAGTATCCATCCTACTCGTGTGAAGCCTTTGCATTCTCTCCTCAATAATTTCAATCGGTGTTTTTCTCTTCAAGATATTCGTCGGTTTCCCCCTTGCAAGTTGCCTTTGTTTTGCCGCCCTCCCACCCTCTTCTTCCCGGAGCCTGAGTCTGTTTCGAGCATCAATTTCATTTGTATGGATCCTCTTCAGTCTTCCCTCAATTATTTCAACTGGTGAATTCTCGTCTCATTCGTCATTCTTCATCCCTTTCTTTTTCGGTGGACTCAATTCAAGTTTTTTGGGTTGATCATATTCTTTTCCCTCGGCTCAAGTGTTCTCCCTGCTCATTCGTCTCTCGCCAGTTTATCCTTCCGGAGTGCTTAAGACGTCTTAGGAGATTCATCTGTGTTCGAATTAATTCGAGGTTGTCACCTCATTCAAATATTTCAATTGTTCCTGTGTGTCATCTATCTGTTCAACATCCCTTTCCAACGATGTTTTCTCTTTAGTGGGCCCTAACCCACAGGTCTTTTCCCAGGATCTTACCCGACTCTTCTGATTTTCCGGAGCTATTCTTAAATTCTTTTCGAAGTATGACGTAAGTATGAATTTCATCAGTCAGTTGCCTTCTCCAAGATCGCGTTGAAATTCACTTATGTTCGGGTGAATCTTTCCTCCTTTCATTCTCCCGGAGTATCTCAGTAATTTTTGGTGGTGTTTCCCGTCATCTTTTGAAGATCGAAGAAGAGTTTTTCCTCTAAACCTTGCCCGTTCTCCCAAAGATTCGTGGTTCTAGCTTCACATTATCCTCTTGATTTATTACAGTTGTCATATATTCCCATTCTCACCTATCCGGAGTATTTTAGGAGTTGATTTCTGTTTCTTTTCACCGAAGGCCATCATTCCAGAAGAATTCTTTGTCCTCACATTTCAGCTACCGTTATCCAATTATCCTGGTGCTTCGTTCAAGTGTTCTTTAATCAGCTCGTGATCTCTTCGTTCTTTTGCATCTAAATCCCCTCTAGCATATTAGTTCTTCTAATTCTTCCCAGTGATTCATTATCTTTCCTCAGTCATTTTCGAATTCTTCCGGTGCTTCGTTCAAGTATGCTACAATCAGCTCGCGGTCTCTTCTTTCAATTGCATCTTCATTCCCTCAAGTATATTCTTGCTTTTCCTATTTTTCCCGGTGAGTCATTCTCCTTCGTCATTCAATTTTGAATTCAAATGGTGGTTCGTTCAAGACCCCTTTTCATTTGTTATCAAATTAATTCATTCGTTCTTTTCAATCCTACCGGTGGTTCATGAAGACCTTCTCAAGTTCATGATATGTCACTTCTCAATCCTTTTCAAGAAGAATAAGTAGTATGCAAAATCCATTGCTTGTCATCAATTTAATTTGATGAAGCATAAGCATACAATAAATCTTATTCTTATTTCCTCAAAGTGATTAATCCCTTCCTTTAGAGTTTGTTTTTGAGGAATAAATTCTAGTTCCAAGTGTTTTCATCTTTTCATTTTCGGAGTTCAAATTTCCTCGGTCATTTCGTCGGATCCTCCATCTAAATCATCGCAAGGCTCATCTTATTCTTTCATCCTTTATTCTATCTCATCATCCTTTTGTCACCAGAGTTCTTCATGGTGGTTCTTCATGATTTAATTCATTCTTCAAGAGTTCATCAAGACTTTGTTGGAGAAATTCAAGTATCTTTTCTTCTCGCGTCTCGAAGTGTAATTAATTCTCCGTTTTTCTTTTGAAGTGGATTTTTTCATTTCTTCGTTCTTCTCAGCTATCCATTCATTTCCAGTTGTGGCCGGTTATCACCTTATGATCTTGAGATGTTACCTATAAGACCACAACAAGCTTATCCTTTCCGTTGTTGATTTTCTCAACAACTCCTTTCAATCCTTCCCTCTAAGTTCTTTTCATTCCACTATTTCAATTCTTTCCGGAGGTTTTGTGTCATGTCTTCATCAATTATCATTCCATCCTCTCAAGCTCGTGTTCTATTCCTCCATGTTTCAGCCGGAGTGTCGTCTAAATTCTTTCAGTATTATTCCTTTTTCCATCTTGTTCTAACCGGAGTGGTTTCCGAGTCTATCTCGTTCCTCGAGCTTTTGGTTCTCGTCATAACCGTAATTCCTCTTTTTCTACCTGAGTGTTCTCGTCTTTGTTCTTCATCTCTCTTTTGTTCTTATTTCACCTCATCCCTTTTCCCTTCCGTCTCGGTCCTAAGATCTCGGGATGAGATCTCTTGTTAGTGGAGGAGTGTTGTAACGCCCCGGATTCGAAGCGCCAAGTGTCTGCCAGTTATTCACCATCATTGCCATGTCATTTGCTTGCGTGTTGCATATTGCCATGTCATTATGTGCATCTCATTTTGCATACGTGTTCCTTTCATGCATCAGAGCATTTTTCCCGTTGTCCGTTTTGCAATCCGGCACTCCTATGTCATCCGGCGTCCCCTTCTTGTCTCTTTTCATGTGCGTGTGTTAAACTTTCTCGGAATGGCCCAAGGTTTGCCAAGCGGACTTGGTATAGCACTGGTAGACCGCCTGTCAAGTTTCGTGCGATTTGGAGTCCGTTTGATACTCCAAGGGTTAACCGGCTAACCGTAAAAGCCTCTTTTGTGTGCAGCCCAACACCCCTCCAAAGTGGCCCAATAACCCATCCAAACCCCCTCCATGTTCTCGGTCGTTCGATCACGATCGTGTGGGCGAAAACCGCACTCCATTTGGAGTCTCTTAGCTCCCTCTACCTACAAATATGCCCTCCCCGTCCAAATTCACGGAGGAATCCCTCCAAACCCTAGCTTCTTCCTCCTCCAGCCGCCGGACATGTCCGCGCCCCACCGGACATGTCCGCCCGCGCCCGTAGCCAATCGTGGCTTGCCACGTGGCCCTCCGCCACCGCCAGCCCGCGGGGCCCAGGCCAGGCCCGCCCAGGCCCGCGCGCGTTGCCCCACGCCCCGCATCGCCGCTCGACGCCTTCGGCCTCCTCCGCCGCCAGCGCCGCCCGCCGGCGCCCGCCTCCCGCGCGCCGTCGCCCCTCCCCATCTCCGCCGCGCCACCCGAGGGCCTCCGCCGCCGCCCGTCTCCGCCCGCTTCGCCCGCGCGGCTCCGCCCCAACCTCGCCGGGCTCCGGCGTCGCCCATGCTCCTCCGCCCCTCGCTGGCTTCCTCCGTCCCATGCCGGTCCCCTCCAGCCCGGATCCGGTGGGATCCAGCCGGATCTCACTCCGTCCGGCCATCCCCGGCCCTCTTCGGTGCCCTCTCCGCCCCGTCTCTAGAGAACTCTCCGGTCAACCTCAAAGAGCGTGCGAAAACCTAAATCTGATCCGGAGGGTGAGATTTCGTTTAAGTCCCTGGTTTTTTTATCATTTTGTTGACCTGTTCATCGCATGATATCTCGATGCATACTGCTCCCTTTTTTACGTGTAATATGTCAAAATGTTCGTTGTGAGATGCTCTTCATTTTGTTCCATTGTGCCATGCTTGTTTGAGATCATCGTCATGCCTGAATCATCGTTGCAAGAGTGCTATATAATGTTGTCTGGTGTCTGTTAACAGAACATGCTCATTTATCATTTTTGCTCTGTTTTGTGTGTGCGTCCTATTAGTATGAGCTCTACATATGATTTGTACTATGTCATGCCATCTTTACACTGGTGCCATCCATGTATTTTTGTGAGTTGTGTAGTGAGTGCATCAAGCTTGTTAAGTAGGGTACTTGCTGTTGCTGTTTTGCTTGTCTGAATCTGTTATTTTGAGATGCTATGTAAACCTGCTCCTACAAGTCATTCCATGCATAATCTGGAGATGTTCACTAAGGATGTTTTGTTATAAATGTCATTCTCTGTCCATGCATGCCCCTGGATGCATTTATAGCTTGTTGTAGCTTGTTGTAATCTTGCTCTCAAGTTGCTAAATAATGTTGCTATCAGCTTGTTAACATTAAGTTCAGTTTTGCCATGAGTTTTGATAGTGATCCATGCACCCTATGAACTTGGTCTTGCCATGCTTAGCTTCACAAACATGTATTATTACTGCTGGTTGCCTTTTCATGCCATGTATTGCTCTTTGGTGAGTGGTTCAAGCTCACCAACATACCTACTTATTGTTGTTCCTGCCATGTATGAATCTGTCATATAACTTGCTATGTTTACATGGGTGCCATCATATCTTCTGATCCTTTTTGGCTCATGGTCAGTAAAGGACTTTTGTTCTATGAAATTAGTAGATTCATTCCATGCCTTTGTTTTCCATGTTAAGTTCCTGTAGCATGTTGTTTGATAGCTCTAAACATTGCAACCTGATGTTATTCCTGCTAAGTCTGTAACTGTTCTTATTTGCAATCTTGCCATGTCATTTTGAGCATGTTCTATTGTTTTCTAGAGATAGCTCAGTGTTCATGTTTTGTTATGCTTTACCTGTACATCATGTCCATGCCTTTTGTTATCTTGTTAGGATGCTGTAGTATATTGTTTTGATGCTTGCTAAATGCTTAGTTGCTATTTTGGACAGATTGTCGTTATGTCTTGTTTGGAGTGTATGTGTTGTACCGTTGCCCCGTTTTGAGTGTGCTCTATATAAAGCTTTCTTAGAATTGCATGAAGTTTCAAATTATCATGTTGCATCCTTGTTTTGAGGTGTTTGCTTGATGTTTGTATGCATTTTGCATCAATGCCATGTTTAACTTGTTTTGCTCATCTCTTATAGGCCGTAGCTCTGAACTAAATGAACTTTATATGTAACTTGACTAGAATTTCGTGTAGATCCTATTAGTGCTCTTTAAATTGCTGTTTAACAACTTCAACTTAAGGTTTGTTTAGATCTGGACCAACTTTGAAATTTGCATATGAGGACTTACCGGATTTGTTATATGTTGTTTCCGGTCTCATTTAACTTGCTTTGATGTGTTGCTCTTGTTTGCATCATCTCTTGCCATGAGTAGCTTCATGTAGCCTTTGTCATGCATCATGCTTGGTTGGGCATCATGCATTGTTTATGTGTGGTGTGTTTACCATGTTGTGTGCTTCTTCTCTATAGTTCCTGTTTTGTTACGATCGTGAGGATTCGTTCGTCTACGCTTGGTTCGTCTAAGTGGCTTCATCTTCTTCATGTACTCGTTCTTCTTCCTAGCGGGATATCAGGCAAGATGACCGATACCCTGGATCTCACTACTATCATTGCTATGCTAGTTGCTTCGTTCTATCGCTTTGCCGCGCTTCCTATCACTTGTCCTCAAGCCTTCCCAATTTGCCATGTCAGCCTCTAACATTTTTCCCCTTCCTAGCAAACCGTTACTTGGCTATGTTACTGCTTTGCTCAGCCCCTCTTATAGCGTTGCTAGATGCAGGTGAAGTTTGAAGATTGCTCCATGGTGGACAGGATTTTGTTGGGATATCACAATATCTCTTATTTCATTAATGCATCTATATACTTGGTAAAGGGTGGAAGACTCGGCCTTATGCCTGGTGTTTTGTTCCACTCTTGCCTCCCTAGTTTCCGTCATACCAATTTTATGTTCTCGGATTTTGCGTTCCTTACGCGGTTGGGTGATTTATGGGACTCCCTTGACAGTTCGCCTTGAATAAAACTCCTCCAGCAAGGCCCAACCTTGGTTTTACCATTTGCCTCACCTAGCCCTTTTTCCCTTGGGTTTCCAGAGCCTGAGGGGCATCTTTATTTTACCCCCCCCCCCCCCGGGCCAGTGCTCCTCCGAGTGTTGGTCCAACCTGAGCCATGTCCGGCACCCCCTGGGCAACCAGGGTCTATGCTAACCCAATGTCTTGCTCATGCGGTGTGCCCTGAGAACGAGATATGTGCAGCTCCTATCGGGATTTGTCGGCACATCGGGTGGCTTTGCTGGTCTTGTTTTACCATTGTCGAAATGTCTTGTAAACCGGGATTCCGAGAATGTACCCCGTCGCCGGAGCTCGCCTCCCGCCGCCGGCCCGAGCGCCTCCCGCCGGGCTCCGCCTCCACCGGCAACCGACGCCGCCCCGCCATGCCCGCGCCTCCTCCTCCTCCACCAACTCCGGCGACCCCGCCGGCGTCCGTCTCCGGTCAGATCCGGGCGGGTGGATGAGATCCACCAGTCCCGTGATCCAAACGGCCTGCCCCGTCCCCGGATACCATCCAGTTTTCGCGTGGTACAAATTCTTCTAAGTCCTGGAAATTTTACATTCTGGTGCATACTTTGACTTGCCATATCTCCTAGCATACTGCTCCGTTTTGCGTGCATGATATATCAAAATGTTCAACATGATATGCTCTTCATTTCATTACATTGTGCCATGTTTTTTTGATATAATCTTGATGCCTAAATGCTGTTCCAAGAGTGCTATGTAATGTTAGTTTCAGATTCTTATCAGGATTTGGACATTTGTCATTTTTGCCATGTTTAATGTGTGCCTCCTATGAACTTGAGCCCTACATGTGTTTTGAATTATGTCATGCCATATTCATAACGATGCCATCCATGTATTTTTGTGATTCTTTTAGTGAGTGCATCGAGCTCATGAAGTGGGGTACTTGCAGTTACTGTTTTGCTAGGCTGAATCTATTATACCATGATTCTATGTAAACCTGCTTCTACAAGTCATTCTATGCATAATCTGGAGATTTTCACTAAGGATGTTTTGTTATACATGTCATGCCCTATCCATTAATGCCCTTGGTTGCATTTATAGCCTACTGTAGCTTGTTGTAATCTTGCTCTCAAGTTGCTAAATAATATTCATGTCAGTCTGTTAACTTTAAGTTCAGTTTTGTCATGAGCTTTGCTAGTGATCCATACACCCTATGACCATGATCTTGCCATGCTTATCTTCATAAACATGTATTCTTACTTTTGGTTGCCTTGACATGCCATGTATTGCTTTGTGGTCAGTGTTACAAGATCACTAACATGCCTACTTATTGTTGTTCCTGCCATGTATGAATCTGTCATATCACTTGCTATGTTTACATGGGTTCCATCATATTTTCTGTTCCCTTTTGGCTCATGGTAAGTAAGGGACTTTTGTTATATGCAATTAGTAGATTAATGAACTACCTTTGTTTGCCATGATAAGTTTCTATAACATGTTGTTTTATAGCTCTAAACATTGCAACCTGATGTTATTTCTGCCATGTCTGGAACTGTTATTATTTGCAATCTTGCCATGTCCTTTTGAGCTTGTTCTAGTGATTTATGGAGATAGCTCATTGTTCATGTTTTGTCATGCTTTACCTGTACTTCAAGCCCATGCCTTTTGTTTTCACATTGGGATGTTGTAGCATTTTGTTTTGATGCTTGCTAGATGCCTATTTGCTGTTTTGGACAACTTGTCCTTTAAACTTGTCTAGAGTGTATGTGTTGAATCGTTGCTCCGTTTTGAGTTTGCCCTATATGAAACTTTCTTAGAATTGCATGTAGTTTCCAATTATCATGTTGCATCCTTGTTTTGAGGTGTTTGCTTGATGTTTGGATGCATTTAGCATCAATGTCATGTTTAACTTGTTTTGCTCATATCTTCTAGGCCGTAGCTCCGAATTAAATGAACTTTATATGTAACTTGACTAGAATCTCGTGTAGATCCTCTTGGTGCATCTTAACTTGCTGTTTAACAACTTGACCATAAGGTTTTTTTTAGATCTCGACCAACTTCTTAAATTTGCATATGTGGACTTACCAGAATTGTTATATGTTGTTTTCGGCCTCATTTAACCTTGCTTTGATGTGTTGGTCCTGTATGCATCATCTTTTGCCATGAGTAGATCCATGTAGCTTTGTCATGCATCTTGCTTGGTTGAGCATCATGTCTTGTTCATGTGTGGTGTGTTTACCTTGTTGTGTGCTTCTTCTCGTTAGTTCCTGTTTCGTTGCGATCGTGAGGATTCGTTCGTCTACGCTTGGTTCGTCTTTGTGGCTTCATCTTCTTCATGGACTCGTTCTTCTTCCTTGCGGGATTTCAGGCAAGATGACCATCACCTTGGATCTCATTACTATCATTGCTACGCTAGTTTCTTCGTTCTATCGCTTTGTTGCGCTACCTATCACTTGTGCTTCAAGCCTCCCAATTTGCCATGTCAGCCTCTAACCTTTTCACCCTTCCTAGAAAACCATTGCCTGGCTATGTTACCTCTTTTGCTCAGCCCCTCTTATAGAGTTGTTAGTTGCAGGTGAAGTTGAAGATTGCTCCATGGTGGACAGGATTATGGTTGGGATATCACAATATCTCTTATATTATTAATGCATCTATATACTTGGTAAACGGTGGAAGGCTCGGCCTTATGCCTGGTGTTTTGTTCCACTCTTGCTGCCCTAGTTTCTGTCATATCGGTATTATGTTCCCGGATTTTGCATTCCTTACGCGGTTGGGTGATTTATGGGACCCCCTTGACAGTTCGCTTTGAATAAAACTCCTCCAGCAAGGACCAACCTTGGTATTACCATTTGCCTCACCACCTCCTATACCTTTCCCTTGGGTCAGCCAACCCGAGGGTCATCTTTATTTTAGCCCCCTCGGGCCAGTGCTTCTCTAAGTGCTGGTCCGAATCGGGCAGACCGCGGGGCCACCTCGGGGCAACTCGAGGGCTCGTTTTACTCGTTGGCTGACCTATCCGGTGTTGCCCTGAGAACGAGATATGTGCAGCTCCTATCGGGATTGTCGGCACATCGGGCGGCTTTGTTGGACTTGTTTTACCATTGTCGAAATGTCTTGTAAACTGGGATTTCGAGATTGATCGGGTCTTCCTGGGAGAAGGAATATCCTTCGTTGACCGTGAGAGCTTATAATGGGCTAAGTTGGGACACCCCTGCAGGGTATAAACTTTCGAGAGCCGTGCCCGCGGTTATGTGGCAGATGGGAATTTGTTAATGTCTGGTTGTAGATAACTCAACACCAGATTCGAATTAAAATGCATCAACCGCTTGTGTAGCCGTGATGGTCTCTTTTCGGTGGAGTCCGGGAAGTGAACACGGTTTTGGGTTATGTTTGACGTAAGTATGAGTTCGGGATCACCTCATGATCATTGCTAGCTTCACGACCGTTCCGTTTTCTCTCTTCTCGCTCTTATTTGCGTATGCTAGCCACCATATATGCTTAGTCGCTACCGCAACCTCACCACTTTACCCCTTCCTTTCCCATTAAGCTTAGCTAGTCTTGATACCCATGGTAATGGGATTGCTGAGTCCTCGTGGCTCACAGATTACTACAACAACAATTGCAGGTACAGGTTTTGCGATGATCATGAAGCGAGAGCGATGTTTGCTTGTTTTGGAGTTCTTCTTCTGCTTCTTCTTTGATCAGGGGATATTTTCCAGGTCGGCAGCCTGGGCTAGCAGGGTGGATGTCGTTTGAGCTTCTGTTTTTGTTTCATCCGTAGTCGGATGTTGTCCTCATGTATGATATATTGTTGTTTTCATGTGTCATTGGATGTATTGGATGTATCCCTACTATTATGTAATGTTGATGTAATGATATCCACCTTGCAAAAGCGTATCAATATGCGGTTCTATCCTTGGTGGGACCTTTGTGTCTCTTTAGGATAGTATCGCATATTGGGCGTGACACCTGTCCATGCGGATAGAACAAGGGTTGTACTTGCCCAAGAACTAGCCCCACCACACATAACCCAGACTCACGCAGATTGTACCCCTACCCAGTTGGACAGAGAACCAGCTACACCCCTTCTAACCGCAACCCTAGCAGATAGTTACACAATTCCAGTTGACACAGCACCATCTCCACCACACAGCACCCAAACACGAGTAGTTAGTAAGGTAATTGCAGTGCCCAAAGCATGAGGACCACCACTCTGAACCCCAAGTCAACGCTTAAAGCAGAAGAAGAATTGTTCTTAGGTCAGGTTCTTTAGCTATGGTTCATACTACTTTGCTAGTTCATTGAGCTAGTTCTGGGAGTAATGAAGTCCTTGTAGCAGGACTTGTATGTGTGCTAGTTCTGGGAGCTTGTTTATTGGAATAATGTTGATCCTATTTGTGTGTTATATGATGTAGCAGAACTTGTAGGGCTCCTGTGATAGACTCAGGTGATAGACTTGGGCTGATACAGTAGGGTTGTATGTGTGTTAACTAATTGTAAACATGATGTTGATCACACTTGTAAGTATGTTATATGATGTAGCTGATTGCTTACTGCTGTTATTTGAAATATTGTGTTTGTTTTTTGTATTTGCCTATTGAATTATGAAGAACATGACCCTGACAATAGGGTCCCACAAACTAGAACGTCACATTTGGGACCCACTTACCAGAATTTGACAATTGGGCTGCATTAAAAAAGAGCAACAAAGGCTACAACTCAAAAAAAGGCTATAATGTTGTCTAGGCCCATGAAATCGACCAAAAATTGACAAGAAAAAATATATAGAAAGGCTGAATTGTTGGGCTCGGCCCATGTAAGACATCGAATTAGACGGGGCTAATTCTTATCACTGACCTTTACACTAGGTTGCAATTTTGCCACGTCAGCTTACCACGTCGAATCTGACGTGGCCTGGACAGACAACCAATGACCAAAAAAGAAGGTCGTAGGATCAACGACCTTTTGTTTTGGTCGTTGCCTTCAACGACCTTATCACAAAGAAGGTCGTTAATTTCCATTAAAGACGGTCAGCTTTTGACCATCTTTTTTTGGTCACAAAAAGGTCGCAAATGAAAAACAACGACCATTCAGCGACCAATAGTGATGGTCGCAAGTTGACATATTTCTTGTAGTGTGAGTACACTGAAAGGAAGATGACATGGAATATGATACTGCCACCTCTCGCAAGAGACATTGTCAGGCTGCCTCTGTGGACATCTCCCAAGTATGCCGCAGTGTCAGAGTAACTAGATAGCTGGGTTTTAAAGCTCCCTCAATGTCTGCCATTAGAAAGAAAGAATCAGACTGAAACCAAGGCAGGTTCCAGAGATTGTGGAGCACATCAAGGCACAATACATGGAGGTGCAGACAACTACTATTCAGGTTCCACCACCTACTCCCATTGAAGCCATCCAGCACCTAGGCATCAACACCTGTGGCATACCAAGAGAAGAAATCACTAAAGAGAAACTGATGAAGGGGGTGGAGGAGCAAAACATGGGGGACCCCTCAATCCCACAATAGTAATCAGTTGATTTGCTTGCTTTTCGTTTCTAAAATTTCCTGAACTTTTATTCTGTAAGACCTATGTCATCAGTACTTTGGAATATTTTGTGTTGGAACATTTGTGGTTTAAATTCAGATCCAAAATGCTTAGCCTCCATAATAAAATTTATGAATCTAGTTGCTCCATTGTGTGTTTACAAGAAACAAAAAAAGAGAACTTTAACCATTCTTTCTTGAGGAAATGTTGCCCTAGAAGATTCGACAAATATGAATTTGTACCCTCTGTTGGGGCGTTTGGAGGCCTTGTAATTATCTGGTGTAGTAGCCAATTTTCTGGACAGATTATTCATAAACTTTAGTATGCCATCACTCTTAAAATGACCTCAGTACTCACTAATCAAACCTAGAACTTAACTAATGTATATGGGCCCTGTGATGGGCCGGAGAGGATGAAATTCACGCAATGGTTTGAATCAATCGAGATGGAATTAGAAGATCTTTGGTTGTTCATGGGTGACTTTAATTTCATGTGATCGCTGGATAACAGGAACCAAGCAGGGGGCAACATTGACGATATTATAAAGTTTAATGAAATTATCAGCTCCCTAACTCTCTTGGAAATGCCGACCAAGGGCCAACAATATGCATGGAGTGACATGCAGCAAACACCACTATTGGAACAGTTAGATTGGTTCTTTTCTTCGCCCGAATGGATTTTCGTCTTTCCCAACACAGTGGCAAAACCTCTTTCAAGACCAATATCGGATCATGTACCTTGCATGCTCGTTGTTGAAACATCTATCCCAAGAAGCAAATCATTCCATTTTGAAAGTTTTTGGCCCTCTCATCCTGGTTTTATTAAAGTGGTACTGGATTCTTGGACGACAACCATCAAGGCTAGCTCTAGTGCAACAAAGATTTCTGCTAAGCTTAAAATGTTACGATATGCACTCACAAGTTGGAGGAAGAGCATATCTAAGCTAAGCTTACTTATTGAGAATTGCAACCGGATTCTACTTCAAATTGACAATCTTGAAGAGTTGAGGCAACTATCACTTCCCGAGAAAGTTTTTAGAATAATCCTTAGAAAGCATTTACTATGATTGCTCAAGTATTAGAGAGACTATTGGAAAAAATATGTACTTTCCGATGGGCGGTCCGAGGAGAAGAAAACACAAAGTACTTTCAGGCTAGAGCAACTGAAAGATATAGAAGAAGCTCAATACCCTCGCTGCTGCTGGAGGACGGAAGTTCAATTGAAAATCATGACGAGAAGGCGGCTGCATTTCTTTAATGCTTCAAGAAAAGGATGGGAGTCTCAAATGTTACAACCTATGATTTTGAGATTTCAGCATTAATTCAACAATCCCCAGATCTATCTGAATTATCTAAACCATTCTCAAAATAATAAATTGATAGAGTTATCAAGGTCATTCCGGCTGACCGTGCCCCGGCTCTAGACGGCTTCAACGGGAAATTTTTGAAAGTTTGTTGGGATATTGTAAAGGAGGACTTTTATAATTTATGCCATGACTTCTGGGAAGGCAAGATTAATCTTAACTGTCTGAATACCTCGCTCATTACAATCATCCCTAAATAAGATACACTAGAACCAATTAATGACTACTGATCGATTTCGCTCCTGAATTGTGTGCTCAAAGTGTTACCCAAAATCCTGGCGGAGCGATTACAAAAATGGATTCTGAAAATTGTCCATCGTAACCAATACGGATTGATCAAATCTTGTACAATATAGGATTCCTTAGGATGGGCCTTCGAGTATATACATCAATGCGAGCAATTGGGTCGGGAAATTGTTATTTTGAAGTTGGACTTCTAAAATGCGTTTGACACAATGGAACACGCTTTTATTCTAAATATTATCAAGTGTAAGGGTTTTGATGAATGATGGTGCATGTGGGTCTAAATGATTCTTGAATCTGGAGCCTCTTCTGTCCTTCTCAATGGAGTCCATGGGAAAGAGTTTAGGTGCAAACGAGGGGTACGGCAAGGCGATCCGTTATCACCCTTGCTATTTGTAATTGCTGCAGATCTATTACAATCTTTGATCAACAAAGCCTGGGAGGAGGGACACTTAAAAGCTACCAATTGAGCTGCCGGCGTCGGAACAATATCCAGTTATTCAATACAACGACGACACAATTATTGTGCTCCCTGAAGAGAGTGGGCAACTGCATACTATTAAAGCCATTCTGGACTCTTACGCTGAGGCAACCGGACTTAAAATCAATTATGGTAAATCACAGTTAATGCCCATAAATGTTAAAGATGATAAATCACGACAATTAGCTATGGAAATTGGATGCCAAGTTGGGAAGATGCCTTTCACGTACCTGGGGCTGCCGTTGCAGGCCACTCGTCCAACGGTAAGAGAGCTTATGCCTCTTGTTGATAGAATTGAGCGTAGACTAACTGGAACGGCAATTTGTCCATCTTATGGTGAAAGACTACATCTCATTAACTCAGCACATTCATCGCTACTCTCCTTTACCATGTGCATACTCAAACTTCCATTGAAGGTAATCGACATTTTTGATCATGCGAGAAGACACTAACTTTGGAGGAAAGTTTTAGATCGAGATGCAAAAATACACTCCCTGCCTGCATGGGATCTGGTATGTCGCCCTAAACAAAAAGGAGCTTTGGGAGTATTTGATCTGAAAGCACAAAACAAAGTGTTACTCCTAAAGTATATACACAAATTCATACCACTACTAGAAAAACCACTACTAATGGCGCACCTAATATGGCCATTAATGGCGCATTAGTGGTGCGCCATTAACAGCACGCCATTAGTAATTTTTACTAATGGCGCACCACATGGTGCGCCATTAGTATCTGGTATACTAATGGCGCACCGCGAGTGCGCCATTAGTATAGGCCAGCGTGCGCCATTAGTATGCCTCCCAGGGGCCATGTATACCCAGGTGCTTTGGCATACTAATGGCGCACCACCACTGGATGCGCCATTAGTAACCGCGGCATACTAATGGCGCACTGCCCTTTGATGCGCCATTAGTATGCACTGTCATACTAATGGCGCACTGTCATGTGATGCGCCATTAGTATGAATATTAGGTTTTTTTTATTTTTTTATTTTCTGTTTTTTGCACAGGTTACAAAATGTATAATTTGACAAAATATAGACAACACACATCAACAACAGATTCATCGAATACAATAGAAGATTAGTCTTTGAATACAATTCATCATATTAGTCTTCGAATACAATTCATCATATTAGTCTCCGAATTAAAAAGACCGAACAAAGATAGAACATTATATTACAAGTCTCGAGACCGCGAGTAGCGAGTTTGTCTTCACATTACAAGTCGATATCGATCATCTAAAGTACCATCACATAGAAGAGAGCTGCGGTCATCACGATGAGCATCATCACGATGAAACTCGTCTTCATCCGGTTCCTCCAACGCTCCCTCCCCTCTCCCGCTAGATAGCGGGCGTATCTAGATTCGGCCTCGGCCCTAGTGGTGTACCCTTTGTAACTGTTACCGCTGAATCGGTGAACCTGTCTCCGACACTCCTCCCAGTCATCATAGACTCCGGGAACCTTACCCTTGTACACGACATACGTCGGCATCGCTATGCACTAGCCAAATGAAACGTTAGTACCAATTCACAGACAATACATAAGCAATATATAATCATGCAACAGAACGATCGGAAGAGAAAAGCAAGACATTAATAGCATCGATTACATCTAAGTTGAACGACTCTCGAAACCAAAGAGACATACTACAAGTTCATTAAAGTTTAATTACAACATGAACCAATCGATGTTTCAGAACTAGACAACTCGACTCAAGGGACCGGAGCGTGGATGAAGCCGCCGTCTATCGTGGGAGTCATGAAAGAACGGGCGTTGTCATCCTGCATTTGTAGCATTGTGTCGATGTCACTGTTGGACGGTTGATTTCTGAGGTAGAACTGCCCCGAGGTACGAAGGACATCTTGATGGATGATTTCCGCAAACTCCGACTGGATGCGAAAGAATTCTTGTTGGAGGTCCGCGTCCTGGATTGCCGACACGCTCGCGGCCCAAATCTTTGAGTTTACTCGGTAGCAGAAGTTGATGATGGTCCCGTACGATCGCCCGCATGTGATGGATGGCGTAGTAGGCACCCTTCTGACCGCCAAGCGGCTGCTTGACGCAGCAGAACGTCGTATTGTGGGAGAACACGTGCTTGCCGTACTTACGAATAGGCCTGGTGAAGGTGGCTCCAGATTGGGCGTAGCCGGGGAGAACATCATCAAGAACCTTCTTGACATTTGTGTAGTCTACGTTCGACTGACGGTCAGGGTCGAAATACGTGGCCATGGAATATTTGGGGCTTAGGAGGATGAGCATGCAACGTGTGTCACTGCAGAAAACACGGAATGTTAAAAGAAAAACGATCAAAATGTAAGAATTCATATGTTACGGGCCGGTTGAGGGGAGGACTTACTCGGGAAAGTAAGGCACGAGGAAGTTATCCTTATCTTGGTTTGCCAGAATGACGCCTTCGAGGTAAGAACTTGCGACTTGCCGGTCCCCAACGCTGCCCAAGATCTTGGCACGCATGTAGAAGGGGTCGACTATCACGATGTCCGGGGTCTTGTCGCGAATGATCCGCATCTCCATACTTAGCGAAAATAGCCGAACGAAGGTGTAGTGCAGCGGATGAAGGTTCAACATAGCGTGGATGTCATCAGAACGCAGGACGATCGTACGCCCGATGGAGTTATCCACAAAGCCCTTGCCCTCTGGCACCTTGGCCGTGAAAACCGGGTATGCCACATCCTTCTCCCTAAGACGCCGCTTCTCCAAAGCAAGAACACTGTCATGCAGACTCCGCATAGCACCGGTTGCAGCATTGAGCATATTTGTCGGTAGCATCGCCCTACCCGCCACATGCACCCTCCTCGAGATATCCTGCGGTGAAGGTGGCCCGTCCTGAGCATGGATCGTACTCGGTGCCGGCTAGATCGCACCCTTCTTAGTCTTTCTTTTGCGTGCCTTCATATTCTCCTGTAATGGGACCGAGTTCTGCTCACAGACCGCCTTCTTGAGTGTGTTGGGGCTGATAATATTTCGCACCTCGCCTATTTGAGGCTCGGTGAAGTCGGCAGCTGGAGGCGTCTCCTGAGAGCTGAACACCAGACGGCGCCTGTTGCAACTTGGCTTCTCCGCGGTACGAGCTAGATCGCACACGTCTTTTGTTGGGTTTGGTTCTTGAGAAGGAGGCCCCATGAAGTCGCCATCGTACCCATGCTCGGCAAAGTACTGATCGGCGTTGCCAAATGTATCATCGTCGTAGTCGTCGTCGTTCTGATCCTGTGCCATATGCATGTTTGGATACAGTGGCATAGGGATGTCCCGCACCATTACGGCGGTCTTGCCATGGGGCCGACTTGGCACCGGCACGACTGGCGGTGTTGTCTTTGGGGTGGTGTCCCCCGCCCCCAAACGAATCTGGCTCTTCGACCAAAGTAGGGGCCAGCTCAGGCAGGCGCTAAGGGTCATCACGTCTTCATCGTTGGCCCCGACGGGTCGAATCGGAGGTAACAAGTCGTCGCAGCCTGGCAGCACCCGAGCCAGTTGAACCCTAAACAAGTTGGGTGGCATCTGGGTACCGTGGAACAAGGGGTTGCCCGGTTGAACGATTTTTCCCTTGGCGACATCGACCAACTCGTTGTTCACGAAGTGGAGGAGAGTGCACGGAACGTCGGCGGCGCCCTACGAAAACATGTAGGGCATCAGGGATGCCCAGTCAAAGGCAAGGAGATGAAGTCCTCGGCCGAGAGAGGCTTATTTAGTTACCGTGATGATGGTGTCGAGCTCGGCTAATGTCGAGGCACCGCCAACGGCGGGCGTGCAGTTGACGGAGCGGCCGCTTGCTGAAGAGATGTCGGCCGGCGTACACCCGAGTGCATTAAGCTCCCGTGCCAGCGTCGGAGACACCAATGCCGCCTCCGCCGGAGGCACCAATGGCCCCGCCATCGCATTATGCGAGTTGCTGGCCGTGAAGCTAGGAATCGGGAGCGGCCCCTGTTGGCCGCCCGCAATCCACGCACTCAACCCCGAGATCAAGGTAGGCACAAGGGCGGTGATCGTCGCTCCGAGTCGTTGTTCCACTTGCTCTTGGACAATCTCCAGAATCCGCGCCACCTGTGCCTTGAGTTCTTGAACCTCTCGCGCCTGGCTTTCCGAGCTGGTCTTTTTCTCCTTCCGCACACCAGCGGTATAGTATGACCCCCATTTTGTCGACAAGCCTTTGCCGGCCACACGACCAGCTGACGTCGGCTTACTGAGCTTATCCTTGTTCTTCATTACATTCAACCCCCTATTTAGAGTGGTGTCCCAAGGGTTGCTCTTAGTCGACCCCGCGCTACTGCTTTCAGTCGCCTGCGGAAGGAATGTGAACCATTTAGAATTTTGGCTTCATTAATTAGAATGCAACCATATGGAGCTAATTACGCGGGGGTGTATTCCTTACCAGAACAAGCTCAAGCTGCCTGGTCTTCGGATCCGTGGTAAGCTCCTTTGTTTTCGGGTCCTTCTTGTACCGGGCCCTGACAAAGTTCCTGGTCTGCTTGTCACCGTATTTATCGAAGAGGGGCGGTAGGCCTTGCTCGGCACGGTCCGCCTCCTCCTTGTCCCATATAGGCTCCGCCACTCTGTAACCGCCGGGACCGAGTGTGTGTTCCCCTATGTTCAGCTCCCGCATTTGTTTCCCCCACTCACTTGATTGGGAGCTTGCAGTGCTCGAGCAATTGATCTTGAAGTCGTTGTAGTCATCTTCGGTGATCGAAGGATTTTTCTCCTTGATCTTCTGATAACTCTCACCTTTCTCGATCATTCTCTTCACATTGCTTTTCCAAGTAGACAGGGCCGTGCTCATCTTCATGAGGGCAGCATTGTTCACTTTATTCCCTTTGAGGCTTGTGTTTTCAAATTCAGCGGGGAACTTGTATCGTTCGTGCAGCTTCGTGAAGAGGAGGTTGCGCAAATTCCCTCGGTCCTTATGCCTAAGGTTCTCGGTGTTGATCGAGACGGTGCTCCGGACAATGCACCCGAGCTGAAGCGAGTACCCCTTGACTATTCGTTCGGGCGCCGTTGGATTCCCGTTGGAGTCCACTTCAGTAACTTCCTCCTTGAGGGTGCGGAGCATGATCGGGCGCCGGTCCTTCCGTTGCCTCTTCGGTTGGCTGCCATCTGTGCGTGCGCCGCCATCATCAGTGGTGGCATCCTCGGCGGCACCATCAGTGGTGGCATCAGTGTGGTCATCCTCGGCGGCACCATCCGTGGTCTCAGGATCGGTGGGGAAGGAGGCGGCCTCATACAAGTGAGGTTGTTCCTCCATCTCCTGGGACAGCTCCCAGAATGCCTTGCCGCCTGAACCCCCGGCCTCATCGTTGTGGGCCATGTTTCTCTCTAAATAGAAACAAAGATTGGTCAAAAAGTTGGTTATTGTCAAGGAACAAGATCATGGTCTCATCATTTAGGGTTTGTCGACACCGAGGGATCCTAAAATCTAAGCTTTTATCATTGAGGGTTTTTCGACGCCGAGGCACCCTAAAAGCCTAACCTTTCATCATTTCGGTTTTTATCGACACCGAGGCACCCTAAAAGCCATGCATTAGTCATAAGTACGCCGGGGCACTTGATCCTACTTAATTAACTACTAAGATACCCCGGCCCATGCATTAGTCACAAGTACCCCATATGTCCTATTTTTAGCAAAGTCATGCTAAAATTCACGGAAAATTTCAGCATGACCTTTGCTGAAAATAGGACATATGGAGTACCCGAATTTGCCGGAACGGAAGTTAATCGACATTTCGGCAAACTCAAGGGCTTCTCGGGGTACCTGCAATATCATCATGACACTGCCCATGAAACCACTCAGGCTAGCCAAGGAGACTGCCCATGAAACCACACCCCAAGGTAGAAGCCATCATTCATTACAAATTTGAATATATGATATTCCAGAAAATAATCTGTCTACAAAATGAGATACATTCCGTTTGAACTACCAAGTTACACAAAGAAAATGCACCTAAGCACCAAGAGGAACTGTTACAACTCCATAAGGTATATCCAAGTCACTGCTACTCATATTCAAAAAACCTAACTCCAATATAACCAGAAAGATTGTAAAACATTATATCTCCCTGCTGACACGAACTGAAAGTGTAACAAAAATACCTATTATTCTAGGCAGCTGCCTTGCTAGTGATTCGGTGTCGTCGCAACTGGATCCCTCTCACTCAACCTGCGATCTTCTACAAGGAAAAAGTAGCAACTCAGTCAACCACCATATAATTATACAAGGAAAAAATAGCAGCTCAGTCAACCACCCTTTTTTACTTAATTATTAACTGTAGATTCTCCTAGCTATCTAGCTAGCTTGTCCCCCCCTGCCCTAATCAGAGATCTCCAACTGCTAGACCAAATAATTCTCAAGACAAACAACTACAGATGCTGCACATGTACTTGACAATTTAGCTGACAAGTCATGTTTTTCGAGAGTTGTTGCGACGTTGCTCCTGTTTGATGATGCCATTGATTTCAAAATTTAGAGATGCTATTAATTTCACACTACAAAGTTTAGTACTACTGAAACAGTGTCTACCTGAAAGTCTGTTAGCTACTTCCGGGCAGAGTACATAAGAACTAACCTGTCAAAAAAAACAACAAGAACATAGAACTGCAAGTTGGTCAAGCAAGTTTGTAGAGAGACAAAATGTACGATTTTGCCTCTCTGGGAAGAACTCTGAGGAGCTTCTCGTTGATGCGTCCTTCATCGCTCACATGACTCATTAGTCAAAAAAGATTCCGCCCTAAAGCTCAGCAGATCTTACTCTTCTTCTCAGCTGAGTGCAACACAATAATTTACCGATGATTTACTCTTCTTTCTCGATAAAAACACACACAATAATTTACCGATACAACTTCACTCATAGGTTTTAGACTCATACTACTAGCTTTGCAGTTCACCACTCATGTCGAGTAGCATGGTTACTTTCACTCTTCCAGACAGCACTAACACTTAACATTGTATTCATGTCATAAGTAATACTAATTGACTTAAATGGAAAAGAACTTCATTTCATTTTTCATCCATCACCCTGCTAGAGTACAGATACACACGGAAAGACAGTAAACATTTTGTCTTGCAGGCAGCAATTGACAGGCAGTACTACTGGATTTCAAACTATTCCCAGGCGTATGCATTAACAACATCAGAGCCTTTCAGAAGATGGATGACATGAGGTGTTTCTATGCCAAACACTGACCGATGGACCAAGAAAACAACAACTGATCACAGAAAAGCTCCAGGAACACACTTTAGAGTAGGATTCGCCTAATCAGAGGACAAATGCTGCTTACTGAGAGCAGAGTCACAAACACCAACAAGTAGTATCACAGCTTTGCAGACAGCTTTGATGCTACCAACCAGTTACTCAATGACCATGTGCCCAGAGAAAAGGGGAAGAACAGAAGAGGAGGAAGAGCGTACCACGTCTGTAGTCGGGCTAAGCTGTCGCCGGTGACGGTGTAGACGAGGCTGGCTGACCGACCCGGGGCAGCGGCGTCGGGGCGGGGTCGAGGCGGCGTCGGGGCGGCGTCGGGGCGGCGGGGCGGCGTCAAGGCAGCGTCGAGGCGGCGTCGGGGCGGTGAGGCAGCGTCGAGGCGGCGTCGGGGCGGCGGGGCAGCGTCGAGGTGGTGGGGCAGCGGCGTCGGGAGAGGAGAGGGGAAGGGGATCTAGGGCGAGGGAGAGGGCGAGGGAGAGGGAAGTAGAGGAGAGGGCGGGGGAGGGAGAGGGCGAGGGCGAGGGCGAGGGGGAGGGTCAGGGCAGCGGCGGCGGCGGCGGTGGATCGAGAGGGAGAGGGAACTGGCGAGGGGGAGAGGGAAAGGGGGGATCGGGCGAGGGGGGAGAGGGAAGGGGGGATCGGGCACAATACTAGTGGCGCACCTCACCGTGGTGCGCCATTAGCATGTCCATACTAATGGCGCACCTCATCGTGGTGCGCCATTAGTAGTTTTTTTTTATTTCAACTCGAGCCAACAGGTTATGTACCACCAGAACTGATCCACATCAAGTCCCCTCTACTAGCTCGACTGGTCAGCAGCCAGTTCTCACACCAGGAGGTCTTGGGTTCGACTCCCAGGCTCCACAATTTTTTTTTAGCATTTAAAAAGCTGTTTGATACTTATTTGTGTTTAAATATATTCAAACTTGTTTAAATAATAACAGTAATATTTTTTTATAAGACAGTAGCATTTAAAAAGCTGTTTGATACTTATTTTTTTTATAAGACGGTGCGCGGGGTGCGGGGGGTCGGCGGCGGCGGTTGAGTAGGGGAATCGAGGGTGCGGGGGGTCGGCGGCGGCGGCCGGTGGACCGGGGGGTGCTCGACGGCGAGGGGGACCGGATCTGGCGAGGTGGGATAGCGATCGAGATGGAGGGGGATCGAGATCGAGTGTCCATGAAATTTAAAATGTTGTTTGATACTTTTTTGTGTTTAAATATGTTCAAACTTGTTTAAATCATAACAGTAATTTTTTTTATAAGACAGTAATAATTTTTAAAAAAATATCGTCAAACGGTAATGCCGGTGGAGCGGGGGAGGGTGCGGGGGGTCGGTGGCGGCGGTTGAGTAGGGGACGGGTGCGGGGGGTCGGCGGCGACGGTTGAGTAGGGGAATCGAGGGTGCGGGGGGTCAGCGGCGGCGGCCGGTGGACCGGGGGGTGCTCGGCGGCGAGGGGGACCGGATCTGGCGAGGTGGGATAGCGATCGAGATGGAGGGGGATCGAGATCGAGTGTCCATGAAATTTAAAAATATTCATGATAGTTCAAAAAGTGCCCATGAAATACAATCGAGAAATGAAGGCTACGATTTAAATACAATCGATCTTAGCTAGCTATCTGTTAACAATCTTCTTGCCCTTCTTTTTCGCAAATGGAGTTCTTCTGTGGAACGGACGTCCTTTAGGTAGGGTGGTCCTGCTTCTTCTTGTGGTGTATGCTGCTACTTCATCATCGTCGTCATGTTCGATCCTCGGGTCGCCGTACTTGTCGAAGTCTTGCTCATTGGCTACTCCATCCATTCCGATGATCTTCCTTTTGCCTCTCCTCACGACAAGACGACTGGTCTTTGACGGGTCGGTAATGAAGAAGCATTGGTCCACTTGGGAAGCCAGTACCCATGGCTCATTTTTCGCGGTGACGTTTGCGCCCGCGGTCTTGGATTTGGCTTCGGGTATAACCATGGTGGTGAAATACCGGTCTTCTTTTAGGACGCTCTTGGCCCATCTGACACGGAACATCGGGACCTTCTCTCCAGCGTTGCTTAGCTCCCAGATCTCCTCGATCCTTCCGTAGTATCTGTCCTTGTTGTTACCGGTGTAGGATTCCATCGTTACCCCGGAGTTCTGATAACCATCGCTCTTCATGTCCTTGGCCTCAGTGTAGAATGTGTAGACGTTGATATCGTACGCCTCATAGGTCATCAGGTTGTGCTCGGCGCCCTGTGACAAGGCGAATATGAGTTGTTCTTCCGCGGAAGAATCCTCATGTAAAGGGTACGACAGAAGCTTCTGCTTGAACCAACGCGTGAAACATGAGTTGTGCTCTTTGAGTATATCTCCGTCCGTCCTCTGTTGGCCTCGGTCATTGTACGTCTTCTTAATAAAGGTTTTGTGCTCTACCACCCAAGGATCGACCACGTCTATGTGTTGTAGCGCGACTAGGTTTGCTCTTTCAAAGTCGGCGAGTTGACCCCCGAAGTCGACATGCATTTCGCGGCGACCCTCACGGTGACCCCATCCAGCGAGCCTGCCGAGGTGCCTATTGACGGGCAGACCAACGGGGTTCTCGATGCCTAGATAATTCGTGCAGTAGGAGATGCACTCTTCGGTCAGAAAGCCCCTGGCTATGCTTCCCTCTGGACGTGACATGTTGCGAACGTATCCTTTGATGACACCATTCATCCTTTCGAACGGCATCATGCTGTGCAGGAACGTCGGCCTGAGTAGGATGATATCCTCCACTATATGGACCAGCAGATGCACCATAACGTCGAAGAATGCGGGCGGGAAGTACATCTCAAGCTCGCATAGTATCACCACGATCTCTTCCTGTAGCCTTCTGAGTTGCCTCACGCCAATCGACTTCCGAGAGATGACGTCGAAGAAGTTGCATAGGCAAAATAGCGTTTCACGGACGTGCGCGTCCATGATCCCACGGATTCCAACTGGAAGTATCTGCGTCATCAGCACGTGACAGTCGTGAGACTTCATCCCGCTGAACTTCTGCTTCGCTGGGTCTAGGTATCTGCTTATCTTCCCCGCGTAACCGTAAGGAAGTTTTACTCCTAGGAGGCAGGTGAAAAACTGCTCGATCTCCTCCTGACTTAGAGTGAAGCACGCGGGAGGGTAGTCATTTCCGGTCTTCTTGGCCTTTTTGCCTTTGCGACGACTTTCTGTGTCCTGCTTCATCTCATCATCATCATCATCATCATCATATATATAGCGTGAAGCTCCTGCCTGATGCCCATTGATTTCAAGTCTGCCCTTGCTTTCGGCCCATCTTTGGTCCTCTCTGGCATGTTGAGGAGGGTACCAAGCAGACTCTCGCACACGTTCTTCGTGATATGCATGACATCAAGGCTGTGAGGCACACGGTGGATCTTCCAGTACGGCAAGTCCCAGAAAACAGACCTCGTTTTCCATACCTTCAGCAGCGGCTCTGGCGCCTTTTGCTTCTTTCCCGGCAGTGGGCAGTCTTTCCAATTTTTCAACAGCTTGTCTATTTCCTCGCCGCTCCTCGTATACGGGCGTTTTCGGGGTTCGGTTTCACCATCGAACAGATCCTTGCGTTTCCTCCACGGGTCATCGTCGCGAAGCCACCTTCGATGTCCCATGAACACGGTTTTCGAAGACCCGGGATCTCTATCTAGCTGGCGATACGTTGTGTCATCCATGCACCTTACGCACCCAGAAAATCCGTGGACTACCTGCCCCGCAAGATATCCGTAACCGAGATAGTCGTGCACCGTCGTGAGCAGTGCGGCTCTCATAGGGAAATATTCTTTCTCTGCGGCGTCCCACGTATTGGCTGGCGTTTTCCACGGCGTGTCAATCTCCTCTTTCAGCAGCCCCAGATACAGATTGATGTCGTTCCCTGGTTGTTTCGGCCCTTCAATTATCATACTCATGTGAATGTACTTCCTCTTCATGCACAACCAGGGGGAAGGTTGTACATCCACACGAACACAGGCCAGGTGCTATGTGTGCTTCTCTGGCTGCCAAACAGATTGACTCCATCGGTGCTCGCGCCCAGCATGATGTTCCTTGGATCGTTCCCAAATTTTGGGTATTCGAAGTTCAACGCTTGCCACTGGCTCGCATCCTTAGGGTGACTCAGCATCTTGTCTTTTTTATCTATCTCCGGATCATTTGCGTCATCTTCTCACTTCTTCTCCTCCCTATCCGCGTGCCAACGCAAGAGCTTTGCTACCTTAGGGTCCGCGAAATACCGCTGCAGACGAGGAGTGATCGGAAAGTACCACACCACTTTTCGAGGAGCTTTCTTCCTCTTCTTGTATCGAGTGACACCGCACACCGGACATATGGTAGACTCCGCGTGCTCGTCCCGATAAATGATGCAATTGTTCATGCACACATGGTATTTCACGTGCGGTAAATCCAGAGGACACACGATTTTCTTCGCCTCCTCCAAACTGGTCGGGCACTTGTTCCCCTTGGGAAGACGTTCGTGCCAGAATGACATGTTCTCGTCGAAGCATGCGTCGGTCATTTTGTGTTTTACCTTCATCTCCAGAGCCATGAGCGTTACTTTCAGGCGGGTATCCTCGGGCCTGCATCCTTCATACAATGGAGTAACCGCGTCTAACTCAAGTTGATCCATCTTGGCTTTATCTCGGGCGGCAGCTCTTGCGTTATCCGTCTTCTTGAGAAGCAGCTCTTGAATATGAGGGTCCTGCACCCAGCCCATCGATGGTCCAGCGTCGTCTGCTCCGCCGGCATCATCATCATGTCCTGCATCTTCTACATGATGACTGTGTACAGCATCACCGTCGTGATCATCTCCTGGGGATTCTTCGTCTTCTCGCCCCCCCGAGCCGCGGTGGTTGTCTTGTTGCCCTTCCTCATTTCTTGCCCGGCCCCCATGGACGACTTCGTAGTCATCTTCATCACCTTGCCACCGATAGCCATCCATGAAACCACGCAGGAGCAGGTGGTCCCGCACCTGCCCAGAATCCGGGTCCGCAATAAGGCTATTCAGCTTGCATCTTCGACACGGACATCTTATCTCTGTCTCGTTCTTTTGAAGCATCTCGGCCTTCGCGGACCTCAAAAACCTATTCACGATGCCTTCGGTCATCGTGCGGACCATGGTCGCTTGTGGGGTAGAGCAAAACGATATTTTAGAACCAAGAAAAAAATTGGCATGACTTTCCCTAAAAATAGGACCAAAAAGAATGCTTAATGCCAAAATTCTCGCCGAAACGGAAATGAATCAACATTCCGGCAAAATATTGGCAACTATCGCATTTCAAATACCGGTACACCTCCAAACACAAACACATATGCAACACCACAAACATATGCAACACCACGAACATACATAGATCTAGCCAGGCCATAAAAAGTGCATGTGCACATTGTTGTAGGGAGAACAACATAAATATAGCTTCCCCCCTTACTTACCTAGCAAAACAAGGTAACTTAACCACTTAATTTGAATGAATCTATGGTGGAAATGAGGTGAAAAAGAGGAGGCACCCGAGACAAGGAGGAGGCGGTGGAGAGAATGAAGTGGGGAGAAAGTGAGTGTGGGAGGAGAGGCTGTCCAAAATATCTTGTTGCTGCCCACTTACTAATGGCGCACCAGCAACAAATGCGCCATTAGTAATCCAGGTTACTAATTGCGCACCAACTGATGGTGGGCCATTAGAACTTTTGCAAAAAAAGTAATAAAAGCAACAATAAAAAAACATTAGTGGCGCACCTCCTGGCTGGTGCGCCATTACTAGTTACAACTAGTAATGGCGCACCACCTGTGGATGCGCCATTAGTATGTTTGGACAGGCGCACTAGTTCAAAAAAAAATTGGTACTAATGGCGCACCGTGGTCAAGGTGCGCCATTAGTAGTTTCAACACGAATGGCGCATCAGAAGGTCGTGCGCCATTAGTATATACTAATGGCGCACCACTTGTCTGGTGCGCCATTAGTGTCATTTCCATCTATAGCCCTTTTCCTAGTAGTGTACATAAGACCGATACCCCTTCGGTCATGCTAATCTGGAATGCCTACTATGATCAAGGGCCTCCCGATGCAAGTCTAGTTTGTGGGTCGTTCTGGTGGAAGGATGTCTTGTATTTAATGGATATTTAGAGAGGCATTACTTCTTGTGTCCTTCGGGAGGGAGACACTATACTTTTCTGGAAATATCTATGGCAGGGAGATAGAGTGCTCGTGGAATCTCATAACCATATATTTTCATACGTCCAAAATGAAGATTTGTCCTTGGCTCAATTTCACTCCAACCCACACCCGCAACTCTTTTCCAGCTAGCTTTATCAATCGAAGAAAGAGCAGAGAAAGATGATATCATGCATGTGATCAATGCCATGACACTTGACTACATGGGTACTGATGAATGGATATTGTGTTGGGGGGATAAAGACTACAAACCAAAAAAGTTCTACAGATTCCTTTTCTGAAATGTAACTACTCCATGCTATATAACCTCAATACGGAAATCAAAGTGCATCATGAGAAACAAAGTTTTTGATTGGCTCATGTTGATGGACCACGTCAACATGAGAGATTTGCTACTAAGAAGAAATTTCAACATTAGGGAGGATCATTCTGCCCTTTATGCAACTGCACTGATCTGGTAACCAAAAAACACTTATTCTATGATTGCCATTTTGCCAAAAGATGTTGGGAGATCATTGGAATCAATTGGTGTACGAATAAGGAACTCCAGGTGATGTTTGATACGACTATAGCAACATGGCATAAACCTATCTTCAAACAAATAACTGTTCTATCAGTTTGGAACATCTGGAAACAAAGAAACAAGGTGTTATTTGATGGTGAGGTGGCTTCTCACTTGGACTAGCTGAGGATGCTAAAGAAAGACTTGGAGATACTAACCTTCAGAACTCAAGGAGAGACACATACTTTCATCCAAGGGATCCTGCAAACCTTGGCTACTCACCAGGACATCTGTGTAAATGTAGATGCATGTTTTATCTTTTGCCTCTAAGGATATGTAAATAGTGTAAAATGTAATATAACCTTATCAATAAAGCAACAGTAGGAGCCTCTCCTGCAGTTTTAATGTTCAAATAAAAAGTATCTCTCGCATCCCCGAAGTCATTGTCGATGACGCTCACTTTGTCTAAGGTTATGGATATACCTGGCAAAAGTAAGCTATATTCCTCCTATACTATTTTACTATCACAACTTTGCTAGTGCATGTTCTGAGTAGGAATATGCAATTCTACTTGAGTGCATTGTTTATGTAAATAATTTTATGATATTACACTTTCCAGACGTCGTCAAAGTTCAAAGATAACAACAAGTCACAAAGGTCTAGTGCCCTATAACTCTACAAGTAACGAAAGAGACTTATATCCACAAGCCATTTTACATGGTATTGTTACTCCCACACCCACCCCACCCCATCTATATTTTTACTACTTATATGAAAGTTCAAAACTATTTTTTTCCTATATGGATGAATAGGATTGTTTCGTGCACATATCAAACAAGATTCTATCTCAAAATAGTTTTATTTAATTTTTTTGGTTTAGAAAGTTACATGCCAATTCACCTTTTCAACATATGGTTGCATCTTTATGGCTGGCCATTGCTTATGAAATTACCATGGATGATGAGATAACTCATGTAATAAAGTATATAATTTTTTTCACTATGGAAGAGATTAATGATCCAAGTTACATGTACGACTAGAACAGAGAATTGTTTATTATGAATAATCCAGGTGTACACCATTTCCCTGCTCAACATCTAGAAATAACACCATGTCAATGTAGTAAACTGGCAAAACCAAGGTTGAATAAATTCACCCCAAATTCACTACAAAAAAATACACTTTCGTGTTGATACGTGTTTGTCACGGTAGGTCACATTTTCTGTCATGCATGTACATCCACGATGATTTTATGACAGAATCAAGATAGTCATACCTGTGCTGTCGTAGAAGTGTTCCATGACATTATTAAAATTATCATCATGGAATTGTCCACTTCCATGACGATAAATCACGCGTCATGGAAGTTCTTTCATCAAGGGTGACCGACACGTGGCAGACACCGTAACGGGTCGTCGTTAAGCTATTGGGTCTGGTTTTGTATCCGATAACCCGCTAACAGCCACGACCAATGGGGATTTTCCACGTGTAAATTTCTCATTGGCTGGAGGAACCACGTGTCCGCTCACCGTTGGGACTGATGTCATCCACTCATTGGACTGAAGACGCCTATGATACATCCACACGTGGCAGAGCCCAACAAAGGCCCATTCCGGTGAAAAGGTCGGCCTGTTTGACTTGGTCAAAAGGTAGTGGGCCGGCCCACAGAAATCGTTTTAACGGCTTGTTCACGGATAACCCATTTATAGCCCACTAACTCACGGCCCGTTACGGCCTACCACAATTTGGCCCGGTAGCGTCATCTAGGCCATCCAATATGATTCCAGCCCATTGTAACTTCCGGCCCATAAATGACCCATGATGTCTTTTGGCCCATATGAGTCCCTTTGTAACTCTTGGCCCATTAACGGCCGTGGTAAAACCGGCCCGTAATGAATAGTGTATCGCTATATACCCATTAACAACCCATTATTCCATTGGGTCGTTTCCATCCCGTGTTACCTTTCAGCCTTATCCGGGCCCATTTATTCTTGCACTACTAGGAAAAGGGCTATAGATGAAATGGATACTAATGGCGCACCTGTCATGTGGTGCGCCACTGCTAAATGGATACTAATGGCGCACCTGTCATGTGGTGCGCCACTACTATATAGCAGTGGCGCACCATGTGCAGGTGCGCCATTAGTGTGGAAGACACTAATGGCACACCAGGCACATGGTGCGCCACTAGTAACAATTTTTTTTTTTCAAATATACTAATGGCGCATCCTGGCACAGTGCGCCATTACTAGTGCTAACTAGTAATGGCGCACCGGCCACACAGTGCGCCACTACTGTTGTTTTTTTTTGTTTTTTTGCAAAACTACTAATGGCGCACCGTGGCACACTGCGCCATTACTAGTTTAAACTAGTAATGGCGCACTCTTCCATGGTGCACCATTAGTATATATACATATATATTTATTATTTTATTGTAAAACTACTAATGGCGCACCACCAGCAGGTGCGCCATTAGTAACCAGGGTTGCTAATGGCGCATTTGCAGGTGGTGCACCATTAGTAACCTGGGACCAATAAGATATTTTGGACAGCCACACCTACCCACTCACTTTCCCCACTTCATTCTCTCCATCTCCTCCTCCAAGCTTGGCTCGGCTGCCTCGTCCTCCTCACCTCATTTGCACCATAGATTCATTCAAATTAAGTGGATAAATTACCTTTTTTTGATAGGTAAGTAAGGAGGAAGCTATCTTTATGTTGTTCTCCCTCTCCAACAACGTGCACATGCACTTTTTGTGGCCTAGCTAGATCTATGTATGTTCGTGGTGTTGCATATATGTTTTTGTTCGTAGGTACCGGTATTTGAAATGCGATAGTTGCCAATATTTTGCCGGAATGTTGATTCATTTCCGTTTCGGCGAGAATTTTGCCACTATGCATTCTTTTTGGTCCTATTTTTAGGGAAAGTCATGCCAAAAAATTTCTTGGTTCTAAAATATCGTTTTGCTCTACCCCGTAGGCAACCATGGTCCGCACGATGACCGAAGGCATCGTGAATAGGTTTTTGAGCTCCGTGAAGGCCGAGATGCTTCAAAAGAACGAGACAGAGATAAGATGTCCGTGTCGAAGATGCAAGCTGAAGAGCCTTATTGCGGACCCAGATTCTAGGCATGTGAGGGACCACCTGCTCTTACTTGGTTTCATGGATGGCTATCGGTGGCAAGGTGATGAAGATGACTATGAAGTCATCCATGGGGGCCGGGCATGAAATGATCATGACGGTGATGCTGTACACAGTCATCATGTAGAAGATGCAGGACATGATGATGAGGAAGATGCTGGAACAGACGAAGGGTATGATGATGAAGATGAAGATGCTGGCGGAGCAGACGACGATGGACCATCGATGGGCTGGGTGCAAGACCCTCATATTCAAGAGCTGCTTCTCAAGCAGACGGATAACACAAGAGCTGCCGCGCGAGAGAAAGCCAAGCTGGATCAACTGGAGATAGATGTGGTTACTCCATTGTGTGAAGGATGCATGCCCAAGGATACCCGCCTGAAAGTAACGCTCATGGCTCTGGAGATGAAGGTAAAACACAAAATGACCGATGCATGCTTCGACGAGAACAAGTGCCCGAGCAGTTTCGAGGATTCGAAGAAAATCGTGTGTCCTATGGATTTACCGCACGTGAAATACCATGTGTGCATGAACAATTGCATAATTTATCGGGACGAGCACGCGCAGTCTACCATATGTCCGGTGTGCGGTGTCACTCGATACAACTAGAGGAAGAAAGCTCCTCGAAAAGTGGTGTGGTACTTTCCGATCACTCCTCGTCTGTAGCGGTATTTCACAGACCCTAAGGTAGCAAAGCTCCTGCGTTGGCATGCGGATAGGGAGGAGAAGAAGCCAGAAGATGACGCAAATGATCCGGAGATAAATAAAAAAGACAAGATGCTAAGTCACCCTAGGGATGGGAGCCAGTGGCAAGCGTTGAACTTCGAACACCCAGAATTTGGGAAGGATCCAAGGAACATCGTGCTGGGCGCGAGCACTGATGGAGTCAATCCGTTTGCCAGCCAGAGAAGCACACATAGCACCTGGCCTGTGTTTGTGTGGATGTACAACCTTCCCCCCTGGTTGTGCATGAAGAGGAAGTACATTCACATGAGTATGCTAATTGAAGGGGCGAAACAACCAGGGAATGACATCAATCTCTATCTGGGGCTACTGAAAGAGGAGCTAGACACGTTGTGGAAAACGCTAGCCAATACGTGGGACGCCACAGAGAAAGAATATTTCCCTATGACAGTCGCACTGATCATGACGGTGCACGACTATCTCGGTTACGGATATCTCGCGGGTCAGGTGGTCCACAGATTTTCTGGATGCGTTAGGTGCATGGATGACACAACGTATCGCCAGCTAGATAGAGATCCCGGGTCTTCGAAAACCGTGTTCATGGGACATCGATGGTGGCTTCACGACGATGACTCGTGGAGGAAACGCAAGGATCTGTTCAATGGTGAAACCGAACTCCAAAGACGCCCGCGTATGAGGAGCGGCAAGGAAATAGACCAGCTGTTGAAAAATTGGAAAGATTGCCCACTGCCAGGAAAGAAGCAAAAGGCGCCAGAGCCGGGAAAGAAGCGAAAGGCGCCAGAGCCGCTGCTGAAGGTATGGAAAACGAGGTCTGTTTTCTAGGACTTGCCATACTGGAAGATCCACCGTGTGCCTCACAGCCTTGATGTCATGCATATCACGAAGAACGTGTGCGAGAGTCTGCTTGGTACCCTACTCAACATGCCAGAGAGGACCAAAGATGGGCTGAAAGCAAGGGTAGACTTGAAATCAATGGGCATCAGGGAGGAGCTTCACGCTAATGATGATGATGATGAGGCGAAGCAGGACACAGAAAGTCGTCGCAAAGGCAAAAAGGCCAAGAAGACCGGAAATGACTACCCTTCCGCGTGCTTCACTCTAAGTCAGGAGGAGATCGATCAGTTTTTCACCTGCCTCATACGAGTAAAACTTCCTTACGGTTACGCGGGGAAGATAAGCAGATACCTAGACCCAGCGAAGGAGAAGTTCAGCGGGATGAAGTCTCACGACTGTCACGTGCTGATGACGCAGATACTTCCAGTTGCAATCCGTGGCATCATGGACGCGCACGTCAGTGAAATGCTATTTGGCCTATGCAACTTATTCGACGTCATCTCTCGGAAGTCGTTTGGCGTGACTCAACTCAGAAGGCTACAAGAAGAGATTGTGGTGATACTATGCGAGTTTGAGATGTACTTCCCGCCCGCATTCTTCGATGTTGTGGTGCATCTACTGGTCCATATCGTGGAGGATATCATCCAACTCAGGACGACGTTCCTGCACAGCATGATGCCATTCGAAAGGATGAATGGTGTCATCAAAGGATACGTTCGCAACATGTCACGCCTAGAGGGAAGCATAGCCAGGGGCTTTCGGACCGAAGAGTGCATCTCCTACTGCACGAATTATCTAGGCATCAAGAACCCCATTGGTCTGCCCATCAATAGGCACCTCGGCAGGCTCGCTGGATGGGGTCACCGTGAGGGTCGCCGCGAAATGCATGTCAACTTCGAGGGTCGACTCGCCGACTTTGAAAGAGAAAACCTAGTCGCGCTACAACACATAGACGTGGTCGATCCTTGGGTGGTAGAGCACAAAACCTTTATTGAGAAGACGTACAATGACCGAGGCCAACAGAGGACGGATGGAGATACAATCAAAGAGCACAACTCATGTTTCACGCGTTGGTTCAAGCAGAAGCTTCTGTCATACCCTTTACATGAGGATTCTTCCACGGAAGAACAACTCATATTTTCCTTGTCACAGGGCGCCGAGCACAACCTGATGACCTATGAGGCGTACGATATCAACGGCTACACATTCTACACCGAGGGAAAGGACATGGAGAGCGATGGTTATCAGAACTCCGGGGTAATGATGGAATCCTACACCGGTAACGACAAGGACAGATACTACGGAAGGATGGAGGAGATCTGGGAGCTAAGCTACGCTGGAGAGAAGGTCCCGATGTTCCGTGTCAGAAGGGCCAAGAGCGTCCTAAAAGAAGACCGGTATTTCACCTCCATGGTTATACCCGAAGCCAAATCCAAGTCCGCAGGCGCAAACATCACCGAAAAAAATGAGCCATGGGTACTGGCTTCCCAAGTGGACCAATGCTTCTTCATTACTGACCCGTCAAAGCCTAGTCCTGTTGTCGTGAGGAGAGGCAAAAGGAAGATCATCGGAATGGATGGAGTAGCCAATGAGCAAGACTTTGACAAGTACGGCGACCCGAAGATCGAACATGACGATGACGATGAAGTAGTAACATACACCACAAGAAGAAGCAGGACCACCCTACATAAAGGACATCCGTTCCACAAAAGAACTCCATTTGCGAAAAAGAAGGGCAAGAAGATTGTGAACAGATAGCTAGCTAAGATCGATTGTATTTAAATTGTAGCCTTCATTTCTCGATTGTATTTCGACATATTCATAAATGTTTTTTCATGGGCACTTTTTGAATTCATGAATATTTTTCCAAATTTGATGATATTTTTTCATATTCATAAATGTTTTACCAATTCACAAATGAATGCAACTAAAAATCCAAAAAAAAGACTAGTTGTGCTTGGTTATATGTTACTCCCAAAAGCATATAAAGTTTGTCAAATTTGGAGCTATGAATATTTAGTTATGATTTAAACAAGTTTGAACATACTTAAAAACAAATAAATATCAAGCAGCATTTTAAATGTTGTTAACATGGCAACAAACTGCATATTATTTTTCTATATGAAATTCGAGCATCTAGCATATGTGACATGTTATATTTGGATGCACGGATAAAAAGATATGTGCAAAGAAAAAAATTCATAAAATCAAAAATTGGGGAGCCTGGGAATCAAACCCTGGACCTCCTAGTGGGTGTGCTGCGTGCTGACCAGTCGGGCTAGTGTGTGTGTTCTAATGGAGATATGGTTAGGTGGAATATAACCTGAGTGCTCGAAATGTAATAATTTTTTTTCTAATGGCGCACCAGGGGGAGGTGCGCCATCGCTGTCGGCGTACTTATGGCGCACTAGGGGAGGTGCGCCATTGCTAACCCTCCCCCCACTCCACCTATTCCCCTCTGGCCTCTCTCCCTCTGTCGGTGTACTAAAGTAGGGGTACCTTAGTACCCCGAACTTGGGCACGGGCAGTCGCAGCGACCCGCGGCAGGGCTTGCCGGGCGTCCGCCAAGATCCTCAATGGCTACTTCGATGCCATTCAAGAACAGAGTACTCAAGCTAAAGCCCCGGCAAGAGGAGCTTGCCGGGAAGGCCAACCAAGGCCCCGGCAAGAGGAGCTTGCCGGGAAGGCCAACCAAGGCCCCGGTAAGAGAAGCTGGCCGGGAAGAAGACAAGACCCCGGCAAGAGAATCATGCCGGGAAGGCCACTCAAGGCATTCCAAGTAAACTTGCCGCGACGCCCCGCGCGTCCCGGCAAGGCCCGGCGAGCGGCAAGATTGCTGGTGAGACAAGATAAGGGCCGCGGCAAGGCGCTTGCCGCGGCAAGGCTGCCACCATGCACCCGAGCTCCAGCGCATCCAACGACGTGTCACCCCAGGACTATCCCAGGAGCACGTGGCACGGCGCTGTGCAGCCATACGGTGCGAGGTGGCAAGAGGAGCTGACAAGGAGGCCATCGTGGCGATCGGTGCGCCTCTAGCGGTCGTTTCTTTGCACTGTTGGGGCAACCGGACGAGCATTAAATGCCCCTGTCCCCTGTCGTCAGAGTTAGGTAGGGGACACTGTTGGTAGCAGTTGTACCAACCCGCGTTTTTACCTTTCTACCCCTCTGTCTACGCTGCCAGCCGTTGGTGACCCCTTTAGCCTATAAAAAGGAGGCCCATGCGCACGTAGAAAGGGTTCGGTTCGGTTCGGTTCGGTTCGGAATTCTGGTTCCACAACTTAAGGGTTCGGCTGATTCGACGCCACGCCCGCTCTCTCGAGCAAGAACAGAATACAAACACAAAGCAGCAGCAGGAGTTTTATCTCTCCGGAGAGCTCCGAAGCTGGGTAAAAATCCCCCCCGCGCGCTCTCTCGCCTCGATCTGCTCTGCGTGCACCCTCCGCTCCCTTGCCGGACAAGAAGGGGCCCTCCTGCCCCATAGGTGCTCGTGCTCCCAGCCACCACGACATCTCTCGCGCGCCAGGTAGGGGGCGTCGAGGTCGTGCGTATCTGATCCGGCGTCTGCGCGCGCTACATCAACATCTTCATCGACATGCCACCAAAGAAGAAGACTTCGGAGGTGGCCGCTCCGTCTGCGACTTCCCTACCGCCACCGGAGCAAACGGGCGGTGGGTTGGACGCCGGCGGAGGAGCGGGCGTGGTCGGGGGGACGCGCATCGTCACCCGGTCCACAGACAAGGCCCCGCAAGGTTTAGCTTCTGCTTATCCACCGCACCCCTCCCAGGAGGTGCAGGATCGACAACGCCACGATGCTCCTAGCACCGTACTCGCGTTGGAACAAGGCCGAGCTGGTGGGTCGCGGGACGCTCACGGCCAACATGCACGTCAACACGCTGGCACGAGCGCAGTGCGGTCGCCTGGGCGAGATGTTACTCCTTCTAACACTGTTAGAAGTTTGAGCATGTCTCGCGCCTCGCGTCGCTCGCCACCGCCACCCAAGACTCCAGAGGAAGCGCTGGCCCGAGCCCAGCTGCTTCTAGATTACCCTCCAGTGCCGGACAAGATCGACGACTGGAGGGCCGCCATTTATAGCCTCATTAGCTTCGCCAACGACGACAAGCCCCGGTGACCGAGCACATCGAAGCCCTGGCAAGACGCCCAGGCGCAAGCCGATGCCGACAAGACCGCTGGGGGTGCCACCACTGCGCACTCCCCGCCCCGAAGGCCAAGATCGCCGACTCGCCGGGCCAACCTCGACACCGACTCCACCGCGTCGTCGGACCCGCGAGCTCGCCGCGATCAACGCCAAGTTCTCCAAGAACGACGACACGAAGACGCTCGCACTTGCATCGAGCGTCGAAGAGAAGCGCAACATCAATCTGACCGGCGCGCTGGGCCCACTGTCGACATGCATGCGCCAGGGGAGCCAGGCGACTTGCCGTACGCGGTAGGCTGCCCTGCGTTCACTCGCGAGCTGCGGCAGGTCCAGTGGCCCAGTACCAAGAACTTCAAGCCAGACGTGCCCGAGAAGTACGATGGCAGGATACATCCGTCAGAGTTCCTCAGCATCTACACCATCGCGGTGCAAGCTGCCGGGGGGCGCGACGAGAAGATCCTCGCCAACTACTTCCCGCTAGTGCTCAAGCCCAACGTCAGATCTTGGCTCATGCACTTGCCGGACAACTCCATCTCTTCATGGGCGGACCTGTGCCATCAGTTTGTTGGCGCCTTCACAGGCGGCCACAAACCCCATGGCTAGGAGAGCGATCTTCATCTGCTTGTCCAGAAGGAGGGAGAACCTCTGCGCAAGTACATACAGAGATTCAGTCAGGTGCAGCGCAACATCCCAGACGTCCACCCTGCCACGGTTATCAGCGCGTTCCATCAGAACGTGCGTAACCGTAGGATGAGGGAGGAGATGGCGATGTGCAAAATCAGAGATGTCAGCGAGCTATATGCTCTGGCCGACAAGTGTGCACGGGCTGAAGAGGGGAGGAGGCTCCCCGGAGAGAATACAGGAGCAGAGGGATCTGACAGCGAGGACGCCCCTCCGGCAAAGAGGAAACGGAGGCGGAATAACAGAAAGAGGAAGGTTAAGGATGTGCTAGTTGTTGAGCAATCCAGCAGCGGAGGCGGTTCCGAGAAGGCTAGAGCTAGTAACTCCGGCGAGGCTGTGGTGGCCGCCGACAAGCAGGATGGCTCCGGCAAGCAGTATTGCAAGATACACCGCACCAAGGGCCATGACCTCCAAGCCTGCAAGAAAGTTGAGCAGATGGCAGAGCTACAGAAAGCTGAATACGAGCGCCGCGACAAGGAGAAGGCCCGGGAAGGTGGCGGAGGATCCGGTAGGAAGTATACCGCCCGGGGAGGGCGCCGCGGCAAGGCCAAGCAGCGGCAAGGAGACAGGCCTCCCCACGGCCGCGACAAAGACGAAGGCGAAGATGAGGATGATGAGATGGAGGAAGATGAGACTGATGAGCAGGAGTTCCAGAAGGCAACAGAGTTGTTGTGCGTCGACGGCGGTGCTTCTCTGCACACCTCGCATCACCAACTCAAACAGTGGGTCCGGGAAGTGAACACAGCAGAACCGTCCGTTGAGTCGTGCAAGCCCCTGAAGTGGTCCAGCACGCCCATCATCTTCGACATCGAAGATCACCCTGATCGCATCACTGCGGTCGGATGTTTGCCGATGTTGGTTTCCCCAACAATCCGCGGCCTCAAGGTTACGAAGATGTTGGTTGACGGCGGGGCCGGCCTGAATCTGATCTCCTCCGCAGTGCTCAAGAAGCTCCAGATCCCCGACAGCGAGCTCAAAGAGACTGGTACCTTTCAAGGAATAAACCCGGGAAGGAGCAAGCCGAAGGGGAAGATCACACTGCCAGTGACATTTGGCAGCAAGCTGAATTTCAGGACAGAGAGAGTCACATTCGACGTTCCAGATTTCCCATTGCCCTACAATGGGATACTTGGCTGTCCAGCGCTAGCCAAGTTCATGGCAGCCTCTCACTATGCCTACAATGTGCTCAAGATGCCTGGTCCGATAAGTGTCATTTCTGTCCAAGGCGACAAGAAGGATGCACTCATCTGTACCGACAAGATCTACCGGGAAGCAGCAGCCGCAGCAGAATGCAAACCACTTGCCGCTGAAGCTCCCGGGGGGAATAAGAAGACCAAGTCCGGCAAGAGTAGCTCTGATGCCTACTCCGGCAAGCGCACCTCTTCGGAGTGGTGCGCTACCGTCGAGGACGCACCATCGAGCTCCACCGGCAAGTGCAAGAAGGCAAAGACAGCTTCACTAGAGACCAAGAAAGTGGCCGCCAAGGAGGACGGCACTGGTGGCACCTTCACCATCAGTGCCACGCTTGATCCTAAATAGGAAAGCGCGCTCCTTGCTTTCCTGTGGGCAAATGTCGATGTGTTTGCATGGCAACCGTCTGACATCCCCGGTGTTCCCAAGAAAGTAATTGAGCACCACCTTGCCGTCTGCCCTCACGCGCGGCCCGTCAAGCAGAGAGTTAGGAAGCAAGCAGTGGAGAGACAAGAGTTCATTGCAGAGGAGATCAAGAAGTTAGAAGCAGCAGGCCTGGTCCGAGGAGTGCTCCATCCGACGTGGTTAGCCAATCCAGTAGTCATGCGCAAAGCAAACGGGAAATGGAGGCTTTGTATTGACTTCACTGATGTTAATAAAGCTTGTCCCAAGGATCCATTTCCCTTGCCGCGCATTGATTAGATTGTCGACTCCACAGCGGGATGTGATCTGCTTTCATTCCTTGATGCATATTTAGGATATCATCAGATCTTCATGGCAGAAGAGGATGAAGAGAAAACCGCGTTCATTACTCCATGTGGCACGTACTGCTTTGTACGAATGCCCTTCGGACTAAAGAATGCTGGTTCAACATTTGCAGGAGTAGTCAGTCATGCTTTTAAGCCACAGCTGCACAGGAATGTAGAAGCTTACATGGATGACATAGTGGTCAAGAGCAAGGACAAAGGGACTTTGATCCAAGACTTGGACGAGACTTTTGCAAATCTGCGCAGGATCAACCTCAAGTTGAATCCCAAGAAGTGTGTGTTTGGAGTTCCTTCCGGCAAGCTTCTCAGATTCTTTGTGTCCCAGAGGGGGATTGAAGCTAATCCCGACAAGATCAAGGCCATTGAGCAAATCGAAGCACCAAAGCGCGTCAAGGATGTGCGAAGGCTTGCCGGCTGTGTTGCTGCTCTCAGTAGGTTCATCTCTAAGTCTGCTGAGCGCGCCCTGCCATTTTTCAAAATTTTGAAAAAGGCAGGTCCGATGAAATGGACTCCGGAAGCGGAGGCTGCGCTGCGGGACCTGAAGAGATACCTATCCTCTACTCCAACACTTGTCACACCTAAGCCACAAGAGAAGTTGCTGCTATATCTAGCGGCAACCAATCAAGTGGTTAGTGCTGCGTTAGTAGCGGAGAGGGAGGCAGATGATGAGCCAGCGACCGCAGCAAGCGAGTCCAGCGACAAGCAGGGGGCTTCTCCGACAAGCTCTCGCCCGACAAGCCCTTATCCGGCAAGTTCATGTTCCGGCAAGGATGGGTCTGCGCAGCCACAGGAAGAGAAACAGAAGAAGATGGTGTAGCGCCCAGTTTACTTTGTCAGTTCCCTTCTGCAGGGGGCTAGATCAAGGTACTCTGGTGTGCAGAAGTTGCTTTTCGACCTCCTAATGGCCTCGAGGAAGCTGCGCCATTACTTTCAAGCACATGAGATCACAGTGGTCACTCGCTTTCCGTTGAAGAGGATATTGCAGAATCCAGAGGCAACGGGCAGGATTGTCGAGTGGGCACTGGAATTGTCAAGCTTTGGCCTCAAGTTCGAGAGTACCTCAACTATTAAGAGCCGAGCATTGGCAGAATTCATAGCAGAATGGACGCCGACACCTGATGAAGAAACTCTTGAGAAGAGCATCCCCGTCAAGGAAGCTAGCAAGGAGTGGATCATGTACTTTGACGGTGCCTTCTCGCTGCAAGGCGCCGGTGCGGGCATACTACTTGTCGCACCCACCGGAGAGCACCTCAAGTACGTAGTCCAGATGCACTTTCCCAAGGAGCAAGCAACAAATAATACTGCAGAGTATGAAGGCTTGCTTGCCGGACTCAGGATCGCGGCAGAACTTGGGATCAAGAAGCTTATTGTCAGGGGTGACTCACAGCTTGTCGTCCGCCAAGTTAACAAAGATTATCAGAGTCCGTTGATGGAAGCCTACATCGATGAAGTGAGGAAGCTAGAGGAGCATTTTGACGGCCTGCAAATGGAGCATGTTCCAAGAGCTCAGAATGACATTGCAGATGGACTGTCAAAGTGCGCCGCACTCAAGTTGCCTGTGGAACCAGGGGTTTTTGTGCTTAAGCTGACTCGGCCATCTGTGACACCATCAACTGGACAGAACAAGAAGAGAAAGTTGGTTGCCGGCGACTACTTTCTGGCAGAGCTCCCCGGAGCCGCCGCCAAGAAGGTCCCCAGGATCAACGCAGAGAGTGCTGAGGAGCAGACTGCTCCGACAAGCCCTAGGGCTTGTTTCGTTGAAACAAACGCTCCCGACAAGCTGTGTCCCGACACGCTTGCCGGGGAGCATCACGCTCCGGCAGGATCCCAGATTCTTGCCGTAGAAGCGGATGTTCCCGCAGCAGCATTTGCGCCTTTAGTCCTTGTCGTCGAGCCTCAGGCTCCGGCATGGGCACAGCAGATCGTCCATTTCCTTCATACAGGAGAACTTCCCGAGGAACAAGAAGAAGCGGAGAAAGTAGCCCGGCAATCAAGTATGTACCAGTTTGTCGACGACATTCTGTACATAAGAAGATTCAACAGAGTGAAATTGAAGTGCATTTCCCGGGAAGATGGACAGGAGCTGTTGGCGGAGATACATGGAGGCATATGTGGTCACCACATTGGCGCAAGAGCACTTGCCGGCAAAGCCTTCCGGCAAGGTTTCTTTTGGCCGATAGCCCTCCAGGATGCAACTGCACGAGTAACCAAGTGTGAAGCGTGCCAGTTTCACTCCAAGCAGATTCATCAGCCAGCTCAAGCTCTCCAAGCAATCCCTTTACCCTGGCCATTTTCGGTCTGGGGGCTCGACATTCTCGACCCCTTTCCCCTCGTATATGGATCGCCTCGAGTGCTCCCTTACGGTGAGCTAGAGCAAGAGCAGCCGTGGAAAAGATGATGCGCTGCTCCTCGAGGAAGATCGTCTTCAGGCTGCGGTACGAGCTGCTCGCTACAGGCAAGCTTTGCGCCGCTACCATAGCCGCAAAGCTAACGCCAGAAGCTTCGAGGAGGAGAGGATAGAGGTGTGGGCCGGGTGTCGTTCAAAGGAGCATGGCCTCGCCGGAGCACAGACGACAGAAAAGATAAGTTGCCAAAGTTTGGGCATGATCAAGTTTTAAATTTTTAAGTTATATTCCTTGAATGTCCGTGCCTTGTATGGGAAACCTGTGCACGGAGGAATCGACTCATGGCTAAGTTGCGCCCTTGATTTGTTTCGAGTCCGCTCAACAATACAAGCGCGCTGCAACTAGCCCCGACAAGATTTCTTGCCGGATGCAACACCGCCAGCGGGCTGCTGATGTTCCGCACTCAGCAAGTGTGTTTGCGCCGGCAAGTTTCCCTCAAAGCGTAGGGTGAAAACATACAAGGGATGTAACAGAGTAAAGGATATAACATAGCAAGCGTCGCCCAGGACAAAGTTATATTCCTTGAACGACCGTGCCTTGTGTGTAAAACCTGTGCGCGGAGGAACCGGCTCGTGGCTAAGTTGCGCCCTTGATTTGTTTCGAGTCCGCTCAACAATACAAGCGCGCTGCAACTAACCCCGACAAGGTTTCTTGCCGGATGCAACACCGCCAGCGGGCTGCTAATGTCCCGCGCTCAGCAAGTGTCTTTGCGCCGGCAAGTTTCCCTCAAAGTGTAGGGTGAAAACATGCAAGAGGCGGAATCAAGTAAAGGAAGTAACATAGCAGATAGTGCCCAGAATAGAGTTATATTGCAAAAATAACTTGTTACGGCACTGGCTAAGTTATTCTTATAACCAAAATAACAGCGACGAAGAAGAAGAAGGGCGCGCCGGCATCTGGACCCCGGCAGGCCAGTATTGCCGGGGGCCGCGAATATCAAGATTCATCCACGGCAAGCCAGAGTCGCCAGGGGGCTGCGATGTCAGATAAGTTTTTCATCCCTCATCATGCATCCTCTTGTGGACTGGGGAACGCGAAGCCGCGTCCTTGAATGATCGTACCTTTTATGAAAAACCTGTGCGCGGAGGAACCTCCTCGTAGCTAGTTGCGCCCTTACTTCGTTTCGAGTTAGCTCAACAACTTAAGTGAGCCGCTAAGCGCCCTTACTTTGCTTCGAGTCCGCTCAGCAACTTAAGTGAGCCGCTAAGCGCCCTTACGTTGTTTTCGAGCCCGCTCAACAACTTAAGTGCGCTGCAACTAGTTGCGGCAAGGTCTCTTGCCGGAACCGGTACCGCCAGCAGGCTGCTGATGTTCCGCACTCAGCGCTCGCGGCAAGCGTGCTCCGGCACCGCCAGCAAGCTGCTGATGTTCCGCACTCAGCACTCGCGGCAAGCATGCCCGTGCTGGCAAGTTCCCTCAAAGCGTAGGGTAAAAACATACAAGGCATAGAATCAAGTAGAGGATATGACATAGCAAGCTTCCCCTTTCCATTAAAAAACATCCCACTCGGGTACAGTCCATAGAGGATGAAAAACATGAAAGAGAGGATTACAAGTTCTAAATATAGCTAAGGCCCGAAGGCTTACAAACTAAAAAGATAAGATGCCCGTAATCCTTTTCCTGTCCCTCTTTTCAGGAGGTAGGTCAAGGAGGCGAGAAGGGCAAAAGGGGCGCCTAGGCGAACTACGGGTGCCAGAAGACACCAAGAGAACATCCAAGGGGCCGTCCGAAGGCTGGATGGTGATGGCGGCGCCGGAAGCAGAGCTCGAAGACGGGGCGGCAGGGCATCAGCACGCTGTCGAGGGCACCACGCCCTCGTACTCCAACTTGACGGCCTTGCCGCCAGCCCTCTTCCTCTTCCGCAGCCTCCCTATGCTAGCCGCCCAAGGAGACGACCCCGGGGAGTTCAAGGTGCCGATGACACGGATGATGGGGTCGCCAGTGACGCGCGGAGCGGCGCCCGACACCTAGTCGGACTCGCCACCCCGCCGCCCGCTACCCTTGTCGTCGCTGTCGCTCTCCTCCTCGTCACTCTCGCTAGAGGGGGAGTCTTCGCTATCGGAGGAGCTGTCCACGCAGCACCTCGCCCGGATGCCGGAGTCCCCAAAGACCTTGACGGAGAGGAGGTCGCCCTCCATTAACTTAAAATGGAGGGTAAACCCCGCCGTCAAGCTGTGAATGCGGGCGAACGTCTTCCACCCACGATCAAGATACATCACATTAGGGGCTGGAGATACAACGTGGACTCGTGTGCCGCTGATCCCACAGCCCCTCATGTGCAATCTCAATGTCTCGGGCGGTTCCGGCTCCATCGCGCTCGCAAACGCGGCTGGGAGCCGGAGACGACGACGAGGCGCCCGGCGCAGCCTAACGAAGAACTCGCAAGGGTCGTCCCCCGTATGGACTGCCGCGAGGGGGGAACCGCCAGTGGAGGCGGAGACGCTGCGTCACCCCGACCGCCTCTTCCCCGAGTGCCTCGACCTCGTCCTCGGCCTCGTGCACGACCGCGCCCCCTCCCTCTTCCCCTTGTGGCTGGCTCCGCCACCGCGGGTGTGGAATAGGGAGGGATGCGCTGCCTGGCGGCGACCCTCGCCGCCACCGATGAAGGACCAGGGTTCCCTTTCTCCATGGCGGATGGGAGAAAGGGGAACGGAAGCTGAAGAAAGGAGAAGATGAGAAAGTGTGGGTTTCTGCGCTCCCCTCTCGCCCTTCTTAAAGGAGCGAGGTGGGGGCTCGGCCGCCCCACTCGGCGAATCAGAGCATGGGAAGAGCAGGGAGTCGGGGCCGACCCGCTGCCTCCGCCCGTGACGGCTCAGTTTTCCACCTCCACCGTCCGCGACCCCGAGTGCATGGGAGCCGCGTGGCAGGGATGCAGAGCCAAGGCGACAGATGAGGTGACCTCGCCCCTCCCCGCGGTCACAGGTGGGGAGGGTGGGTGGACGCCTCAAAAATCGCGCACGCCACCCACGTCTCCCACGACGCCGCGATGGACGCGTGCCGTTACAAGGGAGCGCGGTGGATGTGGAGTCAGATTCAGTGGGGGCCAAGGCCGCGCGTGCCCGTGCCCTGTTTTGGGCCTGGCCCAACAGCGCTCGGCACCGTGTATGGCCCAGGCCCGGGGGCTCCTGTCGGTGTACTAAAGTAGGGGTACCTTAGTACCCCGAACTTGGGCACGGGCAGTCGCAGCGACCCGCGGTAGGGCTTGCCGGGCGTCCGCCAAGATCCTCAACGGCTACTTCGATGCCATTCAAGAACAGAGTACTCAAGCTAAAGCCCCGGCAAGAGGAGCTTGCCGGGAAGGCCAACCAAGGCCCCGGCAAGAGGAGCTTGCCGGGAAGGCCAACCAAGGCCCCGGTAAGAGAAGCTGGCTGGGAAGAAGACAAGACCCCGGCAAGAGAATCATGCCGGGAAGGCCACTCAAGGCATTCCAAGTAAACTTGCCGCGACGCCCCGCGCGTCCCGGCAAGGCCCGGCGAGCGGCAAGCTTGCTGGTGCGACAAGATAAGGGCCGCAGCAAGGCACTTGGCGCGGCAAGGCTGCCACCATGCACCCGAGCTCCAGCGCATCCAACGACGTGTCACCCCAGGACTATCCCAGGAGCACGTGGCAAGGCGCTGTGCAGCCATGCGGTGCGAGGTGGCAAGAGGAGCTGACAAGGAGGCCATCGTGGCGATCGGTGGCGCCTCTAGCGGTTGTTTCCTTGCACTGTTGGGGCGACCGGACGGGCATTAAATGCCCCTGTCCCCTGCCGTCAGAGTTAGGTAGGGGACAGTGTTGGTAGCAGTTGTACCAACCCGCGTTTTTACCTTTCTACCCCTCTGTCTATGCTGCCAGCTGTCGGTGACCCCTTTAGCCTATAAAAAGGAGGCCCATGCGCACGTAGAAAGGGTTCGGTTCGGTTCGGTTCGGAATTCTGGTTCCACAACTTAAGGGTTCAGCTGATTCGACGCCACGCCCGCTCTCTCGAGCAAGAACAGAATACAAACACAAAGTAGCAGTAGGAGTTTTATCTCTCCAGAGAGCTCCGAAGCTGGGTAAAAATCCCCCCCGCGCGCTCTCTCGCCTCGATCTTCTCTGCGTGCGCCCTCCGCTCCCTTGCCGGACAACAAGGGGCCCTCCTGCCCCATAGGTGCTCGTGCTCCCAGCCGACACCCTCCCTCACCAGATCCCCCACTCGACCTAACTCCACCCCAAACGTATGTCGCCGCCCCGCCTTGCTCTGCCCCCTCCGTCCGCCATGCCTGCACGCCGTCGGCGACACCACCGCTTCTCCTTCCCTGCCTTCTTCTCCCCTCTCCTTCCCTGCGACTGCGACTGCGACCAGCTGCGAAGAAGCCGCCCGTCCAGGCCCAGATCGAGCCCACCCCCGCCGCCCCCGCGCCCCCGCGCCCCCCACCACCGCAGGCCCCCATCATCGTTGCGGCGCCGTCGCCGTTCTCTTCACCGACCTCGCCGTACGCGCGCGACTGTGCCTCCTGGTTGTGGTCTTGGTATGCGCCCCCCTCCACTTCCGACGACCCCGAGCTCCCCTGCTTCCTCTCCGCGCCGTCCAAGGTGAGCTCCCCTACCCCTTCTCCCTCTCTCTCCATTACGTTCTGGACACACCATTGAGGAAGCCCCACTCGGGCAGCGAGCTCCGGCTGCCATGGCTTGCATGGAAGCAAGCTCCAAGCCGGCCCTTTTTCCCTGTATTTTTTCTCATCAACTCTTAACCGAGGTAGTATCTTTGTTACTAGAGTACATGCATGCAATGGGCTGAAGATAATAGTTTTTTTCTTAGATACTAATTTGTTGATGAAACATATCATGTGTATACAAATGATATAGTACCTATCTTTGTTATTAGGATTGTGATGCAACACTATAGTACATGCATACAATGGTATTAAGATATCCAGTTGTTAATGATGAGCTAAATTTGAATTAAGTTTTACCTGATTTGTGTTCATCTGGGCAGCAAAATTGTAAAAGGTAACTTAGAATTTTCCAGCAAAGTCTTGGTCTGGCATTGCTAGTGTTTTTTTATGTTCAGAGTTTAAGCATGTGTAGTGTAGTGTAGTGAGCTTGTTCTAGTGTAGTGAGGTCTGAACCATTGCGCGATGTAGTGTAGTGTAGTGAGCTCTGAACCATGTTCAGTGTTGAGTACTTCAAGTTTACTGAACCAATTCATTTTTGTGGACTTAGTGTTGGAGTAAATTCAGTAAATGAGCCTCATCATTCATGAGACTCAAGTTTTGGAGTACTAACACTAACCTGCAAGTATTCATTTTACTGTTAGTGTAGCAACACATTGGCTGAACCTGCAAGTATTCATTTTACTCAAGTGTCATTTAGAGGCATGTCATTTCAAATATTCATGCTATTTCAGAGTTCAGACTAATTGAACGCTGCAGAAGGGTGCCATGCAAGATTGTTCACTTAAACTTCACTGTAGCAACTTAAATTTTGTACATCTACTGTTTACTCCACTGTACAAACTTGAATTTGTGTGACATGATCTTCCGTTGGTTGATACTCCACTGGATATTGACTGAATAGACTAAACTATAGGATAGTGGTGCTGGTCCATCTAGAACACTACTCCCATTTTTGCTCTGCTCCCATTGTTGCTCATAATTATTCATATAAGGACTACTCCTAGTAACAAAATAGATCATTTACTAAAAATAGCTCTACATTTCTTCTTTCTAATGGTTGTTCCTTTAGCAATAGCTCTACATTTATTCGGAGCAGTTCTCATCAACATGATAAGACAAGCCAGATGCTCTATTTTTAATTAACAGTAATCCATGATCAGCAACAGTTTCTTTCACTAATTTTTAGTTAACAGCAATCCATGATTTTTTTCACAATGATCAGTAGCAGTTTTTGTATTCAAATGAATGTACCCCATGCATTTTAAGTTAACAATTGAATTTACTCCTTTATTGGCATTGTCATGATTCAGTTAGCACTAAATCAACTTCATTAATTTTTAGGTATAGTACTCTGACGGAGTACCTTCTTCAGAGTGCAGAGGAGCAAAATTGTTCTAATCAGCAGCAGCACAACACAGTCACCTGGATCAGCGGAAGAGGAGCATCAGCAACACGGGAAGAGGAGTAGCAACATCTAGTTCTTCAGGTATAATGGAAAACAAGCAAGCTTATATCTAAAAAATGAGTTAGCTAGGCTCAGAATTTTGAGTTGGCTTTACATGAGTTCTAGATATAGTTTCAAGGTTTCTTTAGAGAATTTATTTGTGTCGTTCGGATGTACGGTTTGAGAGCGGCTATCAGTTTAGTTTGGTTTCCCGAAATATACGTTCCTGGGGACAGTATTTTGATATGGGAGATTAGGCCCTGTTAGAGGTGGTATTAAAATAAAGTTACAACATGAAAATTTTAGAGCCTGTTCTGTAGATACTTAAAACACATATCACTTGTTAGGTTTCGTTCGGTATATTAAATCCTATGAAATTATCAAAGTGGGTTGTACTATGTTGAACAAAATTTTATGTTTGGACTTGGGTGAATGTAACCAGACTTATACTCTCAGATTTTCTCATAGTTGATGGTGTGAGGACTTATAATGTGATAAAGTATATATGTTGTTGCAACACCAATATAATGTGATAAAGTATATACATTGTCATCTAAGTTGAGCTGATTTTGATTTCCGTATGTTATTGGGGGACAACAGATATTGCTATATGTTCATTCTTGAGGGTACATACTTGCTAAACTATTGATGATTTTTTGTTGGGTGACCTATTAGATCTGTAATGGAAGCTCACATAAGTTGAGCTGATTTTTGTCCATATGAAAGCAGAGGACCATATGGTCTGTGGCCTTTTTATCTATATTAAAGTAGAGGCACATTGTGGTGCTAGTTTGCTGGGTTTTGTCTCCGACCATTGTGTCGTGCTGAATTTGCAGGTACCCCCAGAGGCCCTTGAGTTTGCCCGAATGTTGATTAACTTCCGTTTCGGCAATTTCGGGTACTCCATATGTCCTATTTTCAGCAAAGGTCATGCTGAAATTTTCCGTGAATTTTAGCATGACTTTGCTAAAAATAGGACATATGGGGTACTTGTGACTAATGCATGGGTCGGGGCATCTTAGTACTTAGTTAAGTAGGATCAACTGCCCCGCCATTCTTGCTGCATTAAACCATAGGTGGCAATAGAGCCAAGTGATTAGGCCCAACTTAGAATTCTCCTTATCATCGATAAACCCTAGATGATAAACCCAACATAGGTGGCAATAGAGCCATGTGATTAGTGACAAGTGATTAGGCCCAACCTAGGATGCCTCGGCATCGATAAACCCTAAATGATGAAAACTAACTTAGCATTTAGGGTGCCTCGGCGTCGACAAACCCTAAATGATGAAAACTTGGCTTCTATAGGGTGCCTCGGTGTCGATGAGAACCTAAATGATGTACACTTAGGCTTTTAGGGTGCCTCGGCATCGACAAACCCTAAATGATAAAAGTTTAGCTTTTAGGATGTCTCGGTGTCGACAAACCCTAAATGATGAGACCATGATCTTGTTCCTTGACAATAACCAACTTTTTGACCAAACTTTTTTCCTATTTAGAGCGAAACATGGCCAACAACGATGAGGCCTGCGGTTCGGGCGGCAAGCAATTCTGGGAGCTGTCCCAGGAGTTGGAGGAAGAACCTCACCGCTATGAGGACGCCGCGGAAGACACCGATCCTGACTACACAACCCCTAGTGGCGTCAGGGATGACACCACTGATGGTGCCGCCGAGGATGCCACCACTGATGATGGCGGCGCACGCACAAATGGCAGCCAACCAAAGAGGCAACGGAAGGACCGACGCCCGAACGTGCTCGGCACCGTGAAGGAGGAATTTACTGAAGTGAACTCCGACGGGCATCCGATGGCACCCAAAGAAGTAGTCAAGGGGTACTCCGTTCAGCTCGGGTGCATTCTCTAGAGCACCGTCTCAATCAACACTGAGAACCTAAGGCATAAGAACATAGGGAATTTGCACAGCCTCCTCTTCACGAAGCTGCACGAATGATACAAGTTCCCCGCTGAATTTGCAAACACACGCCTCTCAGGGAACAAAGTGAACAGTGCCGCCCTCACGAGAATGAGCACGGCCCTGTCTACTTGGAGAAGCACGGTGAAGGCAATGATTGAAAAAGGTGATAGTTATGAGAAGATCAAGGTGAAATATCCTTTGATGAGTGAAGATGACTACAAGGAGTTCAAGATCAAGTGCGAGAGCAGCGCAACCTCCGAATCAAGTCAGTGGGGCAAAGAAATGCGGCAGCTAAACATAGGGGTCCACCAACTCGGTCCCGGTGGTTATGGAGTGGCAGAGGCTATATAGGACAAGGAGGACGAGGAGCGTGCCGAGCAAGGCCTACCGGCCCGCTTCGAGAAATACCATGACAAGCAGACTAGGAACTTTCTCAGGGCCCGGTACAAGGAGGACCAGGTAACAAAGGAGCTTACCACGGATCCGAAGACCAGGGCGCTCGAGCTTGTTATGGTAAGGAATACACCCCCGCGTAATTAGCTCCATATGGTTGCATTCTAATTAATCCCCAATATTTCTAAATGGTTCACGTTCCTTCCGCGGGACACTGAAAGCAGTAGCGCGGGGTTGTCTCAGAGCTCCCCTTTCGACACCCCTTTAAATAGGGCGCTGAACGTAATGAAAAACAAGAATAAGCTCAGTAAGCCGACGTCAGCTGGTCGTATGGCCGACAAAGGCTTGTCCACAAAATGGTCGTCATACTATACCGCTGGTGGGCGAAAGGAGAAAAAGGCCAGCTCGGAAAGCCAGTCGCGCGAGGTTGAAGCACTCAAGGCACAAGTGGCATGGATTCCGGAGATTATCCAAGAGCAAGTGCAAGTACAGCTGGGAACGACACTCACCGCTATAGTGCCTACGTTGATTCAGGGGCTGACGACGTGGATTGCGGGCGGCCAACAGGGGCCTCCCCCGGTTCCCAGCTTCACGGCCAGCAACTCGAACAACGCGCAGGCGACACCATTGGTGTCTCCGGCGGTGCCATTGGTGTCTCCGGCAGAGGCGATATTCGTGTCTCCGGCGCCGGCACGGGCATTCGAGCTTAACGCACCTGAGTGTACGCCAGTCGGCACCTTGCCAGCAAGCGGCCCCTCCGTTAGTTGCACGCCCGCCGTTAGCGGTGCCTCGACATTAGTCGAGCTCGACGGCATCACGGTAACTAAGGCTCTCGTCCGATGACTTCATCTCCTTGCCTTTGACTGGGTATCCCTGATGCCCTACATGTTTTGGTAGGGCTCCGCCGACGTTCCTTGCACTATCCTGCACTTCATGGGCGGCGAGTTGGTCGATGTCGCCAAGGGCAGAATCGTTCAACCGGGCAACCCCGTGTTCCACGGTAATCTGATGTCACCCACCTTGTATAGGGTTGAACTGGTTTGGGTGCTGCCCGGCTGCAACGAGCTGTTACCTCCGATTTGACCCGCTGGGGCCGACGAAGAAGATGAGATGACCCTCAGCGCCTGCGTAAGCTAGCCCCTGCTTTGGCCGAAGAGCCAGATTCGTTTGGGGGCGGGGGACACCACCCCATAGACAAGACCGCCAGTCGTGCCGGCGCCAAGCCATGGCAAGAACGCCACAATGCTACCGGACATGCCGGACATCCCTATGGCACAGGATCGGGACATGCATATGGCACAGGATCCGGACGATGACGACAACGACGATGGTACATTTACGAACGTCGATAAGTACTTTGCTGAACATGGGTACGCTGACGAGTTCTGCGGGCCTCCTTCTCAAGAACCCAACCAAGACGACCGCGATCTAGCTGGTAGGGCGGAGAAATCCAATTGCAATAGGCGTCGTCTGGTGTTCAGTTCTCAGGGGACGCCTCCAGCTCCCGCCTTCACCGTGCCTCAGATAGCTGAGGTGCGAAATATTATCAGCCCCAACACGCTCAAGAAGGCGGTCTGTGAGCAGAACTAGGTCCCATTATAGCAGATCAAGAAGAAGGGACGGAAACGGAAAACTAACAAGGGCGCCGGTGCGAGCCAGCCGGCACCGAGTATGATCTGTGCTCAGGACGGGCCACCTTCACCTAAGGATATCTTGAGGAGGGTGCATGTGGCGGGTAGGGCAATGCTACCGACAAATATGCTCAATGCTGCAACCGGTGCTATGCGGAGTCTGCATGACAGTGTTCTTTCTTTGGAGAAGCGGCGTCTCTCCTAGAATGATGTGGCATACCCGGTTTTTGTGGCCAAGGTGCCAGAGTGCAAGGGCTTTGTGGATGGCGCCATCGGGGGTACGATCGTCCTGTGGTTTGATGACATCTTTGCTATGTTTAACCTTCATCCGCTGCACTACACCTTCTTTCGGCTGTTTTCACTGAGTATGGAGATGCGGATCATTCGAGACAAGACCCCGAACATCGGGATAGTCGACCCCTTCTACATGCGTGCCAAGATCTTGGGCAGCGCTGGGCACCGGCAAGTCGCGAGTTCACACCTCGAAGGTTTCATTCTGGCAAACCCAGATAAGGATAACTTCCTCATGCCTTACTTTCCCGAGTAAGTCATCCCCTCACCGCCCCGTAACATACGATTTCTTAGATTTCGATGGTTCTTTTTTTTCTAACATTCCGTGTTCTGTGTAGTGACACACATTGCACACTCATCCTCTTAAGCCCGAGATATTCCATGGCCATGTATTTCGACCCGGACCGTGACTCCAAGATAGACTACACAAATATCAAGAAAGTTCTTGATGATGCTCTCCCCGGCTACGCCAAATCTGGAGGCACCTTTAAGAGGCCAGTTCGTAGGTACGGCAGGCACGTGTTCACCCACAATACGATGTTCCCCTGCGTCAAGCAGCCGCCTGGCGGTCAGAAGGATGCCTACTACGCCCTCCATCACACGCGGACGATCGTAAGGGACCATAATCACCTTTTGCTACCAAATAATGTCAAAGATTGGGCCGCAAGCTTGGCGGCAATCCAGCAAGCGGACCTCCGACAAGAATTCTTTCGCATCCAGTAGGAGTTTGCAGAAATCATCCATCAAGATGTCGTTCGTAACTCGGGGCAGTTGTACCTCAGATATCAAACGTCCCACCGTGAGATAGACACAACGCTACAAATGCAGGCTGAGAACGCCCGTGACTTCATGACCATCACGAAAGACGGCGGCTTCATCCATGCTCTGATCCCATGAGTCGAGTCGAAAGTAGTAATGCTATTTGTAGTTCTGAAACATCGATCAGCTCATGTTGTAATTAAACTTTAATGAACTTTTATGTCTCTTTGGTTTGGACTGTCGTTCAACTTAGATGTAATCGATGCTATTTATTAGTAGGACCATGAATCGTGATATTAATGTCTTGCTTTTCTCTTCCGATCCTTTTGTTGCATACTTATATATTGCTTATGTATTGTCTGTTGTTTGGCTTGTGCATAGAGATGCCGTCGTATGTCGTGTACAAGGGTAAGATTCCCGGAGTTTACGATGACTGGGAGGAGTGTCGGAGACAGGTTCACCATTTCGGCGGTAACAGTTACAAAGGGTACACCACTAGGGCGGAGGCGGAATCCAGATACGCCCGCTATCTAGCGGGAGAGAGGAGGGAGCGTTGGAGGAACCGGATGAAGAATAGTTTCATCGCGATGATGCTCATCGTGATGACCGCAACTCTCTTCTATGTGATGGTAGTTTAGATGATCGATACCGACTTGTAATGTGAAGACAAACTCGCTACTCGCGGTCTCCAAGACTTGTAATGTTCTATGTTTGTTCGATCTTTTGAATTCGGAGACTAATATGATGAATTGTATTCGGAGACTAATCTTCTATTGTATTCGATGAATCTGATGTTGCTGTGTGGTGCTGTCTATATTATGTCCAATAATAGAGTTTGTAACCTGTGCAAAAATCAGAAAAGTAAAAAAAATATTCATACTAATGGCGCATCACCACAAAGTGTGCCATTAGTATGCCTAAGGATACTAATGGCGCATCACCCTACAGTGTGCCATTAGTATGCCAAAGGATACTAATGGCGCATGATACCATAGTACGCCATTAGTATGCCAAAGCACCTGGGTAAATATGGCCCCTTGGGAGGCATACTAATGGCGCACCGTGGGCTATACTAATGGCGCACCTGTGGTGCGCCATTATTATACAAGATACTAATGGTGCACCACAGGTGCGCCATTAGTAAAATATACTAGTGGCGTGGTACTAGTGGCGCACCAGTAGTGCACCATTAGTAGGAAAAATTGGTGCGCCACTAGTAGCCCTTTTCCTAGTAGTGTTGGGCTCATTGCGAGCATTCGGTTACTTACAGCCCGTTACTGGCCTTTTCTGCTTGTGGGACAAATTCAGCCCGTGGTTACAGTCGGCCCATTTGTGGCCCGTTAATACGTTGGGTCATTTTCATAGCGTCATCACATAAGGCCTATTAATTGCCCGTTATGGTCAGGCCATAAAACGCACAGTGTCCACTCTAGCCCGTTTGCGGCCCATTTCGCGGAACGTTATTGTTCCATGAATAGTACGGCTGATGTTTGGCAAAACGATGATACGGCCCATACAAGGCCCATAGATTAGACGACCCGTAGAAGGCCCATTGATCATCTGGCCCATAGAAGGCCCATTGATCATCCAGCCCGTAGAAGGCCCATGGATCGTATAACCCGTGGGGGGCCATGGTCACTACAAAAGGTAGATGGACCATGGTTACAATAGACCGTGTGTTTCCATGGTTATTGCGGACTAGTTATAAAAATAGGCCACCAGAAAAATGCGGAAAAAGAACTGCAGTGACTACAAGAAAACAACTAAACAAGACAATAAGGAAATAAATAAGAAAGCAACTAACACTAGGCTATTACAGCTATTACACATATTACATCTAGTGGGCATCAAAGTTTGCCACCAACGCGAATATAGGGAACAAAGCCGCATATTACATACACTGGCCGTCTAAATTGCCCAGCAGTGCAAATAAACGCGACAGCAAAACAAGTCCATAACTGAAACAACTTCCGAAGAGCTCAAGAAACGTTATCATGGGTATCCACCATGCTGGCAATAAGCTTAGCAAGCTTATTATCTTTCTCCTATTTGGCGCTAAAATCCTCCAACGCTTGATGTTGCACCAGAAAGTATGCATATGAATGCTCCAGGAACTTTCGCAGTCCTTCGTCTTCTTGTTGCGGCACCGCTGATCGATGTCTTTCAGCTTGTAGTTGAGACTCAAGAAACCGAATCGATCAGACAGTGAGTTCGAATAGCTTGTGCCAGCGGTAGTGGCTAGTAACTCGAACACTAAACCAAGACAGGACTTTGGGGTTGTCTCACTGTCTTCAAGATAGTTTTCCTTAGTTGTTTTATCAGCTTTGTTGGAGACCAACAAGGATGTCTCACTATCCTGAACCTTATCTGCATTACTTCCTTTACAATTGCTTAATAAGGTAGTCTTCCCCCATATTCTGTCAACATTCTAAAAGAAGAAACAAGTAGACACATAACAGGTTTAGCATGTACGAGTATATGAAACTCATTTTGGTGAACCAGTTCATTAGTAAGGTGGACATGATTAAACTACCAAGTCTTGTATTTCCAAGTAGTACATAATAAAAGCATCGAACACACATATATCTATTTCCTATGGTCACTGCATTGTCTTGCCAAATCAAAATAGAGATATGGTTCAAACCATATCAGTTCAAGACAAAGCAGCACTGAAAGAATACAAAGCGTGGGAAACTACACGGCACAACTAGGTTTCATATGGGTACCACGGGTCTACATGTACAACAACACTATTGGCTCTATTGTGATGCGAGTAATGTGCATGATATGAGAAGTCAACTGTATAGATAATGGAAATTGAAATCAACAGAGCTATTTATAAGAGCAAACCTGTTAAAGAAACATGTGTAAACATACCTGTTGCGCCTTTGGAGTTTCGATTGGATCCTTCAATTTAAAAGTAAGTTTGTATGAGTAAACACAGTGATACAAGAGCAAAGCAGTATGCAGGATAGCAATGGATTCTTAAATGAGAACAGTTGTTCTTCAGGTTTAAGCACTTGTTCTACATGAACAGAGTACAGTAAGATGCATGCATATAGTACTTAAAAATAAAAAATGAGCTCATAGACCATACCACATTCTTGGTTCGGGACCAGTACAGAACAAGGCATTCCCAGTAATCTTCCAGTAAATGTGTCTCGGGAGAACGTAAGGGAATTTGATGAGTTTTTTGCCACTGAAGTACGTTTCTTCATGTAATTCTGATACTGCCAGCAAGCATTCTTGAAGATAGTAGAGGTATTAGCACAGGTTACCTCATCCTGTGTTTCCAAATCGGTCCTTCTCTACAGAGAAAAATGGGAAAATTTGCTCTATTATAACCATCACGGAGGTAGAATGTATGGGACAAAGAAAAGTAATTGCCATGAATAACATTACTTACACATAACTCCTAGACAAACACCTACAACTGGCATTTTCCTTCATCTTCAGTATAATATTTCCATGATGGGAAGATACACACATAGGATTTAACAACATAAAATGCGATAGATGCTAAACTACGAATGGCTGGTTGTGCTTCCTCCAACGGAATAGGTGTACTAACTGGTGGAGTTGGGGTTCGTCGTGGTAGTACTAGCGCTTTGGACACTGGAGCTGCCTTACTAACTCCTCTTGTTTGGGAGATCTATGGTGGAGATGGTGTTGTGTCAACAGGAATTGGGTTACTATCTGCTGGGGTTGTGGTTAGATTGGGTGAAGCTGGTTCTCTGTCCATCGCAGTAGGGGTACAATCTGCGAGAGTCTGGGTTATGTGTGGTAGGGATGCTTCTCATGCATGTACAACCGGGGTGCTATCTTCACCAAGAGGTAGCACTGTTTTATTTGAAGACCGTATTTTTACTCCGCTAGATACCGCCATAACCCGCTCCAATTCAAATGGCTGATAAACAGGAAACATAGTTGAATGTACAAACATTGTATGAGAGACATATGCAATAGATAGTGTGGAAAAAAGAGGGAATAAAATAGTTGACATGTATATTGTTTAACTAAAAAGGATAGCATGACATAATTTTGCATATATGATGTCTATCTAAACTGGATAGCATAGCATGACATAGTTCAAAGATATGATGACTAACTAAACAGGATGGCATGAGATAATTATATGATGTATTTAGTATGCAGGTTCGCATGACATAATTCACATACATCTTATCTATGTAATCAGGATCGCATGATTTAATTCAAATATGTGATTTATATGCTAAGCAGAGGGCATTCACATATATGATGTCTGAACTAAGAACATGGTCTTGAATATTGTGGATATGATGTCTAAACTATGCAATGCAAGACACCATTTGCATGATATGAGCAGTACAACCGTTCCAAGTTAGAGCATACACCTCGGTGCCGGAATAGGACGGGTCATCTGTCTCTGAATCCATCTCTGAGGAGCTATCCGGAACCAGCAAGAGATATGCTACGACAGGTAGCACTGTCTGCTTTGAAGACCTTCTTTTCACTCCAGATTTTTTCATCACCCACTCAAATGGATGATTCACGGGAAGAGTAGTTTAATATACAAACATTGTCGAAAAATGGAAATGTAATGAAGAAAAGGATGGGCAAGATATCATCCAAAGATATGTTGCCTGGTTAAACAGGATGGCATTGCATATTTCACGTATATTATGGCTGGCTAAAAGAGATGAGACTGCATAATTTCCATATATGATACAGGATTTGAACATGTGGCATTATAGAACATGTGTAAACTAAGCAGATGACATATATGTTGTCGAAAGTAGGCACTGCAAGGCAACATTTGCATGATATGACTAACATCATCATGCCAAGTTAGAGCAAACACCTAGGGGGTAAATAGGAGTGGTCAGCTGTGTCTGAATCTGCTTCAGAACAGATATCTTCCTCTGGATTATAATCTGGGGAGGGGGGAGGGTTTGCCACTGAACCCACCATGGAGCGATGTTTGCTTGACATTGTATTGCCGCGCAAAACTCTTCTCTTTTTATCTACATGTTCAGCATGACTGTGTAAAATATTTGACATGCATATGAAAAAAAATATAGTGAGATTATATAAGGAGAGCATTTAGAAATCTAGAGTGATGGTAAAAACCAGTGGATGGATCCAAAAATAATAATAGTAGGCTGATGATAGCTTTGATTCAATAAAAAGACAGATGATGATTGCTTTATTATTTCTTTCCCACCAAAGATGAAGAACATAGGCATATGTACTATTCATTGTTGCCTCGATATGTGCCAGATAATAGACAGAGATACTATTCATTGCTGCCTCGATATGTGCCCCACAACTAATTTTAAAACTCAAGTTTGAACATTAATTTGGACCTAACTTGGAGTCTAAGAGGTGAACAGGACGATAAAGTAGCAGGTAATATTAAGCAATGCATAATATAAGCAGAAACAAAAGAGTGTGACCTCTCTTGTGGACCCGTGTACTCCTGAGGTTCATGTGCTGAGTTGATGATGGTGATGCCATTGCGGTGGGTGCTGGCAGTAGGGAAGGAGATCTGACGTGGCGAGAGATGGTCAGGAGTCGTGATGTCTGGTTTGGTGGATGCTTCTATCGATGGAGCAGTTCAAGTGATGTGAACGACATCGCGACAGGAGCAGGACAAACCACGCAAAGTTTTCTTCGACACCTACGTGTAACTGCAATAATTTTGTAAGGGGTCCATTGGCTTGCAGGATTCTAAAAACGCAGGGATAGGAAAAACAACGGAATATGATAGGAATGCACGTGGGAAATAGAGCATTTGTAAACACAGGATTTCTATCAGCTTGGGTGTTTGGTTCACAGGAATTGGAAGAGCAGAGGAATGCAAAGAAACATGGCCAAATTAAAGTGAAACCATATGAAAGCATGTACAGTTAGAATGCTATTCTGCCACTAATGCACTTGGTCTTGTTTTGATGCATATGATTTTGAAAATTAAGTTCAGGTGGATGTTTTGCTCCATTCCTTTCAACAAAATGCATGAATAATTGAATAGTAGAGTGCCATAGGAAAATTTCCTATTTTTATGTTTTTCCTTTAGTTTTTCCGTTGAACCAAAATATCCCTAATTGATGGACATGAATGTATAGTAATACGTGATGCAACAAGTGCACAACCTCTTTGTCATAGACATGTCTACCTTGGCATCATTGGGTTGGTCGCCGAAGAAGTTGAGGTAGAGGTGGATGCCGGAGATGTGGAGGAAGATCTAAGGAATCAGTAGAAGGTGTCCAGGGCACTGCTCTGTTGTGATGGATGGTTCCGTCATTGGAGCAGCTGCGGCAAGCCGTAAGACATCAAGGCTGAAGCAGTACAAGACAAACATCGTTAATCTCAAGTGGGTTTCTAATAGCATCTCCAATAGATGATGTAAAATACATTACCAAAAAATGATAGATGTAAAATTTACATCACCAAAAAACACCTGACTACACCAAATGAGGTAAAAACTATTGACTCTGGACTTAGCTGTCGAAACTGAAATTTACTGTGGAATCTGAATGTTATTGTCGAAACTGAACGTGTTGGTAGTAGAGAGGCACTTAACATGTAGTTTAGGCCGCTCGGGCATTATTAGTAGTAAAATAGTGATCTAAATCAGCAGGCGATCGACGGGGAACACAGTAGAAAATAGTAGTCGGAGCAGCAGCACCTGGAGGAGCAGCGCCAACTAGAGCTAGAGCAGCAACTCGTGTAGCTGCAGCAGCCCGTGTACCAGCATTAACAGCGCGAGCGAGAGCGAGAGCAGAGCAGCAGCGTGAGCGAGGAGAGAGCAGAGCAGCAGCGCGAGAGAGCGAGGGCCGGAGCAGTAGAGCGAGCGAGTGAGTGAGGGTCGGAGCAGCAGCAGCAGCATGAGCGAGCGAGCGAGCGCCGGAGCAGCAGCAGCAGCGGGAGAGAGCGAGCGAGAGGCGGAGCAGCAGCAGCAGCGTGAACGAGAGCTGGAGCAACTACAGCAGATCCGGCTAGTATGGCCGCCACCGCCGAAGGGGCCTTGCGCTGGGGGAGAGCCGCCGTGGAGATGTCGCCCGTGGCGCCGGCTTCGAGGTAGCCGCGCCATGGGTGTGTGCGATGGAGCACCGTCGGTGTCGGGAGGTCAAGTTAAAGAGAAGGTGTGATGCGATGAGTGTACAACCTCTTTGGTGCTGCCGAGTAGGCCTCGGCTTCGTCCGAGGATTCGGTGAGGATGATGCGGTTCCATTGGAGCAGGTTAAGGCGGCACTGTGGGGATGGAGCAGCCGCGATAAATGAGGCGATCGCCGAAGCAGCTCCTTGGAGGTGGAGGATGGGGCGGCTGAACTGGTGGGATGACCGATCTTCATCCGGGGAGGTGGATGAGGGACGTCGAGCTATTGCGGTGGACGACATCCTCGGGGAAGAGGCTTCGGCTGGGCAGTGGTGAGGTGGCGAACGGAGGAGGGTGGGGTTGCGCGGCTGGAGTAGAGAGGTTATGGCGGCCTGGGATTTCGAATGACGAAAAGGAGGCGATGGGAGGGGGGAACCATGAATCAGGGACATGCTTGTCCAAAATGTAGGGTGTGTTACAAAAGTACTCCCACCGATTTGAACTAGCAACCCTTTTGGCTCAGGGTTAGAAGGGGGATTTTGTGTGTCGGGATTTGGGAGTTTTCGCGCGTGTTGTAATTTCAGGATAGCAAGGCGCGGGTTGTGAAGGTGAGCATTTTGGGAGCACAATTTCTGAATTTTTGGGATATAACAAGGTGTGGGTTGAATTTTAGGGAGAATCCTAACGTGTAATATTGTACGTACCAAATCAATTCGCACTTCCCTCAACGAAAAAAACAGAAAAGTTAAAGCTATTCACACCACACAAAGAGAGAGTCTTGTCCCGTTTTACTATACAAATGCTATTCAAATCTACGTATGAATCCATGTTGTGTCCAATTGAATTTTTTTGTTGTCTGTATAATGCATGTAACCTACTCATACCAACATTTATGTGCATTCCAAATGTCTATACTACCGCTACAATTAAAACTTGATTTGAATTCGTTTCTCTATTAGAATAAGAATCTACAATCATGATTGTTGCCAACTTAAACCTTCATTTGTGTATTATCTTAACAACACACCACATGATTACTATAGAGATAGATATGAACTCGAATTCAAATTTTTGAACACACTTAGTGTTGATTCCAAATAATAGTACATTTGATGTACTAACTAGATACTCATGATCTAAATCATGTTCCATACATACACCATGTTTACCACATAAGGTATCGTGCCCTGCCCCCTACATTATGACAAGTATTTAGCCCTGAGTTGCAAAAGCCACACATTATCCGAAATTATAATCAATGTTCTATATATTATATGTAGTACTAGCAAGATGCCCATGCGTTGCACGGAACATCAAGATGCATTTGTATGAGTAGTTTATCTTGTGGGAGAAAAGGATGAATGAGGGAAGTCCGTATTTGCAGATGTGGAGAGTGGTGTGGGTATCTTTTTTCAAAATTGCCATAGTTTCCTTCCTAACCGTTAGATATAAATTGGATGGCCTATATTGTAGGATGGCACGCGCAGCATCATCACCAACTCTGTTAGTATATTATATGTGTATAACATGTTCATAACCACACCATGCGTATCACAATTATATACATTCACGCATGTGTCTGTTTAAAACACTATGATAAATTCTTCAAGTATCTTATTTCACTTTTTTACAATGAATTATGCTCTCTATTCGTCTTTTACAACCACACAATCATCTTATCATTGTAGCTAACGCTAACTTTCTCTCATGCATGCACACGCCGCCTCCCTCTCACCCTCCCTCAGAATTCTCCAGCTCCATGGCGCAAATTCGTCCTTTCACTTTAGGTCGTTCATCCACTGTTGTAGGCCCCCAGCTCCTTATTCCCGGCACAGACCAATCGATATGCCTCTCTAGCCAGGTGTGACTACCACAAACACAAGCTTTCCATCTTCTCTTCTCACCGTCCATGTCTCACTCCCGCCCCTCTTTTCATCAATATCGTACTCGCACACACCTCCCCCCTCGATATAATATGCCTCCCGCACAACCTCCTAGCTACATCCCTCTCTATGTCCTTCGCTCCGGGCCTTATTTGCTTCTAACACATACTGATCGATCTCCCTACATATACCTAGGTCGACTTTAACTATTTTCCCCACTCATCGATCGACATACCTCACAAGTTATATCTCTCCTTTCTCCGACCAAGAAAGATTGATCTTCCTACGTAGTTACATCTACTTACCACAACCATATCGCGCCCCCTCATCATTCATGCATGCCTCCTGACCCGTCTCTCACACGCATGTGCACATACATGCAGGCATCCCCTCTCTTATTGATATTGCAGGCGTGCCCTCCATTTGTCTAGCAAGCCTCTCCCACCATTTCTTAGAAGCAACTCCACCACCAAACCCTCCGACAATCTAGCTCTGTCTCTCTCCCAACCTTATTCTCCTACACATATGCATGTATGCCAATCAATATCCCTCAATACATAAGGTAGGTCTCTCTCCTCCTCCACACATATACCAGCAATTGTACCTCTATAGTTAGGTCTCTGCCCCCCCCCCGCCACCCCCACACACCAATAGTCGAGAGCTGTAGGCAGGTATCCAAGCCACAGACATAAACTGCGCATGTCCCCTCTCACGTTCCAGTAGGCCAGCCACACCATATATTTGATGTGGGCACACACAAAATCAATGACACTCCTTATCAATCGCGCACGCACAAACACACACACACACATCATCCCTTTCTTCGATTCTATGGATACGTCACGCCAATGATACCACCACTCTCTTCTTGTGGATAGCCCCCTCTATATATATGTTATATCTAGGCCTCTGTTTCACACACATTGCATATGTTACATTTTTTGATTGAAATATCATCAACACATATTCCATGTCTATCTCTCACGCCCCCACCTCCCACCCCACACACCGATAGTCGAGCGTTGTAGGTAGGTATCCATGCCAAAGAGACAAACTACACCTGTCTCATCTCACATTCCAGTAGGCCACCCACCCTATATCTTTGACGTGGGTACACACAAATTCGATGGAACTCTTTATCGATCGTGCGCGCGCACACACACACATCATCCCTCTCTTCGATTCTATGGATACCTCACGCCGATGATACCTCCACTATCTTCTCATGGATCGCCCCCTATATATATCCAGGCCTCTATTTCACACACATTGCATATGTTACATTTTTTGATTGAAATATCATCGACACATATTCCCTGTCTATGTCTCACCCCCCACCCCCCGCAACACACACACACAAATGCAGTCACGAACACACACACTATATCTCTCTACGTTTGTATATCTCTCAAACAAACCCACGTAGGTGTTGTACGTACACAAAGAGAATAGGTGCACGTACTCATGCTTCTTGTTCAGCCACACCTGCACAGGTACATGATGGAGCTCATTTCTGTATGAAATGGCATCCCACGTGCTAATTTGAGCATGTGTAGCGGTTGTTTACTCGGAGGTCATGTACCACGCGTGCACGAAACAAAGTTCGACTTAATACGTCGACGTGATATTTTTAAATAAACTTATATCGCTCAATTCCATGTACATAGAATATAAAACGATTTTTATGGAGAAAAAGGTAGTCCGCTCCACTATATACAATGGAGACTGATCGCCGGGATTTGATCTCTCTTCAGAGTATATCACACAAGGCGGCGGTGGCCTCTCTCTCACCGTTGGTTACTAACCCGGCCGCATCCCACCCGCCGGCAGAAAGGAAGGATAAGCATTGTCTCTCGATTCGACGGCGCCGACGTAGCACGTCCCAATCTGCGGTACCCTTCATTCTCTCTGACCAAGCTCCGGTGCGGAAGGGCCTACGCGACTTGCTCGCTGCCACAGTACGGGTAGATCCCGCCCGCCGCCGCTCTCCTAGTTACATCCCGACGACCCCTGATAACCCACAAGTGTAGGGGATCGCAACAACTTTCGAGGGTAGAGTATTCAACCCAAATTTATTGATTCGACACAAGGGGAGCCAAAGAATATTCTTAAGAATTAGCAGTTGAGTTGTCAATTCAACCACACCTGGATAACTTAGTATCTACAACAAAGTATTTAGTAGCAAAGTAGTATGATAGTAATGGTAATAGTGGCAAAAGTAAAGATAATAGTTTTGTAGTAGTTGTAACAGTTGTAACGGAAAAGTAAATAAGCGAAGCACAATATGTGAAAAGCTCGTAGGCATTGGATCAGTGATGGATAATTATGTCGGATGCGATTCCTCATGTAATAGCTATAACATTGGGTGACACAGAAGTAGCTCCAGTTCATCAATGTAATGTAGGCATGTATTCCAAATATAGTCATATGTGCTTATGGAAAAGAACTTGCATGGCATCTTTTGTCCTACCCTCTCGTGGCAGCGGGGTCCTAGTGGAAACTAAGGGATATTAAGTCCTCCTTTTAGTAGAGAATCGGAACAAAGCATTAGCACATAGTGAATACATGAACTCCTCAAACTATTGTCATCACCGAGAAGTATCCCGATTATTTTCACTTCGGGGTTGTCAGATCATAACACATAATAGGTGACTATACACTTGCTTGATAGGATCAAGAACTCACATATATTCATGAAAACATAATAGGTTCTGATCTGAAATCATGGCACTCGGGCCCTAGTGACAAGCATTAAGCATAGCGAAGGCATAGCAACATCAATCTCAGAACATAGTGGATACTAGGGATCAAACCCTAACAAAACTAACTTGATTACATGGTAAATCTCATCCAACCAATCACCGTCCAGCAAGCCTACGATGGAGTTACTCATGCACGGCGGTGAGCATCATGAAATTGGTGATGGAGGATGGTTGATGATGACGACGGTGATAAATCCCCCTCTTCGGAGCCCCGAACGGACTCCCGATTAGCCCTCCCGAGAGAGATTAGGGCTTGGCGGTGGCTCCATATTGTAAAACGTGATGAAACTTTCTCTCTGATTTTTTTCCACAAAACGGAATATATGGAGTTGGAGTTGAGGTCGGTGGAGCATCAGGGGGCCCACAAGACAGGGGGCGCGCCCAGGGGGGAGGGCGCGCCCCCACCCTTGTGGACAGGGTGTGGCCAACTGGCCTTGATTCTCCGTGGAATTTCAGGTCATTCCGAGAACTTTTGTTTTCTGCACAATAAACAACATCATGGCAGTTCTGCTGAAAATAGCGCTAGTCCGGGTTAGTTTCATTCAAATCATGCAAGTTAGAGTCCAAAACAAGGCCAAATGTGTTTGGAAAAGTAGATACGTTGGAGACGTATCAACCCCCAGGTATCCCCTCTGGCCTTGCTCCACTGCCCATCTTCCCACATTGCTGCATGTGGAAAATCTTGCACGTGGATCTTCCCTAGTTCTTTGCCCAAAACGTAGCTCGTCCGGCGTACTTTCAATATTGCAATATCGTCCTCAAACCATTTTAGATAAATGCAACTGTGTTGTTATATTCTCTTAGGACAAGAAATATGCTTCATTTTTGTCGTCGAATGTGTCATCAACTATTATTAGCCAGTAATTCTTTCCTTTCTACCTCTTTTTTGCAAACAGGGCTATCCATTTCACCTTGTTGCTATTGCGACCTTTTGGTGAACTACACAAATCACTTTTTTCTTAAGAGTGTTTTGTGCAGTTCTGCTAAAATGTCACACGGGCAACGTCTCTAGATTATAGTACGACTGCAAAAAAGGAGATTAGTTTTGCTCTATCCTCCCTATCCAACTCTGAGCCTAATCTTCTCCAACTATTTTGCTAAATCTTCTCCAACTAGTAAGTCTTAAGAGAGACTGCAAAGGTGACCGGTTTCTATTTGTGTGTTTATTATTTCATCAACAGTCATCTATTATTGTAATCACACTTAATATCTTTGGAACAGGGATGCTCAGCTCTATTTTAGTGGAACTGCACAAAATGATTGGAATGTTGCATGCTCCTGTCAGCTACTTTTTTGCCAACCTGCCTTGGTGATTTAGACAGAGCTGGGGGAAAGTTGCTGCCAATGAAAGCATGGATCGATTTTAATTTAACACCTTCTCACAACTTTGTCTTCAGTTGTGATGTAAATATTAGCTCTGATCTACTAATCAATGAGATGCATTAGCAAGGAGGTTAGTTTTTTATTTTTTCCAAAAGCTCAGAGCATTGTACAATTTCATGTTGCTGGAACATTATTTGTATAGTACGTCAATTATGTTGCTGGAAGCTTCATAGCATTGCGAGAAGCCTCTTTAGCATTCGGGTCCTTGTGCCCTACACAAAATTATACTCCCTCCATTCCTAAATATTTACCTTTTTAGAAATTTCAAATGGACATATTTTTTAGTGTAGATTCACACATTTTGCTTCGTATGTAGTCACTCATTGAAATCTCTAGAAAAACAAATATTTAAGAATGGAGGGAGTAGTGCACAACTGCATGGGAGACTCAGATAGTCATTGTGCCACACCTAGTAGTGAGTAATGAGTAGTCAAATCATAAGCCCCACCTTTCCCACTCTAAGTTGCTCGCATGAAGCAAACCTCAATACGCTCTTCTTTGAATCCGCTCATACTACTCCCTCATTCACTGTTTCCTTCAACAATCTCTGATACCAAGGAAATATGCGTACACGCATGCATGAAGGGCTTCCACCCCGGGTACACACATGCATGCACTTACTCCACTCTGCATACACACCTACATCAAGAGAAAATTGTGGACTTGATTGCGGTTACCACGCCCTAATTAAGGGATCATTAAACCAAACGCGTCTAAAATCTCTCTACTGGTGGAAATGCATGGAGAGAAATGCACGAGAATCACTACAAAAAAAGACACATCCGTGACATTTTGGGCCAAACGAAAAAAAATTATGTCGTACTTATGACACTTCTATGACGATAATTGCGACAAAACCCGGTATCATCATAGATGTGGTGGGGTCCTACTTCTATGACAAAAAAATCATGACACAACACATTCTCTCCGTCCTGGGCGAGCCCGAGACGCAGCTGCATGACATTCTTTGGGCCGTCCATGACAGAAAAACCCGTGGTAGAAGAGAGGGTGAGGAAAATATCGGGGTGTTATCGGTTACGGTGGGTGGTCGGGGCCGAGCGATGCATGGAGGTTTGCACGTTTCTCTCGTACACGTACGCGCGTGGGTGCGAGGCATTGGGATCTAACTGAACCTGAGCGAGGCGTTCACCTACTGAACACGAGTGATTTCACTGCAGGCTACGCGTTACTGAACCCGAGCGATCGATCGATGGCTGTTAACTGAACCCGATTGAGTGATTCCTTTGCTACTGCTGCTAACTGAAGCCGATCGATGTTGCCTCTGGATGAACAGTGAGCATTGCTGGGGGGTTTGGATGAATAGTTCCCAGTGGGGGTGGATGAACAGGTGCCCGTGGTGTTGCCTCTGGATGAACAGGACCCTGATCGATCGAGCCAGTTGGGGCTGGATGAATAGGACCCCGTGGAGGGCAGGATGAACAGGACGACCCCGTGAAGGGATTGTTGAATAGTAGCCGGTGGAGGGGTGGATGAACAGTAGCCCGTGGAGGGGTGGTTGAACAGGAGCCTGTGGAGAGGGCTGGTTGAACAGTAGCTGGTGGAGTAGCGCGCGGTGGAGGCTGGATGAATAGGAGCCCGTGGATGATCAGTCGCTGGTGGAGGCTGGAGGAGGTCGACGGTGGATGAATAGTAGCCCGTGGAGGCTGGAGGAGGTCGACGGTGGAGATGAACAGTATCCCGTGGAGTCCTGTTTTGCGGTACGCCACACCCCTCCCGATGAATAGGACCTCCATTTTGACCGTAGCACTCCAACACAAGTCCGTTTCCTCCGTTTTACGGAACGCCACACCCCTGCCGATAAACAGGACCCCGTTTCGACCGTAGGAGGTCCAACACAAGTCCGTTTCCTCCATTTTGCGGTATACCAGACCCCTCCCGATGAACAAGATCCCGTTTCGAATGTGTCCGGTCCAACACTAGGCCATTTCCTCCGTTCTGCGTTACGCCAGGCCTCGTTTCCATCGGCTGTTCTGTCCAAGCCCTCCCGATGAACACAACGACGCATTCCGTTCCGACCCAGCCGGTTGGCTCCCCCTGAACTCGATAACGTCGCAGTTTCTTCGTTCTGACCCAGCCATGTACATGAGCCTTGTTCGTATGTATGCGCGAGTAGGAATTCGAGAGTCTGCCCGTATGTACGTACGTGGCTGTATTTTCTTTCTTGCACCCTGGCCGCTGTACATACGTGGTCGTATTTACCTTCTTGCACTCTGGCCGCTATAAGTACGTGTATATGCTATGTGCGCGCCTCTACTAGGACACGTGTGCGCCTCTACATCGACCAATATGTACGTACACGTTCGCGACCAGAATGACAACAGTACGTACGCTTCGACCAGGTGGGTCCCGACTGTCATGCACTTCCTTGCGTGCGAAGATGTAGCTGGTAGGTCCCAGCAGTCAGGGGGAAATGTTTTTTTGCGAAATACGGTGGCCCGTCTGGTGGTCCCAGCTGTCAGGTGGAGCAATCATTATTTCACGCGTAATAAGGAGGCACTTCCTTGCTGCCGTCGTGGACCTAGGTGTCAGCCTCTCCACGTACAGTCCATGTCTGATGGAAGTCGTTCGTTGACCACATTGACCATGCTGCGCTGAGAGCACCAGGGCGGTGGATGACGGCGAGGCCTAGGAAGGGGACGACACAGAGCCGGGGAAGATGCGACAGTGGATGCCCATGCGTAGAGGACTATGAGGGTTCACTAGTTCGACTGTGGTGTGAGGCTGCCGTCGCAGCAGAATAACAGGGGGTGTGGGTGAGTAGAGAGATGGACTGGCCAGCGGTGGGAGTAGTAGGGTGCGGTGAGGCCTCCGCGACATCATAGCTGGCCACGGGAGGCAGGAGCACGCGGCACGACCAGCGCTGGTTTGGGCGGCTGGAGCAAGAAGACCAGAGGTTGAAGAAGCACTAAGGTCGTTGGATGGACATTGTACAGTCACTGGAGCTAGAATCGTTCATATTGACTAAGTTGACAAAGCCCTCCGTCCCCGTCAATTATTAGGCCCACAAGTCAGCCTCCCACTAAGGTGGATCCCAGCTAGCAGGGGGAGTATTAATTTTTTTGTGCATAATAAGGAGGCACTTCCGATGAGTCTGAGCTAACAGCGGGGGTAACGTTTTTTTCATGAAATACGATGGCCCGTCCGGTGGGTCCCAGTAGTCAGGGGGAAATATTTTTTTCACGAAATACGGTGGCCCGTCCAGTGGGCCCCTGCTGTCAGGTGGAGGAATAATTATTTTGCACATAATAAGGATTAACTTCCTTGCAGCTGCCATGGACCCAGCTGTCAGCCTCTCCATGTACAGTACTCTTCCGATGGAAGTTGGTCGTTGACCACATTGACCACGCCGCGCCGAGAGAACCACGACGGTGGACGGCAGCGAGGTGTAGGAAGGGGACAACGCGGAGTCGGGGAAGACGTGGCAGTGGAAGCCCACGCGGAGATGAGTACGAGGGTTCACTGTTTCAACTGCAGTGTGAGGCTGCTGTCGCCGCAGAATAACAGGGGGTGTGGTGAGTAGAGGGATGCCCTGGCCAGCGGTGGGAGTAGTAGGCGGTGGTGAGTCCTGCGCGGCAGCATACCGGGCCACGGGAGGCGGGTGCAAGCAGTCCCGCCAGCGATGGATTTGGCGGCTGGAGCAAGAAGATAAGAGATTGAAGAAACATGACGGTCGTTGGGTTGACATCCAACGGTTACATCTGCTAGAATCGTTTGTTGGCGTATATAATAACTAAAAAAATCTTGCATACGCGTCAACTTAATAGGCCCACAAGTCATACCATTCCCACTTTTTTTAATAATTTATATATAGCTCATTGCAACTTCTTATGCAATTTATTGCAGTCTGTTTTTCACGTTGGCCAGGGCCAATTTTGCATAGTTCTGTGGTTTCCATACTATTTTTAATACCGAAATGTCGAGCCAGATTTAAAGTACTTTGAAGACATATTTAAATTAGGTTAATGCCCAGTAAATAGGAATCTGAAAATGTGAAAAAATTCAGAAATTATAAAGTAATTGCCAATTTGTCATCTTTTTTTATATTTACAAGCCATTTCATATTACTTTCAAGATTTGCAGACGTCTTGAAAGAGTTGCAGCCCATCACGGCGTAGAAAAATAAGTAGGTCTGGATTGGGTATTCTTCAGAAAAAATATAATCTAGGCTCATTTTCACAAAGAAAAAATAGCTGGGTTGGTCACATGGTGAACATAATATATAAGCCTGCGCTAGATGGGCCACAGCTCAGTTCAAATCCTGCCCCGTCTCAACAATAACAAACAAATACTGCTCGAGCAGCTACGTCCCAGGTGTCAGCCGATCTTGTGTTGTTCTCTTGTCTATTGACTATATACGCTCACAATGTCGTGGGTCCGAGATGTTAGGAAACCACTAGGAGGAAGCATTTTATTTTTCCATACGCTGACATGGTGGGGCCCTACTACCATCCTCTCCACGTACTTCTGATGATTCCTGTTGTTTGTTGACCATGTTGACAATGCGAGAGGGCGGTGCCGCGGCGAGCGCACCAAAGCGCGCGGAGGACGACTTCGAGGCCTTGGACATCGGCATTAACGATTTAGGAGACGGTGGGGCGGCGATGCGTGCGCTGATGCGCAGCCAGCCGTGGGAGGCGGAAGCAGGCGGCCCCGCCAGCACTGGTTTGGTTTTGGCGACTAGAGGAAGACAAGATTGAAGAAACACGACAGACTATAAAAGCAGCAGGGGTACTTAACAACCTTAAATGAAACCAGCAGGGGCACTTAACAACCATAGCTGAAAGTAGTATGAGTAATTATACTGGTTCAACCATACAAAGCACGCCTCGAACAGTGCTACTTTGCCTATAGTTAACCAAGGGTGAGGCGGCCAAGCCCCAGGACAAGGCCCAGGCGCCACGCCGCGCATCCACAACCTTCTGAAAGCGGCTTCATCTCGCAATGTGGTCAATAAATAGGATATTCACTTTAGAGCCATGGAAAAGCAGGAACATAATCTTCTGCCCTATTCTCCAAGATGGACGGGCCTTCATTATTTGAGACCACCCATGAATAAGTATCATTTCACCTCTAAGGGGAATGGAGTAGGTCGAAATAAACATCACGTTGTGACCAAGCGCAAGTCTGACCCGACCATGGTCAGGCATCTGTATAGGAACAATAGAACTGGAAAGTTTCTGTTTCAAGAAGATGACAGCTGTAAAACTATGTATAAGCAATAGTTTATGAACAACATATATAATAGAAAACAGCTCGTAGCATAAGTTTCTCGACACAGTTGGACTTGTTCAACGAGTGCAGCAGTGGCACACATATCCCACGTGGCCTTCCACCATAGGAACACCCCACAAGGATACCAAGACGATCAATAAAGTGTAGGAAATTGTGGATGTCGTCCCAGTCAACTTCAGTGACATCAGTAATAGCCAAGTTATTACAAAATAACAAACAAGCAGCCTGCTTAACTCTGAAAAACCTACACGTGCCACCAATTATAAGAAAATATTAGTTAGAAGTAGCATCTTCGTGAGAGATTCGTTGTTACTTCTAAAGTTAAATTGTGGTTAGTTAGACAGAATAGGTGGATTAAGAAGTAATCGAGGCAACAAGCAAGAACCAGATACAAAACTAACATGGATGAACAATTGGAATGACGTCGCAGTGGAAGATCACAGTGAAGATGAGACCAGGTTCTGCTATTTCCATCAACATTCGTGCGCCAACTTCCAGTTCGTAACACTTGAGAAAGTTTATCCAAGTTCGGCCATAAAAAGCAGCGATCTTCTTGGTTCATGAACCCAACTCTGAACTTATATCCATGGCTTGTCTTCACTGTGACCATTAAACTGGTGCAGTTATGGCAAGGCCGAGCATCTTGAGTACATGTGTTCTGGCAGAGAAAATAATGCACTATAGGAAAAATAATATGAGAATGCAATGTATTTCCTATCCAAATCTAGAAATAACTTCCTCCTTCACGTCCGTGTTGACCATCGTACTAGTAGTACCTTTTATCCAAATATAGAAGTCCAAATTTCCAAAGTAGTTGACAGCATGTTCAAAAAAACCCCACCCTCCCGGATAGAAAAGAGGATTCTAGGAACATACCGTGCACGTTTTAAAATCCTGTGTTAGGATGAGAAGGAACAAGTGTGGCATCTCGCCGATGGCGGAGAAACCTGTAGGGTCCTCGCACTTTGGGCACTGCAAATGAAACACATTAGATTCAGTAGGAAGAAAAATGCATCAACGACGGCGGCTGCCATCCTAGGATTACCCGCGACCAAGGGACTTGGATTTATCCCAGATGCATGAAGAATTCATACCTAGTTCTCCATGAGAAAACCCTATACAATCGCCGATAGGGGGTTTTCTCTGAACAAGCAGACGAGGGAGAAGGGGATTCAGTCATTCAGGCCAAGTGAAATACTGTCGCTTCGTCTGTCCAGCTTACTACTAAAGCAAGAAAGGGGGGTTTGTGATTTGACGGCTCATTGGGCATTACTGCGGCGCTACGACTGGGGTGTGTCTACCGTGTAGTTGTGCAGTCTAATTTGTGCATTAGGCACGTGGACCCCGTTGCCGGATGCCCCACATATCAGCGAAAGGAAGTAGAAAGACGGGAGTAACTAGTTACACATAAATATATTTTTGACAGAGATATACTCCCTCTGTAAAGAAATATACAAATCTTTTATATCACAACTTTATACATAAGAAAAATCAAGGGGAATATATATAACATATATAATTATAAAACACAGAGTTGTTTTTAACATAGTATAGACGAGTTAGTGATAATGGTGTGCCTGCCATCCTGCAATATAGGCCGTCCGATTTATATCTGACGGATAGGAAGGAAAGTATGGCAATTTTGCAAAAAGGTACCCACACACCTCTCCACATTTGAAAATAAGGCCTTCCCTCGTTCATCCTTTTCTCTCACAAGATAAAATACTCAGAAAAATGCATCTTGATGTTACCTGCAACGCATGGGCATTACTGGGGTTCAGCTGAGAATATAATACTCAGACAGGCTCACGGTTATGTATTTTGGGCTACAGGCCCACCCTGCATGTTTGGGGGCCCATGTGTTCTACCTCAGCGCTTTTCATATTGCAAGCGATCGGTACGATGCTAGTTTTAGATGCTGCCGCAAGGCGAATACACAAAATTGAATAAAGCACGACAGCTGTTGAAATGAAATCGAATGACTGTTCCTAACCAGCAATGAGAGTTGCAATTCTATCAACGATATACCATGTGATAAATAATACTGTCGTACTACTTATACACACAGGACACTTGTTTCACCATGCTAGATTATTACATCAAAATCTCTCTGAGGATAGATTAGTTTGGCAGTTGCGTGCTGCTACTGAAGAATTTCAAAGTTGATTTGGACCAGCTCTCCTTGCCGAGAAAGTTCGATTTTGACATCATCCCCTACCGCAAGATATGATTTAGATTTGAATCTTGACCATCATTTAGCATCAATCATCATGCAACCATCCTTTATACTTACGGTATATTGAGCAGGTTCATTCACACCAAGGCTACACATGGTAAGAGAAACTTGGCCGCGGTCGCCCGGATTGTTGAACGACTCCCTCGTTGCAATAGGAATTCTCTGTTTGCAAACAAGAGGACATACCCAAACAGTTAGATCAACACACTGAATCATGTGAAACAACATGGAAAGAAAAAAGAATGAAGCACTTGGGCGGCCAATGCTTACCAAGAAGGTGGACATGTCGGTTTTTGTAAGGACTTTGGTATATGAAGTGCGAACTGCAGCCCAATTTGTTGCCGGTGCAACTGATCGTTCGGTTGCCGCTGCACGGGCTGGAGCAGATGCAAGTGCAAGTGTTGGTGCAGGTGCTAAAGCCGCTGCTGCTGCCGGAGATGGTGCTCCTTGTAGAGCTAGTGTCAGTGTCGGAGGAGGTGCTGGTGTCGATGCCTGATCCTCCAGTAGATCAGCCTGATCCCCTGACGCGGTCGGTACCCAATCCTCAGCTGGATCAGACTGAGTTGCTGCCGTTGTCAGTGCTAGAGCAACTGCCGGTGCTCGATCCATTGCTGAAGGTGGTACCGATGTGCGAGACAAGGGCGATCGTGTCTGGTTTGCTATGATCATCTTTCTAACTTGACTAAGCTCCATGACCGTGATCCAGTTTTTTTATTCATTTCTTTTAAACGCGAGAAGGACTAATTGTGGCATTTTTGTTAAACCGAAATGCAGTTCATCATAGGGATTCAGCTTGTACTCAGACAACAGACTGATCCAATTTTTTCCAGTAATATAAGTGATGGACAGTGCCTTCATTAGTGACACGACATAAGAAGTGAAACCTGCAAAAATAGCCATCATAGATCAAACCAAACGGTTTATTTTGTGATGAATGTCACATGGCAAAACCTGCATCATACAATTGCAGGAAAAGAAAGAAAACATGACATTAAATCAATAAGATTTAGACAGTAAATCAATAATATTTACTTGATGTGACATGAGTGAATCCTTACCAGGAAATCACTATGTTGAAGTACTAAACAGAAGATTGATCGTCCAATTACGGGTGGCATGCAGGGGCCCAGCCTACTCCCACAAGAAGGACAGTTCAAAGGTCGGGACTGTAAATCCTGGTGCGATAAACCCTGCAATGCATATAGATATTAGAGTGTAACCATAATTGATAAACCATCCTCACAGAAAAGATGATCTGGATACTTTAAAATATAGACTGAATTTATTGGACAGACATTAACATAGACTGTTCTCAGGACTGACCACACACCAAAAGCGGTAGTACTAATAGACAATACAGGGTTCACAAACACAAATCAAGTACTGAACAATAGTGCTTACTACAGACAAGCAAAGTTGCACTAATGAAACTCTGAATACTATTTCTGCCACCGACCTACGGGATGAACCCCACATAACTGACTAGGCCATGGACTTCGTGAGAGATGTCTACATGCACCATCACCATCTCGTCAACCTTGGAAAACCAAACAGAGTGGTCTTCCCACTCATAAACATGATGATGAAGACAAGCCGCATCAGATTTGTTGGGAAGCTTTACAAGAACCACACCCTTCGTAATCGAAGGCACAGCCAGGAAATTGTTGTGGTCAAGTACAGCCTCGAGAACACGCCTGACAACAATGCTACAGGAAAACACTAGTTCAGGACACGTGGCGACAAGGACACAGTAGCTAGATAGTTTAGCAATAGAACTCATCCTCGGGTCTTCCAGTTCACACGGCATGACTTTGAGAACTTCATGTCCACCGCAGACCTGGTTCTAGTTCAAACAAAAACCATATTTTATTACTACCTCCGTTCAGAAATATAAGATGATTTTCGATATTATACTCAATATATGACTACATATACGCACAGAAATGAGTTAACAAAGACACTAGAACATGTCCTCAAAGGCATGAGAGCAGAGGGATTATTTGCAATATCCCTAACAAAAGTTACTGAGGCAAATATACCCTCTTCAAAGGTAGCATTGATGTTCATAAAGTATTCCCTCCATCCCAAAATTCATGTCTTAGATTTGTCTACATATGGATGTATCAAGTCACATTTTAGTATTAGATACAGCTGTATCTAGACCATATCTAGACAAATCTAAGACAAGAAATTTGGAACAGAGGGAGTAGTTGAAAGTAATCTATAAGAAATCAGTGTCAACGTCTCGCATGTTTTGGTCAAAAGAGGAATTTTGAACCGTCATTTGGCACACAAAAATCACATGCAAGATCACCTAGAAAGTTGTACTACTAGTACTAGTACTGCGTGTTAGATGAAAAAACACAACCAAGATCGAGAAAAAGATCGTCAAGAAGATATATTACCTAGACTTGCTTAATGAGGGATCCCGGAGAGCGGGGCTTGGACAGGGCGATGGCTTTGAGCTTGTCTGCGGAAGTCTCGGCGGGGTGCTTGTGCTTCTTCATACCATGAGCCTCGACGGTTTTGGACAGAGCCATAGACATCACGTCGGTCGGTGCTCCAGCGTCCATCCAAGAGAGGAAGCTAGGAGAGAAGAGTGAAATGAGGAATGAGATGAGGGAGAAGCAAAGCGAGTGGGGTTTTCTTCAAGAGAGGAAGCTGAGAGAGAAGAGTGAAATGATGGTTGCTTCGTCCGTCCAACTTACTGCTGGAAAGGATGGGGTTTTGTGATTTGAGAGCTCATTAGGAATTACTGTGGCGCTTCGATCGGGGTAGTCTACTGTCACTCTACTATGGAGTAATTTAGTGCATGGCCGGTGGACCCTGATGTTGGTTGTCCCACACGTCGGTGAAAGTGAGTAATTTAGTGCATGGCTGGAGAAGGATCCACACGGTAGAGCGTGTCCACTATTTTTCTGAAGACAAAATGATTACAACAAGTGTTTCCACTCTTACGACGGAGGAGTGCAAAACACGACAGCCACTTGAACATACACACTGCTCCTACTACTAGGCATGTGCAGTGGTTCATACGTCAGTACTACATAATCTTATTGCTAGTGTAGTAAGATATGACGATAACAAATGATGTTGTGTGCATGTCAACTATATGAACAGTAATGTAGTAACATGGTACTGCTTTTTCAACTGTCCGGTCGAGAATAAATGGTGAGATCAATGTTAACAGAACTAGGTCTACAGTGCACGGAGAGTACGGTGCTACAGTACTCCACGAAACATGAACCATATGAAGCACGAATAGTGTTAGGCAGGGTGCATGAAGGGTCCACGGGATGAGAGCAAAAGTTCCCTTCTCGACCCACTTTTGGGTGTTTGGCAGAGTGCATGAAGGGTGCATGAGTCCACACTAGTAGGTTAGCATAAATACACGAAGAGGAAACAACTATATTGAGATAAGAATGCAACAAAACACACCCACACGCTTTGTGCTACAGTGACTGATCTGCACCGTCTGAGTTTGATCCAACAGTCATGTTGCGCCAAAACATGGACATGCCCATGCAGAGGGCGCCTAAACACCACCGAAGTCCCTCTGCTTCTCGTGGCACACGACGTTGGTGATGCAGGGTGCAACCGCCCGCAGAGCCCGCTCCCGGTCGACGGAAGCCAGCTCGTCAAAGACAACGTCGAATGGCATGAATGGATTCCAGTGACAGAGCCCTGAAAGGATTCGCCCGGCAACGGCAACAGCAGCCCGCAACCCCTCCTTGTCCAGCTCCGCCCCCACCATCGCGCGGAGACAGCTCAGCTTCTTGGAGATATAGGTGAAGAAGGAGACTAGGTCAGGAAGCCGCTGCTCGTTGAAGTCGACCGGGTGGTCGAACAGGTTTAGCCCGACGGCCGGCATGGTCGCGCTGGCACGATAGTAGGCATCGTGCAGCCGCAACACGTGCATGGCAACTTGGTTCACCAAGTGGTTGAGGCGATCCTGGACATCATCACGATCGGCCCGCTCGTGCTCTAGCCGGCTCCCCTGACGGCCTATCGTACCTCCCGCTTTCTGCAGCAACGCCGCCGACACCTCGAGCATCTTTGTGGTGGAGGCCTACCGCTTTTGAAGCTCCGTGAACTCCCACACATAACAGAGGAGCATGACACTCCTCTCCTCCTTGAGCTCACGGAGCTCCACGTCCTTGGCCCTGAGCTCCGCATCCGCACCTTGGACTCCGTGATCTGCTGCGCCGACATGGCACCAGGTAGAAGCAATGGGGAGAGGAAGCAAAGGGGGCAAAATGGCTGAAAGGCAATGCAATCTATGGGAAGGCAGAGGAAGCGAGCCGAGTAGCGGGGGATCTTTTGGTTTTCACCATGGTAAAACACCAATCAACGACTTCTCACATCAGGGAGCAGTGGGTTTTACAGGCGGAGTCATCGTGACTAATTGCTATCGTGCGTGCTCCCATCAATCAAAAAATTAAAAATCCTGCCGCGCCTGCTCCCGTCAATCAAAAAATTAAAAATCCTGCCGCACCCAAACACCAGAGCAACACCATGGTGGATATTTAAATTTACCTGCCGGCAAGTAGATAAAAAAAGGGGTGAAAAAACAAATGTGGCGGTGGCCTAGCTAATCGGTCGAACTAGCCCAACTAACTAGCCACCGTGCTTTACTGATGTACTCGGCGGGAAAGTTGATCTTTTGTGATTTGACAAATCATTTACTTGCTTCGGCACTACGAACGAGGAGGACCCAGAAAATGTGTGGTAGGGCATCCCACGTCAGGAAGATTATATGCGTGCACCACCCGGGAGGACCCCGAAACCGTGTGGTAGGGTGTGCCATGTCTCGGCACGGAGGAAAAATGTGTGTCTAAAAATATACTGTATTATACGTAGTACCTATGGTTCGACCTCGGGACCTAGCCAGTTGGTCGAAAACACCCCACTAGCCACACAGCTTCATCATGCTAACACGGCATGGAGGATAGGTGTGGTTAGCTCTGTCTCGACCAGCCACAACGTCTCTTGTTCTAGGCGATTCTTCTATTTTCCAAGATTTTTTTTAGTTGTAATAACACCACGGCAAGCTAGCGCTACTCTTCGTGTGTGCTCATGCAAAGGTTAGACGACGGAGAGAAGAGATAGATCACAGACCTGGGACCCACCAGTAAGTGAGTCAATGGTCATGCACGTGTTGACGAGGCACTCCCTCTACTCTACTCAACGTAATACTGTATAAAATCAAGTTATGGGACAAAGCCAACAACCGTTGTTGTTTTGGGCTATCGACTTACACTTTGTAGTCCAGGTTGGCAGTTCGAATCTCGTCTTTCAGATTTGTTAGTTTTAGGTTCAAATTTTATTAATGACAAGTGGGACCCCCGTGTGTTGTTCCGATATTTCCGTGTAGGATGGTTTTTTTTTGAACAAACGGCACGAGTTACACGTATTTTGCAAGTTTACGAACAAAAATGATAGTGCCATAGAATATCAACACCCACCCAGCAGCTTAGATGCTATGGTGATACGAGTTTTTACACCGTTGGAAGTGAGATCCAATGGCTTGGGAGTAGTCTTTGTAATTATGCGCAATTTCCTAACTCTCCAAAGGTTTTTTTGCAAATAAAACATTCAGGCCTCGTGTGTGTCGCTGCATCTTGGATCCAACGGCTTCCCGTTGCTCATATTAGGTGCTCCCCGTAGCTTAATTACCCGCTATGGTGATATGAGCATCTAGGTCGTATGATCATTGATCTGATGGCACATGCATAGTACTTGTACTTTCTGTGCAATTCCCAAACTCTCTCAGTTGTATATTGCAAAAACATTCAAACCTCCTACTGTGGGCCGTTAGATCTTCGTGAAATCATATCACCATAGAATATACGGTGCGGGAGCACCTCATATTCTCCCGTGCGAGAAAACATAAGGTTCTCTCGCATCTTGGATGCTACGGTGATATGAGCTTCGAGGTCGTTTGATCTGATATCCAATGGCATCTGAGCTGTCTTTGTGCTTGTAAACAGTGGCCGAACTCTTTGGGGGCTTTTCTGCAAAAAACCATTCAAACCACCGAGGAGGTGTTGGGTCACAAATCCAACGGCTCCGAAGAGATTGTATCACCAAAGCATCTAACGTGTGGTGGCACATGATATTCTTACATACAGGAGAATATGATGTCCTCCTTCATCTTAGATGCTACGGTGATACGAGCTTCGAGGTCATTGGATATGGGATCCAAGGGCATCTGAGTTGTTTTTGTACAAATTGTGTGCAATTCTCAAAATCATCAAGGTTTCCTGTAAAAATATTAAGACATCATGTGAGCTGCTATATCTCAGATCTACAAGCTCCAAGCAACTCGTATCGGCATATAGCATCTAAGGTATGGGGGCACATGATATTCTCCCAGGGAGGATCGGTGGGGGTGTTGGGATCTACGGTAGGGTGCATCGACTGCAATTTAAAATTTTCCTACGCGCAGAACAACAGGAACATGCTACGGGAGATGGATCATAGATCGTTACCACTAGACGCGTAGTGCTGTGCAGCGGAAGAAGAGTTGGGGCAGCGCGTCCGCGTGGATTGTCTCCTCCTCGTCTGATCTCCCTCGAACAGCCGGTCGTCCGATACCACGTACAAGTTCGCCGGAGCAGCGCAAGTGCACCGCCTCTAACGGTATCCGCGCGTGCAGGAGGAACACCGTGCGGCGGACTGCTAGGTACGATCACACAGTCGGCGGCTAGTGGAGGTGGCTATTCGCAACACATGCAAACCCTAGTCGCAGCACCGAAGTGATCAACCAAATAAGAGCGCCGCACCTCCACCTTATATAGGCGTCCGTCGCGGGCTCAACACTTGGGCCTCGCATGGACCCTAAAGCCCAAAGTCTACTCAGTCACGTTCCTCGTCCAGTTCGGATCACATCCGACCAGCATCCTACGAACCGACCTCATAGGTTCCTTCGCTTAAGCGCGCAACCCCTTAGGTTCAAGTCGGCTTGGTCACAGTTCGGATCACCTTCGACCCGCACGACTGGTAGCGGCCTCTAGCAAGGCATGCCGACCATCAAGCAGACTATGAAGCTGGTTAGGCGAACCTGTACAACGTGTCACACTTCTATTCCCTTTGACGCACGATATATGTTGTCGGGCTCAAGGCGAGACTGTCATCCTTGTGCTAGCCCGACCTCTTTCTCGTTCCAGTGATACCGACCACAAACTGGATTATCTCATAATCCCTGTCGCATGGCCATGCTTATCCTGGTCGGATCACACGAGGGGCCCAGAGTATATCTCTCCTGATCGGAGGGGAAAATCCCATCTTGCTCGACCACGTCTCGCAGCATGGGCCTGGACAAACCCGAAACCTACCATTGTAACTACCCAGTCATGGAGTAGCGTTTGGTCGGCCCAAAGCAAGTATGTCACCATCTCGAGTACATGCGTCAGCTCAGGTCTTAGGACATAGAACATATGTTGTACTAGAGACTCATAGATGACATATCACTGCGTCTCATATAGTTGGGTCTGTTCGACTCGGACCTTATCTCGACTCGGATCCGACTACGTCAAATCCGACCAGACCTTTCCAAGTACATATTATCCCGTTAGCACCCAATGCTCCTTGGCTAGTCAGACCAAGCCATCGACCGTGTCATATGCTAGTCTAGTCGACTGCGCATCCACACAACCCTTTCGACTAGGGACCTTTTAGGACAGTCATCATACAATGCATAGTCCCACAAACAAGTCACGTACTTGCTGATACACATGATTGATAATCTCCAAGGACTATCTTTATTCATAAACACATAGGAAATATCATCATAAATGATTGCCTCTAGGGCATATCTCCAACAGTCTCCCACTTGCACTAGAGTCAATCAAATAGACATCGAATGCCCATAGCTCTAAGGTGCCACTCATGCTTGGGTTGTGGAAATGGCTTAGTCAACGGATCTGCAACATTTGCATCCGTGTGAATCTTGCATAACTCTACATCACCATTCTTTACGATCTTTCGTATCAGGTGATATTTCCGATCTATGTATCTGACCTTGTGGTGATTCCTCGACTCCTTCTCTTGTGTGATGGCACCAGAATTATCACAATAAAGGTCCAACGGTTTTACCGAGCCTGGGAAAATACCAAGATCATCCAGAAAATGCCGGATCCAAACAGCTTCCTTTGCAGCTTGATAAGCCACAATGTATTCGGCTTCTATGGTAGAATCGGCCACCGTATCCTGCTTGGAACTCATCCAGTGCACTGCTCCCCCGTTCAGGACGTACACGAATCCGTATTGTGATCTACAATCATCTATGTCGGTTTTGAAACTAGCATCGGCATAACCACTTATGACGACCTCTTCCTCACCTCCATTAACTCGGAACATCTCTTTAGTCCTTTTCAGGTACTTCAAAATAGTCTTTACCGCTGCCCAGTGACTCTGACCTGGGTTTGCCTAGTATCTACTTGTTATATCTCGTAATCAAAAATGTAGCTATAGCTAGTATGATTCTCACTGGTTTCAGCATCGCTACCGGCGAGTAAGTCTCGTCGTAGTCAATTCCTTGAACTTGTCCATAACCTTTAGTGACAAGCGGAGTTTTGTGGATCTGAACATTTCCATCCACATCGGTTTTCTTCTTAAAGACCCATTTGCAACTAAAGCCGTTACGCGAGGTGGCGGATCAACCAATTCCCAGACTTGATTCTCATCCATGGACTTTAACTCAGATCTCATGGCCTCCAGCCATGCTTCGGAATTTGGGCTCACCATCGCTTCCGCATATATGGCCAGCTCGTCTCTTTCTAGCAACAATACATCACACGCTCTTCGCAATCTTTCTGAACTTCGTGGTTCCAGTGCCGCTTCCACTACGGGTTCCCTGACTGACTTTGGTATGATCTCATCACCAGCCGAGCCGTCCCCGAGTGGTCCTTGAATCTCTTTGAGTCAGACCGTCCTCCCAGTGGCCTCCCGACTGAGAAACTCTTTCTCAAGGAAAACCCCATTCCGAGCAATAAACACTTTGTTCTCTTCCGTTCTCTTCCCGGTTGTAGAAGCTATATCCCAAGGTTTCCCTCGGATATCCCATGAATATGCATTTATCTAATTTAGGTGTAAGCTTGTCGGACATAAGTCGCTTGACAAATGCTTCATAACCCCAAATCTTTAGAAAAGACAAACTGGTACTCTTCCCGGTCCACATCTCATGTGGTGTCTTGTCTACGGATTTTGATGGTACCCTGTTAAGTGTGAAAGCTATAGTTTCTAGAGCGTATCCCCAAAATGACAAGGGTAAATCCGATTTGCTCATCATAGACCGGACCATGTCCAACAAGGTCCTATTCCTCTATTCTGACACGTCGTTTCTCTCTGGCGTACCCGGAGGTGTGAGCTGAGGTACTATACCTCGACTTTTCAGATGATCATCAAACTCCTAGCTCATGTACTCACCTCCACAATCAGATTGCAGAAGCTTTATAGTCTTGCCGAGCTGATTCTCAACCTCGTTTTGAAACTCTTTGAACTTTTCAAAAGTTTCCGACTTGTACCTCATCAAATAGATATATCCATATCTACCCAAGTCATCGGTAAAAGTCATAAAGCACTGATAGCCACCTCTGGCAGTTGTGCTCATTGGACCACACACATCACTGTGTATAAGCTCCAACAGCTCGGACGCCCTCTCGCAACTCTTTGCGAAAGCAGACTTAGTCATCTTGCCAAGCAAGCAAGATTCACATGTCTCGAACGACCCGAAGTCAGACGAAGTTAGGAGCCCATCATCATGGAGCTTCTTCATGCGTTTCAGACTAATGTGTCCAAGCCAGCAATGCCAGAAGTATGTCGGATTTATCTCATTAGGCTTATGCCTCTTGACATTCACGTTATAGACCAGTTTCTGTTCTAGATTCAATATAAATAGCCCATCAATAATGGGTGCATAGCCGTGGAACATACCATTCAAAAATATCGAACAACCATTGTCCTTTAAATTGAATTCATAACCTTGACTCATCAAACATGAGGCAGAAATAATGTTCCGGGTAAGTGCAGGAATGTAATAACAATTATTCAATTCCATAATGAATCCGGAAGGAAGCTGGAGCTGCATCATGCCGACCTCCAACCCAGCAACTCTTGTTTTGTTGCCGACCCTGATGTCAATCTCCCCTTGTTCCACACGCCTAGTTCTTACCAGCCCCTACATCAAGTTGCAAATATGAACAAGCGATCCGGTATCAAATACCCAAGAGCTACTAGGTATGTCCTCAAGGTAAATGTCTATAACATATGCAACAATTGTACCTTTGCCTGAAGCAGCATTCCCGACCTTCTTGCCATGCTCTGCAAGACACTTGCTATAGTTCCTCTTCCAGTGACCGGTCTCCTTGCAGTGAAAGCAAACGTTCTTCGAGTCTGGTCTAGACTTTGGCGCAGCGGCGGAGGTTACCTTCTCCGTGCCCTTTGCCTTAGCCTTTATCTTGGACCAACTCTTCTTGAACTCAGCTGATTTCCGCACCATCAACACTTGATGCGTGCCTTTCTTAATATCCTTCTCTGCCACCTTGAGCATCCCATGCAATTCAGTGAGCTTCTTATCCATGCCATTCATATGATATTTCTAGATGAACGTCTCATAGCTGGGCGGAAGAGAACCCAAAACAGCATCAGTAGCTAGCTCATCCAAGAGCGGGAAGCCCAAACGATCCAAAGCTTGCACATATCCGATCATCTTGATCACATGTGGGCTCAGTGGATCACCTTCCTTCAGCTTGCAATCCATCAAGGATCGCCAGACGTTGAACCTTTCGGTCCTAACCTGTGTCTGAAACATGCTCTTGAGACTCTCGATCATATCGTAAGCCTCAACATTTTCGAAATGCTGTTGCAATTCGGGCTCCATACAAGCCACCATCAGACAGCTGGTCTCCGTTGATTCATCAACAAGTTTCTGGTAGGCATTCTTAGTTGTGGCATTAGGATTATCGGCAGGTTCCTCTGGAAGTGGATCCTCTAGAACATGTTCCTTTTTATGATGCTGGAGAACAATTCTCAGATTTCTATACCAGATAGTAAAGTTTGTTCCTTTCAGTTTATCCTTTTCCAGAATTGATTTCAATGCAAAGTTGGGTTGAGCAGGTGGTGCCATTGATCTACAACAGAAAATATGCAATCACTAAGCAAATGTGTTTATGTAGAGTAATTATATCCTAAACAGAAGAAATCCCACTGAAGTTAGCATCCCTCCACAAACTCTAAGTGATTCAGGATCCGACTTGCGCATGCGGCTAGTGAGCTTTAGCATCACTGCTAGCCAACATACCTATCCAGTAAGCAACTCCTTGCTAATCGTATCTCTATATGACTCCTGTCGGTCAGGAAGGTATCTCATACCCCGGCTCCCAACCTTCTTTGCCACAAGGTCCAAAACCGTTTTGATAGTCTTGTCAAGTTAACCTGATGCAGTGCATGTCCATGTCCGACACGAACCCTTCAGCTCAAGGACACCTAGCAGCACCCCAATTTTATGAGCCCACTACTAGACTTACTTGACGTGCGAAGGTGCAACATCGGGGATGGAAATTCACTTGATATTCATGAGGGATCATTCTACCATTGTAACATGCATAGAAACAAAGAAGCACAACAATCACAAATAAACACATATTGTGAAATAGTGTGGCTCCTTCATGGACGTTCTTCCAGGTCGGCTCCGACTCCAATGACCATCTATGAACTCCATCTTGTTTGTCACGCTGGGATGCCAAGCCACCAACCTGATCTCTATTATCCAACTACTACAACTAGTAATGAATTTTACATAGGGTCACAAGTCGACATGCAGGTTGTTATACAATATAATGACAGCACTTTAGCTCATGTCGGCTGACAAACATGACACGCATGCCACGTATATATTATAGACATGCATCACATACACATGAGCCATACTATTCACATAAAATCTGCAAAACAAAGTTATGCATAGAATCGCATTCTACCGGTTTGTGTGTCGGGTACGAAATACACGGTGCTACGCGCATGGCGGTCCTGAATTTACCGATCTTATCGATCATCGTGAGTCTGATTCGGGTTTACGTTTCACTGTTAACCCCGATGGTGGATACCAACCGGTAGGGGTAGGTTGTGTCACGACCTCATCGACTCCGATCATCTGAAAACATAGCCTCTTCAATCCCCATGTGCAATTGATCTCATCAACCATGCACATAGCCGACCTCATCAACGATAACAGATCTCATCTGCCGCCTCCACATATCTAATATGCATACGATCTGAATCCAAATCCTATGCCAGAGGCTCTGATACCACTGTTGGGATCTATGGTAAGGTGCGTCAACTGCAATTTAAAATTTTCCTACGCGCAGAACAACAGGAACATGCTACGGGAAATGGATCATAGATCATTACCACTAAACATGCTGTGCCGTGCAGCGGAAGAAGAGTTGGGGCAGCGCATCCCTGTGGATCGTCTCCTCCTCGTCCGATCTCCCTCGAACAGCTGGTCGTCCGATCCCACGTACAAGTTCGTCGAAGCGGCGCAAGTGCAACGCCTCTAACGGTATCCGCGCGTGCAGGAGGAACACCGTGCGGCCGACTGCTAGGTCCGATCACACAGTCGGCGGCGAGTGGAGGTGGCTATTCGCAACACATGCAAACCCTAGTCGCAGCGCCGAAGTGATCAACCAAATAAGTGCGCTACACCTCCACCTTATGTAGGCGTGTGTCACGGGCTCAACACTTGGGCCTCGCACAGGACCCTAAAAGCCAAAGTCTACTCGGTCACATTTCTAGTCCAGTTCGGATCACATCCGACTAGTGTCCTACGAACCGACCTCGTAGGTTCCTTCCCTTAAGGGCGCGACCCCTTAGGTTCAAGTCGGCTTGGTCATAGTTCGGATCACCTCCGACCTGCACGGTTGGTAGCGGCCTCTAGCAACGCATACCGACCATCAAGCAGACTGTGAAGCTGGTTAGGTGAACCTGTACAACGTGTCACACTTCTATTCCCTTTGCCGCATGATATATGTTGTCGGGCTCAAGGCGAGACTGTCATCCTTGTGCTAGCCCCACCTCTTTGTCGTTCCAGTGATACCGACCACAAACTGGATTATCTCATAATCCCTGTCGCATGGCCATGTTTGTCCTGGTCGGATCACACGAGGAGCCCAGAGTATATCTCTCCTGATCTGAGGGGAAAATCCCATGTTGCTCGACCACATCTCGCAGCATGGGTCTGGACAAACCCGAAACCTACCTTTGTAACTACCCATTCATGGAGTAGCGTTTGGTCGGCCCAAAGCAAGTCTGTCACCATCTCGATTACATGCGTCAGCTCAGGTCTTAGGACATAGAACGTATGTTGTACTAGAGACTCACAGATGACATATCGCTGCATCTCATATAGTTGGGTCTGTCCAACTCGGACCTTATCTCGACTCGGATCCGACTACGTCGAATCCGACCAGACCTTTCCAAGTCCATATTATCCCGTTAGCATCCAATTCTCCATGGCTAGTGAGACCAAGCCATCGACTGTGTCATATGCTAGTCTAGTCGGCTGCGCGTCCACACAACCCTTTCCACTAGGGACCTTTTAGGACAGTCATCATACAATGCATAGTCCCACAAACAAGTCAGGTACTTGCTGATACACATCATTGATAATGTCCAAGGACTATCTTCATTCATAAACACATAGGAAATATCATCATACATGATTGCCTCTAGGGCATATCTCCAACAGGGGGTGCACAACCAATAGGTGGTTGGGAGGGTGGGGACAAATATAATCTAAACAACACTAAAGGGAGATGCACAATTTTATCTAAGGTCGAGGGGTTGACCCCCGACAATAATAGCTCCGCCTAAACACAACATTTGCATGTATTGTAGTGCTAGACTTAATATTCATGTTTCAGTTTCATGTTCATTTTAAATATTGAATTGAGGACCATGCATGTCTTACATTTTACTCCCTTCATTCCTAAATATTAGTCTTTTTAGAGATTTCAAATGGACTGGCACATACGGATGTATATAGACATATTTTAGAGTGTAGATTCACTCATTTTGCTCCGTATGTAGTCACTTGTTGAAATCTCTAAAAGACTAATATTTAGGAACAGAAGGGGTATTATTTTGAATTTGTGTCATACATGCATGGTTTGGAAAAATAAATGCACTATACTTATTGGATTGTTGTTGTGTTAGTCTCTCTCTCTCTGTCTCTGTGTGTGTGTGTGTGTATGTGTGTGTGTGTTTGTGTGGTCATATACTTGATACATACAACGTTTTCTCACCTCCATATTGTTCATCTTTTAAATTTGAATTTGCATTGAAAAACTTACTAGGGATACCATGAAATGTGAAATCCACATTGAGATCACTATATCACAAACTCACTCTAATTCAACAACTCGTCATAAATCAACTACGACGTTGAGATTAGTATTTGCAAGGGAAATACGGGCATTGTAATACACATAGATTAGTTCGGCAATTTAAAAGGTTCCTTTCATATTCTCGAATGGTAGGACTCAACGGCGTACCAGCCAGACCTTGGCTCGTGTTGATCCTAAAAAATAAAAAATAAAAAAACTGGGCTTGTGTCCGTCTGGTGGCGTGTGTGGTACGCACATTAGGCAACCCCAAGCAGTCAAGCCTGTGCGTTTCGAGTCGAAATATCTGGTGGCCAGAATTCCAGCCCTAGGAAATTCCCCTCATGTCCCCGGTCCATAATGACTATCGATGAACAATGGAGGGATGCTTTAGTAACTAGACAACGTTACCTACCATGTCGAGCACAAATCAATTCCCTCGGTCGCCGCTCGCCAAGGTCACCCATCAACTGCATTGCCTCGTACTACTACTACTACTACTACACCAGGATGAGCACAGAATTGAGCCCGTTTGTTCGTGCCTAGTACTTGAGTTAATATATCAGGCAATGCACTGGTACGGAGGAATTATCCTTTTACTCTGCATGTATAACTTGTTTGAAGTCTAACTAAGCAAAATGTTTGACGAAATCCTTTCTTAAGAAATACAACAGGACAGACGTATGGCTTAAAAATTTATTGCATGATGCAGGTTATGATATTGTTTTGAATCCTGGATCTAAAATTTCAGAAAATCCAAAAGTGACCATAAATTCTTGAAACTGAGCATGGTCACGTGATATGGCACAAATATTAGTTCATAATTTTTTTCTTCAATTTGAGACAAGTTGCTTATGACAAGTTGCACAAATGAAGAGCCAAGGTATTTTGGAACAAAGACCTGTCGCGTTAAGGCGAACGCTTTCACTATTAAAATTGTGGGTGTTTACGCACCGCCACAAGTCCCACTTCTCATCGGCAGGTGTCGTCCGAGCAAGCACGTGAGTCGACGGAAGGCGTGCGAGCAGACCGCTATGCAGGCTCACCGGGAGGCGATCCCTTTGACCAGGCTCCGCCGCCCACCTTCGTCCCAACTGCTCCCACTTTTAATGTCGTCGGCGCCGTAGTTTAAAATCAACCTTGCAGTACCCGGTATCGCTACAATCTTCTCTCTGCCTCTCTGATTCTGCCGTTGTCTACCTCCAACTAGCCAGACCTAAACGTATGCCATGCCACATCACTATGGTCTGCCCTTAGTCTTCCACTTTCCTGAGGAAGACACCCAGCCGGAGTCTCAAGAACATAAGGCTCTTTGGGACAAGCTTGAATTGGCCTTGCGAGAAGACGCCACACCTGTCCCCGCTCCTGTTCCGGCTCCCGTTGCCCCGACTGCGCTAGCACCCATCCCCAAGGCATTGATGGGATGGGAGCCGCACATTGTCGCCGAGCTTGATGCCACAGGGTTCCACGAGGTCTCCTCCGAATTTCACACGCCCGTGCACCTGCCAGTGCATGCGCCTGCGCGTGCACTTACGCACACGCCCATGCTGGTGACCGTGCACCTACTAGCGCATGCGGCTGCGCGTGCACTAACGTGCAGGCCTGTGCCAGTGCACGTGCACACGAATGTCTCCGCCATCCGTTGAGAGTGCTTGTCCCCGTGCGGGTGCCAGTCGCCTCCTCCCACCAATTGACTCACTCCAAATTCCAGTACATTTTGGCCTTCCTTGAAGCTTGGCCAACGTCCAGGAGTACGCCAACAACGGTGCAAGACGCCGCCATCGCCGTCGCCGTCGGTCAATGGCCTGACGACACACAGAGCACGACAGAGGAGCCGCTTCCCACCACAAGACGCCCTTGCCGCCGCCGCGTAATCTAAATTTGCCATGAAAAATGTTCGGATTGCCATGCTTAAAATCAAACCATTTATCATTTCCGTTTATTTTAGATCGATTGTCGAATAATTTAAAGTCGGAGTCAGACTGAACGAAATCTATGGTTTGATCGATTGAACGTTCTGCTAGAGTCGTATCAAATTAAATATAAAACGTCAGCAAGCCAAATGTATTTCTTGTCAACCAACGACCTAGACTGCTTTAATGTCGAGCGCTCAACACGTTTAGTGTGCAATTAATTTCATGCCAAAAATAGTGCTAATCACATAATTACACGCAAATAATATCCTACTTAATATCCGCATGCACTTAATATACTTCCAAATTAACGTGCATTGCACGTACACACTGACTAGTGCTGCTAGTACGTGAAACTGGTGCCGTAACTTGTGAACGCCTCCAGATATGGTCAACGGCAACATTGCCCGCGAGTTCTTCGTGTTTGCCCGTGCGTCTAAACGCAGAAGGGGAGGAGAGAAAGAGAGAGCACACATGGAACCCACCAATAAGTGAAGGCGAATAGTACTAAAAATAATATTACATGTTATCCATTAAATAGGTTGTGGTAATATAAAAACATTATGTGAACAAAGGGGGGTACAACAAACATTGTTGTTCTACGTATGTTGCCTATTGACGTGCGGCTTGAAGGCCCTGGTCGCATGTTCGATCCTCGTCCTTTATTTTTTTAATTTGTATATGGGTCCAAATTTGTTTCATGACATGTGGGCCCCTCGGTGTGTAGTTTGTAGCACTTTCATTTGTGGGTTGAAATTTGTTCCATTCCAAGTGGACTATTGGTGTGTAGTTTTGTAGCTTATTTATAATAATGAAACAGAACAACAGAGTTTTTTGCAATAATACCATGGTGCAACTTTGAAGGCGAGAAAGGACGTGTGAGAGAGCAATGACTGAGCCAGAGGGAAATCAACTAGGGGAGTTGCGGGGGTTGCAACGGTGTTTGGAGTAGTTGTGGGCCAAATGCTACAAAAATATAATCTAAACCGACCGGAATAAATGCCTACACAAATTAATCCAAGGTTGGAGTGCCCCTCGCAATGTAAATAGCTCCGGCTTTGCAAGGGATGGAGAGGTAGCTTCAATGTGTGGAAGATACGGCGTGAGAAAGCAAGCTCAATCTAGAGACATATAGATAGATAGACAAAGTGAGTGTGGTCGGACATTCATTGAACAGATATATATGCTCTAGAGAGATATTGTCTGATTGAGCTTTTGGCAAGGGTGAGGGCTGTAAGATAGAGCTTGAGAGATGATCCAGTCATAGACGTGTAGATATATTTTGTGTGTGGGAGGAAGCAAGGTCAATTGATCACATAGGGTCATCGTGCGATCGAAAGAGTGAGATGGGTTGGAGAGTGTGACCTAGATAGACAATGTGCGTGAGAGAGTATACAATGTGAATAGGTCGAATTGGGCTCAGACATGGTGATATATCATTTTTGTCCGAGAAAGAGTGGGGTCAATCAAGACATACAAAGAGAGAGAGGGAGAGAGAGAGGGGGAGAGAGAGAGCAAGAGAGAGAGAGAGAGATTGAGCAAGCGTGGCCTAGATAGACAATCTGCGTGAGAGTGGCCTAGATAGACAATCTGCGTGAGAGAGTATAGAGTGTGTCGATTGAGGCCAGAACAGGGAGATATATCATTTGTGTGTGAAAGAAAACGAGGTTAAACGGGACTCGGATAAAGAGAGCGAGATTGAGAGTGTGTGGCCTGCCGTGCAGGAGAAAGAGTGAGACAGTCGCGAGGGAGTGACCTAGATAGACAACGTGTGTGCGTGTGCACAATAGGTTGGGAGGATAGATAGGCAATGCATGTATTAGTGCGAGAGGGTGAGAGGGAGAGTGTCGGATATCGGGTTCCGGCAAAAACCTTAAGGTTCAAACTCTGGGGTGCGCACGAAGATCTTCTCCCTACCGAAACACGCCCTCTAATCTAGCACGATGAACAACACAAGAGACACGAGGTTTATACTAGTTCGGGTCATCATTGTGGTGTAATACCCTAATCCAGTGTGTGGTGTGGTGGATTGCCTCTTGGGCTGATGATGAACAGTGTAGAGGAAGAACAGCCTCGCGAGGAGAGGTGTTCTTGTGGTGGTGTGCTTGGAGAGGATTCGATTCGTCTTTGTTGGCTCTAGATGAGATTAGCTTGCCTTCTACTGTGGTGGCTACCACTATTTATAGAGGCCCTGGTCCTCTTCCCAAATATTGAGTGGGGGGGGATCCAACAACGGCCATTTCGAAAGGGGACAACAAGTACAAGCTATCCTGACTAAAGGTGGTCTTCGACTGCCAAAGGCACCGGTGATGACGCCGTCTTGGGCTCCACGGTGACCTTCGTCCTGCCGTCCTGCTAGTCTTGGTCTCGTTGCACTGATATGGAAACCTTTTCTTGATGCCTCGGTACTCCGCGCCTGCGCTCGCCCCCTTTTCCCCAAAGAGGAAGCGAGGACATTGTGCAGGTTGGCGCCCGCCTGGCGCCCGCCTGGTCTTGGTCGTCATGGCTTGCGTCATGAGCACCTCGCAAGGTACCCCTTGCCTTGATCTCTCCGCCTCCTTGCGAGCATGCCTGGTGAGGCCGCCCCTAAGGAGGCCTTGCATTGTCTACCCCGCGAGGCTTGGCCCCTCGGGAAGGTCTTGAGCTTGGGTTGATGAAGGCGGGCCGTACTGGGCCACTGCTGAGCCACGCTGCAGGCCGTAGGCAGGCAAGTCTGGGGACCCCCGTTCCCAGGACGCCGACAGTAGCCCCCGGGCCCAAGGCTCACTCGGACTTGGCTTAGCAGCAAAGCCAAAGTGCAAGTGCAGAGCACCGTGGGCCCCAACAGCCTACGGCCCTGGTCGATGCGTGGTGGTTGATTGGACGTGGGCGTCTCCGCTTCCCCATGCTGCCTCGGCAACTGCCCGACTTGACGAGTCCCTGCTGCATGCAAAAAGAGTCATCATTACCTGTGATCGTGGAGGCAGATGGTTGGCCTCACTTGGGCTATAAGTACGGAGAGGCGAGAGGCCCCGTTGTCCATCTTTTTGTGCTCCGCCTACTTTTTCTCCCTTTCTCCACCTCCATTCTCAACGCCAATGGCACCGACCCGCAGGTTCTCAGCCGCAGAGAAAGGGATGTTTCCCCGGGAGGGGCCTGACCCACTCCCGCTGAAGAAACGGCCGGTCCCGTGCTGCCGCGACAAGGTTGCGAGGCCGGAAATGACGAGGCCTTGGTGCGAGCGGCCACCTCCTGGGTTCCCGCTACCCCTATACGCCCGGCCCGAGGGCCCTGGAGAAAGGGGCGACGAGCGACGCCGCCCGCGCCGCAGGCGAGGTCGGCGAGCCTCGGCTGCGCGCCATCGCTCCTGGAGTCCACACCGTGTACTCCTCTAGCGAGCCCGTGCTCCCCGCCACGATGCCTCCAAGCAACTGGATCTGCTTCCCTCAATTCTTCGCCTTCGAGATGACGCTGAGGGGGCCTATTGAGCTTTGGATGCAGCACGCCAACTGCGGTGCTCTGGCGACCGGAGCGGAGGTTGAAATCGTCGCTCCGGGCAAGGTCTTCATGACCCGAGGCTGGGGCAAGATCGCCCGGGTCTGTCGAACAGGGGGTGCCCTCGTGATTCATTTTGAATATGATGGCGCCTCCTTGATGCTCTTCAAGGTCTTCGACGCAGAAGGCCATCGGCTTGAGTGCTGCCCCAGGGGAGACAGCCGGGACATCATCGTGGCAGGGGCTAGGCCTGCCACCCGCTTCCCCAACGGCTCCCCTGGTAGCAGCGGCGATGCTCGGGAGTCCAGCGGCTCTCCCGAGATCTTCATGACTCCGGAGACGAGCGACGACAGCTACGTGCCCCCGAGCTCGTGCCGAGCCCGGAGCAAGGCGGCTGCATTAGGCCGTCGACGTAGCTGATCTGGATGGGGTTGGCTCCGGCCTCCCATGGCCCACTGTTGATGATGGCGTCGGCCATGCGCGTGTAGTTAGGGCCCCTTAGGATTCGCGTTGTTGTTCCCTACGAGGAATGAAGAAAACACCCCGTCGGGGCATGTAAAGGGTCTGCGGTGCATTTTGTTGATATTATCCTTATTATGAAGCGGTGCGAATGCTTGTCCTGTCCCGGCTTGGTTCCCCCTTTCTAACCTCACGATGACTTGGTGCTCTATGCTGACAAGTCCCGGTCCCCAGGCAGGCTTCAGCCGTCCCTGGTATGCCAGGTCGCGATGCTATGGTCAAGGCCAGGAGGTGAGCAGCCCGAGGTCCAGTAAGAGCCCCTGAGGCGCGATGCTCAGGAGGTCCCCTTTAGCGCACAAGCAGCCGTCGAAAGTGAGAAAGGAAGGCAACATCGCCATCACAGAGCCGCATTAAGTGGATATTCTGGGTCGCATTGATTAGCTATTCCAGGCGCGAAACTTATCTTGAAAACATGGAGTCATTCCTTCAGTTCGCACCGGACTGGTACGTCAACAGCTGGGATGTAGCTGGGTTAGGCCCTCACGAGCTTCCCCTCTCTTCCCCACACTCTCATTAGTGCTCTACGTCCTTAGGTCCTGGCCCTCGAGCGAGCTCAGCCGCCGCTGGTATGCCAGGTCGCGATGCCGTGGACAAGGCCAGGGGGTGAGGGCTGGAGAGCCAGTAAGAGCTCCTGAGTTGCGATGCTCAGGAGCCCCCCTTTTAACATGCAAGCGGATCGCGCGGAAAAGAGAGAGAGGGAGCTCACGGTGACACCCGCTTTAGACCTCAGGAGGTTCCTGTAAACCAACATGAGAAAAGCACGGGTTGCCGTTATGACTGCTGACCGGCCATTGGTTGCTCTGAGAGAGTGGTGAGGGCACTAAGGGCCTGGTGAGTTGACGCTTGCGGGGCTGCCGCGGGCCAGAGCTCGACCACCCAGATTTGTCGATGTTGTAGGGATGGACCCATGCGCAAGCACCATGCCAGCGCGAGCGGCTCCAAATGTAGGAGTCAATCGAGTAGGTGATAATCATAGGCAGGTTAAGCATGAAGGGAAAATCAGCTTAGATAAATGCAGGAGAGACACATGCCACTGGGTCAGGCCCGAGCCGCTTGGGGATGATGCAGCCCGAGGGGCACCCCCAGCAAGGTAAATTAAAGACATAAGCAAAAGGGATACATGTCGCAGGGACAGACCCATGCAGCCTGGGAATGATGCAGCCCTGAGGGCGCTCCCAGCTGAAATGAACTCGAAAGATGTCACCTGGTACCAATATAGAGGGGGTGTTGAAGTAGCTGAAGGTGCGCGGTGAAGAGGCCGATCCTCACGAGCCACCGGAGCCCTGAGCCTCGGGAGGCTCTCGGGGTCCGGGCGGTTCCTCGAGGACTATCTCCCGAGAATAGAAGCGAGTCGCTTCCGGCATCGGCTTGTAGTCTCTGCAGTCGGCACAAGCACGCGCCCGCCATCATGCCTCCTTCGTTCGGGATGAAGCCAAGCGAGACATACAATAGACTAAGGAAGCGCCCACCCAGCATTAGGGCTAAAACCTGTAGTTTTGAAGTTGCAAACTCCAGCTTCGAAGCTGGAGTGCTTTAGCCCTTTTTTAAGCAAGAATCACCGTCTTGAGCGCCTTGCGCGCTCAAGAACAAGCAAGGGATGAGCGCTTTGTTGCTAAAGCGGATACGTTTTCTTGCTGGGGAAGGCTAGTTTGATCGAGATCTCTGCTAGGTCAGCGTGACGCCTAGCCTCCTGAGCCGCCAGAATGCTCCGCAGGTGGCGCTGGTGAGTAGCAGCCGCGTTCGGCAGGCCGAAAGGCATGCGAACGTAGCTCTGTGGCGGACCCTCACAACGTCCCACATGTGAGGGCCAGAGGCGCTCCTGAGACGCGGCTCGGTTGAGCCCTGGGAAATCGATGCAGATGCACAGTCCGCCATCCTCGCCTGCATGGGGAGCTACGCCAGGCAAACGGCGACCGCCGCGCATGACTCTTGCTTCCTGAAGCTCCTGTGTGGTCTTGGTGATGAACTCCTAAGGGTCGAACTTTCCACACCCCATGCCTTTCTGAGGGAAACGTGCTGCGAAGCACGCCTCCAAGTGGTGCCCGAGTGCCTCCCTCGTGATCTTGGCAAAGTCTGAGGCCCTCCAGAAGAGAGCCCCCGAGCCCTGCCCAAGGAGGGCGCTGGGCGCGCCTTCCTATGTGATGGAAGGAGGCAACCCTTGCACGGGCGCGGATCCTGATGCGACACCTCCTGAGGCCTTGTGCTGGGCGATGTCTTCTTCTTCTTGGGGACTGCCTCAGGAGGGTTCTCGCCCTTGTCGTCTGGGTCCTTGATTGATGCAGCTTGGAAGGCGCGCTCGATGGAGCACACCGCATCTTTCTCTTCGCAAGGGACCGTGATGGTTCTGCCACTTCCTGGCATCTTGCGGACATTGCAGCCATGGTGGGTCACCGCCATGAACTTGGCCAAGGCTGGATACCCGAGGATGGCATTGTATGGTAGGCGAATGTGGGCGACGTCGAAGTCGATGAGCTGGGTGTGGTAGTTGTTGCGCTACCCGAAAGTTACAGGGAGGCGGACCTGCCCTATCGGGGTAGTGGAACCGTCAGTAACTCCCGAGAAAGGCTTGGTAGGTTAAAGTTGATCATATGGCACTTGAAGGTTGTTGAACATCTCCACAGATAGAACAATGAGCCCTGCGCCACCATCAATAAGGGTCCTAGTAACTTGCACGTTGTTGATGACTGGGGAACAAAGCATTGGGAGGACGCCAGCTGTAGCCGCACACATGACTTTATTTGCTGAGCTGAAAGTGATGGCGCACCTGGACCACCTGAGAGGGCGCGTGGCCTCGAGCTTGGGGAGGACTGCATTCACCTAACGAGCAAACTGCTTGAAGATGCGCTGAGAAGCTTGGGCCTGGGCACCGCCCAAGATGCAAGCGATAGAACGTGGCTCTTGGAAGCCCCCAGCCCCCTCGTCCTGGTGGTGGTCATCATTCCTTCTTGGCAGTGGAGGCAGAGGAGGGAGGCCTGCGTTGCCCTACGGGCGGTCCTCGCAAGGCTGATCCCTCCAGGCTCCCTCACGAGGCTGGTCCTACCAGCGATCCTCGCGAGGTTGGTCATGCCACTCCTGGCGAGGGCCTCGGTCATCCCATTGTCCTCCGCCTCTTCCTCCTCCTCGGTCGTAGCCCCGGTTGTTGTGCTCGGAGCGTCGACCGATGCATCCTTCTCGAACGGCCCTGAGCTCCTGGCATTCATTGGAGTTGTGGGTGTAGAGGTTGTGGTAGGCGCAGAATTGGCTACCCTTGGACGACTCCGGCTGGTCCCTGCCGTGCTTCATGTCTGGTTCTGAGCGAGTACGGACGCTCCTTTGTGTTTCACGTCCTTCGCCTCGTCCTTGTTCTCTTCTGGGTCGACAGTTGGAAGCTCGAGAAGGGAGAGGCGCCCCTCATCAGCTCTTGCACACTTGGTCGCCATGTTGAACAGCTCCAGAGATGTGCACAGATCCTCGTGGATAGCGAGCTCCTCCTTCATCTTGACGTCACGGACACCATCGGAAAACACTAAGATGATGGCCTCGTCTGTCACCTTGGGGATCTTGAGGCGGGCGCAATTGAAGTGCTGGATGTATTTCTGCAGGGTCTCTCCAGGCTGCTGCTTGATGCGGTGCAGGTCACCCGCGGCCGGGGGGTGGTCGCGAGTGCCCTGGAAGTTGGCGATGAAATGGCTGCGCATCTTGTCCCAACAGGAGATCGAGCCGGGAGGCAGGTTCAAGAGCCAGGTGAGGGCACCATCCTTGAGCACCATGGGAAACCAGTTCGCCATGACCTTTTCATCTCTGTTGGCCGCCTCGATGCCCAGCTCGTAGAGCTGAAGGAACTCCACGGGGTCGGCAGTTCCGTCGTAGCAAGGAGGCAGGTCCGGCTTGAACTTGCCAGGCCAGGCGACGCTACGCAGATCGGTGGTGAAGGCGCGGCAGCCTGCGGTGGCCACCGGAGCCCTTTGCAGACGCGGGGCTTGCTCTTGATGGTTCCCGCGCACCGCCGCCAGGGGCAGCACGGGGTTTTGGTGTGCTGGTGTAGGGATGCGGTCTTGCCGTGAAAGTGCAGGGAGCACGTGAGCGCCTTCTTGAGGCCAAGGAATTTCTTGGCAGCTTCTTTCTTGCCACGTGGGCGCTGGACGTGGTGGGTCACGTCGAGGTGCGACGCGCCTTGGAGCTAGGGCGTCTTCTTGGTGAAGAGGTGGCGGAGGCGCTCCCTGAGCCGTGTCGCCCATGCATGACGGAGGGCGAGACAGCGAGAGGGACGGTGCAGGAGAGCCCCCTACGGCACTGGCGAGCTCGATGATGCAAGCGAGCCACTCCTCGTAGAGATCATTGACGGGGTGGTAGTGCAGGAGATCACGTGCCAGGAGAAACGTGGCCTGCATGTCCCTGGGGGCGCGTCGAGCGTGAGACGACGAACCAGCTGGTGTCAGCGACGGAGTGGTGGTGCGACCTTCCGGCTGCACCAAGGGGTGCAGCGAAGACACTTGCTGCTCATTCCCCGCCGGGCCGGTGGCGGCATTGGCGGCAGGCGACGGAGAACGATGAGGAGGCCAGCTGACGGGAGATCTCTGGGCGACGCGGGCGGCGAGAGCAGCTCCGCGCTCAGCACGAGCTCAGCGAGCGTCTGCCATGGATGCGACGGAGCAATGGGACGCAGATCAGCAGAGAAAAGATTTTGGCGCACCCCTACCTGGTGCGCCAAATGTCGGATATCGGGTTCCGGCAAAACCCTTAAGGTTCGAACTCTGGGGTGCGCATGAAGATGTTCTCCCTACCAAAACACGCCCACAACCTCGCCGCGATTCTAAGCTAGCACGATGAACAACACAAGAGACACGAGGTTTATACTGGTTCGGGCCAGCATTGTGGTGTAATACCCTAATCCAGTGTGTGGTGTGGTGGATTGCCTCTTGGGATGATGATGAACAGTACAGAGGAAGAACAACCTCGCGAGGAGAGGTGTTCTTGTGGTGGTGTGCTTGGAGAGGAGTCGATCCATCTCTGTTGGTTCTAGATGAGATTAGCTTGCCTTCTACTGTGGTGGCTAGCCCTATTTATAGAGGCCCTGGTCCTCTTCCCAAATATTGAGCGGGAAGGGGTCCAACAACGTCCATTTCGAAAGCGGACAGCTAGTACAAGCTATCCTGACTAAAGGTGGTCTTCGACTTCCAAAGGCATCAGTGATGACGCTGTCTTGGGCTCCACGGTGACCTCCGTCCTGCCGTCCTGCTAGTCTTGGTCTTGTTGCACTGATATGGAAACCTTTGCTTGACGCCTCAATACTCCGCGCCTGCGCTCGCCCCCTTTGCACCAAAGAGGAAGCAAAGACACTGTGCAGGCTGGCGCCCGTCTGGTCTTGGTCGTCATGGCTTGCATCATGAGCACCTTGTGAGGTACCCCTTGCCTTGATCTCTCCGCCTCCTCGCGAGCCTTCCTGGTGAGGCCGCCCCTGAGGAGGCCTTGCATCGTCCACCACGCGAATCTTGGCCCCTCGTGAGGGTCTTGAGCTTGGGTTGATGAAGACGGGTCGTACTGGGCCACTGTTGAGCCAAGCAGCAGGCTACAGGTAGGCAAGTCTGGGGATCCCCGTTCCTAGGACACCGACAGAGAGGGAGAGAGAGAGCTCGACATGGGGTGCAATGGAGGGTGTGTGAGGTAAATACATTTGGTAACAGAGTGGAAAAAGTGGGTTGTGTAGTTGAGATAGTTAGAGATCAAAACATGGAGAGAAAGAATGAACGTGTGTTCGAAACCGATAGCTTCCTAAGGTGGTTAGGAGAGGAAGATTGACTGATATAGGAAGTATGTAGTGTGTCTAGGAGGGAGGGTTAAAAACAACATTTGAATGTAGATAGTACAAGGCTTAATATCGATGTTTCAATTTGGTGTACATTGTAAGATTTGAACTGAGGACCATGCATATGGGTAATTATTTCAAATTCGTGCCATACTAGGTTTCGAAAAGTTGACATTGACTCGATTTGTTGTGCTATTTTGTAGGTCATATGTTTGGATCCACCCAAAAGTTTTCTCACTACCATGGTGTTCATCATAAACATATCAATTTGTATCAAAAAAGTAGCGTGGATACAGTGAAATACGAAATCCACGTTAGAATTGGAGATCGCTATGTGACACACACTCTAATTCAAATAACCAATTATGTGACACACACTCTAATCCACGTTAGCGTGGATACCGTTTCGATTTTTTTTTCAAATATCTCCTCATTGATTAATTTATAGTACTCCCTCTGTTCACTTTTATAAGACCTTGAAGACATTTACGACAATGTGCAAAACAGTTCATTTTAAGTTGTCTGAAACGACTTACAAAAGTGAACGGAGGGAGTATCTCGTTTCGAATGACTAATTATTGCAAGGAAAACACGGGCATGGTAATACATACAGATTCGTTTGCCAATGAAAGAAGATTTGTTTGCATTCTCAAATGTATGCGCACCAGGTAGACCAGTCTCGTGTCGTGGTGGTCGCGTGTGTCGGACGGACGCTTAGCACCCAGCCACCCACCCCCTCCCTCCCCCCCCCCAAAAGAGGACGACGACAAAATAAGTTCGCGCTTCCATGTTTCGGATTGAAATATCTAGCGGCCCCAATTCCAGCCCTGCAAAATCTCCCTTATCCACTGTCCCCTTCTGCGCGTAGATTGCTCAAATCCCTAATTTGCCGCCAACCCAAGCGAAGGTGGAATCATCCCTCGTCTCATCTCTTTCCCCATCTCTGTGCCGGACGACGACGACGAAGACGACGGTCGCATTTCACCACCACAACGGAGCTACCTCATGTACGCCCTCGTCCACCGCACCAGGTGGTCAACCGACAACGGCGGCCACCGCAACCGACGTGCCTCACAGGCACCGACTTCCACCGCATCAGGTGTGCTTCACCGACGCCATCTGCAAACTCACCGGGGCTACTTCACTGAGCACATCGTCGCACCTCCGCCCCCCGAGGCCGTTAGGGCTTCACCAACGGTCTCGTCCACCACATCCTAGTGCTCTGATGCCACTCAAGATCTGCATCCGTGCGCGGCAAGCCAACGCCAGCGCATCACCCTCAACGGCTCTGATGTGACCCGCACTCTAGCTAGGCGAGCATGCCCAAACGCCGTCCCGAACTAGGTATCCACACATCACTCCCTTGTGCACTGTTCCAACGATGTTTGGAAATCCTTTCACTGCTCTCTTAGCTTACACGCCTATGCAACTCTGAATTTAACTCTTATTTCTTCTGGAGATATCATCTGAAACAAGCAAATCCCATTTTTTAGCGAAGCATGATGGTGCTACGGGATCTGGTACACATCCTGCACACCCGTATAACCTTGTAAGTATCTGTCCTCCGGTACAACAGGAAGGTCGATTCCTCTTATTTGATCAACCATTCGCCATGTCAAAAATGCAGAGGGGCATGCAAGGAGCACAAGGCCTGCACATCCAAGCAAGTGGTAACATGGACTTGTACATGGAACATCCCAAGCGCAAGCAGAGCTGCTGTGAGCCTGTATAACGAGCTAGCATAAGTCTCTGCATTTCATTTAATTCGTATTGGCATTCATGTATGATTTGTGTGCAGTGGCGGATCCACGAATTCAAGTTACCAGGGGCGAACATTTAACTTAAAAAATATGAAGGCACTTGCACTCCGAAAATCAACATAACTTGAGAAATGTGAAGCTACATGCACTTTGAAAACTAGCTAATGATCCAAAGTAGTTCAGATTATAAACACTAAATGATGCAAGCACCAAAAAACACAAAATGCAACATTGTGTACAAGGACTACAAACATGGTCTGTACCTGCTTGAATTATTCGTGATCTGGCTAAAAATATCAAAGTGTAATTGCGCCTATAACTAGTGTGCAAACTGCATATCAATATATCTATCCTGCACAAGTATGCCAATAGTTTCAAACAACAGATTAGAAAAGTATTTATGCTACGTTGTCATGATACGGGGACTTTCTAGTAGATGGCCTCGACATTTCTCAAGCCATGAAAATGCACTATAATATTCTTGCCATCAATGCCCGCAAATCTCTATGTCTCTCTCAACATAGCGGATCATCATTAGACACTAAATCCTTCAATGGGAGCTTGCAAAATGCTTGCATTAGATACCTCATTAGACACTATATGTTCATCACTAGGAGCATGTAAAATGTTTGCATCAAATCCTTCATTAGCAGTCTGTTCATTAGACACTTCGGGCTCAAGAACAACATGAGCTTTTATGTTTGTGCTGGAAACTTGATTAGATACATCAGATTCAGTCAATTCAGTATTGATTGGGGGAGTTATAAAATAAGAAGAAATTGGTTTCATATTCTCATAGATTCCCTACATACAAGAAGTTTTACAACACCGTCCGGTTTAACTATTGGCCAGAAATTGAAGAGTTGCATTAGATATAATCAGGGATGTGATGTACCTGCTCGTTGCGAATGCTACTCTTGCAAGCTGCGACTGTCCGTTTGCGCAAGCTCGATGCCATGCCCGTGCTGCCGCCGCTGCCTCCCACGCAGGCTACACCCAGGGTTGGATCTTCATCTTCTTGTCCTTCTGTTCGCTTGAAGCCCGGCGACTGCCCTCCAATGAGGGCGTGAGGAAGTGCTGTGTTGGTCTGTGCAGCGGCGTCTAGGTTAGGAGCAAACTAGACTGGTGGCTGGAGCAAATGAATTGGGATTTTTCCTGCTGTCGATCGATATGGGAGGCGCTCGTTTGGGATGCGAGCCTGCTATAGGGCCTGCCTTGCACTTATGTTATTGGACCATCCAAATTGAAACATTTTTCTTCATTTTTTACATTGCGTGCTCGTGCATTGGGACGAACAAAACTAGCCTGGGCCAACCTGGATGACTAAAACTAGGTGCACACTTTCCAGCCACCCGAGGCGGCCGCCCATACCTGCCCCTATGGTGGCGTCGCCCCTTTTTGCGTGTATGATTGGGGTAGTGAAAAATATTCTAGTGGCGCTTTTGATTTACCCACAGAATGCTTGAATTTTTTGTTTCTATGAACTGAGTTCGCCAATAATGTGAAGGATGTCAGTCTTTTCATCTTATTGTAGATTGCTTAGATCTCGATATGCCAAAAGTAATAGCATGAAATATACAGTACAAGCCAATGTGATGTGTGTGGCTACAACTAGTCTGACTACAAGGACGCACCATCTTATCAGATTAACCATTCGACTTACCAATGCAGTGTGGGAAGAAAGAAGTATTGGGACTGTGTATCCAAGCAATTTATGCCATGGACTCCTTCATACAACCTTGTAAGAGAAAAGAAGTTGCAGTGTGCCTATACAAAGAACTAGCGTAAGTTCAGTTACCTGCTTCTCGGAATTTTAGTTAGCCACTTATTGAAAAATTGTTCAATTACGTTGCTTGGAATGATTTAGTTTGCTACTGATTACATAATGCCACAACCTGTTAATCCTATTATAGACTGCTCCTATCTATGTGTTTGATACTTACTGTTAAGAATTACCTGTTTGCCTGAACTTAAATAGCTACTTGTTTGTTTAACTGCTATGCTGCTGCAACAATGGGTTACAATGATGTTAACAACTACTTTTCAGCATCTAATTGAAACTCTTTAATTCCTTGTTTTTTTAACTGGTTTGCAGTTATAACTCCCAGATGAAATGTTTTGCTAACTTTAACTTTTTTGAATCCAATCGGAACTTTAATGGCAAACAGGTTAGCCCAAGATCAAAGAGCGAGGTCCCCATGGACGTTGTATCATCCCACAACGATGGCACTGGCCCAATCGTGCATTATGAATTGCCAACTGCTGATGCTCTAGAGGCTAAACTAGTGGTAGAAAGAGATTCTGCTTCTGCACTTAGAGATGAAGTTGACATGTTGAGGAAGCAAACAACACAATCACAAGCAGTACTCAAGACAACCATTAAATATTTGGTGGATTTCAAAACGAAGAAAGCTAAGACTGGCCACATTGTTAAGGTCCTGAAGGAAAAAAGGAAATTAAATTCCCACTTGGTAAATCATAGGTGAAATGTTCTTTCCATCGTTGAATAAGCTTTGTGTTATTTGTTCATGTAATCAATCAAACCATTTGTTTTAGAGATCATGTAATAAATGTTTTTTTGTTTTTTGTTTTGTAATTTTATTTGAGCACAAGTCTGTATTAATTGATAAGACTCGGAGTCATTTCATTTTGATTGCTGTGCCAGACCTACAAATATGCCAATCGGTCTGAATGTGCATTCAGCAATAATAGTAGTACAGATGGACTATAAGTGGCATGCATCGGAAAGGGCCAAGATGTTGTAGTAGCTTGGCTAGAAAAAAAGATGTTGTTGTAGCAAAAAAAAAGTACAGCGGCCTGGCTTATGTATGTCAGTTGATATTATTGATCCATATACTCTATACGTGTTTATATGTCTGTTAGTTATGTACATTGTTGTTTGATTGACTCGTATTTGAGTCTTGATACATCGCTTGTGTACATATCTAAATGGGAGTACACATTATGCTGCGTGTGACATTTGAGTTGGACATGAAGTGTTCCAAATATTCGAATTCACCTTAAACTGGATTCTAGCTTCTGAATTTGAATATAGGCATTTGTAAACCATATTCATATATGACAGTGGAATACATCTTTGTCGTCCTTTTGAAGATATATAGAAACAAATAGAATGATTTATAAAGATTCGTATAGGTATACAAAATGGATTCGAATTTAGTTGCCAGGGTAAATGTGAATGCTTATTGTCCCAAAATTTGAAAGAAGCGGCAAAATGTCCACTCCCACGTCGGCTGCCCGAAGCCAGGTGTTTGGGCGATGGAAATTGTTGTCTACCCATTACACGGAGAATCCATCGGCCCGATATCCATTGCTCTAAATAGGGGTAGGTTAGTAACTTCAATTAGACATGACACGACCGCCTCTGAGCCCATTTCGATACGGTGGGCGCCAAACATGGGTGGCAAAACACATTTGATTCAAGCTCGTCTGAAAGACCTCTGTTTCTCCCTCCATTCATACATGGTGGGTGGCAAAACGAACTCGACTCGGCCGAAATCGATGTAGGCAAATATTTTCAATAGGGGCGGGTTTGTAACTTCACTCAGACGTGACACAACCGCCCTACCTGTCAGCCCCGTTCTTACACCATGGGTGCCAACCATGGGTGCCAACCACCCTCTCCTTGCCCGAAATTGCTCTGGGCAAATATTGGCGAGATGCAAGATTACCGTCATATCCCCAACCGATGAGACGTCCAAATTTTAAATGGGGCCTAAGTTCGTAACTTTCCCATATTTCAGACAGACGCGTCCCAAAAACATGGTTCCTCGTACCTCTCCCTCCATTTTCCCATTCATACACCGTCCGCGCTGTCGGATTTCAGGTTTCGGCACACCCTCAAGGTTCGAAATCTGGGGTGCATGCGTAGATCACACCTCTCAAAAACATGGCATCACCTCCACAAGAACTCCTCCCCTCGCAAAGAGATCTAAACTACACGAAGAACAACACAAGGGACGCAGGGTTTATACTAGTTCGAGCCACCATTGTCATGTAATACCCTACTCTAGTTTGTGGTGTGGTGGATTGCCTCGAGGGCTGGTGATGAACATACAAAGGAAGAACTGCCTCGCGAGGGGAGGAGTTCTTATGGAGGTGATGCCTCTTGGGAAGGATTGGATCCGGATCCCGTTTTTTCCTTTTTCTACTCTTGTGGTGGCTAGTCCTATTTATAGAGCGAGGCCTTGGTCCTCTTCCCAAATATTGAGCGGGAAGGGCGCCAACAATTGGCCATTTTGAAGGGGAACATCTAGTACACTTATCCTGGCTAAAGTCGGTCCTCGCCTGTCAAAGACTCTGACGGTGACGCCGGCTTGGGCTCCACGATGACCTCCATCCTGCCGTTCTGCTAGTCTTGGTCTTGTTGCACCGAAATGGTTGCCTTTGCTTGATACTCTTGCCTGCGCTTGCCCCCTTATCACCAAAGAGGAAACAAGGACTCTGCGCAGGCCGGCGCCCGCCTGGCGCCCGCCTGGCTTCGGTCGTCATGGCTTGCATCATGGGAACCTTGTGAGGTACCCTGCCTTGATCTCTCTGCCTCCTCGCGAGCCAGCCTGACGAGGTTGTGCCCGAGGAAGCTTCCTCTCATCCGCCCCGCGAGGCTTGGCCTCTCGCGAGGGTCTTGAGCATTTGTTGATGAAGATGGGATGTACTGGGCCACTCCCTGAGTCACGCTGCAGGCCGCAGGCAGGCAAGTCAGGGTACCCCCATTCCCAGAACGCCGACAGTAGCCCCCGGGCCCAAGGCGCGCCTGGACTTGGCTTAGCAGAGAAGCGAAGGGGCAAGTGCCAAGCGCCGCGGGCCCAAACAGCCTGCGGCCTTGGGCGCCGCGGGCCGGTTGATTGGACGTGGGCGTCCCTGCTTCCCCACGACGCCTCAGTAAATGCACGGATTGACAAGTGAGCGGTACCCGGCCAGGCTTACCTTCTTTGCCTTCTCCAATCATTGCCCAGATCCCCTTTCTCGCTCTAATCCTTCTTGTTTCCAAAATCCCTAGATCTACTCCAACCCTTCATCTTAGCAAGGCATGGCGCCTCGCTAGACCCCGGCTGGAGCTTGGTACTCGCCCGCTTTGGATCCTCCGAACATGTCGGAGAAGAACCTTGCCCGGACGCGCCAGATGATGGCGGCACAAGGCAACGACGGGGCGGCCGCGCTCAAGGTTGGTTCCGCCCTTCCCGAGGACAAAGGAAGCACCTTCTACCCGCTCTTCGTGAGCACCATCGCCGCCGGTCTGGTGCCTCCCTTTTCCGAGTTCTTCCTTTCTGTTCTCTGCCATTACAACCTGCAAGCTCTGCACCTCCATCCCAACTTTGTTCTTCTTCTGGCGATTTTCGCCTACTACTGCGAGGCTCATGTGGGTAAGGCCCTTAGTGGGCTTGCTGCGCCATTACTTTTACCTCTGGGATTCTCACGGCCCCATCACTGCGTGCGCGAGCTTTATTGCGTACTCCATCTCCAATGCTATCTCGAAGCCCGGGAAGAGGATTGAAGGCTTCCGGAGCAAGTGGGTCATGGTGGATGCTGGGCGCACCCACCCCCAGTTGATCCTGCCCACAATGCAGCCCAAGGCCGTTGACGCTTGGTCCCGCATGGAGCTCGTCGATCCCCGCGCGAAGCCAGTGCTGGAGAGGATGGACACGGACCTGTGGTTGGGAAACATGGTGACGGTGAAGCTGACGGGGGCATCGCTCCTGAGGGAGTTCCTGGAGCACCGGGTGGCTCCGCTTCGGGAACAATCGCTCCCGCTGTGGAGGCTCGGGGGGGGGGGGCGGCAATGCCGCCCTTCGCCCGACTTCCATAGTCCTGGCCGACAAAGATCTGGCCTCGGTCCTCCAATCCTTGGTTGGGGGAGACGTGGTGAGATTGGAGGGTGCTCCTATACCCCTGTTCCTTCGGGATGATTGGGAGCAAGTGATGAACTCCATGCTTGCTTTCAACGGGGACGGGCCTGTGCCCGCGGAGGTTCTTGAGGACCTGGCGGCCCGGGCGATGGTGAACGTGTCCTCCAGCGACTCCGACAGAGAGGAGGAAGAAGAGGGGAAGGAAGAGGAGCCCGATTCCGAGGCGACCGATGGGGAGTCGAGAGAGCCCCTCCCTCGGTGCAAGTCCTACGCTCTTCGCCTCATGCTGGACGATGACGAGGATGGAGACAAGAGAGGCGGTGAGAGCTCGCCCCTGATCCCGAAGAAGGACAGGACGGGGCTAGTTCTCCGCAGGCCTGCTTCGGCTTCAAGGTGATCTGTAGACGTGCCTCCTGCTCCCGAGTCTCCTGAGGTTGACCCTAGCAGCCCGCTCTTGGGCTTCAAGTTCGGCCGGAGGTTGCTCAAGCCCGCGGGCGATGACCAGTAAGTTCTTGACTCTCGTTTTGCTTCTTGCTTTGTTGCTGAGGCTTGACTTCTGTATTCCTTTGCTAGGCCGGTGCCTGTGGTCAAAAGGCTGAAGGAGGCCCCTGAGGCTTCGTCCGGGGCAGCACTTCCACCCGCAGGAGAAGGGGGCGGCAAGGCCTGGGCCTCTCCTGCCTGGTCATCCTCGCGAGGCCAGATGGGGTGTGCTGGGGCGAGCTCAGTCCCTGTGGCCCAAGCGACTCTCGAGGCATCTTCGCCTGACGCCACTGCCACAGTCATCGGGGCGCATAAGGTCCAAACTCATGGTGCTGTGATCACGTTGCCGTCTTCTCCTCCTACTCCGCCAACTGCCATTTCTCCGGCTCCTTCTACTATCCTGGATCATGTTGCTGCTGAGCTGGACCGGCTGCGAGAAGATCTTCAGGGCGCTAACCCTTGCTTGGTGGACGGGCGCCTAGAGCTGCCTCTGGCTGGGTCTGCTCTGATGCTTCAGTTCGAGCGGCGTTGGTTCAGGCCGTGATGGCTTGCAACTAGGGGAAGTGCTACCTCTTGAGCACTGCGTTGGATTTCCCCGAAGTAGCATAAGTATTTCCCTCAGTTTTTGAGAACCAAGGTATTAATCCAGTAGGAGACCACGCACAAATCCCTCGTACCTACACAAAATGATAGCAACTTGCAACCAACGCTTAGGGGTTGTCAATCCCTTCACGGTCACATACGAGAGTGAGATCTGATAGATAATACTTTTGGTATTTTTGATAGATAGATGCAAAGTAAAAAGTAAAGGCAAAGTAAAAACAAAGCAAGTAAATAAAGTGACATAGATTGATATGATGAGAATAGACCCGGGGGCCATAGGTTTCACTAGTGGCTTCTCTCAAGAGCATAAGTATTCCATGGTGGGTAAACAAAATACTGTTGAGCAATTGACAAAATTGAGAATAGTTATGAGTATATCTAGGAAATGATCATGTATATAGGCATCACGTCCAAAATAAGTAGATCGAAACGATTATGCATCTACTACTATTACTCCACTCATCGACCGCGATCCATCATGCATCAAGAGTATTAAGTAAAAACAAAGTAACGCTCTAAGCAAGATGACGGGATAAATTCATGCAATATGATAAAAAAAACATCTTGTTATCCTCGATGGCAATAATACAATACGTGCCTTGCAACCCTTTCTGTCACTGGGTAAGGACACCGCAAGATCGAACCCAAAGCTAAGCACTTCTCCCATTGCAAGAACTACCAATCTATTTGGCCAAACCAAACGAATAATTCGAATAGACTTGCAAAGATAACTCAATCATACATAAAAGAATTCAGAGAAGAATCAAATATTTTCCATAGATAATACTAGATCATAAACCCACAATTCATCGGTCTCAACAAACACACCGCAAAATGAAGATTACATCGAATAGTTCTCCACAAGAGAGGGGGACAACATTGTATTGAGATCCAAAAAGAGAGAAGAAGCCATCTAGCTACTAGCTATGGACCCGAAGGTCTGAAGTAAACTACGCACACTTCATCGGAGGGGCTATGGTGTTGATGTAGAAGCCCTCCATGGTGGATGCCCCCTCCGGTGGAGCTCCGGAACAGGCCCCAAGATGGGATCTCGTGGATACATAAAGTTGCGGCGGCGGAATTAGGTTGTTGGCTCCTGTTCTGATCATTCTGGGATACGTAGGTATATATAGGAGGAAGGAGTACGTCGGTGGAGTGTCGAGGGGCCCACGAGGTAGGGGGCGCGCCCAGGGGGGCGCCCTCCACCCTCGTGACCTCCTCGGGCACTTCTTGGAGTAGGGTCCAAGTCTCCTGGATCACGTTCAGTTGGGAAATCACGATCCCGAAGGTTTCATTTCGTTTGGACTCCATTTGATATTCTGTTTCTTCGAAATACTGAAAAAGGCAAAAAACAGCAATTGTGGGCTAGGCCTCCAGTTAATAGGTTAGTCCCAAAAGTAATATAAAAGTGGAAAATAAAGCCCAATATAGTCCAAAACAGTAGATAAAGTAGCATGGAGCAATCAAAAATTATAGATACGTTGGAGACGTATCGGGCATCCCCAAGCTTAATTCATGCTCGTCCTCGAGTAGGTAAATGATAAAAAAGAATTTTTGATGCGGAGGTGATACTTTGGCATAATTTCAATGTAAGTAATCTTCATTGTGATATGAATATTCAGATCTGAAAGATTCAAGACAAAAGTTCATATTGACACAAAAATAATAATACTTAAAGCATACTAATCAAAGCAATCATGTCTTCTCAAAATAACATGGCAAAAGAAAGTTCATCCCTACAAAATCATATAGTTAGGCTATGCTTCATTTTTGTCACACAAAGATGTTCCCAACTTCTATACCCCCGATGACAAGCCAAGCAATTGTTTCATACTTAAATAATCTCAAACTTTTTCAACTTTCACGCAATACATGAGCGTGAGCCATGGATATAGCACTATGGGTGGAATAGAATATGATGATGGGGATTGTGTGGAGAAGACAAAAAAGGAGAAAGTCTCACATTGACGAGGCTAATCAACAGGGTATGGAGATGCCCATCAATTGATGTCAACATGAGGAGTAGGGATTGCCATGCAACGCATGCACTAGAGCTATGAATGTTCAACAAAAGAAAACTAGTGGGTGTGCATCCAACTTGCTTGCTCATGAAGACCTAGGGCATTTCAGGAAGCCCATCGTAGGAATATACAAGCCAAGTTCTATAATGAAAAATTCCACTAGTATAAAAAAGAAAACTTATGAGACTCACTACATGAATAACAAGGTGCTACTTTAAAGCATAATATATGAGACTCAATACATGAAGAACAAGGTGCTACTTTGAAGCACAAGTGTGGAAAAAGATATAGTAGCATTGCCCTTTTCTTTTCTTTTCTTTTTTATTTTTGGGCCTTTTTTTGGCCTTTCTCTTTTTTTTATTTTTTTATTTGGGCAATGCTCTAATAATGATGATCATCACACTTCTATTGATTACAACATAAGGATTACAACTCGGAACATAGAACAAGATATGACTCTATATGAACGCCTCCGGCGGTGTGCCGGGATGGTGCAATGAATCAAAAGTGACATGTATGAAAAATAATGCATGGTGGCTTTGCCACAAATACGATGTCAACTACATGATCATGCAATGGCAATATGACAAAAGTAATGTATGTCATGATGATGATGATGGAAGTTGCATGGCAATATATCTCGGAATGGCTATGGAAATGCCATAATAGGTAGGTATGGTGGCTGTTTTGAGGAAGATATAAGGAGGTTTATGTGTGATAGAGCGTATCGTATCACGGGGCTTGGATGCACCGGCGAAGTTTGCACCAACTCTCAAGGTGAGAAAGGGCAATGCACGGTACCGAAGAGGCTAGCAATGGCGGAAAGGTGAGAGTGTGTATAATCCATGGACTCAACATTAATCAAAAGAACTCATGTACTTATTGCAAAAATTTAGAATTCATCAAAAATTCAAGTACTATGCGCATGCTCCTAGGGGGATAGATTGGTAGGAAAAGACCATCGCTCGTCCCCGACCTCCACTCATAAGGATGCACAAGCCAGGTACACTTCATGTTTCAAATTTGTTACATAACTTTAACCATACGTGCATGCTACAGGACTTGCAAACTTCAACACAAGTATTTCTCAAATTCATAATTACCCAACTAACACGACTTTGATATTATCACCTCCATATATGAAAACAATTATCAAGCATCAAACTTATCTTAGTATTCAATTCACTCAAAAGAAAGGTTCACATATCTTGAACACCAAGTTTAACATTAAGCAAATTACCATGCTATTAACGACTCTCAAACTAATCTAAGTGAAGCATGAGAGATCAATAGTTTCTTTAAAACAAATCCACCACCGTGCTCTAAAAGATCTAAGTGAAGCACTAGAGCAAAAAATTATCATGCTCAAAAGATATAAGTGAAGCACTATGAGCAAAACTATCAAGCTCAAAAGATATAAGTGAAGCACATAGAGTATTCTAACAAATTCCAATTCATGTATGGATCTCTCAAAATATGTGTACAACAAGGATGAATCTGGTAGACTAACAAGCAAAGACACAAATAATACAAGACGCTCCAAGCAAAACACATATCATGTTGGTGAATAAAAATATAGCGCCAAGTAAATTACCGATGGAAGTGGACGAAAGAGGGGATGCCTTCCGGGGCATCCCCAAGCTTTGAAATTTTGGTGTCCTTGGATTATCTTGGGAGTGCCATGGGCATCCCCAAGCTTAGGCTCTTGCCACTCCTTGTTCCATAATCCATCAAAAGAATTCACCCAAAACTTGAAAACTTCACAACACAAAACTCAACAGAAATCTCGTTAGCTCCGTTAGAGAAAGAAAACAAAAGACTACTTCAAGGTACTGTAATGAACTCATTCTTTTTTTATATTGGTGTTAAATCTACTGTATTTCAACTTCTCTATGGTTTATAAACTATTTTACTAGCCATAGATTCATCAAAATAAGCAAACAACTCACGAAAAACAGAATCTGTCAAAAACAGAACAGTCTGTAGCAATCTGTACCTAACGCAAACTTCTGGAACGCTAAAAATTCCACCAAAATAGGAAGTCCTGGAAAATTTGTTTATTGATCAGCAGAAAAAAGAATCAACGCAAAAGCACGTTCCTGTGATTTAACAAAATTATATTCGTTCGTGCAAAGTTTCTGTTTTTCAGCAGAATTAAATCAACTATCATCGTAGGTTATCCTATAGGTTGTACTTGGCACAAACACTAATTAAAATACAAAACCACATCTAAACAGAGGCTAGATGGATTATTTATTCATAAATAGAAACAAAAACAAAAAACAAAAAATAAAATTGGGTTGCCTCCCAACAAGCGCTTTTCTTTAAAGCCTTTTTAGCTAGGCATTGAGATTTCATTGAAGCTCACATGAAAGACAAGAATTGAAGCACTAAGAGAGCATCATAAAACATGTGACAAAACACACTTAAGTCTAACATACTTCCTATGCATAGGCATCTTGTAAGCAAACAAATCATCAAGACAAACAAAAACTAGCATATGCAAGGAAGAGCAAAGAGATGATAGCAATCTCAACATGAAGAGAGGTTATTTTGTAACATGAAAATTTATACAACCATATTTTCCTCTCTCATAATAATTACATGTAGGATCATAAGCAAATTAAACAAAATAGCTATCACATAACATATTCTCAACATGGTCCACATGCATGCAAAGTTGACACTCTTCCAAGATAGTGGGATTAACATTAACTAAAGTCATGACCTTTCCGAACCCACTTTTATCAAAAATATCATAAGATTGATCATACTCCAAATATGTGGGATCTAAAGTTGACACTCTTCCAAACCCACTTTCAATATTATTTCAAACACTATTATCAATCTCATATTCATCATGGGGCTTAGATAAATTTTCAAGGTTATAAGAAGAATCACCCCAATCATGATCATTAAAACAAGTAGTAGACATAGCCAAACTAGCATCCCCAAGCTTAGGGTTTTGCATATTATTAGAAAAATTGACATCAATAGAATTTATAATAAAATCATTGCAATCATGGCTTTTATTCAAAGATCTATCGTGAATTGCTTCATAAAGTACTTCATCACAATTTTCAACATAATTGGATCTCTTAAAGAGATTAGCAAGCGGATGAGGATCCATAAACTTTTAGCAAGCAAAGATGCAAGCAAAAAAAAGGCACATGGAGACACAAGAAAACAAGAGACAAGCGAAAAATATGAGGAGATTGGGAAAGAGAGGGCGAATAAAACGGCAAGGGTGAAGTGGGGGAGAGGAAAACGAGAGGCAAATGGCAAATAATGTAATGCGAGAGATAGGGATTGCGATAAGTACTTGGTATTTTTGACTTGCTTGCGTGAGCCTCCCCGGCAAAGGCGCCAGAAATTCTTCTTGCTACCTCTTGAGCACTGCGTTGGATTTCCCTGAAGAGGAGAGGATGATGCAGCAAAGTAGCATAAGTATTTCCCTCAGTTTTTGAGAACCAAGGTATCAATCCAGTAGGAGACCACACACAAATCCCTCATACCTACACAAAACGATAGAAACTCGCAACCAACGCTTAGGGGTTGTCAATCTCTTCACGGTCACTTACAAGAGTAAGATCTGATAGATAATATTTTTGGTATTTTTGATAGATAGATGCAAAGTAAAAAGTAAAGGCAAAGTAAAAAGTAAAGGCAAAGTAAAAACAAAGCAAGTAAATAAAGTGATATACATTGATATGATGAGAATAGACCCGGGGGCCATAGGTTTCACTAGTGGCTTCTCTCAAGAGCATAATTATTCTACGGTGGGTGAACAAATTACTGTTGAGAAATTGACAGAATTGAGCATAGTTATGAGTATATCTAGGCAATGATCATGTATATAGGCATCATGTCCAAAACAAGTAGATCAAAACGATTCTGCATCTACTACTATTACTCCACTCATCGACCGCTATCCAGCATGCATCTAGAGTATTAAGTAAAAACAAAGTAACGCTATAAGCAAGATGGCATGATGTAGGATAAATTCATGCAATATGATAAAAAACCCATCTTTTTATCCTCGATGGCAACAATACAATACGTGCCTTGCAACCCTTTCTGTCACTGGGTAAGGACACCACAAGATCGAACCCTAAGCTAAGCACTTCTCCCATTGCGAGAACTACCAATCTAGTTAGCCAAACCAAACGGATAATTCAAGGAGACTTGCAAAGCTAACTCAATCATACATAAAAGAATTCAGAGAAGAATCAAATATTTCCCATAGATAATACTGGATCATAAACCCACAATTCATCGGTCTCAATAAACATACCGCAAAAAGAAGATTACATCGAATAGTTCTCCACAAGAGAGGGGGAGAACATTGTATTGAGATCCAAAAAGAGAGAAGAATCCATCTACCTACTAGCTATGGACCCGAAGGTCTGAAGTAAACTACTCACACTTCATCGGAGGGGCTATGGTGTTGATGTAGAAGCCCTCCATGGTGGATGCCCCCTCCGGCGGAGCTTCGGAACAGGCCCCAAGATGGGATCTCGTGGATACAGAAAGTTGCGGCGGTGGAATTAGATTTTTGGCTCCTGTTCTGATCGTTCGGGGATACGTAGGTATATATAGGAGGAAGGAGTACGTCGGTGGAGCGTCAAGGGGCCCACGAGGTAGGGGGCGCGCCCAGGGGGGCGCCCTCCACCCTCGTAACCTCCTCGGGCACTGCTTGGAGTAGGGTCCAAGTGTCCTGGATCACGTCCGGTTGGAAAATCACGATCCCGAAGGTTTCATTCCGTTTGGGCTCCGTTTGATATTCTGTTTCTTCGAAATACTGAAAAAGGCAAAAAAATAGCAATTCTGGGCTGGGCCTCCGGTTAATAGGTCAGTCCCAAAAGTAATATAAAAGTGGAAAATAAAGCCCAATATAGTCCAAAACAGTAGATAAAGTAGCATGGAGCAATCAAAAATTATAGATACGTTGGAGACGTATCAGGAAGCAGGCCATCCTTCAGGCCAAGGCCGCTCGCGATGCCGCCTTGGGTGAGGTTGCGGATGTCCGAGGTCGCTACAAGGCACAGGAGAGCGAGCAGCAAGGCCTGCACGACCAGCTCGCCAAGGAGGCCCGTGACCGCCAGGAGAAGGAGGAAGAGATGAAGGCTCGCGAGACTGCCGCCAAGGAGCAGGATGCCAAGCTTGATGAACGCCATGGCCACTTATATACGCTAGAGCAGGCATTGGAGGCGAAGAGAATCAAGCTGGATGGCAAGGCATGGGTCCTGGCCGAGGACCGCGTGGCCTTCGTGAAGCTGGAGGAGAAGGCTCGCGCCTTGCTGAAGACGCTTTATGTTAGCAGCCCGGAGAGCCCACTGGCCGGTGCCGAGGACGGCCCCGCCAAGTTGCTTCCCTTCCTGGTCCGCGCCCTTGAAGATGTCGCCATCGTCGTTGGCCCCACGGCTGAAGCTGAGGCGCGTGTCCTTTCTTTTATAGCGCTGACGCGCGTCTTCACCTACGTCTACCTTTGTGACCCCAACATTGACCTTGACAGCCTGCTGGAGCCTGTGAGCGGCGAGCTTGCCGCTGCCGCTGGTGAGGCTATGAAGGGTCGAGCAGAGGCTCTGCTGGCAAGGTTCCGTGCCTTCAGCACCAAGCCAAGGCGAGGTGCTGCCGATCCTGAGGCTCCACGAGGAGAAACCGCCCAGCGCAGCTCCGCCTCCAGTGATGGCACTATCGAAAAGTGACCCCTTCGCGGCTCTTCTCCTGTTTTTAGCTCCTGCAACATGCATCATGCCTCGTGGAGGCATTTAAACTTGTGTTTGGCGTTGTGAAAACAATCTATCGACTATAATATTTGCTTTTGAATTCCTTGAGATTTGCGTTTTTCCTTCCTACTTGCTTGTGTTCTACGTCGGCAAAGCCCGGCCCCGCGCATACCTCAGCCGCCGTTAGCCCCGACCGGAAACCAGGACTGGACCAAGGAGTGAGGGGCTACGTGACTAGTTAGGCTCCTAAGTCGCGATGCTCAGGAGTCCCCCTTGACGCGCGAATAGCAAGTAGGGAGGGGAGATGTATGAGTAAATCTACCGTTCTACGTCGGCATAGCCCGTCCCCGTGCATACCTCAACCGCTGTTAGCCTTTCGGAACTGAGGGGTGAGGGGCTACGTGACCAGTTAGGCTCCTGAGTCGCGATGCTTAGGATTCCCCCTTGACGTTCAAACGGCCTTCATACCTTGTCTTCGCTCGTGGAGAGATGTGCGACAAACCAGGCCCGAGGGGCCTGGCTGGGTGGCATGCGTCTGGGCGTGACCCAGGCGTAGCCCCCGTGCCCAGCCCCCTCGCGCGGCACTCCCAAGGGGAGGCGTTACGATGGGGCCGGATACTAAGATCTGGGCTCCCTGAGGTGGATGCCGCCGGGGGGCACCCTCAGTTGTTTATCACCAGCGCGGAGCATAGCGCTTTTGTATATGTACGGGCATAGCCGCTCCTCGGCAGTGTCGTCAGCCAGCGCGAAGCATGGTGCTTCCACTGGTGCGTGGGAGGGGGCTCCCCTCCGGGAGGAGCCCCCGGGGCGTGTACAGCCCCGCCCTGACACGTGGCTGGCACGGTAGGGCCTGACGAGGTGTATCTGGGCACCCGTGAGCCAGCGTGGGACTCACGGGGCCCTACCTCAAGGCGGGTTGCGCCTGGCTCTGGGCCTTTACTTGTAATGTGCTCCTGCAAATTTGGTTAGATGCCGATGCTCTACATCCTCAGGTCCTGGCCCTCGAGCGAGCTCAGCCGTTACTGGTATGCCAGGTTGTGATGCCGTGGACAAGGCCAGGAGGTGAGGGCTGGAGAGCCAGTAAGTGTCCATGAGTTGCGATGCTCAGGTACCCCCCTTTAACATGCAAGCGGCTGGCATGAAGGAAGAAGGGTGCAACCACAGGCATCAAGTAATGAACGCACAACCCAAATAAACGCGAGAGGGATATATGCCACTTGGTCAGGCCCGAGCGGCTTGGGGATAATGCAGCCCGAGGGGCGCCCCCAATAAAGTAAGCTCAAACATGAATCAAAGGGATACATGCCGGAGGGACGGACCCACGCGGCTTGGGAACGATGCATCCCTGGGGGCACTCCCAGCTGAAAATGAAACTCGAAGGGTGTCACTTGATGATGTTGAAGATGAAGGGATGCTGAAGTAGCAGACGGCGTGCGCTGCGGAAGCCGGTCTTTACGAGACCCCAGGCCCAGGAGCCTCAGGAGGCTCTGGAGGTGCTGGCGGCTCCTCGCGGACCATCTCCATCTCTACCAGGACTATGGAATGCCTGGCCGCTTGAGCCTCCAGGATGCTCCTCATGAGCCACTGACGCACAACAGCCGCGTTCGGCAAGCCGTAAGGCATGCGAACATAGCTGTGGGGTGGACCTTCGCAGTGTCCCACGCGTGAGGGCCAGAGGCGCTCCTGAGAGGCGGCTTGGTTGAGTCCTGGTATGACGATGCAGACGCGCAGCCCACCATCCTCGCCCGGATGGGGAGCTACGGCGGGTAAGCGGCGGCTACCACTCATGACTCTCGACTCCTGCAGCTCCTGAATGATCTCGCTGCCAAACTCCTAAGGGTTTGGCCCTCCTTGCGTTGCTCCTTCCTGACGGAAACATGCTTTGAAACACGCCTCCAAGTGGTGCCCGAGCGCCTCCCTTGTGATCTTAGCAAAGTCGATGGCCCTCCAGGAGAGAGCCCCCGAGCCTTGCTCGAGGAGGGCGCTGGGCGCGCCTTCCTATGCGAAAGAAGGAGGTTCCCCCTAAACGGGCGCGGACTCTGAGGGGCCTGCCTCCCGAGGTTCTGACCAGGCGATGTCTTCTTCTTCTTAGGGACTTCCTCGGGAAGCCTTCCGCTCCTGTGATCTGGGTCTTCAATTGACGCGGCTTGAAAAGCACACTCCAGAGAACACACAGCATCCCTCTCTTCGCAAGGCACCGTGATGACTCCTCCGCTTCCTGGCATCTTGAGGACATTGTAGCCGTGATGAGTCACGGCCATGAACTTGGCCAGAGCTGGGTACCCGAGGATGGCATTGTACGGAAGGCAAATGTGAGCGATGTCGAAGTCAATGAGCTCGGTGTGGTAGTTGTTGCGCTTCCCGAAGGTAACAGGAAGGCGGACCTGCCCTATCGGAACCGTGGAACCATCAGTGACTCCTGAGAAAGGCTTGGTTGGCTGAAGCTGATTGTATGGTACTTGGTGATTGTTGAATGTCTCGATGGACAGGACATTGAGCCCTGCTCCGCCATCGATGAGGGTCCTAGTGACTTTTACATTGCTGATGATTGGGGAACAAAGCATCTGGAGGACTCCGGCTGTGGCCGGGCACCTAAGCTGATCCGCTAAGCTGAACGTGATGGCGCACGCTGACCACCTGAGGGGGCGTGTGGCCTCGAGCTTCGGGAGGACTGCATTCACTTTGCGAGCAAACTGCTTGAAGATGCGCTGAGAGGCCAGGGCCTGAGCGCCGCCCAAGATGCAAGCTATTGCGCGCGGTTCCTGGAAGCCTCCAGCCCCCTCGTCCTGATGATGGTCTTCATTCCTCCTTGGCTGCGGTGGCAGAGGAGGGAGGCCCGCGTTGCCTTGTGGGTGATCCTCGCGAGGCGGATCCCTCCAACCTCCCTCGCGAGGCTGGTCCTGCCAGCGGTCCTCGCGAGGTCAGTCACGCCACCCTTGGCGAGGGACACGGTCTTCCCATCGTCCTCCACCTCTTCCTCCTCCTCAGCCATAGCCCCAGTCATTGCGCTCGGGGCGTTGGCCGGCACGCATGTCCCGCACGGCCCTGAGCTCTTGGCATTCGTTGGTGTTGTGGGTGTGGAGGTCGTGGTACATGCAGTACTGGCTGCCCTTGGATGACTCAGGTTGATCCCTACCTCGCTTGGTGTCCGGTTCTGCTGCAAGCACGACAGCCCCCTTGCACTTCACGTCCTTGACCTTGGTCTTCTTCTCTTCTAGGTCGGCAGCCGGCAGCGCAAGCTCCTCTTTCATCTTGACGTCACACACGCCGTCGGAGAAGGCTGAGATGATGGCCTCCTCAGACACCCTAGGGATCTTAAGGCGAGCGTTGTTGAAACGTTGGATGAACTTTCGCAGGGTCTCTCCTGGCTGCTGCTTGATGCGGCGCAAGTCACTCATGGCCGGGGGCCGGTCGCGGGTGCCTTGGAAGTTGGCGATGAATCGAGTGCGCATCTCGTCCCAGGAGGAAATCGTGCCAGGAGCCAGGTTCAGGAGCCAGGTACGGGCACCGTCCTTGAGCGACATGGGAAACTAGTTTTCCATGACTTTCTCGTCCCCATTGGCGGCTTCAATGCCCAGCTCATAGAGCTGGAGGAACTCCGCAGGGTTAGCCGTGCCATCGTAGCGCGGGGGCAGATCTGGCTTGAACTTGCCCGGCCAGGCCACGCTGCGCAGCTCGGCAGTGAAGGCACGGCAGCCTGCAGTGGCCACGGGAAGCCTTTGGTGACGGAGAGCTCGATCTTGGAAGTCTCCGTGCGCTGCCGCCAGGAGCAGCGTGGGGAATTGGCGCGCTGCAGCAAGAGCGCGGTCATGACGGGCCGATGCAGGGAGCACACGGGCAACTTCTTGGGGACGAGGGATCTCTTGGCAGCTCTTCTCTTGTTGTGCTGGCACCGGACGGAGTTTGTTCCGTCCAGGGGCCACGTGCCTTGGGGCCAAGGCGCCTTCTTGAGGGGGAGGTGGCTGAGGCGCCCCCGGAGCTTCGTTCCCCACACAGGGCGGGGCGCGGTGCAGCGAGAGGGATGGTGCAGGGGAGCCCCCAGCGGTGCTGACGAGCTGGGTGATACGGGCGAGCCACTCGTCGTAGAGGTCGTCGACGGGACGGTAGTGTAGGAGCTCCCCCGCCAGGAGTAGCGCGGCATGCGCGTCCGCAGGAGCGCGATGGGCGTGGGACGAGGAATCGGCTGGAGTCAGCGACGGGGTGGCGGTGCGGCCTTCTCGCCGCATCGAAGGATGTAGGGACGACACCTACTACTCATTCCCCGCCGGGCCGGTGGCAGCGTTGATGGCAGGCGATGGGGAACAGCGGGGGCATCCGCTGACGGGGGCCGTTTTGGCAACGTGAGTGGCGAGAGCGGCCCGGCGTTCGGAGCGGGCTCGACGAGCGTCTGACATGGATGCGACGGGCGGCGCAACACAGGGCGGCGGAAGGCGGATTCCGGTGCACCCCTACCTAGTGCGCCAAATGTCGGATTTTGGGTTCCGGCAGACCCTCAATGTTCGAACTCTGGGGTGCACGCGGAGATCACACCTCTCACCTACTCGCGTTTCGTCACCTCGCAAAGAGATCTAAACTACACGAAGAAGAACACAAGGGACGCAGGATTTATACTAGTTCGGGCCACCATTGTGGTGTAATACCCTACTCTAGTTTGTGGTGTGGTGGATTGCCTCAAGGGCTAGTGATGAACATACAATGGAAGAACTGCCTCACGAGGGGAGGAGTTCTTGTGGAGGTGATGCCTCTTGGGAAGGATTGGATCTGGATCTCTTTTTTCCTTTTTCTACTCTTGTGGTGGCTAATCCTATTTATAGAGCGAGGCCTTAGTCCTCTTCCCAAATATTGAGCGGGAAGGGCGCCAACAATTGGCCATTTTGAAGGGGAACATCTACTACACTTATCCTGGCTAAAGTCGGTCGTCGCCTATCAAAGACTCTGACGGTGACGCCGGCTTGGGCTCCATGATGACCTCCATCCAGTCGTTCTGCTGGTCTTGGTCTTGTTGCACCAAAATGGTTGCCTTTGCTTCATACTCTTGCCTGCGCTTGCCCCCTTTGCACCAAAGAGGAAACAAGGACTCTGCGCAGGCCGGCGCCCGCCTGGCGCGCACCTAGCTTCGGTCGTCTTGGCTTGCGTCATGGGCACCTCGTGAGGTACCCTGCCTTGATCTCTCTGCCTCCTCGCAAGCCAGCCTGACGAGGATGTGCCCGAGCAAGCTTCCTGTTGTCCGCCCCGCGAGGCTTGTCCCCTCGCGAGGGTCTTGAGCATGTGTTGATGAGGATGGGTCATACTGGGCCACTCCCTGACCCACGCCGCAGGCCGCAGGTAGGCTAGTCTGGGTACCCCTGTTCCCAGAACGCCGACACGTGCTAGAACACCATCCCCACACCAGCCTTCGTCCGCCACCCCATCCATCGCCGCCGTCCTCCACCCCATCCATCACCGCCGTCCTCCACCACATCCATCACCACCGTCGTCCACCACGCCGGAGCGCCTCCCAAGACTGCATCGTCCACTGCTATAGATGGATGTTTCTCATCCACGGTGATGGACCAACAGCCTTGCATCGCATCCTCTCGCTTCATCGATGTCGTCGTCCTCTTTGTCGGGCCGCTCACACGACCTTATCTTCCACCGCAATGGGACTTATCCCCCGATGCACCCGTCTACCGTCGCAGATCTGCTTCAACGCGACCGACAGCCATCGCACCCCCGATGCCTACACGGCGCCGCAAGAGAGGTGGTACTTCATATCTCCTCAACTTTTTGATCTCAACCAGAAAGTAGATCTTAACTTGGTTACTCTACTTTCTTTTCAGCTCTTAGAATTTAGTTCTTAGTTCGAAGCAAACAATAGATGCTAAATATCATTTCTCCGGTTTGCAGCTTCAAATCTGCCATGGCACAGTCATAATACGATTTAATTGATCATGCTTAGGGTTTAATTGATCATGTTGGTTCCGTGGTGGTTTATTTAATACAAATCGGAGGGGAGACCCTCTTTTGCTAAAAAAATATGCTTAGAGTTCCCCCCTTTTATGATCACTATACGATCAGAATACGCGCTTCGTGTCATAATAGCACTGATACGTCTCCAACGTATCTATAATTTTTGATTGCTCCATGCTATTATATTACCCCTTTTGGATGTTTATGGGCTTTAGTTTACACATTTATATCATTTTTGGGACTAACCTACTAACCTGAGGCCCAGCCCGTATTGCTGTTTTTTTTGCCTATTTCAGTATTTTGAAGAAAAGGAATATCAAGCGGTGTCCAAACGGAATGAAACCTTCGGGAGCGTGATTTTTGGAACGAACATGATCCGGAGATCCTAGAGTGCAAGTCAAGAAGCTTCCGAGGGCCCCATGAGATAGGGGGTCGCCCCCCCCCCCCTTGTAGGGCACGGCCCCCTGTCTTGTGGGCCCCTCGGGCGGCCACCGACGTACTTCTTCCTCCTATATATACCTACGGACCCTGAAAACATCCAGGAGCACCAAGAAACACAATTTCCACCGCCGTAACCTCCTGTATCCACGAGATCCCATCTTGGAGCCTTCGTCGGCACTCTGCCGGAGGGGAATCGACCATGGAGGGCTTCTACATCAACATCCTTGCCCCTCGGATGAGTTGTGAGTAGTTTACCACAGACCTACGGGTCCATAGTTATTAGCTATATGGCTTCTTCTCTCTTTTTGGATCTCAATACAATGTTCTCCCCCTCTCTTGTGGAGATCTATTCGATGTAATCTCTTTTTGCGGTGTGTTTGTTAAGATCCGATGAATTGTGGGTTTATGATCAAGTTTATCTATGAATAATATTTGAATCTTCTCTGAATTCTTTTATGTATGATCGAGTTATCTTTGCAAGTCTCTTCGAATTATCAGTTTGGTTTGGCCTACTAGATTGGTCTTTCTTGCCATGGGAGAAGGGCTTAGCTTTGGGTTCAATCTTGCGGTGCTCTTACCCAGTGACAGAAAGGGTTGCAAGACACGTATTGTATTGTTGCCATCGAGGATAACAAGATGGGGTTTATATCATATTGCATGGGTTTATTACTCTACATCATGTCATCTTGCTTAATGTGTTACTCTGTTCTTATGAACTTAATACTCTAGATGTAGGCGGTAGTCAGTCGATGTGTGGAGTAATAGTAGTAGATGCAGGCAGGAGTTGGTCTACTTGTTATGGACGTTATTCCTATATACATGATCATGCCTAGATAATCTCATAACTATGCGCTTTTTTATCAATTGCTCGATAGTAATTTGTTCACCCACCATAATACTTATGCTATCTCGAGAGAAGCCTCTAGTGAAACCTATGGCCCCCGGGTCTATCTCTTATCATATTTGCTTTCAGTATACTTTTATTTGCATGTTTAATTTTTGCATCTATATTACAAAATACCAAAAATATCTTACTATCTCTATCAGATCTCACTTTCGTAAGTGGCCATGAAGGGATTGACAACCCCTTTATTGCGTTGGTTGCGAGTTCTTAGTTTGTTTGTGTAGGTGCGTGGGACTTGTGAGGAGCCTCCTACTGGATTGATACCTTGCTTCTCAAAACTAGGGGAAATACTTAGGCTACACTTGCTGCATCACCCTCTCCTCTTCGGGGAAAACCAACGCTAGCTCAAGACGTAGCAAGAAGGATTTCTACAAACTGTTCTATTTTTGACAGATTCTGTTTTTCGTGTGTTGTTTGCTTATTTCAATGCATCTATAGCTAGTAAATTAGTTTATAAACCATAAGTAAGTTGGAATACATTAGGTTTAACACCAAAATAAATAAAGAATGAGTTCATGGCAGTACCTTATGTGGTGGTTTTGTTTTCTTTCACTAACGGAGCTTATAAGATTTCCTGTGGAGTTTTGTGTTGTGAAGTTTTCAAGTTTTGGGTAAAGCTTTTATGGACTATGGAATAAGGAATGGCAAGAGTCTAAGCTTGGGGATTATTATGGCACCCCAAGATATTCAAGGATAGGCAAAAGCCTAATCTTGGGGATGCCCCGGGAAGGCATCCCCTCTTTCTTCTTCGTTCATTGGTAACCTTACTTATAGCTATATTTTTATTCGCTACATGATATGTGTTTTGCTTGGAGCATCGTGTATTATATTAGTCTTTTCTTTCTAGTTTACCACAATCGTCCTTGCTACACACACCTTTTGGGAGAAGCCTATTTGATTAGAATTTGCTAGAATACTCTATGTGCTTCACTTATATCTTTTGAGCTTGATAGTTTTCGCTCTAGTACTTCACTTATATCTTTTAGAGCAAGGCGGTGGAATAATTTTGAAGAAATTGCTAGTCTCTCATGCTTCACTTATATTATTTTGAGAGTCTTTTAGAACAGCATGGTATTTGCTATGGTTACAAAGTTGGTCTTAGAATGATGAGCGTCCAAGTTGGGTATAATAAAAACTATCATAGAAAAAGAATTGGATGCTATGATCAACTTGATGCTTGATAATTGCTTTGAGATATAAAGGTAGTAATGTTAGGTTCATGCTAGTGGGTAATTATGAAATTGATAAATAATTTTGTTGAAGTTGGCAAGTCCCGTAGCATGCACGTATGGTTAAAGTTGTGTGACAAATTTGTTGCATGAAGTGCTCTTTTGATTGTCTTCCTTATGAGTGGCAGTCGGGGATGAGCGATGGTCTTTTCCTACCAATCTATCCCTCTTGGGGCATGCGTAGTAGTACTTTGATTCGAGGGCGAAGTAGACTTTTGCAATAAGTGTATGAGTTCTTTTTTACTAATGTGAGTCCATGGACATATGCACACTCATCATTTTACTTTGCTAGCCTTATTATTACCGCACAACTTTCGCCGGTATCATAAACCCTTTATTTACCTTCCTCAAAACAGCCATCAAAGCTACCTATTATGGCATTTCCATAGCCATTCCGATATATATTGCCATGCAACTTTCCACTGTTCCGTTCATATGACACACATTACTTTTGTCAGGTTGCTCCTTGCATGATCATGTAGTTGACATCGTATTTGTGGCAAGGCCACCTTCATAACTTTCATACATGTCACTCTTGATTCATTGCATATCCCGGTACACCGCCGGAGGCATTCATATAGAGTCATATCTTGTTCTAGCTTTGAGTTGTAAATCCATAATAGTGTGATGATATTCATTATTAGAGCATTGTCCTAGTGAGGAAAGGATGATGAAGGCTATGATTCCCCCACAAGTCGGGATGAGACTTCGGACTTCACAAAAAGAAAGAAAAAATGAGAAAAGAAAAAAAAGAGAAAGGCCAAAAAGAAAAAAAGGGGCCAAAGAAAAAAAGAAGAAAAGAATAAGAAAAAAAAGAAAAAAAAGAAAATGAGAGAAAAAGAGAGAAGGGACAATGCTACTATCTCTTTTTCCACTCTTGTGCTTCAAAATAGCACCATGATCTTCATGATAGAGAGTTTCCCATGTTGTCATTTTCATTTACTAAGTGGGAACTTTTCATTATAGAACTTGGTGGGCTTCCTCAAAATTCGTAGGTCTTCATGAGCAAGCAAGTTGGATGCACACCCACTTAGTTTCTTTTGTTGAGCTTTCATATATTTATAGCTCTAGTGCATCCGTTGCATGGAAATCCCTACTCTCTCACATTGATATCTATTAATGGGCATCTCCATATAGCCCGTTAGTACGCCTAGTTGATGTGAGACTATCTTCTCCCTCTTTTTGTCCTCACAACCACCATATACCACCATAGTGTTATGTCCATGGCTTATGCTCATGTATTGCGTAAGAGTTGAAAAAGCTGAAGGGCGTTAAAAAGTATGAAACAATTGCTCGGCTCGTCATCGGGGTTGTGCATGATGGGAGTATTTTGTGTAATGAAAATGAAGCATGGCCTAACTATATGATTTTGTAGGGATAAGATTTCTTTGGCTATGCTATTTTGATAGGACATGATTATTTGTTAGTATGTTTTGAAGCATTATTATTTTCATGTTATATAAGCTTTTATTTTGAATCATTTGGATCTGAACATTCATGCCACAATAAAGAAAATCACATCATGAATTATGCTAGGTAGCATTCCACATCAAAAATTTCTTTTTTATCATTTACCTACTCGAGGACGAGCAGGAATTAAGCTTGGGGATGTTTGATACGTCTCCATCGTATCTATAATTTTTGATCATCCATGCTATTATATTACCCCTTTTGGATGTTTATGGGCTTTATTTTACACATTTATATCATTTTTGGGACTAACCTACTAACCGAAGGCCCATCCCGAATTGTTGTTGTTTTTTTGCCTATTTCAGTATTTCGAAGAAAAGGAATATCAAACGGAGTCCAAACAGAATGAAACCTTCGGGAGTGTGGTTTTTGGAACAAACATTTTCCGGAGTGCTTGGAGTGCAAGTCAAGAAGCTTCCAAGGGCCCCACGAGATAGGGGGGCATGCCCCCCCCCCTATAGGGCGCGCCCCCCTGTCTCGTGGGCCCCTCAGGCGGCCACCGACGTACTTCTTCCTCCTATATATACCTACGGACCCTGAAAACATCCAGGAGCACCACGAAACACAATTTCCACCGCCGTAACCTCCTGTATCCGCGAGATCCCATCTTGGAGCCTTCGTCGGCACTCTGCCGAAGGGGGAATCGACCATGGAGGGCTTCTACATCAACGTCCTTGCCCCTCCGATGAGTTGTGAGTAGTTTACCACAGACCTACGGGTCCATAGTTATTAGCAAGATGGCTTCTTCTCTCTTTTTGGATCTTAATACAATGTTCTCCCCCTATCTTGTGGAGATCTATTCGATGTAATCTCTTTTTGCGGTGTGTTTGTCAAGATCCGATGAATTGTGGGTTTATGATCAAGTTTATCTATGAATAATATTTGAATCTTCTCTGAATTATTTTATGTATGATCGAGTTATCTTTGCAAGTCTCTTCGAATTATCAGTTTGGTTTGGCCTACTAGATTGGTCTTTCTTGCCATGGGAGAAATGCTTAGCTTTGGGTTCAATCTTGTGGTGTTCTTACCCAGTGACAGAAAGGGTTGCAAGACACGTATTGTACTGTTTCCATCGAGGATAACAAGATGGGGTTTATATCATATTGCATGAGTTTATCCCTCTACATCATTTCATCTTGCTTAATGCGTTACTCTATTCTTATGAACTTAATACTCTAGATGCAGGTAGTAGTCGGTCGATGCAGGAGTCGGTCTACTTGTTATGGATGTGATGCCTATATACATGATCATGCCTAGATAATCTCATAACTATGCGCTTTTCTATCAATTGCTCGACAGTAATTTGTTCACCCACCGTAATACTTATGCTATCTCGAGAGAAGCCTCTAGTGAAACCTATGCCCCCCGGGTCTATCTCTTGTCATATTTGCTTTCAATCTACTTTTATTTGCATCTTTACTTTTTGCATCTATATTAAAAAATACAAAAAATATATTACTATCTCTAGCAGATCTCACTTTCGTAAGTAGCCGTGAAGGGATTGACAACCCCTTTATTGCGTTGGTTGCGAGTTCTCAGTTTGTTTGTGTAGGTGCGTGGGACTTTTGAGGAGCCTACTACTGGATTGATACCATGCTTCTCAAAACTGAGGTAAATACTTACACTACACTTGATGCATCACCCTCTCCTCTTTAGGTAAAACCAACGCTAGCTCAAGACGTAGCAAGCACTGCTCCACCCATCAAGCTAAACAAGCTTAGTTGTACAAATACAAATCTGATATTATTAAAACAGAGTCATTTAATTGGCAGCTAAATGTTCCTAATTTAGTTTCGAAAATGCATGTTCGCCGCTCGAGTGTGTACCTCTACAGGGTGCCTACGGTGGGCTGGCCCACCCTGGGATTTTGGGTCATCCCATCCCCCGATTCCCTTCTGTTCTGGTGTGCACTTTCGATCTCTACTCGACCCAGTCGCCTGCCTCACCGGCGACTAGCCGTCCCTGGACGGCATGACTCTAGGAGGAGATGCCGTACTAACAGGAGGTCAGGAGCCGCTCGCCCACGAGCGTCACAGTTTCCCGGGCGCACCATCGTGCCTACCTTTCCAATCCGTTCAGGGCTCAAGAGTGCAACACCCACTAAGCCAACCCGATTTATCCTGAGATACGTCCTCAACACTCAGCAGCCACTCATCATCACCCATTTTCTAATTGATTCATTAATCAATAGGCAGGATTGTCATTAGGGTTTGTTGGTTGCTTAGTGCTACCTACACTTAATGGTTCAGATGTATTTTGGTAATCTTTAGTACCTATAAGTTCACATGGTTTTCAAAATTCCGTCCCTAGGAACAGACACTAGTCATTTTGGATTGTTGGTCGTAGTGACATTGACCCAGATTACTACTGCAAGCCAGGTTTGTTGACAATTTTACTTGTGTTTCTTACTCATTCGATATAATATCCAATTATTCACGTCTATTAGTTGCAAACAATAAGAGCTAGACAAACTTATTGATTCAGATTTGGACGGTCTCTTATTACAGTTACAATTCTGCATACTTGTCCTAGTAAGCTCACAAGTAAATGATTAATTCACTACATCTATGATTGCCTTGTCATATTTGTTGTCAATATTCTTTCAGGGTGGACAACCCTATTTCTAAATACTGGAACCGTATACATGAGTGAATAGTATTTCTCTATGTGATCTCTTCCATCATGTGTGGGCAACGAACACTGCATTGTACAGAAAGAAAGTGTCATTTCCAGCTTTTACATAGGCTTTGATCTTTTACATGGAATACAATCTGCCTACTTGCTTTGTGTCGCACTACCAACACTCCACCCTTGAAGATAAACAGTATGCCACTCATAATTCATTAGTTTATTTGTTCGAATACAAATTTCATATGATTCTAATGTTCCTACTTCAGTTTTGAAATGTGTGTCTGTCTGTTATAGAGACATAAGGGGTTTGTATTTCTATATGTGGTCTGGTCAGCACAGTTGGCGGTGAACTTTGCATATGCAGGGGTTTATAGGGAGACACTCTTCAAGTTGAATCCGCAATGCATTCCATAGATAATGTGACTACTTTTTATGTTTTCATGAATCTCAGATTCTGAACAACATCATAATGATTATGAGCTTGCGCGCATGAAAAGAATAAAGCAGAACAATGCCATGGCTGTCAAACTTGGCATTAAGGGACTGAAATCAAGTCTGGATGCAATGCAATGCAGACGCTCTCCACCTACAGATTCATGCTCAGAATATGATCCTAACAGTGATTCTGAGCTAGAGGGAGACCTAAGTCAATGTAGCTCCCTAGTGGAGGAGTCAGAGGAAGATGCCCTATCTTATTCACCCATCAAGGTGCTTGCTCTAACTTTCCAAGGTTATATTGGTCGCACATATCTTCCAACTGATGCTTTGCATTGCTTCTACTTTATTGAACTGCCATTAGCTTAGTTTACTGATACCCACAAGTGTAGGGGATCTATTGTAATCCTTTCAATAAGTAAGAGTGTCGAACCCAATGAGGAGCAGAAGGAAATGACAAGCGGTTTTCAGTAATGTATTCTCTGCAAGCACTGAAATTATTGGTAACAGATAGTTTTGTGATAAGGTAATTTGTAACGGGTAACAAGCAATGGAAGTAAATAAGGTGCAGCAAGGTGGCTCAATCCTTTTTGTAGCAAAGGACCAGCCTGGACAAGTTCTTATATGAAGGAAAACGTTCTCGTAGAAAACATGGGAATTATCGTCAAGCTAGTTTTCATCACGCTCATATGATTCACATTCGTTATTTTGATAATTTGATATGTGGGTGGACCGGTGCTTGGGTACTGCCCTTTCTTGGACAAGCATCCCACTTATGATTAACCCCTATTGCAAGCATCCGCAACTACAAAAGAAGTATTAAGGTAAACCTACCATAGCATGAAACATGTGGATCCAAATCAGCTCCTTATGAAGCAACGCATAAACTAGGGTTTAAGCTTCTGTCACTCTAGCAACCCATCATCTACTTATTACTTCCCAACGCCCTCCTCTAGTCCCAAACAATGGTGAAGTGTCATGTAGTCGACATTCACATAACACCACTAGAGCAAAGACAACATACATCTCATCAAAATATCAAATGAATACCAAATTCACATGACTACTAATAGCAAGACTTATCCCGTGTCCTCAGGAACAAACGTAACTACTCACAAATCTTATTCATGTTCATAATTAGAGGGGTATTAATATGCATTAAGGATCTGAACATATGATCTTCCACTAAATAAACCAACTAGCATTAACTACAAGGAGTAATCAACACTACTAGCAACCCACAGGTACCAATCTGAGGTTTTGGTACAAAGATTGGATACAAGAGATGAACTAGGGTTTGAGATGAGATGGTACTGGTGAAGATGTTGATGGAGATTGACCCCCTCCCGGAGGGGTGTTTCCCCGACAGAACAGCTCCGCCAGAGCCCTAGATTGGTTCCGCCTCGTGGCGGCGGAATTTCGTCCGGAAAGCTTGCTTATGATTTTTTCCATGGTAAAAGACTTCATATAGCAGAAGATGGCCACCGGAAGGCCACCAAGAGGCCCACGAGGCAGAGCGTGCACCCAGGGGGTAGGGCGCGCCCCCCACCCTCGTGGACGGTGGGTGGCCCCCCTCTGGAACTTCTTCCACTCAATATTTTTTATTAATTCCAAAAATGGCTTTGGTGGAGTTCCAGGACTTTTGGAGATGTGCAGAATAGGTATCTACTATTTGCTCCTTTTCTAGCCCAGAATTCCAGCTGCCAGCATTCTCCCTCTTCATGTAAATCTTGTAAAATAAGAGAGAATAGGCATAAGTATTGTAACATAACGTGTAATAACAGCCCATAATGCAATAAATATCAATACAAAAGAATGATGCAAAATGGACGTATCAACTACCCTAAGCTTAGACCTCGCTTGTTGCTACCTCTTGAGCATTGCGTTGGATTTCCCCGAAGAGGAGAGGATCATGCAGTAAAGTATCATAAGTATTTCCCTCAGTTTTTGAGAACCAAGGTATCAATCCAGTAGGAGACCACGCACAAGTCCCTCGTACCTACACAAAACGATAGCAACTCGCAACCAACGCTTAGGGGTTGTCAATCCCTTCACGGTCACTTACGAGAGTGAGATCTGATTGATATTATTTTTGGTATTTTTGATAGATAGATGCAAAGTAAAAAGGTAAAAGGAAAAGTCAAAACAAAACAAGTAAATAAAGTGATAGAGATTGATATGATGAGAATAGACCCGGGGGACATAGGTTTCACTAGTGGCTTCTCTCGAGAGCATAAGTATTCTACAGTGGGTGAACAAATAACTGTTGAGCAATTGACAAAATTGAGCATAGTTATGAGTATATCTAGCCAATGATCATGTATATAGGCATCATGTCCAAAACAAGTAGATCGAAACGATTCTGCATCTACTACTATTACTCCACACATCGACCCCTATCCAGCATGCATCTAGAGTATTAAGTAAAAAAAGAGTAACACTTTAAGCAAGATGACATGGTCTAGAGGGATAAATTCATGCAATATGATAAAAACCCCATCTTGTTATCCTCGATGGCAACAATACAATACGTGCCTTGCTGCCCCTTCTATCACTGGGTAAGGACACCGCAAGATTGAACCCAAAGCTAAGAACTTCTCCCATTGTAAGAACTACCAATCTAGTTGACTAAACCAAAATGATAATTCGAAGAGACTTGCAAAGATAACTCAATCATACATAAAAGAATTTAGAGAAGAATCAAATATTTTCCATAGATAATCTGAATCATAAACCCACAATTCATCGATCTCAACAAACACAACGCAAAAACAAGATTACATCGAATAGTTCTCCACAAGAGAGGGGGAAAACATTGTATTGAGATCCAAAAAGAGAGAAGAAACCATCTAGCTACTAGCTATGGACCCGAAGGTCTGAAGTAAACTACTCACACTTCATCGGGGGGGCTATGGTGTTGATGTAGAAGCCCTCCATGGTGGATGCCCCCTCCGGCAGAGCTCCGGAACAGGCCCCAAGATGGGATCTCATGGATATAGAAAGTTGCGGCGGTGGAATTAGGTTTTTGGCTCCTGTTCTGATCATTCGGGGATACGTAGGTATATATAGGAGGAAAGAGTAAGTTGGTGGAGCATCGAGGGGCCCACAAGGTAGGGGGGCACGCCCAGGGGGGGCTCTCCACCCTTGTGACCTCCTCGGGCACTTCTTGGAGTAGGGTCCAAGTCTCCTGGATCACGTTCGGCTGGAAAATCACGACCCCGAAGGTTTCATTCCGTTTGGACTTTGTTTGATATTCTGTTTCTTCGAAATACTGAAAAAGGAAAAAAACAGCAATTCTGGGCTGGGCCTCCGGTTAATAGGTTAGTCCCAAAAGTAATATAAAAGTGGAAAATAAATCCCAATATAGTCCAAAATAGTAGATAAAGTAGCATGGAGCAATTAAAAATTATAGGTACGGTGGAGACGTATCAGGCATTCCCAAGCTTAATTCCTGCTCGTCCTCGAGTAGGTAAATGATAAAAAATAATTTTTGATGCGGAGTGATACTTTGGCATAATTTCAATGTAAATCTTCTTGATTGTGGCATGAATATTCAAATCCCAAAGATTCAAGACAAAAGCTCATATTGACACAAAAATAATAATACTTCAAGCATACTAATCTAAGCAATCATATCTTCTCAAAATAACATGGCAAAAGAAAATTCATCCCTACAAAATCATATATTTAGGCTAAGCTTCATTTTCGTCACACAAAGATGTTCCCAAATTCTATGCCCCCGATGACAAGCCAAGCAATTGTTTCATACTTAAATAATCTCAAAAAAATTCAACTTTCACGCAATACATGAGCGTGAGCCATGGATATAGCACTATGGGTGGAATAGAATATGATGATGGGGTTTGTGTGGAGAAGACAAAAAAGGAGAAAGTCTCACGTTGACGAGGCTAATCAACGGGCTATGGAGATGCCCATCAATTGATGTCAACATGAGGAGTAGAGATTGCCATGCAACGGATGCACTAGAGCTATGAATGCTCAACAAAAGAAAACTAGTGGGTGTGCATCCAACTAGTATAAAAAAGATAACTTATGAGACTCACTACATGAAGAACAAGGTGCTAATTTGAAGCACAATATATGAGACTCAATACATGAAGAACAAGGTGCTACTTTGAAGCACAAGTGTGGAAAAAGATATAGTAGCATTGCCCTTTTCTTTTTCTTTTTTTGGGTCTTTTTTTGGCCTTTCTCTTCTTTTTTTGGGAAATGCTCTAATAATGATGATCATCACACTTCAATTGATTACAACATAAGGATTACAACTCGAAACTTAGAACAAGATATGACTCTCTATGAATGCCTCCGGCGGTGTGCCGGGATGGTGCAATGAATCAAGAGTGACATGTATGAAAAAGAATGCATGGTGGCTTTGCCACAAATATGATGTCAACTACATGATCATGCAATGGCAATATGACAAAAGTAATGTATGTCATGATGATGATGATGATGGAAGTTGCATGGCAATATATCTCGGAATGGCTATGGAAATGCCATAATAGGTAGGTATGGTGGCTGTTTTGAGGAAGATATAAGGAGGTTTATGTGTGATAGAGCGTATCGTATCACGGGGTTTGGATGCACCGGCGAAGTTTGCACCAACTCTCAAGGTGAGAAAGGGCAATGCACGGTACCTAAGAGGCTAGCAATGGCGGAAAGGTGAGAGTGCGTATAATCCATGGACACAACATTAGTCAAAAGAACTCATATACTTATTGCAAAAATTTAGAAGTCATCAAAAATTCAAGTACTACGCGCATGCTCCTAGGGGGATAGATTGGAAGGAAAAGACCATCGCTCATCCCCAACCGCCACTCATAAGGATGCACAAGCCAGGTAAACTTCATGTTTCAAATTTGTTACATAACTTTAACCATACATGCATGCTACGGGACTTGCAAACTTCAACACAAGTATTTCTCAAATTCATAATCACCCAACTAGCACGACTTTGATATTATCACTTCCATATCCCAAAACAATTATCAAGCATCAAACTTATCTTTGTATTCAATTCACTCAAAAGAAAGTTTCACATATCTTGAACACCAAGTATATTAACGTTAAGCAAATTACCATGCTATTAACGACTCTCAAAATAATCTAAGTGAAGCATGAGAGATCAATAGTTTCTTTAAAACAAATCCACCACCATGCTCTAAAAGATATAAGTGAAGCACTAGAGCAAAAATTATCACGCTCAAAAGATATAAGTGAAGTACTATGAGCAAAACTATCAAGCTCAAAAGATATAAGTGAAGCACATAGAGTATTCTAACAAATTCCAATTCATGTATGGCTCTCTCAAAAGATGTGTACAGCAAGGATGATTGTGGTAGACTAACAAGCAAAGACACAAATAATACAAGACACTCCAAGCAAAACACATATCATGTTGGTGAATAAAAATATAGCTCCTAGTAAATTACCGATGGATGTGGACAAAAGAAGAGATGCCTTCCGGGGCATCACCAAGCTTTGACTTTTTGGTGTCTGTCGGTGTCAAAACCGGCGGATTTCGGGTAGGGGTTCCCGAACTGTGTGTCTAGGTGGATGGTAACAGGAGACAAGGGACACGATGTTTTTACCCAGGTTCGGGCCCTCTCGATGGAGGTAAAATCCTACTCCTGCTTGATTAATATTGATGATATGTGTAGTACAAGAGTAGATCTACCATGAGATCGAAGAGACTAAACCCTAGAAGCTAGCCTATGGTATGATTGTTGTTCGTCCTACGGACTAAAACCCTCCGGTTTATATAGACACCGGAGAGGGTTAGGGTTACACAGAGTCCGTTACAATGGTAGGAGATCTACATATCTATATCTCCAAGCTTGCCTTCTACGCCAAGGAAAGTCCCATCCGGACATGGGACAAAGTCTTCAATCTTGTATCTTCATAGTCTAGGAGTCCAGCCAACGGTGATAGTTCGGCTATCCAGACACCCCCTAATCCAGGACTCCCTCAGTAGCCCCCGATCCAGGCTTCAATGACGACGAGTCCGGCGCGTAGATTGTCTTCGGCATTGCGAGGCGGGTTCTTCTCCAAATTCCATATACTTGTCGAATAGTGTCCGGCTTCTGATAAATGTTGCGCTCCTTGGCTTCCACACCCAATAATGGCCATGTTCCACGTGTCGAATGAATGCGGAAAGCCAGGGTATTTTTACACTTTCCCCCTAGCTGCGCAAATGAGCTTCCTATAAAAAGAGACGAGGATCTAGATCCCAATCACACCATCCCCCTTTCGCAAGCTTTCATTAGAGCGCCTCTGACCAAAAATCCATTCCATCATGGATAGTCAACGCGGCTCCTCCTCTCGCGCTCCCAGCCCCCGTCCTGGGGATTGGGAGAGGTGCTCAGTCTCGCATAGCAAGCTAGTGACGCTCCAAACCAAGGGATTTCTTCCCCTAGCCTTCATGGTTCCGGTTCGAGCCGGACTTGCCACCTATAAGGGCGGAAAGCAAGCGGAGAGCGTCCCCTATCCTTCCAAAGGAGAGCGGGTATGATTTGTCTCTTATCTGATAAGAGGACTCGGATTTCCAATACATCCGTTTCTCCGGGGACTTCTCGAGTTCTATGGCCTCCAGCTGCACCACCTTACGCCTGCCTCCATTCTGCACATCGCGGGCTTTGTAGCCCTTTGCGAACTGTTTTTGGGCATCGAGGCTCATTTTGCACTGTGGAAGAGATTATTCTGCCTCGTACCCCGTTATCATGAAGGGTCAATATATCAAATGGGCGGAGCCGAGATATGGCGCATCGCCGGGACCGGATATCTATCCGGAACCATGAAGAAGGCGTTCGAAGACTGGCCTTATGAATGGTTTTATATAGAAGATGCCCCGCTATCGGATCCCGTTCGGACCGGCCTCCCGGAGTTCAGTAATGCTCTCTTGAAGAAACGCCTAAGTTGGCGTCCACGGAGCCCCCAGAGGAACAGCGACATGGACGTCCTTTACCTGATGAGCCGAATAAGGTTGCTAGCTCATTCCGGACTGACCATGATCAGTGTCATGGCCACGTGCATTATCCGGGGGGTGCATCCACTTCAATATAGGGGCCACCCCATGTGGGATTTCAACAGGGAGGATGATGCCACCCGTCATGGCCGTAAGGGGCCGGGATCGGTCACCGAACTGGTGAAGATCTTGTCCGCGCTATACAAGGGGGGAGAGGAGGATTTTCTCCGTGTCAGTCCATTGAACGGATTTTCTATGAACAATCCTCGAAGCTGGGTAAGCGAACATCTCCTTTTCCGCACATCCGATCCGTACTCCCATGGTTATATATCTCATTTTGTGAGTTCGACACAGGAACTGCGTCAGGCCGTAAAAGATATAAACAGCCCGCCTCCGTAATCCGAGGATCCGGAACGGTTCCTCGATCCGGCCTCCCAAGAGGATTCGGACATATTGGTGGAGCTGATTGATGGGGTATTTCACCAACTAAGCATCGATAATGCCTTGGTCACCATTATGGCCGATTACCCCGGAATACTTCCAGCCTCACAGGTAACTGAGACTGAAGCCCCAGTACTTTGATAGTGACTCATCCGTGCTTATTTTTGATCACCACATATCAATGGTGTTTCACAGGGGGTGCCTTCGAGGCGGGAAGCCGAGCCCACAGCAGCTAGCTAACAAAGGGCAGCGCGGCCACGCAGGCTAAAAAGAAATGCGGTCTGGGTTGAAACGCAGCCGCAGTGGTAAGGCGTGTCATCATATTCCCGGGATTGATTTCGGGAAGGTATATTAACACTGGTGCTCCTTTCAGGAAAAAGAGCGCTCGTCGGACTGTGTCCGGAGAGATGGCCAATCGAGCCTCCGCCAGCCAGGCTCCAGCGCCCAGTCCACGAGGCGGAGGCGCACACGAGGCATGCGTCGGATGCTCCTCTGACAGAGGATGCCGACACATTTTCTGCCACCAACTCCGTGATGGAGAGTGCCATGAATCACAGGTGCCGCCGGACAGTTCTTCGTGACGCATGTTTCTCCCAAGAGGCATTGAACGCCTTCAATTCGGGAGACGCGCACCTCCATGCCGCTCATGATGGTCTAGCCAGAGCCACGGAGCAGTATGTAAAGGACATACGGGTGAGGAAATTTGACAGTTATATATGCCAGTAGCCCCCGAGACTTAAATAGTTAGGAGAACTGATTTAAGGATCATTTGTTGTGCAGGATCTTACAGAAAAGAATACCCGACTGTCTGAGGAGCTTGAAGAGTGCAAGGCCCAGCTTGAGGCCACACTAGCCGCCCCAGGGGGAGCCACAGAGACCCCCTCCGGTAATATATACTTCGAAAGATAAGTAGTTTGTGAAGTGCGGCGTGTGTATAAGTCTGACAATAATATTGCAGATGGCGCCGGACTAGATTCGGACAAGCAACATCTCCTGCGCCAGTTAAAGGCCGGTGAGAATGTGCTTACAAGGGTGAGGCAAGAGAAAAATAATCTCCAAGATGCCAACACCCAGCTGGGTGAGGAACTAAAGGATGTTCGAGCCCAGTTGTCTGACTCCGTTAAGGAGAATAGGCGCTTCGTCGCGGCATTTATAGTAAGTGCTTGAGCGAGCTTTTTTGAAAATAAGAGTTCGGCGAGGAAGTCGACTAACAGAAATATGTCTGTAGGTATGCTCACAAGTCGTCCTGCAGAGGAAATTCCCGGTTCAACGGGTGACCTACTTCCCGAGCAGCTGCAACTGCACGAACGAGTTCGGCAGGTGATGAGAGACATCGCCCAGGCCTTGTGGCCATCCATCTCCCTACCTGAAGGCCTTGGAGAGATTGCAGAGAGGCTTCAGGGAGCACGGCGGCGCTTCCGGCTATGGAAGATATCGGCCTGCTATCAAGGCGCCAGGGAGGCCTGGGCCATGGTGAAGACGCGGTACTAGAAGGCTGACCCAAACCACATGGCTGAGGTCGGACCTGTGGGGCCCGATGGGAAGGAGATCCGTGTGAGCTTAGTGTACGGCCAAGTAGAGTTGGCCACAAAGTATTCCCAGTGGGACTGTAAACTAGACAGCCTATTAGATTGTATTGAAGAGGAATACAATCAGTCAATTTGACTATGTAATTAAAAATGACATGTAAAATATCTTCTAGCCGGATTGTAGATCGTTTGTCGTAGCGGACCCTTTCGCTTCAACCTCGGGAGCCTATAGTCCGGAGTGTGTCTGAATACCCTCGCGGTTATGTAAGAACCGGGGCACGCATGGAGGCCAGGCGTAGGGGTCATTAGTGCTCTATCAGACAAGTTCCCAACTAGTTATGTTATATTACAAGGTTAGTAAGAAACATCTTCCAGGGAGAATAGTTCCATTAGGGGTTCCTTTCCCTGGGAGGCATGCCCTAAAGTGCATGTCCGGACTGCGAAAAAAGCAGAAAAACATCTGGGGGCAGATAAATGAATAAGTAAGAAATCGTCTTTTAGTTCACCGACCGAATATTACCTTAAGAACGCTAGCTTTCGGCTTCACCCAGTCTGAGGTACACGTCCGGCTGACCCGGCGGTAACAATCGCAGAGGTGCTCCCTTTACCACCTAGCCGAACAATCGGGAACGTAGGGGTAAGCACAAGAGCCAGGCAACCCAGCTTGGCCAAAACTTAAGTCATATCGATGCATATAATGGTGAATAAAAGGTACATGCGGAAGTGTGACACATGTGTTGGGCATAAAGCCCGTACAAATAAGCTTCTGTTAAAGAAGCCCCCAGGTATACTGAGCGCGGACAACGCGTCAAGTGTGTGCGAACGATGCGCAAACGAGCCTTCAACGGCTTTAGAAAAAGGAGGGAGAAGGAGAGAAATAAAATACAGTTAAAGTATAAAATATAGACGGAGGAAGGAGATGAACCCCAAGTCCGGCGCTAGGCGTAAAATCTTCGGAGACGGGCTGCTTTCCATGGGTTCGGCTCTAGTCGGTAATCCAATGTGTTCTGCAGACGGTACGCTCCGCCGGTCAGGACTTGGTCGATGATGAAGGGACCCTCCCATTTGGGCTTGAGTTTCTCCTTTTTCTTGTCCGGCAGGCGTAGAACTAATTCGCCAACATTGTAAGCTTTGGCCCGTACTTCTCTGCTTTGGTATGTTCGAGCCTGCTGTTGTTAGAATGCGGAACGGGCTTTTGCCACGTCGCGCTCGTCCTCCAAGGCGTCCAAACTGCTGCCGATCGAGCTTGGCCTCTCTTTCTTTGTACATGCGCCCGCGAGGTGAGTAATGAATTATGTCACAGGGCAAAACTGCCTCTTCGCCATACACCATAAAAAATGGCGTGAATCCGGTAGTGCGATTCGGCGTGGTCTGCAGCCCCCATAGTACGGCGTCAAGCTCCTCTACCCAGTGTGTATTAGATTCCTTGAGGGACCGCACTAGTCTGGGTTTAATGCCGCTCAGGATTAGACCGTTTGCTCGCTCGACTTGACCGTTAGTTTGAGGGTGATAGACTGAAGCGTAGTCGAGCTTGATGCCCATGTTTTTGCACCAGAGTTTGACCTCCTCGGCCGTGAAGTTCATGCCATTATCAGTGATGATGCTATGGGGGGCACCGTAACGGTGTACTACCCTGATATGAAGTCTATCACCGGTCCGGATTCGGCCGTCTTAACAGGCTTTGCCTCTACCTATTTGGTGAATTTATCCACCATGACCAGTAGGTATTTTTGCTTGTGGGTTCCTCCTTTAAGGGGTCCAACCATATCGGGCCCCCAGACCGCGAACGGCCAGGTGATGGGTATAGTTTTGAGGGCGGTAGGTGGCATGTGGCTTTGATTAGCAAAGAGCTGGCATCCTACGCATCGTTGGACCAAGTCCTGAGGATCTGCCCGGGCCGTCAGCCAATAAAATCATGTACGGAAGGCCTTGCCTAGAAGGGCCCGGGCTGCGGCGTGGTGCCCGCCGAGTCCGGCATGAATTGCAGCCAGAAGATTTTGCCCTTCCCCTTCGGAGATACACCTTTGAAGGACTCCGGTTGTGCTTTTCTTATAAAGCTCTCCCTCATGGACCTTATAGGCTTTAGATTGCCGCACTATGCAGCGGGCCTCGTTTTGGTCCTCGGGAAGTTCATGCCTAGTTAGGTAGGCTAGGAATGGTTCTGTCCACGGGGCAATGACTACCATTATTGTGTGGGCTGATGGTGTTATTTCGTTGGCGGAGCCACCAACTATGTCAGAGTGTTCGCTGAGGGGTAGTGTGGTTGGGTCCGGGTTGTTATTTCCGGACTCTCCCTCCCATAATACGGATGGCTTGAAAAGCCTCCTTAGGAAGATGTTGGGATGGACGGCATCGCGCTTTGCGCCAATGCGTGCCAACACGTCTGCTGCCTGGTTGTTCTCCCAGGCTATATGGTGAAATTCGAGCCCCTCAAACCGAGCTGACATTTTTAGGACGGCGTTGCAATAAGCTGCCATTTTCGAATCCTTGGCATCAAAGTCTCCATTTATTTGGGATATAACGAGGTTTGAATCCCCGCGGACCTCTAGGCGTTCAATGCCCATGGAGACTGCCATCCGGAGACCTTGTAGAAGGGCCTCGTATTCAGCTGCGTTGTTGGAGTCCGTGTACATTATCTGAAGTAGGTATTGGACTATATCTCCAGTTGGGGACGTCAGAACGAAGCCAACCTCTAGGCCAGCCAACATTTTGGAGCCGTCGAAGTGCATGATCCAGTTGGAATATGCGTCGTACTCTTTAGGGAGTTCGGCTTCAGTCCATTCGGCGATGAACTCTGCCAAAACCTACGACTTAATAGCTCGCCGTGGCTTGTAAGTTATGTCGAACGGGAGGAGGTAGATGGCCCATTTGGCAATCCGGCCCGTTGCGTCGCGGTTGTTTATAATGTCATTAAGAGGTACTTCAGAGGCTACTGTTATCGAACACTCTTGGAAATAGTGTCGTAGCTTCCGGGATGCCATGAACACCGCGTATGCTATCTTTTGATAATGCGGGTACCGTGACTTGCATGGAGTTAGGACAGTGGACACGTAGTAAACTGGTTTTTGGAGAGGGAACTTGTGTCCGGTCTATTTCTCGTTCGACAATGAGCACCGCGCTTACAACTTGATGGGTTGCTGCGATGTATAATAGCATTGGTTTGCCCGAGTTGGGCGCGGCCAGGACCGGATTTGTTGCCAATATGGCTTTGATTTCTTCGAGTCCGGCCGTGGCGGCATCTGTCCACTCGAAGTGTTCGGTGCGCCGCAGGAGGTGATAAAGGGGTAATGCCTTTTCTCCTAAGCGGGAGATAAAGCGGCTTAGAGTCGCGACGCATCCAGTCAATTTTTGTATTTGTTTGAGGTCTTTTGGGATATCCAATTGTGAACAGAGCTCGGATCTTGGCTGGGTTTGCTTCAATTCCTCTACCGGATACGATGAAGCCCAAGAGCTTTCCGGCTGGTACGCCGAAAACGCATTTTTCCGGGTTGAGCTTAATGTCATATGCTCAGAGATTGTCAAATGTGAGCCTCAAGTCGTCTACTAGAGTTTCGACATGCTTGGATTTGACGACCACATCATCTATGTATGCCTCCACTGTTTTGCCTATCTGGTTTGCCAGACATGTCTGAATCATGCGCTGATATGTTGCACCGGCGTTTTTGAGCCTGCAGGGCATTGTGTTGAAGCGGAATGGGCCGTATGGAGTGATCAATGCTGTTTCGGCTTGGTCTGGCTCTGCCATCTTAATTTGGTGGTAGCCAGAGTATGCGTTGAGGAAGCACAATGAATCGTGTCCTGCGGTAGCGTCGATAATTTGATCGATGCGGGGAAGTGGGAAGGGATCCTTTGGGCAAGCCTTGTTAAGTTCCTTGAAATCGACACACAGGCGCCAGGATTTTTCCTTCTTTGGTACCATTACCAGGTTTGCTAGCCAGTCCGGATGTTTTATATCTCTAATGAATCTGGCCTCCAATAGTTTGGCTAGTTCCTCTCCCATAGCCTGTCTCTTGGGTTCGGAGAAGCGCCGAAGAGCTTGTTTGACTGGCTTGAATCCTTTTAGGATATTTAGGCTGTGCTCGGCCAGCCGGCGTGGGATTCCTGGCATGTCTGAAGGGTGCCAGGCAAATATGTCCCAATTTTCGCGTAGGAATTCTCGTAGTGCGGCGTCTACATCAGGGTTTAATTGTGCCCCGATGGAGGCCGTTTTTGTAGGGTTCATTGGATGGACTTGGAATTTGACTATTTCGTCCGCCGGTTTAAAAGAGGTGGACTTGGATCTCTTATCGAGTATCACGTCGTCCCTGTTCACCGTGGAGCACAGCACAGTGAGTTCCTCGGCCGCTAGGTCTTCGGATAGTGCCTCAAGGGCAAGTGCGGCTGTTTTATTTTCGGCGCGGAGTGCTATGTCCGGGTCACTAGCGAGAGTGATGATTCATTTCTGTTGGGTCCGGGCATTTTGAGCTTCATGTACCCGTAATGGGGTATAGCTTGAAAAATTGTGAATGCCTCTCACCCTAATAGAGCATGGTATCCGTTGCTGAACGGGGCCACTTGAAATGTGACCTCCTCGGACCTGTAATTATCCGGCGTGCCGAAAACCACATCCAGTGTGATTTTTCCTGTACAACATGTTTCCCTACTGGGGATTATCCTCTAAAGGTTACGCTGCTTCACTCAATGTGGCTCCAATTTATTTCCATTTTTCGAAGGGTTTCCTCGTAAATGAGGTTTAATCCACTGCCGCCATCCATGAGTACCTTGGTAAGGCGAAAGCCGTCCACTATTGGACTGAGGACCAATGCGGCTGGTGCTTGGGCTGTTCGGAATTTAGGTTCGTCACTGGCTTTAAAGGTAATAGCCCTGTCACTCCATGGATTTATTGTTGCTACCTGGTGGACTTCAGCGAGGTTGCGGAGTGTTCGTTTCCGCATATTATTTGATGCGAAAGTTTCGAAGACTGTTAATACTGTACTAGTATTGCTGGGCTGGTGCTCTGGACCTAGAAGCTCTTCGCCACTTTTGGCCACCTGCCGTAGTATCCAACATGCTCTAAGGCTATGAGTTGGCGTGGCGCCCTCTGTACTGTGAATTTTGTAGGGTCCATTGAGCCATCCCTCCAGTACGGTTCCATGCCCTTTCAAGGGTTTTTGCTTTTTGGTATTTAACCCAGGTGCCTGGTAATGATACACCCTTTTACTTTGGACTGGGGTTGTGTTCAAGGCCGGATTATCCCAAAACTTGATTTCGGTTTTGCAGGCGCTCTCCATCGCACAATACATTCGTACTATGGACGCCAAGTCGGCAAAGCGTGTAATTTCGCGATGACTTACGGCGTTGAGGATTCCTTCGTTAGTGCAATTAATGCAGAAGAATGAAATTGCGTCCTCTTGACGGCAGTCCTTTATCCTGTTCATGACCAGGAGGAATCTAGCCCAGTAATGACGTACTGTTTCAGTGGGCTCTTGCCGGATTTGGGATAGATCGCTTATGTTTGGGTGGGCGGGTGGAGTTAAATTCCGAACTCCGTCCGGTCTAAGACTCATGGGCCAAGAAGCTTCCGAACTTGGAAGCTCGGGTTCTTGGACGTTGTCCGATGAATCTGGCCCGCTGCCTGACTTTAAGTTCAGGGCTTGAGTGGTGTTCTCCCCTCCGCGGGAAGCCGGCATGGAGGGGTCAGGAATCCAGAAATAGCTAATCCTTAGGATAGAAGAAGGGTCGCCATATTGTTCCTCTACCACAGCAACGTGGTGGGTAGCCTGGGGAGATTTAATCTCTCTCAGATCGGTTTTAGGCCCAATCTGGTCGTAATTTGTAGCGACTCCCAGGGCGGCGATGTGATCCAAGAGCTCGTTTAAGGAGGAGAGCTCCATCGGATCTAACTGCTCGGCGAGTTCCGAGTTGACATGAAGATTGCTTTTGATGACCCGAGAAGTCATCGTCGGCGCGGCGGTCGAACAGGCGGTCATAAGAAAACCACCTAGCCAGAGAGTTTGGCCGATGGACAAAGCTCCTTTGGCAACGGTGCCATCTTTAAAGACGGGATGAGGCATCCTTCCTGATGGCGACGGCACATAGGAACTCTGAATGAAAGCACCAATGTCGGTGTCAAAACCGGCGGATCTCGGGTAGGGGTTCCCGAACTGTGCGTCTAGGTGAATGGTAACAGGAGACAAGGGACACGATGTTTTTACCCAGGTTCGGTCCCTCTCGATGGAGGTAAAACCCTACTCCTGCTTGATTAATATTGATGATATGGGTAGTACAAGAGTAGATCTACCACGAGATCGAAGAGGGTAAACCCTAGAAGCTAGCCTATGATATGATTGTTGTTCGTCCTACGGACTAAAACCCTCCGGTTTATATAGACACCGGAGAGGGTTAGGGTTATACAGAGTCGGTTAAAATGGTAGGAGATCTACATATCCGTATCTCCAAGCTTGCCTTCTACGCCAAGGAAAGTCCCATCCGGACACGGGACAAAGTCTTCAATCTTGTATCTTCATAGTCTAGGAGTCCGGCCAATGGTGATAGTTCGAGTATCCGGACACCCCCTAATCCAGGACTCCCTCAGTGTCCTTGGATTATATTGGGGGTGCCATGGGCATCCCCAAGCTTAGGCTCTTTCCACCCCTTGTTCCATAATCCATCAAAAAAATTCACCCAAAACTTGAAAACTTCACAACACAAAACTCAACAGAAATCTCGTGAGCTCCGTTAGAGAAAGAAAACAAAAGACTAATTCAAGGTACTGTAATGAACTCATTCTTTATTTATATTGGTGTTAAACCTACTGTATTTCAACTTCTCTATGGTTTATAAACTATTTTACTAGCCATAGATTCATCAAAATAAGCAAACAACACACGAAAAACAGAATCTGTCAAAAACAGAACAGTCTGTAGCAATCTGTAGCTAACGCAAACTTGGGGAACTCTAAAAATTCTACCAAAATAGGAAATCCTGGACAATTTGTTTATTGATCAGCAGCAAAAATAATCAGCGAAAAACCACGTTCCTGTGATTTAACAAAATTATATTTGTGCGCGAAAAGTTTCTGTTTTTTCAGCAGAAACAAATCAACTATCATCGTAGGTTATCCTATAGGTTCTACTTGGCACAAACACTAATTAAAAGACAAAACCACATCTAAACAGAGGCTATATGGATTATTTACTCTAAACAGAATCAAAAACAAAAAACACAAAATAAAATTGGATTGCCTCCCAATAAGCAATATCATTTAACGCCCCTAGCTAGGCATAAGAGCAAGGATAGATCTAGGTATTGCCATCTTTGGTAGGCAATCCATAAGTGGCTCTGATGATAGATTCATATGGTAATTTTATTTTCTTTCTAGGAAAGTGTTCCATACCCTTCTTTAAGGGAAATTGGAATCTAATATTCCCTTCCTTCATATCAATAATTGCACCAATCGTTTTAAGGAAAGGTCTACCAAGAATAATAGGACATGAAGGATTGCAATCTACATCAAGAATGATAAAATCTACGGGCACATAATTCATATTTGCAACAATAAGAAGATCATTAATTCTACCCATAGGCTTTTTAATAGTGGAATCCGCAAGATGCAAGTTTAGAGAGTATCATCAAAATCATGGAAATCTAGCAAATCACATAAAGTTTTGGGAATAGTAGAGACACTAGCACCCAAATCACATAAAGCAAGAAACTCATAATCTTTGATTTTAATTTTAGTAGTAGGTTCCCACTCATCATAGAGTTTTTTAGGGATAGAAATTTTCAACTCATGTTTTTCTTCATAAGATTGCATCAAAGCATCAACAATGTGTTCGGTAAAGGCCTTATTTTGACTATAAGCATGAGGAGAATCTAGCACGGATTGCAACAAGGAAATACAACCAATCAAAGAGCAATTTTCATAATTAAATTCCTTGAGATCCAAAATAGTGGGTTTAGCAACATCACGGTTTTTATTTATTTCAATCCCACTTTCATCAATTTCATCATCAAGATCTGGAAACTCCGAATTCTTAGAAAGCCTTCTAGGTAAAGGAAGATCATATTCAGTTTCATCAAGATTCATATTGCAAAACAAAGATTTAATGGGGGACACATCAATAAGTTTTAGATCTTCATCTTGATTTTCATAAGTATTTGGTTTAGCGGCCATCTTATTGACTAAGGTAGCTTGCATATCCGAAATTTTAGCGGTCATTTTTTCAAGATGAGCTATTTGGGACCTTATACCATCAAATTCTTTAGACATATCATCGAGTCTTTATTCGTATAACTCATAAAACTTTTTTGTTCCTTAAGCTCGTTTCTAAAGAAATTATTGTGCTCAAATTGCAAAACCATAAACTTTCTGACATTGCTTTCGATCTCCTCTAGCCTTTTAAGGTGAAGGTCACCAAATCTAGGTAGAGCCATAGCGACAAATAAGTAAACTAGCACAGAAAGGCAACGGGAGAAAAAAGGCAAACAGGAAATGGAGGAGGAGATTGGGAAAGAGAGGGCGAATAAAACGGCAACGGTGAAGTGGGGGAGAGGAAAACGAGAGGCAAATGGCAAATAATGTAATGCGAGAGATAGGGATTGCGATGGGTACTTGGTATGGTTGACTTGCTTGCGTGAGCCTCCCCGGCAACGGCACCAGAAATTCTTCTTCCTACCTCTTAAGCACTGCGTTGGATTTCCCCGAAGAGGAGAGGATGATGCAGTAAAGTAGCGTAATTATTTCCGTCAGTTTTTGACAACCAAGGTATCAAAACAGTAGGAGACCACACACAAGTCCCTCATACCTACACAAAACGATAGCAACTCGCAACCAACGCTTAGGGGTTGTCAATCCCTTCATGGTCACTTATGAGAGTGAGATCTGATAGATAATATTTTTGGTATTTTTGATAGATAGATGCAAAGTAAAAAGGTAAAAGGCAAAGTAAAAACAAAGCAAGTAAATAAAGTGATAGAGATTGATATGATGACAATAGACCCGGGGGCCATAGGTTTCACTAGTGGCTTCTCTCGAGAGCATAAGTATTCTACGGTGGGTGAACAAATTACCGTTGAGCAATTGACAGAATTGAGCATAGTTATGAGTATATCTAGGCAATGATCATGTATATAGGCATCACGTCCAAAACAAGTAGATCAAAACGATTCTGCATCTACTACTATTACTCCACTCATCGACTGCTATCCAGCATGCATCTAGAGTATTAAGTAAAAACAGAGTAACGCTTTAAGCAAGATAACATGATGTAGAGGGATAAATTCATGCAATATGATAAAAACCCCATCTTGTTATCCTCGATGGCAACAATACAATACGTGCCTTGCTGCCCCTTCTGTCACTAGGTAAGGACACCGCAAGATTGAACCCAAAGCTAAGCACTTCTCCCATTGGAAGAACTACCAATCTAGTTGGCCAAACCAAAAGGATAATTCAAAGAGACTTGCAAAGATAACTCAATCATACATAAAAGAATTCAGAGAAGAATCAAATATTTTCCATAGATAATCTGAATCATAAACCAACAATTCATCGAATAGTTCTCTACAAGAGAGGGGGAGAACATTGTATTGAGATATAAAAAGGGAGAAGAAGCCATCTAGCTACTAGCTATGGACCCGAAGGTCTGAAGAAAACTACTCACACTTCATCGGAGGGGCTATGGTGTTGATGTAGAAGCCCTCCGTGGTGGATGCCCCCTCCGGCGGAGCTCCGGAACAGGCTCCAAGATGGGATCTCGTGGATACAGAAAGTTGCGGTGGTGGAATTAGGTTTTTGGCTCATGTTCTGATTGTTCGGGGATACGTAGGTATATATAGGAGGAAGGAGTATGTCGGTGGAGCATCGAGGGGTCCACGAGGTAGGGGGCGTGCCCAGGTGGGGCCTCCACCCTCGTGACCTCCTCGGGCACTGCTTGGAGTAGGGTCCAAGTCTCCTGGATCACGTTCGGTTGGAAAATCACGATCCCGATGGTTTCATTCCGTTTGGACTCCGTTTGATATTATGTTTCTTCGAAATAATGAAAAAGGCAAAAAACAGCAATTCTGGGCTGGGCCTCCGGTTAATAGGTTAGTCCCAAAAGTAATATAGAAGTGGAAAATAAAGCCCAATATAGTCCAAAACAGTAGATGAAGTAGCATGGAGCAATCAAAAATTATAGATACGTTGGAGACGTATCACTTGTCCTCAAGCGGAAGCCGAAATCGGAAAATATGTCCACATGTTTAGAGATAGAGGTGTCGATAAAATAAAATATGGACATGAGGGCATCATGATCATTCTTATAACAACAACATATATGTGTATATATTGTCATATGATTTCTTATGCTCAAGTAATAATCTATCCACAATGTCAAGTATGAATCAGAAACTTCATTGAAAACTAACAACTACAATCTTGGTCATTGAAGCAATTGCAATTTATCATAACATCAGAAAGAGTCAATATAAGAGCTTTTCAGCAAGTCCACATACTCAACTATCATTTAGCCTTTCACAATTGCTAACACTCACGAAATACTTATGGGTATGTAGTTTTAATCAGACACAGAGAAAGATAGGGGCATATAGTGTTGCCTCCCAACCTTTTACCTCAAGGGTAATGTCAACAATAATAAGTCATGCTAACTTACATCCAATTGGATATATATATATATATATATCAGGATCTTTCCAACACAAGGTGCTTGCCAAAGGATAAAATGTAAAAAGGAAAGGTGAAGATCACCATGACTCTTGCATAAAGTAAAAGATATGCCCTTCGCAGAGGGAATCAGAGGTTGTCATGTGCTTTTTGGTTGGATGCACGAAATCTTAATGCAAAAGAACGTCACTTTATATTGTCACTTCTGATACGGACCTTTATTATGCAGTCCATCGCCGTTATTGCTTCCATATCACAAGATCGTATAAAGCTTATTTTCTCCACACTAATTAGTCATACATATTTAGAGAGCAATTTTTATTGCATGCAACATGACAACTTACTTGAAGGATCTTACTCAATCCATAGATAGATATGGTGGACTCTCATGGCAAAACTAGGTTTAAGGATATTTTGAAGCACAAGTAGTATCTCTACTTAGTGCAAGGAATTTGGCTAGCGTGAGGGGGAAAGGCAAACTCAACATGTTGGATGATCCATGGTAATATACTTTATTTCAAATATAAGAAAACATAACCCATTACATTGTCTTCCTTGTCCAACATCAGCTCTTTAGCATATCACATTTTAATGAGTGCTCACAATCATAAAAGATGTCCAAGATAGTATATTTATATGTGAAAACCTCTCTTTCTTTATTATTTCCTATTAATTGCAACGATGACCAAAACTATGTTTGCCAACTCTCAACAACTTTTATTCATCATACTCTTTATATGTGAAGTCATTACTCTCCATATGATCCATATGATCTCTTTTATTTCTTTTTATACTTTCTTTTATTCCCTCTAGATCATAGAAAGATAGCAAAGCCCTTGACTCAACACTAATATTTATTATATATAGCTAACGGACTCGATTACATAGAGGGATCATAAGCAAAACTCAAAATTAGATCATACCAAAGCTTTATTCTACTAGATAAAGATATTACCAAAAGGATCAAACTAAGTAAAACGGTAAAGATAGGAGTGTGATGGTGATACGATATCGGGGCACCTCCCCCAAACTTGGCAGTTGCCAAGGGGAGTGCCCATACCCATGTGTTATGTCTCCTTCTTCGGAAGTGGTGATGTGATCTTCTTGGCGATGATGCCCCTTAGGGTACGATACTCCTCCTCTAGCTTATTGACTTACTGCTTGAGGTCCATATTTTCCTTGCGAAGCTTACTCGTGACGGATAAAGCTCCTTTCACCCATGGATGTTGCATAGCTGCTGGAGAACAAGTGACACTCTTTTTCATATTTTCATAAGATAGAAATCTAACATTGGAAGGGATGACCGCGTTTGGAATAGTTGAGCTCTGTAGTTCCCCCATCGTGAATCCGGCTTGGAAACGAGAGGTAATTTCTTGATCCTCCTCCATGGCATCTATCCTTTTCAAGTCGGCCTCCATCTCCTCCTCTGTTGACGGCCCAAAGTGATAGGCATCATTGTTTTCTCCTGGACCCGGTGTCGGATGAGACACCCGACTCCCCGAACTAACTCTTGGGAAGACATCTTGCTCTAAATCTCTGACAGAAACAACTCGAAACAAAAACAGAGGATTTTTGCATGATACGGTGGTCAAAACATTCAGGAGATTATATAATGAATTTTTATTGACCATAAGAAGTATCGTGCAAGAAAACGGAGTCTAGAGAGCACACGAGGTGCCCACGAGGCAGGGGGCGCGCCTATGGGGATAGGGCACGCCCTCCACCCTCGTGGATGCCTCGTGTCCTTCCCGGACTACTTCTTATTTTCCTATTTTCTTAAATATTCCAAGACGGAGAAAAATTGCTATTAAAACTGTTTAGGAGTCGGTTTACTTACCATACCACATACATATTCCTTTTCGGAGTCTGAAACATTATGGAAAGTGTCCCTTATGTATTCCTTCGGGGTTACGGTTTCAATAACATTGTTTTCAACATTTATGGGATTACCTGAGATATAATGTTTGATTCTTTGACCGTTAACCACCTTCGGATTTGTGCCTTCAAAGGTGTTGATTTTTATAGCATCGCAATGATAGACCTCCTCAATAACGTAAGGGCCTTCCCATTTAAAGAGAAGTTTTCCTGCAAAAAATCTTTAATGATAGTTGTATAGCAAAACATAATCACCTACATTAAACTCACGCTTTTGTATCCTTTTGTCATGCCATCTTTTAACTTTTTCTTTAAACAGTTTGGTATTCTCATAGGCTTGAGTCCTCCATTCATCAAGTGAGCTAATGTCAAATAACCTCTTCTCACCGGCAAGTTTGAAATCATAATTGCGCTATTTAATGGCCCAATATGCCTTATGTTCTAGTTCGAGAGGTAAGTGACATGCTTTTCCATAGACCATTTTATATGGAGACATACCCATAGGATTCTAATATGAAGTTCTATAAGCCCATAATGCATCATCAAGTTTCTTGGACCAACTCTTTCAAGATCTATTAATAGACTTTTGCAAAATTAATTTAAGCTCTCTATTACTCAATTCTACTTGACTGTGGGTGATATGGAGATGCAATTCTATGAATAACGTCATACTTAGCAAGCATTTTACGAAAAGCACCATGAATAAAATGTGAACCACCATCAGTCATTAGATATCTAGGAAGTCCAAACCTCGGAAAAATAACTTCTTTAAGCATCTTAATAGAGGTGTTATGATCAGCACTACTAGTTGGAATAGCTTCTACCCACTTAGTAACATAATCAATAGCAACTAAAATATGTGTATACCCATTAGAGGAAGGAAATGGTCCCATATAATCATAGCCCCAAACATCAAATGGTTCAATAACAAGAGAATAATTCATAGGCATTTCTTGACGTCTACTAATATTACCAATTCTTCGACATTCATCACAAGACAAGACAAACTTACGGGCATCTTTGAAGAGAGTAGGCCCATAAAAACAGGATTGCAATACCTTATGTACAGTTCTATCTCCAGCGTGGTGTCCTCCATAAGCTTCGGAGTGACACTTGTGTAGGATCTGTTCCTATTCATGCTCAGGTACACAACATCTAATAAAACCATCTACTCCTTCTTTATAAAGGTGCGGGTCATCCCAGAAGTAATGTCTTAACTCATAGAAAAACTTTTTCTTTTGCTTGTATGTGAAACTAGGTGGTATGAATTTAGCAACAATGTAATTAGCATAATCAGCATACCATGGAGCAGTATGAGAAGTATTTATGATAGCTAACTGTTCATCAGGAAAGCTATCATCAATAGGTAGTGGGACATCAAGAACATTTTCTAACCTAGACAAGTTGTCTGCAATGGGGTTCTCAGCTCCCTTTCTATCAATAATATGCAAATCAAATTCTTCTAGTAGGAGAACCCATCTAATAAGTCTAGGTTTAGCATCTTTCTTTTCCATGAGATATTTAATAGCAACATGATCCGTGTGAACAGTTACTTTAGAATCAACAATATAAGGTCTAAACTTATCACAAGCAAATACAACTGCTAAGAATTCTTTTTCAGTAGTAGCATAGTTTCTCTGGGCACTGTCTAGAGTTTTACTAGCATATTGAATAACATTTAGTTTCTTATAAACTCTTTGTCCTAGAACAGCACCTATAGCATTATCACTAGCATCACGCATAATTTCAAACGGTAAATTCCAATTAGGTGGCTAAACAATAGGTGCAGAAATCAAAGCTTTCTTAAGTATTTCAAATGCTTCTACACAATCATCATCAAACACAAAAGGAGTATCTTTTTGTAAGAGCTTAGTCTGGGGCATAGAAATTTTAGAGAAGTCTTTAATGAACCTCCGATAAAAATTGGCATGACCAAGGAAACTTCTTATACCTTTGATGTCCTTGGGACACGACATCTTTCCAATAGCATCAACTTTAGCTTTATCAACTTCAATACCTCTTTCAGAAATTTTATGCCCCAAGACAATGCCTTCATTAACCCTAAAGTGGCACTTCTCCCAATTCAAGACAAGACTAGTATCTTTGCATCTCTGCAAAACTCTATCAAGGTTTCCCAAGCAATCATCAAAAGAAGATCCATAAACAGAGAAATCATCCATGAAAACCTCACAAATCTTTCACGAAAGTCAGAGAATATAGCCATCATGCATCTTTGAAAGGTAGCAGGTGCATTACATAAACCAAAAGGCATACGTCTATAAGCAAAAGTACCGAAAGGGAAAGTAAAAGTGGTCTTTTCTTTATCCTCTGCTGATACAGGTATTTGAGAGAAGCCAGAGTAACCATCTAGAAAGAAAAAATGTGTATGTTTGGATAATCTTTCTAGCATTTGATCAATAAAAGGTAAAGGGTAATCATCCTTTTTAGTAGCTTTATTTAATTTGTGGAAATCAATTACCATCCTATAACCTGTAACAATTCTTTGTGGGATCAATTCATCTTTATCATTAGGAACGACAGTAATACCTCCCTTCTTAGGGACACAATGGACAGGACTTACCCACTGACTATCAGCAATAGGATAAATTATACCTGCCTCAAGGAGCTTTAGTATTTCCTTTCTTACCACTTCTTTCATCTTAGGATTTAACCGTTGTTGGTGATCAATAACTGGTTTGGCGTCCTTCTCCAATTTTATTTTGTGTTGGCATAGAGTGGGACTAATTCCCTTAAGATCATCAAGAGTATATCCAATAGCAGCATGGTGCTTCTTAAGAGTTTTCAATAATCTCTCCTCTTCCTGCTCTGAAAGGTTAGCACTAATAATAACAAGATACACCTTCTTTTCATCAAGATAAGCATATTTAAGGTTATCAAGTAGTGGTTTAAGCTCAAACACAGGATCATCCTTGGGTGGAGGAGGATCCCCTAGGCTTTCAACAGGCAAGTTGTGTTTCAAAATAGGTCCCTGTTTAAAGAATACTTCACCTATCTCCCTTCATTCATTCATATACATATCATTTTCATGGTCTAGCAAATATTGTTCTAAAGGATCATTAGGAGGCACGGCAATAGAAGCAAGACCAATAATTCCATCCGTACTAGGCAATTCTTTATCATGGGGTTGTCTATGAAACTTAGCAAAATTAAACTCATGAGACATATCCCCTAAACCAATAGTAACAACATCCCTTTTGCTATCTATCCTAGCATTAACAGTATTCAAGAAGGGTCTACCAAATATAATTGGACAAAAATCATCTTGTGGGGAGCCAAGAATAAGAAAGTTAGCAGGATATTTAACTTTCCCACACAAGACTTCAACATCTCTAACAATGCCAACTGGTGAAATAGTATCTCTGTTGGCAAGCTTAATTGTAACATCTATTTCTTCTATCTCTGCAGGTGCAATATCATGCATAATTTCTTTGTATAAGGAATGAGGTATTGCACTAGCACTAGCACCCATATGACATAAGCCATGATAACAATGATCTCCTATTTTAACAGAAATTACCGGCAAGCCAACTACAGGTCTATGTTTATTCTTAGTATTAGGTCTAGCAATTCTAGCAGCTTCATCACAGAACTAAATAACATGCCCATCAATATTATCAGCCAAGAGATCTTTAACCATAGCAATACTAGGTTCAACTTTAATTTGCTCAGGTGGTGTAGGTGTTTTAGTATTACTCTTACGAACCACAGTTGAAGCTTTAGCATGATCCTTTATCCTAACAAGGAAAGGTGGTTTCTCAATATAAGTAGTAGGAACAATAGGATCATTATAAGTGATAGTCCTTTCTTCAACTTTAATAGGTGAAACTACTTTTACTTCAGTGGGATGATAATTTTTAAACCACTTCTCCTTAGGGAGGTCAACATGAGTAGCAAATGATTCACAGAAAGAAGCTACTATCTCAGAGTCAAGTCCATATTTAGTGCTAAATTCACGAAAAGCATCAGTATCCATAAAAGATTTAACACAATCAAACTTAGGTGTCATACCTGACTCCTTACCTTCGTCGAGATCCCAATCTTCAGAGTTGCGTTTAATTCTTTCCAATAAATACCATCTGAATTCAATAGTCTTCATCATAAAAGAACCAGTACAAGAATCATCGAGCATGGAGCGATTGTTGAGAGAAAACCGAGCATTAAAATTTTGAATAGTCATTTCTCTTGAGAGCTCATGATTGGGGCATGAATATAACATTGACTTAAGCCTCCCCCAAACTTGAGCAATGCTTTCTCCTTCGCGAGGCCAAAAATTATATATATAATTACGATCACGATGAACAAGATGCATAGGATAAAACTTCTGATGAAATTCCAATTTCAATCGTTCGTAGTTCCATGATCCCATATCATCACATAGCCTAAACCATGTCAATGCCTCTCCCTTCAAAGATAAAGAAAGACCTTCTTCTTGACAACATCATCGGGCATACCTGCAAGCTTAAATGATCCACAAACTTCATCCACACAGATTAGGTGCAAATCGGGATGCAATGTTCCATCTCCTGTAAAAGGATTAGCTAGTAGTTTCTCTATCATACCCGAAGGAATTTCAAAGTAAACATTTTTAGTAGGTTCAGTAGGTTGAGGAGCAACTCTTTGCTCTACTGGTCGGGGTGAAGATACCCCAAACAAGCCCCTCAAAGGATTATGTTCCATAGTAACAAGTGACAGTAAATTTTAGCACACTATATAAATGTTTCCTTACCAAGTTCCACTTACCAAAGGCGCTTCACTCCTCGGCAATGGCGCCAGAAAAGAGTCTTGATGACCCACAAGTGTAGGCGATCTATCGTAGTCCTTTCGATAAGTAAGAGTGTCGAACCCAACGAGGAGAAGAAGGAAATGACAAGCGGTTTTCAGTAAGGTATTCTCTGCCAGCACTGAAATTATCGGTAATAGATTGTTTTGTGATAAGGTAATTTGTAATGGGTAACAAGCAATGAAAGTAAATAAGGTGCAGAAAGGTGGACCAATCCTTTTTGTAGCAAAGGACAAGCCTGGACAAGTTCTTATATGAAGGAAAACACTCTGAGGACACATGGGAATTATTGTCAAGCTAGTTTTCATCATGCTATTCGTGTTCTTTACTTTGATAATTTGATATGTGGGTGGACCGGTGCTTGGGTACTACCCTTTCTTGGACAAGGATCCCACTTATGATTAACCCCTATTGCAAGCATCCGCAACTACAGAAGAAGTATTAAGCTAAACCTAACCATAGCATGAAACATGTGGATCCAAATCAGCCCCTTACCAAGCAACGCATAAACTAGGGTTTAAGCTTCTGTCATTCTAGCAACCCATCATCTACTTATTACTTCCTAATGCCCTCCTCTAGGCCCAAACAATGGTGAAGTGTCATGTAGTCGACGTTCACATAACACCACTAGAGGAAAGGCAACATACATCTCATCAAAATATCGAACGAATACCAAATTCACATGACTACTGATAGCAAGACTTATCCCATGTCCTCAGGAACAAACGTAACTACTCACAAATAATATTCATGTTCATAATCAGAGGGGTATTAAGATGCATTAAGGATCTGAACATATGACCTACGACCGTATAAACCAACTAGCATTAACTACAAGGAGTAATCAACACTACTAGCAACCCACAGGTACCAATTTGAGGTTTTGGTACAAAGATTGGATACAAGAGATGAACTAGGGTTTGAAAGGAGATGGTGTTGGTGAAGATGTTGATGGAGATTGACCCCCTCCCGATGAGAGGATCATTGGTGATGGCGATGGCGATGATTTCCCCCTCTCGGAGGGATGTTTCCCCGACGGAACAGCTCCGCCGGAGCCCTAGATTGGTTCTGCCAAGGTTCCGCTTTGTGGCGGCGGAGTTTCATCCCGAAAGCTTGCTTATGATTTTTTCAGGGTAAAAGACTTCATATAGCAGAATATGGCCACCGGAATGCTGCCAGGGGGCCCACGAGGCAGGGGGCGCACCCAGGGGGTAGGACGCGCCCCCACCCTCGTGGATGGTGGGTGGCCCCCCTCTAGAACTTATTCCACTCAATATTTTTTACTAATTCCAAAAATGACTTTCGTCGAGTTTCAGGACTTTTGGAGTTGTGCAGAATAGGTCTGTAATATTTGCTCCTTTTCGAGCCCAGAATTCCTGCTGCCGGCATTCTCCCTCTTCATGTAAACCTTGTAAAATAAGAGAGAATAGGCATAATTATTGTAACATAACGTGTAATAACAGACCATAATGCAATAAATATCAATATAAAAGCATGATGCAAAATGGACATATCATTTACACATCGTGTATGTGAATACGCCCTGCCTATCCATTTTCAGTACATATTCCATCTGTCATCATACCATATTTATCCATTCAGATGTTGTTCTTGTGTATCAGACGTTCAAAAGGAACAAGGTGATTGCTGATCGTGGAGGAGCACAAGCAAAGTATTTGTAACAGGTAGTGGCACCTGATAAATCAAATAACCCATTAGGTGTAGTTGCAATATCACCTGACCCACAAAACACCCCAACTCTAGCAGACTCTAGCCCTATTACATTGGTCATTCCTGATGCCCCAACTCAGCAGATCCCAACTGCAGCAAACAATATGATTATGCCAGTTGACATAGCACTAGCTCTAAGATGCAAAACCCCCATTCCAGCAAAGAGTACACCAGATCTAGCTGCCAAATCCCTTTTTGAACCAGAGCAAGCCCCAATTGCAGCAAATAGGACCCCTGTTCCATTTCTTCCCAGTTTAGAAGACGAAGCTTATATTGTTGTCAGGAACTTTGGGCACATCTTTCCTTCATGGAAAGATTCTACCGCAGACACAGAACAATTTCCAGTCTTCCTCCGTAACTTACGCGTAAGTAATGTACTAATGTTATTCATGGTCATTACTGCATATGTTTCTGCTGACAGAAGACACGAGATTTCATTCTTTTAAATAGGCGATGACCAAACTGGATTGTGAAGACGAGCAAGGGTTGGTTGCGCTTTTCAAGCACTCATTGATCAAGTAGCATTCCTACCTGAGGCAAGCGCACTTCAATGGCAAGCCTCTAAATGAAATTTCTGTAAAGTCTCCGGTGCTACATTTATCCGACAGTGACTGGAATAATCTTGTTACACATTGGTCTCGGCTACAGCGTAAGGTACTGTCTATGATATCACATCACAATTTGAACTACATTTCTGCATTTTCCTTAACGTCTCACTTGTAAGAAAACTGTTAGCAGAAGAACATTCATTCTCAAGGGACCACAGAATCTCGCAACTATACTGCACACTGCATTGCTCTTGTGACTACCTATTGCCCTACATGACCATACTTACTTTCATAGTTGTTTGATTATGTAGCATCACTGCACATGTTAGCCTCGTTATCATCCATTTGGTGGACATTATAAGATCCGTATGGACTCTTACATAAATTTAGAATCAACCCAATGCTTTTGAAGAGGTTTAGCTCTACAGTCCTCTTGTAAGGGTTGAACATCATCTATCACTGTACTTACATTAACAGCTACTCCCTCCGTCCCGTAATATAAGAACATTTTGTATAGTACATCAGTGTTCAAAACACTCTTGTATTATGGGAAGAGGGATTGGTTCATTGTGTAGCATTCTGCATCTTATCTCCCTCGCCCACCATTTACTAAAAATGATCATATCTATATTTAATCTTACCAAAAAGTAGAATACACAGACAATGCCAGTGCAGAAGTGTAGTCCATTGCTCTTGTCAGTACATTTTGTCCTGTAACGCTTGTACTTCCACGGATTGGTAGTTTATTATGTAGCATCAATCTGCATCTTATCTTCATTATCCGCTATCCCTTCCAGTATTATCATATCTATAATTACTCTCTACAAAATGTAGAGTACAGGCAATGCTTATGAAGAAGATTCTGTGCTGAAATTCTTGATTTATCCTTCCCTTGACATGGAGAAGGGCATTATAAAGCCGGTGTTAACTATTAATGTAAGTCAGTCCTTCTAAAGCCTTTATCCTCAACTGTTGTTTAATTTGCTCATACTCCCTATCATTTACTGCTGTTTAGTTTGCTGCTTCTACCAAAATGCATGTTTGCAAGAACCGTAAGTTCTAAATTTTACTTGTAAAACCAAATTCCTTATTCATACCATGCACATTACTCAATACTCCCTATATGTATGCTTGTTTTTGTGGATCTATAATCCAGTGTGTAGTGAAGCAGCCCACATTTGCACATTGTCATCTCCTGTTTTATCTTACTGATGTGGTTGATGATATGAACAACATGCCATGCACATTAACCAAAATAGATACAATGATTTTCTTTGCCCTTCATCTATGCTTGTTATGTTGACATGGTAATCCAGTAGTGTGGTGAAGCTCCCCGCATTATGAACAATGCCAAACTATGTTATTGATATTTTGAACTTACACTTTATTTTCTAATTTGAAATTGGATGGAATTGACAGCACATTTATCATCTTTGTTTATACACATGCAAAACATGTCATCTCCCTACTTTGTTTCAGGGTGATATGCCTGATGGCATGCACAAGTCTGCTGAAGGCTATGAGACAAACCCAACATATATTGCAGCAAAGAAGGCAAAACATCTTGAAGATAGTGAGACAACCCCAAAGTCTTGTCTTGATGCAGTGTTCAAGTTACTTGAGACTAGCAGTCAGACAAGCTAACAGAATTCGTTGTCTGAATCAGTTCGACTTCTTCAGTCCCAAGTTCTAGCAAAAAGGCATTCTACAACTCAACTTCGACTTGAAGTCCTATCTCTAAGAAAGATTGCGGAGAACACCAATGAGAACCTCATCGCTAAACAGCTACACCTGGAAGCTATGACCAACATGCCAGGCCGGTCTCACAGCCTTGCTCAGCAGCTTGCGCAGCAGTTCCCATGCAAGGCTAACCTTTCTTGAACTGTCTTGAAAGTGGTCTCGGTATAGTATTATTTTGATACACTGCAATGTACCTAGTTTTTGTAATCTGCTTCTTCGTTGCGCTTTATGATCACTAGTGGCGACCTTTGATGCCAAGTGGATGTAATATACCATAAATCCTTTATTGTATAGTGTAGGTTTATTCTTAGTTACTCTGCCGTAATTTCTTTATTGTATAGAGTAGGTTTGTTCTTAATTCCTACTAGTTACTGCCATCATTCGCTATCTGAAAAAAAATCAGATGTAGTCGATTGGGATGAAAGATTCGCCTCTAACGTGTCGGGTTTTTTAGCGAGCCACAATTGGGCCGTCCTGCATCTTTCTTGGGCCCAAATGATTGGGGCTTTCAGACTTTGCGCCAGGCCCACAACTTACACTGGCCTATATTTTAGTTGGGCTCTATGGACCCAGCGCTTAGTTTGGCCCAGGTAGCATTGGGCCATTAATAGGCTGAATATTGTACTGGCCTATTACGGCCCATATGAAACCATGGACCTTTAACAGGCCGAAATGCATGTTGGGCCTCAATTTTCACTAGTCGTCGACGGGCCTTCAATAGGCTGAAATTTAGACCGGGCCTTTTTGGGCCCAGTTATAGCACGGGCCATTACCAGGCCGAAACATATCTCGGGCCTTAGTTGGCCCACTGATATCATGGGCCTTTAAGTGGCCGAAAGCTTAGTACAGGCATCAATGGGCCGAAATATGCAACAGGCCTTTAATAGGCCCAAAGTCACGTTGGGCTTAACTGTTGCCACCTTTATCACGGGCCGTTAGTGGGCCCGATGTCCCATTGGACCATATATGTCCCATGGGCAGCACGGGCCATTCCTAGGCCGAAAGTCACACCGGGCTGAAATGGGCCCATGTCTACATCGGGCCTCTAACAGGCCGAAAGTCACTGGGCTATAATTGGGCCCAAATATTCGACGAACAATTAACGGGCCAGATCTGGCTTCGGGCCATAAATGGGCCCAAATATTTGGCGAACAATTAATGGGCCAGATCTGGCTTCGGACCATAAATGGGCCTTTATTAAGCAAGTCGTTATTGGGCTGGCCCACTAGTACCTGAGTAACTACTACGGGCCTTTGACTGGGCCAGCCTTTTTAACCTATATGGGCCTCTGTTGGGCCCAGCCACGTGTCGACGTATCATAGGCATGTCTCCTCCAATGGAAGGGTGACATCTGTCCCACTTATGAGCTAACAGGTATTCCCTCCAGCCAATCAGAATTTTACACGTGCAAATTTCCCATTGGTCCCGGCTGTTAATGGGTTATCGGATCCAAAACCGGACCCGATAGATTAACGGCGTTCCGTTACGATGGATGCCACGTGTCGGTCACCCTTGACGAAAGCACTTCTGTGACGCGTGATTTATCATCATGGAAGTGGACACTTCCGTGATGATAATTCTGGTAATGTCATGGAACACCTCGACGATAGCACAAGTATGACTATCTTGATTCTGTCAAAAATAATCGTCATGGATGTACATGCATGACAGAGAACGTGACCAACTGTGACAAACACATATCATCACGGAAGTGTTTTTTTTTGTAGTGAATGAAGCACGCCCTGTAAACTGTGACGGAGGGAGGAGTAGTATGAAGGTGCAAAACCAAGTACGCGTATGGCTAGTCGGTCAACGCACTTCCTCTTGGCATCTGACATGTGGGATCGGAGTGTGAGCAAACCGATCTCAATTGATTGCTAAATGGCCAACCCACCGTTCCTTGAGAGAGACAAGGAGTAAGATCACACAGACAGGCTCGCACGGAGGCCAAGATATATTCGATCGTGGTTGATCAAAATTATCATTACATGTTTGATGTTTTTAATACCACTATTGAGCTGTCATTTTCCACACTTCTCCCAAATAAAAAATGTGTACTTTATTAGAGATTAAAATAAAATAATAGTACAGACGCTCCACGATGCGGTTCCTAGTACCTGAATACTAGTAGTAGTAGTAGTCGTACTACTAAACCTTGCGCTTGGCGCTTCGCCATGATACGTCTCCAACGTATCTACTTTTCCAAACACTTTTGCGCTTATTTTGGACTCTAACTTGCATGATTTGAATGAAACTAACCCGGACTGATGCTGTTTTCAGCAGAACGGCCATGATGTTGTTTTATGTGTAGAAAACAAAAGTTCTCGGAATGTCCTGAAAATCCACGGAGGCACTTTTTGGAAAATATAAAAAATACTGGCAAAAGAATTAAGACTAGGGGGCCCACACCCTATCCAAAAGGGTGGGGGGCGCGCCCATCCCCCCTGGGCGCGCCCCCCTCTTTCGTGAGCCCCCAAAGGCTCCGCCGACCTCAACTCCAACTCCATATATTCCGTCTCGCGGAGAAAAAAATCGGAAAGAAAGTTTCATCGCGTTTTACGATACAGAGCCGCCGCCAAGCCCTAATCTCTCTCGGGAGAGCTGATCTAGAGTCCATTCGGGGCTCCGGAGAGGGGGATTCATCGCCGTCGTCATAATCAACCATCGTCCATCACCAATTTCATGATGCTCACCGCCGTGCATGAGTAATTCCATCGTAGGCTTGCTGGACGGGGATGCGTTGGATGAGATTTACCATGTAATCAAGTTAGTTTTGTTAGGGTTTGATCCCTAGTACCCACTATGTTCTAAGATTGATGTTACTATGACTTTGCTATGCTTAGTGCTTGTCACTAGGGCCCGAGTGCCATGATTTCAGATCTGAACCTATTATGTTTTCATGAATATATGTGTGTTCTTGATCCTATCTTGAAAGTCTATAGTCACCTATTATGTTTTATGATCCGACAACCCCGAAGTGACAATAATCGGGATACTTCTCGGTGATGACCATAGTTTGAGGAGTTCATGTATTCACTATGTGCTAATGCTTTGTTCCAGTTCTCTATTAAAAGGAGGCCTTAATATCCCTTAGTTTCCGCAAGGACCCTGCTGCCACGGGAGGGTAGGACAAAAGATGTCATGCAAGTTCTTTTCCATAAGCACGTATGACTATAATTCGGAATACATGCCTACATTACATTGATGAACGGGATCTAGTTCTGTGTCACCCTATGTTATAGCTATTACATGAGGAATCGCATCCGACATAATTATCCATCACTGATCCAATGCCTACGAGCTTTTCACATTTTGTGCTTCGCTTATTTACTCTTTCGTTGCTATTGTTACAATCACTACAAAACCTAAAAATATTACTTTTGCTACTATTAGCTTTATTATCATACTACTTTGCTACTAAATACTTTGCTGCAGATACTAAGTTATCCAGGTGTGGTTGAATTTACAACTCAACTGCTAATACTCAGTAATATTCTTTGGCTCCCCTTGTGTCGAATCAATAAATTTGGTTTGAATACTTTACCCTCGAAAGCTGTTGCGATCCCCTACACTTATGGGTTATCAAGACTAATTTCTGGTGCTGTTGCCGGGGAGCATAGCTCTATGCTTTGAGTCACTTGAGATTTATATCTGTTGATCACTATGAGGAACCTGAAAGACGAAAGAACTAAGATTTTTCCGTCAACTACGAGGGGAGGTAAGGAACAGCCATCTAGCCCTGCACTAGATTCTCCTTCTATTATTAGTAAGCTTGCGACACCTAAACCTGCCACTGCTATGAATTCTGATATGTCGCATGTTATTGATGATGCCACTTCTGCTATGCATAATAGTTATGATGAGCCTACTTCTATGCGTGATACTACTTTGTCATTACGTGAATTTCTTGATGAACAACTTGCTAGGGCTAGAGAGAATGAAATTATTTACGATGCTATTATTGATGATAGTGATGATGGAAGTTCTCCCAATGATTATGAATTACCTATTGTTCCTGAGGGTTATGTTATGGAAGAGGAAGCTGCTAGAGCTATCTTTGCTTGTAAAGATAGATATGATCTTCAAAAGTTATTAGCTAAATGGAAGCAGCAATCTCTTAATGCTAGAATCAAACCCGATCCTGCTTTTGCTACTTCACCTATCTATGTTACTGATAAGGATTATGAATTCTCTGTTGATCCTGAGATTATTACTTTGGTTGAATCTGATCCTTTTTATGGCCTTGAATCTGAAACTGTTGTGGCACATCTTACCAAGTTGAATGATGTAGTCACCCTGTTTACTAATGATGATAAATCTTGCTATTATTACATCCTTAAGATATTTACGTTCTCATTAAAGGGTGATGCTAATACTTGGTATAATTCTCTTGCTCCTGGTTGTGTGCTTAGTCCCCAGGATATGATTTATTACTTCTCTGCTAAATATTTCCCTGCTCATAAGAAACAAGCTGCCTTGCGGGAAATATATAATTTTGTGCAAATCAAAGAAGAGAGTCTCCCACAAGCTTGGGGGACGCTTCTACGATTACTTAATGCTTTGCCTGATCATCCTCTTAAGAAAAATGAAATACTTGATATCTTTTATAATGGACTAACCGATGCTTCCAAGGACTACTTGGATAGTTGTGCTGGTTGTGTTTTCAGGGAAAGAACAGTCGACGAAGCTGAATTACTATTGAATAATATGTTGACTAATGAAAATAATTGGACTCTTCCTGACCAATTCCTGAGGCAATTCCTGAACCAATTGAGCCAACTCCTGAGCCTATTCCTAAACCCACTCCGAAGAAGAGAGGTGTTTTATTTCTCAGTCCTGAAGATATGCAAGAGGCAAAGAAATCGATGAAAGAAAAAGGTATAAAAGCTGAAGATGTTATGAATTTACCACCTATTGAAGAAATACATGGTCTTAATATACCACCTGTTGAATAATCACATTGTCTTGATAACCCGACACAGGTAGTAAAGGTAAATTCTCTCTATAGATATGATAAAGTTGAAATTCCCTCTACTAAATTTCATAGCCCATGCTTAGATGAATTTGATGACTTTATGGCTAGACAAGAAAGTTTTAATGCTTATGTTGGTAGAGAATTAAAGAATAATGCTTTCGAGATAGGACGCGTGAGCGATCATATTGCTAGAGTTAAAGGTGAACTTAAACTCATTAGCAAATATGCTTCTATGGTTGCTACTCAAGCTGAGCAAGTACTTCAAGCTCAAAATAATTTGCTTGATGAATTAAATAATAAAAATGACTTTGTTGTTAGAGTGGCTACTAGAACTGGTAGAATGACTCAGGAACCTTTGTATCCTGAAGGCCATCCTAAGAGGATCGAGCAAGATTCTCAGAGAAACAATTAGAGGAACCTAGTTCTTCTAAAAAGAAGAAAAATAAAAACGATAGGACTTTGCATGCTTCTAGTGAACCTGTTATAGACACACCTGAGAATCCTAATGATATCTCTGTTTCTGATGCTAAAACACAATCAGGTGATGAACATGAACCTAGTGATAATGTTAATGATAATGTTCATGTTGACGCTCAACCTAGCAAAAACAATGAAGTAGAGGTTGAACCTGTTGTTGATCTTGATAACCCACAATCAAAGAATCAACGTTATGATAAGAGAGATTTTATTGCTAGGAAGCACGGTAGAGAAAGAGAACCATGGGTTCAGGAACACATGCCCTTTTCTCCTAAACCATCCAAGACAAAGGATGATGAGGATTTTGAGCACGTTACTGAAATGATTAGACCTATCTTCTTACGTATGCGCTTAACTGATATCCTTAAAGTAAATCCTTATGCTAAATATATGAAGGATATCATTACAAACAAAAGAAAGATACCGGAAGCTAAAATTTCCACCATGCTTGCTAATTACACTTTTAAGGTTGGAATACCAAAGAAACTTGGAGACCCCGGGGTACCAACTATACCGTGCTCCATTAAAAGAAATTATGTTAGGACTGCTTTATGTGATCTTGGAGCCGGTGTCAGTGTTATGCCTCTGTCTTTATATCGTAGACTTGAATTGAATAAGTTGACACCTACTGAAATACCTTTGCAAATGGCTGATAAATCAACTGATATACCTGTCGGTATTTATGAGGATGTGCCTGTTGTGGTTGCAAATGTCACTATCTTAACGGACTTTGTTATTCTTGATATTCCGGAGGATGATAGTGTCGATTATCCTTGGTAGACCCTTTTTGAATACTGCAGGGGCTGTTATTGATTGCAACAAAGGTAATGTCACTTTTCATGTTAATGGTAATGAGCATACAGTACACTTTCCGAGGAAGCAATCTCAAGTTCATAGCATCAATTCTATTGGAAAAGTTCCAACTATCATTATTGGAGGTTTTGAATTTCCTCTTCCTACTGTCAAGAAAAAGTATGATATTCTTATTATTGGGGATATTCATATCCCCGTTGAGGTAACTTAGTGTTATTCAAAATTTCTCTGATTCCGTGTTATTCAGAATGAGTTTGTTAACAAGACTTGATCAACCTTGTTAGTGGATTCATTTTGATGATCACGAGATGGATGAAACTAGAAGGAACAACCTTCTGTACCCTTTTTTTACTTTCTGTTATTTAGAATAAATAAAGCAAAAATAGTATTATCTGTCTGTTTTCTGAATTATCCATGCAATAAAAAATATCCCAAAAATAAAAGTGCTCCAAAGGCCCTGCAAATTTAGTATGATTTTTTATGGAATATTTGAGGATTTTAGGCACTGAAATCACTGCAGGAGGGGCAAGCACCAGGCCATGAGAGTGGAGGGCGCGCCCACCTTCCCTGGGCGCGCCCCCCTGTGTCGTGGGCCCCTGGTGGCC